>CAWUFW010000415.1:0-2400000 GCA_963921515.1 Calotriton arnoldi
TTGGTGTGACCCCAGGCCCTCTAGTGTGACTCGGGTCCTGTGCTGTTACTAAAGATACTTTGGTGTGACCCCAGTTCCTCTAGAGTGACTCAGGTCCTGTACTGTTACTACAGATACTTTAGTGTGACCCCAGACCCTCTAGTGTGACTCAGGTCCTGTACTGTTAATACAGATACTTTGGTGTGACCCCAGACCCTCTAGCGTGACTCAGGTCCTCTCCTGTTACTACAGATACTTTGGTGTGACCCCAGACCCTCTAGCGTGACTCAGGTCCTCTCCTGTTACTACAGATACTTTGGTGTGACCCCAGACCCTCTAGCGTGACTCAGGTCCTGTACTGTTACTACAGATACTTTGGTGTGACCCCAGACCCTCTAGCGTGACTCAGGTCCTGTACTGTTACTACAGATACTTTGGTGTGACCCCAGGCCCTCTAGTGTGACTCAGGTCCTGTACTGTTACTACAGATACTTTGGTGTGACCCCAGACCCTCTAGTGTGACTCAGGTCCTGTACTGTTACTACAGATACTTTGGTGTGACCCCAGGCCCTCTAGTGTGACTGGGGTCCTGTACTGTTACTACAGAAACTTTGATGTGACCTCAGGCCCTCTAGTGTGACTCAGGTCTTGTATGGTTAGTACAGATACTTTGGTGTGACCCCAGACCCTCTAGTGTGACTCAGGTCCTGTACTGTTACTACAGATACTTTGGTGTGACCCCAGACCCTCTAGTGTGACTCAGGTCCTGTACTGTTACTACAGATACTTTGGTGTGACCCCAGACACTCTAGCGTGACTCAGGTCCTGTACTGTTACTACAGACACTTTGGTGTGACCCCAGACCCTCTAGCGTGACTCAGGTCCTGTACTGTTAATACAGATACTTTGGTGTGACCCCAGACCCTCTAGCGTGACTCAGGTCCTCTCCTGTTACTACAGATACTTTGGTGTGACCCCAGGCCCTCTAGTGTGACTCAGGTCCTGTACTGTTACTACAGATACTTTGGTGTGACCCCAGGCCTTCTTTTGTGACTCGGTCCTGTACTGTTACTACAGATACTTTGGTGTGACCCCAGGCCCTCTAGTGTGACTCCGGTCCTGTACTGTTACTACAGATACTTTGGTGTGACCCCAGACCCTCTAGTGTGACTCAGGTCCTGTACTCTTACTACAGATACTTTGGTGTGACCCCAGACCTTCTAGTGTGACTCAGGTCCTGTACTGTTACTACAGATACTTTGGTGTGACCCCAGACCCTCTAGTGTGACTCAGGTCCTGTACTGTTACTACAGATACTTTGGTGTGACCCCAGACCCTCTAGTGTGACTCCGGTCCTGTACTGTTACTACAGATACTTTGGTGTGACCCCAGACCCTCTAGTGTGACTCAGGTCCTGTACTGTTACTACAGATACTTTGGTGTGACCCCAGACCCTCTAGTGTGACTCAGGTCCTGTACTGTTACTACAGATACTTTGGTGTGACCCCAGACCCTCTAGTGTGACTCAGGTCCTGTACTGTTACTACAGATACTTTGGTGTGACCCCAGACCCTCTAGCGTGACTCAGGTCCTGTACTGTTACTACAGATACTTTGGTGTGACCCCAGACCCTCTAGTGTGACTCAGGTCCTGTACTGTTACTACAGATACTTTGGTGTGACCCCAGGCCCTCTAGTGTGACTCGGGTCCTGTACTGTTACTACAGAAACTTTGATGTGACCTCAGGCCCTCTAGTGTGACTCAGGTCCTGTATGGTTAGTACAGATACTTTGGTGTGACCCCAGACCCTCTAGTGTGACTCAGGTCCTGTACTGTTACTACAGATACTTTGGTGTGACCCCAGACCCTCTAGTGTGACTCAGGTCCTGTACTGTTACTACAGATACTTTGGTGTGACCCCAGACCCTCTAGCGTGACTCAGGTCCTGTACTGTTACTACAGATACTTTGGTGTGACCCCAGACCCTCTAGTGTGACTCAGGTCCTGTACTGTTAATACAGATACTTTGGTGTGACCCCAGACCCTCTAGCGTGACTCAGGTCCTCTCCTGTTACTACAGATACTTTGGTGTGACCCCAGGCCCTCTAGTGTGACTCAGGTCCTGTACTGTTACTACAGATACTTTGGTGTGACCCCAGGCCCTCTAGTGTGACTCGGGTCCTGTACTGTTACTACAGATACTTTGGTGTGACCCCAGGCCCTCTAGTGTGACTCCGGTCCCGTACTGTTACTACAGATACTTTGGTGTGACCCCAGGCCTTCTAGTGTGACTCAGGTCCTGTACTGTTACTACAGATACTTTGGTGTGACCCCAGACCCTCTAGTGTGACTCAGGTCCTGTACTGTTACTACAGATACTTTGGTGTGACCCCAGACCCTCTAGTGTGACTCAGGTCCTGTACTGTTACTACAGATACTTTGGTGTGACCCCAGACCCTCTAGTGTGACTCAGGTCCTGTACTGTTACTACAGATACTTTGGTGTGACCCCAGACCCTCTAGTGTGACTCGGGTCCTGTACTGTTACTACAGATACTTTGGTGTGACCCCAGGCCCTCTAGTGTGACTCAGGTCCTGTACTGTTACTACAGATACTTTGGTGTGACCCCAGACCCTCTAGTGTGACTCAGGTCCTGTACTGTTACTACAGATACTTTGGTGTGACCCCAGACCCTCTAGTGTGACTCAGGTCCTGTACTGTTACTACAGATACTTTGGTGTGACCCCAGACCTTCTAGTGTGACTCAGGTCCTGTACTGTTACTACAGATACTTTGGTGTGACCCCAGACCCTCTAGTGTGACTCCGGTCCTGTACTGTTAGTACAGATACTTTGGTGTGACCCCAGACCCTCTAGTGTGACTCACGTCCTGTACTGTTACTACAGAGACTTTGGTGTGACCCCAGACCCTCTAGTGTGACTCGGGTCCTGTACTGTTACTACAGATACTTTGGTGTGACCCCAGGCCCTCTAGTGTGACTCAGGTCCTGTACTGTTACTACAGATACTTTGGTGTGACCCCATACCCTCTAGTGTGACTTAGGTCCTGTACTGTTACTACAGATACTTTGGTGTGACCCCAGATCCTCTAGTGTGACTCAGGTCCTGTACTGTTACTACAGATACTTTGGTGTGACCCCAGACCCTCTAGTGTGACTCAGGTCCTCTACTGTTACTACAGATACTTTGGTGTGACCCCAGACCCTCTAGTGTGACTCAGGTCCTGTACTGTTACTACAGATACTTTGGTGTGACCCCAGATCCTCTAGTGTGACTCAGCTCCTGTACTGTTACTACAGATACTTTGGTGTGACCCCAGACCCTCTAGCGTGACTCAGGTCCTGTACTGTTACTACAGATACTTTGGTGTGACCCCAGACCCTCTAGCGTGACTCACGTCCTGTACTGTTACTACAGATACTTTGGTGTGACCCCAGTTCCTCTAGAGTGACTCAGGTCCTGTACTGTTACTACAGATACTTTAGTGTGACCCCAGACCCTCTAGTGTGACTCAGGTCCTGTACTGTTACTACAGATACTTTGGTGTGACCCCAGACCCTCTAGCGTGACTCAGGTCCTGTACTGTTACTACAGATACTTTGGTGTGACCCCAGACCCTCTAGTGTGACTCAGGTCATGTACTGTTACTACAGATACTTTGGTGTGACCCCAGACCCTCTAGTGTGACTCAGGTCCTGTACTGTTACTACAGATACTTTGGTGTGACCTCAGAGGCCCTGTAGTGTGACTCAGGTCCTGTACTGTTACTACAGATACTTTGGTGTGACCTCAGAGGCCCTGTAGTGTGACTTCAGGTCCTGTACTGTTACTACAGATACTTTGGTGTGACCCCAGACCCTCTAGTGTGACTCGGGTCCTGTACTGTTAGTACAGATACTTTGGTGTGACCCCAGACCCTGAAGTGTGACTCAGGGCCTGTACTGTTACTACAGATACTTTAGTGTGACCCCAGACCCTCTAGTGTGACTCAGGTCCTGTACTGTTAATACAGATACTTTGGTGTGACCCCAGACCCTCTAGTGTGACTCAGGTCCTGTACTGTTACTACAGATACTTTGGTGTGACCCCAGACCCTCTAGTGTGACTCAGGTCCTGTACTGTTACTACAGATACTTTGGTGTGACCCCAGACCCTCTAGTGTGACTCAGGTCCTGTACTGTTACTACAGATACTTTGGTGTGACCTCAGAGGCCCTGTAGTGTGACTCAGGTCCTGTACTGTTACTACAGATACTTTGGTGTGACCTCAGAGGCCCTGCTAGTGTGACTCAGGTCCTGTACTGTTAATACAGATACTTTGGTGTGACCCCAGACCCTCTAGCGTGACTCAGGTCCTCTCCTGTTACTACAGATACTTTGGTGTGACCCCAGACCCTCTAGTGTGACTCAGGGTCCTGTACTGTTACTACAGATACTTTGGTGTGACCCCAGACCCTCTAGTGTGACTCAGGTCCTGTACTGTTACTACAGATACTTTGGTGTGACCTCAGAGGCCCTGTAGTGTGACTCAGGTCCTGTACTGTTACTACAGATACTTTGGTGTGACCCCAGGCCCTCTAGTGTGACTCAGGTCCTGTACTGTTACTACAGATACTTTGGTGTGACCCCAGGCCCTGTAGTGTGACTTGGGTCCTGTACTGTTACTACAGATACTTTGGTGTGACCCCAGACCCTCTAGTGTGACTCAGGTCCTGTACTGTTACTACAGATACTTTGGTGTGACCCCAGACCCTCTAGTGTGACTCAGGTCCTGTACTGTTACTACAGATACTTTGGTGTGACCCCAGACCCTCTAGTGTGACTCAGGTCCTGTACTGTTACTACAGATACTTTGGTGTGACCCCAGACCCTCTAGCGTGACTCAGGTCCTGTACTGTTACTACAGATACTTTGGTGTGACCCCAGGCCCTCTAGTGTGACTCGGGTCCTGTACTGTTACTACAGATACTTTGGTGTGACCTCAGGCCCTCTAGTGTGACTCCAGGTCCTGTACTGTTACTACAGATACTTTGGTGTGACCCCAGGCCTTCTAGTGTGACTCGGGTCCTGTACTGTTACTACAGATACTTTGGTGTGACCCCAGACCCTCTAGCGTGACTCAGGTCCTGTCCTGTTACTACAGATACTTTGGTGTGACCCCAGGCCCTCTAGTGTGACTCAGGTCCTGTACTGTTACTACAGATACTTTGGTGTGACCCCAGGCCCTCTAGTGTGACTCGGGTCCTGTACTGTTACTACAGATACTTTGGTGTGACCCCAGGCCCTCTAGTGTGACTCCGGTCCTGTACTGTTACTACAGATACTTTGGTGTGACCCCAGACCCTCTAGTGTGACTCAGGTCCTGTACTGTTACTACAGATACTTTGGTGTGACCCCAGACCCTCTAGTGTGACTCAGGTCCTGTACTGTTACTACAGATACTTTGGTGTGACCCCAGACCCTCTAGTGTGACTCAGGTCCTGTACTGTTACTACAGATACTTTGGTGTGACCCCAGACCCTCTAGTGTGACTCAGGTCCTGTACTGTTAGTACAGATACTTTGGTGTGACCCCAGACCCTCTAGTGTGACTCAGGTCCTGTACTGTTACTACAGATACTTTGGTGTGACCCCAGACCCTCTAGTGTGACTCGGGTCCTGTACTGTTACTACAGATACTTTGGTGTGACCCCAGACCCTCTAGTGTGACTAAGGTTCTGTACTGTTACTACAGATACTTTGGTGTGACCTCAGAGGCCATGTAGTGTGACTAAGGTCCTGTACTGTTACTACAGATACTTTGGTGTGACCTCAGAGGCCCTGTAGTGTGACTTCGGTCCTGTACTATTAATACAGATACTTTGGTGTGACCCCAGACACTCTAGCGTGACTCAGGTCCTCTCCTGTTACTACAGATACTTTGGTGTGACCCCAGACCCTCTAGCGTGACTCAGGGCCTCTCCTGTTACTACAGATACTTTGGTGTGACCCCAGACCCTCTAGCGTGACTCAGGTCCTGTACTGTTACTACAGATACTTTGGTGTGACCCCAGACACTCTAGTGTGACTCAGGTCCTGTACTGTTACTACAGATACTTTGGTGTGACCACAGACCCTCTAGTGTGACTCAGGTCCTGTACTGTTACTACAGATACTTTGGTGTGACCCCAGTTCCTCTAGTGTGACTCAGGTCCTGTACTGTTACTACAGATACTTTAGTGTGACCCCAGACCCTCTAGTGTGACTCAGGTCCTGTACTGTTAATACAGATACTTTGGTGTGACCCCAGACCCTCTAGCGTGACTCAGGTCCTCTCCTGTTACTACAGATACTTTGGTGTGACCCCAGACCCTCTAGCGTGACTCAGGTCCTCTCCTGTTACTACAGATACTTTAGTGTGATCCCAGGCCCTCTAGTGTGACTCAGGTCCTGTACTGTTACTACAGATACTTTGGTGTGACCTCAGAGGCCCTGTAGTGTGACTCTGGTCCTGTACTGTTACTACAGATACTTTGGTGTGACCCCAGGCCCTCTAGTGTGACTCAGGTCCTGAACTGTTACTACAGATACTTTGGTGAGACCCCAGGCCCTGTAGTTTGACTTGGGTCCTGTACTGTTACTACAGATCCTTTGGTGTGACCACAAACCCTCTAGTGTGACTCAGGTCCTGTACTGTTACTACAGATACTTTGGGGTGACCCCAGACCCTCTAGTGTGATTTGGGTCCGGTACTGTTATTACAGATACTTTGGTGTGACCCCAGACCCTCTAGTGTGACTCAGGTCCTGTACTGTTACTACAGATACTTTGGTGTGACCCCAAACCCTCTAGTGTGACTCAGGTCCTGTACTGTTACTACAGATACTTTGGTGTGACCTCAGAGGCCCTGTAGTGTAACTTGGGTCCTGTACTGCTACTACAGATACTTTGGTGTGACCCCAGGCCTTCTAGTATGACTCAGGTCCTGTACTGTTACTACAGATACTTTGGTGTGACCCCAGGCCCTGTAGTGTGACTCGGGTCCTCTACTGTTACTACAGATACTTTGGTGTGACCCCAGACCCTCTAGTTTGACTCCGGTCCTGTACTGTTACTACAGATACTTTGGTGTGACCCCAAACCCTATAGTGTGACTCGGGTCCTGTACTGTTAGTACAGATACTTTGGTGTGACCCCAGACCCTCTAGTGTGACTCAGGTCCTGTACTGTTACTACAGATACTTTGGTGTGACCTCAGAGGCCCTGTAGTGTGACTCGGGTCCTGTACTGTTACTACAGATACTTTGGTGTGACCCCAGGCCCTCTAGTGTGACTCAGGTCCTGTACTGTTACTACAGATACTTTGGTGTGACCTCAGAGGCCCTGTAGTGTGACTCAGGTCCTGTACTGTTAGTACAGCTACTTTGGTGTGACCCCAGGCCCTCTAGTGTGACTCAGGTCCTGTACTGTTACTACAGATACTTTGGTGTGACCCCAGGCCCTGTAGTGTGACTCGGGTCCTGTACTGTTACTACAGATACTTTGGTGTGACCCCAGACCCTCTAGTGTGACTCAGGTCCTGTACTGTTACTACAGATACTTTGGTGTGACCTCAGAGGCCCTGTAGTGTGACTCGGGTCCTGTACTGTTACTACAGATACTTTGGTGTGACCCCAGGCCCTCTAGTGTGACTCAGGTCCTGTACTGTTACTACAGATACTTTGGTGTGACCCCAGGCCCTGTAGTGTGACTCGGGTCCTGTACTGTTACTACAGATACTTTGGTGTGACCCCAGACCCTCTAGTGTGACTCAGGTCCTGTACTGTTACTACAGATACTTTGGTGTGACCCCAGACCCTCTAGTGTGACTCGGGTCCTGTACTGTTACTACAGATACTTTGGTGTGACCCCAGACCCTCTAGTGTGACTCAGGTCCTGTACTGTTACTACAGATACTTTGGTGTGACCCCAGACCCTCTAGTGTGACTCAGGTCCTGTACTGTTACTACAGATACTTTGGTGTGACCTCAGAGGCCCTGTAGTGTGACTCAGGTCCTGTACTGTTACTACAGATACTTTGGTGTGACCCCAGGCCCTCTAGTATGACTCAGGTCCTGTACTGTTACTACAGATACTTTGGTGTGACCCCAGGCACTGTAGTGTGACTCGGGTCCTCTACTGTTACTACAGATACTTTGGTGTGACCCCAGACCCTCTAGTTTGACTCCGGTCCTGTACTGTTAGTACAGATACTTTGGTGTGACCCCAGACCCTCTAGTGTGACTCACGTCCTGTACTGTTACTACAGAGACTTTGGTGTGACCCCAGACCCTCTAGTGTGACTCGGGTCCTGTACTGTTACTACAGATACTTTGGTGTGACCCCAGGCCCTCTAGTGTGACTCAGGTCCTGTACTGTTACTACAGATACTTTGGTGTGACCCCATACCCTCTAGTGTGACTCAGGTCCTGTACTGTTACTACAGATACTTTGGTGTGACCCCAGATCCTCTAGTGTGACTCAGGTCCTGTACTGTTACTACAGATACTTTGGTGTGACCCCAGACCCTCTAGTGTGACTCAGGTCCTGTACTGTTACTACAGATACTTTGGTGTGACCACAGACCCTCTAGTGTGACTCAGGTCCTGTACTGTTAATACAGATACTTTGGTGTGACCCCAGACCCTCTAGCTGTGACTCAGGTCCTCTCCTGTTACTACAGATACTTTGGTGTGACCCCAGACCCTCTAGCGTGACTCAGGTCCTCTCCTGTTACTACAGATACTTTAGTGTGACCCCAGGCCCTCTAGTGTGACTCAGGTCCTGTACTGTTACTACAGATACTTTGGTGTGACCTCAGAGGCCCTGTAGTGTGACTCGGGTCCTGTACTGTTACTACAGATACGTTGGTGTGACCCCAGGCCCTCTAGTGTGACTCAGGTCCTGAACTGTTACTACAGATACTTTGGTGAGACCCCAGGCCCTGTAGTTTGACTTGGGTCCTGTACTGTTACTACAGATACTTTGGTGTGACCCCAAACCCTCTAGTGTGACTCAGGTCCTGTACTGTTACTACAGATACTTTGGTGTGACCCCAGACCCTCTAGTGTGATTTGGGTCCTGTACTGTTATTACAGATACTTTGGTGTGACCCCAGACCCTCTAGTGTGACTCAGGTCCTGTACTGTTACTACAGATACTTTGGTGTGACCCCAAACCCTCTAGTGTGACTCAGGTCCTGTACTGTTACTACAGATACTTTGGTGTGACCTCAGAGGCCCTGTAGTGTAACTTGGGTCCTGTACTGCTACTACAGATACTTTGGTGTGACCCCAGGCCCTCTAGTATGACTCAGGTCCTGTACTGTTACTACAGATACTTTGGTGTGACCCCAGGCCCTGTAGTGTGACTCGGGTCCTCTACTGTTACTACAGACACTTTGGTGGGACCCCAGACCCTCTAGTGTGATTCGGGTCCGGTACTGTTACTATAGATACTTTGGTGTGACCCCAAACCCTATAGTGTGACTCGGGTCCTGAACTGTTAGTACAGATACTTTGGTGTGACCCCAGACCCTCTAGTGTGACTCAGGTCCTGTACTGTTACTACAGATACTTTGGTGTGACCTCAGAGGCCCTGTAGTGGGACTCGGGTCCTGTACTGTTACTACAGATACTTTGGTGTGACCCCAGGCCCTCTAGTGTGACTCAGGTCCTGTACTGTTACTACAGATACTTTGGTGTGACCTCAGAGGCCCTGTAGTGTGACTTCGGTCCTGTACTATTAATACAGATACTTTGGTGTGACCCCAGACCCTCTAGCGTGACTCAGGTCCTCTCCTGTTACTACAGATACTTTGGTGTGACCCCAGACCCTCTAGCGTGACTCAGGGCCTCTCCTGTTACTACAGATACTTTGGTGTGACCCCAGACCCTCTAGCGTGACTCAGGTCCTGTACTGTTACTACAGACACTTTGGTGTGACCCCAGACACTCTAGTGTGACTCAGGTCCTGTACTGTTACTACAGATACTTTGGTGTGACCACAGACCCTCTAGTGTGACTCAGGTCCTGTACTGTTAATACAGATACTTTGGTGTGACCCCAGTTCCTCTAGAGTGACTCAGGTCCTGTACTGTTACTACAGATACTTTAGTGTGACCCCAGACCCTCTAGTGTGACTCAGGTCCTGTACTGTTACTACAGATACTTTGGTGTGACCTCAGAGGCCCTGTAGTGGGACTCGGGTCCTGTACTGTTACTACAGATACTTTGGTGTGACCCCAGGCCCTCTAGTGTGACTCAGGTCCTGTACTGTTACTACAGATACTTTGGTGTGACCTCAGAGGCCCTGTAGTGTGACTTCGGTCCTGTACTATTAATACAGATACTTTGGTGTGACCCCAGACCCTCTAGCGTGACTCAGGTCCTCTCCTGTTACTACAGATACTTTGGTGTGACCCCAGACCCTCTAGCGTGACTCAGGGCCTCTCCTGTTACTACAGATACTTTGGTGTGACCCCAGACCCTCTAGCGTGACTCAGGTCCTGTACTGTTACTACAGACACTTTGGTGTGACCCCAGACACTCTAGTGTGACTCAGGTCCTGTACTGTTACTACAGATACTTTGGTGTGACCACAGACCCTCTAGTGTGACTCAGGTCCTGTACTGTTAATACAGATACTTTGGTGTGACCCCAGTTCCTCTAGAGTGACTCAGGTCCTGTACTGTTACTACAGATACTTTAGTGTGACCCCAGACCCTCTAGTGTGACTCAGGTCCTGTACTGTTAATACAGATACTTTGGTGTGACCCCAGACCCTCTAGCGTGACTCAGGTCCTCTCCTGTTACTACAGATACTTTGGTGTGACCCCAGACCCTCTAGCGTGACTCAGGTCCTCTCCTGTTACTACAGATACTTTAGTGTGATCCCAGGCCCTCTAGTGTGACTCAGGTCCTGTACTGTTACTACAGATACTTTGGTGTGACCTCAGAGGCCCTGTAGTGTGACTCTGGTCCTGTACTGTTACTACAGATACTTTGGTGTGACCCCAGGCCCTCTAGTGTGACTCAGGTCCTGTACTGTTACTACAGATACTTTGGTGTGACCCCAGGCCCTCTAGTGTGACTCAGGTCCTGTACTGTTACTACAGATACTTTGGTGTGACCTCAGAGGCCCTGTAGTGTGACTCAGGTCCTGTACTGTTAGTACAGCTACTTTGGTGTGACCCCAGGCCCTCTAGTGTGACTCAGGTCCTGTACTGTTACTACAGATACTTTGGTGTGACCCCAGGCCCTGTAGTTTAACTCGGGTCCTGTACTGTTACTACAGATACTTTGGTGTGACCCCAGGCCCTCTAGTGTGACTCAGGTCCTGTACTGTTACTACAGATACTTTGGTGTGACCCCAGGCCCTCTAGTGTGACTCGGGTCCTGTACTGTTACTACAGATACTTTGGTGTGACCCCAGGCACTCTAGTGTGACTCAGGTCCTGTACTGTTACTACAGATACTTTGGTGTGACCCCAGACCCTCTAGTGTGACTCAGGTCCTGTACTGTTACTACAGATACTTTGGTGTGACCCCAGGCCCTCTAGTGTGACTCGGGTCCTGTACTGTTACTACAGATACTTTGGTGTGACCCCAGGCACTCTAGTGTGACTCAGGTCCTGTACTGTTACTACAGATACTTTGGTGTGACCCCAGACCCTCTAGTGTGACTCAGGTCCTGTACTGTTACTACAGATACTTTGGTGTGACCCCAGGCCCTCTAGTGTGACTCGAGTCCTGTACTGTTACAACAGATACTTTGGTGTGACCCCAGGCCCTCCAGTGTGACTCGGGTCCCGTACTGTTACAACAGATACTTTGGTGTGACCCCAGGCCCTCTAGTGTGACTCGGGGCCTGTACTGTTACTACAGATACTGTTACTACAGATACTTTGGTGTGACCCCAGGCCCTCTAGTGTGACTCGGGTCCTGTACTGTTACTACAGATACTTTGGTGTGACCCCAGGCCCTCTAGTGTGACTCAGGTCCTGTACTGTTACTACAGATACTTTGGTGTGACCCCAGCCCCTCTAGTGTGACTCAGGTCATGTACTGTTACTACAGATACTTTGGTGTGACCCCAGACCCTCTAGTGTGACTAAGGTCCTGTACTGTTACTACAGATACTTTGGTGTGACCTCAGAGGCCCTGTAGTGTGACTTCGGTCCTGTACTGTTACTACAGATACTTTGGTGTGACCCCAGACCCTCTAGTGTGACTCGGGTCCTGTACTGTTAGTACAGATACTTTGGTGTGACCCCAGACCCTGAAGTGTGACTCAGGGCCTGTACTGTTACTACAGATACTTTGGTGAGACCCCAGGCCCTCTAGTGTGACTCGGGACCTGTACTGTTACTACAGATACTTTGGTGTGACCCCAAACCCTCTAGCGTGACTCACGTCCTGTACTGTTACTACAGATACTTTGGTGTGACCCCAGGCCCTCTAGTGTGACTCGGGTCCTGTACTGTTACTAAAGATACTTTGGTGTGACCCCAGTTCCTCTAGAGTGACTCAGGTCCTGTACTGTTACTACAGATACTTTAGTGTGACCCCAGACCCTCTAGTGTGACTCAGGTCCTGTACTGTTAATACAGATACTTTGGTGTGACCCCAGACCCTCTAGCGTGACTCAGGTCCTCTCCTGTTACTACAGATACTTTGGTGTGACCCCAGACCCTCTAGCGTGACTCAGGTCCTCTCCTGTTACTACAGATACTTTGGTGTGACCCCAGACCCTCTAGCGTGACTCAGGTCCTGTACTGTTACTACAGACACTTTGGTGTGACCCCAGACCCTCTAGCGTGACTCAGGTCCTGTACTGTTACTACAGATACTTTGGGGTGACCCCAGGCCCTCTAGTGTGACTCAGGTCCTGTACTGTTACTACAGATACTTTGGTGTGACCCCAGACCCTCTAGTGTGACTTAGGTCCTGTACTGTTACTACTGATACTTTGGTGTGACCTCAGAGGCCCTGTAGTGTGACTCGGGTCCTGTACTGTTACTACAGATACTTTGGTGTGACCCCAGGCCCTCTAGTGGGACTCGGGTCCTGTACTGTTACTACAGAAACTTTGATGTGACCCCAGGCCCTCTAGTGTGACTCAGGTCCTGTATGGTTAGTACAGATACTTTGGTGTGACCCCAGACCCTCTAGTGTGACTCAGGTCCTGTACTGTTACTACAGATACTTTGGTGTGACCCCAGACCCTCTAGTGTGACTCAGGTCCTGTACTGTTACTACAGATACTTTGGTGTGACCCCAGACCCTCTAGTGTGACTCAGGTCCTGTACTGTTACTACAGATACTTTGGTGTGACCCCAGACCCTCTAGTGTAACTCAGGTCCTGTACTGTTAATACAGATACTTTGGTGTGACCCCAGACCCTCTAGCGTGACTCAGGTCCTCTCTTGTTACTACAGATACTTTGGTGTGACCCCAGACCCTCTAGCGTGACTCAGGTCCTGTACTGTTAATACAGATACTTTGGTGTGACCCCAGGCCCTCTAGTGTGACTGGGGTCCTGTACTGTTACTACAGAAACTTTGGTGTGACCTCAGGCCCTCTAGTGTGACTCAGGTCCTGTACTGTTACTACAGATACTTTGGTGTGACCCCAGGCCTTCTTTTGTGACTCGGGTCCTGTACTGTTAATACAGATACTTTGGTGTGACCCCAGACCCTCTAGCGTGACTCAGGTCCTCTCCTGTTACTACAGATACTTTGGTGTGACCC
Organism: Calotriton arnoldi; assembly: GCA_963921515.1. NCBI lineage: Eukaryota > Metazoa > Chordata > Amphibia > Caudata > Salamandridae > Calotriton > Calotriton arnoldi. Next base: position 13,766 of record CAWUFW010000415.1, read on the forward strand.
CAGGCCCTCTAGTGTGACTCAGGTCCTGTACTGTTACTACAGATACTTTGGTGTGACCCCAGGCCTTCTATTGTGACTCGGGTCCTGTACTGTTACTACAGATACTTTGGTGTGACCCCAGGCCCTCTAGTGTGACTCCGGTCCTGTACTGTTACTACAGATACTTTGGTGTGACCCCAGGCCCTCTAGTGTGACTCAGGTCCTGTACTGTTACTACAGATACTTTGGTGTGACCCCAGGCCTTCTTTTGTGACTCGGGTCCTGTACTGTTACTACAGATACTTTGGTGTGACCCCAGGCCCTCTAGTGTGACTCCGGTCCTGTACTGTTACTACAGATACTTTGGTGTGACCCCAGGCCCTCTAGTGTGACTCCGGTCCTGTACTGTTACTACAGATACTTTGGTGTGACCCCAGACCCTCTAGCGTGACTCAGGTCCTCTCCTGTTACTACAGATACTTTGGTGTGACCCCAGACCCTCTAGCGTGACTCAGGTCCTGTACTGTTACTACAGATACTTTGGTGTGACCCCAGGCCCTCTAGTGTGACTCAGGTCCTGTACTGTTACTACAGATACTTTGGTGTGACCCCAGACCCTCTAGTGTGACTTAGGTCCTGTACTTTTACTACTGATACTTTGGTGTGACCTCAGAGGCCCTGTAGTGTGACTCGGTCCTGTACTGTTACTACAGATACTTTGGTGTGACCCCAGGCCCTCTAGTGGGACTCGGGTCCTGTACTGTTACTACAGAAACTTTGATGTGACCCCAGGCCCTCTAGTGTGACTCAGGTCCTGTACTGGTTAGTACAGATACTTTGGTGTGACCCCAGACCCTCTAGTGTGACTCAGGTCCTGTACTGTTACTACAGATACTTTGGTGTGACCCCAGACCCTCTAGTGTGACTCAGGTCCTGTACTGTTACTACAGATACTTTGGTGTGACCCCAGACCCTCTAGTGTGACTCAGGTCCTGTACTGTTACTACAGATACTTTGGTGTGACCCCAGACCCTCTAGTGTAACTCAGGTCCTGTACTGTTAATACAGATACTTTGGTGTGACCCCAGACCCTCTAGCGTGACTCAGGTCCTCTCTTGTTACTACAGATACTTTGGTGTGACCCCAGACCCTCTAGCGTGACTCAGGTCCTGTACTGTTAATACAGATACTTTGGTGTGACCCCAGGCCCTCTAGTGTGACTGGGGTCCTGTACTGTTACTACAGAAACTTTGATGTGACCTCAGGCCCTCTAGTGTGACTCAGGTCCTGTACTGTTACTACAGATACTTTGGTGTGACCCCAGGCCTTCTTGTGTGACTCGGGTCCTGTACTGTTAATACAGATACTTTGGTGTGACCCCAGACCCTCTAGCGTGACTCAGGTCCTCTCCTGTTACTACAGATACTTTGGTGTGACCCCAGGCCCTCTAGTGTGACTCAGGTCCTGTACTGTTACTACAGATACTTTGGTGTGACCCCAGGCCTTCTATTGTGACTCGGGTCCTGTACTGTTACTACAGATACTTTGGTGTGACCCCAGGCCCTCTAGTGTGACTCCGGTCCTGTACTGTTACTACAGATACTTTGGTGTGACCCCAGACCCTCTAGTGTGACTCAGGTCCTGTACTCTTACTACAGGTACTTTGGTGTGACCCCAGACCTTCTAGTGTGACTCAGGTCCTGTACTGTTACTACAGATACTTTGGTGTGACCCCAGACCTTCTAGTGTGACTCAGGTCCTGTACTGTTACTACAGATACTTTGGTGTGACCCCAGACCCTCTAGTTTGACTCCGGTCCTGTACTGTTAGTACAGATACTTTGGTGTGACCCCAGACCCTCTAGTGTGACTCACGTCCTATACTGTTACTACAGATACTTTGGTGTGACCACCAGACCCTCTAGTGTGACTCGGGTCCTGTACTGTTACTACAGATACTTTGGTGTGACCCCAGGCCCTCTAGTGTGACTCAGGTCCTGTACTGTTACTACAGATACTTTGGTGTGACCCCATACCCTCTAGTGTGACTCAGGTCCTGTACTGTTACTACAGATACTTTGGTGTGACCCCAGATCCTCTAGTGTGACTCAGGTCCTGTACTGTTACTACAGATACTTTGGTGTGACCCCAGACCCTCTAGTGTGACTCAGGTCCTGTACTGTTACTACAGATACTTTGGTGTGACCCACAGACCCTCTAGTGTGACTCAGGTCCTGTACTGTTAATACAGATACTTTGGTGTGACCCCAGATCCTCTAGTGTGACTCAGCTCCTGTACTGTTACTACAGATACTTTGGTGTGACCCCAGACCCTCTAGTGTGACTCACGTCCTGTACTGTTAGTACAGATACTTTGGTGTGACCCCAGACCCTCTAGTGTGACTCACGTCCTATACTGTTACTACAGAGACTTTGGTGTGACACCAGACCCTCTAGTGTGACTCGGGTCCTGTACTAATACTACAGATACTTTGGTGTGACCCCAGGCCCTCTAGTGTGACTCAGGTCCTGTACTGTTACTACAGATACTTTGGTGTGACCCCATACTCTCTAGTGTGACTCAGGTCCTGTACTGTTACTACAGATACTTTGGTGTGACCCCAGATCCTCTAGTGTGACTCAGGTCCTGTACTGTTACTACAGATACTTTGGTGTGACCCCAGACCCTCTAGTGTGACTCAGGTCCTGTACTGTTACTACAGATACTTTGGTGTGACCACAGACCCTCTAGTGTGACTCAGGTCCTGTACTGTTAATACAGATACTTTGGTGTGACCCCAGATCCTCTAGTGTGACTCAGCTCCTGTACTGTTACTACAGATACTTTGGTGTGACCCCAGACCCTCTAGTGTGACTCAGGTCCTGTACTGTTACTACAGATACTTTGGTGTGACCACAGACCCTCTAGTGTGACTCAGGTCCTGTACTGTTAATACAGATACTTTGGTGTGACCCCAGTTCCTCTAGAGTGACTCAGGTCCTGTACTGTTACTACAGATACTTTAGTGTGACCCCAGACCCTCTAGTGTGACTCAGGTCCTGTACTGTTAATACAGATACTTTGGTGTGACCCCAGACCCTCTAGCGTGACTCAGGTCCTCTCCTGTTACTACAGATACTTTGGTGTGACCCCAGACCCTCTAGTGTGACTCAGGTCATGTACTGTTACTACAGATACTTTGGTGTGACCCCAGACCCTCTAGTGTGACTAAGGTCCTGTACTGTTACTACAGATACTTTGGTGTGACCTCAGAGGCCCTGTAGTGTGACTAAGGTCCTGTACTGTTACTACAGATACTTTGGTGTGACCTCAGAGGCCCTGTAGTGTGACTTCGGTCCTGTACTGTTACTACAGATACTTTGGTGTGACCCCAGACCCTCTAGTGTGACTCGGGTCCTGTACTGTTAGTACAGATACTTTGGTGTGACCCCAGACCCTGAAGTGTGACTCAGGGCCTGTACTGTTACTACAGATACTTTGGTGAGACCCCAGGCCCTCTAGTGTGACTCAGGTCCTGTACTGTTACTACAGATACTTTGGTGTGACCCCAGATCCTCTAGTGTGACTCAGGTCCTGTACTGTTACTACAGATACTTTAGTGTGACCCCAGACCCTCTAGTGTGATTCAGGTCCTGTACTGTTAATACAGATACTTTGGTGTGACCCCAGACCCTCTAGCGTGACTCAGGTCCTCTCCTGTTACTACAGATACTTTGGTGTGACCCCAGACCCTCTAATGTGACTCAGGCCATGTAATGTTACTACAGATACTTTGGTGTGACCCCAGACCCTCTAGTGTGACTAAGGTTCTGTACTGTTACTACAGATACTTTGGTGTGACCTCAGAGGCCCTGTAGTGTGACTAAGGTCCTGTACTGTTACTACAGATACTTTGGTGTGACCTCAGAGGCCCTGTAGTGTGACTTCGGTCCTGTACTATTAATACAGATACTTTGGTGTGACCCCAGACCCTCTAGTGTGATTCAGGTCCTGTACTGTTAATACAGATACTTTGGTGTGACCCCAGACCCTCTAGCGTGACTCAGGTCCTCTCCTGTTACTACAGATACTTTGGTGTGACCCCAGACCCTCTAGTGTGACTCAGGTCCATGTAATGTTACTACAGATACTTTGGTGTGACCCCAGACCCTCTAGTGTGACTCAGGTCCTGTACTGTTACTACAGATACTTTGGTGTGACCTCAGAGGCCCTCTAGTGTGACTCAGGTCCTGTACTGTTACTACAGATACTTTGGTGTGACCTCAGAGGCCCTCTAGTGTGACTTCAGGTCCTGTACTGTTAATACAGATACTTTGGTGTGACCCCAGACCCTCTAGCGTGACTCAGGTCCTGTACTGTTACTACAGACACTTTGGTGTGACCCCAGACACTCTAGGGTGACTCAGGTCCTGTACTGTTACTACAGATACTTTGGTGTGACCACAGACCCTCTAGTGTGACTCAGGTCCTGTATTGTTAATACAGATACTTTGGTGTGACCCCAGTTCCTCTAGAGTGACTCAGGTCCTGTACTGTTACTACAGATACTTTAGTGTGACCCCAGACCCTCTAGTGTGACTCAGGTCCTGTACTGTTAATACAGATACTTTGGTGTGACCCCAGACCCTCTAGCGTGACTCAGGTCCTCTCCTGTTACTACAGATACTTTGGTGTGACCCCAGACCCTCTAGCGTGACTCAGGTCCTCTCCTGTTACTACAGATACTTTAGTGTGATCCCAGGCCCTCTAGTGTGACTCAGGTCCTGTACTGTTACTACAGATACTTTGGTGTGACCTCAGAGGCCCTGTAGTGTGACTCTGGTCCTGTACTGTTACTACAGATACTTTGGTGTGACCCCAGGCCCTCTAGTGTGACTCAGGTCCTGAACTGTTACTACAGATACTTTGGTGAGACCCCAGGCCCTGTAGTTTGACTTGGGTCCTGTACTGTTACTACAGATCCTTTGGTGTGACCACAAACCCTCTAGTGTGACTCAGGTCCTGTACTGTTACTACAGATACTTTGGGGTGACACCAGACCCTCTAGTGTGATTTGGGTCCGGTACTGTTATTACAGATACTTTGGTGTGACCCCAGACCCTCTAGTGTGACTCAGGTCCTGTACTGTTACTACAGATACTTTGGTGTGACCCCAAACCCTCTAGTGTGACTCAGGTCCTGTACTGTTACTACAGATACTTTGGTGTGACCTCAGAGGCCCTGTAGTGTAACTTGGGTCCTGTACTGCTACTACAGATACTTTGGTGTGACCCCAGGCCTTCTAGTATGACTCAGGTCCTGTACTGTTACTACAGATACTTTGGTGTGACCCCAGGCACTGTAGTGTGACTCGGGTCCTCTACTGTTACTACAGATACTTTGGTGTGACCCCAGACCCTCTAGTGTGATTCGGGTCCGGTACTGTTACTATAGATACTTTGGTGTTACCCCAAACCCTATAGTGTGACTCGGGTCCTGAACTATTAGTACAGATACTTTGGTGTGACCCCAGACCCTCTAGTGTGACTCAGGTCCTGTACTGTTACTACATATACTTTGGTGTGACCTCAGAGGCCCTGTAGTGGGACTCGGGTCCTGTACTGTTACTACAGATACTTTGGTGTGACCCCAGGCCCTCTAGTGTGACTCAGGTCCTGTACTGTTACTACAGATACTTTGGTGTGACCTCAGAGGCCCTGTAGTGTGACTCAGGTCCTGTACTGTTAGTACAGCTACTTTGGTGTGACCCCAGGCCCTCTAGTGTGACTCAGGTCCTGTACTGTTACTACAGATACTTTGGTGTGACCCCAGGCCCTGTAGTTTAACTCGGGTCCTGTACTGTTAATACAGATACTTTGGTGTGACCCCAGACCCTCTAGTGTGACTCAGGTCCTGTACTGTTACTACAGATACTTTGGTGTGACCTCAGAGGCCCTGTAGTGTGACTCAGGTCCTGTACTGTTACTACAGATACTTTGGTGTGACCCCAGGCCCTCTAGTGTGACTCAGGTCCTGTACTGTTACTACAGATACTTTGGTGTGACCCCAGGTCCTGTAGTGTGACTCGGGTCCTGTACTGTTACTACAGATACTTTGCTGTGACCCCAGACCCTCTAGTGTGATTTGGGTCCTGTACTGTTATTACAGATACTTTGGTGTGACCCCAGACCCTCTAGTGTGACTCAGGTCCTGTACTGTTACTACAGATACTTTGGTGTGACCCCAAACCCTCTAGTGTGACTCAGGTCCTGTACTGTTACTACAGATACTTTGGTGTGACCTCAGAGGCCCTGTAGTGTAACTTGGGTCCTGTACTGCTACTACAGATACTTTGGTGTGACCCCAGGCCCTCTAGTATGACTCAGGTCCTGTACTGTTACTACAGATACTTTGGTGTGACCCCAGGCCCTGTAGTGTGACTCGGATCCTCTACTGTTACTACAGATACTTTGGTGTGACCCCAGACCCTCTAGTGTGATTCGGGTCCGGTACTGTTACTACAGATACTTTGGTGTGACCTCAGAGGCCCTGTAGTGGGACTCGGGTCGTGTACTGTTACTACAGATACTTTGGTGTGACCCCAGGCCCTCTAGTGTGACTCCGGTCCTGTACTGTTACTACAGATACTTTGGTGTGACCCCAGACCCTCTAGTGTAACTCAGGTCCTGTACTGTTACTACAGATACTTTGGTGTGACCCCAGACACTCTAGTGTGACTCAGGTCCCGTACTCTTACTACAGGTACTTTGGTGTGACCCCAGACCTTCTAGTGTGACTCAGGTCCCGTACTGTTACTACAGATACTTTGGTGTGACCCCAGGCCCTGTAGTGTGACTCAGGTCCCGTACTGTTACTACAGATACTTTGGTGTGACCCCAGACCTTCTAGTGTGACTCAGGTCCCGTACTGTTACTACAGATACTTTGGTGTGACCCCAGACCCTCTAGTTTGACTCCGGTCCTGTACTGTTAGTACAGATACTTTGGTGTGACCCCAGACCCTCTAGTGTGACTCACGTCCTGTACTGTTACTACAGAGACTTTGGTGTGACCCCAGACCCTCTAGTGTGACTCGGGTCCTGTACTGTTACTACAGATACTTTGGTGTGACCCCAGGCCCTCTAGTGTGACTCAGGTCCTGTACTGTTACTACAGATACTTTGGTGTGACCCCATACCCTCTAGTGTGACTCAGGTCCTGTACTGTTACTACAGATACTTTGGTGTGACCCCAGATCCTCTAGTGTGACTCAGGTCCTGTACTGTTACTACAGATACTTTGGTGTGACCCCAGACCCTCTAGTGTGACTCAGGTCCTGTACTGTTACTACAGATACTTTGGTGTGACCACAGACCCTCTAGTGTGACTCAGGTCCTGTACTGTTAATACAGATACTTTGGTGTGACCCCAGACCCTCTAGCTTGACTCAGGTCCTCTCCTGTTACTACAGATACTTTGGTGTGACCCCAGACCCTCTAGCGTGACTCAGGTCCTCTCCTGTTACTACAGATACTTTAGTGTGACCCCAGGCCCTCTAGTGTGACTCAGGTCCTGTACTGTTACTACAGATACTTTGGTGTGACCTCAGAGGCCCTGTAGTGTGACTCGGGTCCTGTACTGTTACTACAGATACGTTGGTGTGACCCTAGGCCCTCTAGTGTGACTCAGGTCCTGAACTGTTACTACAGATACTTTGGTGAGACCCCAGGCCCTGTAGTTTGACTTGGGTCCTGTACTGTTACTACAGATACTTTGGTGTGACCCCAAACCCTCTAGTGTGACTCAGGTCCTGTACTGTTACTACAGATACTTTGGTGTGACCCCAGACCCTCTAGTGTGATTTGGGTCCGGTACTGTTATTACAGATACTTTGGTGTGACCCCAGACCCTCTAGTGTGACTCAGGTCCTGTACTGTTACTACAGATACTTTGGTGTGACCCCAAACCCTCTAGTGTGACTCAGGTCCTGTACTGTTACTACAGATACTTTGGTGTGACCTCAGAGGCCCTGTAGTGTAACTTGGGTCCTGTACTGCTACTACAGATACTTTGGTGTGACCCCAGGCCCTCTAGTATGACTCGGGTCCTGTACTGTTACTACAGATACTTTGGTGTGACCCCAGGCCCTGTAGTGTGACTCGGGTCCTCTACTGTTACTACAGATACTTTGGTGGGACCCCAGACCCTCTAGTGTGATTCGGGTCCGGTACTGTTACTATAGATACTTTGGTGTGACCCCAAACCCTATAGTGTGACTCGGGTCCTGAACTATTAGTACAGATACTTTGGTGTGACCCCAGACCCTCTAGTGTGACTCAGGTCCTGTACTGTTACTACAGATACTTTGGTGTGACCTCAGAGGCCCTGTAGTGGGACTCGGGTCCTGTACTGTTACTACAGATACTTTGGTGTGACCCCAGGCCCTCTAGTGTGACTCAGGTCCTGTACTGTTACTACAGATACTTTGGTGTGACCTCAGAGGCCCTGTAGTGTGACTTCGGTCCTGTACTATTAATACAGATACTTTGGTGTGACCCCAGACCCTCTAGCGTGACTCAGGTCCTCTCCTGTTACTACAGATACTTTGGTGTGACCCCAGACCCTCTAGCGTGACTCAGGGCCTCTCCTGTTACTACAGATACTTTGGTGTGACCCCAGACCCTCTAGCGTGACTCAGGTCCTGTACTGTTACTACAGACACTTTGGTGTGACCCCAGACACTCTAGTGTGACTCAGGTCCTGTACTGTTACTACAGATACTTTGGTGTGACCACAGACCCTCTAGTGTGACTCAGGTCCTGTACTGTTAATACAGATACTTTGGTGTGACCCCAGTTCCTCTAGAGTGACTCAGGTCCTGTACTGTTACTACAGATACTTTAGTGTGACCCCAGACCCTCTAGTGTGACTCAGGTCCTGTACTGTTACTACAGATACTTTGGTGTGACCTCAGAGGCCCTGTAGTGGGACTCGGGTCCTGTACTGTTACTACAGATACTTTGGTGTGACCCCAGGCCCTCTAGTGTGACTCAGGTCCTGTACTGTTACTACAGATACTTTGGTGTGACCTCAGAGGCCCTGTAGTGTGACTTCGGTCCTGTACTATTAATACAGATACTTTGGTGTGACCCCAGACCCTCTAGCGTGACTCAGGTCCTCTCCTGTTACTACAGATACTTTGGTGTGACCCCAGACCCTCTAGCGTGACTCAGGGCCTCTCCTGTTACTACAGATACTTTGGTGTGACCCCAGACCCTCTAGCGTGACTCAGGTCCTGTACTGTTACTACAGACACTTTGGTGTGACCCCAGACACTCTAGTGTGACTCAGGTCCTGTACTGTTACTACAGATACTTTGGTGTGACCACAGACCCTCTAGTGTGACTCAGGTCCTGTACTGTTAATACAGATACTTTGGTGTGACCCCAGTTCCTCTAGAGTGACTCAGGTCCTGTACTGTTACTACAGATACTTTAGTGTGACCCCAGACCCTCTAGTGTGACTCAGGTCCTGTACTGTTAATACAGATACTTTGGTGTGACCCCAGACCCTCTAGCGTGACTCAGGTCCTCTCCTGTTACTACAGATACTTTGGTGTGACCCCAGACCCTCTAGCGTGACTCAGGTCCTCTCCTGTTACTACAGATACTTTAGTGTGATCCCAGGCCCTCTAGTGTGACTCAGGTCCTGTACTGTTACTACAGATACTTTGGTGTGACCTCAGAGGCCCTGTAGTGTGACTCTGGTCCTGTACTGTTACTACAGATACTTTGGTGTGACCCCAGGCCCTCTAGTGTGACTCAGGTCCTGTACTGTTACTACAGATACTTTGGTGTGACCCCAGGCCCTCTAGTGTGACTCAGGTCCTGTACTGTTACTACAGATACTTTGGTGTGACCTCAGAGGCCCTGTAGTGTGACTCAGGTCCTGTACTGTTAGTACAGCTACTTTGGTGTGACCCCAGGCCCTCTAGTGTGACTCAGGTCCTGTACTGTTACTACAGATACTTTGGTGTGACCCCAGGCCCTGTAGTTTAACTCGGGTCCTGTACTGTTACTACAGATACTTTGGTGTGACCCCAGACCCTCTAGTGTGACTCAGGTCCTGTACTGTTACTACAGATACTTTGGTGTGACCCCAGGCCCTCTAGTGTGACTCAGGTCCTGTACTGTTACTACAGATACTTTGGTGTGACCCCAAACCCTCTAGTGTGACTCGGGTCCTGTACTGTTAGTACAGATACTTTGGTGTGACCCCAGAAACTCTAGTGTGACTCAGGTCCTGTACTGTTACTACAGATACTTTGGTGTGACCTCAGAGGCCCTGTAGTGTGACTCGGGTCCTGTACTGTTACTACAGATACTTTGGTGTGACCCCAGGCCCTCTAGTATGACTCAGGTCCTGTACTGTTACTACAGATACTTTGGTGTGACCCCATGCACTGTAGTGTGACTCGGATCCTGTACTGTTACTACAGATACTTTGGTGTGACCCCAGGGACTCTAGCGTGACTCAGGTCCTGTACTGTTACTACAGATACTTTGGTGTGACCCCAAACCCTCTAGTGTGACTCAGGTCCTGTACTGTTACTACAGATACTTTGGTGTGACCCCATGACACTGTAGTGTGACTCGGGTCCTGTACTGTTACTACAGATACTTTGGTGTGACCCCAGGCCCTCTAGTGTGACTCAGGTCCTGTACTGTTACTACAGATACTTTGGTGTGATCCCAGGCCCTCTAGTGTGACTCGGGTCCTGTACTGTTACAACAGATACTTTGGTGTGACCCCAGGCCCTCCAGTGTGACTCGGGTCCCGTACTGTTACAACAGATACTTTGGTGTGACCCCAGGCCCTCTAGTGTGACTCGGGGCCTGTACTGTTGCTACAGATACTGTTACTACAGATACTTTGGTGTGACCCCAGGCCCTCTAGTGTGACTCGGGTCCTGTACTGTTACTACAGATACTTTGGTGTGACCCCAGGCCCTCTAGTGTGACTCAGGTCCTGTACTGTTACTACAGATACTTTGGTGTGACCCCAGCCCCTCTAGTGTGACTCAGGTCATGTACTGTTACTACAGATACTTTGGTGTGACCCCAGACCCTCTAGTGTGACTAAGGTCCTGTACTGTTACTACAGATACTTTGGTGTGACCTCAGAGGCCCTGTAGTGTGACTTCGGTCCTGTACTGTTACTACAGATACTTTGGTGTGACCCCAGACCCTCTAGTGTGACTCGGGTCCTGTACTGTTAGTACAGATACTTTGGTGTGACCCCAGACCCTGAAGTGTGACTCAGGGCCTGTACTGTTACTACAGATACTTTGGTGAGACCCCAGGCCCTCTAGTGTGACTCGGGACCTGTACTGTTACTACAGATACTTTGGTGTGACCCCAAACCCTCTAGCGTGACTCACGTCCTGTACTGTTACTACAGATACTTTGGTGTGACCCCAGGCCCTCTAGTGTGACTCGGGTCCTGTACTGTTACTAAAGATACTTTGGTGTGACCCCAGTTCCTCTAGAGTGACTCAGGTCCTGTACTGTTACTACAGATACTTTAGTGTGACCCCAGACCCTCTAGTGTGACTCAGGTCCTGTACTGTTAATACAGATACTTTGGTGTGACCCCAGACCCTCTAGCGTGACTCAGGTCCTCTCCTGTTACTACAGATACTTTGGTGTGACCCCAGACCCTCTAGCGTGACTCAGGTCCTCTCCTGTTACTACAGATACTTTGGTGTGACCCCAGACCCTCTAGCGTGACTCAGGTCCTGTACTGTTACTACAGACACTTTGGTGTGACCCCAGACCCTCTAGCGTGACTCAGGTACTGTACTGTTACTACAGATACTTTGGTGTGACCCCAGGCCCTCTAGTGTGACTCAGGTCCTGTACTGTTACTACAGATACTTTGGTGTGACCCCAGACCCTCTAGTGTGACTTAGGTCCTGTACTTTTACTACTGATACTTTGGTGTGACCTCAGAGGCCCTGTAGTGTGACTCGGTCCTGTACTGTTACTACAGATACTTTGGTGTGACCCCAGGCCCTCTAGTGGGACTCGGGTCCTGTACTGTTACTACAGAAACTTTGATGTGACCCCAGGCCCTCTAGTGTGACTCAGGTCCTGTATGGTTAGTACAGATACTTTGGTGTGACCCCAGACCCTCTAGTGTGACTCAGGTCCTGTACTGTTACTACAGATACTTTGGTGTGACCCCAGACCCTCTAGTGTGACTCAGGTCCTGTACTGTTACTACAGATACTTTGGTGTGACCCCAGACCCTCTAGTGTGACTCAGGTCCTGTACTGTTACTACAGATACTTTGGTGTGACCCCAGACCCTCTAGTGTAACTCAGGTCCTGTACTGTTAATACAGATACTTTGGTGTGACCCCAGACCCTCTAGCGTGACTCAGGTCCTCTCTTGTTACTACAGATACTTTGGTGTGACCCCAGACCCTCTAGCGTGACTCAGGTCCTGTACTGTTAATACAGATACTTTGGTGTGACCCCAGGCCCTCTAGTGTGACTGGGGTCCTGTACTGTTACTACAGAAACTTTGATGTGACCTCAGGCCCTCTAGTGTGACTCAGGTCCTGTACTGTTACTACAGATACTTTGGTGTGACCCCAGGCCTTCTTTTGTGACTCGGGTCCTGTACTGTTAATACAGATACTTTGGTGTGACCCCAGACCCTCTAGCGTGACTCAGGTCCTCTCCTGTTACTACAGATACTTTGGTGTGACCCCAGGCCCTCTAGTGTGACTCAGGTCCTGTACTGTTACTACAGATACTTTGGTGTGACCCCAGGCCTTCTTTTGTGACTCGGGTCCTGTACTGTTACTACAGATACTTTGGTGTGACCCCAGGCCCTCTAGTGTGACTCCGGTCCTGTACTGTTACTACAGATACTTTGGTGTGACCCCAGGCCCTCTAGTGTGACTCAGGTCCTGTACTGTTACTACAGATACTTTGGTGTGACCCCAGGCCTTCTTGTGTGACTCGGGTCCTGTACTGTTACTACAGATACTTTGGTGTGACCCCAGGCCCTCTAGTGTGACTCCGGTCCTGTACTGTTACTACAGATACTTTGGTGTGACCCCAGGCCCTCTAGTGTGACTCCGGTCCTGTACTGTTACTACAGATACTTTGGTGTGACCCCAGACCCTCTAGCGTGACTCAGGTCCTCTCCTGTTACTACAGATACTTTGGTGTGACCCCAGACCCTCTAGCGTGACTCAGGTCCTGTACTGTTACTACAGATACTTTGGTGTGACCCCAGGCCCTCTAGTGTGACTCAGGTCCTGTACTGTTACTACAGATACTTTGGTGTGACCCCAGACCCTCTAGTGTGACTTAGGTCCTGTACTTTTACTACTGATACTTTGGTGTGACCTCAGAGGCCCTGTAGTGTGACTCGGTCCTGTACTGTTACTACAGATACTTTGGTGTGACCCCAGGCCCTCTAGTGGGACTCGGGTCCTGTACTGTTACTACAGAAACTTTGATGTGACCCCAGGCCCTCTAGTGTGACTCAGGTCCTGTACTGGTTAGTACAGATACTTTGGTGTGACCCCAGACCCTCTAGTGTGACTCAGGTCCTGTACTGTTACTACAGATACTTTGGTGTGACCCCAGACCCTCTAGTGTGACTCAGGTCCTGTACTGTTACTACAGATACTTTGGTGTGACCCCAGACCCTCTAGTGTGACTCAGGTCCTGTACTGTTACTACAGATACTTTGGTGTGACCCCAGACCCTCTAGTGTAACTCAGGTCCTGTACTGTTAATACAGATACTTTGGTGTGACCCCAGACCCTCTAGCGTGACTCAGGTCCTCTCTTGTTACTACAGATACTTTGGTGTGACCCCAGACCCTCTAGCGTGACTCAGGTCCTGTACTGTTAATACAGATACTTTGGTGTGACCCCAGGCCCTCTAGTGTGACTGGGGTCCTGTACTGTTACTACAGAAACTTTGATGTGACCTCAGGCCCTCTAGTGTGACTCAGGTCCTGTACTGTTACTACAGATACTTTGGTGTGACCCCAGGCCTTCTTGTGTGACTCGGGTCCTGTACTGTTAATACAGATACTTTGGTGTGACCCCAGACCCTCTAGCGTGACTCAGGTCCTCTCCTGTTACTACAGATACTTTGGTGTGACCCCAGGCCCTCTAGTGTGACTCAGGTCCTGTACTGTTACTACAGATACTTTGGTGTGACCCCAGGCCTTCTTTTGTGACTCGGGTCCTGTACTGTTACTACAGATACTTTGGTGTGACCCCAGGCCCTCTAGTGTGACTCCGGTCCTGTACTGTTACTGCAGATACTTTGGTGTGACCCCAGACCCTCTAGTGTGACTCAGGTCCTGTACTGTTACTACAGGTACTTTGGTGTGACCCCAGACCTTCTAGTGTGACTCAGGTCCCGTACTGTTACTACAGATACTTTGGTGTGACCCCAGACCTTCTAGTGTGACTCAGGTCCTGTACTGTTACTACAGATACTTTGGTGTGACCCCAGACCCTCTAGTTTGACTCCGGTCCTGTACTGTTAGTACAGATACTTTGGTGTGACCCCAGACCCTCTAGTGTGACTCACGTCCTATACTGTTACTACAGAGACTTTGGTGTGACACCAGACCCTCTAGTGTGACTCGGGTCCTGTACTAATACTACAGATACTTTGGTGTGACCCCAGGCCCTCTAGTGTGACTCAGGTCCTGTACTGTTACTACAGATACTTTGGTGTGACCCCATACTCTCTAGTGTGACTCAGGTCCTGTACTGTTACTACAGATACTTTGGTGTGACCCCAGATCCTCTAGTGTGACTCAGGTCCTGTACTGTTACTACAGATACTTTGGTGTGACCCCAGACCCTCTAGTGTGACTCAGGTCCTGTACTGTTACTACAGATACTTTGGTGTGACCACAGACCCTCTAGTGTGACTCAGGTCCTGTACTGTTAATACAGATACTTTGGTGTGACCCCAGATCCTCTAGTGTGACTCAGCTCCTGTACTGTTACTACAGATACTTTGGTGTGACCCCAGACCCTCTAGTGTGACTCAGGTCCTGTACTGTTACTACAGATACTTTGGTGTGACCACAGACCCTCTAGTGTGACTCAGGTCCTGTACTGTTAATACAGATACTTTGGTGTGACCCCAGTTCCTCTAGAGTGACTCAGGTCCTGTACTGTTACTACAGATACTTTAGTGTGACCCCAGACCCTCTAGTGTGACTCAGGTCCTGTACTGTTAATACAGATACTTTGGTGTGACCCCAGACCCTCTAGCGTGACTCAGGTCCTCTCCTGTTACTACAGATACTTTGGTGTGACCCCAGACCCTCTAGTGTGACTCAGGTCATGTACTGTTACTACAGATACTTTGGTGTGACCCCAGACCCTCTAGTGTGACTAAGGTCCTGTACTGTTACTACAGATACTTTGGTGTGACCTCAGAGGCCCTGTAGTGTGACTAAGGTCCTGTACTGTTACTACAGATACTTTGGTGTGACCTCAGAGGCCCTGTAGTGTGACTTCGGTCCTGTACTGTTACTACAGATACTTTGGTGTGACCCCAGACCCTCTAGTGTGACTCGGGTCCTGTACTGTTAGTACAGATACTTTGGTGTGACCCCAGACCCTGAAGTGTGACTCAGGGCCTGTACTGTTACTACAGATACTTTGGTGAGACCCCAGGCCCTCTAGTGTGACTCAGGTCCTGTACTGTTACTACAGATACTTTGGTGTGACCCCAGATCCTCTAGTGTGACTCAGGTCCTGTACTGTTACTACAGATACTTTAGTGTGACCCCAGACCCTCTAGTGTGATTCAGGTCCTGTACTGTTAATACAGATACTTTGGTGTGACCCCAGACCCTCTAGCGTGACTCAGGTCCTCTCCTGTTACTACAGATACTTTGGTGTGACCCCAGACCCTCTAATGTGACTCAGGTCATGTAATGTTACTACAGATACTTTGGTGTGACCCCAGATCCTCTAGTGTGACTAAGGTTCTGTACTGTTACTACAGATACTTTGGTGTGACCTCAGAGGCCCTGTAGTGTGACTAAGGTCCTGTACTGTTACTACAGATACTTTGGTGTGACCTCAGAGGCCCTGTAGTGTGACTTCGGTCCTGTACTATTAATACAGATACTTTGGTGTGACCCCAGACCCTCTAGCGTGACTCAGGTCCTCTCCTGTTACTACAGATACTTTGGTGTGACCCCAGACCCTCTAGCGTGACTCAGGGCCTCTCCTGTTACTACAGATACTTTGGTGTGACCCCAGACCCTCTAGCGTGACTCAGGTCCTGTACTGTTACTACAGACACTTTGGTGTGACCCCAGACACTCTAGTGTGACTCAGGTCCTGTACTGTTACTACAGATACTTTGGTGTGACCACAGACCCTCTAGTGTGACTCAGGTCCTGTATTGTTAATACAGATACTTTGGTGTGACCCCAGTTCCTCTAGAGTGACTCAGGTCCTGTACTGTTACTACAGATACTTTAGTGTGACCCCAGACCCTCTAGTGTGACTCAGGTCCTGTACTGTTAATACAGATACTTTGGTGTGACCCCAGACCCTCTAGCGTGACTCAGGTCCTCTCCTGTTACTACAGATACTTTGGTGTGACCCCAGACCCTCTAGCGTGACTCAGGTCCTCTCCTGTTACTACAGATACTTTAGTGTGATCCCAGGCCCTCTAGTGTGACTCAGGTCCTGTACTGTTACTACAGATACTTTGGTGTGACCTCAGAGGCCCTGTAGTGTGACTCTGGTCCTGTACTGTTACTACAGATACTTTGGTGTGACCCCAGGCCCTCTAGTGTGACTCAGGTCCTGAACTGTTACTACAGATACTTTGGTGAGACCCCAGGCCCTGTAGTTTGACTTGGGTCCTGTACTGTTACTACAGATCCTTTGGTGTGACCACAAACCCTCTAGTGTGACTCAGGTCCTGTACTGTTACTACAGATACTTTGGGGTGACACCAGACCCTCTAGTGTGATTTGGGTCCGGTACTGTTATTACAGATACTTTGGTGTGACCCCAGACCCTCTAGTGTGACTCAGGTCCTGTACTGTTACTACAGATACTTTGGTGTGACCCCAAACCCTCTAGTGTGACTCAGGTCCTGTACTGTTACTACAGATACTTTGGTGTGACCTCAGAGGCCCTGTAGTGTAACTTGGGTCCTGTACTGCTACTACAGATGCTTTGGTGTGACCCCAGGCCTTCTAGTATGACTCAGGTCCTGTACTGTTACTACAGATACTTTGGTGTGACCCCAGGCACTGTAGTGTGACTCGGGTCCTCTACTGTTACTACAGATACTTTGGTGTGACCCCAGACCCTCTAGTGTGATTCGGGTCCGGTACTGTTACTATAGATACTTTGGTGTTACCCCAAACCCTATAGTGTGACTCGGGTCCTGAACTATTAGTACAGATACTTTGGTGTGACCCCAGACCCTCTAGTGTGACTCAGGTCCTGTACTGTTACTACATATACTTTGGTGTGACCTCAGAGGCCCTGTAGTGGGACTCGGGTCCTGTACTGTTACTACAGATACTTTGGTGTGACCCCAGGCCCTCTAGTGTGACTCAGGTCCTGTACTGTTACTACAGATACTTTGGTGTGACCTCAGAGGCCCTGTAGTGTGACTCAGGTCCTGTACTGTTAGTACAGCTACTTTGGTGTGACCCCAGGCCCTCTAGTGTGACTCAGGTCCTGTACTGTTACTACAGATACTTTGGTGTGACCCCAGGCCCTGTAGTTTAACTCGGGTCCTGTACTGTTAATACAGATACTTTGGTGTGACCCCAGACCCTCTAGTGTGACTCAGGTCCTGTACTGTTACTACAGATACTTTGGTGTGACCCCAGGCCCTCTAGTGTGACTCAGGTCCTGAACTGTTACTACAGATACTTTGGTGAGACCCCAGGTCCTGTAGTTTGACTTGGGTCCTGTACTGTTACTACAGATACTTTGGTGTGACCCCAAACCCTCTAGTGTGACTCAGGTCCTGTACTGTTACTACAGATACTTTGCTGTGACCCCAGACCCTCTAGTGTGATTTGGGTCCGGTACTGTTATTACAGATACTTTGGTGTGACCCCAGACCCTCTAGTGTGACTCAGGTCCTGTACTGTTACTACAGATACTTTGGTGTGACCCCAAACCCTCTAGTGTGACTCAGGTCCTGTACTGTTACTACAGATACTTTGGTGTGACCTCAGAGGCCCTGTAGTGTAACTTGGGTCCTGTACTGCTACTACAGATACTTTGGTGTGACCCCAGGCCCTCTAGTATGACTCAGGTCCTGTACTGTTACTACAGATACTTTGGTGTGACCCCAGGCCCTGTAGTGTGACTCGGATCCTCTACTGTTACTACAGATACTTTGGTGTGACCCCAGACCCTCTAGTGTGATTCGGGTCCGGTACTGTTACTATAGATACTTTGGTGTTACCCCAAACCCTATAGTGTGACTCGGGTCCTGAACTATTAGTACAGATACTTTGGTGTGATCCCAGACCCTCTAGTGTGACTCAGGTCCTGTACTGTTACTACAGATACTTTGGTGTGACCTCAGAGGCCCTGTAGTGGGACTCGGGTCGTGTACTGTTACTACAGATACTTTGGTGTGACCCCAGGCCCTCTAGTGTGACTCCGGTCCTGTACTGTTACTACAGATACTTTGGTGTGACCCCAGACCCTCTAGTGTAACTCAGGTCCTGTACTGTTACTACAGATACTTTGGTGTGACCCCAGACACTCTAGTGTGACTCAGGTCCCGTACTCTTACTACAGGTACTTTGGTGTGACCCCAGACCTTCTAGTGTGACTCAGGTCCCGTACTGTTACTACAGATACTTTGGTGTGACCCCAGGCCCTGTAGTGTGACTCAGGTCCCGTACTGTTACTACAGATACTTTGGTGTGACCCCAGACCTTCTAGTGTGACTCAGGTCCCGTACTGTTACTACAGATACTTTGGTGTGACCCCAGACCCTCTAGTTTGACTCCGGTCCTGTACTGTTAGTACAGATACTTTGGTGTGACCCCAGACCCTCTAGTGTGACTCACGTCCTGTACTGTTACTACAGAGACTTTGGTGTGACCCCAGACCCTCTAGTGTGACTCGGGTCCTGTACTGTTACTACAGATACTTTGGTGTGACCCCAGGCCCTCTAGTGTGACTCAGGTCCTGTACTGTTACTACAGATACTTTGGTGTGACCCCATACCCTCTAGTGTGACTCAGGTCCTGTACTGTTACTACAGATACTTTGGTGTGACCCCAGATCCTCTAGTGTGACTCAGGTCCTGTACTGTTACTACAGATACTTTGGTGTGACCCCAGACCCTCTAGTGTGACTCAGGTCCTGTACTGTTACTACAGATACTTTGGTGTGACCACAGACCCTCTAGTGTGACTCAGGTCCTGTACTGTTAATACAGATACTTTGGTGTGACCCCAGACCCTCTAGCTTGACTCAGGTCCTCTCCTGTTACTACAGATACTTTGGTGTGACCCCAGACCCTCTAGCGTGACTCAGGTCCTCTCCTGTTACTACAGATACTTTAGTGTGACCCCAGGCCCTCTAGTGTGACTCAGGTCCTGTACTGTTACTACAGATACTTTGGTGTGACCTCAGAGGCCCTGTAGTGTGACTCGGGTCCTGTACTGTTACTACAGATACGTTGGTGTGACCCTAGGCCCTCTAGTGTGACTCAGGTCCTGAACTGTTACTACAGATACTTTGGTGAGACCCCAGGCCCTGTAGTTTGACTTGGGTCCTGTACTGTTACTACAGATACTTTGGTGTGACCCCAAACCCTCTAGTGTGACTCAGGTCCTGTACTGTTACTACAGATACTTTGGTGTGACCCCAGACCCTCTAGTGTGATTTGGGTCCGGTACTGTTATTACAGATACTTTGGTGTGACCCCAGACCCTCTAGTGTGACTCAGGTCCTGTACTGTTACTACAGATACTTTGGTGTGACCCCAAACCCTCTAGTGTGACTCAGGTCCTGTACTGTTACTACAGATACTTTGGTGTGACCTCAGAGGCCCTGTAGTGTAACTTGGGTCCTGTACTGCTACTACAGATACTTTGGTGTGACCCCAGGCCCTCTAGTATGACTCGGGTCCTGTACTGTTACTACAGATACTTTGGTGTGACCCCAGGCCCTGTAGTGTGACTCGGGTCCTCTACTGTTACTACAGATACTTTGGTGGGACCCCAGACCCTCTAGTGTGATTCGGGTCCGGTACTGTTACTATAGATACTTTGGTGTGACCCCAAACCCTATAGTGTGACTCGGGTCCTGAACTATTAGTACAGATACTTTGGTGTGACCCCAGACCCTCTAGTGTGACTCAGGTCCTGTACTGTTACTACAGATACTTTGGTGTGACCTCAGAGGCCCTGTAGTGGGACTCGGGTCCTGTACTGTTACTACAGATACTTTGGTGTGACCCCAGGCCCTCTAGTGTGACTCAGGTCCTGTACTGTTACTACAGATACTTTGGTGTGACCTCAGAGGCCCTGTAGTGTGACTTCGGTCCTGTACTATTAATACAGATACTTTGGTGTGACCCCAGACCCTCTAGCGTGACTCAGGTCCTCTCCTGTTACTACAGATACTTTGGTGTGACCCCAGACCCTCTAGCGTGACTCAGGGCCTCTCCTGTTACTACAGATACTTTGGTGTGACCCCAGACCCTCTAGCGTGACTCAGGTCCTGTACTGTTACTACAGACACTTTGGTGTGACCCCAGACACTCTAGTGTGACTCAGGTCCTGTACTGTTACTACAGATACTTTGGTGTGACCACAGACCCTCTAGTGTGACTCAGGTCCTGTACTGTTAATACAGATACTTTGGTGTGACCCCAGTTCCTCTAGAGTGACTCAGGTCCTGTACTGTTACTACAGATACTTTAGTGTGACCCCAGACCCTCTAGTGTGACTCAGGTCCTGTACTGTTACTACAGATACTTTGGTGTGACCTCAGAGGCCCTGTAGTGGGACTCGGGTCCTGTACTGTTACTACAGATACTTTGGTGTGACCCCAGGCCCTCTAGTGTGACTCAGGTCCTGTACTGTTACTACAGATACTTTGGTGTGACCTCAGAGGCCCTGTAGTGTGACTTCGGTCCTGTACTATTAATACAGATACTTTGGTGTGACCCCAGACCCTCTAGCGTGACTCAGGTCCTCTCCTGTTACTACAGATACTTTGGTGTGACCCCAGACCCTCTAGCGTGACTCAGGGCCTCTCCTGTTACTACAGATACTTTGGTGTGACCCCAGACCCTCTAGCGTGACTCAGGTCCTGTACTGTTACTACAGACACTTTGGTGTGACCCCAGACACTCTAGTGTGACTCAGGTCCTGTACTGTTACTACAGATACTTTGGTGTGACCACAGACCCTCTAGTGTGACTCAGGTCCTGTACTGTTAATACAGATACTTTGGTGTGACCCCAGTTCCTCTAGAGTGACTCAGGTCCTGTACTGTTACTACAGATACTTTAGTGTGACCCCAGACCCTCTAGTGTGACTCAGGTCCTGTACTGTTAATACAGATACTTTGGTGTGACCCCAGACCCTCTAGCGTGACTCAGGTCCTCTCCTGTTACTACAGATACTTTGGTGTGACCCCAGACCCTCTAGCGTGACTCAGGTCCTCTCCTGTTACTACAGATACTTTAGTGTGATCCCAGGCCCTCTAGTGTGACTCAGGTCCTGTACTGTTACTACAGATACTTTGGTGTGACCTCAGAGGCCCTGTAGTGTGACTCTGGTCCTGTACTGTTACTACAGATACTTTGGTGTGACCCCAGGCCCTCTAGTGTGACTCAGGTCCTGAACTGTTACTACAGATACTTTGGTGAGACCCCAGGCCCTGTAGTTTGACTTGGGTCCTGTACTGTTACTACAGATACTTTGGTGTGACCACAAACCCTCTAGTGTGACTCAGGTCCTGTACTGTTACTACAGATACTTTGGTGTGACACCAGACCCTCTAGTGTGATTTGGGTCCGGTACTGTTATTACAGATACTTTGGTGTGACCCCAGACCCTCTAGTGTGACTCAGGTCCTGTACTGTTACTACAGATACTTTGGTGTGACCCCAAACCCTCTAGTGTGACTCAGGTCCTGTACTGTTACTACAGATACTTTGGTGTGACCTCAGAGGCCCTGTAGTGTAACTTGGGTCCTGTACTGCTACTACAGATACTTTGGTGTTACCCCAGGCCTTCTAGTATGACTCAGGTCCTGTACTGTTACTACAGATACTTTGGTGTGACCCCAGGCACTGTAGTGTGACTCGGGTCCTCTACTGTTACTACAGATACTTTGGTGTGACCCCAGACCCTCTAGTGTGATTCGGGTCCGGTACTGTTACTATAGATACTTTGGTGTTACCCCAAACCCTATAGTGTGACTCGGGTCCTGAACTATTAGTACAAATACTTTGGTGTGACCCCAGACCCTCTAGTGTGACTCAGGTCCTGTACTGTTACTACAGATACTTTGGTGTGACCTCAGAGGCCCTGTAGTGGGACTCGGGTCCTGTACTGTTACTACAGATACTTTGGTGTGACCCCAGGCCCTCTAGTGTGACTCAGGTCCTGTACTGTTACTACAGATACTTTGGTGTGACCTCAGAGGCCCTGTAGTGTGACTCAGGTCCTGTACTGTTAGTACAGCTACTTTGGTGTGACCCCAGGCCCTCTAGTGTGACTCAGGTCCTGTACTGTTACTACAGATACTTTGGTGTGACCCCAGGCCCTGTAGTTTAACTCGGGTCCTGTACTGTTAATACAGATACTTTGGTGTGACCCCAGACCCTCTAGTGTGACTCAGGTCCTGTACTGTTACTACAGATACTTTGGTGTGACCTCAGAGGCCCTGTAGTGTGACTCGGGTCCTGTACTGTTACTACAGATACTTTGGTGTGACCCCAGGCCCTCTAGTGTGACTCAGGTCCTGAACTGTTACTACTGATACTTTGGTGAGACCCCAGGCCCTGTAGTTTGACTTGGGTCCTGTACTGTTACTACAGATACTTTGGTGTGACCCCAAACCCTCTAGTGTGATTCAGGTCCGGTACTGTTACTACAGATACTTTGGTGTGACCCCAGACCCTCTAGTGTGACTCAGGTCCTGTACTGTTACTACAGATACTTTGGTGTGACCCCAGACCCTCTAGTGTGACTTAGGTCCTGTACTGTTACTACTGATACTTTGGTGTGACCCCAAACCCTCTAGTGTGACTCAGGTCCTGTACTGTTACTACAGATACTTTGGTGTGACCTCAGAGGCCCTGTAGTGTGACTCGGGTCCTGTACTGTTACTACAGATACTTTGGTGTGACCCCAGGCCCTCTAGTGTGACTCAGGTCCTGAACTGTTACTACTGATACTTTGGTGAGACCCCAGGCCCTGTAGTTTGACTTGGGTCCTGTACTGTTACTACAGATACTTTGGTGTGACCCCAAACCCTCTAGTGTGACTCAGGTCCTGTACTGTTACTACAGATACTTTGGTGTGACCTCAGAGGCCCTGTAGTGTAACTTGGGTCCTGTACTGCTACTACAGATACTTTGGTGTGACCCCAGGCCCTCTAGTATGACTCGGGTCCTGTACTGTTACTACAGATACTTTGGTGTGACCCCAGGCCCTGTAGTGTGACTCGGGTCCTCTACTGTTACTACAGATACTTTGGTGGGACCCCAGACCCTCTAGTGTGATTCGGGTCCGGTACTGTTACTATAGATACTTTGGTGTGACCCCAAACCCTATAGTGTGACTCGGGTCCTGAACTATTAGTACAGATACTTTGGTGTGACCCCAGACCCTCTAGTGTGACTCAGGTCCTGTACTGTTAATACAGATACTTTGGTGTGACCTCAGAGGCCCTGTAGTGGGACTCGGGTCCTGTACTGTTACTACAGATACTTTGGTGTGACCCCAGGCCCTCTAGTGTGACTCAGGTCCTGTACTGTTACTACAGATACTTTGGTGTGACCTCAGAGGCCCTGTAGTGTGACTCAGGTCCTGTACTGTTAGTACAGCTACTTTGGTGTGACCCCAGGCCCTCTAGTGTGACTCAGGTCCTGTACTGTTACTACAGATACTATGGTGTGACCCCAGGCCCTGTAGTTTAACTCGGGTCCTGTACTGTTAATACAGATACTTTGGTGTGACCCCAGACCCTCTAGTGTGACTCAGGTCCTGTACTGTTACTACAGATACTTTGGTGTGACCCCAGGCCCTCTAGTGTGACTCAGGTCCTGTACTGTTACTACAGATACTTTGGTGTGACCCCAAACCCTCTAGTGTGACTCGGGTCCTGGACTGTTAGTACAGATACTTTTGTGTGACCCCAGAAACTCTAGTGTGACTCTGGTCCTGTACTGTTACTACAGATACTTTGGTGTGACCTCAGAGGCCCTGTAGTGTGACTCGGGTCCTGTACTGTTACTACAGATACTTTGGTGTGACCCCAGGCCCTCTAGTATGACTCAGGTCCTGTACTGTTACTACAGATACTTTGGTGTGACCCCATGCACTGTAGTGTGACTCGGATCCTGTACTGTTACTACAGATACTTTGGTGTGACCCCAAACCCTCTAGTGTGACTCAGGTCATGTACTGTTACTACAGATACTTTGGTGTGACCCCATGCACTGTAGTGTGACTCGGATCCTGTACTGTTACTACAGATACTTTGGTGCGACCCCAGGGACTCTAGCGTGACTCAGGTCCTGTACTGTTAGTACAGATACTTTGGTGTGACCCCAGAAACTCTAGTGTGACTCAGGTCGTGTACTGTTAATACAGATACTTTGGTGTGACCTCCGAGGCCCTGTAGTGTGACTCGGGTCCTGTACTATTACTACAGATACTTTGGTGTGACCCCAGGCCCTCGAGTGTGACTCAGGTCCTGTACTGTTACTACAGATACTTTGGTGTGACCTCAGAGGCCCTGTAGTGTGACTCGGGTCCTGTACTGTTACTACAGATACTTTGGTGTGACCCCAGGCCCTGTAGTTTGACTCGGGTCCTGTACTGTTACTACAGATACTTTGGTGTGACCCCAGACCCTCTAGTGTGATTTGGATCCGGTACTGTTACTACAGATACTTTGGTGTGACCCCAGGCCCTGTAGTTTGACTCGGGTCCTGTACTGTTACTACAGATACTTTGGTGTGACCCCAGACCCTCTAGTGTGATTCAGGTCCGGTACTGTTACTACAGATACTTTGGTGTGACCCCAGACCCTCTAGTGTGACTCAGGTCCTGTACTGTTACTACAGATACTTTGGTGTGACCCCAGACCCTCTAGTGTGACTTAGGTCCTGTACTGTTACTACTGATACTTTGGTGTGACCCCAAACCCTCTAGTGTGACTCAGGTCCTGTACTGTTACTACAGATACTTTGGTGTGACCTCAGAGGCCCTGTAGTGTGACTCGGGTCCTGTACTGTTACTACAGATACTTTGGTGTGACCCCAGGCCCTCTAGTGTGACTCAGGTCCTGAACTGTTACTACAGATACTTTGGTGAGACCCCAGGCCCTGTAGTTTGACTTGGGTCCTGTACTGTTACTACAGATACTTTGGTGTGACCCCAAACCCTCTAGTGTGACTCAGGTCCTGTACTGTTACTACAGATACTTTGGTGTGACCCCAGACCCTCTAGTATGATTTGGGTCCGGTACTGTTATTACAGATACTTTGGTGTGACCCCAGACCCTCTAGTGTGACTCAGGTCCTGTACTGTTACTACAGATACTTTGGTGCGACCCCAAACCCTCTAGTGTGACTCAGGTCCTGTACTGTTACTACAGATTCTTTGGTGTGACCTCAGAGGCCCTGTAGTGTAACTTGGGTCCTGTACTGCTACTACAGATACTTTGGTGTGACCCCAGGCCCTCTAGTGTGACTCAGGTCCTGTACTGTTACTACAGATACTTTGGTGTGACCCCAGGCCCTGTAGTGTGACTCAGGTCCTCTACTGTTACTACAGATACTTTGGTGTGACCCCAGACCCTCTAGTGTGATTCGGGTCCTGTACTGTTACTATAGATACTTTGGTGTGACCCCAAACCCTATAGTGTGACTCGGGTCCTGAACTATTAGTACAGATACTTTGGTGTGACCCCAGACCCTCTAGTGTGACTCAGGTCCTGTACTGTTACTACAGATACTTTGGTGTGACCTCAGAGG
Organism: Calotriton arnoldi; assembly: GCA_963921515.1. NCBI lineage: Eukaryota > Metazoa > Chordata > Amphibia > Caudata > Salamandridae > Calotriton > Calotriton arnoldi. The sequence continues at coordinate 40,040 of CAWUFW010000415.1, forward strand.
CCCTGTAGTGGGACTCGGGTCCTGTACTGTTACTACAGATACTTTGGTGTGACCCCAGGCCCTCTAGTGTGACTCAGGTCCTGTACTGTTACTACAGATACTTTGGTGTGACCCCAGGCCCTCTAGTGTGACTCCAGGTCCTGTACTGTTACTACAGATACTTTGGTGTGACCCCAGACTCTCTAGTGTGACTCAGGTCCTGTACTGTTACTACAGATACTTTGGTGTGACCCCAGACCCTCTAGTGTGACTCAGGTCCTGTACTGTTACTACAGATACTTTGGTGTGACCCCAGACCCTCTAGTGTGACTCAGGTCCTGTACTGTTACTACAGATACTTTGGTGTGACCACAGACCCTCTAGTGTGACTCAGGTCCTGTACTGTTACTACAGATACTTTGGTGTGACCCCAGATCCTCTAGTGTGACTCAGCTCCTGTACTGTTACTACAGATACTTTGGTGTGACCCCAGACCCTCTAGTGTGACTCAGGTCCTGTACTGTTACTACAGATACTTTGGTGTGACCACAGACCCTCTAGTGTGACTCAGGTCCTGTACTGTTACTACAGATACTTTGGTGTGACCCCAGTTCCTCTAGAGTGACTCCAGGTCCTGTACTGTTACTACAGATACTTTAGTGTGACCCCAGACCCTCTAGTGTGACTCAGGTCCTGTACTGTTAATACAGATACTTTGGTGTGACCCCAGACCCTCTAGCGTGACTCAGGTCCTCTCCTGTTACTACAGATACTTTGGTGTGACCCCAGACCCTCTAGTGTGACTCAGGTCATGTACTGTTACTACAGATACTTTGGTGTGACCCCAGACCCTCTAGTGTGACTAAGGTCCTGTACTGTTACTACAGATACTTTGGTGTGACCTCAGAGGCCCTGTAGTGTGACTAAGGTCCTGTACTGTTACTACAGATACTTTGGTGTGACCTCAGAGGCCCTGTAGTGTGACTTCGGTCCTGTACTATTAATACAGATACTTTGGTGTGACCCCAGACCCTCTAGCGTGACTCAGGTCCTCTCCTGTTACTACAGATACTTTGGTGTGACCCCAGACCCTCTAGCGTGACTCAGGGCCTCTCCTGTTACTACAGATACTTTGGTGTGACCCCAGACCCTCTAGCGTGACTCAGGTCCTGTACTGTTACTACAGACACTTTGGTGTGACCCCAGACACTCTAGTGTGACTCCAGGTCCTGTACTGTTACTACAGATACTTTGGTGTGACCACAGACCCTCTAGTGTGACTCAGGTCCTGTACTGTTAATACAGATACTTTGGTGTGACCCCAGTTCCTCTAGTGTGACTCAGGTCCTGTACTGTTACTACAGATACTTTAGTGTGACCCCAGACCCTCTAGTGTGACTCAGGTCCTGTACTGTTAATACAGATACTTTGGTGTGACCCCAGACCCTCTAGTGTAACTCAGGTCCTGTACTGTTACTACAGATACTTTGGTGTGACCCCAGACACTCTAGTGTGACTCAGGTCCCGTACTCTTACTACAGGTACTTTGGTGTGACCCCAGACCTTCTAGTGTGACTCAGGTCCCGTACTGTTACTACAGATATTTTGGTGTGACCCCAGGCCCTGTAGTGTGACTCAGGTCCCGTACTGTTACTACAGATACTTTGGTGTGACCCCAGACCTTCTAGTGTGACTCAGGTCCCGTACTGTTACTACAGATACTTTGGTGTGACCCCAGACCCTCTAGTTTGACTCCGGTCCTGTACTGTTAATACAGATACTTTGGTGTGACCCCAGACCCTCTAGTGTGACTCACGTCCTGTACTGTTACTACAGAGACTTTGGTGTGACCCCAGACCCTCTAGTGTGACTCGGGTCCTGTACTGTTACTACAGATACTTTGGTGTGACCCCAGGCCCTCTAGTGTGACTCAGGTCCTGTACTGTTACTACAGATACTTTGGTGTGACCCCATACCCTCTAGTGTGACTCAGGTCCTGTACTGTTACTACAGATACTTTGGTGTGACCCCAGATCCTCTAGTGTGACTCAGGTCCTGTACTGTTACTACAGATACTTTGGTGTGACCCCAGACCCTCTAGTGTGACTCAGGTCCTGTACTGTTACTACAGATACTTTGGTGTGACCACAGACCGTCTAGTGTGACTCAGGTCCTGTACTGTTAATACAGATACTTTGGTGTGACCCCAGACCCTCTAGCTTGACTCAGGTCCTCTCCTGTTACTACAGATACTTTGGTGTGACCCCAGACCCTCTAGCGTGACTCAGGTCCTCTCCTGTTACTACAGATACTTTAGTGTGACCCCAGGCCCTCTAGTGTGACTCAGGTCCTGTACTGTTACTACAGATACTTTGGTGAGACCCCAGGCCCTGTAGTTTGACTTGGGTCAGATACTTTGGTGTGACCTCAGAGGCCCTGTAGTGTGACTCGGGTCCTGTACTGTTACTACAGATACTTTGGTGTGACCCCAGGCCCTCTAGTGTGACTCAGGTCCTGAACTGTTACTACAGATACTTTGGTGAGACCCCAGGCCCTGTAGTTTGACTTGGGTCCTGTACTGTTACTACAGATACTTTGGTGTGACCCCAAACCCTCTAGTGTGACTCAGGTCCTGTACTGTTACTACAGATACTTTGGTGTGACCCCAGACCCTCTAGTGTGATTTGGGTCCGTGTACTGTTACTATAGATACTTTGGTGTGACCCCAGACCCTCTAGTGTGACTCAGGTCCTGTACTGTTACTACAGATACTTTGGTGTGACCCCAAACCCTCTAGTGTGACTCAGGTCCTGTACTGTTACTACAGATACTTTGGTGTGACCTCAGAGGCCCTGTAGTGTAACTTGGGTCCTGTACTGCTACTACAGATACTTTGGTGTGACCCCAGGCCCTCTAGTATGACTCGGGTCCTGTACTGTTACTACAGATACTTTGGTGTGACCCCAGGCCCTGTAGTGTGACTCGGGTCCTCTACTGTTACTACAGATACTTTGGTGGGACCCCAGACCCTCTAGTGTGATTCGGGTCCGGTACTGTTACTATAGATACTTTGGTGTGACCCCAAACCCTATAGTGTGACTCGGGTCCTGAACTATTAGTACAGATACTTTGGTGTGACCCCAGACCCTCTAGTGTGACTCAGGTCCTGTACTGTTACTACAGATACTTTGGTGTGACCTCAGAGGCCCTGTAGTGGGACTCGGGTCCTGTACTGTTACTACAGATACTTTGGTGTGACCCCAGGCCCTCTAGTGTGACTCAGGTCCTGTACTGTTACTACAGATACTTTGGTGTGACCTCAGAGGCCCTGTAGTGTGACTTCGGTCCTGTACTATTAATACAGATACTTTGGTGTGACCCCAGACCCTCTAGCGTGACTCAGGTCCTCTCCTGTTACTACAGATACTTTGGTGTGACCCCAGACCCTCTAGCGTGACTCAGGGCCTCTCCTGTTACTACAGATACTTTGGTGTGACCCCAGACCCTCTAGCGTGACTCAGGTCCTGTACTGTTACTACAGACACTTTGGTGTGACCCCAGACACTCTAGTGTGACTCAGGTCCTGTACTGTTACTACAGATACTTTGGTGTGACCACAGACCCTCTAGTGTGACTCAGGTCCTGTACTGTTAATACAGATACTTTGGTGTGACCCCAGTTCCTCTAGAGTGACTCAGGTCCTGTACTGTTACTACAGATACTTTAGTGTGACCCCAGACCCTCTAGTGTGACTCAGGTCCTGTACTGTTACTACAGATACTTTGGTGTGACCTCAGAGGCCCTGTAGTGGGACTCGGGTCCTGTACTGTTACTACAGATACTTTGGTGTGACCCCAGGCCCTCTAGTGTGACTCAGGTCCTGTACTGTTACTACAGATACTTTGGTGTGACCTCAGAGGCCCTGTAGTGTGACTTCGGTCCTGTACTATTAATACAGATACTTTGGTGTGACCCCAGACCCTCTAGAGTGACTCAGGTCCTCTCCTGTTACTACAGATACTTTGGTGTGACCCCAGACCCTCTAGCGTGACTCAGGGCCTCTCCTGTTACTACAGATACTTTGGTGTGACCCCAGACCCTCTAGCGTGACTCAGGTCCTGTACTGTTACTACAGACACTTTGGTGTGACCCCAGACACTCTAGTGTGACTCAGGTCCTGTACTGTTACTACAGATACTTTGGTGTGACCACAGACCCTCTAGTGTGACTCAGGTCCTGTACTGTTAATACAGATACTTTGGTGTGACCCCAGTTCCTCTAGAGTGACTCAGGTCCTGTACTGTTACTACAGATACTTTAGTGTGACCCCAGACCCTCTAGTGTGACTCAGGTCCTGTACTGTTAATACAGATACTTTGGTGTGACCCCAGACCCTCTAGCGTGACTCAGGTCCTCTCCTGTTACTACAGATACTTTGGTGTGACCCCAGACCCTCTAGCGTGACTCAGGTCCTCTCCTGTTACTACAGATACTTTAGTGTGATCCCAGGCCCTCTAGTGTGACTCAGGTCCTGTACTGTTACTACAGATACTTTGGTGTGACCTCAGAGGCCCTGTAGTGTGACTCTGGTCCTGTACTGTTACTACAGATACTTTGGTGTGACCCCAGGCCCTCTAGTGTGACTCAGGTCCTGAACTGTTACTACAGATACTTTGGTGAGACCCCAGGCCCTGTAGTTTGACTTGGGTCCTGTACTGTTACTACAGATACTTTGGTGTGACCACAAACCCTCTAGTGTGACTCAGGTCCTGTACTGTTACTACAGATACTTTGGTGTGACACCAGACCCTCTAGTGTGATTTGGGTCCTGTACTGTTATTACAGATACTTTGGTGTGACCCCAGACCCTCTAGTGTGACTCAGGTCCTGTACTGTTACTACAGATACTTTGGTGTGACCCCAAACCCTCTAGTGTGACTCAGGTCCTGTACTGTTACTACAGATACTTTGGTGTGACCTCAGAGGCCCTGTAGTGTAACTTGGGTCCTGTACTGCTACTACAGATACTTTGGTGTGACCCCAGGCCTTCTAGTATGACTGAGGTCCTGTACTGTTACTACAGATACTTTGGTGTGACCCCAGGCACTGTAGTGTGACTCGGGTCCTCTACTGTTACTACAGATACTTTGGTGTGACCCCAGACCCTCTAGTGTGATTCGGGTCCGGTACTGTTACTATAGATACTTTGGTGTTACCCCAAACCCTATAGTGTGACTCGGGTCCTGAACTATTAGTACAGATACTTTGGTGTGACCCCAGACCCTCTAGTGTGACTCAGGTCCTGTACTGTTACTACAGATACTTTGGTGTGACCCCAGAGGCCCTGTAGTGGGACTCGGGTCCTGTACTGTTACTACAGATACTTTGGTGTGACCCCAGGCCCTCTAGTGTGACTCAGGTCCTGTACTGTTACTACAGATACTTTGGTGTGACCTCAGAGGCCCTGTAGTGTGACTCAGGTCCTGTACTGTTAGTACAGCTACTTTGGTGTGACCCCAGGCCCTCTAGTGTGACTCAGGTCCTGTACTGTTACTACAGATACTTTGGTGTGACCCCAGGCCCTCGTAGTGTGACTCGGGTCCTGTACTGTTAATACAGATACTTTGGTGTGACCCCAGACCCTCTAGTGTGACTCAGGTCCTGTACTGTTAGTACAGATACTTTGGTGTGACCTCAGAGGCCCTCTAGTGTGACTCGGGTCCTGTACTGTTACTACAGATACTTTGGTGTGACCCCAGGCCCTCTAGTGTGACTCAGGTCCTGAACTGTTACTACAGATACTTTGGTGAGACCCCAGGCCCTGTAGTTTGACTTGGGTCCTGTACTGTTACTACAGATACTTTGGTGTGACCCCAAACCCTCTAGTGTGATTCAGGTCCGGTACTGTTACTACAGATACTTTGGTGTGACCCCAGACCCTCTAGTGTGACTCAGGTCCTGTACTGTTACTACAGATACTTTGGTGTGACCCCAGACCCTCTAGTGTGACTTAGGTCCTGTACTGTTACTACTGATACTTTGGTGTGACCCCAAACCCTCTAGTGTGACTCAGGTCCTGTACTGTTACTACAGATACTTTGGTGTGACCTCAGAGGCCCTGTAGTGTGACTCGGGTCCTGTACTGTTACTACAGATACTTTGGTGTGACCCCAGGCCCTCTAGTGTGACTCAGGTCCTGAACTGTTACTACTGATACTTTGGTGAGACCCCAGGCCCTGTAGTTTGACTTGGGTCCTGTACTGTTACTACAGATACTTTGGTGTGACCCCAAACCCTCTAGTGTGACTCAGGTCCTGCACTGTTACTACAGATACTTTGGTGTGACCCCAGACCCTCTAGTATGATTCGGGTCCGGTACTGTTATTACAGATACTTTGGTGTGACCCCAGACCCTCTAGTGTGACTCAGGTCCTGTACTGTTACTACAGATACTTTGGTGTGACCCCAAACCCTCTAGTGTGACTCAGGTCCTGTACTGTTACTACAGATTCTTTGGTGTGACCTCAGAGGCCCTGTAGTGTAACTTGGGTCCTGTACTGCTACTACAGATACTTTGGTGTGACCCCAGGCCCTCTAGTATGACTCAGGTCCTGTACTGTTACTACAGATACTTTGGTGTGACCCCAGGCCCTGTAGTGTGACTCAGGTCCTCTACTGTTACTACAGATACTTTGGTGGGACCCCAGACCCTCTAGTGTGACTCGGGTCCGGTACTGTTACTATAGATACTTTGGTGTGACCCCAAACCCTATAGTGTGACTCGGGTCCTGAACTGTTAGTACAGATACTTTGGTGTGACCCCAGACCCTCTAGTGTGACTCAGGTCCTGTACTGTTACTACAGATACTTTGGTGTGACCTCAGAGGCCCTCTAGTGTGACTCGGGTCCTGTACTGTTACTACAGATACTTTGGTGTGACCCCAGGCCCTCTAGTGTGACTCGGGTCCTGTACTGTTACTACAGATACTTTGGTGTGACCCCAGGCCCTCTAGTGTGACTCAGGTCCTGTACTGTTACTACAGATACTTTGGTGTGACCTCAGAGGCCCTGTAGTGTGACTCAGGTCCTGTACTGTTACTACAGATACTTTGGTGTGACCCCAGGCCCTCTAGTGTGACTCAGGTCCTGTACTGTTACTACAGATACTTTGGTGTGACCCCAGGCCCTCTAGTGTGACTCGGGTCCTGTACTGTTAATACAGATACTTTGGTGTGACCCCAGACCCTCTAGTGTGACTCAGGTCCTGTACTGTTACTACAGATACTTTGGTGTGACCCCAGGCCCTCTAGTGTGACTCAGGTCCTGTACTGTTACTACAGATACTTTGGTGTGACCTCAGAGGCCCTGTAGTGTGACTCAGGTCCTGTACTGTTAGTACAGATACTTTGGTGTGACCCCAGGCCCTCTAGTGTGACTCCAGGTCCTGTACTGTTACTACAGATACTTTGGTGTGACCCCAGGCCCTCTAGTGTGACTCGGGTCCTGTACTGTTACTACAGATACTTTGGTGTGACCCCAGACCCTCTAGTGTGACTCAGGTCCTGTACTGTTACTACAGATACTTTGGTGTGACCCCAGGCCCTCTAGTGTGACTCAGGTCCTGTACTGTTACTACAGATACTTTGGTGTGACCCCAGACCCTCTAGTGTGACTCGGGTCCTGTACTGTTAGTACAGATACTTTTGTGTGACCCCAGAAACTCTAGTGTGACTCTGGTCCTGTACTGTTACTACAGATACTTTGGTGTGACCCCAGAGGCCCTCTAGTGTGACTCAGGTCCTGTACTGTTACTACAGATACTTTGGTGTGACCCCAGGCCCTCTAGTGTGACTCAGGTCCTGTACTGTTACTACAGATACTTTGGTGTGACCCCATGCCCTGTAGTGTGACTCGGATCCTGTACTGTTACTACAGATACTTTGGTGTGACCCCAGACCCTCTAGTGTGACTCAGGTCCTGTACTGTTACTACAGATACTTTGGTGTGACCCCATGCACTGTAGTGTGACTCGGATCCTGTACTGTTACTACAGATACTTTGGTGTGACCCCAGGGACTCTAGCGTGACTCAGGTCCTGTACTGTTAGTACAGATACTTTTGTGTGACCCCAGAAACTCTAGTGTGACTCAGGTCCGTGTACTGTTACTACAGATACTTTGGTGTGACCCCGAGGCCCTCTAGTGTGACTCGGGTCCTGTACTGTTACTACAGATACTTTGGTGTGACCCCAGGCCCTCTAGTGTGACTCAGGTCCTGTACTGTTACTACAGATACTTTGGTGTGACCTCAGAGGCCCTCTAGTGTGACTCGGGTCCTGTACTGTTACTACAGATACTTTGGTGTGACCCCAGGCCCTCTAGTGTGACTCGGGTCCTGTACTGTTACTACAGATACTTTGGTGTGACCCCAGACCCTCTAGTGTGACTCAGGTCCTGTACTGTTACTACAGATACTTTGGTGTGACCCCAGACCCTCTAGTGTGACTCAGGTCCTGTACTGTTACTACAGATACTTTGGTGTGACCCCAGACCCTCTAGTGTGACTCAGGTCCTGTACTGTTACTACAGATACTTTGGTGTGACCCCAGACCCTCTAGTGTGACTCAGGTCCTGTACTGTTACTACAGATACTTTGGTGTGACCTCAGAGCCCTCGTAGTGTGACTCAGGTCCTGTACTGTTACTACAGATACTTTGGTGTGACCCCAGGCCCTCTAGTGTGACTCAGGTCCTGTACTGTTACTACAGATACTTTGGTGTGACCCCAGGCCCTGTAGTGTGACTCGGGTCCTGTACTGTTACTACAGATACTTTGGTGTGACCCCAAACCCTCTAGTGTGACTCAGGTCCTGTACTGTTACTACAGATACTTTGGTGTGACCCCAGACCCTCTAGTGTGATTCGGGTCCTGTACTGTTATTACAGATACTTTGGTGTGACCCCAGACCCTCTAGTGTGACTCAGGTCCTGTACTGTTACTACAGATACTTTGGTGTGACCCCAGACCCTCTAGTGTGACTCAGGTCCTGTACTGTTACTACAGATACTTTGGTGTGACCTCAGAGGCCCTCTAGTGTGACTCGGGTCCTGTACTGTTACTACAGATACTTTGGTGTGACCCCAGGCCCTCTAGTGTGACTCAGGTCCTGTACTGTTACTACAGATACTTTGGTGTGACCCCAGGCCCTCTAGTGTGACTCAGGTCCTGTACTGTTACTACAGATACTTTGGTGGGACCCCAGACCCTCTAGTGTGACTCAGGTCCTGTACTGTTACTACAGATACTTTGGTGTGACCCCAGACCCTCTAGTGTGACTCGGGTCCTGAACTATTAGTACAGATACTTTGGTGTGACCCCAGACCCTCTAGTGTGACTCAGGTCCTGTACTGTTACTACAGATACTTTGGTGTGACCTCAGAGGCCCTGTAGTGTGACTCGGGTCCTGTACTGTTACTACAGATACTTTGGTGTGACCCCAGGCCCTCTAGTGTGACTCAGGTCCTGTACTGTTACTACAGATACTTTGGTGTGACCCCAGGCCCTCTAGTGTGACTCAGGTCCTGTACTGTTACTACAGATACTTTGGTGTGACCCCATACTCTCTAGTGTGACTCAGGTCCTGTACTGTTACTACAGATACTTTGGTGTGACCCCAGATCCTCTAGTGTGACTCAGGTCCTGTACTGTTACTACAGATACTTTGGTGTGACCCCAGACCCTCTAGTGTGACTCAGGTCCTGTACTGTTACTACAGATACTTTGGTGTGACCACAGACCCTCTAGTGTGACTCAGGTCCTGTACTGTTAATACAGATACTTTGGTGTGACCCCAGATCCTCTAGTGTGACTCAGCTCCTGTACTGTTACTACAGATACTTTGGTGTGACCCCAGACCCTCTAGTGTGACTCAGGTCCTGTACTGTTACTACAGATACTTTGGTGTGACCACAGACCCTCTAGTGTGACTCAGGTCCTGTACTGTTAATACAGATACTTTGGTGTGACCCCAGTTCCTCTAGAGTGACTCAGGTCCTGTACTGTTACTACAGATACTTTGGTGTGACCCCAGTCCCTCTAGTGTGACTCAGGTCCTGTACTGTTAATACAGATACTTTGGTGTGACCCCAGACCCTCTAGCGTGACTCAGGTCCTGTCCTGTTACTACAGATACTTTGGTGTGACCCCAGACCCTCTAGTGTGACTAAGGTCCTGTACTGTTACTACAGATACTTTGGTGTGACCTCAGAGGCCCTGTAGTGTGACTAAGGTCCTGTACTGTTACTACAGATACTTTGGTGTGACCTCAGAGGCCCTGTAGTGTGACTTCGGTCCTGTACTGTTACTACAGATACTTTGGTGTGACCCCAGACCCTCTAGTGTGACTCGGGTCCTGTACTGTTAGTACAGATACTTTGGTGTGACCCCAGACCCTGAAGTGTGACTCAGGGCCTGTACTGTTACTACAGATACTTTGGTGAGACCCCAGGCCCTCTAGTGTGACTCAGGTCCTGTACTGTTACTACAGATACTTTGGTGTGACCCCAGATCCTCTAGTGTGACTCAGGTCCTGTACTGTTACTACAGATACTTTAGTGTGACCCCAGACCCTCTAGTGTGACTCAGGTCCTGTACTGTTAATACAGATACTTTGGTGTGACCCCAGACCCTCTAGCGTGACTCAGGTCCTCTCCTGTTACTACAGATACTTTGGTGTGACCCCAGACCCTCTAGTGTGACTCAGGTCATGTACTGTTACTACAGATACTTTGGTGTGACCCCAGACCCTCTAGTGTGACTAAGGTCCTGTACTGTTACTACAGATACTTTGGTGTGACCTCAGAGGCCCTGTAGTGTGACTAAGGTCCTGTACTGTTACTACAGATACTTTGGTGTGACCTCAGAGGCCCTGTAGTGTGACTTCGGTCCTGTACTATTAATACAGATACTTTGGTGTGACCCCAGACCCTCTAGCGTGACTCAGGTCCTCTCCTGTTACTACAGATACTTTGGTGTGACCCCAGACCCTCTAGCGTGACTCAGGGCCTCTCCTGTTACTACAGATACTTTGGTGTGACCCCAGACCCTCTAGCGTGACTCAGGTCCTGTACTGTTACTACAGACACTTTGGTGTGACCCCAGACACTCTAGTGTGACTCAGGTCCTGTACTGTTACTACAGATACTTTGGTGTGACCACAGACCCTCTAGTGTGACTCAGGTCCTGTACTGTTAATACAGATACTTTGGTGTGACCCCAGTTCCTCTAGAGTGACTCAGGTCCTGTACTGTTACTACAGATACTTTAGTGTGACCCCAGACCCTCTAGTGTGACTCAGGTCCTGTACTGTTAATACAGATACTTTGGTGTGACCCCAGGCACTCTAGTGTGACTCGGGTCCTCTACTGTTACTACAGATACTTTGGTGTGACCCCAGACCCTCTAGTGTGACTCGGGTCCTGTACTGTTACTACAGATACTTTAGTGTGATCCCAGGCCCTCTAGTGTGACTCAGGTCCTGTACTGTTACTACAGATACTTTGGTGTGACCTCAGAGGCCCTGTAGTGTGACTCTGGTCCTGTACTGTTACTACAGATACTTTGGTGTGACCCCAGGCCCTCTAGTGTGACTCAGGTCCTGAACTGTTACTACAGATACTTTGGTGAGACCCCAGGCCCTGTAGTTTGACTTGGGTCCTGTACTGTTACTACAGATACTTTGGTGTGACCACAAACCCTCTAGTGTGACTCAGGTCCTGTACTGTTACTACAGATACTTTGGTGTGACACCAGACCCTCTAGTGTGATTTGGGTCCGGTACTGTTATTACAGATACTTTGGTGTGACCCCAGACCCTCTAGTGTGACTCAGGTCCTGTACTGTTACTACAGATACTTTGGTGTGACCCCAGACCCTCTAGTGTGACTCAGGTCCTGTACTGTTACTACAGATACTTTGGTGTGACCCCAGGCACTGTAGTGTGACTCGGGTCCTCTACTGTTACTACAGATACTTTGGTGTGACCCCAGACCCTCTAGTGTGATTCGGGTCGGGTACTGTTACTATAGATACTTTGGTGTTACCCCAAACCCTATAGTGTGACTCGGGTCCTGAACTATTAGTACAGATACTTTGGTGTGACCCCAGACCCTCTAGTGTGACTCAGGTCCTGTACTGTTACTACAGATACTTTGGTGTGACCTCAGAGGCCCTGTAGTGTAACTTGGGTCCTGTACTGCTACTACAGATACTTTGGTGTGACCCCAGGCCTTCTAGTATGACTCAGGTCCTGTACTGTTACTACAGATACTTTGGTGTGACCCCAGGCACTGTAGTGTGACTCGGGTCCTCTACTGTTACTACAGATACTTTGGTGTGACCCCAGACCCTCTAGTGTGATTCGGGTCCGGTACTGTTACTATAGATACTTTGGTGTTACCCCAAACCCTATAGTGTGACTCGGGTCCTGAACTATTAGTACAGATACTTTGGTGTGACCCCAGACCCTCTAGTGTGACTCAGGTCCTGTACTGTTACTACAGATACTTTGGTGTGACCTCAGAGGCCCTGTAGTGGGACTCGGGTCCTGTACTGTTACTACAGATACTTTGGTGTGACCCCAGGCCCTCTAGTGTGACTCAGGTCCTGTACTGTTACTACAGATACTTTGGTGTGACCTCAGAGGCCCTGTAGTGTGACTCAGGTCCTGTACTGTTAGTACAGCTACTTTGGTGTGACCCCAGGCCCTCTAGTGTGACTCAGGTCCTGTACTGTTACTACAGATACTTTGGTGTGACCCCAGGCCCTGTAGTTTAACTCGGGTCCTGTACTGTTAATACAGATACTTTGGTGTGACCCCAGACCCTCTAGTGTGACTCAGGTCCTGTACTGTTACTACAGATACTTTGGTGTGACCTCAGAGGCCCTCTAGTGTGACTCGGGTCCTGTACTGTTACTACAGATACTTTGGTGTGACCCCAGGCCCTCTAGTGTGACTCAGGTCCTGAACTGTTACTACAGATACTTTGGTGAGACCCCAGGTCCTGTAGTTTGACTTGGGTCCTGTACTGTTACTACAGATACTTTGGTGTGACCCCAAACCCTCTAGTGTGACTCAGGTCCTGTACTGTTACTACAGATACTTTGCTGTGACCCCAGACCCTCTAGTGTGATTTGGGTCCGGTACTGTTATTACAGATACTTTGGTGTGACCCCAGACCCTCTAGTGTGACTCAGGTCCTGTACTGTTACTACAGATACTTTGGTGTGACCCCAAACCCTCTAGTGTGACTCAGGTCCTGTACTGTTACTACAGATACTTTGGTGTGACCTCAGAGGCCCTGTAGTGTGACTCGGGTCCTGTACTGCTACTACAGATACTTTGGTGTGACCCCAGGCCCTCTAGTGTGACTCAGGTCCTGTACTGTTACTACAGATACTTTGGTGTGACCCCAGGCCCTGTAGTGTGACTCGGATCCTCTACTGTTACTACAGATACTTTGGTGTGACCCCAGACCCTCTAGTGTGATTCGGGTCCGGTACTGTTACTATAGATACTTTGGTGTTACCCCAAACCCTATAGTGTGACTCGGGTCCTGTACTGTTACTACAGATACTTTGGTGTGACCCCAGGCCCTGTAGTGTGACTCGGGTCCTGTACTGTTACTACAGATACTTTGGTGTGACCCCAGACCCTCTAGTGTGATTCGGGTCCGGTACTGTTACTATAGATACTTTGGTGTTACCCCAAACCCTCTAGTGTGACTCAGGTCCTGTACTGTTACTACAGATACTTTGGTGTGACCCCAGACCCTCTAGTGTGACTCGGGTCCTGTACTGTTATTACAGATACTTTGGTGTGACCCCAGACCCTCTAGTGTGACTCAGGTCCTGTACTGTTACTACAGATACTTTGGTGTGACCCCAGACCCTCTAGTGTGACTCAGGTCCTGTACTGTTACTACAGATACTTTGGTGTGACCTCAGAGGCCCTGTAGTGTGACTCGGGTCCTGTACTGTTACTACAGATACTTTGGTGTGACCCCAGGCCCTCTAGTGTGACTCAGGTCCTGTACTGTTACTACAGATACTTTGGTGTGACCCCAGGCCCTGTAGTTTGACTCGGGTCCTGTACTGTTACTACAGATACTTTGGTGTGACCCCAGACCCTCTAGTGTGACTCAGGTCCTGTACTGTTACTACAGATACTTTGGTGTGACCCCAGACCCTCTAGTATGATTTGGGTCCGGTACTGTTATTACAGATACTTTGGTGTGACCCCAGACCCTCTAGTGTGACTCAGGTCCTGTACTGTTACTACAGATACTTTGGTGTGACCCCAAACCCTCTAGTGTGACTCAGGTCCTGTACTGTTACTACAGATACTTTGGTGTGACCTCAGAGGCCCTGTAGTGTGACTCGGGTCCTGTACTGTTACTACAGATACTTTGGTGTGACCCCAGGCCCTCTAGTGTGACTCAGGTCCTGTACTGTTACTACAGATACTTTGGTGTGACCCCAGGCCCTCTAGTGTGACTCAGGTCCTGTACTGTTACTACAGATACTTTGGTGTGACCCCAGACCCTCTAGTGTGACTCGGGTCCGGTACTGTTACTACAGATACTTTGGTGTGACCCCAAACCCTATAGTGTGACTCGGGTCCTGAACTGTTAGCTACAGATACTTTGGTGTGACCCCAGACCCTCTAGTGTGACTCAGGTCCTGTACTGTTACTACAGATACTTTGGTGTGACCTCAGAGGCCCTGTAGTGTGACTCAGGTCCTGTACTGTTACTACAGATACTTTGGTGTGACCCCAGGCCCTCTAGTGTGACTCAGGTCCTGTACTGTTACTACAGATACTTTGGTGTGACCCCAGGCCCTCTAGTGTGACTCAGGTCCTGTACTGTTACTACAGATACTTTGGTGTGACCCCATACTCTCTAGTGTGACTCAGGTCCTGTACTGTTACTACAGATACTTTGGTGTGACCCCAGATCCTCTAGTGTGACTCAGGTCCTGTACTGTTACTACAGATACTTTGGTGTGACCCCAGACCCTCTAGTGTGACTCAGGTCCTGTACTGTTACTACAGATACTTTGGTGTGACCACAGACCCTCTAGTGTGACTCAGGTCCTGTACTGTTAATACAGATACTTTGGTGTGACCCCAGATCCTCTAGTGTGACTCAGCTCCTGTACTGTTACTACAGATACTTTGGTGTGACCCCAGACCCTCTAGTGTGACTCAGGTCCTGTACTGTTACTACAGATACTTTGGTGTGACCACAGACCCTCTAGTGTGACTCAGGTCCTGTACTGTTAATACAGATACTTTGGTGTGACCCCAGTTCCTCTAGAGTGACTCAGGTCCTGTACTGTTACTACAGATACTTTAGTGTGACCCCAGACCCTCTAGTGTGACTCAGGTCCTGTACTGTTAATACAGATACTTTGGTGTGACCCCAGACCCTCTAGCGTGACTCAGGTCCTCTCCTGTTACTACAGATACTTTGGTGTGACCCCAGACCCTCTAGTGTGACTCAGGTCATGTACTGTTACTACAGATACTTTGGTGTGACCCCAGACCCTCTAGTGTGACTAAGGTCCTGTACTGTTACTACAGATACTTTGGTGTGACCTCAGAGGCCCTGTAGTGTGACTAAGGTCCTGTACTGTTACTACAGATACTTTGGTGTGACCTCAGAGGCCCTGTAGTGTGACTTCGGTCCTGTACTGTTACTACAGATACTTTGGTGTGACCCCAGACCCTCTAGTGTGACTCGGGTCCTGTACTGTTAGTACAGATACTTTGGTGTGACCCCAGACCCTGAAGTGTGACTCAGGGCCTGTACTGTTACTACAGATACTTTGGTGAGACCCCAGGCCCTCTAGTGTGACTCAGGTCCTGTACTGTTACTACAGATACTTTGGTGTGACCCCAGATCCTCTAGTGTGACTCAGGTCCTGTACTGTTACTACAGATACTTTAGTGTGACCCCAGACCCTCTAGTGTGACTCAGGTCCTGTACTGTTAATACAGATACTTTGGTGTGACCCCAGACCCTCTAGCGTGACTCAGGTCCTCTCCTGTTACTACAGATACTTTGGTGTGACCCCAGACCCTCTAGTGTGACTCAGGTCATGTACTGTTACTACAGATACTTTGGTGTGACCCCAGACCCTCTAGTGTGACTAAGGTCCTGTACTGTTACTACAGATACTTTGGTGTGACCTCAGAGGCCCTGTAGTGTGACTAAGGTACTGTACTGTTACTACAGATACTTTGGTGTGACCTCAGAGGCCCTGTAGTGTGACTTCGGTCCTGTACTATTAATACAGATACTTTGGTGTGACCCCAGACCCTCTAGCGTGACTCAGGTCCTCTCCTGTTACTACAGATACTTTGGTGTGACCCCAGACCCTCTAGCGTGACTCAGGGCCTCTCCTGTTACTACAGATACTTTGGTGTGACCCCAGACCCTCTAGCGTGACTCAGGTCCTGTACTGTTACTACAGACACTTTGGTGTGACCCCAGACACTCTAGTGTGACTCAGGTCCTGTACTGTTACTACAGATACTTTGGTGTGACCACAGACCCTCTAGTGTGACTCAGGTCCTGTACTGTTAATACAGATACTTTGGTGTGACCCCAGTTCCTCTAGAGTGACTCAGGTCCTGTACTGTTACTACAGATACTTTAGTGTGACCCCAGACCCTCTAGTGTGACTCAGGTCCTGTACTGTTAATACAGATACTTTGGTGTGACCCCAGACCCTCTAGCGTGACTCAGGTCCTCTCCTGTTACTACAGATACTTTGGTGTGACCCCAGACCCTCTAGCGTGACTCAGGTCCTCTCCTGTTACTACAGATACTTTAGTGTGATCCCAGGCCCTCTAGTGTGACTCAGGTCCTGTACTGTTACTACAGATACTTTGGTGTGACCTCAGAGGCCCTGTAGTGTGACTCTGGTCCTGTACTGTTACTACAGATACTTTGGTGTGACCCCAGGCCCTCTAGTGTGACTCAGGTCCTGAACTGTTACTACAGATACTTTGGTGAGACCCCAGGCCCTGTAGTTTGACTTGGGTCCTGTACTGTTACTACAGATACTTTGGTGTGACCACAAACCCTCTAGTGTGACTCAGGTCCTGTACTGTTACTACAGATACTTTGGTGTGACACCAGACCCTCTAGTGTGATTTGGGTCCGGTACTGTTATTACAGATACTTTGGTGTGACCCCAGACCCTCTAGTGTGACTCAGGTCCTGTACTGTTACTACAGATACTTTGGTGTGACCCCAAACCCTCTAGTGTGACTCAGGTCCTGTACTGTTACTACAGATACTTTGGTGTGACCTCAGAGGCCCTGTAGTGTAACTTGGGTCCTGTACTGCTACTACAGATACTTTGGTGTGACCCCAGGCCTTCTAGTATGACTCAGGTCCTGTACTGTTACTACAGATACTTTGGTGTGACCCCAGGCACTGTAGTGTGACTCGGGTCCTCTACTGTTACTACAGATACTTTGGTGTGACCCCAGACCCTCTAGTGTGATTCGGGTCGGGTACTGTTACTATAGATACTTTGGTGTTACCCCAAACCCTATAGTGTGACTCGGGTCCTGAACTATTAGTACAGATACTTTGGTGTGACCCCAGACCCTCTAGTGTGACTCAGGTCCTGTACTGTTACTACAGATACTTTGGTGTGACCTCAGAGGCCCTGTAGTGGGACTCGGGTCCTGTACTGTTACTACAGATACTTTGGTGTGACCCCAGGCCCTCTAGTGTGACTCAGGTCCTGTACTGTTACTACAGATACTTTGGTGTGACCTCAGAGGCCCTGTAGTGTGACTCAGGTCCTGTACTGTTAGTACAGCTACTTTGGTGTGACCCCAGGCCCTCTAGTGTGACTCAGGTCCTGTACTGTTACTACAGATACTTTGGTGTGACCCCAGGCCCTGTAGTTTAACTCGGGTCCTGTACTGTTAATACAGATACTTTGGTGTGACCCCAGACCCTCTAGTGTGACTCAGGTCCTGTACTGTTACTACAGATACTTTGGTGTGACCTCAGAGGCCCTGTAGTGTGACTCGGGTCCTGTACTGTTACTACAGATACTTTGGTGTGACCCCAGGCCCTCTAGTGTGACTCAGGTCCTGAACTGTTACTACAGATACTTTGGTGAGACCCCAGGTCCTGTAGTTTGACTTGGGTCCTGTACTGTTACTACAGATACTTTGGTGTGACCCCAAACCCTCTAGTGTGACTCAGGTCCTGTACTGTTACTACAGATACTTTGCTGTGACCCCAGACCCTCTAGTGTGATTTGGGTCCTGTACTGTTATTACAGATACTTTGGTGTGACCCCAGACCCTCTAGTGTGACTCAGGTCCTGTACTGTTACTACAGATACTTTGGTGTGACCCCAAACCCTCTAGTGTGACTCAGGTCCTGTACTGTTACTACAGATACTTTGGTGTGACCTCAGAGGCCCTGTAGTGTAACTTGGGTCCTGTACTGCTACTACAGATACTTTGGTGTGACCCCAGGCCCTCTAGTATGACTCAGGTCCTGTACTGTTACTACAGATACTTTGGTGTGACCCCAGGCCCTGTAGTGTGACTCGGATCCTCTACTGTTACTACAGATACTTTGGTGTGACCCCAGACCCTCTAGTGTGATTCGGGTCCGGTACTGTTACTATAGATACTTTGGTGTTACCCCAAACCCTATAGTGTGACTCGGGTCCTGAACTATTAGTACAGATACTTTGGTGTGACCCCAGACCCTCTAGTGTGACTCAGGTCCTGTACTGTTACTACAGATACTTTGGTGTGACCTCAGAGGCCCTGTAGTGGGACTCGGGTCCTGTACTGTTACTACAGATACTTTGGTGTGACCCCAGGCCCTCTAGTGTGACTCCGGTCCTGTACTGTTACTACAGATACTTTGGTGTGACCCCAGACCCTCTAGTGTAACTCAGGTCCTGTACTGTTACTACAGATACTTTGGTGTGACCCCAGACACTCTAGTGTGACTCAGGTCCCGTACTCTTACTACAGGTACTTTGGTGTGACCCCAGACCTTCTAGTGTGACTCAGGTCCCGTACTGTTACTACAGATACTTTGGTGTGACCCCAGGCCCTGTAGTGTGACTCAGGTCCCGTACTGTTACTACAGATACTTTGGTGTGACCCCAGACCTTCTAGTGTGACTCAGGTCCCGTACTGTTACTACAGATACTTTGGTGTGACCCCAGACCCTCTAGTTTGACTCCGGTCCTGTACTGTTAGTACAGATACTTTGGTGTGACCCCAGACCCTCTAGTGTGACTCACGTCCTGTACTGTTACTACAGAGACTTTGGTGTGACCCCAGACCCTCTAGTGTGACTCGGGTCCTGTACTGTTACTACAGATACTTTGGTGTGACCCCAGGCCCTCTAGTGTGACTCAGGTCCTGTACTGTTACTACAGATACTTTGGTGTGACCCCATACCCTCTAGTGTGACTCAGGTCCTGTACTGTTACTACAGATACTTTGGTGTGACCCCAGATCCTCTAGTGTGACTCAGGTCCTGTACTGTTACTACAGATACTTTGGTGTGACCCCAGACCCTCTAGTGTGACTCAGGTCCTGTACTGTTACTACAGATACTTTGGTGTGACCACAGACCCTCTAGTGTGACTCAGGTCCTGTACTGTTAATACAGATACTTTGGTGTGACCCCAGACCCTCTAGCTTGACTCAGGTCCTCTCCTGTTACTACAGATACTTTGGTGTGACCCCAGGCCCTCTAGTGTGACACAGGTCCTGTAATGCTACTACAGATACTTTTCTGTGACCCCAGACCCTCTAGTGTGACTCAGGTCCTGTACTGTTACTACAGATACTTTGGTGTGACCCCAGGCCCTGTAGTGTGACTCGGATCCTGTACTGTTACTACAGATACTTTGGTGTGACCCCAGGGTCTCTAGCGTGACTCAGGTCCTGTACTGTTACTACAGATACTTTGGTGTGACCCCAAACCCTCTAGTGTGACTATGGTCCTGTACTGTTACTACAGATACTTTGGTGTGACCTCAGAGGCCCTGTAGTGTGACTCGGGTCCTGTACTATTACTACAGATACTTTGGTGTGACCCCAGGCCCTCTAGTGTGACTCAGGTCCTGTACTGTTACTACAGATACTTTGGTGTGACCTCAGAGGCCCTGTAGTGTGACTCGGGTCCTGTACGGTTACTACAGATACTTTGGTGTGACCCCAGGCCCTGTAGTTTGACTCGGGTCCTGTACTGTTACTACAGATACTTTGGTGTGACCCCAGACCCTCTAGTGTGATTCGGGTCCGGTACTGTTACTACAGATACTTTGGTGTGACCCCAAACCCTCTAGTGTGACTCAGGTCCTGTACTGTTACTACAGATACTTTGGTGTGACCTCAGAGGCCCTGTAGTGTGACTCGGGTCCTGTACTGTTACTACAGATACTTTGGTGTGACCCCAGACCCTCTAGTGTGATTCGGGTCCGGTACTCTTACTATAGATGCTTTGGTGTGACCACAAACCCTCTAGTGTGACTCGGGTCCTGAACTGTTAGTACAGATACTTTGGTGTGACCCCAGACCCTCTAGTGTGACTCAGGTCCTGTACTATTACTACAGATACTTTGGTGTGACCTCAGAGGCCATGTAGTGTGACTCGGGTCATGTACTGTTACTACAGATACTTTGGTGTGACCCCAGGCCCTCTAGTGTGACTCAGGTCCTGTACTGTTACTACAGATACTTTGGTGTGACCTCAGAGGCCCTGTAGTGTGACTCGGTCCTGTACTGTTACTAGAGATACTTTGGTGTGACCCCAGACCCTCTAGTGTGACTCAGGTCCTGTACTGTTACTACAGATACTTTGGTGTGACGCCAGGCCCTCTGGGGTGACTCAGGTCCTGTACTGTTTGTACAGATTCTTTGGTGTGACCCCAGGCCCTCTAGTGTGACTCGGGTCCTGTACTGTTACTACAGATACTTCGGTCTGACCCCAGGCCCTGTAGTGTGATTCAGGTCCTGTACTGTTACTACAGATACTTTGGTGTGACCCCAAGCCCTCTAGTGTGACTCGGGTCCTGTACTGTTACAACAGATACTTTGGTGTGACCCCAGGCCCTCCAGTGTGACTCGGGTCCCGTACTGTTACAACAGATACTTTGGTGTGACCCCAGGCCCTCTAGTGTGACTCGGGGCCTGTACTGTTACTACAGATACTGTTACTACAGATACTTTGGAGTGTGACTCAGGTCCTGTACTGTTACTACAGATACTTTGGTGTGACCCCAGGCCCTCTAGTGTGACTCGGGTCCTGTACTGTTACTACAGATACTTTGGTGTGACCCCAGGCTCTCTAGCATGACTCGGGTCCTGTACTGTTACTACAGATACTTTGGTGTGACCTCAGAGGCCCTGTAGTGTGACTCGGGTCCTGTACTGTTACTACAGATACTTTGGTGTGACCCCAGGCCCTCTAGTGTGACTCAGGTCCTGAACTGTTACTACAGATACTTTGGTGAGACCCCAGGCCCTGTAGTTTGACTTGGGTCCTGTACTGTTACTACAGATACTTTGGTGTGACCCCAAACCCTCTAGTGTGACTCAGGTCCTGTACTGTTACTACAGATACTTTGGTGTGACCCCAGACCCTCTAGTGTGATTTGGGTCCGGTACTGTTATTACAGATACTTTGGTGTGACCCCAGACCCTCTAGTGTGACTCAGGTCCTGTACTGTTACTACAGATACTTCGGTGTGACCCCAAACCCTCTAGTGTGACTCAGGTCCTGTACTGTTACTACAGATACTTTGGTGTGACCTCAGAGGCCCTGTAGTGTAACTTGGGTCCTGTACTGCTACTACAGATACTTTGGTGTGACCCCAGGCCCTCTAGTATGACTCGGGTCCTGTACTGTTACTACAGATACTTTGGTTTGACCCCAGGCCCTGTAGTGTGACTCGGGTCCTCTACTGTTACTACAGATACTTTGGTGGGACCCCAGACCCTCTAGTGTGATTCGGATCCGGTACTGTTACTATAGATCCTTTGGTGTGACCCCAAACCCTATAGTGTGACTCGGGTCCTGAACTATTAGTACAGATACTTTGGTGTGACCCCAGACCCTCTAGTGTGACTCAGGTCCTGTACTGTTACTACAGATACTTTGGTGTGACCTCAGAGGCCCTGTAGTGGGACTCGGGTCCTGTACTGTTACTACAGATACTTTGGTGTGACCCCAGGCCCTCTAGTGTGACTCAGGTCCTGTACTGTTACTACAGATACTTTGGTGTGACCTCAGAGGCCCTGTAGTGTGACTCAGGTCCTGTACTGTTACTACAGATACTATGGTGTGACCCCAGGCCCTGTAGTTTAACTCGGGTCCTGTACTGTTAATACAGATACTTTGGTGTGACCCCAGGCCCTCTAGTGTGACTCAGGTCCTGTACTGTTACTACAGATACTTTGGTGTGACCCCAAACCCTCTAGTGTGACTCGGGTCCTGTACTGTTAGTACAGATACTTTTGTGTGACCCCAGAAACTCTAGTGTGACTCTGGTCCTGTACTGTTACTACAGATACTTTGGTGTGACCCCAGGCCCTCTAGTGTGACTCAGGTCCTGTACTGTTACTACAGATTCTTTGGTGTGACCCCAAACCCTCTAGTGTGACTCGGGTCCTGTACTGTTAGTACAGATACTTTTGTGTGACCCCAGAAACTCTAGTGTGACTCTGGTCCTGTACTGTTACTACAGATACTTTGGTGTGACCTCAGAGGCCCTGTAGTGTGACTCGGGTCCTGTACTGTTACTACAGATACTTTGGTGTGACCCCAGGCCCTCTAGTATGACTCAGGTCCTGTACTGTTACTACAGATACTTTGGTGTGACCCCATGCACTGTAGTGTGACTCGGATCCTGTACTGTTACTACAGATACTTTGGTGTGACCCCAAACCCTCTAGTGTGACTCAGGTCCTGTACTGTTACTACAGATACTTTGGTGTGACCCCATGCACTGTAGTGTGACTCGGATCCTGTACTGTTACTACAGATACTTTGGTGTGACCCCAGGGACTCTAGCGTGACTCAGGTCCTGTACTGTTAGTACAGATACTTTTGTGTGACCCCAGAAACTCTAGTGTGACTCAGGTCCTGTACTGTTACTACAGATACTTTGGTGTGACCTCCGAGGCCCTGTAGTGTGACTCGGGTCCTGTACTATTACTACAGATACTTTGGTGTGACCCCAGGCCCTCGAGTGTGACTCAGGTCCTGTACTGTTACTACAGATACTTTGGTGTGACCTCAGAGGCCCTGTAGTGTGACTCGGGTCCTGTACTGTTACTACAGATACTTTGGTGTGACCCCAGGCCCTGTAGTTTGACTCGGGTCCTGTACTGTTACTACAGATACTTTGGTGTGACCCCAGACCCTCTAGTGTGATTTGGGTCCGGTACTGTTACTACAGATACTTTGGTGTGACCCCAGGCCCTGTAGTTTGACTCGGGTCCTGTACTGTTACTACAGATACTTTGGTGTGACCCCAGACCCTCTAGTGTGATTCAGGTCCGGTACTGTTACTACAGATACTTTGGTGTGACCCCAGACCCTCTAGTGTGACTCAGGTCCTGTACTGTTACTACAGATACTTTGGTGTGACCCCAGACCCTCTAGTGTGACTTAGGTCCTGTACTTTTACTACTGATACTTTGGTGTGACCCCAAACCCTCTAGTGTGACTCAGGTCCTGTACTGTTACTACAGATACTTTGGTGTGACCTCAGAGGCCCTGTAGTGTGACTCGGGTCCTGTACTGTTACTACAGATACTTTGGTGTGACCCCAGGCCCTCTAGTGTGACTCAGGTCCTGTAACTGTTACTACAGATACTTTGGTGAGACCCCAGGCCCTGTAGTTTGACTTGGGTCCTGTACTGTTACTACAGATACTTTGGTGTGACCCCAAACCCTCTAGTGTGACTCAGGTCCTGCACTGTTACTACAGATACTTTGGTGTGACCCCAGACCCTCTAGTATGATTTGGGTCCGGTACTGTTATTACAGATACTTTGGTGTGACCCCAGACCCTCTAGTGTGACTCAGGTCCTGTACTGTTACTACAGATACTTTGGTGTGACCCCAAACCCTCTAGTGTGACTCAGGTCCTGTACTGTTACTACAGATTCTTTGGTGTGACCTCAGAGGCCCTGTAGTGTAACTTGGGTCCTGTACTGCTACTACATATACTTTGGTGTGACCCCAGGCCCTCTAGTATGACTCAGGTCCTGTACTGTTACTACAGATACTTTGGTGTGACCCCAGGCCCTGTAGTGTGACTCAGGTCCTCTACTGTTACTACAGATACTTTGGTGGGACCCCAGACCCTCTAGTGTGATTCGGGTCCGGTACTGTTACTATAGATACTTTGGTGTGACCCAAACCCTATAGTGTGACTCGGGTCCTGAACTATTAGTACAGATACTTTGGTGTGACCCCAGACCCTCTAGTGTGACTCAGGTCCTGTACTGTTACTACAGATACTTTGGTGTGACCTCAGAGGCCCTGTAGTGGGACTCGGGTCCTGTACTGTTACTACAGATACTTTGGTGTGACCCCAGGCCCTCTAGTGTGACTCAGGTCCTGTACTGTTACTACAGATACTTTGGTGTGACCTCAGAGGCCCTGTAGTGGGACTCGGGTCCTGTACTGTTACTACAGATACTTTGGTGTGACCCCAGGCCCTCTAGTGTGACTCAGGTCCTGTACTGTTACTACAGATACTTTGGTGTGACCTCAGAGGCCCTGTAGTGTGACTCAGGTCCTGTACTGTTAGTACAGCTACTTTGGTGTGACCCCAGGCCCTCTAGTGTGACTCAGGTCCTGTACTGTTACTACAGATACTTTGGTGTGACCCCAGGCCCTGTAGTTTAACTCGGGTCCTGTACTGTTAATACAGATACTTTGGTGTGACCCCAGACCCTCTAGTGTGACTCAGGTCCTGTACTGTTACTACAGATACTTTGGTGTGACCCCAGGCCCTCTAGTGTGACTCAGGTCCTGTACTGTTACTACAGATACTTTGGTGTGACCCCAAACCCTCTAGTGTGACTCGGGTCCTGTACTGTTAGTACAGATACTTTTGTGTGACCCCAGAAACTCTAGTGTGACTCAGGTCCTGTACTGTTACTACAGATACTTTGGTGTGACCTCAGAGGCCCTGTAGTGTGACTCGGGTCCTGTACTGTTACTACAGATACTTTGGTGTGACCCCAGGCCCTCTAGTATGACTCAGGTCCTGTACTGTTACTACAGATACTTTGGTGTGACCCCATGCTCTGTAGTGTGACTCGGATCCTGTACTGTTACTACAGATACTTTGGTGTGACCCCAGGGACTCTAGCGTGACTCAGGTCCTGTACTGTTACTACAGATACTTTAGTGTGACCCCAAACCCTCTAGTGTGACTCAGGTCCTGTACTGTTACTACAGATACTTTGGTGTGACCCCATGCACTGTAGTGTGACTCGGATCCTGTACTGTTACTACAGATACTTTGGTGTGACCCCAGGGACTCTAGCGTGACTCAGGTCCTGTACTGTTAGTACAGATACTTTTGTGTGACCCCAGAAACTCTAGTGTGACTCAGGTCCTGTACTGTTACTACAGATACTTTGGTG
The DNA here is from genome assembly GCA_963921515.1 of Calotriton arnoldi. NCBI lineage: Eukaryota > Metazoa > Chordata > Amphibia > Caudata > Salamandridae > Calotriton > Calotriton arnoldi. Next base: position 65,756 of record CAWUFW010000415.1, read on the forward strand.
TGACCTCCGAGGCCCTGTAGTGTGACTGGGGTCCTGTACTATTACTACAGATACTTTGGTGTGACCCCAGGCCCTCTAGTGTGACTCAGGTCCTGTACTGTTACTACAGATACTTTGGTGTGACCTCAGAGGCCCTGTAGTGTGACTCGGGTTCTGTACTGTTACTACAGATACTTTGGTGTGACCCCAGGCCCTGTAGTTTGACTCGGGTCCTGTACTGTTACTACAGATACTTTGGTGTGACCTCAGACCCTCTAGTGTGATTTGGGTCCGGTACTGTTACTACAGATACTTTGGTGTGACCCCAGACCCTCTAGTGTGATTCGGGTCCGGTACTGTTACTACAGATACTTTGGTGTGACCCCAGACCCTCTAGTGTGACTCAGGTCCTGTACTGTTACTACAGATACTTTGGTGTGACCCCAGACCCTCTAGTGTGACTTAGGTCCTGTACTTTTACTACTGATACTTTGGTGTGACCCCAAACCCTCTAGTGTGACTCAGGTCCTGTACTGTTACTACAGATACTTTGGTGTGACCTCAGAGGCCCTGTAGTGTGACTCGGGTCCTGTACTGTTACTACAGATACTTTGGTGTGACCCCAGACCCTCTAGTGTGATTCGGGTCCGGTACTCTTACTATAGATGCTTTGGTGTGACCCCAAACCCTCTAGTGTGACTCGGGTCCTGAACTGTTAGTACAGATACTTTGGTGTGACCCCAGACCCTCTAGTGTGACTCAGGTCCTGTACTGTTACTACAGATACTTTGGTGTGACCTCAGAGGCCATGTAGTGTGACTCGGGTCATGTACTGTTACTACAGATACTTTGGTGTGACCCCAGGCCCTCTAGTGTGACTCAGGTCCTGTACTGTTACTACAGATACTTTGGTGTGACCTCAGAGGCCCTGTAGTGTGACTCGGGTCCTGTACTGTTACTACAGATACTTTGGTGTGACCCCAGACCCTCTAGTGTGACTCAGGTCCTGTACTGTTACTACAGATACTTTGGTGTGACGCCAGGCCCTCTAGTGTGACTCAGGTCCTGTACTGTTTGTACAGATACTTTGGTGTGACCCCAGGCCCTCTAGTGTGACTCCGGTCCTGTACTGTTACTACAGATACTTTGGTGTGACCCCAGGCCCTCTAGTGTGACTCCGGTCCTGTACTGTTACTACAGATACTTTGGTGTGACCCCAGGCCCTCTAGTGTGACTCAGGTCCTGTACTGTTACTACAGATACTTTGGTGTGACCCCAGACCCTGTAGTGTGACTCAGGTCCTGTACTGTTACCACAGATACTTTGGTGTGACCCCAGGCCCTCTAGTGTGACACAGGTCCTGTAATGCTACTACAGATACTTTTCTGTGACCCCAGACCCTCTAGTGTGACTCAGGTCCTGTACTGTTACTACAGATACTTTGGTGTGACCCCAGGCCCTGTAGTGTGACTCGGATCCTGTACTGTTACTACAGATACTTTGGTGTGACCCCAGGGTCTCTAGCGTGACTCAGGTCCTGTACTGTTACTACAGATACTTTGGTGTGACCCCAAACCCTCTAGTGTGACTATGGTCCTGTACTGTTACTACAGATACTTTGGTGTGACCTCAGAGGCCCTGTAGTGTGACTCGGGTCCTGTACTATTACTACAGATACTTTGGTGTGACCCCAGGCCCTCTAGTGTGACTCAGGTCCTGTACTGTTACTACAGATACTTTGGTGTGACCTCAGAGGCCCTGTAGTGTGACTCGGGTCCTGTACGGTTACTACAGATACTTTGGTGTGACCCCAGGCCCTGTAGTTTGACTCGGGTCCTGTACTGTTACTACAGATACTTTGGTGTGACCCCAGACCCTCTAGTGTGATTCGGGTCCGGTACTGTTACTACAGATACTTTGGTGTGACCCCAAACCCTCTAGTGTGACTCAGGTCCTGTACTGTTACTACAGATACTTTGGTGTGACCTCAGAGGCCCTGTAGTGTGACTCGGGTCCTGTACTGTTACTACAGATACTTTGGTGTGACCCCAGACCCTCTAGTGTGATTCGGGTCCGGTACTCTTACTATAGATGCTTTGGTGTGACCACAAACCCTCTAGTGTGACTCGGGTCCTGAACTGTTAGTACAGATACTTTGGTGTGACCCCAGACCCTCTAGTGTGACTCAGGTCCTGTACTATTACTACAGATACTTTGGTGTGACCTCAGAGGCCATGTAGTGTGACTCGGGTCATGTACTGTTACTACAGATACTTTGGTGTGACCCCAGGCCCTCTAGTGTGACTCAGGTCCTGTACTGTTACTACAGATACTTTGGTGTGACCTCAGAGGCCCTGTAGTGTGACTCGGTCCTGTACTGTTACTAGAGATACTTTGGTGTGACCCCAGACCCTCTAGTGTGACTCAGGTCCTGTACTGTTACTACAGATACTTTGGTGTGACGCCAGGCCCTCTGGGGTGACTCAGGTCCTGTACTGTTTGTACAGATTCTTTGGTGTGACCCCAGGCCCTCTAGTGTGACTCGGGTCCTGTACTGTTACTACAGATACTTCGGTCTGACCCCAGGCCCTGTAGTGTGATTCAGGTCCTGTACTGTTACTACAGATACTTTGGTGTGACCCCAAGCCCTCTAGTGTGACTCGGGTCCTGTACTGTTACAACAGATACTTTGGTGTGACCCCAGGCCCTCCAGTGTGACTCGGGTCCCGTACTGTTACAACAGATACTTTGGTGTGACCCCAGGCCCTCTAGTGTGACTCGGGGCCTGTACTGTTACTACAGATACTGTTACTACAGATACTTTGGAGTGTGACTCAGGTCCTGTACTGTTACTACAGATACTTTGGTGTGACCCCAGGCCCTCTAGTGTGACTCGGGTCCTGTACTGTTACTACAGATACTTTGGTGTGACCCCAGGCTCTCTAGCATGACTCGGGTCCTGTACTGTTACTACAGATACTTTGGTGTGACCCCAGACCCTCTAGTGTGACTGTTACTACAGATACTTTGGTGTGACCCCAGACCCTCTAGTGTGAATCGGGTCCTGTACTGTTACTACAGATACTTTGGTGTGACCCCAGGCCCTCTAGTGTGACTCGGGTCTTGTACTGTTAGTACAGATACTTTGGTGTGACCCCAGGAACTCTAGTGTCACTTGGGTCCTGTACTGTTACTACAGATACTTTGGTGTGACCCCAGACCCTCTAGTGTGATTCGGGTCCTGTACTGTTACTACAGATACTTTGGTGTGACCCCAGACCCTCTAATGTGACTCGGGTCCTGTACTGTTACTACAGATACTTTGGTGTGACCCCAGGCCCTCTAGTGTGACTCAGGTCCTGTACTGTTAATACAGATACTTTGGTGTGCCCCAGGCCCTCTAGTGTGACTCGGGTCCTGTACTGTTACTACAGATACTTTGGTGTGACCCCAGGCCCTCTAGCGTGACTCGGTCCTGTACTGTTACTACAGATACTTTGGTGTGACCCCAGGCCCTCTAGCGTGACTCGGGTCCTGTACTGTTACTACAGATACTTTGGTGTGACCCCAGACCCTCTAGTGTGACTGTTACTACAGATACTTTGGTGTGACCCCAGACCCTCTAGTGTGATTCGGGTCCTGTACTGTTACTACAGATACTTTGGTGTGACCCCAGACCCTCTAGTGTGACTCGGGTCCTCTACTGTTACTACAGATACTTTGGTGTGACCCCAGGCCCTCTAGTGTGACTCAGGTCCTGTACTGTTAATACAGATACTTTGGTGTGACCCCAGGCCCTCTAGTGCTACTCGGGTCCTGTACTGTTACTACAGATACTTTGGTGTGACCCCAGGCCCTCTAGCGTGACTCGGTCCTGTACTGTTACTACAGATACTTTGGTGTGACCCCAGGCCCTCTAGCGTGACTCAGGTCCTGTACTGTTACTACAGATACTTTGGTGTGACCCCAGACCCTCTAGTGTGACTGTTACCACAGATACTTTGGTGTGACCCCAGACCCTCTAGTGTGAATCGGGTCTGGTACTGTTACTACAGATACTTTGGTGTGACCCCAGACCCTCTAGTGTGACTCGGGTCCTGTACTGTTACTACAGATACTTTGGTGTGACCCCAGGCCCTCTAGTGTGACTCAGGTCCTGTACTGTTACTACAGATACTTTGGTGTGACCCTAGGTCCTCTAGTGTGACTCAGGTCCTGTACTGTTACTACAGATACTTTGGTGTGACCCCAGGCCCTCTAGTGTGACTCAGGTCCTGTACTGTTACTACAGATACTTTGGTGTGACCCCAGGCCCTCTAGTGTGACTCAGGTCCTGTACTGTTACTACAGATACTTTGGTGTGACCCTAGGTCCTCTAGTGTGACTCAGGTCCTGTACTGTTACTACAGATACTTTGGTGTGACCCCAGACCCTCTAGTGTGACTGTTACTACAGATACTTTGGTGTGACCCCAGGCCCTCTAGCGTGACTCGGGTCCTGTACTGTTACTACAGATACTTTGGTGTGACCCCAGACCCTCTAGTGTGACTGTTACTACAGATACTTTGGTGTGACCCCAGGCCCTCTAGCGTGACTCGGGTCCTGTACTGCTACTACAGATACTTTGGTGTGACCCCAGGCCCTCTAGTGTGACTCGGGTCCTGTACTGTTACTACAGACTCTTTGGTGTGACCCCACGCCCTCTAGCGTGACTCGGGTCCTGTACTGTTACTACAGATACTTTGGTGTGACCCCAGACCCTCTAGCGTGACTCGGGTCCTGTACTGTAACTACAGATACTTTGGTGTGACCCCAGACCCTAAAGTGTGATTCGGGTCCGGTACTGTTACTACAGATACTTTGGTGTGACCCCAGACCCTCTAGTGTGACTCGGGTCCTGTACTGTTACTACAGATACATTGGTGTGACCCCAGACCCTCTAGCGTGACTCGGGTCCTGTACTGTTACTACAGATACTTTGGTGTGACCCCAGACCCTCTAGAGTGACTGTTACTACAGATACTTTGGTAGTGACCCCAGACCCTCTAGTGTGAATCGGGTCCGGTACTGTTACTACAGATACTTTGGTGTGACCACAGGCCCTCTAGTGTGACTCGGGTCCTGTACTGTTAGTATAGATACTTTGGGGTGACCCCAGGCCCTCTAGTGTGACTCGGGTCCTGTACTGTTACTACAGATTCTTTGGTGTGACCCCAGGCCCTCTAGTGTGACTCGGTCCTGTACTGTTACTACAGATACTTTGGTATGACCCCAGGCCCTCTAGTGTGACTCGGGTCCTGTACTGTTAGTACAGATACTTTGGTCTGACCCCAGGCCCTGTAGTGTGATTCGGGTCCTGTACTGTTACTACAGATACTTTGGTGTGACCCCAGGCCCTCTAGTGTGACTCGGGTCCTGTACTGTTACAACAGATACTTTGGTGTGACCCCAGGCCCTCCAGTGTGACTCGGGTCCCGTACTGTTACAACAGATACTTTGGTGTGACCCCAGGCCCTCTAGTGTGACTCGGGGCCTGTACTGTTACTACAGATACTGTTACTACAGATACTTTGGTGTGACCCCAGGCCCTCTAGTGTGACTCGGGTCCTGTACTGTTACTACAGATACTTTGGTGTGACCCCAGGCCCTCTAGTGTGACTCAGGTCCTGTACTGTTACTACAGATACTTTGGTGTGACCCCAGACCCTCTAGTGTGAATCGGGTCCTGTACTGTTACTACAGATACTTTGGTGTGACCCCAGGCCCTCTAGTGTGACTCGGGTCCTGTACTGTTACTACAGATACTTTGGTGTGACCCCAGGCCCTCTAGCATGACTCGGGTCCTGTACTGTTACTACAGATTCTTTGGTGTGACCCCAGACCCTCTAGTGTGACTGTTACTACAGATACTTTGGTGTGACCCCAGACCCTCTAGTGTGAATCGGGTCCGGTACTGTTACTACAGATACTTTGGTGTGACCCCAGACCCTCTAGTGTGACTCGGGTCCTGTACTGTTACTACAGATACTTTGGTGTAACCCCAGACCCTCTAGTGTGATTCGGGTCCGGTACTGTTACTACAGATACTTTGGTGTGACCCCAGACCCTCTAGTGTGACTCGGGTCCTGTTCTGTTACTACAGATACTTTGGTGTGACCCCAGACCCTCTAGCGTGACTCGGGTACTGTACTGTTACTACAGATACTTTGGTGTGACTCCAGGCCCTCCAGCGTGACTCGGGTCCTGTACTGTTACTACAGATACTTTGGTGTGACCCCAGACCCTCTAGTGTGACTGTTACTACAGAGACTTTGGTGTGACCCCAGACCCTATAGTGTGATACGGGTCCGGTACTGTTACTACAGATAGTTTGGTGTGACCCCAGACCCTCTAGTGTGAATCGGGTCCGGTACTGTTACTACAGATACTTTGGTGTGACCCCAGACCCTCTAGTGTGACTCGGGTCCTGTACTGTTACTACAGATACTTTGGTGTAACCCCAGACCCTCTAGTGTGATTCGGGTCCGGTACTGTTACTACAGATACTTTGGTGTGACCCCAGACCCTCTAGTGTGACTCGGCTCCTGTTCTGTTACTACAGATACTTTGGTGTGACCCCAGACCCTCTAGCGTGACTCGGGTACTGTACTGTTACTACAGATACTTTGGTGTGACCCCAGACCCTCTAGTGTGATTCGGGTCCGGTACTGTTACTACAGATACTTTGGTGTGACCCCAGACCCTCTAGTGTGACTCAGGTCCTGTACTGTTACTACAGATACTTTGGTGTGACCCCAGACCCTCTAGTGTGACTCGGGTCCTGTACTGTTACTACAGATACTTTGGTGTGACCCCAGACCATCTAGTGTGACTCCGGTCCCGTACTGTTAGTACTGATACTTTGGTGTGACCCCAGGCCCTCTAGCGTGACTCGTGTCCTGTACTGTTACTACAGATACTTTGGTGTGACCCCAGACCCTCTAGTGTGACTGTTACTACAGATACTTTGGTGTGACCCCAGGCCCTCTAGTGTGACTTGGGTCCTGTACTGTTACTACAGATACTTTGGTGTGACCCCAGGCCCTCTAGTGTGACTCAGGTCCTGTACTGTTACTACAGATACTTTGGTGTGACCCCAGACCCTCTAGTGTGAATCGGGTCCTGTACTGTTACTACAGATACTTTGGTGTGACCCCAGGCCCTCTAGTGTGACTCGGGTCCTGTACTGTTACTACAGATACTTTGGTGTGACCCCAGGCCCTCTAGCATGACTCGGGTCCTGTACTGTTACTACAGATACTTTGGTGTGACCCCAGACCCTCTAGTGTGACTGTTACTACAGATACTTTGGTGTGACCCCAGACCCTCTAGTGTGAATCGGGTCCGGTACTGTTACTACAGATACTTTGGTGTGACCCCAGACCCTCTAGTGTGACTCGGGTCCTGTACTGTTACTACAGATACTTTGGTGTAACCCCAGACCCTCTAGTGTGATTCGGGTCCGGTACTGTTACTACAGATACTTTGGTGTGACCCCAGACCCTCTAGTGTGACTGGGTCCTGTTCTGTTACTACAGATACTTTGGTGTGACCCCAGACCCTCTAGCGTGTCTCGGGTACTGTACTGTTACTACAGATACTTTGGTGTGACTCCAGGCCCTCCAGCGTGACTCGGGTTCTGTACTGTTACTACAGATACTTTGGTGTGACCCCAGACCCTCTAGTGTGACTGTTACTACAGATACTTTGGTGTGACCCCAGACCCTATAGTGTGATACGGGTCCGGTACTGTTACTACAGATAGTTTGGTGTGACCCCAGACCCTCTAGTGTGACTCGGGTCCTGTACTGGTACTACAGATACTTTGGTGTGACCCCAGACCCTCTAGTGTGATTCGGGTCCGGTACTGTTACTACAGATACTTTGGTGTGACCCCAGACCCTCTAGTGTGACTCAGGTCCTGTAGTGTTACTACAGATACTTTGGTGTGACCCCAGACCCTCTAGTGTGACTGTTACTACAGATACTTTGGTGTGACCCCAGGCCCTCTAGTTTGACTCGGGTCCTGTACTGTTACTACAGATACTTTGGTGTGACCCCAGGCCCTCTAGTGTGACTCGGGTCCTGTACTGTTACTACAGATACTTTGGTGTGACCCCAGGCCCTCTAGTGTGACTCGGGTCCCATACTGTTACTACAGATACTTTGGTGTGACCCCAGGCCCTCTAGTGTGACTCGGGTCCCGTACTGTTACTACAGACACTTTGGTGTGACCCCAGGCCCTCTAGTGTGACTCAGGTCCCATACTGTTACTACAGATACTTTGGTGTGACCCCAGGCCCTCTAGTGTGACTCAGGTCCTGTACTGTTACTACAGGTACTTTGGTGTGACCCCAAACCCTCTAGTGTGACTCACGTCCTGTACTGTTAGTACAGATACTTTGGTGTGACCCCAGGCCCTCTAGTGTGAATCGGGTCCTGTACTGTTACTACAGATACTTTGGTGTGACCTCAGAGGCCCTGTAGTGTGACTCAGGTCCTGTACTGTTACTACAGATACTTTGGTGTGACCCCAGGCCCTCTAGTGGGACCCGGGTCCTGTACTGTTACTACAGATACTTGGTGTGACCCCAGACCCTCTAGTGTTACTCAGGTCCTGTACTGTTACTACAGATACTTTGGTGTGACCCCAGACCCTCTAGTGTGACTCGGGTCCTGAACTGTTACTACAGATACTTTGGTGTGACCCCAGGCCCTCTAGTGTGACTCGGGTCCTGTACTGTTACTACAAGATACTTTGGTGTGACCCCAGACCCTCTAGTGTTACTCAGGTCCTGTACTGTTACTACAGATACTTTGGTGTGACCCCAGACCCTCTAGTGTTACTCAGGTACTGTACTGTTACTACAGATACTTTGGTGTGACCCCAGACCCTCTAGTGTGACTCGGTGGCCTAATGTGCTGTCAGGTTCTCTAGTGTGTCCTCTAGACTTGCCTCGGGCTCTCTAGGCACTCATCACGCACAGGAAGGCTCACATGAGTACATGAGGAGGGCATACCTGCGAAAGCTGCCTGTTGTGCAGGTAGACGTTGGCTGCATTGAAATAGGCCAGCGCATAATGCGGGTTGACTGCCACAGCTGCCTGGTAGTCCTTCATGGCGCTGGAAAGTTTTCCGAGGAAGTGGTGGATGACGCCACAGTTTGTCAACAGCTCAGCGGTTGTGGTCAGCTACAAAAGAAACCAGGAAACAGTTTCATCCATCACAAAGGAACTTACAGTTTAAAACACAGTTTATCTACCACATATAGGTGTGGATCCCACCTGGTGAGGATCAAAGTATCTCAGAGACGTGGCTGTTGTGAGTCAAATCTCACGAGTGCAGTGCCTAGTAGAATGAGTCGGATCAGCTGTGTGCTTGGTATCTGTCCAAGTGCACAAGACAAATGTCCCCTAGGATGTGTCAGATGTCTTGTGCATAGTACCTCTCTAAGTGCATGAATGCAGTATCTCTTAAGATGAGTCAGATTTGTTGTGTGCGTATTAGTCCAAGTGCACGAATGCAGTATCTCTTAAGATGAGTGAGAGCTGTTGTGTGTGTGTAGTATTTATCCAAGTGTACGAGTGCAGTGTCTCTTAAGAAGAGTTGTATCTGTTGTGTTGTGTGGAGTTTGTCCAAGTGCACAAGTGCAGTGTCTCTTAAGATCAGTCAGTCTCTTGTGTTGTGTGGGGTTTGCCCAAGTGCACAAGTGCAGTGTCTCTTAAGATGAGTCAGTCTATTGTGTTGTGTGATGCTTGTCCAAGTGCACGAGTGCAGTGTCTCTTAAGATGAGTTGTATCTGCTACGCGTGTCGTGTTTGTCCAGGTGCACCAGTGCAGTGTCTCTTAAGATGAGCCGTATCTGTTGTGCATGTTGTGTTTGTCCAAGTGCACAAGTGCTGTGTCTGTTGAGATGAGTCAGATCTGTTTTGCCTGTTGTGCTTGTCCAAGTGCACGAGTGCAGTGTCTCTTAAGATGAGTCAGATGAACAAGTTACTTACCTTACCTGACGGCCAGAACCGCAGCGGCACCGAGACACGTGGCTCTAACAAATAAGTTACTTACCTTCGGTAATGCTTTTTCTGTTGGATACAGTATCTGCCTGTGGATTCATCACCTTTTGAATGACCCCTGTGCCAGCATTTCACAGAAACTTTTTCTTAGCTCTTCCACGTCGACGAGGACGTCATAATACCACGGCTCTGCTCGCAACTCCGTATGCGGTCACCGGAGCCATAAGAAGGCCTCGTGATGTGCTGACGTTTTTCTGTGCCTTCAAGGTGAACGGGTGGACCGACAACATATTGCGAGTATACACAGTAGCAATATATACACAAATATACCCAATATATAAATTAAATAAATAGTAAAATACAGGAAAAGCTAAAACTAAGACATTTCCTAAAAACAAGCATCAAAGCAAGGCAAATGACATAGAAATAGTAAAATGTCAAGCACAAAAACCTTTTCGGTATACGTAGGTAGACAATGGGGAGGAGGGAGGGTCAGTGAGGAATCCACAGGCAGATACTGTATCCACCAGAAAAAGCATTACCGAAGGTAAGTAACTTGTTCTTCTGATGGATACATTTGCCTGTGGATTCCACACCTTTTAAATTGAATCCCCAAGCAGTCCCTCTCCTGGTGGAGAGTGTCCACCTACTCATACCAAAAAGTCCTGCAGCACAGGGCATGCAAAATGGCCGTCCCTCCTCACCCCTGAATCCAAGCAATAATGCTTCATGAAGGTGTGAAGGGAGGCCCATGTTGCCGCCTTACAGATATCCGCAACAGATACACCTCTAGACAAAGTAGAAGTTGAAGACTTTGCCCTAGTTGAATGAGCTCTAATACCTTAAGGCGGCTCCTTCTTGGCAAAGGCATAGCAGATCTTGATGCAAAAGATGATCCACCTGGAAAGCGTTCTCTTATGGACAGCTGTGCCCTTCATTCGTTCCACATAACCAACAAAGAGCTGGTCGTCCAGCCTCAAGTTCTTGGTTCTGTCCAAGTAGAAGCTGACCGCCATTCGAGGATCAAGGCGGTGAAGTCTCTCCTCCTCCTTGGAAGGTTGAGGGGAAGGATAGAATGTAGGTAAGGTGATAGACTGCCCTAGATGAAAAGGTGTAACCACCTTAGGCAGGAAAGCAGCTCTGGTCCTAAGAACCACCTTGTCTGCATGGATGGTTGTAAAAGTAGGCTTAGAACTAAGAGCCTGAAGCTCAGTTACCCTCCTGGCAGAAGTAATAGCAACCAGAAAAGTAGTTTTCAATGTGAGAAGCCTCAACATGCAACTATGCAGAGGCTCAAAAGGAGAACCCATCAGGAAAGTCAGAACCAAATTCAAGTCCCACTGAGGCATAATGAAGGTAGTGGGAGGAAATGTCTTAACAAGGCCCTTAATGAACCTCATAACTATTGGAGACTTGAACAACGAAGGCTGGTCTAGCAAACAAAGGAGGGCTGACAAAGTTGACAACAAACCTCTAACAGTAGCCACAGCACAACCTTGCTGGGCTAGGAAAAGCGAAAAGCTAAGCACATCAGATAAATGGGCCTTCAAAGGATCAATTGACCTCTCTCCACACCATTTCACAAATCTGGCCCATCTACAGGAGTAAACAGATTTGGTGGAGTGTCTTCTGGCCGATAAAATAACTTCCACCACATTCGGTGGGAGAGAGAAAGAACTAAGGTTGCCCCGTTAAATCTCGAGGCATGAAGGTGCAGGTTCTAGAGGTGGGGGTGAAGAACCTGTACCTGTGACTGCGAGAGGAGGTCTGCCCTGAGAAGGAGACAGAGCTGAGGGTGCGATGAAAGGTGAAGGAGGTCTGCGTACCACACCTTTCTTGGCCAATCAGGGGCGATCAATATGACTTGGGCCAGGTCTTGGCGAATCTTCCTCAGAACTCGAGGAATAAAGGGTATGGGAGGAAAAGCGTAGAGGAGTTGCGAGCCCCAATCCAACTGAAACACGCCCCCAATGCTCCCCGCATCCGATACTGGAGACTGCAGAACGACGGGCAGTGTGCGTTCTTGTGAGTGGCAAACAGGTCCAACCGAGGAAACCCCCACATCCTGAAGACGTGATGGACCACCTCCGGATGAAGAAGCCTCTTGGGATCGGCCGAGAATTGCCGACTGAGACTGTCCGCATGAACATTCAGTACTCCGGCCAGATGATTTGTGATCACACAAATCTGATGGTCCTGAGGCCAGGACCAGAGCCGCAGAGCCTTTCTGCAGAGACGATATGACCCTACTCCTCCCTGTTTGTTGATGTACCACATCGCGGTAGTGTTGTCCGTGAGGACCAGAAGTGACTGACCACGAAGGGAGGGAAGAAAGGCCTTGAGTGCCAAACGTATCACCCGCAATTCCAGAAGATTGATATGAAGCAATCTTTCCTCTGGAGACCAAAGACACTTGACCTCCAGATCCCCCAGATGAGCACCCCACTCTAGAGTGGAGGCATCCGTTATTACAGAGGCCACTGGAGAAGGAGGTTGAAATGGCTTCCCTTGAGACAGGTTGCCTGAAACACTCCACCATAACAGATCCGCTGCAGTGACCACCTGCCTGAGATCTCCGTTGTGTTGAAACCACTGCCTGCAGAGACCCCACTGGAGGGCCCTCATATGCCAGCGTGCATGGTTGACCAACAGTATGCAGGAAGCGAACAGACCGAGCAGGCGCAAGACCTTCAGGACTGGAACTTCCGCCCGTTCCTGAAACAACGGAATCATAGCCTGGATGTCTAAAATCCTCTGTGGAGGCGGAAAGGCACGATTCACAGCAGTGTCCAGTACTCCCCCTATAAACAGGTTGCGCTGAGAGGGTACTAGGTGAGATTTGGGTACATTTATCGAACCCAAGTCGAACAACAGTCGAGCCATTAACTGCAGATGATGCAGCACCAACTCTGGAGACTTCGCCTTGAGCAGTCAGTCGTTCAGATAGGGGAATACCAGGATCCCCGAACTTCTGAGATGACCTGCAACCACCGGCCTCACCTTTGTGAAGACTCGTGGTGCGGAAGTAAGCCCGAACGGAAGAACCGCATATTGGTAGTGTTGGGATCCCACCGTAAAACAGAGATACTTCCAATGCGACTTCAGGATGGGAATATGGAAATACGCATCCTGCAAATCGATCAGCACCATCCAGTCTTCCTGCTGCAGTGCCAGAAGAACCTAAGCTAGGGTCAACATCTTGAACTTCTCCTGTATGAGGTAAAAATTCAAGACCCTGAGGTCTAGGATCGGCCTCAACCGACCGTCTTTTCTTGGGGTTCAAGAAATACCAAGAGTAGCATCCCTGACCCCTTTCCTGCTCCGGAACCACCTCTATCGCACCTTTCTGAAGCAAGGTTAGAACCTCCTGTTGCAGGAGCAACAGATGGTCCTCCGAACACCAGCTCTGGTGAGGAGGGTAAGGAGGGGGAAACTCCTGGAAAGGAGGGGCGTACCCATTTTCTACAAGATTCAAAACCCAAAGATCTGATGTAACAGATTTCCAATTTTGTAGAAAATGGGATACCCGGCCTCCTACGGGACCAACATGCTCCAAGATGGGGGATCTAGAGCTGCTTCCCTGTAAAACCAGTGGGGGGGAACAGGAGAGGTGGTGGAGGAGGACTGTTGTCGGGAGGCCCCCCGCAGACGGCCTCGTCCCTTGCCTCTGTAAGACTTGTACAGTGGGTTCTGCTGCTGCTGTTGCTGCTGATGCCCTCAAAGGGAAGCCTCCTTTCCAAACCCACAAAATCTTCTATATCCATAGCCCCTAGGTTGGGACTGCAGGCCTAAGGACCTCGCAGTGGCCCTGCTATCCTTGAATCATTGTAGAGCAGAATCTGCCTTGGTCCCAAAGAGCCTGGATCCATCAAAAGGCAGATCAAGCAGAGTGGCCTGCACATCCAGAGAAAATCCAGAAGATCTCAACCAGGCGTGCCTCCTGGTAGCCACTGAGGAGCCCATCACTCTGGCGACTGAGTCCGCCGTATCCAGGCCCGACTGAATCACCTGACGGGCTGCAGCTTGTGTATCAGCCAAGACCTCCAAAAAATGTCCTCGTACGTCATCAGACAGTTTAGGAGCCACCTCTTTGGCTGAGTCCATCAAAGCATGGATATACCTTCCCAACAAGCATGTAGCATTTGTTGCTTTCAAGGCCATACTTGCAGAGGAGAAAACCTTTTTGGCTGATTGGTCAAGTTTTTTTGAGTCCCTATCCCCGGGGTGGTGGGGAAGGATCCCGCCGACTGTTTGGTAGAACATGAAGCTTGAACCACCAAGCTCTCTGGTGAAGGGTGGGAGGTTGGAAAAGCTGAATCCCTCGGAGCGGGCTTATAGCACCTTGCCACTGCTCTCAAAACCGCCAGAGCAGACATAGACTTCTGCCACTTCCAGAATTGGTTTGGTTAAAGCCTCATTAAATGGTAGTAAAGGCTCAACCACTGAAGAAGGAGAGTGCAAGACTTCAGTCAAGATATTAGACCTGACCTCAGCTGTAGCTAATTGCAGATCCAACATGTCAGCTGCGTTTCTGATCACAGTATGATAAGGAGCCACATCCTGAGAAGGCATTGTCTTTGGGGAAGAAACCTCCCACTCAGGGGAAGTGTCCAAGCCACTAGCCTCCTGAAGGCCTTCAAAGTCATCTACAGAGTCAAGACTTTCCCCTTCTACTGCTTGATCCTGCTGTCCCTGGTACTCCTCTTCTTCCAGCAGCCTCTGGGCCTCCCTTCTGGAGCGCATCTTCGGGATCGGCGTCAGCGGCGCCGGCATCGGAGGCCCCTCAGTGGTGGTTAGCAATGCCGCTCGAAGCTGGGAAGGCGTCGTCCCAAAACCAGACGGCGCCGGAGACTGTGGAACCGGCATCGAGAATCTCGGCACCGGGAGATGCCATGAAGATGCCATGCGCATAAAGGGCACAAAAGGTGCCTAGGCATATTGCTGGGGAACGCCCAAATCGAAAGCAAGTGGACCCACGGGGCCAGCCGGCGCACCGGATGGGTTCGCTTTGGTAAACATGCCAAACATCGCATTTAGAAAATGCGTCGGATCCGCACCCGGAAAGGGTGGATAAGGATCCGGAACCGCCTGGTCTGGATCCAACCGAAGCCGTGTGGCGGGCTGTGGCTGCAGCGCCGGGGACACTGGAGCAGGGGCAGGCAAAGCCAGAGGAGCAGGAGACGACTCTCTGGGCGCCGGCCAATCCCTTGGTGCAGGAGAATGGACCGGAGTCGCCTGCGGAGAAGGAGAGATGTCGTCTTTACCATGATGCCGCTGAACAGGAGAAGCTAACCTCGAAGACTTGCCTTTCGAAGACTGACGTCGGGATCCATGACGACGCTTCTTTTTGTGCTTCTTCGACGACCTCGAGGTGTGTGGGGTCGTCGACTTCGACTTGGATCTTTTACGGCCTCTCTTCTCCTTTCTCGCCCGGGCCATGAATAACTTCGCCTCCCGCTCTTTACGTGCCTTCGGATTCATCCTCCAGCAAGATGAACATCCTTCGTCGTTGTGATCCGACGACAGACACCAAAGGCAATCTTCATGGGGGGTCCGTGATAGACATATGACCACCACACTCCCTACAAGGGCTTGAACCCTGACTTCTTTTGTGCAGCCATAGCACTGCTACACAGAAACAGGTAACTGTAACAAAGTAATATGCAAAGGAAATGGAGAGGCCCAGAAACACTGTTACGTGTCAATGGCGCATAAAAAAGGGACCGGACGTCAGCAAGCCGACGAGGTCTTCTTATGGCTCCGGTGACATCATACGGAGTCGCGAGCGGAGCCCTGCTATTGTGATGTCCTCGTCGACGTGGGAGAGCTAAGAAAAGGTTTCCGTGGAATGCTGGTGCAGGGTAATTCAAAAGGTGAAAAATCCACAGGCAGATGTATCCATCAGAACTGACTGACCGCAACGAGAGGGAAGAAAGGGCTTGAGAGCCAAACGTATCGCCTGCAATTCCAGAAGATTGATGTGAAGCAATCTCTCCTCTGGAGATGAGCACCCCACCACAGAGTGCAGGCATCCGTTATCACTGTGGCCACCAGAGAAGGAGGTTGAAACGTCTTCCCATGAGACAGGTTGCCTGAAACACTCCACCATAACAGATTCGCTGCAGTGTCTCTGGAGATTCTGACCACCTCCCTGAGATCCCCGTTGTGTTGAAACCACTGCCTCCGGAGGCACCACTGGAGTGCCCTCATGTGCCAGTGTGCATGGTTGACCAACAGTATGCAGGAAGCGAGCAGACCGAGCAGGCATAAAACCTTCAGCCACTCCATCTTGAAACATTGGGATCATAGCTTGGATTTCTAGAATCCTCTGAGGAGGCGGGAAAGCACGACTCAGAGTAATATCCAGTACTGCCCCTATGAACAGTTAGCACTGAGAGGGCACCAGGTGAGATTTGGGTACATTTATCGAATAACCCAAGTCAAACAACAGTGGAGTTGTTACTTGCAGATGATGAAGCACCATCTCTGGTGACTTTGCTTTGAGCAGCCAGTCATCCAGATAGGGGAAAACAGGAATCCTCTAACTTCTGAGATGCGCTGCCACCACCGACATCACCTTCGTGAAGACCCATGGTGCGGATATAAGACCGAACGGAAGGACCGGAAACTGATAATGTTGAGACCCCGCCGTAAAACTGAGATACTTCCGATGCGACTTCAGGATGGGAATGTGAAAATACGCATCCTGTATATCGATCAGCACCATCCACTCTTCATGCTGAAGCGCCAGAAGAACCTGAGCTACGGTCAACATCTTGAACTTCTCCTGCTTAAGGTAAAAATTCAAGACCCTGAGGTCTAGGATCAGCCTCAATCGCCCGTCCTTTTTTTGGATCAGGAAATACTGGGAGTAGCATCCCTGACCCCTTTCCTGCTCCCGAACAACCTCTATCACACCTTTCTGTAACAAGGACAGTACCTCTTGTTGCAGAAGCAACAGATGGTCCTCCAAACACAAGCCCTGGTGAGGAGGGTTAAGTGGGGGAAAGTCCTGGAAAGGAAAGGCGTACCCATTTTCTACAAGATTCAAAACCCAAAGATCTGACGTAACAGATTTTCAATTTTGCAGAAAATAGGACACCCGACCTCCCACGGGTCCAACATGATCCAAGATGGGGAATCTATAGCTGCTTCCCAGCGGAGCCAGTGGTGGGGCTAGGGGAGAAGGAGGAGGAGGAGGAGGAGACCTGTTGGCAAGCAGACCCTCGCAGATGACCTCTTCCCTTCCCTCTGTATGATCTATACAGTTGGTTCTGTTGTTGCTCCTGCTGATGACCCCGAAATGGAGCAGCCTTCCCAAAGCCCCGAAAGCTCCAGTAACCAAAACCCCTAGTATGGGATTGCAAGCCTAAGGATCTAGCAGTAGCTCTGCTTTCCTTAAACCGTTGTAGAGCTGAGTCAGCCTTGTTCCCAAAGATCCAACAGCGTGGCCTGGACGTCCAGAGAGAATCCTGACCCTTTCAACCAGGCATGCCTCCTAGTTGCCACCAAACAGCCCATTACCCTGGCAACGGAGTCAGCCGTATCGAGCCCGGACTGGATCACCTGTCGGGCTGCAGCCTGCGTGTCTGACAGTACCTCTGCGAAGTGACCCCGGACATCTTCTGGAAGCTTAGGTATCACCTCTTTAGCTGAGTCCATTAATGCATGGATGTAACGCCCCATCAGGCACGTGGCCTAAGTTGACTTTAAGGCCGTGCTGGCTGATGAAAACACCTTTTTAGCAGATTGTTCCAACTTCTTGGAGTCTCTATCCCCCGGAGTGGAGGGGAAGGAACCTGCAGATTGCTTAGAGGAACAAGACGCTTGAACCACCAAGCTTTCAGGCGAAGGGTGCGACAATAAAAATGCTGGATCCCCAGGCGCGACCTTATAACGCTTTGCCACCGTTCTCAACACAGCAGGGGCAGACATTGGCTTATGCCAAACTTCCAAGATTGGATCTGTCAAAGCTTCGTTGAACGGAAGCAAAGGTTCCACCGCTGATGATAGGGAGTGCAGTAGATCAGTTAAAATATTAGATTTGACCTCCACAGTTGGCAACTGCAAATCGAGAAAGTCAGCCGCCTTCCTTATGACTGAATGGTATGAGGCCACATCCTGAGAAGGAAGAGCTTTGGGAGAAGAGAGCTCCCACTCTTGTGATGTGTCCAGCCCACCGGCTTCTTGAAGACCTTCAAAGACATCCATAGGATCCAGTATCTCACCCTCCGCCGCTTGCTCCTGCTGCTCCTGGAATTCCTCCTCTTTCAGAAGTCTCTGAGTCTCCCTCCTAGATCGTATCTTCGGAATCGGAGGCACCAGACGCGGCGCTGGTGACCTCAGAGCCTGCGTCGATGGAGGTGCTTCAGCAGTGGTCAGCGACGCAGCACAAAGTCGAGACTGCGCCGGACTGGAGCCTGATGGCGCCAGAGAAATGTCCCTCCTTCCCTCCTGGGACGGGATCAGCGTCGAGTACCTTGGCGTTGGGAGAGGCCAAGAAGGAGTCATTGGCATGAACGGCACAAATGGTGCCTTGACATAATGTTGGGGAACACCCAAATTATAGGAAAGCGGTCTCACGGGCCAGCCGGCACGCCGGATGGGTTAACCACCTTGGCAAACATGCCATACATCGCATTAAGAAAATGCGATGGATCCGCACCTGGAGCCAGAAAAGGAGGGTACGGATCCGGAGCCACCTGATCTGGAATAGGCTGAGGTAGTAAGGCGGGTCCTGGCTGCGGCGGTGGAGACACCAGATCCGGGATCAGAGAAGCCGGAGGCGCAGGATACGCTTCCCTGGGCGCCGGAGAGTCCCTAGGCATCAGAGAATGCACCGGAGTCACCTGCGGTGAAGGAGAAGGTGAGATGTCTTCCTTCCTATGACACCGCTGGACCGGGGAGACCGACATCGATGACTTGTCCTTCGAAGAGCGACGCTTGGACCCATGACGCTGCTTCTTCTTATGCTTTTTGGATGACCTCGAGGTGTGCGGAGTTGGCGACTTCGACCTCAACTTAGTCCTCTTCCGACCTCTCTTCTCCTACCTCGCCCGGGCCATAAACAACTTCGCTTCCCTCTCTTTAAGGGCCTTTGGATTTATCTGCCGACACAACGAGCATCCCTCGACGTCATGGTCAGACGACAGGCACCAAAGACAATCTTGGTGGGGGTCCGTGACAGACATATGGCCCCCACATTTCCTACAGGGTTTAAAACCAGGCTTCTTTTGAGTAGCAATCATACAGAAACAGTTTACAGGCAACTGCAAAAAAGTAGACTACAAAGAAATGGAGAGTCCTAGAAAAACCGTTACGCGTCGACGGCGCGTCAAAAAGGGAACGGATGTCAGCACGCCGACGAGGGCTTCTTATGTCTCTGACGACGTCAAGCGGAGTCTCGAGCGGAGCCGTGCTATTGTGACGTCCTCGTCGATGTGGGAGAGCTATGAAAAACATTTCAGTGGAATGCTGCGCAAGGGGTCATTCAAAAGGTGAAGAATACACAGGCAGATATATCCATCAGAATGTGTAGGTATAAAAAACATTCCGTTTTTTTTGTCAGTAGAAAATTGTGCAGTTTGCAATGCTAGAAACACATTGCACCATATATTCTGTTATTCATTCTTGCCAATTGTCATTTAATAAATACCAAATTTGGAAGACAGAATAAAATAAGGTGGGCAGGTCCTACCACCAAAACAAATCAGCTTACGTAACATCAATACTGTTGACAAAGTCAAATACCAGTGACAAAACTGTTTCCGTGATTACCTGACAGCTACTCAAGCTTTAATACTCACAGAGCAGCTTTGCAATGAACAGCACATGGAGCTGTACCACAAGGTAAAGCCCAAATACATTTAAGTCATACTTCAGGACAGAAACTTGTGTCTGCTTGTGCACCTTCATTAAAAAATATTTAAAATTTAGAATGTTGGGAGCTTCACTGACGACAATGGAGTGGCCAACAACCAATAATACCTGGCATAGACCTTTTGCTCCAACATTCAATACTTGTATTTCATGTTTCTTGCTGATTATTTAATACCATACTATCCTCATTGGTGTAATATTCTAGTAGTATTACAGCCCTTCAGCCCGGGCTACAGTAATTAGTAAAGTTCCTTTCCCTCATTAAGGCCCTCACCTGTGGCTCTTACCTATAACTCAGGTTTAGGGCCTTTAACAACCATTATAGTCCCAGAGAGCAACTTACAATGCTTAATTAGAACATTGGAAGGTTGGTAGCTCCATTTAATACAATAGAATGCCCCATGGGCAATAATGGCTGGTATGGACGTTCTGTGCCTCAGTGTTCCAATGTTTGTCTTTCCTTTCTCCCTGTTTAATTAGAACAGTCTGCCTTCAGTATGTGTATGCTCTAACAGCTTTTTGTTAAAGGCTCCCTTCGTTGTTATGGATCCTAACCTGTGGCTCAGGCTATAACTCGAGTAGAGGTCCTTTAATGGATGCTTAAAAGTTATGTCTCCTAATATGTGGGTGTTGTTAGTGAAAACATTTTATCACTCGCTGCTGATTCTGGATAGTGTATCGAATGTTTTGCAGTACTTACTGTAGAAGAAGCAAATGCCCTAAAGCTGACAGCAAGGATTCCATCTGACCATTCATGAGACACAAGATCGAACTGTCCATACAGCTGGCCCATGGTGATGGACTTGGGATTTAACACGGTGATCTGAACTTTGTCTTCTTCTAGCAGCCCCTAGGCAAAAACAAGCATATGTGAATCATTGTATAATGTCGTATCTGATTTAATTTAACAAAACTTGCCTCGTTACAGCTTTCCAGCCATACCCTGGTCCACCCTATTTATTTATTTAGTCATATTAATTAATGTGGTTAAGGCCCAAGGGACCTCAACAGGACCGTAGAGATGCAGTGAA
This sequence comes from Calotriton arnoldi, assembly GCA_963921515.1. Classification (NCBI taxonomy): domain Eukaryota; kingdom Metazoa; phylum Chordata; class Amphibia; order Caudata; family Salamandridae; genus Calotriton; species Calotriton arnoldi. Next base: position 86,696 of record CAWUFW010000415.1, read on the forward strand.
AATACAGTGTGTTATACTGATTCAAAATGTGACAGCATAAACTATAATGGAGAACTACCGATTAAAACAAAACAGGAAAGTGGAGGACCAACATAAGGATGTCAAAGAAAAACAGTACATACAACATCTGTGCAAAAAATGAGTAAGAAATCCAAAAACATAGCAAAGGCATAGGAGCAGAAAAATAGAAATAATAGCATGTACAGGCTTTATAGGATATTTAGGCATTACACAGGTAATTGGAAAACATTCTTATTAGACCTGTGAGACCTAGGGTGGCCTTCCCCAAAACCTTTTGCCTTCACCCTCCTATTTTTCTGAATTTGTTTTTGTTGGTCTTAGGATTCTGTGCACTTTACCACTGCTGACCAGTGCTAAAAGAATTGTGCTGTGCTCACTCCCTAAAACATGGTAAAGAACAAGTTACTTACCTTTGGTAACGCCGTATCTGGTAGAGACCATATCTAGCTGAGAGAGGAAGCTATCTGAACTAGACCAGTCCCAGACACTAAACCAGTCACTGACTCATCTACAACAACAAGCTGCCTTACTGTTTTATTTTAAGGAATCGGCTGAGAGAGAAGCCCACTACCTGGGGAAATACGCAACTGCCCAGAGATACGGAGAGGGAGAGACGCCTGGACGCACACTGGCTAGGGTGCTGCAACCCCCCAATCCTATATATCCGCCCTCCAACTTTCCGATGGTACATACATCTCAGACGCAATAGGTAGTCAGAATGAAATACTTACCTACTAAACTGGTCTCTATACTTCCAGAGTATCGCTCGATGCCACTGAGAGAACTCAGTACCTGGAGGAAGTGGCTATGGTCTGGCTTAGCATCGCACACCAGCAATTCCTTGGAGAGCCATTCACGGTGAAGACAATAACCCAGGCAATAGAATCCATGGACAGCTCAAAGGCGTCGGGCCACAATGGGTTCTCCGGGATTTTCTACAAAACATACAAATACTTTCTAGCCCCGCACTTTCTAGAACTATACAGGGAGGCACTGGAACATGGATCATTCAGCTCCTCAAACCCAGAAAGGACCCACATCAATGTGGATCTTACCGGCCGCTTTCGTTGCTGAACTTCAAAAATAAAATTTTCGCAAAAATGATAGCGACCGGCCTCTCACTTCTGATGAAGCAAATAATATCACCTGCCCAGTCGGGATTTGTCCGGCATAGGTTGACGGCTCTGAACCTCTGCACAATTTTCGCGGTGTTACATAGGATAGCTCCCTCGGTACTGGCTGTGGCGGCACTATTAGAAGCTGAAAAAGCTTTCGACTCGCTGGAATGGTCTTTCCTGCATGACACGCTATGCAAAATGGGGCTACCCCTAGGTTTTACATCCCTTATCAAGCTGCTTTATACGAAGCCTACAGCTCGCATTCGCTTGAACGAGACATTAACTGCATCATTTACTCTATCACGGGGAACCAGAAAGGGGTGTCCTTTATCACTCCTATTATTCATTATCGCTCTAGACCCCCTGATACGTCATCTACAAGCACACCATCTTCATATGGGCCTACAATTTAAACCCGGGCCGCTACTAGTCATGCTTTACGCGGACGATATTACCCTTTATATACGACACCCGAGTGAAAATATGACACCGATCCTCCAGGAGATAATTCGGTATGGAGCCCTATCAGGACTAAATATCAATAGGGAAAAATCTGAGCTCTTCCCTTTAACGGCGGCGACGAGCCCAATTGACAGCGAATTCCCCTTGCTGTGGTGTGACACTCCTACTAAGTATTTGGGGATACATATCCACAGAGATAAGGAACAAATCTTATGCCTTAATTACAGCCCTCCGGTGGACAGACTGTCCACTCCAGCCGAGCTCTATATCCAGCTCCCCCTTTTGATAGCGGGCCGTATAGACATCATCAAGATGGTGGTGCTGCCCCAGTTTCTTTATCTCCTCCACAACATACCTATCCCACTGACTAATGTGTTCTTTGCGACACTACACACCATTCTCTCACACAACTCATCTGGGGGGCAGACAACCACGGATCGGCTGGGACACAATGGTACTCCAGTATAAACGTGGAGGCTTCGGTGTTCCCAACTTACACTTTTACTACCTGGCTGCACAATGTTGCTTTGCTCGCCATTGATACCATCCGGATACCCGAATACCCAACACCAGGCCTGACATAGACCTGGTTGCCCCAATACCATTTGCAGCAATCCTGCCGGCCGGATTACCGCAAGACCCGCAGGATATCCAAACAGTATCCACAACTAGCTGGGCTTGGAAGCGACTGATTCGAATGACGGGTGGCCATTTATTGTACTCTCCAGCAATTCCCCTGACTGCTAACCCTTGGTTGCCTATCACACAAGAAGCACTACTCCTTGAGCACAATTGGGGACCATTTCCCCAATGGACATGTTTTCTCACGCACAGACAATACACGTTTTCAAACCGCCCCTCAGATAAACCACATTGCACTGCAATGTTTGCAGGGGGGCACTTAGAGCCCCCGATTCTGACCTCCCCCCTAGAGCCAGAAGAATGTTTACCGCTGACGATAAAAAAAGACACTGACAGGGATTACATAATCTCTAAGCTACTGTGCCGTCATGGCCATACTCCCTACCCGAGATGCTAAGATACAAGTGACCTGGGAGCGGGATTTGGGATACCCTTTGCCCTTGATGGTATGCATGCTGCGTACAAACATGATTGGTGACCCTCAACCACCACCATAAATTATTACACTTTAAATTCCTCTGAGGTGCATATGCAACACCCGCTAAACTACATCGAATTGACCCAACTTGCTCGTCTGAATGTCCCAGATGCCACTTCCCTCTAGCAGACTTTGCCCACATGACATGGACTTGCAGTAGAGTTGCGTCGTACTGGTAGGATATTTTTACAGAGCTTGCCCTTATGACACACCTTACTATTGAACCCTCCCCATTGCAACGCTACTGGGTTATGTCCAGGATATTCCAAAAACCTCACACCAATTTGTAGCTATTGCCCTGCTATATGCCAAAAGAGAAATTGCCTTACACTGGAGGAGTAAACACTCACTCACCAGGAATGCATGGATCAAAAGCCTAATATATTGTCACCATATCTAGCCACAGATTAACTTACCTTTGATTTCCTCAAGCGTCAGACTAGATCCGGAAGTCTTTTCGTGAGCAGTATCCCTGCGCGCCGGTAGGTGGCATCGGTCGGCTCCACGCGGCAGCGTCGCCGTCGTCCGTGCCGGAAGTGACGTCCGCATCATCTATATAGGTGCCACCTCAGCGCGCTGACGTCTGTTACTTTTCACAACTTTCCACACCAGAAGAGCGGAGCCATGAAGTGCACTGACACTGGTGTGTCCTAACTAGGGCCCTAAAAGAGATCAGCCCTGACCCTAGAGATCTAGCTGCAGAGCGGGGAAGATGGGTGGGTCGGTAAGGAATCTGCGGCTAGATATAGTCTCTACCAGATAAGGTGTTAGCGAAGGTAAGTAACTTGTTCATCTGATAGAGACTTCTAACAGATTCCTTACCTTTGAATAGAAACCCCAGCAATACCATCCCCTGTCTTGGGCCTGCAGACAAATTTAAACTAGGAAGTCCTACAGGCCCAAACGGGCAAAATGCCAATCCCTACGAACCTTACTGTCCTGGCAGTAATGTTTGGTAAATGTGTGCAGGGAAGCCCACATTGCTGCCTGGCAGATATCCAGGAATGGGACTCCACGTGCTAACGCAGTGGTCACAGCTTTAGCTCTGATGGAATGAGCACGTAAGCCTTCAGGAACATTCTTCTTTGTCAATGCATAGCAGATCTTGATGCAGAGAATGACCCATCGAGAGATGGTCCGTTTGTGCACTGCCTGATCAATTTTCCACCAAAATACCCCATGAAGAGTTGCCCATCCACCCGGAACTCCTGTGTGTGGTCAAGGTAGAATGACAACGCTTTTGTGGGTCAGACGGTGGCGTCAATCCTCTTCCTAAGAGGGATGTGGAGTAGCGTTGAAGGTGGGCAAGGTGAAAGATTGGCTCGCATTAAATGATGTTACCACTTTCGGCAGGAAAGAAGCCCTAGTGAAAACCACCAGCTTGTCCGGATAAACTGAAACTGAGAAGAATGGAGGCTTGGAAGACAAAGCCTGAAGCTCACCCACCCTCTGGGCCGATGTAATCGCCACAAGAAAGGCTTTTTTGATGGTGAGCAGCCTGAGGGGACAATTGAGTAGAGGATCGAAAGGAGCGAACATCAATAATGTGAGAACCAAGTTAAGGTCCCACTGAGGCATAATGAAAGGGGAAGGGAGAAACAAATGTACAAGGCCCTTCAAAAACCTATTTACAATAGAGGACTTGAAAAGGGAGGGTTGCTCTTTCAGCCGCAAGAAGACAGAAAGAGCAGAAAGATAGCCCTCGAGATTGTCCAAAGCAGAATCCTGCTGGGCAATGGAAAGAATGAATAAAAGCATCTCAGAACGAGGGGCAGAAAGGGGATCAATTTGTTTGGATGAACACCATGCCACAAATGTTTTCCAATGGCAGGCATATACTGTCTTGGTGGAGGGATGGCTGGCTGCAAGAATAACATTACGGAGGAAGGTCGAAAGTTGTCAAATGCCACTGTTTAATCTCCATGCAAGAAGGCGGAGAGTGGACTGTTTCGGGTGGAGGACCATCCTCTGTTGCTTCAACAGAAGATCCTCCCGAAAGGGCAGCCTGATCGGATCATCAATGGCCATGCTCAGTAGCTCGGAATACCAGACTCTCTATGCCCAATCCGATGCCACAAGGATGACTTGGGCCCTGTCGTTCATGATCTTATTGGGAAACCTGGGCAGAAGTGGTATAGGCGGAAAGGCGTACAGGAGGCCTGAGCTCCACTCAAGAAGACAAGCATCTCACAGCAAAAGCCACCTTGGAAACGCCATCACGCCAACTGCTGACATTGCGCGTTCTCGGCAGAGGCAAACAGATCTAACCAAGGCTCTCCCCACTGCTAAAAGAGACCTTGTGCTACCTCCAGGTGGAAACGCCATTCGTGAACCTCTAGGCATTGACGGCTCAGGTTGTCTGCCCTGGCGTTCAGGGAACCTGCCAGGTGTTGAACCAGCAGAGATATGCCCTGCTGTTCCAGCCATGTCCAGGGATGCAGGGTCTCTTGACAAAGGATCCTTTTCCCCATCCTGACCTGTTTGTTGCAGTACCACATGGCGGTGGTGTTGTCCGTGAACACCTGCACTAGCCTTCCCTTGATGGAGGGTAGAAAGGCTTTCAATGCCAGTCGGATTGCAGGAGCTCTAGCTTGTTGATGTGAATTCCAGATTTCACCGGTGACCAGAGCCCTCTATTTTCCACCTCTCTCAGGTGGGCACCCCATCCCAGGAGCGACGCATCTGTCACTACTGTGTGATCTGTTTGGGGAAGGGAGAGGCCTCAGCCACCACTGTAGGTATTTTGCATTTCCCTCTGCAATCTGGACCATGTCGGAGAGATTCCCCTGATGATGTGCCCGCTGGAACTTCAGGTCCCACTGCAGAGCCCTCATGCGCCATCTGGCATGTGTCACCAGCAGGATGCAGGAGGCAGGAGACAGGAGGTCATGAGGCCGGGCAGCCTCAGATGTAAGTCTCACCGAACCCCAGGACAGAGGCTGAAACATCGGTATCATAGCCTGAATATCCTGGACTCGCAGCTCGGGAGGTGTAGGAGGCTGGCTTAGTATATGGTGCACAATTATTTAAGTGAAGCACCTTGCATTAATCCAGGCAACCCTTATGGTGATTTTAGTGGTCTTAGACAACCACAGAAAGCTCTTTAAGTAGTAGCTGTGGAGAGCAGCCTTCAGGCTTAGTCCAGAAGGAGTGTTAAGCAGCTTGTTTCACCAGTACTAATCATGTAGTGTAAGTTAAACAAAAAGAACCACACAGTGTAGTTATAAAAATAGATATATTTATTATACACCCTCACTAACACATTGGTATATCTCCTACCCGAAGATATAAATACTAAGTCTGGGCGGTGATCTCCGCTCCGCTCGTGGAGTTTGTGGAGATTTCCGCACTCCGCGTTATGTGGCGCACGCGGAGTTCCGAAAAACTCCTCCCCGCATTGCGGAGCGGAGTTTTTTCCCTCGCTCGCGTTCGTCAACGGCAAGTTGGCGAGCGCGATGGAGGTAAATCCACCTCCCGGCGAGATTTTTCCTTGTTCGCGATCGGCATCATCAAGTTGGCGAGCGCGAGCATGGAAAATCAACCTCCCAGCGAGATTTCTCAACGCGGACAGTCAGATTTCTCATTGCGAGTGGTCGTGTATGCTCGCGACCGCTCGCGTTGAGAAACCGTCCGTTCACATTGAGAAAGCTGCCACTCGAGTAAAAATCTAGTCAAGCGGCAGAAAGGAAGCAGCGCCCGCTTACGATGTGCATGGTGCCGTTCGCGATGATTGCACAGTGCAGACAAGCACCTGCCACTGAAAATCACCGCGAACGGCATTTATCTAACGCACTCCGCTGGTTGCTGAGCTCCACGTGGCGCGGCGGAGTTTTTTTTGCACACCCAGGCTTACATAATACATGCTGCAGTCCATGGGGGACCACTGGTGTAACTATGGCCTGGGTACCTTAGAACCATATACTAGGGACTTAGAAGGGTACACCAGTAGGCAATTAGATCAGTACCAAAGTACTTACCATTGTCAAACTTAGGGAGAAAGCACAGTGACTGGGGTCCTGAGTAGCAGGACCCCAGTCAGACTAGTCCAAAACACACTGACACCAGGCAAAAAGTGGGGGTAACCATGCTAGAAGGATCCTACCTTCCTACAGGAGGATAAGCCCGAAACTGCACTGTGTCCACAACAGCTCAGATGAAAGGGAGTGTCTGAGAGATAGTCAGGTGTGACTTCGGCAAGTTGATAGTGAGCCCCAGCGAATGCTGGAGGTTTGCCATAGTCTGGAGGTGGGAGATGACAAGCTGGAGTGACCCAGCCTTCAGCAGAAAGTCGTCGAGATAGGGGAAGAGTGGGACCCCCGATATGCGCAGATGAGGTGTGACCACCACCGCCATCATCTTGGACAACATCTGAGGAGCACTGGCAAGGCCAAAAGGGAGCACGAAGAATGGAAAATGCTTGTGGCCTATCGTAAACCGCAGGTAGCACTGATGGGCAGGCAGGACGGGGTTGTGAAAATAGCCGTCCTGCAAGTCCAAAGCTACCATCTAGTTTCCTGGGTCCAGGGAAGACAAGACCTGAGCCAATGTGAGCATCTTGAACTTCTCCTTTTTGAGGAAGTAGTTGAGAGCTCGGAGATCTAGGATAGGACGAAGACCCTTGTCCTTTTTGGGGATCAGAAAGGAGCAGCCTACTTCTGGAAGACTTGGCAAAGATAGCTAGGACTTCCTGACGGATCAGGGACAAGTGATCCTCCATCAGCCGGTCATAAGATGGTGGCATGGAGGCAGGGATAGTCTCAAAGGGGAGGGAGTAGCCCCTTTGGGCAATCTGCAAAACCCACCTGTCCGACGTTATGGACTGCCATTGGTGGAGGTGATGGCGGATTCTGGGCAAGATTAGAAAGATTTGAGGCTGCAGCTACTGGGGAGGAGTGGTGGCTGGACCAGTCCACTGGCTACCCAACCCACGAGGCCACGCAGAGGCTGGGAAGCTTGCGCAGCTCAGTGGCTGGTATAGGGTTGGCGTTGTTGAAAACCCCTTCTGTGGCAACGAAAGGAGCAAAAGGCAGACTGGGGATGACATGGGGATGACATGGGGCAGCCAAGAGGCCCAAGGACTTGGCCATAGCCTGCGAGTCCTTAAAGCACTCCAGCGCAGAGTCTGCCTTCTCTCCAAAGAGACGGATGCCTTCGAAGGGCATGTCCATGAGGGAAGCTTGAACATCCCCCGAAAAGCCAGACGTTCTCAGCCAGGCGTGTCGTCTGAGGGCCACTGTTGACGAAACCACTCTGCCCAGTGAGTCGGTCATGTCCAATTCTCAGAGTATAGTGAACTTTGCTGCATCTTTCCCGTCTGTGATGGCTTGGGAGAGAATGGACCAGGCATCCTACCGGACCTGTGGCAGCACTTGCACAACCGTTTCCCACAGCGTGTGGGAGTAGCGGCACTCTAAGCAGGCGGTATTCACTGACCACAATGCAAGGCTAGCGGAAGAAAATATTTTCTTTCCCAAGCTTCCCAGCCTCTTGGATTTCCTGGCTGGGGAAGCGGCAGGGAACGCGCCAGGGTAGGGTGTTCAGTGAGGAAATTTGGGTCCCCTGGAGCGGGGCGGTGGCGGGGGGCAATTGTTCTATGCACAGGGTCTACTGTGCTGGGTTTGGACCAGGTCCCCAGAACGACGACGTTGAGGGCTGCATTGAACAGAGGAGGAGACTCACGGTGGCAGCACTGTCATAAGGTTTCTGCACATACAGAGCTATGCACAGGATAATAGGACCTTGGAATATAGTGGTGAGCCAACTATAGACTTTAGCACCCAAAACCCCAACCCAACTAGCCTTAGCGTCCCATTAGCACTAATGTACCAATGATTAGACAACCTAGAACACGGTATCTCTCTCTCACCCAGGACTTGCAGAGGCAAGAACACTCTTTCGTCACACTCGTACCTGTCCACAACATGCGTAAGAAGAGACACTGTATAGTTCAAAATATTTATTTCAACTTACGTGCTCTGAGATACAGTACACGTGTCAGTACTAATAGCATAATACATATGAATAATATAATCAGCATAGTTACTACTCCATAGAATACGAACGGGGAAAGCATCTCATAAAGCAGTGGATATATGTCTAACTAACATTACCACCCTCCCCGTGCTGGAAGCCAGTTTATTATGATATTAGAAGACCTTTGGGCTTTGACTAGCGAACCCCCATACCTCAGTCTCTAGATGCACAACTACATCAGCATACAATCACAGCTCTTCTCTCTGGAAAGTTCGTCTCCAAGTGCCCCCTAGAGCAGGCGACCGCATTATTAAAAGCACACTATTTTCTCAATGGCAGCTGTACATGGTGTTATGTCTAGGTACGAGGGACGGGCCAAATCAGTAGGAACCAGGGATTTGTTATTCGACCTTGTAACTGTTGTTCAGACTGAGCCCAAAAGGGAATAGGAGAAAAGGTGAGAAACAGAAAATGCAGACAGTTGTAAAATAACTTGGCAGTAGCAGAGGGCGACAGAACAACAGTTTAAGAGTAACGTGCGCAAACAATCATCATGGCAGCCAGGCCTGCGCCAATGTAGCCAGGCAGGCCATGAGCCACAAGACAGCACCTCTATGAAGATGTTGGTCTTGACTGCCACCGAGGGCAACTGAAGGTTGAGGACCTCAGCTGACCTCCATACCAACATTGCGTATGCAGCTCCCTCCTCCGTAGCCACGGTAGGGGGAGAAAGCATGCTGGTATCTGGAGACATATCTAGTCCGCTGGCATCACCCAGTTCCTCACATCAGTCCATATCCTGATCATAAGGCTGGCATTCTAAAGGGTACAGCGACCCCTCTTATTTCTCCCCGAGGCCTAGCCCTTCAGAATAGGGCTCAGTCTCTGGCCTAGGACAAGGGGGTCCTGTTGGCGCTGGAATCGGCATCGGTCGACGTGGCTGCGGCTCAGTGTTGGATTTGGGGATCACAATGGGGCTGGTGGCTCCGGGAGCATGACCAGATAGATCCATGAGGGCCCATCGGGCCGGAGTCGCTGGCACGGAAACAGATGGGGCCCCCTCTGACCTTGCGGGCCCAAAGGCGTGCCGGAGGAGGCGAGCTGCTCAAACATAAGTCTCATGGCCTCTTAAAACTCTTTAATTTGAGCGGAGGTTGCTGCCGGAAAACTGGGGAGGCACGGAGTCGGCCCAGGCACAGGTTCTGAGGAACCAGGCCTCAAATGCCAACGTCGCGAAAGCCAACGGACAAGGAGAAGTCAAACCACGTTTTGACTTCTGGTGTTTTTTGTGCCTCTTATCTGAATGCCCCGACAATTTCAAACGGGACAAAGAGAACTTCAGACTCCTGGAACGGTCCCAGGACCTTCCTCTTGATTGAGACCGTGACTTCTATGGAGTCGCATGCCAGGCTGCTAGCAGCTTCAGAGACAGCTCCCTCGGAGCATGACTTGGAGTCAAGGTCGCGCTCCAGACACCACAATCAAATTAGGTGCAAGTCCATCACCAACATGGCATGGTGACAGGCGCCACAGGGTTTGAAACCTGTTTTCCTCTATGACATCCTCGACACACCAGGAGGAAAAAACCTATGAAAAAAGTGACAAAATGTTGCAAATATTCTGTCAAAAACTGACAGAGACGTAGCTCGTCGCTTGGATCAGTGCTGGCTGGTGCGGAAAGAAAAGAACTGATGTCAGTGTGCCGAGCTGGCTCCTGCATAGCCAACGGATGCCTCCTACGAGCGCGCAAGGGTACTGCTCACAAAGAATCTTCAGGATCCAATCGAACGTCTGGGTAAATTCAAAGGTAAGGAATCTGTGGCTAGAAGTCTCTATCAGATATTGGCTTACATCTGTTGGCCATATTTAATTTACTTACAAGTACTTAGTAAAGTGGTATACCATATAGCTAGAGCTGGTAAATTAAATGCTACTTGTGGGCCTGCAGCACATATTGTGCCACCCACTTAAGTAGCCCCCTAAAACATGATTCAGCCCTGCCATTGCAGCCTGCAGGCAGCCTTAAACTGTCAATTCAACTAGGCAAAAAAAAAAACCTTGCCAAGCCTAAAACTCCCCTTTTATTACATATTTGTCACCCCTGAGGTAGGCCTTAGCCAGCACATAGGGCAGGGTGCATTGTAATTAGAAGGTTTGGGCATGTACTTTTAAGTTTTACATGTCCTGGTAGTGAAAAACTCCTAAATTAATTTTTAACTACTGTGAGGCCTACCTCTCACACAGGATAATACTGGGTTGCCTTATTGCATTAAGCGCTAACTTTTTATTGGGAGCAATTAGAATTTTCATGTTTGGTGTCTGAGAATTGTAATTTTAAATCCTCTTAAATGGTAAAGTCAGATTTTAGGTCACATTTTTCAAACAGACACTTTTAGAAGTTGGCATTTTTCCGCCCTATTTGGTGCCTGCAGCCTGTTCCTGGGTCACATGACTGCGTGAAGTTGGCAGTCAGACTTTGTTTATTTCTCCCAGACAGCCACACAATAGGTAGATTAGGTGTGCCCGGATGGTCCATCACTGGCAGGAACAACCTCACTTGCAAATCAATAGGTTGTGCCCTGCCTTCACACAAAGGACTTCACAGCACTTTATTGTGCCTGTAGTCAGGCTGGAGCCAGGGGAGGCAGGAAATTCAAAGCACTTCAGAAGAAAATCTCTAGAAACTTCTCCTACTTCAAAGAAGGCACCAAGTATAACAAGAATTGGCATAGCCAATAGGTCTCGCCTTTTTGATCTTATAAGTGTTTAGAAGCACATTATCCTGGGTGCTGTGCAGCCAGGGATTGAAAGCTGTACAATTACTACACACTGGGTCATGCAGTCTGATTCAAATATACATGCTTGCTTCAGGAAACATTTATGGACACTCACTCAGTAATTTATTGCTTGATTAATAAAAATCATTGCAAGTAAAACATCTTAAAAACAATACAATATATAAAACATTATTACATTTGTATAATTAATTATCTTCTGTATAAAAAAGAAGCCTATGCTTACAAGCCATACTGTAAACTTTTTATACATATCTTTTTACAACTTCACCAGGATATCCTTATCATTTGTAGCTACATTCCTAATCATACATTAAGGTCTGATTGTCCTTACAGGTCTTTGTGCAAATCAGCTTTGTATTACAATTAGACTTCGTTGGGACCCAGAGCAAGTTTTAAAGTGCCAGTATGCGGTAAACAGTAATAGTATTTCCATTGTGCAAGGGAACTAGAAAGGTGCATCAGCGTCTTCTGTTGTGCAAACAAAGCTGTAACAGTGCATATTTTCGTTTCAATAAATTACTATTTATTACTGATAAATTAATTTTACCAGTTGCCTAAAACCATTAAAGGATTACGGCCGCACAAAAGAGGAATTCACTTCTATAAAATCATGATAATAGATCTAAAATGCCCTAATCATTTTGGGCAGCTTAAGCCGTAGTTTCTGCCCACAGATTCAAAAAACAAACCAAGTAGATCGATTATACAGTTGCTTTAAACCTTCTTAACATACCTAAAAGATATAATAGTATTTGAACAATTTTCTCTGTTCGGGGCAGAAGCTTTCGACCAGAAATTTTAAAATCGATTAGGCTTTTACCAAATTAAAAAAGAGAAATTGTGCGGCTGGTTCTGAAATTGAAAGTGGGCATAGTCTCGTAGTCTCTTTGTCAGTTTGCTACTAGATTTAGCTTTGTATTTGCTGCACTCATAAAACGGACCAGACTACAGGCTAGTTGAATGTCCTCACCTTCGAAACAAACTTTCACTGCTTGTCTACACGTTCGAATCAGTCTTTCCTTTAGGAGCGGTTTTAATAGTAATCTTCGTTCCTTGTCTAAACCCTTACAGATACACAGTAAATGTAGGACATCCTCTTTGACTACGCCACATAGTCTACACTGTGTTGTTGTTTCTTTTCGTTTCCATGGTGGAAGGTGCCGCGTTGACGGAAAAATTCCCAGTCTTAAACGGAGGAAGCTTTCCTTTACTACTCTCGAAAAGCCTGTTCCCAGATATGCTTGTGGCAGGCTCCTTGAATAGGACTGGATAACGAACCATCCGTGGGCCCTCCCACTTAGTGCGGCCTTATCTTCTTCAAAAGATAATATCTTTACAGATTTGTTTACTAATTTCTTAAGGCCCAGTGGTTTCCCAGAGGTCCTGTAGATGCAAAGTATTTAGTGCTGAGTGGAGGTAAGCCATGGCTGGGCTATCTTTTTTCTGTTTCAGCTCCTTCCATATGTATGAGTTCAGTATTCCAGACTCGGCCACCTTTATTTTGTGCCAACATTTAATGTAGGCGCCTTTGCGCACTATTTGCTGCTTTTGAAGGCCAAACTCTAACCTTATTTGTGCCGGCGATGTATACTGTGGGAGGTTGAAGATTATTCTCATGGCCTTGGACACCACTTTATCCAAGGTACTCTCGACTCTCCCTCTCATACATTCGCTGCCATATGTGATAGTTGGTAAAAGCCTTGCTCGAAGCACCTCTAATAGAGGGGTAAGGCTTGGGCCCGTTACTTTGTGCTTGATGTTTTTTAGTGCAACAGCCAATGCCGTCCCTCTGCCTCTGATGGCCGTTTTTTGTTGGAGGAATGTTCCCTTCTTGTCAAAAATTATGCCAATGTACTTAAATTCTCCAACGGTTTCCAGCCGACGGCCCCCCAGCGACCATCGATATTGATGTTTGTTACTCTTCTGATTTAGTACCATCACTTTAGATTTTTCTAAATTTATGCATATCCCGTTCTTATCTGAGAAAATGCTTGTGGTACTTATGAGATGTTGCAGGCCAATTGGAGTTCGACTGATTAGTATTAAATTGTCGGCATACAATAAGTTCGAAAGAGTAAGACCCCCCCAGGTTCGGGGCATGATGGTTGCATTTGTCCAGCTCTGTTGTAAGGTCAGGCATAAAAAGATTAAACAGGGCTGCTTCAGCCCCTTGGTGGTCGGTATTCTCCTCGATAGACAATCTCCTGCCCCCAGCTAAATTTGGACCCATGTCTCTGAATGGAGTAATATTAATTGATTCAAGAGTTTTGGGGCTATTTCCCAGCCAGACAGTTTTGCCCAGAGCTTCTCCCTATCAATGCTGTCGAAGGCAGCTGTATAATCAATAAAGCAAACAAATAATGGCTTACTGATCTTTTTAGTAGCATCTATTAGAAGCGAAAGGGCAAGAATATTTGTTGTTGTCCCCATACATTTTTGAAATCCTGTTTGGTTGATGGGGATTAAGGCTTTTTCCGTTGCCCACTCTATAGGTTCTTCCAGTAAGAGGCCCGCATAATATTTGGCATCAATATCAATTAATGCAATGAGCCTGTAGTTCTTCGCTTCATTCTTACTCCCTTTTTTATGGATCAGCAAAATAATTGATCCTTTCCAGGAGTCTGGGATTCTTTCGACTTCCATTATGTGGTTATAGAGGGGCAATAATGCTTTGGCCCAATAGTGCGAATCCTGTTTATATAAAATTGGAGGGACGCCGTTGGGACAGGGTGCGCCCTCCTTTCTGCCTTTCGCAATTCTATTCTGAATCTGTTTACTTGTGAAGGCATATTGAGTCTCCAAAGCTTGCGTTGTTGGAGTCGACTGGTCACTTTGATGCACTATGGCTTCTTGCCTGATTTCGTCTACTTCCTTATTGAAGTGGTGCCTTAGATACTTTGCCCAATCTTCTTCAGTCACATGGGAACTGATTCCGGGAGCCTTTGGGTTCTCTATGCTGTTCACCGTATGCCAAAACCTGGCGCTGGTGTTAGTTTTGGCATCATGTAATAGTTTTGCCCATATCTTGTCGGCATTGTCCTGTTTTGCTTGCCAGATGAGCTTTTTCTTACTGGATTTAAGCCTCCTTAATTCCGTCAGTGTCTTGTCAGCAGGGCCCTTTTGGCGGAGACTACGAATTACTCTGTTTATATCGGCCTTTATTTGCCTTAATTCGATGGTTTGATTTGCAGAAAGATAGATGCTTTGCTTGCTAATGAACATTTTCTGTTGGTTCATTGGCTCCACACAAGTTCTTGTTGTTTTAATTTTGACTGAGCCGAGACTTTTACAAAAATGTTCCCAGTTATTCAAGATATTTTCATTCAGCTGCTTGTTTCCTTCCCACCAAGTTTTTGCCTCTGCCAGCAGTTTTTCAGGGTCACTCGTTTTACATTTGATTCTCTTATAGTTCGCAATTACCGTTGTGCTTGGTTCCTCGTTTAGGTTAGTAAGTGCCGTTCCGTGTATAGCAAGTGTGAGTTCTTGTGGTAAATGGTCGCTATAATCTGTCATTCCAATTCTGAAATCTTTAGTCAATTTGAGGAGTGGTAGTGATATGTAGGTGTAGTCTATTGCGGTATTTGCAAAAGCATTATGAAAAGTTGCTGCTTGCGGTCGATCACCCGCAAGACGACCATTTAGTGCTACCAGGTGCAAACTTTCTAGGTCCTTTAACAGATCTTTAGATACCCTTGTTTGTTTGCCCCACTTACACTCATCCTGGGGCGGATCCCCCCATGCCGACAGCTGGTCTTCTGCCGGGTGGTCCTTATCTGTACGACCTGAAAGGACCATATTGAAATCTCCTGAGACAATGTAATTCGGGGTTGCCTCTTCCGTGATTAACCTCGTCAACTCGGCCACCAGTAGTTTTGCGCTATTTTTTTTCTCACGTGGATGTAAATAAATATTCGCAAGTATTAGCTGTTGTTTATTTTTGGCGCCTACTTTGTCCATTTGTATTATTTTTATGCCATTAGTTGATGTATTTTTACTTGTCAGTTCCTTGACTGTATTTATGGTTTTTATCGATGCGTACGTCGTGAGACCTCCTTTTAAATGGCCAAATTTCGAACTTCTGCATGCCGGTAGATGATATGATTTGTAGCCTTGCAGATGGACTGGTTCTTCCAACCAAGTTTCTTGAAGTAAAATTAGGTCGAACTGTTGAAAGTACGTCAATAGGCCTTTATTCATGATTTCAGTTCCCAACCCGTTTATATTCCAGGAACAGATTTTTAACTGTGGTTCGTTTTTTGAGTGTTCCGTGATCTGTCATGGGGTCACGGATCTGGTATTTATAGTTCTTGCTATCCAGGTCCAATCGTTTGTTATATCCTTGTCGCCTGTGTCTCGTGGGCTCGGGATGTTGCTCTCCCTGCCTTCTGCCGATGTACCGCGGGCCCCTTTGAGCACAGATTTGATAGGGCCGGTAGTCCTTATATTTCTGGGCCTGTTGCCATTATGCTCTTGTTGTTGTCTGAGCAGTGGTTCTGGATAACCGACTTTGTGAAAGAGCTTTAGACGAATACCCCAGGCTTCTAGTTGTTGTTCCTCCTTGAGGATTTTCTCCACTATTTCCTGCGTGGCCCAAGTTGTTTTAGTAACCTCTTGCTCCGACAGGTGTTTAAGTTCTTCGAATTCTACGGATTCCAAGTCATGTGATCCTGTCCCAGCCAAGTTGCTGATAGAGGTTAGTAATCTGAGAATATTCCCTCTGTTTAAGATATCGCCCCGGCCTTTCGATTTATATTCTGGAAAAAACAGGATTGTCTTAGAATCCGCCCGTCGAAGGCCGTTTTGAGGTGTTTCTATACTTGGCTCTGTTTCCTTCCTCCTCCAATGTAGAGGTGGCTGTGGATCTATACTTGGCTCTTTTTCCATCCTCCACGGATTTAGGGGTGGCAGTGGACCGGTTCCCACTTTGTTTAAAGTTTCCTCTTTCATTGGCTTGGTGGGCTCTGTGGCTGCACCTTTTGTCGCTTTGACTAACCGAAGTTCGGCTCCTATTGCTCCTGTTATTTCCACTTTCTCTTCGGCCTGATCTTTTGGCTTAATGGTCTCCGAGATCTTACTTTTACTCTGTTTTATCCTTCCTACTTGTTCTGATCCACTTGAGCAAGATTCGCTGATGGTAGTCTGCTTAGCCTGTGTGGTTACTAGGTCACCACTTACTCTCTGGCCTGTTTGATCACCCGTTGGGGGTTTGGGTACCGCTCGAAGGAAAGCCGTTATGGATGAATTTTTATTTCTCCCTTTTCTTCTCTGTTTCCGGCTTTGTTTTAATGGTTGTGATTTATTGGTCAGTGTATCTCCTTCTTCTGATTGACTAAGCTGGTTATAGTGGCTGCCGGGATGCTGTTCTGCTACTTGTTGTTGTAGGTCATCTGGGAGCCCTGTGGGTTCAAGACCCACATATGGACTCCCTTTAGATTTGCCTCGTTCCCGAGCCTACTTTTGTTGTTCCACCCCAGGTTTGCCTCGTTCCCCCACCTCCTCTTGATGTCCCGGCCCATGGGCGACGCCTGCATCTTGCCGCGGTCCTGTTCTGTTCTTCGAGTGAGAATCATCCGAAGTGTTTTCGTTCTTATAGTAGTTGATCTGCTCTTTTTGATCATATGTTGGACTTTTGATTGTGGTGTTTTTTTGTGCTTTTTAGGTCTGCAAGGAGGTCTCCCATCAATGCTGGCAATGTAGCAAGTTTGTCAATAATTGTGTAACAGGTACAGCTCGGGGGGCTTATTACAGTATCTGCTTGTGCTCTCTTAATAAAAGAGTTCAGTTCCGACAGCTTGTTATCAATGCTTAAGACATGCATAGCTAAGCAGTTAAGGAGCAAGAGTTGAATATCCATCTCGTCCGAATGGTATTCCATAGCCTTTGTTGAAAGTTGCATAGTATTTACGAGGGATGCCCATATTTTGTTTCCTTCAGTTGGTGCTTCCCCTGTTACCTTTGTCACAACCCCTGTCATTTCCAGGTGTTTTATGGTGCCTTTATCTTCTGAAGAGTATGTGGTAACTAACTTTTCCCACTCTTCTGTTGTGAGGAAGGACGTATTCCCGGTCGCGTAGTTGCTATTCTCCGGTTGTTTGGCGTCCGTCCTTTCTATACTGCTGCCTGATACATAAATCACAGGATCTGGCTGTCGACCAGTTGGAACCGTATATGAGGGCTCGTTGTTGTTTGATGGAGTTCCCTGGTCCCGATTATGCTGTAATTTCATTCTGGTGCTATTATAAACAGAAGCTAGCACATCAGAGCTTAATGGTTTTCCTCGGTTTTTGTTGGTAATTTCTCTGCGTTGGTGATATCAGAGTTACTTGCTAAGTGCTTATTTGGAATGGGTGAAGTAGCTTTTATTTCCAGGATTAATTCCGGTGGTATAACTGCCGGGTCATTCATTACGCGCTGGCGGTTCCAAATTATAATATTTGGCTCCAGTGGTGTTCCTAGAGATTCCTTATGATCTATGTCAGCTAGGCAATTTCCTGGGGGTTGTCTGGCCTCCTTGATCCCTTTTTCGATGAAATTGCCTATGCTGTCTCTTACTTGCACCGCTTGCCCCTGATCTTGGTCTAGTCTCTCTTCTTTACTTCTGTCTGTTTTTTGTTCCTTGTTGTGTTCTCTGCTACTTCCCGATGTTGCTTCAACTAAGGCGTCTGTTCCTACTGGATGCACTGTTTCTGGACGTAAGGGGGAAGGTAGCCCCTTTTGCCTGCTATTACTGGCGTTGAGCACAGCCCCTGCATCCTTCACAAATGAGAATTTTGTGTATATTTTAGGTTGGTAGCAGATTGTTGTTGGCTTTGCTGAATTTGCAGGTGACGAGGTTCCTTTGTCTATTTCTACCAGTATGGCTTGATCCCTATAGGCGTTGACAGTCAGTGTTTCCATTGTGTCCATAGATTCTCCCAGGATTTTGTTTTTCCTTTTCCTGTTATTAATCACGCTTGTAATGGACCACCTTTCTTTCCCAGACCTCATACTCGTCAGCAGTGCAGTCTGCTAGTCTGCTGCTCTGCTGGAGAATCTTAATGTATGAGGCAATGAAGAATGGAAGTCGTGGGGGTCGCAATCTCTAGGTCACCTCTAGGTCTCCTCAGGCTCCTCAGGATCCTCGGGCTCCTCGGGCGCCTCGGGCTACCTATGGAACTTTTTGTCGGCGAGAGGAGCTGCAGGGCCCTCCCCGTAGCTCCGGGCTCACTCTCCGCTGCTGCCTTCTTTCTCCCTTCTTTCTCGTTTCCCTGTTCCCCTGTTATGGGCAGCGGAAGCAGCACAGAGCTCCTGCTCCGATTGTGCTCCGATTGCACCTCGCTTTCTCTCCCAACGTGCTCTCAGCGTCTTCAGGCATAGGAGCGCTGCAGCCAACGGACTAGTCGTGTCAAGTCTCCTGGGCGGTGGTTTCTGAGTGAGTTGGAGGACCCGGGAGGTAACTTGGCCCCTGCGCCTGGTCACGCCTGGTCCCGTGCCTACAGCTCCCCAGCCCCTTAGGCCCTGAGACTGCCTGTAATGGGGGTGGTTTAACGGTATTTGACGGTGTTACCAATGTTAAACTGATAGTTAAACTAATAGCAGGACCGACTCCGCCGCTCCAGGCGGTAAATGATGAGGTGACAATGAGGAGCAAGTGTAGAAAGGGGCGGTGAGGCAAGCGGGGCACTCAAGGCAGAACCGCAGACCGCACCTGATCTAATCAGGCCGCCTCCGCGGTGCTGCCAAGGGCTCACACTGACTGCAGCCGCCGGCTAAAGGGTGGCCGCGCTTGCCACCGAGAAACCGCCGGGAATCCTTTTTCTTTCCCGTCCTTTTCCAGCTACAGCGGAACTGGGGCTGCGGGGCGGCAGACAGCGGACTCAGAGGCGAGGGGAACGGATGCAGATTGGGTGCAAGTTAGGCGCTGTACCCGAGCCTGTGCCCCCCCACTTGCTCCTGCGCCCCCGCCTCACTCGCCTTGCCTCCGGTTCGTCTCTTGCCTCTGGCTCCAGCTCCGGCTCCGACCTCGCTCCTGCTCTCGCAGCTCTCACCAAGCTCCGCCTCCGGATGCCAAGATCCAAAACCGACCATTTATGGACACATTCCAAGGCTTTTTTAAGAGGCACAGACAGAAAAACAAGTGCCTTGATGCAAATCAACATCACTATGACATTCTGTGTGGGCTGCATCACTAGGGTATTGAACAGCCTGAAGAATCAGTGTCAGGGGCACTTAGAAACATATTAGATGGTGAAGTAATATATCTCAAGGAATGTCAGAGGATGTGGCCAAAGCTGCTGACTTGAGAAAAATGTATTTTTGAGGCCCTGTGCTGCTTGCTTACTTCACCTTGTGAAGGTGACCCTCATCTACTTCTTGAATAGTAGCACAACTCAAAATAACGTATTTCTAATGAAAAATGAGTAAACACGTATAACTCTATAGAGACCCACCATTGAAGGGCACTGATTTTACACTTATTTTTATCCAAAACAGATATTTTCCTGATTATGTGGCAAGACAAAAAGCAAAATATGTGGTATTAAGCACATTTTGTGATAGCATGATGCATTGTGTTATTTTTACACATTACAAACACACTGGGAAAAGGTTTTCACCCCTATTAGTACCGACTTAGCACTCAAATGCAGCAATAAGCAACTAAAAGGTGACCAGTCCATATTTGCCAAGGGCCTGCCACTGCGTGACAACACATCTTGTTTTAGTAAAGTTTAATACTAGTTGTAGCTAGAAGCAAGCAATTTATTTTGTTACAATCTGCAAATTAGGAAGCAGATAATGAATTATGTGGCAAATCCATATCTATGCGGAAAACAACAAAGCCGCAAAAGCACATAATTCAGGAAGATGGCGATACTACAAGTAACGCCAAAGTTACACAGACTTAAAAGAGACCTCCTTATGGTCACAGAAATACTCACTGTTTTGCAATGTCATATGCTGAACCTAATTACATTAATAATAATAATATCACCACAAATGGGAATAATAAAATCTATTATTATTATCATCAGCATCACTTGCATTGTTGTTGATACTTCCAGTAAAGTATTTACACCAGGCAGCTGACGATGGGAGATGGTTTCATGACCCAGAGTACAGGGGGGGGAAGTCCACAAAGTGAGTTCGGCCTCACTGACATTATTATGGCTCAGTGGGTCCAGCACACACTGCAGAAATCTGTGAAGTTTTCCACATTATCCTGGCTGCTGTGTGCTAAAATAAAACAAGCAATCAGTGCAGTATAAATAATCCGGGTCAATGGAGTAATGGAGGACCAAATTATGTTGCAGCGTTTACTGATTAACTGGTTTTTTTCTTTATATAGCGCTCTCCTGCCCCTTGTGAGGTTCAAAGCGTTTTAATTATGAACCAAGGAACAGCTAATTATGTGATACCAGACACCATTAGAGACATATTCACTGGCAACAATATTAGCTATAGCATAATTTTTATAATTTTTATTAAGCAAACATATTTCCGCATTGATCCCAATTTTTGAGTTACCAATGTCTTGCGTAGTTGCTTGCTTTCCTCACGGTTATGTCAACTGCATACACTGTCTCTCAGGAGAGATGGTTTGAGCAGAAATGTCACATAACAATAACAGTCACGAGGGAAGTGTGTGTAAGATAACTTCTGCTTTAAGTGTTGGCTTTTAATTTCTCAGGTGCAGCCTCTTTGCCTTTTTCTCACTAGTGAAGTGCGCTAGAATCTCTGTATTGCCCTCGTTGAAGTTTTTGTTGTAACTTTAAAGCCCCTGTTTGGTGTATGCTGAGGGTTTGTTTTGTCAGACTGTTCCATTGCATGTGACGTAGCTACAACATGTGCTTTCTTCCTTTCACCACAAGATGTCACCATGGTGTAACATTTTGCAGACCGTGACCACAGGCTACTCAAGTTACCATAATGAAGTGGTAGAAAACCAGTGTGAAAGAAAAAACAAGCATTGGCATAGCCAATAGGTCTCGCTTTTGGAACCTTATAAGTATTTAGTTATGCACCACAATATCCTTGGTGCAACAACATCAACTGTTGCATGGTTAAACACTTATAAGGTCCCAAAGGCGAGACCTATTGGCTATGCCAATGCTTGTTTACTGATGATGACAACAAACGGTAAGGAGGGATCACTGAAATACATCTCCTTCTGACACAAATGTTATAAAAAAGGTACAGTGTCAAATGTGTTCTGGAAGAGGTTATCTGAGTGGTGCCCCACCTTTTCGAGAGGTGCTCTTTAAAACCTCTTTTGGAGTGGTAGGCATACACTATTTCCCCTCATTTCCAAGGGGAACTACTTATAAAGTCGGTATCAGAGTACATTGCATTGTAAAGAATGTTTCTAGCATACATAAAATTAAAGTGTAATGCGTTTACTTGTGTACATTTTGTGCAGTTTTATATTGCGTAAATGGGATCTGATTACATGAGCACCATTTACATTCCACAAGGTCACATTTATGCTTTTTAAGGCACACGTAGAGCCGACGCAAGAATCAAATCTGGTTCCCCAGTACCAAAGTCAGCTCTGGCCTTAACGCCACATCCTCTCCTTCTTTTAAATGTGCCACTCGTTGCTGATTGTAAAGTAAATGCTAGTGCTCATTGCAACAGGGAAATGGCCCTTGTCACACAGACTGCCTTAAGACAATTCTGGTTTCAGCTAATCTCAAATTGCATCATGGGTTTTGTGGATTTGATTAAACGCGGAACATCAGAGCTCTCAAGTTTCCGATTAGGCATGTGTAGCTCTTCAACTTAAGTTGTTTGATTTGCATTCTGGGAGTTGTGGTCCTTTCTATGCCGTTATTAAATCAAGACTAAGTCCTAGAATGCAAAGCAATACCTGGACTGGATATGCTACTGAGGCATTTACACGGGAAATTTAATAGAGCTGCAGAATCTCAACATACAAAGCACTGTGGCAATATAAAACATGATGTGTTGCTCTTATCTTAAAATTACAGCTGTTCTAAAAAACATTTTGCCTTTTTAAAGTGTCTCTGTATATATTACATAATGTATAATTTATACTACATAACTTTTGTGATACACAAATACTTTGTTGATACACTGACAGGAATTTTGGTCAGAGCTGGGCCGTGTGGATGAGTAGAAGAGGGTTTGGGAAGAAGATCAAAGCGCTGTTCGGGGAAAGCTGCGGCTACACGCTTTAGAGAGGATTTTTAGATTAAAGGCTGGGCTTTGCATTGTTTATTATGAAGACGGTACACCTCTGCGGTCGCTGTCTCACAGCATAGGGGTCAGATGTAAGCTAAAAGAATGTTGTCTACATATTGTGGAACATTACTGATTTGTGGCTAAAGTTAGTCCCAGTGGCACGGAATGTGCACTCACGGACTTGCAGGACTTCAGCAAGCGGATGCATCAGCTGAAGGGGGCAATCAGTCCCCCGCAGCGGGTGCTTTGGTGGTCTGTGGGCGCAGCACCTACTCCCCTAGCAGCAGCAAGGCGACGCTCTGCCAGAGACCAGGAGCAGGGTGGGCTCTATCCTGGGATGAAATAACGAGTACAGCTCCTACAACCCTTATCCCCCTGAACTGCACGATCAAACAAGTTGTAGACTGTTCTCATTTAAATAAAACTGTACGGTACAACACAGGCTGCTAATTGAAGTGGCTCTTCCAGGTAGCCAAGGCAAGCGCTGCCCTCCCTGATAGGAGGGAACGGAGGGACATCATTTTATGTGAGTGGGAGCCTGGACAGCCCCCCGGAGAGGGGGTGGGGGCTGCCTGCCTGAGAGGCGGGGTAGAGAAGCGTTCATTTGAGTTCAGAAAGGAGAGAAAGGACTTGAAGGGTGCGAGAGAGAAAGGCGACTCATAAGGAAGCCAGGGAGCAGCAGGAGAGTTAAGGACAAATGTAGATAGAGTAGGTGAGAGTGTAGCAAGTAGAAAATGGGGCTCTGGGTAAGAGTGTGAAAGAGCAAATCATTAGGAGGCTGGTGAGATAAATAAAACAGTAAGGCAGCAGCCGAAGCACAGCAGAAAGCTAATAAAACAAGCGCGCGCCTCGCATGGAGGGAGGGGGGGGGCCTGCGCGATTCCCTCGTGGGAGCGTGCAGCAAGGCGCGATGATTGTGACCATATGGCGTCACCATATGGCGCTGCGCGCTCCCGCAAGGGAATCGCCAGACGTGCACGCGTTGCCATTGCAAGCAATGCAACGCGTGCACGTTTTTGCCCCCAAAGCTGTGCCGATAACTAAAGGTCTCTCCTATACAGCGCATGCGCGCTGCGTAGGCGAGACCTAACTACATCAAAAATCCACAGTCTGAGTGAGAGAGTCAGCGTGAGATAGCTATGAAATTACTTACTTACATACTTTAGGCAGTATGACTGTGGGGGTGGCTTAATGTTGTGCGATTCTGTGCAAATTACTTTAATGTCCCATGCCGAAAAAAATGAATATGAATGCATGTAATGTAACTAGTGCTCAAGTAAAGCACTCACCGAGCAGCAGAGTACCCCTGTCGCAGCAGCTCCGATCAGAGCACTACGGCTGGTCTTTTCCGGCTATGGGCGATGAGGAAATTAAAGGGGGCAGAGTTAATGGCGCAGCGGAGTATGAGGATTGTTAAAGGGGCAGTAAAAACCAAGTGAAGTAGTCAGTCATGGTGGATGTAACCATCATTGTAAAGTCCAAATTGACTAGAGTCCAAAGTCCAACATACTACTCCCATCAGATATGGAAAGTGACAAGGGATTGAAAAGAAGGAACAAATTGGAAAGATTGACCACTAGCAAGCAAGGATTTTTAAAGGACACTGAAACAAACCACTGAAAAGCAGTAAGCCCACAAAGAAGTATATACTAAAGTATATGAAGTATATACTAAAGCATATACAAGAGGTCTTGAAAGCTCGACCTAAAAATAGGATCCTCAGACCGACTGTTCAGTTCACTTTATGGACCTGTGGAAGAACTCTCGGAGGACTGCCTGTTGTGTTTTTGCTTTATTAGTGTTTGCGTACTGCATAAATACTTAAGACATTGCCTCTAGTTATGCCTGTCACGAACCTGCTGCCGGTTATGCACTGACTGCACGACGCACTTATGATTGGCATCATGGGCACACCCCCTCTGAACTACAACTCCCGGCAGGCAACGCGAGTCACGCCTCACGTGACGCAGACGCGACGCCATGTGCGGGATAAAGGGCGGCGGAAGGTATCACTCGCTGCCGATAATTCACGGAATGCCCGTAGCAGACTTCTCCTGCGGACAGCAGACTTCTGGGCGGTAAGAGTGCGAAAGCACAAGTTGCCGTATCGCCATCTGTTGAGGGAGACTGAGGTGTTCTCTTACCTCGCTGATTCCTCCACTTGTTGTGACTCCTCTGTTGGCTGAGACCAGCATTACGGTCTCTTGCAGAGGAGTCTCTGTGTCTTCGGAGCCTGTTTAGAATGGCATAACCCCCCCGTTGGAGAGACTACATTTTCACTGGTCTCATGCGGGGAGGTTAAGGACGCCTTTCTTTATTGCGGGCAATTGTGGTCATTGGTTATGTGAGACTATGAATCCTCAATTCACAGACGATATCATAGTTGAGCATTTACGTGCCGGTTATAGATAACCCGGATTGTTTATACCTATCATGCTGGTGTTATTGTGTGGTTATTAACAAGCACGAGCATATCACCAACTGGATAAGGGCAAGACTGCTATTGTTACCTGTTCCAGTTGCACTCCTTCACCTTTTGTTGTTTTGTGTTCTTCTTACGAAATATATAGGAGAGAGTTACCAGAGAGGGTGTACCGCTGTCACGGCTCGGCATACTGGGCCTCACTTCATGTGCCCGTTTGTTTCATGTTGTGCTCCTGCCACCACCCTCAGCTCTCTTCTGTAAATCGTACTACACCTTCTTTATTTTCAGGTGGGTGTGGTAGGCGTTGTGCATCAAGTCGATTATTGTCTCTTTACCTTGAGTCATATTTTGTGTTGCGCTGTGCTCATATTGTACTCTTGTATCCTTCTCAGGTCTCCTTCCCCGCAGTCCCTACCCTTTCCTTCCTCCGCTCGATTGCCCCAACAGTCTGTGTGTCATTATATGCCAGACTTAGGGCTGTCTAGAGGTGGGCCCCCTTTGAGCATCAACACGATTCTGAGGATCCAGAACGGAGGAGCCTGACAGAATTATCGGCCCACGTATTTCTATATCCTCCTGGTTGTGTTGGGTTTAGGGATGGCCACCTTGGATGACGCAATGGCGGCTTTAGTCCTGGTGCATATGGCCATTTCTGAACTGGGGTGGTGGAGTGAGCTAAAGAATGATGATGGATTAAACCCAGATCAGTTGACTGGGGGAGAGTTTTTGATTTGCTCTAACGCTCCGTCCATCATCCCCTTTGGTATCGCTTTGTTCGCCCTAAGTTGGCAGGGTATGCCCAGACGTGGGTCCCTTGCTCACTTTGCCACTGGATTCAAGATAGCCTGGCTGATGAGGGTTTTGAACCCGAAACCGGTCCCAGGATGCTTGTTTCCGGTCCAGGGAAGACATGGCTTGGCAGTTCGGGCTGGACTGTTCCCATGAGGCACAGGGTCAGACTGATTTGCATAAGGCCATTTCTGAACTGGGGTGGTGGAGTGAGCTAAAGAATGATGATGGATTAAACCCAGATCAGTTGACTGGGGGAGAGTTTTTGATTTGCTCTAACGCTCCGTCCATCATCCCCTTTGGTATCGCTTTGTTCGCCCTAAGTTGGCAGGGTATGCCCAGACGTGGGTCCCTTGCTCACTTTGCCACTGGATTCAAGATAGCCTGGCTGATGAGGGTTTTGAACCCGAAACCGGTCCCAGGATGCTTGTTTCCGGTCCAGGGAAGACATGGCTTGGCAGTTCGGGCTGGACTGTTCCCATGAGGCACAGGGTCAGACTGATTTGCATATGGCCATTTCTGAACTGGGGTGGTGGAGTGAGCTAAAGAATGATGATGGATTAAACCCAGATCAGTTGACTGTGGGAGAGTTTTTGATTTGCTCTAACGCTCCGTCCATCATCCCCTTTGGTATCGCTTTAGTCCTGGTGCAGACAGAGCTCGCCGCCTCCCGCCAGGAAACAGCAGCTTTACAAAATAGAGTGGACCAATTGCAGGGGTAACGCAACACCCAACATCAGTAGTAGTGGAGATGCCTGCCCAGGTACCGCTGGCCCCCCCTGAGAGGTTTCACGGGGACATAAAAAAAGTACAGGTGTTTATGACCCAGGTGCTACTCCACTTTACAGTAAGCCAAAGTTGTTTGCGACTAACTAGGCGCGCGTGGCTTTCTTGATTTCCTATCTGGGTGGTGAGGCAGCGCAGTGGGCAGTCCCAATAGTACGGAGAGACGACCCCCTGCTTTACGATTGGGATGAATTTAAGATGGAGTTCGAGAAGACGTTTGACCGCCGGGCGGACACCTTCTCCGCAGACAGGGACCTGCTTGAGCTCAGACAGGGTTCGTTGGACCTGGTCAGTTACTTAAACAACTTCCGAAGGCTAGTAGCGGAAACGGACTGGCCAGAAACCAAGCAGTCTGTCATATTCTATCAGGGTCTCACAGACGAGTTGAAAGATGTTCTCGCCCAAATCGAACCCCAGCCTAGTACCTGTGCTGCTCTCATCGAACTGACACTACGTTTGGACCACAGACTAAAGGAGAGGAAAGGGGAGCACAAGCGGAGGGAGAGGTATGTCCCACTGAGTGATCGAGCACTCTCTACTGAAAAAACAGCAGCAAGAAACGAACCCATGGAAATCGGGAGGGTGAGCGTCTCATTAACGCTCAGCGAGAGAGACCATCGTCGCAAACAAGGCTTGTGCCTGTATTGTGGGAAGAAGGGGCATTTCCTTAGGGAGTGTCCCGTTAAGCCCAAGTACGGCAGATCACGGACTGGGCAGCTGGCCATGGTAACGGCTGAAAAAGGGAAGGAAAACCTCAGCGCTTGAGAGCTCAAGAAGGGAAACCCTCAAGCGGAAGTACTATCCCTTCAGTGAACCTCTCTGCCTTCATGGAAGCGGAGCATTTCTTTACTTCTATGGACATAGGAATACACCAAGAGAAGAAGACGATCAGGGCCATGGTGAATTCAGGGGCCACCGGATGTTTTATGGACAAAGAAGAGGCATTGCGGTTAGGGGTGCAACTCATCCGCAAAACCACCCCGGAACGGGTGTATGCCGTTGATGGCAAAGAGCTAGAATCCGGACCGATCAGTCACAGCACCCCGGAATACGAGCTCACCTATGAAGGGTATCATCAAGAATGGTTGTCGTTTAATATCATCCAAGCCCCACAGTACGGGGTGATACTAGGTCTTGGTTACAAAAACACGAGCCTACCATTAACTGGGCCAAAAAAAACATGCAACTGCAATCCACTTATTGTCAGGACCACTGCAGTTGGCAGTTAACACGGCCTTCGTAGGTTTTGGCCACCAGGCATCACATCGCGACGGCGGCGGAAAAGAACGTGGTCTTGCCGGTGTGTTACCAAGCATACACGGACGTATTCAGCGATACCAAGGCGGAGGAACTCCCTCCACACAGGGACTATGATTGTCGTATTGACCTGGTTCCAGGGGCCGTAGTTCCATGCGGGTGGATATACGCCCTTACCCTACCAGAAACTCTGTATCTACGGACTTACCTGGACAAGCATCTGGAAATGGGATTCATTCGTCCTTCCAGGTCTCCAGCAGCCTCTCCCCTCTTTTTTATTCCGAAGGCTAACGGTGATTTGAGGTGCTGCATAGACTTCAGGGCGTTAAATGCCGTCACAGTAAAAAACCAGTATCCGCTTCCATTGATCCCTGTCCTTTTAGAACAGGTGAAAGCAGCAGGAATTTATACGAAACTGGATCTGAGAGGGGCTTATCATCTGGTGCGGATGCGCAAAGGCGACGAATGGAAGACCGCCTTTAAGACGCGGTATGGGCTATTCGAATATCTTGTTATGCCTTTTGGGCTCTGCAATGCCCCCGCAGCGTTTCAGTTCTTCCTCAACGAGGTCCTGAGGGAATATCTGGATCTTTTCGTGGTTGTTTACATCGATGACAACCTCATATATTCAACAACCAAAGAGGAACATGTCATCCATGTGAGCCGAGTGCTGCAAGCATTGCGCAAACACCGGTTGTTCTGTAAACTCACGAAATGGGAGTTCCACGTAACCACCGTCGAATTCCTAGGGGTCATGCTCACCCCTTCCGGTCAAGTCATGGCAGAGAGGAAGGTCAAAGCCATAGTGGACTGGCCACGCCCGCAGAACGTCAAAGACATCCAAAGCCTGCTGGGATTTGCAAACTTTTACAGGAGGTTTATACAGCAGTTCTCAGACATGGTAGCACCCCTGTCTAAACTGACAAGGAGAAAGACACCTTTTCTTTGGACCGAGGAGACCCAGACGGCGTTCGATCTCATGAAAAAAGCCCTTACAGCCGCTCCGGTCCTCACCCATGCCAATCCGGAACTACCTTTTATCGTCGAGGCCGACGCGTCAGAAGTAGCGGTGGGAGCCGTGTTATCACAACGACACAAGACAACGGGTTACCTACACCCCATTGCCTTCATGTCCCGGAAACTAAACTCTGCAGAGCTGAATTACACGATAGCAGAAAAGGAGCTTCTGGCTATCAGGGACGCGTTTCAGGAGTGGAGACACTGGCTAATGGGTGCGTTACATCAGGTGACGGTCTACACAGACCACCGCAACCTTCAATTCATGCGAGCTGCTCGACATCTCACTCCGCGCCAACTCCGGTGGATGCTGTTTTTTGCCGAGTATCATTTCATCATGACCTTCCGACTCAGCATCAACAACAAGAAGGCTGACGCCCTTACGAGGCAGGAAAACCCTACACAACAGTCTATCCCTCCAGAAAGAGCTATCATCGAGCCTAGCAGAGTGGTATGTGTTGTTCAGACTGACGATTTTCTGCAGAAAATCAGACAAGGGATACAAACCTTTGCGTGGAAGAGATGGCTTAAGTACCATCCTGATTGGCGGATGCGTCAAGGTCTCCCCATGAAAGGCCAACAGGTGTTAGTCCCTACCCGAACACTACGGAAAACCGCGTTTGCTTGGTGTCATGATCTCCCGTGCGCAGGACACATGGGAGGCGCAAAAACTCTGGAGAAGGCGTTGCGACAGTTCTGGTGGCCTACAATCCGCCCGGACGTTTTAGCATGGGCGGGTGCTGTACCACATGCGCCCAAATGAAAACAGACCACAGGCAAGCACAGGGATTACTCCAGACTATGCCCACGCCCGAGACGCCGTGGGAAAGGTTCTCAGTGGACTTTATAGTGGGGCTACCCAAGGATCAGGGAAAAACAGCTATCGTAGTGGTCATTGACTTTTTGTCCAGGATGGGCCATTTCATAGCGTGCAAGCAAGCACCAACGGCAAGCCAACTGGCTCAACTGCTTCTAACTCACGTAGTCCGACTCCATGGCCTTCCCCAAGTCATAGTGTCTGATAGAGGGGCCCAATTCACTGCACGCTTTTGGAAGACCTGGTGCTCCAAATTACAGATCGCCTCTTCCCTCTCCACAAGTTTCCACCCCCAAACAGACGGCCAGACAGAGAGGTTAAATCAGACCCTCAAGCAATACCTCAGGTGCTATGTCAACACTAATACTGATGCGTGGGTGGACTGGTTGTGGGTAGCTGAGATAGCCTACAATAGCTCCAAACACTCGTCAACGCAACACACACGTTTTTCTGTACCTATGGGTTTCACCCACGGTTCACTCCCTTGATCCTTCCCAGCACCAGCACCAAGCTCCCTGATTTGCGCGACAGGCTAGCACATATGCGTAAAACCCTGCTAGCGGCACGTCACAATCTGCTAAGAGCAAAGGAAAGGTACAAAACTCAGGCCGACAAATATCGTAGACCTGGTCGGGTGTACAAGAGTGGGGAGTGGGTGTGGCTATCGACCAAACATATCAGATTCAGAAAACACAGTGTGTTTAATCCCAAGTTTATAGGCCCATATCGAGTAATCAAACACATAAACCCAGTAGCGGTGAAGCTGCGGTTGCCAGCTCATTTCAGGATACATTCGGTCTTCCATGTATCCCTCCTAAAACCTTCTCACCGTCCAATACGAAAAACCCCCTCGCCCATATGGGTTCATCAGGAACAGGAGTTTGAGGTCAGGGGGATTTTGGACGCCAAGAGGGTGCATGGCAAGTTATGGTACTTGGTGTCATGGAAGGGATATGGACCAGAAGAAGACTCATGGGAGCCTGCCTCAGCTGTGCATGCGCCCAGACTGACGGCTAGGTTCCATAAGTTACATCCGGACAAGCCGTCTGGCAGTCAGTGACCCCCGGGAGGGGAATGTTCTGTCACGAACCTGCTGCCGGTTATGCACTGACTGCACAACGCACTTATGATTGGCATCATGGGCACACCCCCTCTGAACTACAACTCCCGGCAGGCAACGCGAGTCACGCCTCACGTGACGCAGACGCGACGCCAGTTGCGGGATAAAGGGCGGCGGAAGGTATCACTCGCTGCCGATAATTCACGGAATGCCCGTAGCAGACTTCTCCTGCGGACAGCAGACTTCTGGGCGGTAAAAGTGCGAAAGCACAAGTTGCCGTATCGCCATCTGTTGAGGGAGACTGAGGTGTTCTCTTACCTCGCTGATTCCTCCACTTGTTGTGACTCCTCTGTTGGCTGAGACCAGCATTACGGTCTCTTGCAGAGGAGTCTGTGTCTTCGGAGCCCGTTTAGAATGGCATAACCCCCCCCGTTGGAGAGACTAAATTTTCACTGGTCTCATGCGGGGAGGTTAAGGACGCCTTTCTTTATTGTGGTCATTGGTTATTTGAGACTATGAATCCTCAATTCACAGACGATATCATAGTTGAGCATTTACGTGCCGGTTATAGATAACCCGGATTGTTTATACCTAACATGGTGGTGTTATTGTGTGGTTATTAACAAGCACGAGCATATCACCAACTGGATAAGGGCAAGACTGCTATTGTTACCTGTTCCAGTTGCACTCCTTCACCTTTTGTTGTTTTGTGTTCTTCTTACGAAATATATAGGAGAGAGTTACCAGAGAGGGTGTACCGCTGTCACGGCTCGGCATACTGGGCCTCACTTCATGTGCCCGTTTGTTTCATGTTGTGCTCCTGCCACCACCCTCAGCTCTCTTCTGTAAATCGTACTACACCTTCTTTATTTTCAGGTGGGTGTGGTAGGCATTGTGCATCAAGTCGATTATTGTCTCTTTACCTTGAGTCATATTTTGTGTTGCGCTGTGCTCATATTGTACTCTTGTATCCTTCTCAGATCTCCTTCCCCGCAGTCCCTACCCTTTCCTTCCCCCGCTCGATTGCCCCAACAGTCTGTGTGTCATTATATGCCAGACTTGGGGCTGTCTAGAGGTGGGCCCTGTGAGAAGTTGGCCTGGTATATGCTGTTCACTAATTAAAGTGGACACCTTGCACCAGGGCAAATCGACTCTTATGGTAGATAGGTTTAAGACAACCTTTTAAAGAAAGCTATCCTAGTGGTAGCTGTGGAGAGCAGCCTTCAGGCTAAGTCTCGGAGGAATGTAAAGCAGCTTGTTTTACCATATAATCTCTTGAATCACCAAATGAAAAGACACCACACAGGTATATATATCAAATATATATGTATTTATTTCTAAATAACTCTCTACTAATCTCTTTATGAGATTAGAAGACAAACATATGCACAAATCAACGTTTCACAATAAGTTAAGCACAAAATATGGCTGGGGCCCTAGGGGCGTACCAGACCATATACTAAGTAAGAGACTTAGGGACAACGACTTGCAGGGAGACAAGGCCTAGGGCCTTCAGAAGTGCTGGGGCCTCACGAAACCACCCAAGGCAGGTAAGTAAAGGACCCACGGGGGACGCGTGCAGTGTAGATACACAGGCGCGGATCGCCGTTGACTTCAATGGGGCAAGTCGTGGTTTGAAATAATGAGTTTTAGGATACTTCTGTAGAACCTACAAGCAAGTCACTTACAGGGTAAGTCGTTCTAGGGCCCACACCCACAGGAGCACCGTAGTGCTGTAGTTACCTCACCCAGGGAGGCCGGGTGCACAGGTGTCCTTTGGTGTCGGGTCGCGGCGTCGTTTTCAATGGCGAACAAAGAAGACTTGCTGCTTGCGGGAGCTGAAGAAGTGTCCGGTGGAATCCAAGCCTGGATTCTGAAGAAGGATGACCTGAAAGCAGAGGGGACAGTGTTCAAAGTCACTTGGCAGTGACTCGGGGCAAGGAAGATGGATGCCCACCGTCGTCGAGTGATTCAGGTCGGTTGCGGGTGCCTTGACTCTTCAGCCACGTGGTCCAGGAGGCGTCGACGACAACCAGGAGCTGGATTCGGTGTGTCCCTCGACGTCTGCAGCTGACTGCGGTGTCGGCAACTCGATCGGAGCCAACAAGCCTTGGCAGCCGCAAGTCTCGGGGAGATGAAGAAAAGTCGATGGCGCAGACCAGCAAGGTCTGTGGAACTCACCCAGCGAGGGTAAGTCAGGGCAGGCCTGGAGCAACCAGGGGAGCCCTTTGGTTTCTTTAAGAAGTCTTCTGGGGACTCACCAGCCAGCGGGCAAGGGATCGCGAAGACACCTCGGGCGGAATCACTCAACAGGGGCCCACGGTCACTCGGGACGGTGTAGGCCTCTGATCTTCAGAGGGATTCCTGCTGGAGGTCGGGACCACACGTGGTCCAAAGCACAGGTTCGTAGAACGTTGTGAAGGGGTTGCACTCGACAATAGTGCACGGTACCCAGGGGTCGCGGTTCCTCGTTACTCGTGGGGTCCACTTGCCTCAGCTTCGCTGGGGACTCACGATGGCCTGGGAGAGGTCAGGAAATCCACTTCCTGGGCTGCAGGGACTTCGGACTCCGGCGGGAGCGGCGTAGTTTGCGACCGTCGTTGTCGTTTTTGGTGCCTGCCAAGCAGGGGAGTCACTCCTTGACTCCAAGGGAGATTCTTCTGTCTTCCAAAGGTAGTGGAACGTCGAAGGGCCAGGATTCTTCTGTAGAGCGTCGTCCAGGGGTTATCTGCTTTGCAATGGCAAGGTTCCCCCTCTTATACTAAAAAGAGGGGATGGACTGGCTCTATGACCCCACCTATGGGAGGGTCAAGGGAGGGGGTGGCTACACCCACTTCCCTTTGTCCAGTTTTGCGCCAGAGCAGGGGCAGGTTGCCCCTGGACTGGTTTCAACTGGCAAATGCACAGAGGAGCCTTTTGCTCCCCCAGTGCAGGACTTCAAAGCACTCTAAGAGTGCACCCACCCAGCCCCAATACACATTATCCTGTCTGGGGAGGTGGTCACACCTCCCTGCAACAGGAAACCTATTGTCCAGGCCTCCCCTGCCGGAGTTTCGTCCAGCAGCAGGAGGCCAGACTTGTGTCTGTGGCAGCAGCATCCATTTTGTGATGCCAGGGCTTCAGAAAGAAGTTACCGGGTAAGCCAGAGTTAACATGTCTTTCCCTCTAGAAGGGTGGAATGCTACCCCCGCCGCCAGGATTGGCGGGGGGTAGTATTCCAAGATGTTTGACACCAAACACGACATGTTTAGGTGCAGCCATTCCAAAGTTAGCATTTTACCGCGAGGATATAATGCGCTTAAGAGTATATGGTCAGGCTGCACTACAAACAGCATCAGAGATGGTCTCCGAACGCTGCAGAGGGGCCCTGCTCATGCAGGGGCACCCTCTCACATAGGAACCATGCACTCTGCCTTTAGGATTGATAAGGCCTGCCTTAGGAGTGACTTATAGGTTTATATGTGTGTATGTATTTAGTGATATAGGTAACCTATATCACAGTAAGGAGTGCATGCACCACCCTACCCAGGCTGCAGTAGCAGACCTGTGGTGTCAGTTTGGATGGCCTTCCAGGGGTGGCATAATACATGCTGCAGCCCCTGGTAGGCCTCTGAGGTACCTATGCCCTTGGTACATAGTATACCATATACTAGGGACTTATAAGGGCACTCCAGATTCCAATCAGAGATGTGCCTAAGGCACATGGAAACCTTTTACAGAGAAAGCAGATAGACTGGGGCCCTGAATAGCAGGATCCCAGTCCAACTAAGTCATAAACCAGCAAAACACCATAAAAAAGTGGGGGCAACCATATAGTCAGATTCCACCTTCCTACATAACCCCCCAAACGAAAGGAGATAAGGCTAACCTTGGCCAGTTGAGCCTTCATTGACTAAGTGGTCATATAAGGAAGCACCTGCACTAGCATGGTTGCCCCCTGTCTTATGGTCCACTAAGCAATCCCTCACCCTAAGGGTATGAGAGGGTCTCCACCATGGGGAATCACTACCTGTGGTGTGCTTATGTAAAGTACAAGGCTGGTGAGGTGTCTGAGTAGGGAAGTGAGGCCCTAGGAATGTTGGCCTGAGCTTCCTCAGATCACTGGTCACCATGTATGCCTGTCTTTCCATGACTGAGTTGCACTTTGCTCTAAGGGTCAACCTTTGGCTGCCTACAGCTGTGGGTTGGGTCCCTTTGGATGGACTACTGGAGGGACATGGCAGGTTTGGAACCTTCTGGTCCCAGGTTTGCCCTTGCCTACCAGAGTCCTTCTGGGGGAGGTCCCTACATAAAGGTATGGGGGATCCCTCAGTGTGTAGAGGAATTTTCATCTGGCTAGGGCTACTAGACTGGGTGCCCCTAATCTGCTGATGGGGGCTTCCTCTGGACAGGGGGCCCTGGGGGTCCACTGACCTCCCTGACCTCTGCAGCCCTGGGCTGACTGAGGCAGGGTAGAGAGGGGCAGGTTACCTGCTCCAGACGGGGTACCACCTTGGAAGGGTCCTCTGCCATCAGGGGTGTGGCCAGGCCAGGCCTGACTACCTCTGTGGCAGTTCCTTCACTAGGGGTAGGGTCAGTTCCCTGAGGAGGCTGACCCTTACCTACTGTCTGGGGGGAAGAAGACTTTTCTTCAACCCTTGTGCTCTCTTTTGGGGGAGAGTGGGCCATTCTTTCAGGCTCCATCTCTCCAAATTCTTGGGCTGGGGCTGTGGCCATCACAGCCCCACTAACCTTTACAGGGACGCCCAACATCCTAAGATGGGTTTGGTGTTCCACTTCAGCCCAGGCTGAAATTTCCAGATCATTGCCCATCAGGCAATCTACAGGTAGGGTTGGGGACACTGCCACTCTTTTGGGCCTGTGACCCCCTCCCAGCTGAGATTGACTATGGCCATGGGGTGATCTGTTCTGACACCATCAATGTTGGTCACCTGGTATTTAAACTCAGGTAAAAGCTGGTGAGGGGGACTAGTTTCACTGCCACCATGGTGACACTAGCCCCTGTGTCCCTAAATGCCACAGCTTTCTGACCATTAATTATTGGCTCCAATCTGTACCTGCCCAATGCTATGGGACCCATGGTAAAGGTGGCAAATCCTATACCACCATCAGAGTCAGAGGAGTCTGTTGAGGGTCCCTGTCTAAACTAGGGCCCACCTCTGTTCCTCTTGCAAAAGCACCTATCTTTTTGGGTGCACTACTCCCAACTGGAGGATTACTACTGGTAGTACCAGGAGGGGTGGTAGTAGTTGTGGGAGGAACATTTTCTTTATTGCCAATCCTGGGGCAACTGGGATCAGTTTTCCAGTGCCCAGGCTTTTTACAGACATGGCAATAGGGTTTCTTTTCAGGAGAGGAAGGAGTTTGGGACCCACCCCCAGAAGAGGAATTGTGTGGCCCTGTAGGGGACTTATCCTTAGATTTATCCCCACCTTTCTCTTGGGACTTAGTAGAATCTTTCTTCTGGTCACCACCCTGATTTCTAGTTTTTACTCTGGTTCTGACCCACTTGTCTGCCTTCTTTCCCAATTCTTGGGGAGAGGTCAGATCAGAGTCCACCAGATACTGGTGCAAAAGCTGGTTTTGACAATTATTAAGGATCTGCTCCCTCATAATCAAATTGTACAATCCTAAAAAGTCCTGCACTTTGTTGCCATGTATCCAACCTTCCAGAGCCTTTGTATCACAATCTACAAAATCAACCCAGTCTTGAGTCTGAGCTTTTTGGGTGTCTCTGAACTTCAACCTATACTGTTCAGTGGTTAGGCCAAACCCATCTATCAGAGCACTCTTCAAGACTGTGTAATTGTCAGCATCCTCTTCTCTTACAGTGAGGAGCTTGTCTCTACCTTTGTCTGCAAAGGAGAGCCACAAGATTGCTGCCCACTGCCTCTGGGGGACCTTCTGAACTTTACAGGCCCTCTCCAGTGCAGTTATCCATTTGTGGATGTCATCCCCACTCTGGTAGGGAGGGACAATCTTGTTTAGGTTTCTGTGGTCATAAGACCTGTCCCTATCTCTAGGGATATTGCTGCCACCATGGGACTCTAGTCCCAACTTTCTTCTCTCCCTGAGGAGATCTAGGGATTCCCTATCTAAAGCCAGTTGCTTTTTCTGATTTCCAGCTGAGTTTCCTCATACCGGACCAGCCTGGCTCTCCTCTCATGAGAGGATTCCCTCCTGTGAGAGGAGACAGAGCTCCCTATAGAGGTGCCAGAGTGGTTAGACTCCTGAGAAGGAGATCTAGACTTCCTGGGCACACTCTTAATCCTTCCTGGGGGACAAAGAGGGCATCATTTTGATCATCCTCATCATCATCCACAGGAGGGATTGGGTTTTCCAGGTCAGGGTCATTGTCACCCTCCTGGCCAGTTTCAGAGGGGGCTGGGGGTATTGGTACCCCTGGCCTCCTCCTCTTCTTCTGCCCCACCCTCAGCTCCTACCCCTTCAGTCCCTACAGGCTTACTAAGGTCATAAGCCACCAACAACTCCTTGAGGTGTTGGGTGGTGGGGCTTTGGCCTGTCCTTATTTTTCTCAAGTTGCATAAAGCTCTCAATTCCAAGAATGGGAGTGTATCATACTTGGAGGGTGGAAGCTCAATGGCTTCCTGCAAGGATTCTTTGGATCCTCCCTTAAAGACATTCTAGTGTTGTGCAGTGTTGTACTACCTACACTAGTTTGTGGCCTACTGATCCTAGCTTGAGCTGTGGAAAGGGTGTGCTATCCCTTGGCACCCAGCTCTAAGTTCAGTAGAACTTATTGATACTAAGCTTGACTTTATATGTACCTTGAGTACCTATAATGGTTTTCAGTTAGTAATTCAAATAGAGATTTTCTGGTAAAACAATGGCAAGCTGGAATCCCACACGCTGCCCACCAATGTGAGAAGTTGGCCTGGTATATGCTGTTCACTAATTAAAGTGGACACCTTGCACCAGGGCAAATCGACTCTTATGGTAGATAGGTTTAAGACAACCTTTTAAAGAAAGCTATCCTAGTGGTAGCTGTGGAGAGCAGCCTTCAGGCTAAGTCTCGGAGGAATGTAAAGCAGCTTGTTTTACCATATAATCTCTTGAATCACCAAATGAAAAGACACCACACAGGTATATATATCAAATATATATGTATTTATTTCTAAATAACTCTCTACTAATCTCTTTATGAGATTAGAAGACAAACATATGCACAAATCAACGTTTCACAATAAGTTAAGCACAAAATATGGCTGGGGCCCTAGGGGCGTACCAGACCATATACTAAGTAAGAGACTTAGGGACAACGACTTGCAGGGAGACAAGGCCTAGGGCCTTCAGAAGTGCTGGGGCCTCACGAAACCACCCAAGGCAGGTAAGTAAAGGACCCACGGGGGACGCGTGCAGTGTAGATACACAGGCGCGGATCGCCGTTGACTTCAATGGGGCAAGTCGCGGTTGGAAATAAAGAGTTTTAGGATACTTCTGTAGAACCTACAAGCAAGTCACTTACAGGGTAAGTCGTTCTAGGGCCCACACCCACAGGAGCACCGTAGTGCTGGAGTTACCTCACCCAGGGAGGCCGGGTGCACAGGTGTCCTTTGGTGTCGGGTCGCGGCGTCGTTTTCAATGGCGAACAAAGAAGACTTGCTGCTTGCGGGAGCTGAAGAAGTGTCCGGTGGAATCCAAGCCTGGATTCTGAAGAAGGATGACCTGAAAGCAGAGGGGACAGTGTTCAAAGTCACTTGGCAGTGACTCGGGGCAAGGAAGATGGATGCCCACCGTCGTCGAGTGATTCAGGTCGGTTGCGGGTGCCTTGACTCTTCAGCCACGTGGTCCAGGAGGCGTCGACGATGACCAGGAGCTGGATTCGGTGTGTCCCTCGACGTCTGCAGCTGACTGCGGTGTCGGCAACTCGATCGGAGCCAACAAGCCTTGGCAGCCGCAAGTCTCGGGAGATGAAGAAAAGTCGATGGCGCAGACCAGCAAGGTCTGTGGAACTCACCCAGCGAGGGTAAGTCAGGGCAGGCCTGGAGCAACCAGGGGAGCCCTTTGGTTTCTTTAAGAAGTCTTCTGGGGACTCACCAGCCAGCGGGCAAGGGATCGCGAAGACACCTCGGGCGGAATCACTCAACAGGGGCCCACGGTCACTCGGGACGGTGTAGGCCTCTGATCTTCAGAGGGATTCCTGCTGGAGGTCGGGACCACACGTGGTCCAAAGCACAGGTTCGTAGAACGTTGTGAAGGGGTTGCACTCGACAATAGTGCACGGTACCCAGGGGTCGCGGTTCCTCGTTACTCGTGGGGTCCACTTGCCTCAGCTTCGCTGGGGACTCACGATGGCCTGGGAGAGGTCAGGAAATCCACTTCCTGGGCTGCAGGGACTTCGGACTCCGGCGGGAGCGGCGTAGTTTGCGACCGTCGTTGTCGTTTTGGTGCCTGCCAAGCAGGGGAGTCACTCCTTGACTCCAAGGGAGATTCTTCTGTCTTCCAAAGGTAGTGGAACGTCGAAGGGCCAGGATTCTTCTGTAGAGCGTCGTCCAGGGGTTATCTGCTTTGCAATGGCAAGGTTCCCCTCTTATACTAAAAAGAGGGGATGGACTAGCTCTATGACCCCACCTATGGGAGGGTCAAGGGAGGGTGGCTACACCCACTTCCCTTTGTCCAGTTTCGCGCCAGAGCAGGGGCAGGTAGCCCCTGAGCTGGTTTGAACTGGCATATGCACAGAGGAGCCTTTTGCTCCCCCAGTGCAGGACTTCAAAGCACTCTAAGAGTGCACCCACCCAGCCCCAATACACATTATCCTGTCTGGGGAGGTGGTCACACCTCCCTGCAACAGGAAACCTATTGTCCAGGCCTCCCCTGCCGGAGTTTCGTCCAGCAGCAGGAGGCCAGACTTGTGTCTGTGGCAGCAGCATCCATTTTGTGATGCCAGGGCTTCAGAAAGAAGTTACCGGGTAAGCCAGAGTTAACATGTCTTTCCCTCTAGAAGGGTGGAATGCTACCCCC
The DNA here is from genome assembly GCA_963921515.1 of Calotriton arnoldi. Lineage (NCBI taxonomy): Eukaryota > Metazoa > Chordata > Amphibia > Caudata > Salamandridae > Calotriton > Calotriton arnoldi. The sequence continues at coordinate 126,502 of CAWUFW010000415.1, forward strand.
GCCGCCAGGATTGGCGGGGGTAGTATTCCAAGATGTTTGACACCAAACACGACATGTTTAGGTGCAGCCATTCCAAAGTTAGCATTTTACCGCGAGGATATAATGCGCTTAAGAGTATATGGTCAGGCTGCACTACAAACAGCATCAGAGATGGTCTCCGAACGCTGCAGAGGGGCCCTGCTCATGCAGGGGCACCCTCTCACATAGGAACCATGCACTCTGCCTTTAGGATTGATAAGGCCTGCCTTAGGAGTGACTTATAGGTTTATATGTGTGTATGTATTTAGTGATATAGGTAACCTATATCACAGTAAGGGGTGCATGCACCACCCTACCCAGGCTGCAGTAGCAGACCTGTGGTGTCAGTTTGGATGGCCTTCCAGGGGTGGCATAATACATGCTGCAGCCCCTGGTAGGCCTCTGAGGTACCTATGCCCTTGGTACATAGTATACCATATACTAGGGACTTATAAGGGCACTCCAGATTCCAATCAGAGATGTGCCTAAGGCACATGGAAACCTTTTTACAGAGAAAGCAGATAGACTGGGGCCCTGAATAGCAGGATCCCAGTCCAACTAAGTCATAAACCAGCAAAACACCATAAAAAAAGTGGGGGCAACCATATAGTCAGATTCCACCTTCCTACAGGCCCCCTTTGAGCATCAACACAATTCTGAGGATCCAGAACGGAGGAGCCTGACAATGCCTGACTGCTTTTGTGCCAAGCTACCATTGGGTTAAGCACAGGCTAATTTAGTGGCATTTGTGGTTCACCCTGACAGGGATTGTGGCTGTTACTTGAGCAGGGTTAACAGCCCACTCAACCAACAACCCAATTTCTCACAGTTTTTTCATAGAAGGGCAGAGGCATTTGGCTAGGTCTCATGAGGTTTAGGGTAGGAGAGGGAGAAGGAGTCTGAACCTGGGTTTAAGAGAGGCTATGTCTAAGGAAGAAGAGAGGAACCGTGACGATTAAACAAATGGTGTTTCAGCTGAAACTTGAGAGTAGATTTGGAAATATTGGCGCTCGTGGGATTGAACTTCAAACTTTATGAGTGTCACCAGGGAAGAATTGATTTATGATGTTTTTTTATGGAAAATTAGTGTCTTCAATGGTACATATTTCAGGAGTGTGTCACGAGCACCACACAAGATGGCTGCGGGACTTTAGCCCTCCCCGTCGTCTTTGGTGAACACTTGGGTCCACAGTGCTTCTTCCTTACGAAGCCTCCTCCAAAGTCTGGATTTTGATGTCAGAAGGTTGGCACCTTCCTTACCAACCTTTTTTTTTTCACTACTAGTGCTCAGCGTTAGTACAGAACTCCACGTGTTGCTTGGAGCACTTCAGAGGATATCACCATGTTGGATTCCTGTGAGGAATTATACGATGCACCACGTCTGCTACAGCCATCCTCTTCTCCAGCTTTGGTTAATGCCACATCAATGTTCTTGTCATAGTAAAGACTTTCTTTCTTTTTTCAATAGGCACTGTTAGAAATGGGAGTCTCTAGTTGGCAGAGGTAGGTACCTTTGTCCAAATAGGGGCCCTTGCTTCTAGTCAGGTTAAGGGGGATACACTTCTAAAATAACCCCTGCTCACCCCCTTGGTAGCTTGGCACGAGCAGGCAGGCTTATCTCAGAGGCAGTGTGTAATGCATTTGTGAACACATACAGTAATACAGTGAAAACATTACAAATGGACACCACACCAGTTTAGAAAATAAGTAATCTTTATCTAAACCAACAAGGCCACATACGATAAAAATCCAACATACAATACTCTTGAAAAATAGTACTTGTGCAAAATAACCTTTAAATTGCAGGAAAATTAATAAAACACAGTTCCTCTGACTCGGTAGCTCCTCCTGGGGCTACCGCGATACTGGAAACAACAGAGTCAAACAATTCCAGCCAACCGCGTCGATACGGGCCAGCTAAAGCGTCGACAGACTCGGACACAGTACCTTTCTCGTTGCGACCAACACGTCGGTGCAGTCGGTCGGGGCAAACACCGCAGTCGCGTTGTGAAACGGAGTGTTGCGGCGGACGATGTCCTCACGATTCGGTGCAGGCAGCGGCTTGTTGACGGAGTCGGTGAGACCAGGGCTTGCGTTGACGGGTGAGACGATGCTCGCTGCGGTGCTGGCAGGTCACGGTGCAGCGACGGAGCCAGTCGATGTTCGAGTCCGGCAGCAACGGAGTCGGTGACGTCCTTGCAGCGTGTAGCGAAGCGTTGCGGAGTGCGGTGCCCACAGGACGCGGTGCAAGCAGCGGCTCGTTGGCAGGGTCGGTGAGACCAGGGTTGTGAAGCGAGGCGTTGCTCTCGGCGGTGCTTTCAGGCCACGGAATCCTGCGACGGACTCGATGACAGAGTCGGTTACCCTTTTCTTCTGCGGAGACGATCAGTGACGGTGCCCACAGACACAGTGAGGTCTTTGTTGTTCATGAGACCTCTAGAACAGGGGGCAAGCTCAGTTCAAGCCCTTGAAGATCTTTTCTTCAAGTAGGGGGACAAAGCAAGCAGCAAAGTCCTTTCTCCTTTCCTTGGCAGCAAGCAGCCACTGCAGGCCAACCCCAGACAGCAAACAGCACAGGGGCAGTATTCCACCTCAGCTTCTCCGGCTCTTCTCCTTGGCAAAGGTTCCTCTTGATTTCCCAGAAGTGATCTAAAAGTCTGGGGTCTGGGCCCCTCTTTTTATACACACAAATCCTTTGTTCCCTGAAGGCAGAGAGTGTCTGTACCCAGCCAAAACCAGTTCTGTCCTCACTGGTGCAGCTTCCTGGCAGGAGGTGGAGACAGCATTGTTGAAGGCAGACCAGGCCCATTCAGGTGAAAGGAAATCTCCTCCCCCTATTCTAAATGCAGCCCAGGTCTATTCAGCCCAGCCCTGACTCATCAGGCTCTCTGGAGCCACTGCCCTCTCCAGCCCCTGTCATCCAAAAGCCAGACATGCAATACACAAACCTAGCAGAGGCACACTGGATGGTTAAGCTAGAAAATAGCTACTTTCTAAAAGTGGTATTTTCAAACACAGAATGTAAAAATCACCCTCACTAAAAGATGCATTTTAACATTCTGAGTTCAGGCATACTAAACTTTATTTTCCTACTTTGTTCCCAGGGGTAGTTAGGTTTATAAGATATTATAAACAAACTCCCCATTCTGTCCTATGGGAACAGGTAGCCTTGCAATAGTGAAAAAAGAAATTGACAGTAATTCCCTATTAGGACATGCCACACACATCAGGGCATGTCCATACACTGCACCCTGCCCACAGGGGTACCTGGGGCCTCCCTTAGGGGTGACTAACATGTAAAAAAAAAAGGGGAGGTTAGGGCCTGGCAAGTAAGTGCACTTGCCAAGTCGACATGGCTGTACTAGACTGCACACAGGGTCTGCAATGGCAGGCCAGAGTTACATTTTACAGGCTGCTTCTGTGGGTGGCACAATCAGTGCTGCAGCCCACTAGCAGCATTTGATTTACAGGCCCTGGGCACGCACAGTGCACTGTACTAAGGTCTGACAAGTAAATCAAATATGCCAATCATGGAATCACTAATCCGTAACAACAATTTACAAAGGGAGCACTTGCACTTTGGCACTGAACAGCAGTGGCAAAGTGCCCAAAGCATCTAGACCAGCAAAACGAAGTCCAACACACCACAAAAATACAGGAGGCAAAGGCAAAAAATGCAGGGGAGACCCACGCCAATGGTGCCAGGTCTAACAGGCAATACGTTTTTCCTTGGACTTCTTTGCCTTGTTACCATCACATATTGCTGGACATGCTGCTAGTGTTAGGAGGTGCTGCCTTATGAGACTTTCATTCGTACCTGAGAGGAATTATGCCAAGTCATGGTGGCTATAATAATTTTCCTTATCTCCTCTAGTTTGGCAGCTTCACAGACATACTTTGGTCCTAGAAAAGGGCATCCTTGGATTTGTTTCAAGGAACATTAATTTTTCATGCTGTCTTTTGCAGTTGTGTTTCTTTCTTAGTGGTCTTACTTGCTGTCTCTTAATTACTGCAGTCAGGCAAGATGTGTTCTTTGCTGCCAAGTGGGCCATAAATGGCTCTTTGGCTTTTTACCTCTCCAATGGGCACGGTGCACATCACTCTGGCCATCTGACTAAGACGCACTACAGGATTTGAACCGTATATTGGTCCTCCTCATCTTCCATCAAGATCATCATACGGCCTAAAATTAATCAGCGGGACCTTGCTCCTAGGTTCCTGTCAGCCCTGATGGGGAGTTCCTGTGACCTGAGGACGGGGTGTTCTACTGTTGCATCCAGAGCATTGCAAAGGAAACCCTCTGCTCCAGTTAAGAGACTCAAGAAAGACTCAGATTCTTCTTCTGAGTCACAACCTCCTTTCTCCTTGGATGATGTAATGGAAGAATTAAGAGCTTTAAAACCCTTTGTTGTGGAAACTAACGTGTACCTGTTGCGCTTCGAGGGGAAATGGTCCTCTCATAATCAACACATCACAGTTGTCGAGCAGAGGATTAGTGATGTGGAAGACTCGCTCCCAGTGGTTTCTCGGCTGACAAAGGAAATAGAGCTACTCAAACGGACTACCGAAGATCTGGAAAACAGGAATTGGAGAAATAACTTACATCTTTATGGTATTCCGGAGAACTCAGAGGGAACTAATATGATTTCCTTTTTGCAAAGGATAATCCCTACTAACATTTACTTACCTGACCAAAGTCAGCTTAATATTTAAAGAGCTCATCACCACGGTCCCAAACTATCTGCCACAGCTTCTCATCATAGACCTGGAGGCACTGTTATCCTTTTCTTGCAGCACACCGATTTAATGCACATCCTCTCAGTGGCTAAACAAGCAGGGTCTCTCCAATGGTCTGGTCACAGGATCTATTACTTGCAGGATGTTTCCAACGCGATTGCCGAAAGGAAGAAACATTTTCTTGAACTTGGTCCGCAAATAAAATCCATGAATATCAGATACAGTCTTGTTGATCCATGCTTTTTTTAAATCACTTATAAGGAGAACTCTTACACCTTTGAGGACCCAGCTCAATTGCAGGACTTTCTTCAACAGCATCGCCTTGAGGATATGGAAATTGGTGCTGCGGCAAAAACAGGATTGTTATTGTAGCCTTGTTGGTTTGTTTCCTTGACTAACAAAATGTTCTATTTTATTTAGGTACTGAGTTTTTTGGATTATGTACTCTGTATAACCTGCTGCTGCCCCATTGTTTTTCAGCTCCAGAGTATTATATGGCATCTGTCTCCTGTTTTAGTGCCTTCTGCTCCATTATTGTGTGCCGTTCCCACTGCCTCCCACCCCTCATAGTCCATGGAAAGTTTATTGGCACGCTATTTATCCTCTTGTATTCTGCCTTCCTATAAATTGTTTACCATCATACTACCACTTCATTCCTGTGTTTTTCTCTCTAATGGCTATTTCTGATGTTTTTCATTTTAATGTTTGCTGAGTTCCCTTGCTTGTTCGCCAAAACCCAGTCTGGTCCCAACTTTTGTTAGGTGTTCCACACCCTCCTCATCCCTTTCGATATCCTATTTTTCATGTAATGATATTACTGCAATTAAGGTTCTTTCTTCCAGTGTTGCCTTTATGTTTTCCTTATTTTTCATGGGGTTTTCACCCCCTTTTCTTTTTTTTCCTTTTCTTTACTTTACTTCTCGTCTCGTTCTGTTTTCCTTTTCCCTCTTTGATTTCACAGTTGAAACTTCGTTCATACACTATTATTAAGCTTATATATTTCCTTGATGTTCATTAATGACTTTTTCTCGCATGCCACTTAGAATAACAACTTGAAATGTAAAAGGATTGAAAAATCCCATTAAACTCAAACGTGTACTGTCTCACTTATCTAGATTACATTGTCAACTCGCATTACTTCTGGAAACTCACCTTATTGAAGCGGATATTAAAAAGATTAAAAACAATGGGTGGGTGAACTCTACTTTCCCCCTCTGTACAACATAAGAACAGGTTAGCCACCTATGTCATAAAGGTCTAAGTATTTCATTTGTTACCCAGGTAAATGATGAAGAGGGTAGATGGGTTTTGGTACAACTTAAAATCGATGGTATCCTTTTTACTATTCTTAATGTTTATGGTCCTACTCATGCCGATCACACTTTTTGGAAGACTATTTCTCAAAAGATCACTCAAAACTTGACTGAAAACTTTATCTTGGGGGTGATTGCAATCACATTACTGACCCATTTCTTGACCGACACTCATCCACGAGATTTCTCCCTCATAAAGCCCACAAAGCATTTAAGTATGCTATCACACAAAAGCCCTTTCGGATTCATGGAGACTAGCACGCCCCTCTCTTCAATAATTCTCCTTCTACTCTGCCCCTCATGGATCACAGACTAGAATAGACTATGTCTTCCTCAGCAAAAACCTCACCCAACACCTAGTTCATTCGGAGATAAGCTCAATTTTGATTTCGGACCATGCCCCTATTTGTACCGATCTAGACGTTCTTCGGGATACCCCACCTAGATCCCGCTGGAGGTTTAATAACCATCTACTTTCCGATAAAGCTTTCATCACTTCTTATGAGGCGTTTGTTCATGATTATTTTGAGATTAATGATATAGGAGAGACCTCTTTTCACTTTGTTTGGGACTAATTTAAAGCTGCTTCCAGAGGATTCATTATTAGCTACGTTTCTAACAAACAAAAAGCTATGGAGTAAGAATCTGATTCCATCCAAGTGAAATCAAGTGATTAGAACACAAATACTTCACGTCTAAGAATAATAAAACTGACCAATATGCGCTGATGGCAGCTAAGATTCAATTAAATAAATCAACTACGTAGAAAGCATGTGGAACCCTCTTTAAAATCAATGCTGGATATTATGGGGGTAGAAATAAAACTGGATCCCTGTTAGCTAATTACCTAAGATGTAGAAAGGTAAACTCCTCCATTAAATCAATTACAAATCAATTTGGCATCAACCTATTTCGTGATTCGGACATTGCTCAGTATTTTGTTGATTATTATTAAACCTTATATACCCCTGAATCCGTGCTTTTTGGATTCTCTCAACTATTTTTTTCTCTCACTTTTCAATATGCAAGTCCTCACAAATCGATCTGGCTCCTCTCGAGAACCCATTACGAGTGGAAGAATTGTTCTCAGCAGTGAAACGTCTTCCAATAGTTAAAGCACCTGGACCAGATGGGTTCATGTTCGAATTTTACCTTCAGTTTTCTAAATTACTTTTCCCTAAGTTATTTAAACTAATTACTCATTTTCTCTCACTGAATAAATCATCCGGCTCTTTTACAGAAGCTATGATTTGTCGTATTCTGGAGAAAAAAAAACACAGATCCCTCCCAATGCAAGAATTACGACCCCTTATCCCTGATAAATACAGACTGTAAAATCTTCGTTAAAGCACTGGCCCTCAGACTTAATGACTTCATTCCTGATCTAGTTGACATTGAGCAGTCAGGTTTTGTTAAAAAGAGGAATATTGTAGATAATTTACAGGTCTTTCTGAATATTCTCAGTAAAGCAACTAAACTTAAACACTCCCTGGCGGCTGTAGCTTTGGATGCTGAAAAGGCATTTGATCCGGTTGACTGGCAATTTTTAATGCACACTCTTCATTGGCATGGGTTTGGCCCAGGATTTCTCCAACTAGTTTATTTATTATATTCCTCACCTTGTTCTTCTGTCCTGACCAATGGAGTACAATATTCATACTTCCATCTTCACAGAGGTACAAGGCAGGGTCACCCTCTTTTGCCCTTGCTGTTTATTCTTGCATTTGAGCCTTTCTTATATAGGCTGAAGCATTCTGATGCCTTTTCTGGTTTTCAGCTCAATAAAGTACACATTAAATTTACAGAATATGCGGATTACATTCTTCTTACTATCTCCAACGAAAAACAGCTCTTCCTCACTGCTTTGAAGAGCTACGTGCACATTTGAAGGTGTCTGATTAAAAACTTAACATAGAGAGGTTCTGTTATGTTCCATATAGTTACCCCAATATAGGCTCAGGTGGTCACCGATATTCTCCCCTACCATTACACTACATAACGGTTCTTAGTACTGACTTTTTACCTAGTTACGGTAATGTCCGGAGATGACATGGGGTTATCTCCGAAAAGCTTAAGCCTCATTCATTATGCATGAGGATTCTGGAATCACAGCAGGACAGCAGGCCTACTATCTCCTGCATAATAACTATGTATAAGGGTCATTCCTTCTGTCATCCTAGTCCAACATGACACAGCAAGGTATATCCCCAGGGGGTACCACATTGGGTATATATACACCACATCTTGCTAAGGTAGTCAGAGGAGAAAAGGACTTCCATACTGACGCGAGACGCTGAGGCTCCTGCACGCAGACACTCCAGATTGCAGTGGTCTGACATCCCTTGCGGGGTGTCCATCTTGAGACCAAGAAGGGGTCCCACAGTCTCTCACTTCAAGTAATGGGGTTGACTTTATCCTAGAGAGATTCTTGGCTTTACACCCACATACATGCTAGGAACACTAAGGTACATCTAGTTAGGGTTGCATCGTAGGAGTATGCATATTACTGTCATGTATTTTATATACTTGCCTGTATTCATTGTTCTAGCACAATGGTAGAAATGTACCATCCTTTTACTCTGTTAGTGCTTATAATCATTTATATCTGTTACTGTCTTACGGTTGTTTCAGCACACCTATTTTACACTAGAATGATGCTGGTTCAATAAATGCTTATTGAAAGTAACACACTGTTTCCATGATCTTGAGGGATCAGGGTTGTCATGTTCGATAGTTGCCAAGAACTATTCTGTCCTTGGTAAGAGGGGTTTCTAGTGGCACTGTGAGCTAGCTGGTATACAGGCTAACATACCCGGTAGGGGTGTCTAGAATAAGTCTGACACCAATCCTATAGTGTATGTTGTCTAAACGTGCAGATCCTATATAGGTTTATAGGAACTACACGACAGTCCGAAGTGATGCCTTTAAATAAGTTCTGCTTCAAAACCCCTTTTCCTGGTATGGGTCTCTCTGGAAACCTGATAAAATCAAATGCCTAGGAATCCTGTATAACTTAGAGTTATTATAATTTTATGCTTTGTGTCCTGCTGGTTTGCAGCGGGCGGGGAGGTGGGGCTGCTCTGCTCTCGGAGCATTGGAGGAGTGGTTTGCCCACTCCTAAGTGCGCAATGACTGTTTGGTCATGCTGTGCAGGGATTGAGCTCACCTTGCAATTTTCATTTTCTGTGCCAGATAATGAGGAATTGAGGAGCCAGTACGCCCAGTGGTTTTGTATTCATGAAGACTGCAATTCACAAGATCATTGGGTTCACGACTACAAAACTACAAGTTGTAATGTACCAGAGACACACTGTGAATAGGAAAGGCATACCCTGCTGGTATGAAGTGTCTTTCCTATTTCAAATGTGCACTTTACAACACATAGCGATTAGGAAGGAAGGGGCATCCCCTCCTTATAACTGCAATGACACATCTCAATGCTTTGTAACTGTAATTGTAGTGATAAACTACTGATGCCATAACATTCCTGATGTCAGATTCACAAAGTGCAGGCTGTCCATGATGGAAAGCGTCTACTTTCTGAGTGTGGCCTCAGGTATCTCAGCTACTGCTGGCCTTACCCAGCAGCCCATGGAACCACTGTATGCTCCCACCAATGCCAGCCATAGTATACTAATTTTACTTTTTTATTGCAACAGATCGAAAGGAGGCGCAATCTGATTCTCACCACATTAATATTACTGAGGGGGAGGTTTGCAAATTTTATGACCTGTCCGTTTGCATTAGGGCTTTGTACATTCTCTCGAACTGCAAATGGAAAGGCAGATCACAGGCCAATGCAAACATGTGCTACAACGAGCTTGTTTTACTCATCAGGCCCTCGGGGTGTAAAATCTTGTGGACTGCGCAAGCCATGTTATAGATGCATCTTTCATCAAAGGGAATGCCATTGTCAAGAGATGCAAATAGATGTGATGAGCTGAAATGTTTAGCTCCTCGACATTAATCACGGTGTGACATCCCAGGAGCAAGATTAATTTTAGGGATCATTGTGATAAAGGAGTTCCAGGAGTCAAGCCTTTAGAAGACCACAGCATGAAACACTTTATTAATGCCCAGGTGAGAAAGATTGTGCCCCTTATGTACATCTACGGCCTCAATTACAACAAATGACATAATCCCGTTTTGTGCACCAACTCCAGTTCGCACTCAAAGCATGATTACAAGTCGGTGAAAATTGTGCTTCACATAGTTAACTGCACTCCTGATTTTCACCAAATATTTTTCGCGATTGAAGCCACGGTGATAGCATCTTCAAGTTTTCTGAAATTAGGCTATCATGAAGAATTCCTGAATACGTAATACGACGACTATGTCACTGTGTCTTCAACATCATATTCTTTGCCAGTGGCAGTATATAAAAAGTAGGATACTCGTTTTCGGAGCAAAAAACAGAAAAGGCAAGGCAATAAGAATTTTTAGATTCCGGGTGGAACAGCTGATGGGCTCCTTAATTCACTCCAGATGCTTGACAACTGAGGTTCAGGAAAGGGACCAGGGGAGCACATCAGCTCTGTTAATACTGTAATGGTGCAGGGCCCTAGGCCCTCATGCACGCATAATGAATACACACAGACACAGTACTTAGGGAAGAGGTGTGGCGCAGAGGCCAGGGCGACTGACGCCGGGTCCTGGGGCTCACGGTTTGATCCCCAGCGCCGGCGGCAGTTCAGCCCAGCACCATGTGACTCTGGGCAATAGCTCGCTTAATCTTCCCGACGGCTCCCTGCGCCGGGACACCTCTCCGGAGGTAGCTGTGCACTTTACAAATACTGGACATTTACATTTACTTGGATGGTAGAACTGGCCCAGGGCACGTGCGCCCTGCCCCTTTTATTGGCAGCGTCACATGTCCCGTGACGCCTGTGGTGAGTGGGTGTGGGGTGTAAGCCAGCCCTCTGGGAGTGGCTAGCACATTGGAACACTAGACCAGTGATCAGCAGATCACTACATCCCTCCCAAACTTTATTTAAACTGGAAAACAATAAAGTCCAACCTGTGTGAGAGAATAAAACAAGATAACAGAAACTTCCGCTGAGTCTCTTTAGCTGCTTGCAAAACAAGGATGATGGTATGACAGCAGCTGGGACCACCAGTTCTATTTGGCACAGTTCATGGGTGCCCTGCAGGTCCGGTCTTCTTTCGACTCTGTGCATGGAAGTTGACACCAATGTCTTTCTAGGCATAGCTCTCGTGGTGACGAAGCAGGTAGAGTGATGGTGGATCGGATAGATGTAACAAATCACAGAAAAAGGTAACGGTGGAATTCAGGGTAGCACATCAGTTATGTCACAGTGTCTTTCCAATAGAAACTTAGTTTTTTTCATAATCACGTGCCAGTGTTGGTGCCACTCAAGGTAATAAGATACATCCCGCTGCCACAGATGTAACCACATAGAAGTCCCCAAAACTCCTATGTTAACTAAGAAAACACGATTTTTACCTCGGCACTCTACAAGAATATATACCATTCACATTGAATGGTGTTGATAGTCCATTTGAGTATCTATATAGCAATTCACAAGCAAGTAAACCAAATTAGTCAATTTGAGCAACAAAAAAAGCATCATTTAATGTGTTGACAATGTTTCATTTCTTATTGTGGTGACTTCATATATCATACTAACATCCAGTATATACAGTATAAGGCAATACAGGTGTCATCCATAATTGTCACGGAGACTTGCTCTTGTAATCTGTGCGTTGTCTTTAAAGGAAACAGCCGACACGTGTTTCGTTACAATTGGTAACTTCTTCAAGGCTGTGAGTAATATGAACAACAATAGAAAAGAGCATTTACACAAGGAAAAGTCAATAATGAGCTTTTTTTCTTCAAACCCATACAGGTTATTTTTATTGAAAAATCCTACTACTGTTTTTGTAAAGTTTAGAAGGAATAGAGAAATCCAGTGCAACCCATCACCACGAAAAGATTAACCATTCCAGTGAATCAGAAAAGCCAGTTTAAAGAGTCCATGTGCATCAAGTGAAACCTTATCCCTAAAAAGTGAGTGAACCATAATGGGTATGGAACAAAAACAATTAAAATCCATTTAGAGGAGAGAAAACAATCAAAGCACGGTTGATAATATGATTGAAATAAAAGACCTTCAGATAAGAAAGGTAAATTTAGTCAATCTTCCAGACATATTTTAACTAAGTCTAATATATGATCATATCTACCTTTGACAGTCCAAACCTGAAGTTCAAAATTCTAACGAATGTTCCCAAGTACACAGGAAACATCTGTAACTTGATATGTAAGTCTATAAAGGGACCTTGGAGCAGAAAAAGTAGGAAAAGGAGTATAAGCATTTCCACAGTTGTAAAAGTGAAAATAAAAACCAGGTAAACACTTAGTGGCTGTCTTTAAGTAACTATGCCACTATATATGTATTTAGTGTCAACCTCAATAGAATATACGTTCAAAAAGAAGAGCCTAAAAGTTTTCTTATAGAGGACTCCCTCCATCTGTTTTGAATATATAAAATTTTAATTGCGAAGATCTAAAAAATGAGAATTGGCACCTCATTTGTCCAAGCCGAATCTAAGAATAGTATAAAATATGATTTACAGGTATATAGCAACGCTACTTTATATATGTAGCTTAAGTTTGCAAAGTGTGCAGAATTCAATTGGCGGTCCTAGATACCGAAAAAAAAGGGAGAGATAGAAAAAATGGAAAGGCCGGTGAGCTAGCGCCGAACACTTTTTTATTAGCACATAAAACTTCCCTTTATTTGTTCAGACCCAGCATAAAGTAATAAAAAATATAACTCACATATATGTGGCAACCCCACTTCATGTATAAGACGTAGGTATTGCAGAGTATACAAAGTTCCAGGCAAGGTCCTAGACATAAAGCACAAAGAAAAGAAGATCGATATGCTTTCACCTAACAATTAGTTTTAAAAAGCCGTAACACATTAATACAGTCTTTCTATTTCTATGCTCCACATCCCTGTCTAAAAGAACTATATCAAAGGTCCCTAACTAAAGGCCATTGCTGATAGAAAAAGTCTATCGTATCTCATGAGTGTAATATGAAATTGCTGTCAAAAAAAGGCCAGAAACAGTCGATAGCTAATCCATTATTTCTGTTTGTATAATATATGATACTAAAATCGGAAATGAGAAGCAAGTATAATGCCCCAGTTACAACATAAGCCTGTTAGGACATAGAATTGCTACTCAAATACTCTCTATATATTAACTGCATTGTGTATATCTATCAGAATATATTTAGAGTCCTGCCCAGTAGATAGAAATTTTAACGAACAGGATCAAAGAAAGTTAAATAAGGAGAGCTAGTGCCCAGTATAACATGCGTGAATAAGGACTTACTTGATGATGCTTAGTATATCATCAAGGGCTATGATAGGCCCTCCTAGAGTAAAGAGAAACATACGAATAAAACAAAAAAAAAGGAAAAGAAACGAAAAAGACGTTAAGGGGGAAAAATATCAAACTATCAAGTAACAGTCGCCCTATTTCGTGCCTGCATTATAAATAAACAAGTGGCAGCTTCTTTTCTATTTTACCTCTTGCTTACGCGGAGCCTCGTGTTACTAGCGTGGTGTCCCCAGTCTTGTGGATAGATTCATGTCTCCCGTCGTATCTATTTAAGTATCAGCCGACAGCCCTATTGGATAAACGTGGGTCTGATGTTCGGCGTTTACGTTAAAAGCCGCGAAAGCTCTTCGTCAAAACGGAAGTGGTCCACTATCTCAAAATCCCTACGAGATAGAAGAAGGACTACGCGGGTTTGAGATGTACTTCCATGGCAGCCATTTTTGAAGGGAGTCAAAGTGCACAGATTTAGTTAGTGCTAAAGGAGTTAAGTGTCTTATATCAATATGAGGAGTCACAAAAAGATCACAAAAAAATCACAAACAAACCCATAGTACATATGGACGGCTATTCACTGAGATTATTCCAATTGCTATCGAGTTATATTCACAACATTAAGGGAAAAATGTTTAACCCATAAGTTTAGTTAATAACTAGATGGTTAATGGTGTCAAGATCTCCAAAGCTATAAAAGAGTCAGGGAAAAAAGTAAAAAGCAAAAAGTATAAAATGCTCAATCACCACCCATATCTTAGTTGAACATACATATCATGAGTCAAACAATATGTCATTTCAATAAAAATTATAAAAAATGAGTGAATTCTGAGATGTACAACATAAGTCATCTAATGAATAATTCTCCTGTATCAAGTAGAGGCATTTCAAACTTATAAACAGTTAGATATACATTTCACTTTAATTACAGTTATTAGCTCTATGAGCTTTTGCATTCAAAGTTCTGTACATAGGAATGGTAAATCACCAAAGCTCCGAAAGTGTCCGCCGCACAAAGTAACAGTTTATTCTAGTCTATAAGAAATACATGTAGTTCCCTATCAATATTAAGCCCCAGCTCCACTGCCAGGAGACGGAGAATCCATTGTGATTCTGCTTTTCTGAGTGCCATTGTCCTATCACCTCCCCTTGGGTCATTCTGAATCTGAGTAATTCCATGAAAGCTAATACTTGCCAAATTTGTGTTCGGATGGCATGTGTTGTAGTGAACTGCAAGAGGGTAGCTCATGTCATAGTTACGTATTGCTCTCATGTGTTCCTGAATTCTTTCCTTGAGGACGAATCGCACTCCACATTGACACCGAATACAATAAACTACATATTTGGAATTACAGTTCATGAACTGTTGGATGTGATACACAGTAGTAGTGTTATATCTGAATTCCTTAATTTTGTTGCACGAAAAGGGACACATGTTACACCGAGTGCAACTATAAAATCCTTTTGGTTTCTCCGGTAGCCATGTATGTTGCTGAGACTTAGATGGAAGGTAACTAGAGCACAAAATGTCTCTGAGGGTCCTACCTCTTCCGTGGACTACTGTGGGTTTTTTTGTGATGTATTTAGCCAATGATCTATCTAAAGTAAGGAGATGCCAATGTTTTAATATGATCTTATAGATGGCATGGCTATGTGTGTTAAATCCTGTTACAAAATTCAGTCTGTTCTTATGTCTACTCCGGGCTTTGTTTGCATTAACCTGTGTATTGGGGTGAGCACTTGAGGCATGCAGTAGTGAATTACAAGATGTCGGTTTCCTATATAGTCGAGACATTATCTTATTCTCTCTAATGTAGATCACCACATCTAGGAACTCTATTTCAGAATCACTATAATTCCAGGTAAATCTAAGATTGTAGCTGTTGTCGTTGAGATACTCCGTCAAGAGTTCAAATTCCAATTTGTTACCAGCCCAGATGATAAAAATGTCATCTATGTAACGGCCCCAATATACTATCTGTCCAGTAAGTTGTGGGGGACCGTTGGCCCATAGATGTTTGGCTTCAAATCTGCCCATATACAAATTGGCGAATGATGGAGAAAATTTAGAGCCCATCGCAACGCCCATTGATTGTTTGTACCATGTGTCTTGATGTAAAAAAACATTGTTCTCTAACACCAAACGTGTAAGATCTAACACCATTTCTGTGTGTTCGAACAAAGTAGCATCTCTTGAGGCCAATATGTCCCGTAAAGCCTGTAAACCTTGTTCAACTGGTATGCTCGTGTATAGGGAACACACATCTAATGTGGCAAATGCTAGTTCGCCGGTCCAATCTATATCTTCTAATTTATTTAGAAGGTCGCCTGTGTCCCTGAGATATGATGGTAAATTGAGTACCAGAGGCTGCAAGAAAATGTCTATATACTCCGACAGCCGCTCTGTAGGTGACCCAATACCAGAGACAATCGGTCTCCCAGGTGGAAAATTGCCTGTCTTATGAATTTTAGGGAGCATATATATGAAAAGGTGCTCTAGGCAGTGGAATGAAAAGATATCTGTATTCAATATCAGAGATGAGGCCACGTTCTTGCCAAAACTTAAGTCTTTCTTCAATGTGACATGTGATCTCCTCAGTCTGTTATTGAAAATGTACCACTGTGCAATAAAACTATCCAAGACGTGCAAAATATACATCTATTGTTGTCTTTAGAGAATGAATCATACACCATGTTGGATACTTTAACTGAACTTAACATCAAGCCTAATCTTAATGTTGTCAGTGGATGCAAACCAAAATCCAAATTTGTCCCGGCCTTTTCTTCAGATAATCTGATAGACTGTTTCTATAGGGCGGTCAGCAATGATTTACATTTATTGGAGGAAAAATATAACAACCAAAATGTAAAACCCTCTTTCAACCTGTCTAGGAACAAACACCTGGCCCTTAAAACATTAGCTACTAATCCTGATGTTATAATTAAGGAAGCAGATAAGGGCGGAAATATTGTGGTGATGCGAGATGGTGATTATATACAAGAAATTGAGAGACAACTAGGAGAAGGGTTGGCATATACTAAACTTGCCTTGAATCCACTGAAGGAGATCACATGTTACATTGAAGAAAGACTTAAGTTTTGGCAAGAACGTGGCCTCATCTCTGATATCGAATACAGATATCTTTTCATTCCACTGCCTAGAGCACCTTGCCACTTTGTTCGAACACACAGAAATGGTGTTAGATCTTACACGTTTGGTGTTAGAGAACAATGTTTTTTTACATCAAGACACATGGTACAAACAATCAATGGGCGTTGCGATGGGCTCTAAATTTTCTCCATCGTTCGCCAATTTGTCTATGGGCAGATTTGAAGCCAAACATCTATGGGCCAACGGTCCCCCCACAACTTACTGGACAGATAGTATATTGGGGCCGTTACATAGATGACATTTTTATCATCTGGGCTGGTAACAAATTGGAATTTGAACTCTTGACGGAGTATCTCAACGACAACAGCTACAATCTTAGATTTACCTGGAATTATAGTGATTCTGAACTAGAGTTCCTAGATGTGGTGATCTACATTAGAGAGAATAAGATAATGTCTCGACTATATAGGAAACCGACATCTTGTAATTCACTACTGCATGCCTCAAGTGCTCACCCCAATACACAGGTTAATGCAATTCCGCTTGGCGAAATGACTCGAATCAGGAGAAATTGCAGTGAAGATAGTGGTTTTTTTGAGGAGTTAGACAATTTAGAGGAACGTTTTAAAAACAGAGGCTGTACATCATCGGTCCTCAACCGATCTAGAAAATAGGTTATGAAAACGAATAGGCACACACTCTTAAGAAATAAGAGTAACAAAGCCCGGAGTAGACATAAGAACAGACTGAATTTTGTAACAGGATTTAACACACATAGCCATGCCATCTATAAGATCATATTAAAACATTGGCATCTCCTTACTTTAGATAGATCATTGGCTAAATACATCACAAAAAAACCCACAGTAGTCCACGGAAGAGGTAGGACCCTCAGAGACATTTTGTGCTCTAGTTACCTTCCATCTAAGTCTCAGCAACATACATGGCTACCGGAGAAACCAAAAGAATTTTATAGTTGCACTCGGTGTAACACGTGTCCCTTTTTGTGCAACAAAATTAAGGAATTCAGATATAACACTACTACTGTGTATCACATCCAACAGTTCATGAACTGTAATTCCAAATATGTAGTTTATTGTATTCGGTGTCAATGTGGAGTACGATTCGTCCTCTCAAGGAAAGAATTCAGGAACACATGAGAGCAATACGTAACTATGACATGAGCTACCCTCTTGCAGTTCACTACAACACATGCCATCCGAACACAAATTTGGCAAGTATTAGCTTTCATGGAATTACTCAGATTCAGAATGACCCAAGGGGAGGTGATAGGACAATGGCACTCAGAAAAGCAGAATCACAATGGATTCTCCGTCTCCGGGCAGTGGAGCTGGGGCTTAATATTGATAGGGAACTACGTGTATTTCTTACAGACTAGAATAAACTGTTACTTTTGTGCGGCGGACACTTTCGGAGCTTTGGTGATTTACCATTCCTATGTACAGAACTTTGAATGCAAAAGCTCATAGAGCTAATAACTGTAATTAAAGTGAAATTATATCTAACTGTTTATAAGTTTGAAATGCCTCTACTTGATACAGGAGAATTATTCATTAGATGACTTATGTTGTACATCTCAGGATTCACTCATTTTTTATAATTTTTATTGAAATGACATATTGTTTGACTCATGATATGTATGTTCAACTAAGATATGGGTGGTGATTGAGCATTTTATACTTTTTGCTTTTTACTTTTTTCCCTGACTCTTTTATAGCTTTGGAGATCTTGACACCATTAACCATCTAGTTATTAACTAAACTTATGGGTTAACATTTTTTCCCTTAATGTTGTGAATATAACTCGATAGCAATTGGAATAATCTCAATGAATAGCCGTCCATATGTACTATGGGTTTGTTTGTGATTTTTTTGTGATCTTTTTGTGACTCCTCATATTGATATAAGACACTTAACTCCTTTAGCACTAACTAAATCTGTGCACTTTGACTCCCTTCAAAAATGGCTGCCATGGAAGTACATCTCAAACCCGCCTAGTCCTTCTTCTATCTCGTAGGGATTTTGAGATAGTGGACCACTTCCGTTTTGACGAAGAGCTTTCGCGGCTTTTAACGTAAACGCCGAACATCAGACCCACGTTTATCCAATAGGGCTGTAGGCTGATACTTAAATAGATACGACGGGAGACATGAATCTATCCACAAGACGGGGGACACCACGCCAGTAACACGAGGCTCCGCGTAAGCAAGAGGTAAAATAGAAAAGAAGCTGCCACTTGTTTATTTATAATGCAGGCACGAAATAGGGCGACTGTTACTTGATAGTTTGATATTTTTCCCCTTAACGTCTTTTTCGTTTCTTTTCCTTTTTTTTGTTTTATTCGTATGTTTCTCTTTACTCTAGGAGGGCCTATCATAGCCCTTGATGATATACTAAGCATCATCAAGTAAGTCCTTATTCACGCATATTATACTGGGCACTAGCTCTCCTTATTTAACTTTCTTTGATCCTGTTCGTTAAAATTTCTATCTACTGGGCAGGACTCTAAATATATTCTGATAGATATACACAATGCAGTTAATATATAGAGAGTATTTGAGTAGCAATTCTATGTCCTAACAGGCTTATGTTGTAACTGGGCATTATACTTGCTTCTCATTTCCGATTTTAATATCATATATTATACAAACAGAAATAATGGATTAGCTATCGACTGTTTCTGGCCTTTTTTTGACAGCAATTTCAAATTACACTCATGAGATACAATAGACTTTTTCTATCAGCAATGGCCTTTAGTTAGGGACCTTTGATATAGTTCTTTTAGACAGGGATGTGGAGCATAGAAATAGAAAGACTGTATTAATGTGTTACGGCTTTTTAAAACTAATTGTTAGGTGAAAGCATATCGATCTTCTTTTCTTTGTGCTTTATGTCTAGGACCTTGCCTGGAACTTTGTATACTCTGCAATACCTACGTCTTATACATGAAGTGGGGTTGCCACATATATGTGAGTTATATTTTTTATTACTTTATGCTGGGTCTGAACAAATAAAGGGAAGTTTTATGTGCTAATAAAAAAGTGTTCGGCGCTAGCTCACCGGCCTTTCCATTTTTTCTATCTCTCCCTTTTTTTTCGGTATCTAGGACCGCCAATTGAATTCTGCACACTTTGCAAACTTAAGCTACATATATAAAGTAGCGTTGCTATATACCTGTAAATCATATTTTATACTATTCTTAGATTCGGCTTGGACAAATGAGGTGCCAATTCTCATTTTTTAGATCTTTGCAATTAAAATTTTATATATTCAAAACAGATGGAGGGAGTCCTCTATAAGAAAACTTTTTAGGCTCTTCTTTTTGAACGTATATTCTATTGAGGTTGACACTAAATACATATATAGTGGCATTGTTACTTAAAGACAGCCACTTAGTGTTTACCTGGTTTTTATTTTCACTTTTACAACTGTGGAAATGCTTATACTCCTTTTCCTACTTTTTCTGCTCCAAGGTCCCTTTATAGACTTACATATCAAGTTACAGATGTTTCCTGTGTACTTGGGAACATTCGTTAGAATTTTGAACTTCACTTTTGGACTGTCAAAGGTAGATATGATCATATATTAGACTTAGTTAAAATATGTCTGGAAGATTGACTAAATTTACCTTTCTTATCTGAAGGTCTTTTATTTCAATCATATTATCAACCGTGCTTTGATTGTTTTCTCTCCTCTAAATGGATTTTAATTGTTTTTGTTCCATACCGATTATGGTTCACTCACTTTTTAGGGATAAGGTTTCACTTGATGCACATGGACTCTTTAAACTGGCTTTTCTGATTCATTGGAATGGTTAATCTTTTCGTGGTGATGGGTTGCACTGGATTTCTCTATTCCTTCTAAACTTTACAAAAACAGTAGTAGGATTTTTCAATAAAAATAACCTGTATGGGTTTGAAGAAAAAAGCTCATTATTGACTTTTCCTTGTGTAAATGCTCTTTTCTATTGTTGTTCATATTACTCACAGCCTTGAAGAAGTTACCAATTGTAACGAAACACGTGTCGGCTGTTTCCTTTAAAGACAACGCACAGATTACAAGAGCAAGTCTCCGTGACAATTATGGATGACACCTGTATTGCCTTATACTGTATATACTGGATGTTAGTATGAAATATGAAGTCACCACAATAAGAAATGAAACATTGTCAACACATTAAATGATGCTTTTTTTTTGTTGCTCAAATTGACTAATTTGGTTTACTTGCTTGTGAATTGCTATATAGATACTCAAATGGACTATCAACACCATTCAATGTGAATGGTATATATTCTTGTAGAGTGCCGAGGTAAAAATCGTGTTTTCGTGGATCGGATAGATGTTACTTTCCACCAATCAGTCCTGGTTGTCGTGGCTTTTCCACACAGGCAGCATTGCTTCTCTCTAGGAAATGGTGGAGTAGTTGCAAGACATCCCTCTCACTAGGATGCCCCTCTCGCAGGTGTTCCCCTCTAACGGGGTGTCCCGGAGGCCCTCTTCACCAGGCTTCCACTGGACTGGGTGCACTTCGCCGTGTCGCTCCAACGAAACCCTCGGGATGTGTGGAGGAAGCGCTACGAGTCCCATCTTCACGTCCTTAGCTCCACCTGAAGGGCAGTTGTTGGCTCCTGCCACTTAGCACGAGATCTTCGTCATCCTCGGACCTGCGGAAGAGTGGCTGTAGACTCATCTCTTGTGGCAGGACCCGCTCTCACCGGCGTCCCTGAGGCCTTTGCCCCAGAGTCGCCACGGTCTGGTGTGGAGTGGTCGGATCCTCTTCTTCAGGACGTCTGAGCAGTCTCACCGTCCAGTCTCCCGTGCGACCCCAAAGATGGATGTCACGAATGGTCCAGCCTGCTCACTTCTGCGTTCACCAGGTTTTCTGAAGCCTCGTGGATAGGTAGCTTGGTTGTTTCTCCAAGTGCCGCCGGTGTTCTCCAGGTACTGTGCTCCATGTCAGATGTTCTTGCACTTGTCACCTTTGCCTTCCAGTGTGCGAGTTGTCACATCACACACTCCTCTCTTCTTCTTTCTTCTGCTTGAGCTTTCTTCTTCGCATCTCTTCGCAGTGGCATCATGCCACACAATTTCCTTCTTCTTGTTCTTTTGCTTCGCGACGCAGTCAAGTCCCATCTTCTTGCTTGTCTTCACTGACCAGGCCTCCCCACGTGACGTGCACTTCACACGGGTCTCCCTGGTCTTGTCCTACCCCTGGGACAATGCATTCTCTTCCTTCGATGACCAGACCTGTCGTCACAATCTTCTTCTTGTCAATACTCATTCTCGGTCTTCATTCTTTTATTCCAAGTTTTCTTTTCTGACCTCTTCGTTGGTCACCGTCACTCTGACCTCTTCTCAGATTTCTGCTTCGCTGACCTTTTCTCAGGTCACTGTTTCGCCAACCTTTTCTCAGGTCACTGCTTCGCCGACCTTTTCTCAGGTCACCACTTCTTGGACCTCTTCTCAGGTCACCGCTTCACCGACCTCTTCTCAGGTCACCGCTTCACCAACCTCTTCTCAGGTCGCCACTTCGTGGACCTCTTCTTCAGTCACTACTTTAATTTCTCCACCTGATGGTTCACCCGCTTCGGGCGGTTTGTGCACCCGGTCACTTCCCTTGCAGTGCCATTCTTGCTTCACTGGATTCACCTTTCTCCATCTTGCTTATTTTCAGCTTCTCCCTCCAGGCAACACAGTTCATTCTCTGTTTCCCCTCTGCACCCGGCAGTTCATAGTCACAGTGTCCCAGGGCTATCCTCTCTGCTGCAGTGACCACCTATGGCCATCAGGTGTCACTGCGTTCTCACCAGCCCTAGCTGCCTCTCTTCTTGGGGTTCCCTTCTCATGTACCTTGATACCCCCCCAGGCGTCTCCTATTTCACTTGATGAGTGGGGCTTTCTTTCTTCCTTCTCACAATGGAGTGACAACGACTTATGGATTTGCTTGTCCCTTCCGTCAGAGCCTGTGCGCTGTCCCCACCTTCTGTTATGGGTTGCAACAGTTGCCCCTGTGCTGCATTCATGTACTCCTGGCACTTTCCTGCACACTCCTCTCATGTTGCCTTTACTGTCACCCTTTCCTTTATTTTGCGGGTGTAGTATCGCTAATTGGCCACTAGATGGCAGTGATACTTCATTTCAAACGTGGGCCCAGGCTGTTTGCCTGAAACCGATGCCTTGCGCTTTCTCCACTCGTCTCTAGGTGTGCCGGTGATTTTCTCGTGACCTCAGCTGTTCCTAGTCACTTCCAGGGCCGGACTGGCCGTAGCGGGCACCAGGAGTTTCCCCGGTGGGCCGCTAGGGTGGGGGCTGGTTTTGGGCCCCTGGGGGCCGATTTTGTTACCCTGTAACAAAATCGGCCGAAACCGGCCCTCGCAAACTGCTCGGCTGCACACCCCCTCACCCCAGGGGGTGCCAGCCGAGCAGTTTGCCAGGGCCGGTTTCGGTTCCCAGTCTGGCCCTGGTCACTTCACCCACACGGCACAGGCACTTGCAGCAAGGTAGGTGCTTTACTTCTTTTTTTTTTTTTTTCTCTATATGCTTTTTTGGATTCCTTTTCTTTTCACATGTGCACACTCGTCCTACTCGACCTGGGCACCTCTCTGCTACAGTTGCTTCTACACCTGGCAGCCCTCTTGCTCTCTGGCACTTTCCATAGAATGCTGCCTGGACTGGGATTACATTTGCGGTGCCCGGATCGGCCTAGGCAGCTTTACCAACGCTGCGGGGCCTCGCTTTACTGCCACATTCATCATGCGGCCGCTCCTGTCTCTCTCCTGCAGTTTCTCCTTTCCCGGGCCGTGCAGGAATCTCGCAGCATGCGGGCGGGGCATAGTCTCTGTGTACCTGCCGGCCACGCGCTCGTTCTGCCTGCGGGCGGGGCACTGACGCCGAAGGCTGCCCCCAACACACACACCGCAGGACGCCCTCTCGCCGGACAGCAGCATTTCCTCCCACCTCCCGGTAAGTTATTGTTTTTCATTTTCATTCGGTGCCGGGAGGGAGGGTGAGCTCGCCTGTCACCACCAAGCCTCACCGTAGTTTGCTGGCCTTTTACTTCGTGCCCTTGCGGCCTCCGTCACCACTCTTGCTCAGGAGGTGGGCCGCCTCACCGCCTTCTCTCGCCCGCCGGCAGCCCGCTTCCTCAGATGTTCAGTTCTCTTCGGGTTGCCGGGGGTTGACGTACCAGGCACATTGTCTTATTTTGTTTCTAATACCGTGACTTTACGCCTCAGCGGCCTCGGGCCGTACACTGTCCCTTCTCCTTACTCCCCCCACCGCTGCAGCCTCTCTCTCCTCACTAGCTGCGTGGGGGGGCTAGAGCTGCTACCAGAGACTGCTTGCTTCGTTATGGGGCAGTGTTCATCTTCTTCGCGAGGTGAGGGAGTGGGCCGCTGCTCCACTCTCTGTCCTCCCCTCATTAGGCTTTCTTTCGCTGCCCCGTCTCCCCACTTAGGGCTCACCTTCTGCCGCTCACTGATCGGGCTTCGCTCCACCTCGTGGCAGTCTGCGGCGGCGGCCGGCGTCTCGGCAGTCTGGCCTCCCTCGCATTTCTCTTCTGCCATCACGGGGGCTTACATCACGCCGGATGGCAAGGCCACGTACTCTTCCGATGCAGGGTTGGCTCCCGCTGCCTCACCTTCACCCCGGGGCTCTTCACATGCCCCGCGGGCGCTCAGTTAATTCTTTCACCTGCTGCAGGGGGAGCCCTCCACACGGGCAGCACCCTCCCCCTCAACCACCTTACGAAAAGGCGGCTGCACACGCGGACAGGTCCCACTCGTCGACAATGTAATGGTGCAGGGCCCTAGGCCCTCATGCACGCATAATGAATACACACAGACACAGTACTTGGATGGTAGAACTGGCCCAGGGCATGTGCGCCCGGCCCCTTTTATTGGCAGCGTCACATGTCCCGTGACGCCTGTGGTGGATGGGTGTGGGGTGGGGTGTAAGTCAGCCCTCTGGGAGTGGCTAGCACATCGGAACACTAGACCAGTGATCAGCAGATCACTACAAATACCGGTCTGTCTTCATGTTGAGTGTGAGCCTCTGTGTCGTGTCTGTACCAAGCGACGTGGCTGCTTCAAAAATTATTTCGGGTTGGCAGTACAGTAGCTGGGGTATTCGAAGGAGGACTCAGAAGGATGATGTATATTTATGTTTTTTACCATGAAACTTCTTCAGCTGGAGGAAACATTCAAGTGTTCACAATGTATTAAGGTGACGCAGATATTCGCAGTTCCACCTATATCTGTCTGCACAAACAGCTGCATGATGAGCTGAAACACAATTTCATATGTGCCAAAACATATAAATGTTTTGGAAAATGACTATAAATTGCTGGTTTGTGGAGAGTTTGCCTGTGTCTCAGGTACGTTAGAGCCTTAAAGCTATCGAAATGTCTTTAGTTAGGAAACTGTAGCAATCATGGGCCTTGCGCATTTCCACAACATTTGAAAATTGCTTGTAGAATCTCACTTCACGTTTAATTTATACGTACCTTTTCACAGATGTCACCTAAAGCTGCTGCTAAAACTCGATATGCAGCTGTTTTACCGCCAAATGGCTCTCCAACAATCATAAAACCATGACGCACAATCATCATCTCGTAAATCTGCAAAATCTTGTCAACAAAGAAGTCGGTCATTTGTAAATTCATTTTGTCGCAGTTGTTTTTGATTGCCTCCATAAAGACTGTGTAATCTGTCTTGGGCAGCTTCACTCCCGGAAACAGATCTGATGTAATACCCTGTGAAAACACAAAAT
Source organism: Calotriton arnoldi (assembly GCA_963921515.1). Classification (NCBI taxonomy): domain Eukaryota; kingdom Metazoa; phylum Chordata; class Amphibia; order Caudata; family Salamandridae; genus Calotriton; species Calotriton arnoldi. The sequence continues at coordinate 151,836 of CAWUFW010000415.1, forward strand.
GGAGACTTACAATCTATATTATTAACAGCATCTTCTAGGTTTTGAAGGATTAGAACAAGGTAATATCTGTGAATGCTTTCTGTATGCATTAATGTTTCAATCAGATTGACCCACAAGCTCAGAGACAAAGCCCACTTCTATGAAATATAATTATAGATGCTCAAGGAAAAGATTACTAACAGACAAACCCATGAGGATTGATACTCATTGTTAGAAATGGGGACTCTAGTTGGCAGGGGTTTGCACCCTGTCCAAGTAGGGACCCTCACTCTAGTCAGGGTAAGGGAGTCTAACAGCTCAGATATCCCCTGCTCACCCCCCTTGGTAGCTCGGCACGAGCAGTCTCCGAGGCAACGTGTAAAGTATTTGTGTGTGTGTACACACACGTACACACACACACACATACACACACACACACCTACAAAAGGAGCCCACACCATTTTATCTGAATAAAGCAAGACCAAAACGAGAAAAATCCAACATTAACAAATCAAAATATCACTTTTTAAAGATTAAGCAAGTTTTAGTCCATATAAATCAAGGGATGTGTTTCTTTAGCACAAAGGGCCAGATGTACAAAGCCATTTAGCATTTCTTAACGGGCCGAATCACTATTTTGGCCCGTTAAGAAATGCTAAATGGCCCTTTCCTATGTACAAAGACCAAATCGAGGTCGCACTTTGCTATTTCTACCCAGTGGAAATTGTAAATTGTGGTCGCGTTTTAGGGAATCGCAAATAGGGATTACCTATTTGTGATTCCCAAAGCACATGTACAAAGCATTTCTTAAATGCGAATTGGGCATTTAGGAAATGCAATTACCATCTACAAAGTCGATGGTAAACGTGCAAATTAAAAAAATGAATTTTTTTAATGTGACATGAAGCCTACATATGCCCCTAGGGTATATGTGCACGTACATGTGCACTACGAAATTCGGGGTGCCTCCAGAGAGACCTTACACCCAGAAGCACCCTTGGTTTTGCTTTTCCTTTGCTTTTTCCATTATAGGAAATCGCAATTTAGGAAATGCAAACCATTTTCTATTTTGCCCATAGGCGGGAATGCAATAGCATTTCCCATTTGCGATTCCCTAATAGAGATGTCTACTCTGTAGGAATCACTACTAGGGAATCGCAAATTTTGCAAATATCATTTTGCATTTCCTAAATAGCGATTCCCACGAAGTTGCTATTTAGGAAATGCAAAATTATAATTTCGTACATCTGCCCAAAGTACTTTAGATGTGTCAAAAATCAAAGACGAGGAATGCACAGGGGAGCTGAAGCAAAGCGATGCGTCAGTTCCTTACTACGCAGGGGAGGTGATGGGTCAGTTCCTTACTAACAGGGGAGGTGAAGCATTGGTTCCTTACTGCTAGGCAGGGGAGGTGATGCATCAGTTCCATACTGACAGGAGAGGTGATGTGTTGGTTCCCTACTGGCAGGGGAGGTGATGCATCATTTTCTGGACATGCGGCCTCGAATCCTTACTGCGGTGTGGTTGTCATGTAGTTCCTATAGTACCCATGAAGGACCTGCGCGTTTGGATAACATAAACTGTGGGCTTGGTGGCAGACTGATTCTGTACACCCCCACCGAGAAATGTTAGCCTGTTTGCATTAGCTAGCTCACAGTGCCACTGGTGTCTCCTCTTATCGGGGAGAGATTAGTTTCTGGCAACCTCAGAACATGACAACCCTGATCCCTCAAGATCGTGGAAACAATGTACTACTTTTCGCTCAGTCACTCGTGCTCATTTAGTTTATCTCAGAGGTACACAGAATAAACAGTCTGGGCGTTTCAATAAGGGTTTATTGAACAGTTGTTATTCTCGTGTAAAGTATACGAGCTGAAACAACCATTAGACAGTAGCAGAGATATATGATTAGCAGTACTATGAATATAAAAGGATAGTACAGTTCTATCATCTTGCAATAAGCATGAATAAATACATGAATATAAAATGCATTGATAAAAGCGAGTGCGTACTCCTACGATGCCTATCTAGATGTACCTATGTGTACCTAGCATGTGAGTAGGTGTGTAGCCAAGAATCCCTCTAGGATTTAGTCGAACCCCATTACCTGAAGTGTGAATGTAGGAGCCCTTCTTGGTCTCGAGTTGGACACCTGCAAGGGATGTTCAGACCACTGTCAGCTGGAGCGTCTGCATGCAGGAGCCTCAGCGTCTCTGGTCAGTGTGTCGGCCTGGAAGTCTCGCTTCCCTCTAACTCCTGATAGCAAGAGGTGCTGTATTTATACAGAAAAGTATATAGAGTCCCTTTGTCCCTTGTTCTTGTGTTAGCCATTGTTGGGTATGAGGATGACGTATGGGATGAACCTTGTGCGTAGATATTAGGAAGGTGGTGTATAGCGGCTGCCTGGTTTCCAAGTAGCCTCATGAATATTTTATTCATGCAGTGTCAGTCTAAAGATGAAGTCATAGAACACTATTGTTCGGGAAAAACCCTCCTTCTGCACCCAGGCCTAGAACTAGGTAAAAGGTTCAGTCCATAAAAGGCGTTCAATCCTTAAAAGGCTTGTTAGTGTGTAATGTAGGGGAGGTGATGTAGGTGAAAGGGTATGATGTTACCCGGGCCTATATTAGGGTACCTATATGAAACATAACACCCACTCCTCTTCCGAATAGTCAACAATGATAAAAATGCTAGTGGACTATTCTCTTTACTAGATAGTAGTGCATAGAACATTTTTCAATGAGCTTCGTTAAAATCCTGTTTTAAAATCATTTTAAAAACGGTTTAAAAAGGTAAAAATTTAAATTCTTGCTCTGAAAATTTGTTGTTTTGGAATTGTCACTTAAGCCACAGTCCTAATTGAGTTCGTTTATATAAGTTGAATGTCCACAAGCGTCGAAAGGCCATGCTTTTCCAGCGTGAAAGTGTCAATTTTTAGGGCGTGTTCCAAATGTAGTTAATTTTAGAAAAGTGAAAAATCTGAATTCTTTCCCAGCACACGATGAGCCAATTACAGATTAAATGTCCTGGCTGAGAGACTCAACATCATCACTGCTCGCTGCTGCAGGGGACGGTCCTTGTAACACCTCGCACAGCACGTCAATGGAGCACAGATGATATTCAGTACTGCCAATGGCTGCTGTAGAGGCAGCCGGTGCTGCCGTCGATACCTCGGTGCTAATGGTGGAGCTAAAGCTTACCGCAGTTGTAAAAGGCACCTGCGGATTCTCGAGAAATGCGGCCATCAAGATGGGAATGCGCTGGGGACATTGCCGTGTGTGGGCCCTCAAGGGTTCCAGCCGGGTGTTCAAGTCCGCAGGCGTGTCCGTTGCAAGTGTCAGACAGAGGTCCAACACGCATTCTTCACCGCAAAACAGGCATCGAAGAACAGGTAGGATGCAGTCCATCCAGACTGGTCTAAACGATAGGAACCAAGAGGCGCTTAGTTCCCTTAGGAGCGGTGTGCCCAAATGTTGTACCATGCGTACACGGTATGTCCGCTCCAGGAGCGCTTTTGCCATTTCGTTGGTAATTGGGCCGTCCATTGCGTAGTAGGTAGATGACAATCAGGACTCCCAGTATTGATAGCAGGATCAGAGGTAGACCTCCGAAAATGCTTCCAAATACGGAGTGTACAAAGTTCGGGATAACTCCGAGGATGGTCTGAAAGGTGCTAAGAAGTCCTGACCCTATGGTCTTAAATAGGTGTACAATACCACTCGTATCAGACATATTAAAGATACGACCCACCATTTCTGCTAAATGAATGGGGCAGTTTGTACGTATAAGTGCCTGTATCTCACCCGAGGTCCTTGCGATTTGAAGTTCAAAGGTCTCTCGAGCGGCGGTTAAGGGTACGGTCTGCTGTAAAAGCATGGCTTTCAGTCTGCTTAAAGTATCAATTTGTATAAAGGAAACATTCAACGAAAGCCATAACGGCGCCTCCCTGACTGCACTTGTTGGGGGAAACAATACTTGCATACAACAAGTAACCCTGGAGTTGACAGTGACAAGATAGGCAATGCCCGGAAGCATACCACAGCAACCTTGATCGTTCAGCATCAAGTAACTCCCATTTGAGAGCAGCTCGAATACCGGCTTAATCACGGCAGCTGGAGTCCCTTTCATGTGGCAGGACAAGTTTGCTATCGAACCATTACATGCTCCGTGCAATGTAATGTCCCGGCACATGAGAGAACCCCTCAAAGCGTTCTTGCAGTTAGTACCACTTAGAAACACTTCTCGATCCCCACTCCGGCATCGAAATCTATACGGTAAATCCCAGGATTCCCTAATGTACTCCTTACCCATTTTTTCGTATTTGCCCGCCTGCCGTTGTTCAAGGCAATATTGAAACTGAAAAGTAGTGACCGGTAGAGTTATGTGGCCATGGATCAGCCATTCAGTAGATGGCGCTTCCGCCACTGTAGATGGTAGTCGGTCCAGTTTTTCAATACGCAACATTGTATATTTAGCTCCCCTTTGTGCCATTTCAACCTGTTTATCTGTTAGATTACATTCAGCAAACAGAGACGTACTGTTTATAAAACACCAAGGCACAAAGCCTGCGCGCAAATATTGCAGTGTCCAGCTTAATAACATGATAGAACGTAATTGAGATTGCCCGTGTTGTAGTATGGCCAAATCTTGTTCTAGGATGTCTATCGCAGAAGATACAATGTTGCCCAAGGAATATATTCTGGAGGACAAAGTTGTTAACCCATTGTCTACCACAGCCAATGATTTTTCTAAGTTAATACGGTCTATTTCCCGTATTCTCTCTGCGGCCTCTTGTGATATTTTCCACTCTTCATTATAGGCAGCATAGATGCCAGCATATATGAAACGTTTCTGACGTTGTTTCCTGGGACCTTGTAAAAAATCCCTAAGATCCATGTCTTGTGAGAGTAAGGCTAAGTGTTGTTTCACTTCTGTTAGTGTTGAGGTCTCTAGCCAATCAAGGCACAACTTCCCAACACTGTAGGATGTCACTACCCCTGGATGTTTTCTTTGTACATAACGTGGGTCTGGCCTGTGGATACTGTACCCTTCGGTAATACCCAAGAATCGTTTATGACATATGTTTGTGTCTAAGGGCCAAACCACCCATTTTTCCCAATTTGGGTCTGATCTATTGTACTTTAAAATGTCATCTACTGTTGCCCCTTCCTGTGAAGTCGAATTTTGCCACCCTCCCATCTGTGATGGTGTTGGAAATCGAGGTGTGTTCAGGTCCTTTACCTTGGCTAATCCAAGACAAGATGTCTGTTGCACAGTTTCGTTCAGAAATATCATCTGCTGTGGAATGAGGCATGCTCTCAATAGCGCTTCTGTTCCCTGGACTTGCCAGTCCCAAGAACCCCAGACTGATTTTAAGTCTATTGTGTCCTTCCATAGGTCAAAACCCTGTTCAGACAGTTGGGCAATAAAGGAAGCAGAGTAAATCTGTTTGGTATTTGTCAACATAATGTTCATGCTGATGTTGGTATAACCTTATAATAGTATGAGGTTGGGTCAGTGGTGTTAAAACCTGAAAATATGGAAATTTCTGTGCAAATGTCTGCGAATTACCCTTTGGTGGTGTAGGGCAATGTTCCCACTGATGGTACTCAAACACATTTCTAGGCGAAATAGATTTGTGCAGGAAATGATGACCATAATGTTGGTAACAGTACAAAGTGTCATAGTCTGAATTACTTTCTAACATTTCAGTGTTCGGAAATGCAGCAGTTTTTTCTAAATCAGACAACATGTTATTAACAGTTTCAGTGTCCCAATCATCAGAAAATTTACTGGAGGTAATGATATCACTTAATGAGATTTTAACCCCTTGACCGCGATCGGAATTCCGCTCCTGTGCTGGACATTCCGATCGCGGGTGTGGTCGTGACGAGTTCAGCTCGTCATGCGCACAGCGCGACCGCGCAGCATGACAAGCTGAGCTCGTCACGAGCATCGAAGGGGTTAAATAAATGAGGAATTTTTAAAAGTTCAGTCGGACCGAATATTTCGAAATCAACCTTGTCCCAAACTATACCATCCGGTATAGGAACCGCTGTGATGTTCACTGATGACAAGTCTCTCTGTTCACGATGAGACGGTTGATGTGGTTTTAAAATCAAATTAACTTTCGGGGCTGTAGAGCTCTGTTGAAGATATCGTCCATTTATAAGCATGCTAAAAGTTATCACTAATCCTAGCCAGAAGAAAAAAATAGAATCCCAGTAATTACCCAAAGTTCAATCCAAGGCAATACCAGGTAAGTCTTTTTAAGAAAGTTCAGAAAGTCTTTAGCTTGCTGTTTACGTGATTTTTGGGCTGGCGTCATTTCCGGTTCACTTGGATCTAAAGAAAACGTATAAAAATTCATGAAGTAGTCAGAAGCAGTTCGATCAATTGTAGAAATTGCATCGGGATTTGTTAAAATCGCATTTTGCTCTCGTCGAGGCATGTTGACGTAGACGTCTGTATTTGGTCTGATTGCAACTTGAGTGTTGTTTTGAGTTTCATTTTGTAGATGAACTTCGGGTTCAAGGGGAACGAGTTCCATAGCATTGTTGCTTAGTCCTTCATTCCATACAGGAGGCTCTTCAAACGTGATGAGTCTTTCTGTTTGAACTTCTTGGATTGTAGCGAGAGGAGGGCGTCTGCTACTGTGGAGTCCACGAGGCCTACTGTTCATTATCGGCTACATAGTGTGGTTTGATTAAGTCGATTGAGACAAATCTTTTCTCCTTTTTCCCGGCAAGAGGCGGTAAAAGAACAGTTCGTGTTCCTTGAATTGCTAGGACAGGTACAGTCTTTCTGTATGATGGTCCAAATTCTTTCTTGTCCGCTATTTTCTCTCTGACCAGATCCCCTATTTTTGGGATCCAGACAGGTCTTGCCGTGTTTGCCTTGACTTCCTCAGTGGCGGTCTGTTTCTGGACAACGTTGCTTTGTTGTCTCCTGGATTCATTTAGATCCTGTAAAACAGCCAAACAATCATCGATATCAAATGGTTTCTCATCCGCCACTGTGCCTTCATACTCAAGTTCAGCTACCCACATTCTTGTCCCAAATAGGACCTCATATGGAGTGACACCCCCTAGAGAATTTCTTGGCTGGTTGTTTAGTGCTCTTTGTACCCCATAAAGGTGACTGACCCAACTACCGCCCTTGCCTAATACCCTAGCTGTTAAAGATTGCTTTAAGTCCCGGTTTTTCCTCTCCACAACCGAATTTCCCTCAGGATGGTACGGAGAGGAGTACCGCAGTGCAAAGCCCATACTTTTCATGGCCTCTTTGTAAGCCCGAGAGCTAAACGCCAGGCCACGGTCAGAATGTAACGTGCCAACTGCGTATGTCCCGATAAAGACTCGCAAATCTTTTATAACAGTTCGAGCGTCAGCCCAGCGCTGAGGCCAAACCCAGAGGAATCTTGAGCAGGAATCCACTGCAACCATGATATACTTGTAAGCCCCATCAGATTGTAAGGGGCCACAGTGGTCCAGATACACGCATGCGAGAGGTGTGTCAGATATAAGTAATGGTGTCTGCGCCGGGCGTGTTCTGGTGGAGCCTTTCATCTGCTGGCAGATGTTGCATTTCAAGACATAGTCTTTAGTTTGCTTGGTTAGACCGGGCCACCAATAGCGCTGTTTCAACAATGAAATAGTCGCTGTAACGCCTGTATGTGCAGAGCCCAAACCCTCGTGTGCTGCTAGTATTAAACCTTGCCTACGATCCATATTTGGTATTACTCTGTCCCCCACTCCAGGAATCTAAGCAAATGGAATGTTGTTCGCATCTAACTTGTAGGAGTACTTGAGTGGAAATTTCTTTGGTACTGCACCGCTGTTCTTGCTTGAGGCAATCACAGCCACCATAATCTCACCGTCTATCCTCGTTTTTGAACGAGTGATTGCAGCTACGGAAGCCGTTCGCACAGCCCCCTTTGCGGATTCATCAGCCAATGAATTCCCTCCAACGTGAACGCCATCACGTTGATGACTCAGTGTGTGTATCACAAGAGCCCTTGGTAGGTCGTTTTTCAACTCCACTACCTGTTCCCATAGCATTTTATGCTTAATTGTGCCACCTTTTGCGTCCTTAAACCCGTTTAGTTCCCAATGATGTAGATACTCATTGTATGACTGCACAGTAAAAGGAATCACACACAATTAGTGTGGGGAATTTGTGATCCATATTTACAAGTGCCAGTATCAGTGCTTTTAACTCTGCCAATTGAGCCGTGCAGTCTCATAGAGATTGCGTTTTGGTGCAACTTGGATGGAACTTCCCATCTCGCATGCGACCTTTAACGATTGCACATGCTGCGCTATATTGTTGCTTACTTCCTACGGCCGGTTGAGCAGATCCGTCAGTGTAAATAATATATTCATACTGATCGAGAGGCAATATTTCATTTGGTAGAGGATATTCTTGTTCGTATTGCAGAAATGCTTGTGTTTTTAGACTTGGGTCAAATCTGTATTCAATGTCCGTTGCAGTAAGAGAATAAGCCCATTGTATCCATCTCGGATGTAAAGCTTTCGCATTTGGAATGCTAGCCTTTGTAACAGCTTCTAAAGCTGGTACTGGGGGGGTGGGGGTGTGGCCAAGATGGCGGAGAGCTAAGACGTGTTTCGCCTTCGCTCCTCCACCCGCCGATCTACAGCACTAGCCAGGACGCTGATAAGCGCTGAAAGCGACTACTGCTGAGGTCTGCAGCACATCGGCACAAAAGGCAACTCACAAGGTGCGACTCCCGGGCTCCCACAGTGGTGTAGCACAGCCCCGGCTTCAGGTCGGGTCCATGCGCCGGGGAGCCAACGGGCGGCGGAAGATGGCGCTGCCGCGGCAACGGGGACTGGACCCCTGCGCCCCTAGCCGCGCTGTGAAGACCACCACATCGGGACGACTGACTCGGGCTAGGGTCCTCCCGCACCGTAGTCGATCGGTGCACAGCGACGGCGGAGGTCGGCATCTTGAGGGGAGCTGCGGCCTCCCCTGCGAGAGGCCAATACACGTAGCGCCCGGCAGGCGTACCTGGCAGCCACCAGAGATCGAGGCACGCTGCCGGAGGGCACTTCGACCTTCGACTCGCGAGACCGACACAGGGGACCCCCGCGGTGAGTCTCCCCTAGCGTATATGACCACCTGCAGCCCCCCCGAGGCCCCCCAGAAGTGCCGGGCGACGATAGGCCTTGTTGCGGCCTAGTCGGAGCGCAAGCCTGCAGCTTAATGCATACTTCTGCGCCTATGGTGGCTGGCCTCGCCGGACCTCCCCACCGTTGAGTGATTGAGAGAGCCTCATTCCGGAGCCCTGCAGAACGGGTCCCAGCAAAGCACGGACGACACCTCTTGGCGCCTCCTGCCCTCAGCGACGAGGGCGAGAGTGGGGGAGGGGCCTGCGCCTGGCGGCTACCGCAGCCCACCTGAAAGCACTTGGTCCAGTCTTCCCATCCGTGCACCTTGGCCTTGAAGACAAAGGGGCAGCATACAGGGACAGACTGTTGGACTGGCGCACACGCTCCCACTGACACAGCTAACACCACGCCGGGCTTCCCCTGGGCCAAGACATTAGGGGCACCCAGTGCTCTATCAGATACTCAGCACTCCGCCGCCCAGCCCTGAGCGACATCCTACGCCGGGAGCACATCAGGGTTAGTGCGCACCCGCCTGGGCCCTGAGCAGTGGAGTTGGGACGGTTGTGTTGGACACCATCGGCCAGAGGTGTCTCCTCGCATAGCCCGGTTGGTGACTGTCGGCGGAGGTTGGGAATCGGAGCATGTCATCCACCCGGGGGAAAAAAGACAAATTAGCCACAAGAGAAAAGTCGCTAAAGGACCTTTTTGCCCGAGCGCAGAGCAGTGGGTCAGCGGGCTCCGGACGACCGGACGCAGCAGAACAGATGGCCACCTCCGCAGAAGAGCCCGTGACATGGGCCTTCTTGGAATCCCTATTTGCCACGCTACGAGACGACCTCAAGACGGTGAAGCGTGACCTCACAGCGGAGATCAAGGACATTCGCAAGGACATAGATGAGATAGGGGAAAGAGTGGCATCCCTGGAAGAGAAGAGTGATACCCGAGACACTGAACTGGCCACCATGCAGCAGGAGGTGCTCCGCATCCACGAGCAGCAGGTAGACGTTCAATCTCACCTCGAGGACCGCTCCCACCACCACAACATCAGAATACGGGGAGTGAGCACCAATGAAGAAGCTGGTGACATCTTCAAATATGTCAGTGAACTCTTCAATCATATTCTGGGCAACCCGCTGGACTCTGATCTTAAGCTGGACCGAGCGCACAGGGTGGGCCCACCTCGGACGGCGGCGGCACCGCCGGCAGACATTCTGGTCTGCGTTCAAGACTTCCACACCAAAGAAGAAATCCTGTGCAAAGCCCGATCACTTCAACACATCACCTTCCGTAATCAATCGCCCGTCCTCTATCAAGATTTGGCTGCCATCACGCTCCAGAAACGCAGGTCTTTCCGGCCCATCACGGAGGCCCTGCGCCAACGCAATATCTCCTACTCCTGGGGACACCCGTTCCGCCTAGTGTTTCGCCATGATGGCAAGTTGTTCCAACTCCGCTCCCGGTCCAAAGCAAGCAAACTGTTGGGGATCCCCATCCCGGAAGACGCGGACGAGGGGGGGGCACTCGGATCGTGGCTCCACTGATGGTCGTCCGCGATGGAGGCAGCAGCGCCGTCGACGTCTCACCCAACGGCCGGATCCACGGGTAGTCAAGAAAGAACAGCAGGCCGCCCTTGAAGCTTTACCAGAAGCCTTGGCCAAGACATCGACTCACTGACTGAGCTCGGCTACCATGATATCCTTTTAATAACATTCAGGGGTGGAGGGAGGAGCGTTGAGGCAACCATCGGCCACACAACCACCACAGAGACCTTTTTCTCTGTTCATCCATGGATGACGGACTTTTGACCGGACTTAAACCCTTTTTGGCACATGTTGTGCTTCGTTTTCCCTGTTTCCCCTTTTTTTGTGGGTTTTTGTTCTATTTTCTTTCCTATTTACTCTTCTGCGCTGTTCTCTTTTCTGGGGGGACCCCCGGTCCAGGAGGTGCTAGTGTTTACGTGTTCTCACGCTGTACTGGAAGGAACTCAGGGTGGGCTTCTCCCGAAGACCTCGCCCTCCTGACGCCTCCGAGTAACGATATACCCATACCTAGGTCTTAGGGGCCACCATCCTCAGTTAAGATTCTCACTCTTAATGTGAGAGGACTCAACAACCCCATCAAACGTAGGGCACTACTTTCCCACTTAGAGAGTACAGGGGCAGATATCTGCCTCCTTTAGGAGACACACTTGCTCCCTAAGGACTGCCACCGACTTGGGTCCCGAGCCTTCCCGACTCAATTTTTCTCCTCCAAATCCTCTAAACTGCAGGGGTGGCCATCTTAGTCTCGGGAGCCTTTCAGGGGAAAGCGGTGCAGAAGGGGGTGGAGATAAAGGGTAGATTGCTTACATACCAATGTTCCATAGGGGGCCTTCCTCTCATAGTAGGCTCTATCTATGCCCCCAACGAGGGTCAGGAACGATTTCTACACGAAGCCCTTACCGAAGCCACGGCAACCCCAGAGCGTCACATACTAATAGGGGGGGACCTCAACCTGGTGTTTGACAATGATTTAGACAGGTCGGCACAACGCACGAGCCAGGTAGGCGCACTCTCACCCACAGGACGCACTAGACTCCACAACTTGGGTCTAACGGACTGATGGAGACAATGCCACCCTAAATCGCGAGGATTCTCATATTACTCCAACGCACATAAAACTTACGCTAGACTGGACCACTTTTTAGGCTCGAACGCTCTCCGCGACGTCACACTTTTGGCCGATATCTTGGCGGCGACTCTATCTGACCACGCCCCAGTGGAGGTCACGTTGGCTCTCCCATGGATTCGTAATCCGACCAGGCATTGGCGTTTTCGCGATACCCTATTGCACAGGCCGGACATAGTAGCCCAGATACGACGAGCACTAGAGGACTATTTATTGCACAATGACAGCCCAGACATAGCTCTTTCTACCCGATGGGAGGCCCTTAAGGCAGTCATCAGGGGAGAGGTCATCGCCATCTCTTCCGCGGATAATGCGGACCGTAAAGCAAAAAAGGAGGAACTGACACTAAAGGTACGCGAACTGGAACAGATGCATCAGCGTACCGGGGCTCCCCGCTCCTGGCGGCTGTTAACAGCAGCACGAGCACAACTGGCTACCATTGACCGGGACAGAGCGGAGTATACGGCACTGCGGCTGCGTCACTCCTTTTATACAGGTGGGGACATGTGCGGGAGACTACTCGCACACCGGCTTCGGGAAGTCCGACAACGCGAGGGAGTTCGGGAGGTCAGGGACCACGCAGGAGTGTCAATCTCGGAAGATGCGACTATCGCCTAGGTCTTCCGAAACTTCTATGCCCACCTTTACGATGAACAACCTCTGGAGCCATCAGACATAGAGGCGTACCTAGCAGGGGCCCGTCCCCCTGCACTGACGCCTGACCAGGCGACTCACATAGAGAGAGAGAGATCAGACCGGAGGAAGTCATAGCGGCTATAGCCCGCTTAAAGCTAGGGAAATCCCCAGGCCCCGACGGCTATACCGCAGCTTTTTATGAGCAATTTTGCTCCACACTTACCCCTCTCCTTACTAGGCTCTACAACTCATTTGCGACGCCCGGGGCGATCCCTTCCTCTATGCTGGAAGCAGCGATAGCTGTCATACCCAAGCCGGGGAAAGATAAGGTGGACTGTGGGTCATACCGGCCCATCTCGTTGAACATTGATTTGAAGCTCTATACTGGGATACTGGCCGCCCGGCTGGCCCCTTATATCCCCGAACTGGTGGACCCGGATCAGGCTGGATTCATCCCGCAGAGACAAACGAGTGACAACACTAAATGTGTCACCCATCTAATAGAAAAGGCCTCCCGTATCGCCGGGGACTACATACTCCTTACTATAGACGCGGAGAAGGCCTTTGACTCGGTCCATTGGCCCTATCTCGAGCAGGTATTGGTTCGCGCGGGTCGGGGGGGAAAAGACGCGTACTCACATTTTTAATTGCTATCACTCACCCACAGCCACGGTGCGGATCAATGGGCACACATCTACTCCCTTCCCCATCCACAGAGGCACGAGGCAGGGGTGCCCCCTATCGCCCCTCCTCTTTGCCCTCTACATGGAACCTATGGCACAGAGAGTACGGGACCACCCCCAGATTGCCGGCATACGTCTCGGAGGTGACACTCATACTATAAGCCTCTACGCCGATGACGTACTAGCTACCCTAACGAACCCTGGGACGGCCTTGGGGAGCTTCATAGAGGAACTGGACACCTTTGCGAGCGCCTCTGGGTTCAAAGTCAACTTGACGAAATCCCCTGTGCTGAATCTCTCGCTGTCGGCCCAAGATCGGGTGGACCTTCAGACTCGACACTCCTTGAAGGGGTCCGATGATGTCGTCCCCTACTTGGGTATCCAATTGGCTCCGACTTTGCAGGCTATGAGGACGGCTAATTACGCCCAACTCCACACACACATTCGTGCTGAGCTACGAAGATGGAAGCATCACCAGATTTCGTGGCTGGGACGTGTTGCAGCTATTAAGATGTCAGTCCTCCCTAAAATTTTGTACCTTTTCCAGACGCTCCCCCTACCGCCTCCAACTGGTTGGCTACATAGGGTGCAATCAGAACTCTCACTCTTTATCTGGCAAAGGCGTAAACCAAGAATGAAACGGCTGGTCAGCTTCCTCCCTCCACACGAAGGGGACTTGGGGATTCCGGACCTCACGCTCTATTATAATGCTGCGCAGCTTCGACATCTGGTCGAATGGAGTAGAGCTGAATCCGAGAAGCATTGGCTCTTCCAAGATCGAGCAATCGCTGGTACCCCACTGATGCGTGTTCCCTTTCTTCCGAAGCCTCACCGCCCACCTAATTTATACGCTTCACAGGTGACGCGCACAACTCTTACAGTTTGGGACTGGACTAACATACGTCACGGCCTCACTACCTTCCCGTCCCCACTTACTCCACTTTTTGACAACCCGGATTTTAACCCCGGGATGGAGCCGCAATCCTTTCAGCTGTGGAGAGACGCCGGCTGCCGAGCCTTAGGCCTCTTATTCGACAAAGGCGACATTCTCCCCTTCCCGCAGCTTAGGACTGTACACGGCCTCCCAGAATCTGAACACCTACACTACTTACAAGTGCGACATAGGGCCATGCAACCAGACAACCGGACACAGGCGGCTAGGCCTCTCACTACCTACGAGAGGTGGCTCATTACGCGGTCTTCAGACAAAAAGCTAATTTCCGACCTGTACAAGATGCTCCTGTCCCGATACACCCACACTTACCACGCAGGGCGAGCGTGCTGGGAGAGGGAACTTGGACGTAGTCTTCTCCCCAAGGAGTGGGAGGGAGCATGTTATAGAGCGCGCCACACAGCTACACATGTGGGTTTAACTGAGACACTTACCAAGCTTGTCTATTATTGGTATTATACGCCGGAAAGATTACATCAGATGGACGTGAAGCAAAACCCTGACTGCTGGAGAGGGTGCGGGAAGAGGGGCACACTGGTTCACCTCCTGTGGGAATGCGAACACCTTCAGACTTACTGGAAACACATCCTCGACGAAGTCGACAAACACTTAGATACAGAAATTCCAAGACTTCCTGAATATGTCCTCTTAGGGGTGCCAAACCCACTTACCTATCCGCTGAAATCCAGGCGAGGGAAGCAGATAGCCATAGCCCTAGACACAGCCGTCCAGAATATATTAATCCATTGGAGAACGCCTCACACTCCTGCACATACCGGGTGGTATCAGCGACTGTGGCATGTATTAGGCATGGAAAAGATCTCCCTTACTTTGGCCGGGAAGGGCTCCTCCTTCGGTGATCTATGGCAGCCATTCCTCGCTATGCTCGCGCAAGACTTTAGGGAATTGTCCTGCCCAAGATACTTACGTCCCCTACGCCTTAGCGCACCAGATCCCTCCACACAAGACGACTTAGCTACTTGAACGACCCTACGCTTAATATGCCACTGCATGGACAGACCGGACCGAGGGAGGGTGGGGGTGGCTCTCTCTGAATCTTCTTCTTTCTTTTCTTTGACTATCTCTGTCGGGGTGGGGGGTGGGACTGTACCTGTTTTTGTTGACCTTTGTTAGTCAATGCACTATTTAACATCTGAGGTGGACCCCGCATGGTCCGTTGCATGTGAACTTATCTTCTGCATTGCCCAATAAAAAGAATTAAACCATAAAGCTGGTACTGGGGTTACGACAATTATGCGTTTCCCCTGAGCCAGTGCTCTTTCTCTTGCTACAGCGGTCTGAACTGCTGTCAGGATTTTTTCCGTTGAAGTGAAACGCATTTCTGCGTCTGTGTACAGGTGTGATTTGTATGCGATTGGTACAGTTTCTCCTTCATTGAAGGTTAAGTAAGTGTACCCGCATTGACCCGTTATTACATGGATCACCAAGTTGCGTACGTTTACGCGTGTTTGGAAGTGTTTGGAAGCAATCATGTCTTCTTGTAATGAACGTAGGATATTTGAATGTTCCTGTGTCCAATGTTTGACTGAAAAGTCAGGTTTTATTAAGTCGTAGAAAGGTTTTACTTTTTCTGCGTAATCTAAAATGTATGTTCTGCCGAAATTTAGGAATCCCAGTATTGATTGTAGATTTTTTAATGATTTTGGAGGCTGGAGCAGCGCACAGTTTTCTAAAAAGTTAGCCGCCAGGCTTTTCCCTTCACTTGAAAGCTTGTATCCTAAAAACAGGACTTTGAGGTGGGCTATTTTTGATTTTTTTTAAATTACATTTGTAGCCCTCCGAGGCGAAACCTATAATAATGGTGCTCACCCTGGTCAAGTGCTTTTTTAAGTCATCGTCCATCAGATAAATATCATCCACATAGGACAATGCTTCCTCATCAAAATTTTGGAGTAACTCTGTTACTCTTGCTGAGAATACCCCCGGGCTGTTCTTATACCACTGGGGGAGCGACAAAATTGCCGCTGGGACCCCAACGCTGAGAATGCGGTCAAATACCTGCTTTAGGGCGCTATATTTTGGCAGAAAAATCCATTTGAGATATCTAATGTAGTTTTGTATTTTTTCCGCACAATGTTATTCATCAATGCGGCACTGTGTGCATTTTGGACAGCGAATGTCTTTGTGCACGAGTTTAAATGTCTTTAATCTAAAACTAGACGATATGTGTTGTCCGGTTTCGATACTGGAAACAAAGGATTGTTCATTGGTGAGGTGCATGTTTCAATCACCCCTTGGTGTTCAAGTTGATCTAAGATCTCCCTGACTTGTTTTTTAGCTTCTTGCTTTATTGGGTATTGCCTCTGAGCATTTGGTGAAACTTTTAACGGGATCACGTGGTGGGTTGAATACTCATCCCAACCGGCATGATTTTTGTATAGTGCTGGAGCTAGGGCAACCGCCCACTCCTGTGCATAAGCATGTTTAAGATGTATGGGAACGAGGTCGGAGAATGATGGAAAAATTACATTTTCTCCCCTGGGGCACTCCATGATGAATGTTGGCGGCCAATCTTGTTCTGCTAATAGGATGTCATAACCGGATGACAGATTTTCCCAAAAGAGACCTTTGACTTTCCTGGGCTTGTCCCCCTCCATTTGGAGTGTTATTTCGTGTAACTTATGTGGGACGCTCACCCTGGTGTCTGGTTTTTCCACCGTGATGTAATCATTCAAGTCCGCTGTCACCAGAAATTCCTTCAGGTTCTGGCAAGCTATTGTTACTTCTGCCCACTGTCTAGCATCGTCAGAGCCCATTCCCCGTTCAGAAGCTGCATCCTCAGAATTCTGGGCATGTCTGATCTTTATGCCTGCAACTTTCTTTTTCTTAAACTGTGGTTTTGATTTTGGTTTGTCTTCTTTTTTGGAAGTATAGAGTTGAGCGCTTTGCTTGTCTCTGGACTTTGTACGCTCCTCTTTGTGTTCTGGCCGTCCTTCTCTCTCTGAGTTTTTTGTCGAGCCCTGAAAGGAACGTGTATCAGTATCCTGATACCGGTCAGGTTTCCTAATATTATCCCTGTTCCTGAGGTTATACCTCTTTTCAGAGGGCTCCTGTGGAGGAGATCTGCCCCGGGATTGACATCTGTTTGTAAAGTTTTGTTGTTTTTTATTTTCCCACTTCTTTTTAGAAGAAGCAGGTGTCTGATTTGTAGTGTCCTTTTCAGGACTGCCCATCAGTTGTGGTTTTAATGTTTTCCCACCCAAACTGTCTCTGCATATGCAGTTTTAATCATTTTGGGCAGTTTGTGTTGTTGATCCAACGGACTGAACTCCCTTAGGCGTTGGCGGATTGCCACTGATGCTGCTTCCCCTTTAATATTAGCTAGTATTATGGCTGATACCTGGTCATAGTTATTTAATAACTTCATCCCTAAGTTTAGGGCAGGTTCTGCTCCGTACTCATTTTGTATTTGTCTCAATACGTCAGGTACTACTGCTAATGAAGGAATACCATGTGTTCTGGTATATATGGCAGCAAAGACTGTACCCCAAGAGGTGCAGTCCTCTACTTGTGGTGTTATCCCCATGGGCAAGCAGATTGTTAACATTCTGTGTTTTTCAAATGGGGTAGTATTCGGAAATACTGCCTCTAGCTGAGTTATTTTCTGAGCTACCCAGAATGGCATTTGTTCACGTTTCGTGGGCATTTTGCCCATTATTGCGTGTAATGTTTGTGGTGTAATTTTAGTTGCTGTACCCTGAAATTGAGTTCCATTTGTTGCAGCTGATGTTGGTTGGACTGTGAAAGTCCTCATGACATACTGTGTCAGGTTTCTGTAGATTTTGATTAAATCCTTGTGTTGTAAGAGTAAGTCTGGCTGTGGCATTGTTTCAATGTCAGGATGTGGTGTGTAGGCCGCTAATATTGGCCACGTTGCTCCGTCTCCTCTGAGCAGACCTAATCTTGCTCTGTGTCTTATGTGGGGTAGGGCGCCTTTAAACCAGTATAGGTGTTCCTGGTAAGTGAGTGGAATTTCTATGTCCTCGCAAGGAACATATTCCCGTGGTGCATCTCCTTCTGTATAGTAGTGAAATGTCTGTGTTCTTGCATCTGCTGCTGGGAATGTAACCCACGAATAAAATATCTCTGTTTTGTTTGATTCGTGTGCCTCAATCACGAAAGCTACTAAGCCACCCCTAGATGTTAAACCATAGTCCATTAGTTTCAGGGTGATAGTGCGTCTTAATTTTTGCGTCTTAATTTTTGTGCAATTTGTATTGCATTTGCATCTTCTTCCTCGTCTGAGAGGTGTATAGCCACCACTTGGTTATCTGCGCCCTCAGTCATTTTGTAAAAGGAGAAGTTTTGTTCAAGGAAACTAAGATAAGGTGTTATGCACAATTTTAGGAACAAAATGTCCTTCAAGCTTGAATAACCAACAGCCAACAGCCAATAAATAGATTTCTCGCCTACTCAGCTGTGGTGGAGTTTGTGCCCACCCACTCCAGATGTCTCTGGCGTTTTGTGAGTAGGGGTCTCTGAGAATAGCACGACTGAACTACTCAGATTCTACTGTAAAATAAGAGCCCAACCATCGTTGGTGGCACCATGCCGTGTAGTTCCTATAGTACCCGTGCAGGACCTGCGCGTTTGGATAACATAAACTGTGGGCTTGGTGGCAGACTGATTCTGTACACCCCCACCGAGAAATGTTAGCCTG
Source organism: Calotriton arnoldi (assembly GCA_963921515.1). Taxonomy (NCBI): domain Eukaryota; kingdom Metazoa; phylum Chordata; class Amphibia; order Caudata; family Salamandridae; genus Calotriton; species Calotriton arnoldi. The sequence continues at coordinate 170,565 of CAWUFW010000415.1, forward strand.
TTTGCATTAGCTAGCTCACAGTGCCACTAGTGTCTCCTCTTATCGGGGAGAGATTAGTTTCTGGCAACCTAAGAACATGACAACCCTGATCCCTCAAGATCATGGAAACAATGTACTACTTTTCACTCAGTCACTCGTGCTCATTTAGTTGATCTCAGAGGTACACAGAATAAACAATCTGGGCGTTTCAATAAGGGTTTATTGAACAGTTGTTATTCTCGTGTAAAGTATATGAGCTGAAACAACCATTAGACCGTAGCAGAGATATATGATTAGCAGTACTATGAATATAAAAGGATAGTACAGTTCTATCATCTTGCAATAAGCATGAATAAATACATGAATATAAAATACATTGATAAAAGAGAGTGCGTACTCCTACGATGCCTATCTAGCTCCTACGATGCCGATCTAGATGTACCTAAGTGTACCTAGCATGTGAGTAGGTGTGTAGCCAAGAATCCCTCTAGGATTTAGTCGAACCCCATTACCTGAAGTGCGAATGTAGGAGCCCTTCTTGGTCTCGAGTTGGACACCCCGCAAGGGATGTTCAGACCACTGTCAGCTGGAGCGTCTGCATGCAGGAGCCTCAGCGTCTCTGGTCAGTGTGTCGGCCTGGAAGTCTCGGTTCCCTCTAACTCCTGATAGCAAGAGGTGCTGTATTTATACAGAAAAGTATATAGAGTCCCTTTGTCCCTTGTTCTTGTGTTAGCCATTGTTGGGTATGAGGATGACGTATGGGATGAACCTTGTGCGTAGATATTAGGAAGGTGGTGTATAGCCCCTGCCTGGTTTCCAAGTAGCCTCATGAATATTTTATTCATGCAGTGTCAGTCTAAAGATGAAGTCATAGAACACTATTGTTCGGGAAAAACCCTCCTTCTGCACCCAGGCCTAGAACTAGGTAAAAGGTTCAGTCCATAAAAGGCGTTCAATCCTTAAAAGGCTTGTTAGTGTGTAATTTAGGGGAGGTGATGTAGGTGAAAGGGTATGATGTTACCCAGGCCTATATTAGGGTACCTATATGAAACATAACATGGTGTGATGAATAATCAGCACTCAGGGACGATGCCTCAAAAATCCAGATGCACTGCTTCGATGCAACAGTGGCGAAACAGGCACTGTGTTGATTCCACAGCTGCGAAGCAGCCGCTGTGTAGGAGTCAGAGAGGGAGCCACTGACTTTGGTGTCACGGGGCTCCAAACTCACGCTGCGGTGATTCTTTTGACGCACTGTGATGGCAAGTTAGGGCCTGAGGTGAAAGCTGTGTTCGATGCATCCAGCGGGAACCACGCTTCGGGGCAGGAAGTGGCAATGCATGAATCCTTTACAGCGAAGCATTGATAAAACAGGTGCTGGGAGTTGATGCATGGATTTTCTCCTTAGGATCACCAGATTTCACTTCCAAGGGCCCAGGAACTGGAATTGACATCACTTGGCAAGTCAGGACTCTCAGAAGAGCCCGGTCACTGGCAGGTGAAGTCTTTCATTGCCCTGATACTTCTTAATAGGAGACAAGCTCAACTCAAGCCCTTGGAGAACCTTGGAGACAGGATACAGAAAGCAAAGTCCAGTGGTGCCCTGCCCGCTGCTGCTGCTGGTAAGCTCGCCCCCCTGCTTGCTGCCTCTGTGCCTGTTTTGCCTTTTGCTTCCCCTCGTTGCCCCCGTTTTTCCGTGTCCTTTTTTGCCTTCTGTACCTCTCGTTTGCCCCTGATTCTCTGTGTCCTTTTTTGCCTTCTGTACCCCTCGTTTGCCCCCGTTTTTCTGTGTCCTTTTTTGCCTTCTGTACCCCTCATTTGCCCCTGATTCTCTGTGTCCTTTTTTGCCTTCTCTACCCCTCATTTGCCGCTGATTCTCTGTGTCCTTTTTTGCCTTCTGTACCCCTCGCTGCCCCTGATTCTCTGTGTCCTTTTTTGCCTTCTGTACCCCTCGTTGCCTCTCTCCACTCCCGCTCAAGCCGCTGCGTCCCCTGCGGCCCCGCCCCCCTGACTGACCATTCGCTGCCCCTGCCTCCCGCCTCCCAGCTGCTCCTCCCTCCCACCTCCCCATATATGGCGGCCGCTGCGCGGTGAGGAGAGCGACCCTTGACCTTGCCAGGTAGGTCGCTCCCCCACCACACAGCTCGCCTGTGGTGCCCTGCCCGCTGCTGCTGCTGGTAAGCTCGCCCCCCTGCTTGCTGCCTCTGTGCCCGTTTTGCCTTTTGCTTCCCCTCGTTGCCCCCGTTTTTCCGTGTCCTTTTTTGCCTTCTGTACCCCTCGTTTGCCCCTGATTCTCTGTGTCCTTTTTTGCCTTCTGTACCCCTCGTTTACCCCCGTTTTTCCGTGTCCTTTTTTGCCTTCTGTACCCCTCGTTTGCCCTTGATTCTCTGTGTCCTTTTTTGCCTTCTGTACCCCTCGTTTGCCCCCGTTTTTCTGTGTCTTTTTTTGCCTTCTGTACCCCTCGCTGCCCCTGATTCTCTGTGTCCTTTTTTGCCTTCTGTACCCCTCGTTGCCTCTCTCCGCTCCCGCTCAAGCCGCTGCGTCCCCTGTGGCCCCGCCCCCCTGACTGACCATTCGCTGCCCCTGCCTCCCGCCTCCCAGCTGCTCCTCCCTCCCACCTCCCCATATATGGCGGCCGCTGCGCAGTGAGGAGAGCGACCCTTGACCTTGCCAGGTAGGTCGCTCCCCCACCACACAGCTCCGCCTGTGGTGCCCTGCCCGCTGCTGCTGCTGGTAAGCTCGCCCCCCTGCTTGCTGCCTCTGTGCCCATTTTGCCTTTTGCTTCCCCTCGTTGCCCCCATTTTTCCGTGTCCTTTTTTGCCTTCTGTACCCCTCGTTTGCCCCTGATTCTCTGTGTCCTTTTTTGCCTTCTGTACCCCTCGTTTGCCCCCATTTTTCCGTGTCCTTTTTTGCCTTCTGTGCCCCTCGTTTGCCCCTGATTCTCTGTGTCCTTTTTTGCCTTCTGTACCCCTCGTTTGCCCCCGTTTTTCTGTGTCCTTTTTTGCCTTCTGTACCCCTCGTTTGCCCCTGATTCTCTGTGTCCTTTTTTGCCTTCTGTACCCCTCGTTTGCCCCCGTTTTTCTGTCCTTTTTTGCCTTCTGTACCCCTCGTTTGCCCCCGATTCTCTGTGTCCTTTTTTGCCTTCTGTACCCCTTGTTTGCCCCCGTTTTTCTGTGTCCTTTTTTGCCTTCTGTACCCCTCATTTGCCCCTGATTCTCTGTGTCCTTTTTTGCCTTCTGTACCCCTCGCTGCCCCTGATTCTCTGTGTCCTTTTTTGCCTTCTGTACCCCTCGCTGCCCCTGATTCTCCGTGTCCTTTTTTGCCTTCTGTACCCCTCGTTGCCTCTCTCCGCTCCCACTCCAGCCGCTGCGGCCCCACCCCCCTGACTGACCATTTGCTGCCCCTGCCTCCCGCCTCCCAGCTGCTCCTCCATCCCACCTCCCCATGTATGGCGGCCGCTGCGCGGTGAGGAGAGCGACCCTTGACCTTGCCAGGTAGGTCGCTCCCCCACCACACAGCTCCGCCTTTGGTGCCCTGCCCGCTGCTGCTGCTGGTAAGCTCGCCCCCCTGCTTACTGCCTCTGTGCCTGTTTTGCCTTTTGCTTCCCCTCGTTGCCCCCGTTTTTCCGTGTCCTTTTTTGCCTTCTGTACATCTCGTTTGCCCCTGATTCTCTGTGTCCTTTTTTGCCTTCTGTACCCCTCGTTTGCCCCCGTTTTTCCGCGTCCTTTTTTGCCTTCTGTACCCCTCGTTTGCCCCTGATTCTCTGTGTCCTTTTTTGCCTTCTGTACCCCTCGTTTGCCCCTGTTTTTCTGTGTCCTTTTTTGCCTTCTGTACCCCTCGTTTGCCCCTGATTCTCTGTGTCCTTTTTTGCCTTCTGTACCCCTCGTTTGCCCCCGTTTATCTGTGTCCTTTTTTGCCTTCTGTACCCCTCGTTTGCCCCTGATTCTCTGTGTCCTTTTTTGCCTTCTGTACCCCTCGTTTGCCCCCATTTTTCTGTGTCCTTTTTTGCCTTCTGTACCCCTCATTTGCCCCTGATTCTCTGTGTCCTTTTTTGCCTTCTGTACCCCTCATTTGCCCCTGATTCTCTGTGTCCTTTTTTGCCTTCTGTACCCCTCGCTGCCCCTGATTCTCTGTGTCCTTTTTTGCCTTCTGTACCCCTCGTTGCCTCTCTCCGCTCCCGCTCCAGCCACTTCGTCCCCTGCGGCCCCGCCCCCCTGACTGACCATTCGCTGCCCCTGCCTCCTGCCTCCCAGCTGCTCCTCCCTCCCACCTCCCCATATATGGCGGCCGCTGCGCGATGAGGAGAGCGACCCTTGACCTTGCCAGGTAGGTCGCTCCCCCACCACACAGCTCCGCCTGTGGTGCCCTGCCCGCTGCTGCTGCTGGTAAGCTCACCCCCCTGCTTGCTGCCTCTGTGCCCGTTTTGCCTTTTGCTTCCCCTCGTTGCCCCCGTTTTTCTGTGTCCTTTTTTGCCTTCTGTACCCCTCGTTTGCCCCCGTTTTTCCGTGTCCTTTTTTGCCTTCTGTACCCCTCGTTTGCCCCTGATGCACAAGTTACTAACTTGTGTAACGATATATCTGTAAGAGACAGTAGTTAGTGACAGATTCCTTACCTTAGAATATCCCCAGGCGTCAGGCTGGATCCGGAAAGTTTTGCGTAGCAGTACCCTTGCGCGTCGGTAGGCGGCGTCGTGCGGCTCCGCGTCCGTCGTCGGCGTCGTGATCGCCGGGATGACGTCGCGGGCAGTACTTAGGCGCCGCCCTGCGCGCTGACGTCAGTTCTGTACACGACTTTCCGCGCCAGGAACGCAGAGCCATGCAAGAAGCTGACACAGGTGTCTGAAAAATACTAGGGCCCTGAAAGGGATGTCCTTAACCCTAGAAATCAGTTCGCAGAACGGGAGGATGGGTGGGGCGGTAAGGAATCTGTCACTAACTACTGTCTCTTACAGATATATCGTTACACAAGTTAGTAACTTGTGCATCTGAAAGAGACACGTTAGTGACAGATTCCTTACCTTAGAATAGATACCCCAGCAATACCAACCCCGGTGGTGGGTCTGCGAACAAAGATCAGACAAGGAAGTCCTGGAGGACAGAACGGCCAAAGAAGCCGTCCCTCCGGACCTGACTGTCAAGGCAGTAATGCTTAGTAAACGTGTGCAGCGAGGCCCACGTAGCCGCCTGACAGATAACCGGCAGCGGAACACCGCGGCCCAAGGCCGTGGTAGCAGCCGTAGCCCTGGTGGAATGGGCACGCAGCCCAACAGGAGGTTCCTTTTAGCCAAAGAATAGCAGGTCTTGATGCACAAGGTAACCCAGCGGGAGATGGTCCTCTTGTGCACCGCCCGACCTTTTTGGCGCCCACGTAGCCAACAAAGAGCTGGTCATCCACCCGGAAGTGTTTTGTGCGGTCAATATAGAAAGAGAGCGCACGTTTTGGGTCCAGACGGTGGAGCCTCTCTTCCTCTCTGGAAGGATGCGGAGGCGGAAAGAAGGTGGGCAAAGTGATGGTCTGCCCAATGTGGAAAGCAGTAACCACCTTTGGCAAGAAGGACGGACGCGTCCGAAGAACAACCTTGTCTGGATGAACAGACAGAAAGGGAGGTTTGCAAGATAGAGCCTGGAGCTCACTCACCCGCCGAGCGGAGGTGATGGCCACCAGAAAGGCTGTCTTCAGAGTCAGAAGACGAAGAGGACAGTTATGTAGAGGCTCAAAGGGAGCGCACATTAAAAGGTAAGAACCAAGTTCAAGTCCCACTGAGGCATCACAAACGGAACAGGAGGGAAGAGGTGAGTAATGCCTTTTAAGAACCTGTTAACAACAGGGGACTTGAAAAGGGAGGGCTGATCAGGGAGCCTGAGGAAGGCCGAGATAGCACAAAGATAACCCTTGATGGTACCCAGGGCAGAACCCTGTTGGGCCAGAGAGAGAAGGAACAGAAGGACCTCAGAAAGAGGGGCAGAAAGAGGATTCACAGCCTTTGCTGTGCACCATGCCACAAATTTGTTCCACCTGCAGGCGTATACCACCTTAGTGGAGGGACGCCTGGCTGCCAGAATCACATCACAAACTTCGGGAGGCAAGTCGAAAGGAATCAACTGCCGCCGCTCAATCTCCACGCAAGCAGGTGTAGACTGGACAGGTTCGGGTGGAGGACCGTCCCCTGCTGCTGCGACAGAAGATCCTCCCGAAGAGGCAGACGGATCGGGGGATCTATGCTCATATTGAGTAGCTCGGGATACCAAACTCTTCGAGCCCAGTCCGGAGCCACAAGAATGACTTGGGCCCGGTCGTGCCGAATCTTCTTCAACACTCTGGGTAGAAGTGGTATAGGCGGAAAGGCGTACAATAGACCGCAACTCCACTCGTGACGAAAAGCGTCGCCGAGCGAGTGCCGCCTTGGAAATTCCAACGCGCAGAACTGATGACATTGCGCGTTCTCTTCGGTGGCGAATAGATCTAACCAAGGCTCTCCCCACCGTAGAAAGAGTCCTTGCGCCACTTCCGAGTGAAGACGCCATTCGTGATCCATCATGCACCTGCGGCTGAGGTTCGTCCGCCCTGGCGTTCAGGGAACCTGCCAGGTGTTGAACCACCAGGAACATGCCCTGATGTTCCAGCCATGTCCAGAGGCGCAGAGCCTCCTGACAAAGGGTCCACGACCCCACCCCGCCTTGTTTGTTGCAGTACCACATGGCGGTGGTGTTGTCTGTGAACACCTGCACTACCTTCCCTTTGACAGAGGGAAGGAATGCCTTGAGTGCAAGTCGGATCGCCCGGAGCTCCAGAATGTTGATATGGAGCCGGGACTCCGCCGGAGACCAGAGGCCTCTGATCTCCGCCTCTCCCATGTGACCGCCCCATCCCAGAAGGGACGCGTCCGTCACAACTGTATGCTCTGGCTGGGGAAGGGAGAGGGATCTGCCCATGACCCATTGCCGGTTCGAGAGCCACCACTGCAACTGTTTTGCAGTCCCCTCCGAGATCTGGACGTGATCGGACAGGTTGCCCTGGTGCTGCGCCCACTGGAACTTCAGGTCCCACTGCAGAGCCCGCATATGCCATCTGGCATGATTGACCAGCAGGATGCAGGAGGCCATGAGGCCCAGCAGCCTCAGGGTCATCCGTACCGAAACCCAGGATAAAGGCCGAAAGATCGGAATCATAGCCTGAATATCCCGGACTCGCCGTTCGGGAGGATAGGCCCGAAACTGCGTCGTGTCCAGAACTGCTCCGATGAAAAGGAGCTGTGGAGAAGGAATTAGATGCGACTTCGGCACATTGATGGAGAACCCCAGCGAGTGCAGGAGTTCGGCCGTAGTCTGGAGGTGGGAGACGACTGCCTGGGACGAGCCCGCCTTCAGCAGCCAGTCGTCGAGGTAGGGGAAGACTGAAACCCCTGCCCGGCGCAGATGAGCTGCGACCACCGCCATCACTTTCGTGAACACCCGAGGGGCACTGGTAAGGCCAAAGGGGAGCACGGTGAACTGAAAATGCTCGGGGCCTATCGTGAACCGAAGGTAACGCCGGTGGGCCGGCAGGACGGGGATGTGGAAATACGCGTCCTGCAAGTCCAACGCTACCAACCAGTCTCCAGGGTCGAGGGCAGTCAAGACCTGAGCTAGGGTGAGCATCTTGAACTTCTCCTTCCGGAGGAAGCGATTGACGTTCCGGAGGTCCAAGATAGGACGCATGTCCTCCTTGTCCTTTTTGGGCACCAGAAAGTAGTGGGAGTAGCAACCACGCCCTACTTCTGGGGTCGGAACATGCTCGATGGCCCTCTTGGTCAAGAGGGCCGTGACTTCCTTCCGTAGAAGCACCAAGTGATCCCCTGACATGCGGTGGAATTGAGGTGGCATGGCTGGGGGTGGTCTCGAAGGGGAGGGAGTAGCCCCTTCGGACAATGTCCAAGACCCACCTGTCCGAGGTGATGGTGCGCCAGTGGGGAAGGTGATGGCGGACCCTGCCCACTACTGGCGTGCCGTGCACCTGAAAGGAGGGACTAGGAGGGCTTGGAGGCCGCGGACGGGTTGGAGGTGGTGGCCTGACCCGCACGCTGGTTGCCCGATCCGCCACGGCGGAATCCACGTCCTCGGCCACGCGAAGACGCCTGCTGCGCGGGCCGGTGGCTGGGCTGCTGACGTGAAGGGGCGCCCCTACCGTGGCCACGATAGGGGCGAAAAGCAGAAGGCAGCGGAGGGCGTGTAGCAGAAAGGCCCAGGGACTTTGCAGTAGCCCGCGAGTCCTTAAAGCGCTCCAACGCATGGTCTGCTTTGGACCCAAAAGACCGACTCCATCAAAGGGCATGTCCATGAGAGTATTCTGGACATCCCCTGAAAACCAGTGGTTCTCAGCCAGGCGTGGCGCCGGAGCGCCACCGTCGTTGCAATCGACCTGCCCAGCGAGTCGGCGGTGTCAAGGCCACAACGGATAGTGTATTTGGCCGCATCCCTTCCTTCCGCAATGGCGCGGGAAAGCAGTGCCTGGACCTCCTCAGGGCACTGGGGCAAAACATCCGCCACCGAATCCCACAGGGAGTGGGTATATCGGCCCAAAAGACAAGCGGTGTTAACGGACCGCAAGCCAGCACTGGAGGAAGAAAAACCTTTCTTCCCAAACTGATCCAGGCGTTTGGATTCCCTATCCGGAGGAGCGGTAGGGAAGGCGGTTTGGGAAGCGGAGGCTTGGACAACCAAGCTCTCAGGAGTGGGGTGGACAGAAAGAAACAGGGGGTCGCCCGGAGCGGGGCGATGGCGTCGTGACACGTTCCGATCCACAGGAGCCCCTGTGTTGGGCTTGGACCAGGCGCCCAAAAGAACGTCAGTGAGGGCGTCGTTAAACGGCAGCACAGTCTCCGCAGAGGAGGCTGCCGGCTGAAGCACCTCTGTCAAGATGTTAGGCTTGACCGTCAAAGTAGGGAGCTGGAGACGTAAGGCCCCAGCAGCCCTACGCAACACCGTACCAAAATTGGCCCCCTCCTCCGTAGCCACGGGAGGAGACAGCATGCCAGTGTCAGGAGAAGTATCCAGACCACTGGCCTCCCCTAGACTCTCTGTCCAGTCCTCATCATACTGACACTTGCGTGTCAGAGGGTCATCAGACCCCTCCCAGTCCTCCTGGTCCTCCTCTGGTTCAAAATAAGGAGGAGGAGGGACATTTGGGACCCAAGGTCCCATCGGCGCCGGAGCCGGCGTCGAGCGACGTCGCTCCGGGTCCATGTCCGGAGCCGGAAGGAACTGGGGGACGACGCCGCCCGGAGCCCAGGGCGGCCTCGAGAACGGCACCGGAGACATCGGCGCCGGCGGAGGTGTCGTGAGGTCGACCGGCGTCGATGGGGGTTGTGGAGCCGGGATCGAGGCCGGGGCCGAAGCCGGAGCCGGGATCGAGGCTGGAGGCTCGGGCGACGCCGGGGCCGGAGCCGCCGGCGACGCCGGAGCAACCCCATCAGGGCCCGCGGGGCCCGAAGGCGCACCGGAGGGGCCTGAAGGCCCGAAGAGGCGGGCCATGGCCGACAGGAACTCCTGTACCTTGGCCGGATCCGCCCCCGAACCCGGGAAGGGCGGGTATGACGGGGGCGACTCCACAGGCAAGTCCGGGGCCGCGGGGACGGTGCCGGGAGGGGCCTCAGCCGAGTCGCGAGACCGGCGAGGCGAAGTCCGAGAGCGACGATGCTTCTTGGACTTCTTGTGCCTAGACTTACCGGACGAAGAAGACTTCGACGCCGACGACCGGTGTGCACTCCGCGAGCGACCCCTGGACCTCTCACGCGACCGGGGCTTCCGCGGAGCCGAATGCCGGGCCTCGAGGAGCTTTCGAGACCGCTCTCGCAAAGCTTTCGGGTTGAGGGCCTGGCATTCGGGACAAGACTCGGTGTCGTGGCCTCGGCCGAGGCAGAAGAGACACTCCCAATGCGGGTCGGTGACGGACATCATCCGCGCACAGGCGCCGCATCGCTTGAAGCCGGGCATCCCTACGACACCTTAAAGCTGGAAAAAACAGTGAAAAAATCACCAAAAAGTATGGTCAAAAATTGACCAGGGCACTGCTCTTCCCGGATCTGCGCTTACTGGCGCGGAAAAAGAAGAACTGACGTCAGCGCGCAGGGGCGGCGCCTAAGTACTGCCCGCGACGTCATCCCGGCGATCACGACGCCGACGACGGACGCGGAGCCGCACGACGCCGCCTACCGACGCGCAAGGGTACTGCTACGCAAAACTTTCCGGATCCAGCCTGACGCCTGGGGATATTCTAAGGTAAGGAATCTGTCACTAACGTGTCTCTTTCAGATTCTCTGTGTCCTTTTTTTCCTTCTGTACCCCTCATTTGCCCCCATTTTTCTGTGCCCTTTTTTGCCTTCTGTACCCCTCGTTTGCCCCTGATTCTCTGTGACCTTTTTTGCCTTCTGTACCCCTCGTTTGCCCCCGTTTTTCTGTGTCCTTTTTTGCCTTCTGTACCCCTCATTTGCCCCTGATTCTGTGTCCTTTTTTGCCTTCTGTACCCCTCATTTGCCCCTGATTCTCTGTGTCCTTTTTTGCCTTCTGTACCCCTCGCTGCCCCTGATTCTCTGTGTCCTTTTTTGCCTGCTGTACCCCTCGCTGCCCCTGATTCTCTGTGTCCTTTTTTGCCTTCTGTACCCCTCGTTGCCTCTCTTCGCTCCCGCCGCTGCGTTCCCTGCGGCCCCGCCCCCCTGACTGACCATTTGCTGCCCCTGCCTCCCGCCTCCCAGCTGCTCCTCCCTCCCACCTCCCCATATATGGTGGCCGCTGTGCGCCTAAGGCAAGCCCGTCTGCGCCCGTCCGCGCCTGGACCGCGCCCAGTGCCAGAAGCCCTGGTCCTCGCGCCCCCCCCTCAAGCCTCGACGACCGACGCCGATACGACGCCACCACACTCCACGCTCTCAACCCCGGACGGATACACAACTGCTTCAAGGCCGCCCCGAAACGCACTCATGGTCCCTTCACCTGCCGGAACTGCAGCTACACCAGCCTCAGAGCCGCCGAAGCGCCCGCCAAGAAGGACCTCAACCACCTCCGATGCATCCTACTGAAAACCCGCTCCGCACACAAACACGCCGTCGAGCTCTGAGACCTGCTCGACACATCAGCACCAGACGTCGCCTTCCTGACAGAGACCTGGATGAACGACTCCTCCGCACCCGACATCGCCATAGCCATCCCAGACGGCTATAAGATCACCCGCAGAGACCGCATCAACGGAGTAGGAGGAGGAATCGCCATCGTCCACAAGAACACCATCAGGGTCTCGACCAGCACCGACAACACTCTCTGCACCGCCGAACACATGCACTTCCAGATCCACCCGGACCCCAACACCACCCTTAGAGGCACCCTCGTCTACAGACCCCCTGGACCCCAACCCCAGTTCAGCGACTCCATCGCCGACTTCATCAGCACGCACCCCCTGACCTCCACCGACTACATCCTCCTCGGAGACCTGAACTTTCACCTGGAGAACAACAACGACAGCAACTCCACCACCCTGATCGACAACCTCGCCAACCTTGGACTGAGACAGCTCGTCACAACACCGACCCATTCCGCCGGCCATACGCTCGACCCCATCTTCTCCTCAAGCTCCCACGTCTCCTTCAGCCACACCACCGAACTCCTCTGGACCGACCACCGCTGCATTCACTTCACCTTCCAGAAACCCACCACACACCACCGCACCCAACAGATCCCACGCCGCTGCTGGAGCAAAGTCACCGAAGACCAACTATGGGCAAACCTCGCTCTCAGCCCACCCCCGACCCATCCGACACCAACGACGCTGCCTGCAACCTCAGACGATGGATAGACGACTGTGCCAACACCCTTGCCCCGCTGAAAAAAATCACCTACAGTGACACCACCAAAAGAGCCAGTTGGTTCACCCCGGAACTCCTAGCTTCCAAGCGTACCTGCCGGAAACTAGAGAAGAAATGGCACAGTGAAGAGACACCGGACAGCCACGCAGCCCACAAAGACGCCATCCGTAACCACCACCACCTCATCAGGTCCGCCAAGAGGATCTCCTTCAAAGACCGCCTCGACAACAACGCACACAACAGCAAGGAGCTCTTCAACATCGTGGAAGGAACTCTCCAACCCCAGCTCCAACACCAACGACATCCCGCCGTCGCAAGCCCTGTGCGACTCCCTCGCCACCTTCTTCCACCGCAAGATCGCCGACATCCACGACAGCTTCAACACCCAGACAGCCCCAACTGAGACCAATGCACCAGACCCGCCGCACACAATCGACCACGACCCCCTGCCAGCCTGGGCCAACGTGATCATTGACACCATCAAGACCATGAGCACAATACACTCCGGCTCCCCGTCAGACCCTTTCCCGCACCACATCTTCAACAAAGCCAGCAGCTCCATCGCACCCCACCTGCGCAACGTCATCAATCTCTCCTTCAAGAGCGCGACCTTCCCAGAGAGCTGGAAACACGCCGAGATCAACGCCCTACTCAAAAAACCCAAGGCGGACCCAAGAGACCTCCAGAACTTCCGGCCCATCTCCCTGCTCCCGTTCCCAGCCAAGGTCATCGAGAAGATCGTCAACAGACAGCTAACCCGATACCTCGAAGAAAACAGCATCCTGGACCCATCCCAGTCAGGGTTCCCCAGCAACCACAGCACTGAGACTGCCCTCATCGCCGCCACCGACGACATCAGGACCCTGCTGGACAACGGTGAGACCGCAGCCCTCATCCTGCTGGACCTCTCCGCCGCCTTCGACACTGTCTGCCACCGCACTCTACGCGCACGCCTCCACGACGCAGGGATCCGAGACAAGGCCCTGGAATGGACCACCTCCTTCCTCGCCGGCAGAACCCAGAGAGTCCGCCTCCCACCATTCCGATCCGAAGCCTCCGAGATCATCTGCGGCGTACCCCAGGGATCATCCCTCAGCCCGACACTGTTCAACATCTACATGGCCCCACTCGCACGCATCACCAGACAGCACGACCTCAACATAATCTCCTACGCCGACGACACTCAACTGATCCTCTCCCTCACCAAGGACCCCCTCACCGCCAAATCCAACTTCCACGAAGGAATGAAGGCCGTCGCCGACTGGATGAAGAACAGCCGACTAAAGCTGAACACGGACAAGACGGAGGTCCTCATCCTCGGCTACAACCCCTCAGCCTGGGACGACTCCTGGTGGCCAACGACACTGGGGGCAGCCCCGACACCCACCGACCACGCACGCAACCTGGGAGTCATCCTCGACTCAATGCTCTCCATGGCCAAACAAGTCAACGGGGTCTCCTCCTCCTGCTTCAGCACCCTCCGCATGCTTCGCAAGATCTACAGGTGGATCCCGACAGATACAAGAAGAACAGTCACCCAGGCCCTCGTCAGTAGCAGACTCGACTATCGGAACGCCCTCTACGCGGGAGCCCCGGCCAAGCTCTTCAAGCGACTGCTACGCATACAAAACGCCTCCGCACGCCTGATCCTCGACGTACCACGCCACAGCCACATCACCCCCCACCTGAGGAACCTGCACTGGCTCCCCGTCGACAGGAGAATCTCCTTCAAACTCCTCATCCACGCTCACAAGGCACTCCACAAGACCGGCCCAGCCTACCTCAACAGACGACTCTTCTTCTACGTCCCCAACCGCCAGCTCCGCTCCGCCGACCTCTCCCTCGCCACCGTCCCTCGCATTCGAAGAACAACCACCGGCGACAGATCCTTCTCCCACCTCGCCGCCAAGACCTGGAACACCCTTCCACTCAGCCTACGACAGACCCAAGACCTGCTGACCTTCAGGAGGCTACTCAAGACCTGGCTGTTCTTCCAGTAGCGGCACCCCCCCACCTTTTTTCCCTAGCGCCTTGAGACCCTCGCGGGTAAGTAGTGCGCTCTACAAATTCTGTGATTGATTGATTGATTGATTGAACCAATGCCGATAACACACGCAAATCTGTGATAGTCTATTGGAACACTGGCAGGGATGGAAATATGTCTATTTCACACATATGCTCTCAATACACCTGATAAAGTTTCCATTGGGCTAGGGTGATATTTCCTGGCGGTGAGAGTGGAGTGGACCCGTCACACCTTTAACCTAGTGCCATTGCACCTGCTACACTATTTATAGCTAAGCCCCTAAGCATGTTTCCGTTTGAAAGTAAGATTTATACACTTTTAAAAAACTGCTTTTTTACTGTTGATATCGTGTAGGGATATCTATTTTCCAGGCATTTTATCTCAAACCCTTATTGAATTCCATGTGTTTTCTTACAAGCAAACTGTATGATGTTATTGGTCAGGGTTTTTATACAACTATTTATAGCTTGTTAAAATATTGTATATTACCTGTCGAGAATTGCTTACCTCAAAAAGTGGCAAATCATGGGCTAAAAACTTAGGTAGGTTTACATCGATGATGGATCGAAGCAGTAAAACCTCTTCATTTTCAGCAGGAAATTTCAGCTATAAAAAAGAAAGCATCTTCATTAATGGTTAATGTCTAGGACATTTAAAGTATATTGAAAAGGAACACGAGTCACATTCACCAAGGACATTCGAACTTTCACATCTGCATCGATGATGCATAGAAATGGTTTCACCGGCGAAGGGACCTTTTGTATACCACATCTTTACAAATGTTTATCAATTCAGCACATTAGTATAAAAGCACTTAAATCTGAAAAATTACCCTGATGCTGTAACTACTATAGTCACCACAGCCATTGCTATATGTGGCACATATGAAATTATTCTCTCAGTGCTTTGAATAGGAGTGTACTTGAAAATATGAGTCTCTTATTTGCCCTTTGTTGTATTCCAAAAGTCTACATAAATCGAATACAGCCCTCTTTCCTGACATTCCCGATTGTAAATACAAAAAACAATAACATTATAGTAAATGCACTACAAATAGAAGGCAGAACAATATAACTTATAATGTATTGCTGTGAATGTATAGGGGTGGGGGGGCATAGTAGGGGATTTGGTATATTGTACCTTTTTGAAACATCCTAAGATTAAAAGAGGCATAACGTCTATATGCAGAATTATAATAGCTCAAGAATGGGAAACCGCTTTGGAATTCGTGTCTGTGCACTGATTCCTGAATGTTTTTCCTCATTCCACCTGGATATGTTGCCAGAATTTTCCTGGTGAAATCTGAGTAAGGAACTATGAAGGTGATGTTCCCGTACCATTCTGAGTCCTGAATCACCAGCAAACTCTATTTTTTGGCAGACATTCTAATAATGAGGGATAAAAAAAAGACAGGTGGGCCGCATATGTATTTGTATGTGCGAATGTATGAAATTGGGTTGCTTGTTGAGGGGATGAAACCATACTCAAGCAGAAACCACAATCCTTGTCAGGGTGAAACACAAACCAACCCTAAATTAACCTGTCCTTAATCCTCTGGTAGCTTGGCACAAAAGCAGTCAGGCTTAACTTAGAGGCAATGTGTAAAGTATTCATGCAACACACAAACAGTAATAAAGTGAAATCACAACACAAGAAAAATGTTACACCAATTTAGATAAATAGAGCAAAATGTAATAAATTATTTGAGACCAAAACAACAAAGATTCAATCAGTAGAACCAGAGATATGCAATTTTAAGGATTTAAGTGAAAATGGTGCCTAAAAGCACAAAGCGATAGCTGTGGATGTCTAGTCACGCTGGACCGGAACAAAGTCACAAGTTCAGGCCAACCTCAATGGAGCATGGGCCAGATACAGGGACCAAGTTAGGCCAGCTGAAGTAAGTACCTTAAATCATGGTTGCGTTGCATTGCCAGATCCTGCGTAGAAGATCTGAGAAGCTGCAGGCTGCGATGCAAGGTCTTGCATCAGAAATGTGTCGCACAGTAGCAGTTCTGATGAAGCTATCGAAGGGGCTTGTGATGCTAGGTACTGCATCGTTCTCAAGGATGCCATAGATGAAGGCTTGCGATGTGACGTCCTGCTTTGGGGATGCGTCATGTAGAGATGGTTCTGAGAAGCTTTAAGTTGCAAGGCGAGGTCCTGCACCTGGGATGTGTCATGCAGTGTCGGTTCCGATGCAGAGCTGCGGGGAATTGTGATGCGCTGCAACGACTCTGCCCAGGAGACCACAGCTGGGCTGGCAGAGCACCTTCAGGCCCACTTCCAAGGGTCCACTACTGGGGAGGCACCACTTGGGGGGGAAAGACTCACAGCAGACAGAGTCCAAGTGCTGGAGTCAAGGTGCATGGAGCCTTTTCTGCCTCTGAGGCTCTGATCAGGAGGCCAGCCAACTAGCCTTTGGAGTCACTCTGGTAGTCCTGGGTTCAAGATGCAGGTCCAGTCCTCTTCACTCAGGCAGCAGGGCAGCAGATAAGCAGTCCTTCTTGCAGCAGAGCAGTACAGCAGTCCTTCTGAGTCTTCCACAGGTCAAGAGGTGTACTGAAGTGTTAGCTCTGAGGGTCCAATATTTATACCTGGTACCAGCTTTGAAGTAGGGGAAGGTTCTGGAGTTTTCCACCCTAGAGGTGTTTGGAATTTCCTGTCTTCATGCCCTGGTCCCAGCTTGTCTGGGAACACAAAAGACTAGTGTGAAACCCTTTGTGAGTGTATTGAGGCAGAGCCTTTGTGAGGTTCTGGTGGGACTGGCAACAGTCCTCTTCACCCCATCAAGTTAGAGATGGCCAATCCTGCCAATACCTATTCCCCTTTTGCCTCACTATTTGGGAGCAATACGCAAGGACCAGATACCAGCTACCCCTAGTCATGTGACCCAGGATACAAGCTGCATGCACCAAATGGTTGTGACAAGTAAATGCCAACTTTCTAAAGGTGGCATTTTCAAAATTGTGACAAAAAATCCCTATTTACCATTAATGAGGGTTTCTGCATTACAATTCTTTACATACCAAACCCAATATTTATACCAGCTCCTAATTGAAAGTTATCACTTATTAATTGTAATAAGGAAACCCAATGTTATCCTACGGGAGAGGTAGGCCATGCAGCAGTCAAAACGAATGTAAGAGCGTTTTACTACCAGGACATGTAAAACTTAAAAGTACATGCCTAACTTTTTAAGTACACTTCACCCTTCCCTATTGGCTGTTTAGAGCCTATCCTGGAGATGACTTATATGTATTAAAAAGGAAGGTTTGGGCCTCGCAAAAGGTTTATTTTGCCAGGTCGAAATGGCAGTTAAAAACTGCACACAGAGGCTGCAATGGCAGGCCTGAGACTTGCTTGACAAGCTACTTAAGTGGGTAGCACAATTAGTGCAGCAGGCCAACTAGTAGCATTTAATTTACAGGCCATGGGTACATATAGTACCCCTTTACTAGGGACCTATAAGTAAATTAAATGTGCCAATTAGGTCTAAGCCAATGTTGCCATAATTTAGTGAGTGAGCACTGGTTAGCAGCAGTAAAGTACACAGAATCCTAAGGACAACAAAAACGAGATAAGTAAAAAATGGAGGAATAAGGCAAAGAGTTTGGGGGAAGACCACCCTAAGGCAGACAAGTCTAACAGCATCATTATTAAAAATATGTGGATTGGGGCACATTAGAGAGTGCAAAGACAGGGCACAGAATGACTTTTCAAAGAGGCAGGAGACTTACTAGAACCAATGCCCAGACAGAAATGAAATGTAAAGAAACACTCCAACATCACACCTATAGTAGATACACATATCACATTTGTAGGGTATTGAATTCAAGAAGAACGATCCTAGTAGGAGAGTATCATCAAGATTTTCCAAAATCAAACTATTATAAGGCTCATCTGAACAAAGATCTCATGCCTTACACTGTCGAGACAGGGGTCAAAAACACACATAGACCACACTATGGAGGAGTCCATAAATATTGTAGATATACAATGATAGAGAGCAAAGAAGTGAAACTAGCTAAATAATACAGCTGACTTTATTTCCTCTTGTGTCACATCTTGAACTGACAGCACAGCACAGCACATTACATCTTGACAACCTGGAGGTTGCGAAAGGGAACAACAGTCAAGACACCTTCTGCTGCAGACACTCTTTCAACCACTTAACTTTACATTAATATTTGTACCTCTTCTTGAGTGACCTTGTGATGTAAAGATATGTTTTGAGGAGAAACGGAGGCAGAGGAGAGAGAGTGTCCTGTCTAGTAAAAATATACAAGACCCTATTTCCTGAGGTTGTCGAATGACAATTCACAAACAGACCAAATTGGGCTCCTGCCCACTGACAAAACGTGTTAAAAACACAAGCAGTCAATAATGCAGTGGGTGCCGGTTTGCGTGCATAAAGATTCTGTGTACTTGTCGTAAGAAAGGAATTCAGACTTAAAAAACAAGCTTAATCTAGTACATAATGTGTTTTGCTCTGCTTGAGGATACCAAGTCCTTGCCAAAAAACACACTTTTCAAGTTTTGATAATAGCAGAAATTCCTGGCCCATTCAGTCAGTGATCCCATCCCCACAGCTATGGCAGCCAAGTTGGGAGTTCACTCCAGCATATGTCATATAATTTGCTGTCCCCTTCCAATTCAAAGTCAGTTTACAGAAGCCCAATCTCTTCCAATACCACCAGGTCAAAACATAACATCCCCACAGGTGATATAAATAACATACCAGACTGCAGAAAGCACTGCGGCATATTAGGTCCTACCACCCAAAGGCAAAGGTCTTTCTAATAAAAAGACCTCTCATAGCGCCGGGACGCCTCTTGGCCGGGGCAGCTGTTGCGCTCTATAAATCTCTCAAATAAATAAATTAATATTTTTGTCAGGGCCGGGAAGAAAAGAGATTCTTTTTGGATCTTTATATATTTTGCTTCTTGGATACAAAAAAGATGCTAGAATGGTATCAGGAGGTTGGTTAAGCTACAGCCATATGTATCATCACAAGGGTATTTTCCAATAATGAATAAAGGCATGAGACCTACAGTAACCACTAGGGAATCATCAGCATAATTATTAGGATCAAGATTATTCCAAATGTGTAAGCAACATAAGTGGCAACAGAAGGGTGACGTGGCCAACTGCCGATGCTGTAGGATGTGATCCCCCACCCAATGCTATCCTGATTCAATCTCTGGAACTGGGGTCTCCCAAAACCTTCAGAAGAACCCCTGCCTCTGTTACCTGGCTCATCCACGTTTGAACTGCTCCAAGGGGCAGCAAACCATGGCTGACTGCATCGCAGCGGCCCTAGCATGTAGGTGAGATCAAAATGGCGACCGGGCTCTCCTGAGCACTGCGCTGCCTCCGGAACCTGGGAAGAACTGGAGGCCTCGGCCCGGGGAGCAGAAACAGAAGCCGTTAGCGCAACGTTGGTGCTCTCGGCCACACAGAGCTGTTGAGCTGAGAGCGTGAGTGTTCTCAGTGTGAAGGAGACGACTCTCAGTGGCTTTTCTCAGTGCAGCCACTAGGTGGGCCTGGAGCACAAAATATCAGAACCAAGCCGAGCAGCTGATGAGCACTGATCGGAGCTGCAACATCCGTCGTGCACTGACTCCGGCTGGCCGTGGGAGGCCAGCTGCGTGAACCCCTCCACTGCGGTTCGGCCATACTGCCTCGGCTGCATGTCAGAAACCCCCACTGTTTCACTGTGGAGGACGAGCTGTGCTGCGGCCTGCCCCGAGGTAAAGAGCACTATTGTTAACAAACTCAGTCGGCGGGGTGTGAGGATTGCTGGTGAATTCCCTGCACCCCGGGGGCTTCTGTATTGCTTGTGGCTGCCCTGTGGTCTGGTAATGCTAATGAATCTGAGACTGGAGAGCTGGCCCTCATGGCAGCGGGGTGCAGGAGGGCCCGATCGACTCTGCCTTCTCTTGGCCTACTGTGAGACCTATCTAAATGTGTGTGCCCTGCCCCCACCTCCAATGCTAGACCAGACTGTACTCTTGAGTGGGGCAAACAAGTTGTGGGCAGGGCATTGAGATCTGGAGGGACTAGCTGAAGGATCATAACCATGGGGACCCCGACCGAAAGCAGGGCGTCTGCAGCGTTGCCAACTACTTGATGGAGCCTGAACACCTGGCCTAAGGCCTATTAGTTGGTGAGTGATTCCTTACCTGTTGGCTTGGCACTGGGGAGTGGGCCTCTATGAGCCCTACTTGGACACTCAAACTTGACTCCTCAATACCTACACTTGGAGCTGTGCAAACTCAGGGTGCTGGCCCATATGGCGATGAAGGGTGAAACGATCTGACCGAGACTCTCTTTGCCTGGCCTGATTGGTATCCCACTCCCACACACACACTACCCACTCCCACCCCGGACACTGCATATGTCGCGCTTGAACAAAGCCGGGCCCTTCCACAGCGGAAGCAAGAAGTAACCAAAGCCCTGAAATACTGAGAAGCTACTGGGCTTTCTGTAGTTTGAGATGCCAGAGGACACTGGCTGGGGACCCCAACCTCTGGACTGAACTATATTGCACCATCATTTGCTTGGCGATGCCTGGGAGACTGCCCAAAGGCCCACTAACTAAAGAACAGGGCCCTGCCTGCTGAGATCAGGCCCTTGAACCATACTTGGAGACTTGAACTTTGTTGACCTGCAGTCTGGGGGAGACATCCGGTTCCTTCTGCCTCCACCTTCTGTCATGTGCACAGGGAGCCCTCTGCACTGCACAATGCGCCCCTCTCTGAATCGTGCTATCGCTGGGCCCGCACCTTGAGAGTAGTAGCTTTCTCGCTGCCCCGCACGCTGCCCACCGCTTATTCTCCGACATGGGTAAAGTTAGCAAAAAAAAAGACCTAGATGCGGTTACCCAGGTCTCGCCTAATATGACAGCCAGTGCACTGATGGTCCACACTCCACTCATGCAAGTGGGACCCCAAGAAGGGCCCACACTACAGGATATTCTACAGGCCATCACTGCATCCAGAGAGGTGCTAGAAATGAAGATTGACACATTGGGGGGCAGATCGGAGCTTCCTGAAGCATGATCATCGCAGCTTAGCAGAGCGGGTCACAACAACGGAGCGACTAGTAGTGGATCTACCCTCGGACGTGGAGAAGATGAGGGACAGGCTCACACACATGGAGAGTAAAGTGTGGACCCTGGAGATCAGAGTGGAGGATGCTGAAAATAGGCCCCGGAGGAATAACGTTCAGGTGATAGGGCTCCACGAGCACAGTGAAGGATCCAGCATGCTAACTTATCTAGAACAATGGTTGCGTGAAGAGGTGGCCAAAGAAGGACTGTCACCATTCTATGCCCTCAAGGTGGCACACAGAGTTACGGCATGCCCACCTCTGCAGGGTGCACCCCCATGACCAGTGGTAGGCAAACCTCTGAATTATAAAGACTGTGACCACATACTAGAGCAAGCCAGGAAAAAGGGGAAATCAAGGTAGATAACTGCAAAGTCATGATATTCCTAGATTTCACAAGGGAAATGCAAAAGCAGTCCTCTTCATTTATTGGGTCTAAACGTCGTCTCCGCCACCTGGCCATGCTATTTTCAGCCAGACTGCGAGAAGCAACATCAGAGGGAGTGCAGTTTTTCTGGACTCCGCAGGAAGTGTGGGACTAGCTTGAGTCTCATCTACATGCTGGCCCTAATCAGGAGTCCCTGCGACATAATCCCTAGAGTAAAAGACTGCAACGCAGAAACGTAGGTGCCCCTGGAATGACCCCCTTGGGGGAGGAGACCCAACGAGAAAGACAATGAGCAGTGGAGGTGGTGTTGGCCATGAACGGGGGTGGAGCAAGCCCGCCCTTCTCAGTAGAAAAGGAAGATGCCCATGTGTCACACCCTGATAGTGACACCAGTTCCTCCCAACACACAGTTGATGAACTGCCCAAAGTGACTCCTGTAACTGTGGATGAGCATATTTGAGCTGGAGAAGAAGATGTAAGACTCCTATGTGATGGTGGGGGGTAGTAATCTGCTGACTGTAAGTTATCAAACTGTTAGTATGAACCTCCTGGCCCTATTGCATTACGCCTACATTCTAATTGGGTGGGGGAGGCCAGGCATGGGGCTTTCAAGTGGCCACCAGCCCCTCTTTTGCACTTAAAGTTTCTATGGGTTCACCCAAGAATACATGTTTGCTGGATGATAGTTTGGATGGAAGGAACTAACCTGCTTGTCCTGGGAGCGGGAGCTGCAAAGTTTATTGTTTGATCGTTAAAATGGGGAGTTTGGACGATGCCCCGATGCCCTGGAGAACAGATCCGTACTTACTGCAATATGAGTGGTTCCTTATGCTTGAGCTCTAATAGCCCAGCGGTGTCCCCACTCTTGCCCTCGCTGCACACAATGGCGATCCCCATGACCTTTAAAAAAAATATCTTGGAACATCAGGGGGATGCATACCATGGCCAAGAGATATAAAGGCTTTTCCTATCTTAACAGGCTAGTAGTCCAAATTGCACTTCTGCAAGAGACACCTCATTGCCAAAGACGGAGAGGTTCTGCAACGTAGGTGGAGAGGGGAGGATTATTATACTGCATATTCGGCCTATGCCAGTGGAGTTCTCTTGTGGATATGCCCAGGGATTCCCTTCCAACACACAGGTCACTTTATAGACCCAGCAGGCAGATTTGTTGTGGTTAATGGGTGGTTAAACGGCGTGACATAACTATAGGGGGGAATCCATGGCCCCAATGTAGATCAGACTGCGTTCTTTGCAGAACTCTCGAGGACCCTAGCCCCCCCCCCCATCTAGTGGCTTCCATACTACTTGGAGGAGATTACAATTGTGTAGCTGACCCAGTGTTAAATCGATTGCACCCCCGCTAATAGATTCTTCAACACTTAGACTAGTCCGCGCGTTCCTCAACTGGCAAACGAAATGGGGACTGGTAGCATCATGGTACTTACACCACTCGGGGAATGAGACTATACCTTCTTTTCAACCTGCCATGACCTACACATATGTTTAGATGCATTTCTTAGTACACCAGACATACATGATATTGTGTGTAGTACAGAATACCTCTCCAGAACTATATCTGATCACAACCCATTGTTGCTGCAACTTGGATGGGAGAGGGTGCGACCTGCTATCCCATCATGGCGGCTGAAACCAGAGTTGTTGAAGGACCCTGTCTTCGGGGGTTCTGTGGGAGCCTCCATTCGGTAATAATTTGTGGACAATGCTGGCTCAGTGTCCTCCCTGCAGGTAGAATGGGACGTCTTCAAAGCAGTGATCAGGTGTAAATGCATTGCTGAATCGGCAAGGGTTCGCCGGATGTTACTGACGGAGGTCCTGTCCTCTGAAGAGACCCTGTGGGCCATTGAACAGCATAGACCTGGGCACCCAGAACTGCAGCCCAAACTTTTAAAGGCCAAAGAACAAGTTGCAGAACAGGTAGAAAGGTTACGCAGCTTTGATTATAAAAACTACATGGTGCAGGAACACACAGAGAGGGATCGAACAGGTTCATTATTAGCATGGTTTGCAAACCTGGCGAAACGTGGCTTGATAATCTTCGGCCTTGACTCAGATCAGGGTACTGAAGTATACCACCAGGCGGATATTAACCAAAAATTCTATACATATTACTCCACTTTCTGCAGCAGCACTACTAATCAACCACTCACTGATATCGAGGCCTTTTTAACACCCTTGCCTCTACCAACACTTGCTGCTGAAGCAACTGAAGAATTAGGAGACGAGATCACCACGCCCGAAATCCGAGCAGCCATAAATTCCATACCCGGAATAAAACGCCGGGAACCAACGGTTTACCAGTTGAATTCTACTCT
The DNA here is from genome assembly GCA_963921515.1 of Calotriton arnoldi. NCBI lineage: Eukaryota > Metazoa > Chordata > Amphibia > Caudata > Salamandridae > Calotriton > Calotriton arnoldi. The sequence goes on from CAWUFW010000415.1 coordinate 194,237, forward strand.
GCCTACGTAGACGATTTGGCCTCCAAATTAGTCAATCTTTACAAGAAGGCCCGGAACATTTACCATCCTCCACGAGAGACACCTTGATTGTACCCCTACTGAAACTCGGGAAATCAGCCCAAGATAAAAGGGCCCATCGACCATTGTCAATGCTGAACACAGATTACAAAATCCTTCGCAAGATCCTAGCCACCCGCTTACTCCACCATATGCCCACAATCATTCACCCAGACCAAGCGGGATTCATCCCTGGCCACAGTACAGCACTCAATATCTGTAGACTCCTAGCATTACTGGAGGCTAACACCTATGATCAGGCAGAGGCGGCGATTTTTGACGTTGATATAGAAAAAGTCTTTGATAGTCTAGAATAGCCTTTTGTGTATGGTGTCATAGAACACTTAGGGCTGGGACAGGGCTTTGTGGCTTGGACCAAACTCCTATATACAGACCCCACGGCCCGGGTTCGCACGGGCCCTGTTGTCTCTAAAAGCTACAGGGTGGATCGAAGGACCAGGCAAAGCTGCTCCTTATCGCCCTTGCTTTTTCCTTAGGCTATGGAGCCCCTAGCTTGCTATGTTAGAACTGGCGACGTATATCAGCGAATAACGATGGGGGTACACATGCGGATGACCTATTGATCTTTCTACATGATACAACGCCGGCCCTTGAAGGCGCCCAAACCCTCCACAAGCGGTTTAGTTCCCTGTCTGGACTCAGAGTCAACGGGCAGAAATTTTGCCTGTTCCCCACGGCGGCGACCCGGGAACCCTCCAGAGGGACTGGTGATGTTGCAATGGGGACCTCACTGCTTGCAATATCTCGGGGTCCAGATTTATCATGACCCTACTGATTTGTTGGAAGGAAATGTGGGAAAGGCTATTCAAGCTCTCTGACTGAGCACTGAATTCTGGAAATCTCTCCCACAATCAGTAGCAGGCCGCGTTGCCCTGTTAAAAATGATAGCCATCCCTCACCTGCTCTATTTCTTTGTAGTACTACCACTCTGGATACCTCGAGTGACATTTAGGAAACTGGACTCAATTCTCACCGCCATTATATCGAACTCGGGCCGCAGGTGAGTGGCCCACTCCACACTGCAGCGACAGGTGGGAGACGGAGGATCAGCAGTTCACAACTTCGGGTCCTATTATGTGGCAGCGCAGCTCGTGTGGCTAAAGCAATGGCTAGCTGGTAGGCATACCCCTAGGCAGGAGATAAGCCCATTAGTCCCAGACCTACACCACTTGGCTAGAGTACTTCTCAGGATTAAGAGCCCTAGTACAGGTGATATCACAGACTTTGGAGTACTGAGGAGATGTTGGGCTAGATGCCTGCGAAAAACACAAGTGTTGACCCCCTACTCCCCCGATATCCCACTGACACTGCTAGAACTACTCGGACATGGGAGTGACTGATGGGAACTAGCGAGCTGGATAGCAGCTGGTGTGACAAAACTTGGCGACCTCTTTGAGACTGAGATGCTCTTCCCATTTGAAGAGTTTTGCACGGCATACAATCTACCTCAGGGCCATTTTCTCCTCCATGGAGCGGTGACAACAGCGATCCGCAGACACTTGAGAACAGGAATGTTGGAACCTCCCCATTCCAAAAGCTGCCAATATGTTGTCACTAGGAGTGGGCGGAATTTGCGTAGTCACGCTACGCAAAGCTCCGCGACACAGTAAAAAATCTCCGCGAGCACGCAAAAGTTCCGCGAACACACGGAGTTGCTTGTTCCGCCCGTTCGCGATGCTTTTTTCCTGTTCGCGAACGCTGTTTGCGTGCTCGGGGAGAAATATCTTGCGAACACGCATTTTGAAGGCGCGAACAAGCAAATAATTCCGCAAAGCCGCGGATCGCGGAATTTTGGGTAATTCCGCGTTCTCCGCGGAACGCGAAATGACCCAAATTCCGCAAGCGGAACGGAATTTATTGCCCAGGCCTAGTTGTCACCTCTTTTGGAGACCTTTAAGGCTGTCACTTGCTTGTATAGAAGTATTAGAGAGGAGGTGATATTACCCCTGAATGCCATTAGAATTAAGTGGGAGGAGGACCTGGAGACCACCATCCCAAAAGAGGACTGAGTGCATGTAGGAGGCTGGCTTAGTATATGGTGCACACTTATTCGAGTGGTGCACCTTGCAGTAATCCAAGCAACCCTTATGGTGATTTTAGTGGTATTTGATATCTATAGAAATCTCTCAAAGCGGTAGCTATGGAGAGCAGCCTTCAGGCTTATCTTGAAGGAGTGTTAAGCAGCATGTTTTACCAGCTTAATCTGTAGTGTAGGTTAGATGAAAGGAAACCACACACTGTTCAGCAAAAATAAGTCTATTTATTACAACACAATATCACTATCACATTGGCATATCTCCTACCCGGAGATATCAACACAATACACAAGAATACTTCATAAGTAATCAGGTAAGTGTAACAAAATACAGTGGTCTCCAGGGGGAGATCAAACCATATACTAAGAAAGTGGAATGCGAACTGCAAAGGAGAATGTGACTTGGACCAGAACACCCAGAGAAACCGGGGACACAAGGAACCACCCAACTTAAGGACCCAGGAACCCCATGGAGGCTGTGTGCAGAGTGAAAACACAGCTGCATGCCCAATGGAAGTCAACAGAGAAGTAGGAGTTGCAGTTTTGAAGAAGAAGGACCCTTCCCAGAGGTCCCCGAAGAAACCCATGGGCAGACAGAAGGTTGGAGAGCCACCCCATCCGTGAATGCCCCGGGAACCAGGTGACCTACAACAGGGAAGCAGGGGTTCATAGGGGTGAAGTGACGTCAGAACCTGCCATAGACAATAATGGACGACTTAGAAGAAGATGCCTCGGGAAAAGACTGTAAAGGAGTTCGGTGGAATCCAAGGGTATATTCGGGAAGCGAAGAACCTGCAAGTAGGGGGGACAGAGTCTATGCCACTCGTAGAGTGACCAGGAGGCACGGAGACACAAAGCCCACCGATGTCGGGAGGTTCTGAAGAGTCGACGGTGACCTTGTCACTGCAGCTGTGAGGACCAGGCGATGCTGAGGAAGACCAGGAGCGGTGCACAAGCTGTCCCACATCGGATGTCGGTGAGTATGTGGTCGGCGTCTGGTGGGAACACCAACAAGCCCTGGTAGCCGCAATTGGTGTGGAAGACGAAAAAGGAGCAACGTTGGGACCAGCAAAGTCCAAGGGACTCATCAACAGCAGGAGAGTCAAAGCAGGCCCCGAGCAAGCAGGAGAGCCCACTGAAGCAAGAGAAGACCCTCAGGAGGACTTACAGGCTGAAGGCACAGGAGTCGCAAGAGGACCTTGAGCAGCTCACCAAAGATGGAGGCCCACGTTGCAGAGAATACCGTGAGAACGCTAATCTTGGAGGGAAGAGGTGCTAGAGGCAGGAGCTTCTGGTAGCCTGAAGAGCTCTGGAGTGGAGAGTCAACAAGCCTTGGCAATGGCAAGTGGATGCCGTGCACAGGGGTTTGGTCACAGCGGTTCCGACGAGGGATACTGGCCTCAAAATTGCAGAGGGGACAAGTCAGGCCTTGAGGAAGTTGCAGAACCACCACCTGTGTTGCTGAGCCTCAGGAAGTCCGTAGGACGACAGGAGCAGCAGAACGGTCAGCTTCGTTGCGGTGCCTGCAGATGAAGGGGTGTGACTCCTTCACTCCAAGGGAGATTTCTTCAGGTGCCCTTGATGCCCACAGGTCTGTTGAAGAACCTGGAAGAAGCATAGACACAAACGACGAAGAAAACTTGTAGAACAGTGAGACCAGGAGCAGCAGGAGTCTTCCTTGGGGCAGTCTCGGTTCCAGTCGACGTAGTTTCAGGGTTGAGTCTTGTCCCACGACGAATCTAAGGACCCACCACAGGTAAGCCCTTAAGTACCCTAAGAAAAAGGGTTGGGACAACTCTGGGGTCCCTCCCAGATTTGGGGCTGGACAGAGGGAAGGTTACTCTCATGTTCTTTGTCCAGTTTCATGCCAGAGTGGGAGCCAAGGGTTCCCTGAACTGGTTCAAACTGGAGTATGCAAGGAGGGCACCAAATTTGCCCTTCAAGCAGTCTGGCGGCGCTGGCAAGCGCCCCTACCCTAGTCCAATACACTAAGTCCTGTCTGGGAGGTGGTCACACCTCCCTGTGACAGGAAACCTATTGTCCTGCCTTCCCTTCTTGAGTTTGGCTCAGCAGCAGGAGGGCAAAATCATGTCTTGGTCAGCAGCAGCTCTAGCTTGCTGGCAGACCCTGAAAGGCTGTTACCGGGAGTACAGGGGAGTCCCCTAAGGAGCCCCACAGTACATGGGATCATACTTCCAACACTGGAATCGGTGTTGGGGTATGATTCCAACATGTTTGATACCAAGCATGACTGGGTTCAGTGCAGCCACTATATAGTTAGACATCTCATAATGACTGATGTCCTCTATATGTCTAAAAATGGCTGACCACACTTACAAAGCCTGGATAATCGACTCTGGGGTTTGTAGGGGTGTCTTGCTCATGGAGGAGCACCCTCACATTTGTAACCAAGCACCCTGCCCTCAGGACTGAAGAGCCTGCCATAGGGGTGACTTATAGTTTTTAAGTGCAGTGCCCTCAGATATAAGGAAACTTATATCTGTTGTGAGAGGTGCTAGCACCAGATCACACAGGCTGCAATGGCAGGCCTGTAGTCACAGTTTAATGGACTCCTATGGGTGGCTTAATACATGCTGCAGCCCATGGGAGACCCCTGGGTACCTTAGTACCATATACTAGGGACTTACAAGGGTACACCATTACGTATTATGTATTATGAGCACTGCGCCACATACATTGCTGGAAATAGTTGTAACTGCTGATTTTCACAAACTGTTTTAATTGATTTTATGCCTAAATTGTTGCACTAAAGTTAGCAAGCAAGCAAAGGTGAGCTGGTGTACTTCCGCATGTAAGAGCGGGTCACAGATTGAACGCCATCTCGGTTAGCGGTCTAGTCGACCAGAAAGAGGAGGTAACCCCTCACTACTTAAGGTCAATGCAAGCACAGACGTGCTAGTGTTACGAGCACTGCGCCACATACATTGCTGGAAACGGTTGTAACGGCTGATTTGCACAAACTGTTTTAATTGATTTTATGCCTAAATTGTTGCACTGAAGTTAGCGAGCAAGCAAAGGTGAGTTGGTTTACTTCCACATGTGAGAGCGGGTCACCGATTGAACACCATCGAGGTTAGCGGTCTAGTCGACCAGAAAGACCCCTCACTACTTAAGGCCGATGCTAGCGGGGACGCGCCGCCGCCGCGCCAAGGGCAAGCCAGTCTGTGCCCGTCCGCGCACCGGCCACGCACAGTGAAACATCACCTGGAGATTCACCTTTTACTGGAATTATATGATATGGACGCTGTGTTTCTGACCGAAACTTGGACACACCCAGATTCAGAAGTTGAATTGGGGATGGCCTGTCCACCAGGCTACAGGGCCTTTCATAAGCCTAGAATTGGCGGAAGAGGAGGCGTAGTAGGAGTGATTTTTAAAGAAAAATGGAATTTCGCCCCCATTGATATCGATGAAGTAGCGGATATAGAAATCTTGGAGTTCTCATTAAAGGGCTATAAGGGCTAAATACTCGCAGGTATTGTGTGTTAGCCCCCAACAACAGTCACTGATCGATATCTTCAGTAATATGTCGCTAACTCATGCTTGATTTATTATCCTTGGTGATTTTAACCTGTGGTCAAATTGGGATCCGGGTCCAGCTCTCAATCCTGTGAGAACATCGGCCTGCAACAAATGGTGTCAGAACCAACGCATAAGGGAGGGCACATATTAGATCTAATATTCTCAGCCAAAAATGTCATAGCAATGTAAAGCATTCTACCTCTACGCTGGACAGACCACTATCTAATAAAATTCTTGGTATTAAATCCCAGAATGACCCAGCATACAGCTCATGTGGAAAATAACCGCCTTGGTAGAGAATGGAATAAACTTTTGAGAATATCAAAAGAAAACCCTCTATTCAACAAGGAATGCCCTTTCGACATAAATAAATCGGTGGGCGAAAACTATCTACAACTTTGCAAACAGATTAGAACCAACCTAGATCACATCGTCCCAATAAAAGAATTAAAAAACACACAGACCGTCAGCACCTTGGTATAATGTGGAGTTAAAAAACCTAAAAATTGGTTGTAAACAGGCAGAAAGGAAGTGGAGGAAATGTTATGCGGAAGAGGATAAAGTAGCCTTGAAAGTAGCCATGAGTAATTATAAAATCGAGATTTCCAAAGCAAAAGCGGAATACTATGCTAGCGCTATTCTGGCTGCACCTAATAGCGCCAGAAGCATATTCAGAATAATGAATGACCTCTCTAAACCAGACTGCCTTAAAAACAAGGTCACCGCCACACAAGACCTATGTGATAGTCTGGCTGTATTCTTTGAGGAGAAAATCAGTAAAATCATTGATGGGCTGGAAACTAGCCATACAGAGCAATCAGTAGGGCATGACCAGACTAGATCGGCTAAGATGTCATCACGGGTTCAGAGGAATGATGAAGTGGATAAGGATAAGACAGAGACTCTGGAACAATTTGAGGCTCTAACAGAGGATGGCTTTACCAAGTTAGCCTTGAGTGTGTACTCAGGGTACCTGCTGGATCCATTACCACACTGAGTGTGGGAAGAATTGAAGGAGGAACTCTTCCCACAACTACGAAATATATGCTTTCAATCCTTGAATAGTGGAGTAGTACCATCACTCTGGAAACAGGCTATAGTTATGCCACTTTTGAAGAAAACTACCTTGGACCCCGTGTCCCGCAATAATTACAGGCCTAAATCCCTTCTACCTTACCCAGTGAAAATAATAGAATGATTTGTCAGCAAAACCCTCTCTCTCTTTCTTGGAACCAGTCACAGATTGGAAGATGAGCAATTTGGCTTTCGACCTTGCCATGAAACCGAAACCGCTTTACTAACAGTCATGGATGAACTTAGAATGCGAGCAGACAAAGGACAATCAATCATACTGATCCTACTGGACATGTCTGCCGCATTTGATACGGTCAACCATAGAACTCTCATGAACAGGCTCACCGCAATTAGAGTGGGAGGTACGGTAGCAAAGTGGCTCCAGTCCTACCTGTCTAATAGACAACAGGCTGTGGCCCTACCCCCCCTTCCAATCTGAATTTGGAAAAATTAAACACAGTGTCCCTCAGTGATCAGCAATTAGTCCCAAATTGTTCAATATCTATATGAGGCCACTGACCTCAATCATCAAGTCATATAAAGTCAATCTAGTGAATTATGCTGATGACACACAACTCATTCTGTCTCTGGAAGGGAATCAATCAGTGTCACTCAATAGCTTCCACGAATATATGCAAAAGGCTGCAGGATGGCTCAAAGATAATTCCCTGCAGTTTAACGGTGACAAAACGGAGCTCTTATGCTGCATGGCAACGAAAATTCCTCTCCCCCTCCAGACTCATTTTTGGCCCATTTGCTCAGATAAACCCCCAATACCCTCAGAGACAGTCCATGATCTAGGTGTAGTTTCTGACAATAAATTTAGCCTAGAAGATCAAGTGCAAAAAACAGTGGAAACTTGTTTTTCCCTCATCAGAGCACAACGAAAGATTCTTCCAATGCTTCCTGTCTCGGCTAGTGCCCTAGTGGTAAGAAGTGACATCCTGAGCCGATTAGATTACTGTAATGCTCTGTTATTAGGTGCCCCAAACTTTCTGATTAAGAGACTCCAGAGAGTCCAAACAATGGCTGCAAAGCTGGCCTTAACAGACCACGTAGGTCATCGGCATCCCTGTCTCTAAGGGAGCTCTACTGGCTCCCTCTGACGCACAGGATACAGTTCAAATCGCTCTGTATCATGTTTAAGGCACTACACGGTCTGGGGTCTATCCCGCTACAAAACAAATTAAAACGGTATGCCCCAACAAGAAGCCTACGATCTTCCAACTTGGGAAGCAAGTCCAGGTTTAAAACAACGAGATTTGGAGGAAGAGCTTTCAGCATCAAAGCAGCTCGACTCTGAAATGAGCTCCCGCCAACCCTAAGACAGACAGAAGATCTATTACAGTTCAGAAAGAGACTTAAAACATGGCTCTTCCCAAAGGAGTAAATCAGATTGCCTGATGATACCCAGCAATAACTTCTGTCCAGGAATGTGTGTCAGTAGTTGTAACCACGTAATACAGCGCCAGGATACCCGTGGGGTGACAGTGGGCTTTATAAATAGACGTAACATAACACCAGTAGTCAATTGTGGACATACCAAAGTACTTACTGTATCAGTTTAGGGGAGAAAGCACAGTTGCTGGGGGCCTGATTAGCAGGATCCCAGCAGACTAAGTCAAAAACACACTGACTCCAGGCAAAAAGTGGGGGTAACCATGTTAGAAGGATTCTACCTTCCTACAGTGCACATATTAGAAAAGATCCCCAAAGTCTCAAGGAACCCCAGGTTTCAACATATCAACCTATATGTTCTACATAGGGCGTATCTCACCTCCGGTAGAATTAATAGACACTTTGCAAGTGGGGCGGCATTATGTCCAAGATGAAGGGAAATAGGTACTGAGTTCAAACACATGTTCTGGAGTTGCCAGAAACTCAGAAATCAACGGGGGGAATTCACGGGAGTACTAGCTGAGGTCATAAACAAGGAGATCCCATGTACACCCAGGCATTGTTTACTAAGTTGGTTCCCTCACACAGCCAAAACTAAAACCACAAGCAAATTCCAGGACCTAGCCTTTGTCTTAGCGGAGCAAGAGATCACTAGGAATTAGAAGGCTTCGATGGGACCCCAGGTGGCGGTCTGGAGGCGAGAGCTCGAGAGATGGGCAGGCTACGAGAGAATAATCCTGCTTCGTGAAGCCAGACGTGGAGAAGGTTCCCTAGATTTAGCCAGGGCGTGGAAGGCCTTAATAGACTGATTTGCATATGGCATATGCATATGGCTGGGTCCAAACTGGGGTGGCGTAGTGGGCAAAAGAACGATGGATTTAACCCAGATCTTTTGACTGGGGGAGAATGTTTGCATTGTCAGCATTCCGTCCATCATTTGTTTGCTGTAACACTTTTCGCCCTAAGTGGGATGGGTATGTCCAGACGTGGGTCCCTTGCTCACTGTGCCACTGGATTCAAGCTAGCCTGGCTGAAGAAGGGTGACATACCCTGAAACCGGTCCCAGGATGCTTGTTTCCGGTCCAGGGAGGACCTGGCCTGGCAGTTCGGTCTGGACTGTTCCCATGGGGCACAGGGTCAAGACTGATTTGCATATGGCTGGGTCCAAACTGTAACACATTAATAGACTCCTTGGCACACCCCGACCCCTCAACACCGGAAGAGATGCCTGGTACCCCCTAGACCTGTTGCCAGTCTATCCGACTTACTCTCCTTGGCAGAACGATTGAAGAGGGACATATGACAATGCCGCCCCATGGGGACCCACTGACATATCGCAAAGATGGGGAAATGTTAGCATGGAAAGGCCACCCTTCCATAATCCTACAATCAAAATGGGAGCTCAAGGCACACCCAGGGTGGGGGGGAGGGGACCTTACAGTTACTGTTCATAACTGTTTACTTGGCTGATGCTATGTCTTTCACATCCGACGTCAAGAGAGCTCAGATAATATGACAAGACAGCAAACTGAATTTTACTGTCAAATGCCAATACAATTTGCTTTTAAAAAAAACATAAGTGGCACCAGAAACAGTGCTCTTCAGGGTATCCACATTACAAGTTTAAGCGCAGCTTTTGTGAACTGGTAGAGGTCTAGGAAGAATAAAGAGGTCTTTGTGAGTTCCAAGTCAACATTCTCTTTGGAAGTGATACATTTGATAAGATGGCTCTTTGAAGACATAAAAACCCGTCTTCTTTGTCACTGTAATTGTGCCACTTTCTTACGAGGTTTGCAATGTACCAAGCAAACCTGTAACAAGTGGTCGCAGAGCTATCATTCTAGGGTGCAACAATAACTGATTTCCAGAACCCCCTTGGTGTTTAAGCTGGCTTCACTAGGCTGTCTCATATGAAAATGTAAAGTAGGGTGAACCTGACTTCAGGCATCAGATCAAAGACAATGACATGGATGTCAGGGTGACCAGAAGTCAAGGTCTAGCAAAGCTGAGTTCAGGAATCATAGGAGGTTTGGACCTTCACAATGCAATGTCATGCTACAGAGTTCAACCAGACCACATAGCTTACATATGGAGCCAGGAGACGTCTGTATTATTGAGAGAAACAGAAATACAAGAATGCCTCTTGTTTCTGGGACATGCGTCTTTAGAGTTCATTGTGCGGTTGTCATCTCTTGTCTCCAACCACTATATCCAGTAGTCATAATGATGTGTTGCTGGCACGCTTCAAGGCACGACAAATGTTTGGCAAACCCGGAAGGTTTAGAAGAAAAGGAAACAACAAGAATGTATTGTTTAATGTAAACACTTCTAATTCTTGATTGTAGCAACAGGGGTAAAAAACAGAAGTTGAGGGTTTGGTTCATGGCAAGGCTAGTTAGATTGTTAGCATTGCGCAAGACAAGCGAGTATGACTGGATATCTGTTGAACCTCATGTTGCCTAAATACAGAAAAAGCTTCCATATCCCCAACCAATTATTGATGGAAACTACTGAGCAGTGCTGCAAAGACAGTATTCATGAGAGATAACATATTTGAAGTTACTTTAGCACTATCGAGTACAGCAATACAGTAAAGACGCAAATTTAGCATTTTGATCCACGCTTTCACATATAGTAAGGTATTATAGCATCAGCAAACATGCTTACTACCTGAATAAGCCAAAAGCATTTCCAGATTGAAGCAGCCTGCATGTTTACTTATCAAAACGTAGATAACTTCTCACTAGAACAAGAAAAACTTTAGTCTAAAATTGAATTTACAGCCAAACTTCAGGTTGAAATTGACTTGCATTACATATTAGCAGAATTCATTAAGTATCTCATCTGAAGGCAAGACTTCCTAAATGTTTTTTTTTATTATACAAACTGAAATCTCCCCGTGGAAAACGTTAACAATACAGGTGTAAAAAATGAATATTTTATAATACCCTGTAGCATCTATTTAGGAAGTGTAAAAAATCAAACTTTAAACAAGTGTTACCTTTAGATTTCCGGCTGCAGTTAACACCGACTTCACAGCTCTCATTCCATAGTCATAATGAGCCTGCATTGACAACTGTTCTGAGCACAGTCGGTATGTAGCTACAATTTTCACTGACAGGGGCCGAGCGGTGACAAAACCACAGGAGTACAGCACAATTTCTGCAATCATCGCGTAGTCTGGCACCATCATAGCCACTGTTCGGAAGAGCGCCTGAAATAAGGAATGACAGCAGGATAAACACTTAAAAAATATATTCTGCTACGAGAGAGCGAATTTGGTATTGCTGGCCTGCCTACAACTACCCAATAAACGCACAGCGTCAATACAGAGATAATGTTGCAGGTTTCCTACTGTGGAAAACCAGTCATTGTGTAACTTTTAGAATACCAGAACTAAAAGCGGACATTTTATACAGGTCTCATAAAACAAAATTCATATTATTAGACACGAGAAAATGGCTAGGTGTTGATTCAACAAATGCATGACAGCTTTCACAGATGGCCTCAATAACGTAGACAGTAAAGAACCATCGATCACAGATAATGGGCTTGTGGTGACTGAAGATATTCTAGTTCAGAGGAGCTGAGCTGTGGTCGAGGACACACAGCCATGCAAGGTTTATAGGATTTTCACAGTATGGTAATTTTACAAACAATACACCTTAAAAGGGAATCATTCATAATTTTGGGTTCCGGTGTAGCGTGCTAGTCACCGAAAAGCGTTTCAACGCCTTGTCAGGGGTAGTAAGCGCTATATAAATGCAATTACAATACAGTATGTTAGCCTGAAATCAGCCATGGTTGTGACCCTCTTGGACCTGCGATAAACACCTCTCCCTTAGTGAAAACGTCACTCCTTCCTGATGATGAGAAAGTAGGAGAATCAAAGGCTTGAGACTCATTGTGTTTGAAACAAAGGTGGTGATATGAAGATTAGGAAAACCACGAAAGGATCGAAAAGGAAAGAAGAAAGCATAGTGGAAAGAAACAAATACTTACTTATAATCCTAGTTCTTCACCATGGGTAGACCGTTTGAATTTATAAAAGGTACAATATCTCTGCATATTTATGAGACCCCGGAACACAACTTTTCTAGATTTTTTAATGTTTTTTTCCAGTAATGCAAATAAACACAAAACATGCCAAAATAGGCAACATTTATGTCTTAAAACCACCTTAATACACAATACATTTGGCTGAACACCACTCTAAAAAGAGGAAAGCATACAAAAAAAACAGGAATGATACTCCCCAAAGGTATCACTAACTATAGAGAAAAAATAGAGTCTGCTCCTTTAAGAATATTAGAAGTTGCACAATCCTAGCACGGTGACAATTCTGCTGTCCGTTTTTGAAGCACATAGGGCACTTACATCCCTAGGATATTATCACTTTTTGTTGCTCCAAAAGCTGTGAGGTGGGCGAGGCTTTTATGAATTCAGAGGACTACCCATGGTTAAGAGCTGGAATTACAAGTAAGTACATATTTCTTCTTCCTCAATTGATTTCCTATGAGATTCATAAAAGGTAGACTAGAATAGTAAGGTAACCTGCCTTCAATGTATGATCACAGCCATAGGTTTGACACTATCTAAGCAAATAAGTTACAAAGAGACTCCTGACCCACTGAGGTATCTGTCTTTGAGTCATGCTTCAGACAATGCTTAAGAAAACTGTGGAATGACCTCCAGGTAGCAGTCTTACGGCTGTCATAGATGGATACATTTCTCATCAAAGTGGCAGTAGCTGTCTTCCCTATTAAAGAGTGGGACATAGGTGTGCAAGATAAAGACCTATGAGCTTTCTCTTATCAGGCAATAATGCAACAAACAATTCAACTGTCCATGGTCTGTTTAAAAGAAGCTAGAAGTATCCAAATGGCCCCATAATTTACAAAGAGTTGTTTGACCGTCCCTCCTCGACTGGGGCGAAACTACAGCCCTCATCCAACTGGACCTCTCGGCTGCTTTCAACACCGTCTCCCACCGCACCCTGATCAAGAGACTCCACAAAGCCGGCTTCCACGACAAGGCACTGGACGGGATCCACTCCTTCCTTGCCAGCCAAACACAGCGAGTCAGACTACCCCCGTTCCTCTCAGAACATACAGAGATCAGCTGCGGAGTGCCTCAGGGCTCCACCCTGAGCCCCACCCTCTTCAACGTCTACATGGACCCCCTCGCAGCCATCGTCAGAAGTCACGGACTCAACATCGTCTCCTATGCCGACGACATCCAGCTGATCCTCTCCTTCATCAACAAACCCACAGCTGCCAGAATCAACTTTTACAGCGGAATGAAGACCGTTGCTAACTGGATGAAAAACAGCTGCCTCAAGCTCAACTCGGACAAGACTGAAGTACTCATCCTGGGACCCACCTCCTCACCCTGGGACGACTCCTGGTATCCCGCCGCACTAGGAACCCCTCCCATCCCTACGGACCACGCACGCAACCTTGGCATCATACTGGACTCCACACTCTCAATGAACTGCCAAATCAACGCAGTATACTCATCCTGATTCCACACGCTCCGCCTGCTTCGAAAGACATTCATATGGATCCCCAAAGAATCCAGAAAGATGGTACTTGACTTTGCCAGACAAAGAAGATAAGGCAACAGCACTTCCTCACTTGTTTTTGGGCCCATGTGCCTGTTAATACATCTCATGCAGAACCTCTTCTATTTGAATGTATATGAAGATCTTGTGGAAGGATATTTTGCCTCGCTCAGGATGGCCGGCCAGATATCTGTAAGTGTCCCTACTGCAAGACCTACCGAGCCTGACAGTCAAGTTCAGTGATGACAGACTGGGAGGGCAGATTCTGCCCAATATTCTGGAAAGCAGGTCCGGCCTCATCAGCTGTCTGCTGCTCGGCAGAATGGACATCCACAGAAGGCATGGATACCACCATTCGTAAGGCCAATTTAGTGCAATTAGTGTCATTTTTGCTGAGCTGAACTAAGTGAACACCTTGAGAAGAAGTGATATAGGAGAAAAAGGTAGAGAAATTCTCTCATCCAACTCATTGAAAGCACATTTCCAAGAGACTGAGTATGTGGAAATGTGAAGGTGTAGGTAGGGCATTTTGCAATTCTTTCTCATGCAAGTAATTCTATTTCTGGATGACCCCAGCAAGGGTAGATGTCTGCCAGTACTTTGTTGTTTAAAGCCAAAATGGCGGCTAAGTTTGTCTGCCTCTGTGTTCTGAAATCTTGGAAGCTGAACCACGGTCAGCCGAATGCTCGTCACCAGCATTCCATGTCAAATGGTTTGAAGTTCCTGGGGGAGCATTCTCAGTTTCCATCCCACCCTGCTTGTTTAAGTAATACATGGTGGACATGCTGTCTGTCTGTAGGAGAGGAGGACCTTCTTTGATCCCAGGCAGGAAGAATTTCAGAGTCCGGTGAACTGCTCGTAATTCCAACAAGTAGATATAGAATCCTCTCTCCACTTGAACTGTGAGATTGCTCATATGAGTTCCCCACCCCTACAGTGAAGCATCTCTTACCAATGCCTGAAAGGTTTAGTAGTAACCAAAAGATAAAATGGAACACCTATGACAAGATTGTCCCTCCTGCACCTCTGGTTTATGGACTAAAGAGCGTTCAAAGTTAATTGAATCTTGCAATTCCAGTTGTCTGACTTCTGACATGACTAATCCTTCAAACATTCATGTAAAGGTCTCATATGTAGGATTGCAGACTAGAGAGATGCACTAAGCCATGCATATCAGAAGAAAGTACACTTGATGAACTCAAGCAACCCAGAGGAATAGATATTTCTGGAGGCTAGACAGAAATCTCTCCTGAAAAACACAAACTTTTCATTTATTCAGGTCTAGCACCACATCTATTTATAGAATGCTTTGAGCAGGGACCAGTGTTAACTTCCTAAAAACTGGCATGAAGACCCATTTTGAAGAGCAAGTCTATAGTTGATTAAAGGTCTTGAAGACGTCTTTGATGTGAAGGTGCCTTCATCAGCCAGTCAACTAAGTAAGGATAAAGGAACATCTACATTGTGCACAGAAACACTGGAACCACTGCCTTGACATTGGAAACACTTCTGGGAACTGACTTCAGGCCAAAAGGCTGTACCTTGTACTGGAAATATCTCTTTCAGATCTTGAAGCATAGAAAAGTTCTGTGTTTTGTGAAAATGAGTACTTGATACTTGACGGTCTAAGACACCCATCCAATTGCCTTGCTGCTTGTGAGGAAAGAAGCGATTGTTCCTTCATCCCTTTGCTTACCTTCTTGAGGTATAAGTTGAAACTCTTGCTTCCAGCCCATCTTCTTGATTAGGAAACAGTCAGAATATACACCTTTGTTCTGGTGCCTTTTGGAAACAAGTTATATTACACTGTTATTCAGCAGTGATTGAGATTCCTGTGTCAGCTGGTCCAGGAAAACATGTTCATTCCCTTTGGCGGATTTAGTTGAGGGAAACTGGAAAATTTGATTTTGTACTCATTCTGCAAAACATGTAGCAACCACCTGCCCTTTGTAATTATGTATCATGCAGAGAAATAGTTGAAAATAATCCTAATGGGATGCTGAAAGAGGAAGACATGAGAGTCATTGCTTTCTTGGAGCCTTTCCAGCAGCTGCAGAAGACTGCTGACCAGTTTAGCTTCCAAGAGTCAACTTTTGCCACTGAAAGGACCGCTGTAGTTGCTGCTTTTGTTCCTGAAACAGGTGCCTTTGTGAATGCTGTTTACCCTTTGAAAAGCTTTTGAACTGGAATTGAGGAATCTTCTTTCTTCGTTCAGACCTACTGGCTTCAAGGTCTCTGCCTTTGAGTTAATATTTTGAATCTCCTTGTGAGCTTATGGACCCAGCAAATGTGAGCCATTGAAAGAGAGCTCTTGCATTTTCTGCCTAGCATGTGGGTTTGAAGAGGTAATCGTGAACTATGAATAACATCTGTGCCATACAAGATGTCAGTGGTTATGCCAGCCTTATCCTCAGCCACCCCAAACAAGCTATCCAGAGTGTCATCCCTTCCTAAACATTTTACAGGAAAACGTCTTTCTTTGACAAACATTATTCTGGCCAACCTTCTTGCTCAGACAGTTCCATCTACTGCTCTGTGTCTCCAGCAAGTTTAAAGCAATATAAGCAAAGCACCCCATTTCGTTTTTTAAAGCAGCTCTTACTAGAGAATCAGAGGGCACTAACAGGCCCAGGAACTTCAAATCAGAATCCACCAATCTGAATGTATTCTCCAGCCTCTTCATCGGATGCACAATGGATTGGCAAAGGTGTCCATGATCAGTTGCAACATGCCTGAAACCAAGTAAACCACTGGTCATTCCTGAGGTTTTGTCTGGGTAGCATACTATTAGACCTGTCATCCTTAGGGTGGTCTTCCCTCAAACTTTTTGCCTGCTTACCTCCTCTTTTTGCTGTATCTTTTTGTTGGCCTTGGGATTCTGAGCACTTTACCACTGCTGACCAGTGCTAAAGTGCATGTGCTTCTCCCCTAAACATGGTGACATTGGTGTATACCCAATTGCAGGGCTTTAAGTGGGCTGGGTCTCACCGGTGCTGAGCACCAGCAGTTTTTTATAGGAGGCCTCGAAACGGGTCTCTATCGGGCTCTGTTTTGTGCCTTGGCACAGGCGGTCCATTTTTTTCCAGACTGCAGTGACAGCAGGCACATCGATGTGCGCGTGCCCACACTGCTCACTTCTCACTAGTGGAGAAATCACGGCATGACGTCATGCCAGGTGAGCGTTGTAGGGGAAGGGAAATCCTTTAAAGAGAGTCATTTTCTCTCTGGATTTCCATTCTCTTTCGTTAATTCAGGAGCAGCAACATTGTCGTGGTGTCACCAGGGCTTTAAGTGGAAGCCTTTTCAATATTATATACAAACCATAGTTACTGCTTATTTATCTTATGCAACTAACAACCATTGACAAAGCCAATAGTCGTAACTTGTTGTAGGTATGATGTTACTTGTTGTATCATATATCTGGATGCAAAGACAGAAACAGCAAAATACAAGTCGGGCGGCACACTATGCTAAGCACAGATTTTTAGCTTACGTGTTTTTTAGCCAGGCCCTTAATTACATTGGCCACGTCCCTTCGGGAGACCCCCCAGTTTTTTCATTTTTCATCCCACTTAAAGCCCTGCCCAATTGGCATATTTAGTTTACTTACAAGTGCCTTGCAAAGTGTTTTACCATATACACAGGGCCTGTAACGTAAATGCTACTAGTGGGCCTACAGCACTGAGTGTGCAACCCACGCAAGTAGCCTTTCAAACCTGTCGCAGGCCTGCCATTTCAGGGCCTGTGTGTGCAGTTTACTGCCACTTCGACGTGGCATTTAAAACTGCTTTCCAAGCCTTAAACTCTCCTTTTATTACACATAAGTCACCCCTAAGTTAGGCTCTAGGTAGCCCTAAGGGCAGGGTGCTGTGTAAGTAAAAGGTAGGACGTGTACTGTTAAGTTTTGCATGCCCTGGTAGTGACACACACAGCTTAATTTGTTTTTCACTACTGTGAGGCCTACTCCTCTCATAGGCTAGCATTGGGAATTCCTTAAAACACTTCAAAGCTGTAATTCCTCATTAGAAAGGAGAAGCTACATCTTGTTTCACATCTTTGGAAAGGTAATGATAATTCCTCTTTACTGGTAAAGTCGGATTTAACATTACTGTTTTACAAATGCCACTTTTAGAAAGTGGTAATTTCTCTGCTCTTACTGCTCTGTGTTTCTTGCAACCTGTCTCTAATACACGTCTGGCGTGGGTGAAAGCTACACTTTGTGCATTCCCTTTAAACAGCCACATACACAGGAAGGGTGGGTGTGACAGAGGACTCATCTGCATCCATCGACATTCTGATAGCTCTTCCTAGGCAGGAAGAGGGAAGGTGAGCTGACACACCTGAATAGGCAGTGTCCTGTGTCCCACACAAAGGGCTGATCACCCCCTACTGATAGTCTGGAGACAGGGCTGGGATGAAATGGGGACCTGAACAGTTCAAGTGTCTGCTTTGAAGTCATCCCCACTTCAAAGGTGCAACTGATTATTGCACTGGGGTTCTGACCCTACCATGACAGTACACTACTGTGAAGAACTCTGCCAGGAGTAAAGACTGCTGTGCTACAAGGATTGACACTCTGCCTGACTGCTGCTCTAAAAGAGCTGCTTTTTGGTTTGCTGAGCTGCCCTGCTGCCTGCTGAGGACAAAGACTGAACCCTTCTCACTTGAACACAGAGTGACTCCAAGGACTTGCTGGCTTGACCCCTGTTCTGAAGTCTCAGGGCCATATAAGACTTCCTTCAACCGATCAACAGTACTGGGACTCTGTGAGTCCTGCCCTGCCAAGTGGTGCCAACCCAGTCCTGGGCCCTTGAAAGGTGATTTCTGGTGTGCTGATCCATCAAAACAAATACATCGGCGACTTTACGCCAATCGGAACCGATGCATTGCTCTGCGACGCCAACACAGTGGCTGCCCGACAACATCACTTCGACAGCCTGCGTGGCTCAATGACAAAGGACTGTGCGGCTTCACGATGACGCATTGCCTGCATCGTAAAGGGGTTCGACGACGAAGCCTTCACCGACTGCGTGGATCGGAACCGACGCATCGCCTGCGTCCATGGGATCAATGACAACGCATCACCTCCTCTGCTTCTTGCATAAAGTCTTCAAAGTCAATACTTGCTCCATCCAAAGTACTTTGTAGCAGGCCTGCCTTCCATCGTGGTCGGCCTGAACTTTGGATTTGCCCCAGTCCAGCGCAACCTCAAGTTTATTCTTCAAAAATTCATAACACCTGTTCTACTTCTTGAATTTTTAACGTTTTGGTCTTGTTTTACTCATAAAATTATTATTCTATATTTTCCTAAACCTGTGTGGAGTATTTTTGTGGTGTTTTCATTGTGTTACTGTATGTGTGTGTTGCACAAATACTTTACACATTGCCTCTTTAGATAAGCCTGACTGCTCTGTGCCAAGCTAACAGAGGTTGAGCACAGGTTTTATTTTAGTGTTTATCTAGCTTATCCTGACAAGGGTTGTGGTCCCTACATGGGCAGGGTACATACCTCTGCCAACTAGAGGCCCAATTTCTAATGCTTACGAAATAACAGCCATGGTCAATCCAGGGGCATTGTCTGAATGTTCAACGTTGAACTTCACCACTTTGTTGGACAGCTCATGAAAGGATATCAGATCATTAAACAGGGACTCCCTTGAAGGAATAGCCTTAGGTGAACCTGGAGAAATCTCACACCAAATGACAGAGAAGTTGGAATTTTAGTTCAAATGAAAAGGAGAGAGCCTCTGCCTTTTCGGACGTGGGGATTCAGATCTCTTATGCCTTCTCTAATGTGACCTTCTGTCCAATTCATGCTTCATAGTTCTCTTCTGAAAGTGGACTGGAGAACAACATAGAGAGGTGACTGGAGAGAAAGCATCTGTACCCACATGTTCACCTTCATTGGCTACATCAATATCTTTCCAACAATGAGCAGAAGGCTGATCCACTGACATCAAGTGCTTGGAAGGATGCTTAGCCCTTTGCAGAGAGCTGAAATACAGAACAGGGACAGGCTGAACAAGATATCATCCTCAGGTGCTGGAGAGGAATGTGCAGGATACCTTTTCCCTTTCAAGAGCATCACCTAGAAGGTGACTCAGCTACTATCAAAGAAGGAGACACTGAGTGGAACCTCGACCTCAAGCACTCTGAAGCTCCCAATGTTGAGATAATGAAATGCCTTGACATTGACTGTTTAAGCATCAAACGATGATCTGAAGGCTTTCTCAACAATGACCACCCAGGGATGTCAACTGGGAGCACCAGAGATTATGAGATGCTACCCATTCACACCCTGAAGTAGCAGAAGCGGTGTCAGGGGAGGGAGAAGGGTGGAAACAAGACCCTTTCCCTCAGAGGCTGATGCCGACTAAGGAGGACACCTTCCTGGTCCTTCGACTTCCTATTCAACACCTTCTTGAAAATGTTTACAGTCTTTAATGGAGTGGGATTCTGGAAGACAGACCACGCAGATATCATGGTTGTCATTCCTGGGCATCTTCTCTACACAAGCTGGACATTTATAAAAAATGGAATGATGATTACAGGCAGCAGGGGATGAAAGCCCACAGAGGAAAAAGAGAAAAGACAAAGGTTTTTCTTCAGAAAAAAAATTAAAAACAACTGCAACATTCAAAAATGTTGAATGTAGGGGGCGTGGTCAAGATGGTGGACGAGTAGGACGTGCCTGCTCGCCGCTCCGGTCCCCTTTCTGAAGCCCTGGCCTACTAGCCGCGTACTGCTGACCCCAGACAATGTGCTTACCTGCCCATCTTGCCGGTGACTGCTGATGGTGTAACCCGGACCCGGGAGCAGAGCCGATCCAAAGCACAGGCGCCAGTGACCGGCGTAGATGTCGCTGTGCCACAGCATTTGAGGCCTGCCCGGCGGACGGCAGGCGAGTGCGGCCCGGACTGCAGGCTGAGTTGTGGAGCGCGCCTTGCCGGGATCGTTGCTTGAGGTGGGCCCTGCTGACAGGTAATCGGGCCGCCTCATTGGAGGTGAAGTCTTGCCCCGAGCGGAGGGCGGTCTGGCGGCTGGAGCTGCTTTGGACGCTGGCCGGTTCTGATAAGGCTTGGTCTCCGCGGTGTGTGGGGTACCGGACCTGCCTCACCCGGTGCCGTGCCGACTGCGACTGTCGCGGCCTGGGCGGGTAAACCCGGCGCGGAAGCGAGTGATCCCGTTCCCCCAGGCAGGCCTAGCCCTCTGCCTGTGCTGAAGAAGGGTCTACTGTGACGCCGGCGACTGTCACGGCCTGGGCGGGTGAGCCCGGCCGCGGTGACGAGTGGATCCTGTCCCCCCCAGACAGGCCTAGCCCCCCGCCTGTGCTGATGAAGGGCCTGCTGCGACGACCGCGACTGTTGCGGCCTGGGCGGGTGAGCCCGGCCGCGGAAGAGAGCGGATCCTATCCTCCCAGGCAGGCCTAGCCCTCTGTCTGTGCTTCAGAAGGGCCTGGCGAGACCTGGTGGGGCCCGAGAGAGGACAGGCCTGCTGGTTGGAGTGACGGGCCGG
Source organism: Calotriton arnoldi (assembly GCA_963921515.1). Lineage (NCBI taxonomy): Eukaryota > Metazoa > Chordata > Amphibia > Caudata > Salamandridae > Calotriton > Calotriton arnoldi. Next base: position 215,443 of record CAWUFW010000415.1, read on the forward strand.
AGGCGGCCCGCCTGCTTGCCTTCTTGCACCGACCGGGAGGAGGACAGGTGACGTAGCGTTCGGCGGCCCTCCTTGTGTGGTGTGTTAGTGGGTCTTCGGACAGGCTGCGTTGATGTTCGGTCCTAAGTGAAGGATACCGCCGTGGGACCTGGCCTCGTTGCGCTGCCCGGCAGGGGAAGGGAGCAGTGCTGCACATTTCTGGGCCTCCCCACACAGCGAGGTTTTGGGTGCTTCGAGATTGGAGGTTGGCCCTTGAGACATTCCCTCTGCACCAGCCCACGCGCTCACAGGTGGACACGTGTCCGGAGGGAGCCTGTCCTGAGAGCGTCCCTCGAGAGGCGAGTGCTTTGAGGTGGTCACCCCGGGGAGCTGGTGGCGGCGCCCTGTGGCCTGCAGATCTTGATGTCTTTTCGCGATTCCTGCTGACGCAGTGCCTGTGCCCCCGATAACTGATCTTGTTGCGGACGGTGATCCCTCCGGACTATGGCGACCCTCAAGAATAGGAAGGAGCAGTCTGTTAAGGACGTTCTTGTCAAGGCGGGTGCTGGTGGGGCTGAGGCGGCGCCTTCACCAGGAGGACACCCTGCAGAGCGGGACCAGAGAGACGCGGAGGGCCCGGTCACTCGCAGTGTCCTTGAGTCTCTCTTTGCCACGCTCACCGGGGAGTTCCACACGATGAAGAAGATCATCTCCTCGGAGCTCCGCGAAATCCGCAGAGACATTGACTCGGTGGGCGAAAGAGTGGACACTCTGGAGACGCAGGCATCGGCGAGGGACGAAGAGATCGCCCAGCTTCAGCAGGAGGTTCTCTGCCTTCAAGATCAGCATTTGGACCTTCAAGCCCACGCGGAAGACCTCGAGAACCGATCCCGGTGGAACAACATCAGGATCCGGGCGGTTCCTCAGGGCATTGAGGGACAGGATATCGAATCCTTCGTCGTGGAGCTTTTTCGGCATATCTTGGGTGCCCCCCCGGAACAACGGATCAAGCTGGACCGGACCCATCGGGTCGGACCTCGACGGCCGGCGACTGCCTCCTCTCCCACCCCCCAGGACATTTTAACGTGCGTCTATGATTTTCAACTCAAAGAAAAGATCCTGCGGGAAGCACGGGCCAATCACCCCATAGAGTTTCGTTCAGCTAAACCTCTCCTCTTCCAGGACTTAGCCGCCTCCACTCTACAGAAACGGCAAGAGTTTAGGCCTGTCACGGCTTTCCTGCGCTCCAAGGACATTCCGTTTTCCTGGGGCCACCCCTTCAGGATTGTCTTTAAGTGGGAGGGCAAGTTACGCCAGATCCGTTCCCTACAGGAGGCCGCATCGCTCCTTAAATTGCCCGAAGAGGACGCAGCAGCCCGACACGCAAGGACACTGGAGATCAGCGCAGGGGAGGTGGCAGCGAGTGGGGAATGCTCCCCTGCGCCCCTACCCGGACACCATGGAGAAGGAACGTAAGGCGGTTATTGCAACCCTGTCGGAGGATTTGGCTGCAGCAGACTGAAAATGATGTAGATCTGATGTTACAGGGGCGAGTTGTTCGGGGGTCTCTTTGGGCCTTTGAGGCTGGGTCTCGGGTGGGATCGGGGCGGCGGGGGGTTCCTGCTGGACATCTCACGCCACACCATGGGGTTATTCACCCAGGACACTTATGGACTGTTCCAGTTCCAGTTCAGTTGGGTTTGTTTTGTTGTCTGGGAATGGGGTCCTCTCCTCCTTCTTCTACGCTTGAATACCTCGTTAGATTTATGGGATGCGGTGGGTTTTGAGGTCTCTTGGTGGGACATGTTATGGCGTGGTTGTGGGTGGGATTCGGCCCTTCATCTCCAGCCTCTTCATGGGCATTTTGATCATTTCTTTCGTGATGGCTTCAGTTAAAATCCTGTCGCTCAATGTCAAGGGCCTTAATAGCCCCACTAAGAGGCGTGCATTATTGTCCTTTCTGGAAAACTCAGATGCCCACATTTGTCTCCTCCAAGAAACGGACCTTCTACCTCACGATACACATAGGCTGCGGTCCAGAGCATTCCCTCACCAACTGTTTTCTTCCCAGTCCACAAAAACGGCGGGGGTGGCAATCCTAGTTGCTGCGGGGCTTCAGGGCACCATAGGTCTCAAGCGGGCTGAGTTCAGCGGTCGACTACTAGCTTACACCTTCACAATAGGACAACACGCCTTTACGGTGGCCTCAGTATACGTCCCTAATGAAGGGCAGGAGGGGTTCCTACCGGAAGCGATCCAGGAGCTGACGAGTCTCCCTGACAGGTCCCTACTTATAGGGGGGACTTCAATTTGGTTTTCGACAATGAGATGGATAGGTCCTGCCAGCGGACGGGACAAACTGGGGCCATCTCTAGCAAAGGGAAGCGCCTGCTCACGGACACAGGGCTTATGGATATTTGGAGGGCCCATCACCTGACATCCAGGGAATATACCTTCTACTCGCATTCCCACAAAACGTATGCTAGGATTGACTATATCTTAACATCCGACACACTCACACAACAGTCTCAGAATGCAGAGATTCTTCCGTGCCCTATATCTGACCACTCCGCAGTTCGGGTGGCATTATCCCTGCCGCATGGCCACCCCCCCCAGTCGCCTTTGGCGTCTTCGAGAAACAATGCTGCAACGCCCCTCTGTGGTTCAGCAGGTCACAGACACAATAATGGACTACTTGGCGAATAACGACATTCCTGACGTCTCGATGGCGACCCTGTGGGATGCCTTAAAGGCGGTTGTCAGAGGGGAATTTTTGGGGATCTCTGCGGCGGACAATAGGCTTAGGAGGGAGAAACGGGAACAACTCTTGAGTGCAATTACAGAACTAGAGCTCATTCACCAGAGAACGGGTGTTCCGAGGGTCTGGAAACAACTTAAAGCAGCGAGGGGTCAGTTAGCCGGCTTGGACGTGGACAGGGCCGAATATGCCGCCCTTCGGCTTCGGCAAGCCTTTTACGTGGGGGGGGACAGGTGTGGGAGGCTATTGGCCAATAGGCTACGCACACAGAGACAGGCATCCCACTTCTCCGGAGTCATGGATACACAGGGCCAGGTACAGTCCACAGACCAAGGGATAGCTGCAACTTTCTGTGTTGCCGTGGCCGAGAGGTCCCGCTGATTTCGGGGCCCCGGCTGCGAGACGGAGGTGAGCCTGGTGCCTGCGAGACGGTGCAGTGCCCGACCAAGCCTAGAGGGACATCCCAGTATCACGGCATTGCCCGGGGGAGATCCAGGGGGCCCTGAGGAAGTACGGTAGAAGAGACCCCATCCCCCCCATTGTGCATATATGTAGGTGGGGCATCCCGCTGCTGGGCAGAGAGAGCGGACGTGGCTCCTTGTGGCCTGGAGTTGTCCAGTTACTCAGCGGACTGGTGGGGAGTGCGGGGCGCTGCCACCCATCGATTGAAGAGAGCCCATTCCTTGCTGACCCCTGTGCAGGGGGAGAAACCTGGGGCCGGGCGGAGACGGGGCTGAGCAGTGAACCAACCATCTGCACGGCAGGGAGGGGGGTTCCCCTGAGGTGCCAGCAGAGACGCCCGGAGCCCCTGGGCACCACACTAGTTAGCCAACGGAAGGCGCCATGGGCCGTAATAAAGTGCCGGGACCCGGACAGGCCAATCAAATAGACAAGTATACTGTAGCTATGGGCCGCGAGGAAGGGGCAGTAGGAGGGGGTCTGCACGAGGAAACAGGCGACCAGAGCCCGGACCCATCCTTGAAAGACATTCTGATGGCCATTAAAGAACTGAAGGGTACTTTAGAGCCGAAGCTTGACTCTGTCACCGAGGAGGTGAATCTCCCGCGAGCTGATTTCCGCAAAATGTCCGAGAAAGTCTCCATGGCAGAGGCGAACATTGGGAGCCTACAGTCAAAAACGAAACGCCTCGAAGACCAAGTTGCAAACCTCACAAAGAATCAAGCGGACATTTACGCCAGGCTTGAAGACCAGGAAGGAAGGGCCCGGCGCAACAATATTCGTGTAGTGGGGGTGCCGGAGGGAATGGAGGGGCCGGCAATGGACATATTTCTGGAAGACCTAATCCTGAACCACCTAAAGCCAAAACGTCTGTCGATGTTCTTCTCAGTGGAGCGGGCCCACAGAGCTCTGGGAGGCAAGCCTCGCCCCGGGGCGCCCCCACGCACAATCATCACCCGTATCCTAAATTTTAGGGATAGAGATGCCATTTTGCAAGCGGCATGGATGCATGGAGACCTCAGACATGAAAATGCGACTATCTGCTTTTTCCCAGACTTCACGTTGCATGTCCAACGCCAGAGGCGCTCCTTCGATGTAGTTAAAAGAGCCCTCAGGGAGCAGAACGTGAAGTACATGATGCTTTTTCCAGCTAGGCTTAAAATTCTCGATGGAGGGAAAGCATACTTTTTCGACACGCCGGCGGATGCGAGCGACTGGCTGGAGGGCTGGCGCACCGTGTGCCGCAGAGGAGGGAAAAGGAGGTCTGGGATGGAGCAAGGAAGTGAGGAGCTTGAACAGGAGGTCGAAGGGTCGCCCAGTGGCCAGATGCAACGGACAGATAAGTAACTTGTGAGACACCCTTCCATATGCTGGGACTGAGTTGCACTCTCTTTGGTGCACACTGTGTGGAGTGTCGGGTAATACAGGGAGGGAGGATGGGAGATATGCTGCCCCTCAGACACTGGGGGCCTGGACCTCTTGAACATACTATTGTGATACATGCCCCGCAAAACCTTTTGCTTTTATACTCAGGGGTGCAACTGAGCTGTAGGTGGGATTTCTAGGGCAAAGGGCCTTGCAAGGTTTAGATAAAGGGCTTATAATCCCAGCCAGCAGTCAGAGATCACTTCACGCTGGAGGCTAGTTCACGACCCCTCAGAAATGTTTTTTTCTGTACGTGTTGGGCGACAGGCACTCTGCACGTTTGAGAGGTTGGGGACTCACCTAGCAGGGATGCAGGGAGGGGAGTTTGTTGTTTGTTTTGTTCAAAGGGGAGGGGAGATATGCTCGAGACCTTGATATCCAACAGCTACTGGTGGTCGACACAGAGGGTATGACAATGGAGAGGGCGCACCTCATTGCTATAAGCCCAAACAGCAATCATGGGAGACCCAGCTAGTATGAAGATTTGGTCTTGGAACGTGAACGGTCTTGGGCACAAGATCAAGTGCACACTGGTGATGCAATATCTTAAGAGACACTCCCCGGATGTTGTTTTGATTCAGGAATCGCATTTGAGGGGAAGCAAATGTAAGGCCCTAGATCGTTTTGGCTACAAAATGGTAGCTCACGCTGGGTTTACGTCAGGGGCACGGGGGGGTGGGAATCCTGGTGCGTAACACATTGCCCCTCGTACTCACAGGTACATGGACAGATACCGCGGGGTGCTTCGTGGCGGTCGCGGGTAAATGGGAGGGGCGTTTGCTTATTCTCGGCTCTTGCTACATACCGCCGGGTCTCCACGCGGTGATCCTTCCACAGCTTAGTTCACTCATAACTGACCTTCCCCTAGGCACCCTACTCATTGGTGGTGACACAAATGCAGTCAGGGACCCAGAAATAGACCAGTCTGGCTCCCGGACCGGTAAACATGGGGAACGCGGTCTGGCAGACTTTTGTCATGGCAATGGGCATGATAGACCTATGGCGGGCCCATAATCCTGCATTGAGGCAGTACACTTTTTACTCGGCTAGACATGGGTCCTTCTCCAGAATAGACCACTTTTTCACTCATACTGACAAGGTGGGAGACTTTACGAACGCTAAGTACATGGCGAGGGGGATCTCAGACCAAGTGCCAGTGTGCGTTACTCTTAAAGGCCCGGCTATTGACAAGAGCCACGTTCCCGAGGATAGATCCTTGGAGACTCCGAGATCCGACACTTGGTGACAAGCTCCGTGAGGGCTCGGAGCTGTATTTTAAGGAAAATAAAGGGACTGTAGAGTCACACATTACTCTGTGGGAGGCCTATAAGACAGTTTTGAGGGGACAGGCGCAGGCGCTGATTGGAGCACAGAAAAAAGAGGAGACTTTGCAGATTAGACAAATAGAACAAGAAATAAGCCTAATGGAGAGTGATGCGGAATCGCGCCACAGGTTGGCGTTGAAACAACGAGACCTTCGGGCACTGGCAGAATGCGAGACGAGGGCATTCGCGCTGGCCACACAGCATCGCGTATACGATGTTGGAGAAAAGGCCCTTAAACTCCTTGCATGGCTGGAGATACGCTACCGAGATAGATCCTGGGTGACAGGGGTACGTGATGGGGAAGGGGTGCTTAAGTCCACCAGCAATGACATAGCAGAAGCCTTTGCTGTGCACTTCGAGCGAGTCTATGCACCGGTGTGCACAAGGTCACAAGGTCAGAAGCAAATTGTGCAGAGTTCCTGAAGGATTTCAACTTACCAATGGTGCCCTTGGAGGCGCGCGAACAATTAGAAGCAGACCTCACGGTGGGCTCCCTTAAATCAGGAAAGGCATCGGATCCCAATGGACGCCTCAATGGCTTTCAACAGCATCGAATGGCCATACCTATTTATGGTCCTTCAGAGGTTGGGTTTTGGTCCCATTTTCTGTGGCTGGGTCAGACTTTTGTATGAGATGCCTATGGCACGGGTGCGAGTCAACGGGGCACTTTCTAGATCCTTTCAGCTGCGGAGAGGTACTAGGCAAGGGTGCCCCTTGTCCCCGCTCCTGTTTGCTCTTGCGCTGGAACCGCTGGCACACTGGATCAGGAGAGATCCTATGATCTGGGGAATAAAGGCGCCAGGGGGCTGGGAGGAGCGCATCTCCCTATACGCTGATGATATTGTTCTATACCTGGCATGACCCTACTACTCAATAGCGTGAGTGCTCCATATTTTCGAGCTCTTTGGTAGCTACTCAGGATATAATATTAACTGGTCAAAGTCGGTGATCTTTCCACTGTCAGGCGGCCCCACCCCCCCCCAGAGTTCTGTTGCGGTGCTCGGCTCCAGTGGTGTTAGAGGGCCCTAAATATTTGGGGGTCCACGTCACAAGGGATCAGAAGGAGTTCTTGGATAGGAATCTTGGACCCCAAATGAGTCGCTTGACTGCAGACGTCAGTCACTGGCGCATTCTCCCGCTCTCTCTTATGGGAAGGGCGGCTCTCTTTAAAATGATGACGCTACCAAGGCTCCTCTATATTCTGCAGAATACCCCCTTTCCGGTCCCTCCGACTATATTTAATCGAATAGCACAGGAAGTTCGGACATTGTTGTGGGAGGGTGGCTCACCGAGAATCGCGCTTCACAAGTTGCAGACGGGAGTCTACGGTGGTGGCATAGCCGTTCCGGACATCAGGCTGTACTATTGGGCCTCCCAGCTGCTGGTCATTAATCACTGGGTCTACGTAGGAGGGGAGGAGCCGGCCTATGGAGCTGATAAAGCAGTCATGGCAGGGGGGAATTGTGAACCCCTCTTGTACTCTCGAAGATCGCGACCGGAATGGCCTGAACACACCAAAGTGGTAATCCAGTGTTGGAGAGAGGCCAATAAACTCCTGGGCTGGGCCGGAGAATTGACAGGCAAAACCCCGCTTTGGGTGGGTGATCCTTTAAGCGAAGTTGCTGCGCTGACAGGCTTTAAAGGATGGAAATTGATAGGTATAGAATATCTGGGGGATGTATGGAAGGGGGATTCACCCCTTGCTTTCGAAGATCTCCAAAAAGAGTATAACTTACACCAATCGCAGAGGTACCCACATCTGAGACTCTTACATGCTCTGCGCACACATATACACAGTGGGGTTTCAATTCCAGACTACTCCCCGTTAGAAGATGGGATACTATTAGATCCCATCACGGAGAAACTAACCTCCACGATATACCGTAAATTGATAAATAACATACCAGACCCCCTGATTGCTCTTAGAGAAGCCTGGGTCAAGGATCTTGGGACCATAGACGAGGAGTGGCAGGAGGCGGTTCAGAGCCCTAGAGAAGTTGCAATACGCTCCAGATTTTGCCTAGTGCATCACAAGATTCTACATCGCACGTATTATCCTCGCACTCACTTATACTCCTGGGGTAGGGCACTGACAGTGCTGTGCGTCAGGGGATGCGGGGAGGAGAGGACCTTTATGCACATTCTGTGGGATTGTTCCGAAATAGCCCGCTTCTGGCAGGGAATCACGGACATTATGACCGAGGTGGTGGGAGAGCCTGTCCCATTAGAGCCGAAATGGCTTCTATTAATGATTAGAGGCGATGCTGACTGATCCAGATATGTGGGAATATGGCTGGCTCTGTCAGCGGGTATAGCAAAGCGTAATATTGCCAGGAGCTGGGGGACACCTTCACCGACGCAGGTGGAGGAGTGGAAACGAGATCTTGATTGGTGCCCGAGGGCCGAAGAAACAGTATATAAAAGTAGGGGATGAGTCAAAAAGTGGGAAAAAGTGTGGATGTCGTGGCGAAAGTATAGAGGGCTGGGGGCAGGGGATTAGAGGGGCGCCAGAAGGTAGCAACACTGCTCGTTTCACTCATGAACATAATGTCATTGATTCTCTGTGTTTGATACCCGATGTACTAATGGAAATGCTTATGTATGATATGGTCTTTCGAGCTTTGTTAATAAAAAGATTTTCAAAAAATATATATATATTTGTACGTGGTGAGTCTTGCCTGACCCAGGAGCTAATAATGGACAAGTTGGAGGCACATTGTAAAGAAACATGGACTCCTGAGTGCTGGTTCAGTTTAAAGTCAAGTACATGTACACTATGACATGAGTAATTATTTTCCTCGAGTCTCTCGTAAAAGCTGAGGTTCATTTCTCTTTGAGAACCAGACCTCTATGCCATGCAGGCGGTGCTACAAGGAGCTTCACGAGTCCGCGTCTGCAATTGTTCTTGTGAAGTGCACGCTGGTTTTACCCATTTCATCCAGGAACGCTTCCAAAAATTGAGCAGTGAAACTTGTTTATAAATATCCTTTTTGGGGACACTTTTACTCTGTGCATCTGTTGATTTGGTGAAATCAAAGAAATGGAAAAACGCATTTGAGGAGAACTACAAAGTGCTAAAAAAGATAGAAGAAAGTGAAAATCAGTAAGAATGAACAGAAACCTATTTCAAACGTGGCATGCCACTTCTCTCTGGGTCAGATTATCCCTGGACTATGTCACATAATAAATACCACAACATTTGTACTCAAATTTACAACCTAATAGAGCAATAGAAGGAGGACAGTATTTTAAACGTATATCACATTTAAACAATTTTGCATTAAGTGGACACACACATATATTATAATTTGAATATTGAGCTCCTGTACTGATAAACAATGCTTAAACAAATGTTAGGATCACTTTGAAAAATTATAGCAACACTTCCCCTACCTTGAGATTGTCCGGAAGCTCTGAACGCCCAGCATACCCGGGATTCATTGTTATGAAGACAGCACACGTGGGATTCAGTTTCAGTTCGGTGCCTTCAAACACCAATAAGGAAGACCCTGCACTGATACCTAGAAACAGAGATGAAATCAGTGTCAAGTGTCTACACCAAACTACCTTTTGTAGCATGCAAAGTAGTACTGCAGTGATACTAGTTACTACAAAATGCAATTCAAAGATCTAAAGGTGGGAATCTCCACCTCCATCTCTCCTATAAATTCTAAGGGGAGAGTTAGTAGTAAATATGGCAAACACTAAGGGAGAGGATATAAAAATAGGGAAGAATATCTACTACTAAATGGGAGGGGTTTAGGGAGGAGTAACAAGTGGTTTAGTGTAGTGCTAAGGAGGCGTTTAAGGAGGAACATGCACTCATACACATAAGAGTAAGCCCATTCCCATTGACAAGCTACACTTCTAAACTTTCTACACTCAAAAAACGACCCAAAGAAGATATACTTCAGCTGAGACCCGGAGGAAGTCCAGCACTACCCATGGCCATCCACTGGTATGGCAACACCCTAATGGAGGCAGGGCCTTAAAAAAGAACCCCATAGAAAATAATGCTAAAATAATTGATTTTGACTATTTAAAAATTTATAAATAAATTGAATTTATTTTTAAAATATTATGTAACTAAAGATATTATAATAACCTTTTTTATTTAAAATAAACGTAACTATTTTGTAAATATTTAAATGAATTTTAATTCAATATATAATGTTTTATGGGTGAGGGGGGATCCAGTGATCTCCGGAATCCCAGGGGGGGAACAATGGGAAGAGAGAATATCGTTATACGCAGATGATGTCCTCCTGTATGCGACAAGACCCCGATTCACAATAAGCCAGTTACTACAGATCTTTACATTATTTGGGGGTACTCAAGTTACCAGATTAACTGGGATAAATCTCTCTTGTACATGTTATCAAATGGACCACCGCCTGTGCTCGGTGAAGGAATTAAACTCCAAGCCAAAGATAGCTTTAAATGTCTGGGCATACTGATTACCAAGACAGATGCAGGATTTCTGGTAGGAAATTTACAGCCACAGTTGGAACGCCTAAAACGAGATGTCGCCCACTGGAGGACTCTGACGATCTCCCTGATGGGGAGAGCAGTCCTATTCAAGATGATGTCGCTGCCAAGAATGTTGTATATTCTGCAGAACACCCCATGTCCAATACCTGACAAATTCTTTAGGGAAGTTGACAGCGAGCTAAGTAAATTGCTGTGGGATGGAGGAGGGGCAAGAATTGCGCTAGCCAAACTTCAGAGGGGAGTGTATGAAGGTGGTTTGGCTATTCCAGACCTCCAGAAATACTATTGGGCATCACATTTAATGATAATCAATGACTGGATATTTGCAGATAGGAATGACCCGGCTTATCGAGTAGATCATTGGGTGATGGAGGCTAGAGGATACACAGGAGCACCATATAGACGGACAGGAAAAGAAAGTATGCCACCACATACTAAGACTGTGTTAGATGTGTGGACAAGGGCCAACAGATTCTTAGAGTGGGACAATAGATTGACAGAAAGAACCTCACTGTGGGATAGCGATATGTTACGAGAGGTGGACAAACTGCAACGTTTTGGCAAATGGAAACTGATAGATATAGTACACCTGGGGGATGTATGGAGGGGCCAGGCGATAATCTCGTTCTCAGACTTGCAAAAAGAGTATCAGTTAGCAGAAACAGAAAGATATCACTATTTACAATTGGGACATGCACTGCGCAGACACATCAAAGAAGGGGAACAACTCCCTGAACACAGCCCATTGGAAGACAGGCTTATATTGGACCCAATCCCGGAAAAGGCACTATCCTGCACATATAGAAAGATTATCAATAATTCCCTGGACCTGCTCAGGAAACTACGGGAGGCATGGGAGTCTGATGTTGGTTTATTAGAGGACGATGACTGGGCGGAGGCTGAGCAAAGCCCTAGAAAAGTAGCGATTAGAGCTAGATTCCGACTTGTACAGTTAAGAATTCTCCATAGGTCATACTCCACCAGCACTCTTATGTATAAGTTGGGACGCACTCTCACGGAGGGTTGTCAGCGGAGGTGCGAACAGAAAGGCACCTTTTTCCATATAATTCGGGCATGCCCGGTAATGCAAAGATTCTGGGGGAGGATAACGCGGGTGATGTCGGAGGTTGTCGGGCAGACAGTTCCTGTGGAGGCCAGATGGCACATACTCTGTGTATCAGGGGATCAGACATGGCCAAAATATCAAAAATCTGGCTACTGGTGGCGGCAATGGTAGCCAAGAGGAATATCGCTGGGGCCTGGGGAGCCACTCAACCACCTATGTTAACGCAATGGGAAGTGGATATGGATTGGTGCTGTGCAGTTGAGACGACAATATACTAGAGCAGAGGCTGCCCCAAAAAATGGGAAAAAGTGTGGAGCCAATGGGATACATACAGGAATCCTTGAGGGAAGTTAGATCATCAAGGCAGTAGGGGGTAGAGAATTGGGGGTGGACAGGATTAGGGTCCTACTAGGGTTGTTCGCTGATCCGTGTAGATTGTCGTAACAAAGGATTGTAGATTACGATGTAAGGGAGGATGCATATGTATAATCACATAATGAACGAAGTAATGCTGTACATTATCACTGACGTCTGTTTAATTAAAAGAAGTTTAAAAAAATATATAATGTTTTGCCATTTTTAATGTATAACATATAAAAATACATTTTTACTGAGGTGAGATTGTTTTAAAAACTTCTAAAAAAATCATTTTTATTTAATGTATTTAAGTTAATTGTATATTTAACTCAAAATTAAACTAATACTGCATTCACATTTCTTTTATTTTGTTCTACATTTAAAATAAATATATAGAAAGATCTACATTATTATACATTAATATTTAACATAAAAATATTTGTACAGTTCTTTTAAAAATTGATATATTTTAAAACGTTCCTTATATTTTCCCATGATCTCCGCCCCAGTGATGGAGAACTCCACCTACACGTGACAAGCTACTAATAGGTACTTTAAACTTGTAAATTTGTCTCCACTCTCTGTTATATCGTGTGGCGACATGCATGTCTACATTATGTACTAAATATACACTTGGAAATGGTGAACAGCCAAAAGTAGTACATTTAATACAAAGTGTAAGAGTATGGTTACTTATTTAGATTTACTCAAATGTAAATTTACCTTGGTGAATAGGTCCCTTTGTTTTGAAAACATTTATTTTCTTGAGTTTATGTGGTTCATTTAATGCTGGGCTGAAAACAAAAATCAGCCCTAGCAAAAATGTCATAACCAGCACCACACTGAAGGAGGCTGTGATTAGAATTGGGACATGCATGGGTCATTACAGCCCAACCAGCTCTGAAAGCAGCCCCAAACATGCAGCCGACACTACCAGGGAAATGCCAAACAGGCACAATGGCCAGTCTGGCCTTGAGAGGCCTATTAAGCCCCTGAGAGCAGGTAAACATTTACGAAGGTCAGCGAGATACATGCTGAAATGTGCAGATCAGCACGTCGAAGGCAACAATATTATACAGAGCATATGGTGCATGCAGTAGGTGGATTACAATGCAGGCCAGCAGTCCATACAGTCGCAGAGTTCAGGAGGAGGGTGTGTCAGAAGGAAAAGGGATCAGGAAAGCGGAGCTGGAGGAGAAGAGCAGAAAGTTAAAATTAGGTGATACAATGAAGGGTATCAATGAAACAACAACACAAAGTTACCTCTTTGGATAGTTAGAATTTGTTGCGCAACCACTGAAAGTACTTCCAGGTCAATTCTGTTAAACTCATCAAAGCATGCCCAGGCTCCACAGGAAAGCAACCCCTGGAAAAGAAAGTTGTAAAAAACAGATCCACTTATTACTCAGCCAAGTCGGTAGAAGTTTAAGCAACTGATGTAAAGTAATATCAAACAAAGCGTATTCAACGTAAAATAAAAGCAGGTTTTTGCCAACAATTTGAGAAATTTTGAGGAACCCAAATAAGACCAGAACAACTTGTAAAATGAACATTTGCCATTTATGGACGGACGTATATGCACTAATTTTCTTAGATGCTTTGTGCCCTTGCCTCTACAAACTCCACACGCAGACACCTCCATTTCAGTTGTGAGTCTGACAGTTGAATGAAGTATCAATGACACAGCCAAACAGCTTGAATATTGAGTAGTGCATACCAACAGACAAAAAGCAAAGACACACATATGCAGAAACACGGGCGTGTATTACAAAGATCAAAGCCTTACAGATATCTAAGCCCTCAGACCAATAGATGTACGCACATATCCACACACAAACTAATAGACATACAGACACACAGGCCATAAAGGCATTCATGCACACAAGTCAACAAAATACAGTCAACCGTGAATACAAACCATCAGAGACTCCCATTCAAACAAGACAAAACACATGTAGGCATTCACACACACACAAACAAACATGCATGGGACCAGTCACACAGACCAACAGGCATACAGATGCATGTCCCCATAAACCAACAAACTTATGGGGCACAAAACATACACACAGTCCCAAACACACACATCAACAAACAGAGGTGGCACAAACAAAGAGACAGTAGAATTCACAGATGTGGGAGACTTATGATAAATGAGTGCATGGATGGATGGATCGATGCGTAAAAAATTCTGGAGAGTTGCAGTCTTAATCTCTAGGCCTCCAGCAAAGAATACCCCATGTGAAAAGGAGAAAGGAGTGGAATGATAACACCCATTGGCTTGGCTTTACCTTCGAGATGAATGTCAACACCTATTTCATCCTTGCTTTCTTCTTGAAGAAAATGTCTCTGATGGACGCTAACAAGGACACCATTGCACACAGACCAAAAGATATGCATGCACCCATACACACAGACCAAAACATGTGCAAACATGTATAGACACCATTGAGCAGGCCGGCATTTAAAGTAAGCAGGCAAATGTACAGACAACTAGGCGCACAGAATAGAAAACAGATTAACAAACATCCGTACACAATCCACATACAAAGTCTCCCAATGGGCACTGTCACAGACACCAGACATGTAACCACAGACAACAGACATCGACACACAGAGAGGCAGTTGGACAGATGGAGTGACTCGAACAGATTACACACCTGCAGAAGGTCAGGCAAACACACACCAACGCACTAACAAACACAAATGCACACAGCCCAACATACATACAGGTATGCATGCTAATAGGAATTAGGATGTAGGTTGACTGGAGTATGAGCCCTAGTCAAGCAGCAACCACAATACTAATAAGGGTAAGAGGCAGGGAAACCCTAAAATAGCCTGTGCTCACCCTCTGATAGCTTGGTACAGAGCAGTCAGGCTTAACTTAGAGTCAATGTGTAAAGTATTTGTGCAACCCTTCAAACAGTACAACAGTGAAAACACCACACAAAAGTTTCCACACCAGGTTAGAAAAATAGACTTCATTTAATAAATAAATCAAGACCAAAACAACAAAAATACAATAGATAGAATTTGAGATATACATTTTTAATGAATAGTCTGTAAAATAGTGCCTAGAAGCAATGAGCGCTTACGTGGGATATTTGGTCGCACCAGATCTGTACAAAGACAAAAGTTCAGGCCCACCACGATGGAGAGCGAGCCAGATACAAGGACCCAGTGAGGCCTGCTGAACAAAGGTATCTTGATCCTGGCTGTGTCGATGTCAAAGATGCGTGGTGCAGCCAAAGCGACACGTTGGGGTCGAGCCATGCAGTGGCAGCGATGCGACGGTCCTGATCCGCACAGCAGCAACGATGCATCAGCTCCAATGACTGAAGAGCTGCAATGCGAAGTTTCGGCATAGTCGTCAAGGATGCCATCAATGGGGATCTGAAGACCTTGCACTGGGTAGAGCGTCGCACAGTGGTGGTTCCGAAGGCAATGCATCTGGGCGGATTCATGCAGCTTTGACGATGCGCTGGTTCTGATCCACGCAACACAAGCGATGCACCAATTTTCGTCCACGCAACAGGAGCAATGTGCTGATTCTGGTCCACACAACAGGGGCGATGAGCCAGTTCTGATCCACACAACAGCAGCGATGTGCCAGTTCGACAGAGGATACGTGTTTTTTTTAAGCAAAAAACTGAGGCCTAATTCCAAGGGTCCAGGACTGGGTTGGCACCACTTGGCAGGGCAGACTCACTGATGGCAGAGTCCAGGTGCAGAAGCAGGTAGGTTGAAAGTCTTTTATGTCCCTGAGACTTCTGATCAGGAGGCCAGCCAGCTAGCCCTTTGAGTCACTCTGGGTTCAAGTGATGCAGGTCCAGGTATTCTCACGCAGGCAGGGGAACAGCAGGCAGCAGAGTAGCACAGCAAGGCAGGAATCCAGAAAAGCAGCAGTCCAGGCGAGTGGCAGTCCTTCAGCATTAGCAGTCCTTCCTGGCAGAGTCGTCACAGGACCAGAAGTGTACTGAAGTGGTGGTGTCTGAGGTCCTGCACTTATACCCAGTTGTGCATTTGAAGTGGGGGAATCTTCAAAGAGATGCCTCTGGAGTGCACAGAGGTCCTCCCTTCCTGCCCTGGCTCCAGACTCACTACTGGGGGGTATGCAACCCTTTGTGTGGTGACTGGATACAGCCTATTCAGGTGTAAGTGATGCTGGGTCTAGCTCCTATCTCCCATCCTACCAGGATGGTCCATCAAGTCACACCTAAGATCCCATTGTGTATGACTGTCTAGGGGGAATATACAAAGACCAGCTGTCATCCTCCCAAGACATGTATCAGAGACAGGCAGGGTGCACCAGATGACAAAAATAGGAAAATGCCCACTTTCTAGAAGTGCCATTTTCTGAACTGCAATTTAAAATCCGACTTCACCCTACATTGTGATTTTAAATTGTGATTCCAGAGACACCAAACTTGAAAAGTCGTATCTCTTCACACTTGGAAATTACACTTGTGAAATTTAATATGGTATTCCCAATGTTATCCTATGGGAGAGTTAGGCCTTGCAGAAGTGAAAAGCTGAATTTGAGAGTTTTTCACTACCAGAACAGGTAAAACTTAAAAGTACATGTACTGCCTTTTAAATACATTGCATGCTGCTCTCTGGGTTGCCCAGGGCCTACCTTAGGGGTGACTTACATGTATAAAAAGTGAAGGTTTTGACATGGCAAGAAGTTTATCTTGACAGGTCGAAATTGCAGTGTAACTGCACACAGATCTAGATTCACTTCTTCTCCTGCAATAGTTTGTCTTCCATTTTTGTTGGAGCTCACTCTAGGCTTGATGGGCTCATTCTGCTCTCCTGGGGCATTCTACACACTATGGTATGAGCCATCCTTACTCTTTTCTCCGGTGTTAAAACATTCAAACTCCCACTTGAATCCCAAGACTTCTTTTGATGATCGCCTCAGCCAGCTGTTGTGCATGTGATTTGGAGCTAATATAATAAACCCATGAAAATCAACCATAGCAGCAGTGTGTTCTGATAGCTTCTTGAGAACATCTCCTGTAACTGTTTCGCATTTGGTTCCATAGCGGTTATGTTTGATGCCTTTATGAGGTTAGTTTCAGGGTCACATACCTCAGCTGGGCTTAGTGTTCAAATGGTGTTTTTGTTACACAGGGACGTGGCGTCAACTGGTAGACATTTGAGGCCCAACTTTGAGACTTGTATATGCTGGTACAGTAAAAACTGATATCCAAGGGCCTACTTGGTTCCAGAATGACTAGAAAGATGCAACAATATGATTGACACTTTTGCTGGGTCTACACAATAGCTGGGCATTTCCCAAACCGGGCACTAATTAGAAGCACCCGCTAGTGATCTGATCTCTTCAGCTTAAATATGCAGTATCTTTCAGAACTCAGACATCTACTGGTTCTGTACCACCACCATCTCAGGTCACACATTTTTAGATAGCTCTACCACTCCAGGTAACCCCTAGAGGTTCTCTGTTCACTCTACTCAGATGCTCTGTTAGTATGCTCTGTTAGCATGGATTACCTCTCGTACTTAATAAGAACCCTAGAGGAGAGGTGGCCCACTTCCTACTATGTCTATATTCTGTTGGCTATCACCCCAGACTCATCTTCATAATCTATACGCATCGCTTGGGGCATGTGAAAGTTTGATGAGTGCAGGTGAGGAGATCCACCAGTAAGCTCTGGATTCCGATGGTCATCAGTTCATATCAGGAAACTTTTGATAGACTTCTGACGGACCAGTTGCTACCATAATACTTTTCATTTTACAATCATTTGTTAGAAGATGGAAACACTGTGTTTAATTTAAAATAGGTATTTGTGACAGAAAGCATAGCGCTTACACTAGCTTTCCCCACATTTGTGAAAAAGTCAATTATAGTGAAAAAATAGATGGCAAATGAGAAAAGAGTAAAAGTGATTAGAAGCTGCAAATAGTATGTCGAAAGTAACTAATATCTTGAAGTAAATAAAGCGTTAAGTCACTTCTATATAACTGTTGGTGGGTACTTAAAAACGGACACGTGACTGCTTACACGCCTATCTCTAAGAACCACAGAATATAATTGTAGTAGGCCTAATTAATCGGCAAATTGCACAATTGTACTCCTGTAAGAGGGTAATTATACAAATAAAACAGAGTTTATGGTTTTGGAAAGGTTCTGCCTAGATTTTAAAAATCAATTGTTAATAATCTTGAAGTTTTCTTAGACGTTCCCCGAGGGGCGACGCTGTGGATTTTCTAAAAACACTGGAGAAATATGCATACATATTGTAAAACAACGAATAGAAGATTTGCCTTGTTACAAATTCTAGAATGTGTGGTGTTTTCTTGCACAAACCTTAAAGAATTTCCCTAAAGCAAGATAATCCAGTCCGTCGGAGCAGTTGAAAACCACACACTGCTTCGCTACGGCCTTTGCTAAATCTTTGGTGGTTTCTGTCTTCCCGGTGCCGGCAGGGCCCTCGGGAGCTCCTCCGAGGTGCAGATTAAGAGCTCCAAATAGAGTCCTGTGAATATATAACGAACATCGTGTTATTGTGGGTAAAACATCGCTCCGGGACCTCGAGGAAGTACACATAATCTCCCCTGTTCAATATGAATGTTAATAATTCATGTTTTCGAATAGACCAGGAGTGTGTTATGGGAGTAACTGCGTATAGTGGTACTTTTAGCAATTACCAATGACAACACACACCACACTTCGGGTTAATAATCGCACTGCTAAGACTTTTGAACAAATTGTTATCAGTTAGGACGGGGACCATGAAGCCCAGTCAGTTTTGCTTGGGAATGTATACATAATTACAGGGCACAAGTCCTAAAAAAAGAAGTGGGGGGACTAACCTAGTTAGGCAGTATGCAAGAGACATCACGGCGCGTGACATCACGGCGCGCGTGACATCACGGCTCGCGACATCACAGCGCGCGACATCACACGTGCCATCACACGTGCCATCACAGGAATTGACATCATAGAAAGTGGCATCACAAGCCACGACTTTACAGAAAGTGGCATCACAAGAAGTGACATCAGATCTAAAGCCCTCACATATATGTTTAGCAGATCTATCATGTGTACGTTTGAGTGTATTGCGAGGATAATAGCACAGTGAGCTATGGAAGATGATATGTGACGTCTACACCTTGCAACAGGGCCGGACTTGCCGTAGAGGGTACCAGGCGTTTTTGCAATATCGGCCCCTGTGACAAAATCGGCCGAAACCGGCCCTGGCAAACAGCTCAGCCAACCGCTCTCCCCCACCACTCCGCCCCCCCCGGGGGTGCGGCCGAGCACTTTGCCAGGGCCGGTTTTGGTTCCCAGTCCAGCCCTGCCTTGCAATTCCCCAGTTTTATGTTACACATCCTGTACATTAATTTACCAACTTATATAATTTATTATACATGTAATATTCACGTGATGATGTAAAGGGCTCTGACACTCGGCATTGGGATGAGTAGGGCTATACAAGAAAAAATAGTGGTACTTAAATTATTTCAACGCCTCCTCAAGGGAACATAAGCTCTATATAAATGCAATTTGCTTTGTGTAAATACTGGGACAGACCAACACGTCTGACATTCTTACAGTGCATGCATATCTTCTAAACAAAGTGAAAAGCTGCCTCTCTTAAATATGTGTGAAGTGCTAACAAGGTGTGAGACTTTGTTTCCCTCTGCTTCATTTGCACCAGGTGTGAGGCTCCTGACTGCTCCCAGCCAAGAGACTCGAACAAAAGGAGGCCCGATTACCCCTCAAATTCGACCTTTGTTACAGGCCCAGCTGGAGTCTTAAATAAAAAAGCCCCAATCGGTCCCGCCTGCACGTTGTTGCTTTTTGCAGATGGAAAGCAGACAACGTGAAGGCGCTGCTGAAAGTGTCCCGGTGTTTGGAAATTACACCGGGATGAGTTCAGCACATTATTCAGTGGGGCCCAAATTCTTAGCAGGGTGGATGGCGTTCACCCTGTGAAAATAGTGGGTGGAGGCAGTCCACCCGCGTGTACCCCCGACTCGGGCCCTGCATAATTATCTTCATCCATGAACGTGATCTTAACAAGCATTGGCATAGCCAATAGGTCTCGCCTTTGGGACCTTATAAGTGTTTAGTTATCCAGCACAATATCCTTGGTGCAACAACATTAACTGTTGCATGGCTAAACACTTATAAGGTCCCAAAGGCGAGACCTATCTTCGCATTCACGTTATTGTTTTCATACTAAACTACAAGTCCCAGAGTGCTAAGCGGTTTGGTGAGCAACGCATGCTTCTTGAGCTACAAATCATGCTTCTAAATGTTCTAATGCTTATATGAGTGTTAAAGATGTTTTTCGGGCAGTACCTTGACCCGGTGTAGCACTTTCTGTTTTTAGATTGGTGGCCGCAGGGCGGGTCACAGGCAAAGCACACGGTAGCACAACTGCACTGCTCCTGAAAGCCAGAATTATCACCAATATCGGAAACAAAACTGGAGAAGATGAGGCATTACGATAGAGCTATTGAGAACTGTGGAGCCAGGCTTGAGTCTCGGCGCCGGGTCTACCGCCTGTGATTCTGGTCACATCATATAATTTCCCCGTTGCAGCTAAGACAGGCGCATGAACAACTGGGATAGATGCATACATTTCACGCGCAGGTAGGAAGGGGGTGCACACCTCGTGAACAGCTAAAGTGGAACCACACAGTGCATGAGCAGCAACAGTAAACAAGTGTCCCATAGTGCCTGCCAGTGGGGCATGAAGGTGTTCATAATCCGCGCTCGGGCAGTCCTGGGCCTCCTTGCAGATGGCACCGAGCGGTGGTCTCAAGTGGCAGTGATGATTGTTATTTTAGCAGAAGTGTGTGAAAAGCAGCGCTGCAGCCCTACAAGGTAACGAGCAGCACAGACCGCCCTGTGACTGGTGGGGGGGAGCCTGAGGGAGGGGTGGGGGTGGTGAGAACCTGGCTGGGGGGAGGGGGCTGGCGGGGGTGTGAGCCTGGCTGGTTGCGCTCAGAAGAACAGGGAAGGCTGCAAGAGGGTGGGGAAGAGAGGGGTGGTGTAGGAGAAAGATATGAAGAGAAGATGGCGGATGAGCGTGAAATGAAACGGAAGGATGGAGGAAAGAAATGAACAAGGAAGAGATAGGCAAGAGAGAGAGGAGAAACCACAGGACACCGTTAAACAGAAGGGAAGAGCACAGAAAGCAAGGACCTGGGCAGAGCAGGGTAACGGGGCACACACACATGTTCTTGGGAGGGTATACCGGCGACCTGGTGCAGTCTGGAGTGAGGACCATTTGCAGCCAGAACGGGAATGCCAGGTTCCATACCAAAACCACACGGGTGAATGCCAGGACGGGAGAGAATAGCAGCTGGCTGTAGAGCAGAGTCGGCCTTTGCCAAGGTAGATCCCTGTGCGGAAAGAAAGTTTGCGCCCTCGCTGCTGGTGCATAAAACGAGGCAGCAGAGAGCAGCTTTTGTGCTCAGAAGTCAGCCCATGGCTGCCTGCATCAGAGTAGTGACTGACCTCGGAACACCCCCCTGTACCTCCACCCACCCACCCACCTGATTATGCAGATTAGTAACTCACGCTGCTGCCAAGATGTTTGTTGGAGGAGGGTTAATACTAGTGTGTGGCAGCAGGGGGTGAGAGGGGATGGAGGGGCAAGAAAGCAGGCTGATGGGGTGTTAAAACAGCGCCCGGAGGACCACTGGAGCCAGGTGACAGGGACTCTGCTGTCTGCGTGACCACAGCCAGCCCTGCTGTCGAGCAATGGTTTATGGGGTAAAAGAAGAAGAGAAAAGGTGTGGTCGTACAGTTAGATTTTTTGGGGCAAAAGAGGAAGAGGGGATAGCAGTTCAGCAAGGGTTTCTCGATGAAAGAGGAGATATCAGCGGAACAGCAAGGAATTATGGGACGAAAGAAGATAGGATGAGTGGCTTGCGGTGCAGTAAGGGTTTCTGGGATGAAAGAAAAATGGAGGGCGGCACAAAAAAAGGCTTTCTGAGATGAAACAAGGGAAAAGAGACGGTGGCCCAGCAAGTGAACCTGGAATGAAAGAAGTGGAGAATAGAGGCCGAAATATAAGAATGGTTTTGGGGATGATAAAAGAAAAGTTGAGGTTACTGGTGATACAGCACGGTTTTCTGAGTGGGTGATGGTTCAGAAAATGATTCTGGGATAGAAGGAGAAAGGGAGAGGGGCTGGCAGGACAACAAGGGTTTCTGGCAGGGATGAAAGAGTTTGGGATAGGAAAGGAGGTTAAGAGAGAACGACGGCTGCAGATGACCAAATGGCCCCTGCGCGCACCGCTGTTTAAAACAAGCCCGGCAGTGGTGCGTGCGCGCGCAGTCTGGTCTTTTTGGAAGCACATACTCGTGCTTGTGGCGCGCCCCTGCTCGCTCCCGCAATGTGGATGCCGCCACAAGCACGAGTCCTCCTAAGCAACGCATGCGCGCTGCGTAGGCGAGACCTAAAAAGGGCACAATATGTAAGTGAACATGCGTTCTTTTAGGAAAGATGATCTGCGGTGCCCAAGAGTGCTGCTGGCACCTTCAGGCCTATGTACATCATCCAGAGCAGGTTTGGAAGTCTGCTTGTGACTGCATGCCTCCCTTGGGTGTGGACAGTAGCTGAAATGTCAGGGAGATGATATAAACAAGCACTGGCAAAGCCAAAGGTTCTGGCGTTGGCTGCCAGCCTTTTGGCTATGTCAATGCATCTTTTGTTTTGTCAGGTTTTCCGTTAAACTGTTGGGTGAGCTGCTGGGCCCTTGTCAAGACAAAATAAAATGGCTAAAAGCAAAACTATTTTTTTGGTCTCAAAAACCACACATTGACATAGTAGTTCCTGGCACTAAAGGGAACTACATAGTGTGTGGCTGTGCTTTTGTGATTGAGCAGAATGTCATCTCTCACAGTGAAGTTAGCAAGGTCTCATGTTGTATGCTGCAGTGGGCAAAATAAAATCGGAACAACACAAAAAGAGCCAGTGGATGAAGAGGGCTGGCTGAAAGTCTCTATATGTATATTATATATCGAAGTTTAGTAAAATCAAATGGTCTTAGTTGACGCCAGACCTTCAAACTCCATCTTCAGGATGTCTAAGAATAGGAGAAGTCTATAGGTTACAGTTACTTGGTGTGTGTTCTAATACTGGCAAGACTCAGTCTTTCATCCTTTGTTGTTCATATGTTGAGTATTATTAATTAGACTACCAGTAGCACAGTGTATTAACAAACTCTGGTATGAACTCCGGTATGAAGTACTATATAAAGCATTTTACTATTACCCCTACTTAATGGGCCCAAAAAGTACAAGTTGATCACTGCAGTAACTCTTGTTCCCCGCCTGATAATAGTAATGATGTTTTTTCAATAGCACTTCACACCACACTTCTGTCATTCCTAAGCACTCTAAACACCTGATGAGGGGTCTCAAGGTTAAAGGCATGTCTTAACCGGCATGGGAGAGACCTGCAGCATTTAGGAAAATAGTGTGAGAAGCTGAAGCCTCTCCATGGATTCGTCAATGCCCAAGATCCACTCCCCATTAAGTGCCTTGTTTTTTTCCCAAAGGTGAAGTCAGCAACAGAAAGTCATCTTCACCTAAGTATACCTAACTATCGACGTAAACATGAGTGAGAAGGCCAATGCTAAACTCGAAGGAAAGGAGAGTGTAAGTACAGTGCAACACAAAAATCGAAACAGCAAAAAAGTATGACTGTCCAGCCAGAGCTGTGTTTAACACAATACTTGAATAATATTTCCAATATTTTAAATATATTTACTGCGTCCAGAGTCATCAAATCACTGGAAAACACAAAACATTACAAAACATACTATGTTAATGTAACAGAGTAATGGTACAAACAACTGGTACCTTCACAATGAGAACAGTAATCTCATGTGGGCACGGGCCAACAGTTTAAACAGATAGTAGTTACTATATGGCACTCAGAGGGACCCTGGCTCAACACACTACATGAGGTGTGCAAGCAGTTAATGTTTAGTCTATTCCAGTGTTTTCAAAAACTGTAAAATTCTGTGGTTATCAGTGTATACTCTTTTTGTGATACTTAAAAATCACAGGGTTGGTGTTTATCCAGTACTTATAAAGAATTTTCCTTTTATTTCCTTCCTTTCCTCATTCATTCCTATAATTAGCTGTATCTCCCTTCTATACTGCTCCTAACTCCCCTCTTTGTACTATTTCCTTGAATTTGCTCCTTCAAGTAAAGTTTCATTATTTCTCTTACCTCCCTCTCGGTCTCATTTGACACCACTCAAACAGCTCTTTTCAGCAGTTCAGTCCCACCCCGTATGAAGGATGTTCACGGATGGAGATAGGTTTGCACTTCAATGAGATTTGAATATAGCAGATAAAAGGTTAAATAATGGGCATTTAACACATCTTCCTGAAAATGTGCTGTTCAGACAATGATAAAGATCAGCTCAATGAAAATGTTCTCCTTGGGACATGAGATAAATATTGTGGGGTGCTTGGTGCTCTGTTATGCCAGTGTCACACGGCTCTGTTCTTTGTCTCAGGGCACCAAGAAGGTACTGAGCTAATACATGTATTCCTACAACCAGATGTGGGCCGTGGGCATAGGCAAGGGGCCTGCTAAGAAATGAATATGCATGCTGTAAATTATTGGTCTTTTGGTAACAACAAACTGTGCAGTTATATGAAGCATCAGCTGATGTAATAACAAACCTTGACCTGAAGCAGCTTTAGATGGTTTGCCTGTGCAATTCACAGCATGAATGAAGTTTTTTGTTGGGCTGTGGCTATCAGATTTTGCATTTATTTGAAAGCCAGCATGACAACCACTGAGCATTCATTAGTATCAAGCATATGGGTATTTATTTGAAAGCAGTGCAGGGACTGAGCTCATGCTAGGAATGCATGAGAGAAGGCACTTTATGTTTGTGTTGAAAGCAGCGGGAACTGTTCTAGTGCAATTTACGTCTCATGGGGAAGAACAAGCATACTTCAATATGCTTCCATTAAATGCAGTCACAGTGGTTTGTGTGGGTCATTTTACCAAGTGAAAAGCCTTGTTTCGGCAATGTAAGATCCAAGCTTCATTTTGACATGAAGGAAGAAGCAATGGATGTTAAACATGGTGACTGTGGGGCTGTAACCTGAACGTGCTATACATCAGTGTGCAGCCTCACAATGGGTCCATGCATCAATTTTTGTTGAAATTGCCCTGCCTGAACCACATACTAGAGAGCACAGAGAAGTGATTGCCTCTTCATGTTTCTGAGCTGTACTGTATACAGCTCATATACTAGCTTGCACATGTTCTGAGTTAGTGTATGCAATGTAGGCAGAGCAGACAGCAAAACCTGCACACTGACCCTTCGAGGCCTGTATATGGGAGCTGAATATGTTCACGATATGTCCTCCCATCATTCTGTAAGAGGGGATGTAGTTCTTCTAGGCATGCTTTTCAGACCATCACAATGTAACCTATGAGAAGTAGTGCTTTGTGCACCAGTTTTGGAGGACATTGATTCAGGAGGTATCCCTATGCACAGTGATCTTTGTTGCCACACACCTGACACCCAAGCTTTCAGAAAGGAAAGCCCTGTCCCGTTCCCAGCGCGGAAAGATGAGGGATGAAAAGATGGAATAACACCCTGCACAGAGGTTATCTGGGAACCTGTTGGCCACTATACACAAACGTACAGTGAACTGTGGACTGAAGACATATGAAGTGGGCCATGCTTCGCCCAGAAACTTTAGGTTATGCTCCTGTGATCTCACTCTGAAGCATCCGCTGCTTCAGATAAAGCATTACTCCCACCATGCCAGAGGCTTGGTATGACTCGGGCATGTGCTGCATGGGAGATGTTTTCCAGGATGGTAACTTACTCCTGTTGACCTATTGGTTGAGCAATATGATATCCCTGCGGGCCAATTTCTGGCATATAAATGCCATCTGGTGGTTTTTACAGACATTTGGGAAATAATCTAGGCAGAACCCGCAACCCGCTCTCTCATACAAACAATATTCCCAATAGGAACTAGTGAAAGACAGGTCTCTTGGCTGGTTAGAGCCCTTTCAAACAGTTCCCATCCGCCCCACACACACGAGCAAAATGAGCAGCTGATGTGAGACGCACCTTTACACAAACGAAATGGGACACAATAATTTCTCACCCCCTTAAGAGATCGCGAAATGCAAAATTTCAATTTATTCAATTGAACATTCTACAAAGGGCTTACCTGACTATGGCACACTTAGGGAAAATTTACGATACTGTGAACATTACGTGTCCTTGCTGTGAGGCTGGTGCAGCAGGCATTAAGCATGTTTTGGGATTGCTCAACTGCTACCACCTTTTGGTTTGAAATAACTAATATATTTACACTTGTCACAGGCCACTGTGACTTGCAAAGCCTGGAAAGTTGTATACTCGGTCTCAGCATGCATCCCAAAGCTGTGAAAGTTAACAGTCGGTTCCTGGACTTGACTGTCTTCCTCACAAAAAGTACACTCGCCATGCACTGAAAGGCCCCCTCTCTTCCAGGAATCACTTAGGGCCTAATTATGATGTCAGGCGGAATGCCACTGACAGGCGGTCCGTCCGACATCTGAGGCAGCGGCCTGACTGCCGGATAAGGATACCAGCAGTCGGAGCGCCTTTGGCGGGGGAAAGACGGCTGCCTCCGACAGACTCAAGCAGACCGTCGGGGCGGCGATCGCAGCCTAATCCCTACAATGGGGGTGGTGCCTGTGGAGGCACCACCGTAGGGATTAGGATGTCCCTTTCCTTCTGCCTTTACATGGTGTTCCGACTGCCATGTATAGGAAGGCAGAAAGGGACTTTGGGGGCCCTAGCAGGGCTCATGACCCACGTGGGCCTCCGCTATGGGGCCAGGGGGGCATTCCAAACATCCATGCACTGTGTGCCAGGCACCAGGTAATGCCTGGCACATGCTGCAAAAAAGGTATGTTTTCAAACATTCATGCACCGTGTGCCAGGCACTACCTGGTGCCTGGCACACGGTGCATGGATGTTTGAAAACATACTTTTTTCCATTGCGGCTTGTGCTGCAGCCCGAAAACAAAAGAACAAGAGCACCCCGTATGTCCATGTGAACAGGGGAATCAAGGCAACCGTAGCAAGTCTTCACATGGAACACACTTATAGAAACACGTTTTTTTCCACAGCCTTTTTTGTGCAGAATGAATCTATTAAAAAGCTTTAGAAATTACATCAACACTAAGATTTCAGAGCAGCCAGCATTTTTAAACAACTACGGTTCAGCTGAACCAAGTTTATTTGTACAAGGAATAATAGTTTCGACAAACAGATGTGAGCATTTCTCAAGAAAAGTAAGGAGAGTGAGTATACCCCAGGTGAAAAGACAAACCAAAACGGAATTTGAACACGAGAAGGTAACGTGAAAATGTTAACATAACGGTATATTGGTTGCTTTACAACAAAAGACAGCAGGTTTTTTTCCATTCAATAAAATTCGAGAGAGAGAAAATAAATCATTATATCACAGTTCAAAGAAACAATCTGTCTTTGTACATTTGTCGATTACATTTCGACCTTTGGAGAAATAAATAGGGTTCCATCAGGACTGAAATGCCTGGGGTTGGCTGAGGAAGTGGAAGCCCAGTCTGGGAAGGATAGGTAGTGATGATAGTGGTTCTCAGTTGAGCAATATCCTGTTTACGATTCCCCTAATATATCCCTTAATTGGAGAGGAAGATCTGTAATGGGTTCTCTTCCAAGGTGAAGGGATCTTGCATGCCTGAAGATAGCACATCAATTAGCTATCGGCAAAATTATACTGATTGGGCAGTGAATGCTCCCAAGCAGACCGCTGTGCGGTTGGTGTGAAGTCGGCTGGTATCAAATAGCTAATTACGTATCGTCACTACCTATAGCGCCCCTTCCTTCCCAGTTTAATTTGTTATTTCTGTTTCTTTGTTCACATTGACACCAATGTATTGCTCTTGTAAATGTCGAATCTTCCTTTACTAATATATATATCTGAGATAAACTAACTTCACCCTGATATGATGAGCAATGCTAAGAATATATTGTCAATGGTTACTTTCATATAAACTCAATAAAAAACAGTTTTAAAAAAAAAGGAAGTGCGCGAGGCTACCAAAACAGGAGTGTAAGTAAATCCTGGGGCCTCAGGGACAGTTTGGATGGTCACAAGGGCATTTTTATGCAACGTACCATGACCAGAGTGGGTTTTAGTGGGAGCATCCATCATAAAAAAGTGCTTAGAGGTAGGTGCTGTACTTACAAAACTTTGGCACCAGAGGGCACAAAAACAGTAAAAGAGTAGCAAAGTTAAATGTTTTCTAGTTTCTACAGAAAAGCAAGTATTCCCTTTGGTGGTGCTTTATTGATTATAATCAGTTTTAACTGTAATGGTTCTGCTTCCGTTTTGCCTTTGCAGACCAGTGCTTAGGCCATGCTTTCTGTGGCTGGAGTGTGCATTGTTTTATTGTGTGCACCTGTAATCTTTATTTGTATACTGTTCATTTGGTACTCGGTGTTGTCACAATGGTATGCTTGTAATATATTCATGAGACTATTTGATGATCCGTTTTTGTTCTGTAATTGCTGACAGTCTGCTGCCAAGTGATGTTTAAGGTTACAACATGCATGCAATTTACCATCCTCACCTTCGAGAAATCGAGATTAAGTTATTTGCTCATAATTTGTGGATGTGGAGGTCATCCTCAAGATTATATGTTTGCATCCCATATGTTTTCTCACCCTGCTTGTTAGGATCCTCTGTGATCTATTTGATTTCTGTGCTGCTGTAGTAATATCTTGGGGGCACAGCCTGTACAATCACGGCTTAGATGGCCGGGTAGTGCCTCTTGTATGCTTTGAAGTATGTAGAGATGTTCTGCTCCTTTTGAAGCAGAATCTCCCCCTTGGGTAGTGCTGCTGGGTGATGGTATTCAGGTTCAGCAGAGGCACAGTGATAATTATGCTGCAAACAGCTAATGAGAAGAACTGGAACTAGCTCTAGTGGTTCATGAACATTCTCCCATTAAATCTCTTGTTGTTTCTACATTCAAGATCAGTTATGTAGTCCATGACACTGAAGCTCTCCATGACATATGTTTCCCCGTCAAAGCCTCGGATGTTGAGGAATACCTCAATAGTGAAAGCTGTGTCAGGGACAAGCATTTTGCTAGTTGAATCCCACAACATTGCATTTCAATGGTGCTGAGACTCTGATGGACCACTGGCGATGTCAGTGTGGGTCGCAGGAAGATCTAAATTAAGAAGCCTGTGGTAGTAAACCCATTTGCTGTGATGGGACAGTGGTTTGGACGTAAAAAGACTCTTTTCTGAAGGAGATCAGGAGTCCTTAGTTTAAAAATATCATGCTTGATCTGAAACTGAATTCCTGGACTACTCGTCAGCGCTGTAGCTCACAGCTGTTTTGGGGCCATGGGAAGCTCAACTCAGTGCGTCAGTCCAGGAAAAAAGACTAAGCACAAGGCAGGATCATCTCTTTAGACATTTTTACTACTGCATATGAACATTTGATGAATGGTAGCTGAGAGAACAGTTGAGGAAAAACAGTTAAGGTGAAAAGGTGGGGGGAAAAATACAGCCTTCATAAAAAAAACTTGAAAATCTGCTGACACCCATAGGCATTCAGTTCAAATCTGCTCCATAATCCAATTAGTAAAAGGAAAAGGATAAATATAACTGTTCTAAAAACCTTGCTTCACATAGCTGAATTACGAAAGGCTGACAGTGTCAGAAGGGGAGCTGGTGTTTTGAGCCTAGTTAATTTCTAAGGAGCTTTTTAAATGTATCAAGTAGGTAAATGGGCACTGCCAAAAATATAAATGATGTCTCTCAATAACATTAATTCTATGCACACACATACGTTGAGATTTGCTAGCGTTTCTAAATAATAATAATGTAGATCCCATCACTATGAAATATATGTACAATGGGACGGATGTAGTGAATAGAAAAGTATTTGCACCAAGATAGGCTGTGGGATATTCACACACTGTGATAGGCGAGGGAAGGATAGAGTATTTGGACTGACAAAAGAAGCAGGGAGGCTGTACAAGAGTTATATAAGCTCACATGGACTCTCACCAGAGGTAAGTAGATCTTCCCTTTCCGAGAAATTGACTTTGCCATGCCAGTTTTCCTTTAAACTTCAAATTGATGGGCTGTCCCCCATGGTAATGATAAATGTATTGGAAAGGCTCACTGGTGCTGCCTAGTCTATACTGTTAAAATACTTAGCCCATATTTGTAATGCTATCATATATTTAAAGTTTTTATTTTACCTGTAGCATCTGTCTGTGAGGGGCGTAATTACAAGTCTTGGAGTATTGCCAAGATACTCATATCCATACAGCAGACCTGCATTGATCATTTTTGTTTGCAAATGGTTTTCCTAGGGAGAAAGCATGAAATTAAGACAGTTAGAGCCAAAACAATTTTTAAGGCTAATTCCCCTGGTTGCTAATATCAGAATAATGTTAGAATTAGATTGTTTGAGAAAACTGGTAATTTTCAGCATTTAAAAAACAGTTATGCAGGTCAATTACGTCTCACTTGTTGCTACCATGTGTCCTTTACAAACCAACAACAATATCCAATAATAGATACTCTAGTCCCCAAATCAAGATTTTGACTCCTATAAAAGTCATCATAGTCAGATGGTCAAACTGTTGTCTGGGATGACGACAGGGCTGTATCCAACCGGCGTTCCTGCAAAGGTGCTCAATAACCTATGCACCTTCGCCCATTGACTAACATTGGAACATTAATATTCATGGCTCCTTTGACATTACAAATGTAGTAATATATTCATCTGGTGCCCCAACATCTAAATGTTATCGTTCTAGTCTTGTTTTGCTCATTAAACTTCTTCTAATTTCAGAATTGTAACAAGTGGATTCTTGTTTTACTTCCGCATTAATGCTCACTCATTTCTCTTAAGAAAGCAGGTTGTGTGTGCCACAGCTACCGGGCTGAGTCAAAGTTTCCGTACTCCAAAAAGTATATACAAAACAAGACACTTTTCATTAACTTTTTGAGGTTTTATGTCTTGGACCCCATCAGTCAATAAACTAGAAACACGTAATATTGTTCTCTACAACGGCACAGTATAAAATCAATATGTTGATTAAAAATGACTGCTTATACATTTGGCAGGGCACAGCTGAGATTTGGCTGCAGCCCTTGAGAGCACTCTTTCTGCTCCTCATGGTCCAACTGTCATGGAATATAACGACTTGATACACATGGCTTTCATTATTAGGTCATTTAAGATGTCATGAGTGATCTAATATGTGAGGTCATAAGCAGTGCATGTTGGGGGCGCAAGTTATAGTTCACTAAACTATAACTGGCGTATTCTAGTGGAGTCTGGTCTTAAAAACATTAGCTGGTGCCTCATTCTAACACCTAACTATTTTATGACTTTAATTATTGCTTTTTCAGTGAATGCTTGCCCCATCTCCGGAAAATAATCAACATCTCCTTCGAGACAGCAACCTTCCCGGAAAGCTGGAAGCACGCCGAGATCACCGCCTTACTCAAGAAACCCAAGGCAGACCCCAAGGACCTCAAGAACTTCCGACCCATCTCTCTGCTCCCGTTCCCCGCGAAGGTCACCGAGAAAATCGTCAACAAACAACTGACCCGAAACCTCGAGGAGAACAACATCCTGGACCCTTCCCAGTCCGGCTTCCGCAGCAACCACAGCACCGAAACCGCCCTCATCGCCGCCACCGATGACATCAGGACCCTGCTAGACAACGGAGAAACAGCAGCCCTCATCCTCCTGGACCTATCAGCCGCCTTCGACACGGTCTGCCACCACACACTACGAACACGCCTTCACAACGCCGGGATCCAAGAGAAGGCCCTGGACTGGACCACATCCTTCCTTTCCGGCAGAACACAAAGCGTCCGCCTCGCCCCCTTCCGATCCAAGGCCACCAAGATCATCTGCGGCGTACCCCAAGGCTCCTCCCTCAGCCCAACGCTGTTCAACATCTACATGGCACCCCTCGCCCACGTCGCCCGACAGCACAACCTCAACATCATCTCCTACGCCGACGACACCCAGCTGATCCTCTCCCTCACCAAAGACCCTCACACCGCCAAAGCCCACCTCCACGAAGGAATGAAGGCCGTCGCCGAATGGATGAGGACCAGCCGCCTGAAGCTGAACTCGGACAAGACGGAGGTCCTCATCCTTGGTTCCAACCCTTCAGCCTGGGACGACTCCTGGTGGCCAACATCACTGGGAACAGCCCCGCCACCCACCGACCACGTACGCAACCTAGGGGTCATCCTCGACCCCACCCTCTCCATGACTAAGCAGGTCAACGCCGTTTCCTCATCCTGCTTCAACATCCTCCGAATGCTCCGCAGGATCTTCAAGTGGATCCCCACCGAAACAAGAAAAACAGTCACCCAGGCCCTCGTCACCAGCAGGCTGGACTACGGAAACGCCCTCTACGCAGGAACGACGGCTAAGCTCCTGAGACGGCTGCAACGCATCCAGAACGCCTCTGCACGTCTTATCCTCGACATCCCCCGACGCAGCCACATCACACCCCACCTGAGAGACCTGCACTGGCTCCCTGTCAACAAGAGGATAACCTTCAAGCTCCTCACTAACGCACACAAAGCACTCCACAACTCCGGACCAGCCTACCTCAACAGACGACTCAGCTTCTACACCCCCACCCGCCAGCTCCGCTCGACCAGCCTCGCCCTCGCCACAGTCCCCCGCATCCGGAAAACGACCGCCGGCGGCAGATCCTTCTCCCACCTCGCCGCCAAGACCTGGAACACCCTCCCCACCAACCTCCGACAGACCCAAGACCTACTGGCCTTCAGAAGACTCCTCAAGACCTGGCTCTTCGATCAGTAGCAGCACCACCCCCCTCTTCCCCCAGCGCCTTGAGACCCTCGCGGGTATGTAGTGCGCTTTATAAGTGACATGATTGATTGATTGATTGAAAGTTAAGGTCTTAGCATCTAACTTAACTATAAAATAACTTTAACCTTTGTCTTTTTTCTATGACCAGGAAGGAGAATGTACCCCCCTCACTGCGACCAAATTGGGGGGGGTATATAGGGCTGCATACTCGCTCCCTTTTTATTTTTATTTTATATGAATTACCTCTATAACGTTTCGAGGGCCAGAGGAAATTGCTCACCTAGGGTTGGTGATCAATCTGTGCCTATACACAGACGATGCAGTGCTTATTTCTCACACCGCAAATGGCCTACACCAGTTACTTGACTGTTTTACTGCATTCATGGATGAATTAAAATGAAAGGTTAACCATTGAAAATCATACATCATGACCTGTGGGCCAAAGAATACTAATTCGCGCAGTTTCACTATTGGTGAGATCCCTATTAAAAAAAGGTCCCTAATTTTAATTATTTCCAAAATGGGGGTTACTGTTCCTGGTAAGACACAAAGAGTGTCAACAAAGAGAGAGAGAGAACTGCTAGGTGCTGAATCAGTACATGAAGAACAGTCAACAAGAGTATTTCTTGTTGCCCTCTCACATCCCTGAGGATGCCATTCTTCATCATCGGGCAGGTGCCCCTCGTCAGGCCGGTGCTGCAATGTCCTACGGGTCTCCCCAGAAGGGTCACTTTAGCGTGATCTTTTGATTTTTCTCGCCATTTGATGAGCGTGAGGGTGTCCTAGTGTGGTGGTGAAAAGTGAGTGTGAAACTAGATAAAACTGGCTAGGGGATATCACACTGAGTTTAATAGAAGGATTCCCCTGTCAGATTAAAAAACCTGTTGGTGTTGGTGTTACTATGGGGGTAGCAATGTCCCCTAGTAGCTGAAAAAAAGAGGT
This sequence comes from Calotriton arnoldi, assembly GCA_963921515.1. Taxonomy (NCBI): domain Eukaryota; kingdom Metazoa; phylum Chordata; class Amphibia; order Caudata; family Salamandridae; genus Calotriton; species Calotriton arnoldi. Next base: position 249,164 of record CAWUFW010000415.1, read on the forward strand.
CAACATGTTTCGCGTCTTAAATGGTCAAGTTGATCCTTGGTGCTTCATCAGGACCAAAAAGCAGTGGAAAGGTGGTAAGCCAGCCCCATGTCATCATCATAATAAACTTTATTCGATCTATCAAAATAGACCATAAAAGCACAAAGAAAGGAAAAATATTACAATATAATAAATAGATGACAATATCATTTCCAGTACATTATAAAAATGCTTCATAAAATGATGATATTAAATCTTTCATCGTAACCCTTTCTAAGACATACTAGTAATAGTTTTACATTTGGAGCTAAGGTCTGAAGGGAGGGGGAAAAAACAAAAACCTCAGCTATGTGTCTGCTATACAGTCCTACCTACCTGCATTTCTCTTAAGATCATCAATGTTCATTTGAAACTATGTACAATGTTTACAATGAAAAAGGAAAACAATAATACGCTACGTTATAACCACACAGTATACAGCATGTAAAAGACTTGGAGTGGTACAGGTCTTTTACCATATCTCATAATTTACAAAAATAATGTGCCTGGCTATATCCAAAAAAGTAGAGCTGAGGATGTGTTATTATCTAAATGCCTTTAGCGATACAGTTCATAGATGCCAGCCCCCTAGATTACAGGAATAATAGGGCGGGTGGGCTATGACATAAACTAAAACAATCATATATAACAATCACCACAGTTCTTTAGTAACCACAGCCCTATAAGATAGTCACAACTAGATCTAAGCCTGACCGCCAACCTCAAGGAGCTAAGGACATATAGCACAGAATTACTGGAGAGCATTTGTAAAAAAATAAAACCTGTCTAAAGTTTGCTTTCTTTAATATAGGAATGAGGTAAGACTTTCTTGGGGCCTCATAAAAATTGTAAAACATTGAAAAATGCATCATGTCCTGTGGAAACTTGCCGTCGCAGCCACAGGGAGGGAGACTCTGGCCCCTATGTGCCCCACCCGGGTTAGGCCAGCAGATAATGAAAAAGGTCCAAGCGGAACCTTGTCAGTAAAAATCGGTCGTGAGTACTTTTAAGCGATAGAAGATAGGGCTCAGTCGATGGCACAGTTTTCAATAAAAAGTACCTACGCGCACTGGGCTTCCTCAGCTCCCTTTCTTCCCTGTCCAACTGCTGTTTTTTAAAGAAGTTCTTCTTCACCCAGTACTCATCTCTTCTGCACATACTCTGTGGGTTGGTAAATAGGTCGACCCTTCCCAAATCCGTGAAACAATCCCTGACATACTTGAGCCAGGGAATACGGTAATAATTATCCAGAGAAAGGAAGTCAGTTAAAATATCCTTGCTTAGAGTGATTCCCTCCCTGAGCCACAAGTTCATCCACAATGATAGAGGGTGGTATGACAGCAGGTCAGAAAGAAAGACCACCTCCAGTTCTTCGTGGACTACAATGGAGGGGATACACTGAGGTAAGCATAAAAGACGTTTTAAAAAGATGTTTGACAGTTTGAAGTTCCTCACACTACATATACCCCCAGATCTCTCTACTGTAGGCCACCTTGGTGATACACTTGGCCTTATAGATCTGCAGGAGGGCCCGATGGGTCTATTGCCCAATCTAGATGCAAAATTGAAAATGGCAGTATTGACCCTAACAAAGTCCCCTTTTTTTCTGCTGATAAGGGGACGCCAGCTCACAGCAACATCAAACACTACACCCAAATATGAAAAGTCATCAGTCTTAGGAACCGGAATCGACCCCACCACAAAAGTGTAAGGTTTACTAGCGTGTGAACCTACTTGCATTACAAAAGATTTGTTTTTGTTGACCAGCAAATCCAAGTCCTCCATAAAATGGACAAATGAGTTCAATAAGAGTTGCAGTCCCCTAGCTCTCCAAGCCATGAGGACGGCGGCATCTCCGTACAATAGTACTGGCAGGCTCCTACGACCTACCTGTGGACAGTCAGTTTTCAACTTCAAGCGGGTCTGCTCCAAATTATTGATACAGGTTAAAAAGAAAGGGGGCCAGGATACACCCCTGTCAGACCCCTCTCTCAATTGAAAACTGGCGGGTGACTCTCAGATCTTTGGAATATCGTACCGCCGCCTTAGTGTCCTTGTGTAGATCCCTCAAAAAACAGACGAGGTCTGGGATAACTCCTAGATACAACATGATCTGCCAAAGCTTCGATCTGTTGACAAGGTCGAACGTTGAAGACAGATCCATGAAGGCTGGGTGAACAGTGCTGGGGCGTGTAACAGTGTACTTGTTAAGAACCATGTAGAGCTTTAACCTCTGGTCCACCATGGAATGACCCGAGGGGGAAACCGTACTGGGCATCTGACAGAATGCTATTGTCATCTGCCCAACGGGAGAGCCTGCTGAGTACAATGCGGCCCACCACCTTTCCAACTGAATCAAGTAAAGAGATGGGCCTATACTGTCCGGTCTCCCTTTTTGAAGATCGGTACAATTGTGGATAGAGCCAAGGAAGCCGGACAGCCTGACACGGCTGCGGTGTTAATAACAGCAGTAAGAGCCGGTACCCAGGTGTCCATATTCGAGATGTAGAGGTCCGGGGGTATCCATTCAGGGCCTGGAGCCTTGTTTTTAGTCAACCCTGCTATGCCTTCTCTTACTTCCTCCATTGTGAAGACCACATGAGATGTGCTCGCTCCTCAGCACAGGTCTACCTTTGCGGTGGAAGAGGACAAAAATGTGTCCTCAAAGTGCCTTACCCAGTCATCTTCAGTAATGTGCGAGTCCAGTAGGTTGACTCTGTCGCCTTCCAAGAAAGGATTATTGACAATACTCCAGAACTTGGAGCTATTCGTCAAAGTGCTGGCTTCTATAAGATTTGACCAAGCCTCGTCCTTCAAGGCAGACTTGCGATTAGCCAGGGCGGCTTTGTATAGTCTGCGACAAGCCTTAACGGTGGAGGGATCTCTTGGTTTGGTGCCGAGGGCTACTTTCAAGTTACTGGAGGCTCGTGAACATTCGGGGTCAAACCATCTGGGGACCAAGAAGGGTCGCTGCACCACCAGGGCCTTTCATAAGCTTGCAATAGCGCCTGAAATTGCAATTAATAGCCCCTAGAATGTCTAATGGCTTAGCCAACTGCTCTGTGCAGGTTGCAAACTCCCTTTGAGACTCCGAGAACAAAGACTCGTAGACCTGGGCTGGGGAAATCTGTACCCACTTCAGTCTCCTCCCAGCACCCGTCATTGTCAACGACTGCCTGGGTTCCGCCCTGTTGGGTTGGGCGGCCCAAGGCCAACTAATAGACATACACACTAAGTTATGGTCACAATGCACACTCTCCTGGATGGAGAAGTCCAAGATGTGTGCAAAAAAGGGAGTGGAGACAAAACCAGCCCCATGTATGATCTTAGGATGAGTGGTCCCCCTCTAATAGGGTGGTGCCCACTCGTGTGATTAATATCACTGTTGGTTCGACCTAGAGGACAAGGAGAGAGAAGAGAGGACACAGACAAACATGTAATACAGACCATAACAAACTCGACGAGGAGAATTCTCTACCTATTCAGTTTGAGTTATGCAGTGTGTCAATGATATAACCAAGGCAAATCAATGCAAAGAATAAGAAAAACAAGTGAACCAGAAATGTAATAGGAAAGTATCAAAAAAGATTTTTTTAATAGGTATACTGATTAAATATATAATATCACAATAAGTCAAAAAATAGCAAAAACACATCCCACCAGCCACTCATACAAACTTCAAACATACCAATTCATATATACACATTCTCCTACATCTAGTCCATATAATCCATTCATACACAACAAACAATGATATGAAATGACAAATAAAGTGTCTCATATGTCTAGAACCAAATACATAAAAATATATACATCAGGGCTATTTGGTTAACAGAGTCAGCATCTAGAGTATGCCCAATGTAGAGTTAAATACATGTAATCCATGAAAAAGACTGTCTAGTGTCTCATGTTATTCCAGCAATTGGAATCCTGCGCCGACGCGCGTTTCGGTGTTTGCCCGGACTTGGGCTTCACCTTCCTCAGGGCATCCAAGTTAGAGACACAAAAAGAGAAACGGTGGGGTGTGCCTGATGTTCAAAGAGTATTCCAATTATGCGAAGAGTTGGCATATTAAGCAGTTTAAGAGAGCATGCAGGCCTGAACGTGGGCACATCAAACGATATTCTGAGTATGTAACAGGCCAGCACACAAAGCTAATTCAGAATATAGAAAGGGGAAACGGGATCTATAGAGATCTGTAGATGGCAGGCCAAACAGGGCAAGGCTACTTAACATATACATAGAATCGAATCATCCCATGATAAAAAAGGAGCCAATAAAAATAGGCTGTAGATAATGTCAAGCGGTTCGTGAAGTCCAGCAGGGATTGCCGGTACGTAATAAACGCTAACAATGAAGTGGCCGTGCGAACTGAAGAGCTCCAGGGGCACAATCACAGAAACACCGATATTATCACAATCAGTTAGGCGCCATCATTTACTTGAAGGTCATTGGGCCAGTCAAGTATCTGTTTATGCATTTTGATCTTAGTAACTTAGTTATTTTCACCACATGCCCCCTATTCGATCGATAGCATCGCTTGTGTGCAGTCAGCATTGTTAGTAATAATGTGAGCAATCTTATTAACATACGGCCTTGAATAGATTATGTGATCTTACCTAATCACTACGATAGTCAAACTTTATGAGTTCACGCAAGGTGAAACGCACAGTTCACGCATGAAAAAGCAGTGAAATTCAGAAGTTATAGTTACCTGAGCTAACTACAACTTACGCCCTGGCATGTACTGCTTATGACCTCACATATTGTAAGGAAGTGAAACTGTGAGAGAAATTACATTGTTTGCATGCAGTGTAGTATATTGCGATGTAGCATTTGCATACCACTTACTACCCCCATCTGGGATGCCCAAGCACCTGTCCCCACAAATAGCACACGAGATATGCAAAACTGTGTAGACAAAAGTCTACCCCGCAATTAAAACTTAAATAGAAACATGCACAAGCATCTACTGATCTGATTCTCAATTGATCTTAGTAAGGGGATGTTTGTGAGTGGAAGTGGGCTGATCTGGTTCTCTCTTGATCTTTAGAGGGTAAGTATAACTAATATGTAATGTAATGTAATAGAAACTTATATAGCGCAGCTGTCACCCCATGGGTATCCTGGCGCTGAGACTTATCCTTTTATCAGTGTGCATGTAGCTGACCTATCCAAAAATAAAGAAAGACTCATGTTACTCCTCCCTCGGGAAGAGCCAGGTCTTCAGCCTCTTTCTAAATGGAAGTATGGTTTGAATTTGTCTAATATCTAAGGGGAGATCATTCCTAAGGCGTGAAGCTGTGACACCAAAGGCTCTCCCACCAGTCCTAGTCTTCTTGAATCTCGTAGTAGCCACCAGATTTGTGCTTGATGAACGGAGATTTCTCCTGGGAGCATACCACTTAAATTTTTTCTGCAAGGATTTCGGGCCTAACCCATGTACTGCTCTAAACACCGTGCAGAGGGATTTAAATTGTATTCGTTGGCAAATTGGCAGCCAATGAAGATTCTTCAAAGCCAGCGATGTTGAGGATCTACGCTGCCAGTTTAGTGCCAGTTTGGCTGCTATAGTCTGAATCCTTTGCAGCTTCAGTATTGCTGAGTTTGGTGCACCCAGGTACAGTGAATTGCAATAATCCAACCTGCTCAATATTACACTCCTCACTACCTGTGACCTGGTAGTAGTGGGCAGCATTGGGAGGATCGTTCGTAAGGCTCTAATCAGGGAGAAACAGGTTCCCACTGTCTTATTAACTTGTGTCTCCAACTGGAGGTTATTATCCAACATAACCCCCAGATTGCGTACTGTTCTAGCTGGAGTCAAAGGTTTGTCTGTGGGGGTGAGTCTAAATTCTGAGGGGAAGGGGCGAGCAATTTTAGTCGTAGAGCAGTATACGATCTCTGTTTTTTCTCCATTAAATTGTAGGGAATTATTTCTGAGCCATTTTGTGGTACTTTGCATACACCCCTGGAATTTGTCCAGAGAGACTGCCTGGTCTCCTTCTAGAGAGAACACCAATTGTGTGTCATCTGCATAGTTGACTAAGTCAATGTCAAATGACTTGATAATCGGGATGAGTGGGCGTAAATAAATGTTAAATAAAACTGGGCTAATTGCTGAGCCATGTGGTACCCCGTGGCGCACGGGAGTCTTTGGGGATGTAAAAGGTGGAATTGTCACCGCCTGTTGCCTGCCTGTCAAATATGACCGCAGCCATTTCAGTGCCAGTCCTTTCACTCCAATACTCTCAAGTCTCTTCAACAAAATGCTATGATTCACGTATCGAACGCGGCAGACATGTCCAGTAATACCAATACGGTCGCATTGCCATTGTCTGGCCTCATTCTTAGGTTGTCGACTACTGTCACTAGGGCCGTTTCTGTTCCGTGCCCTGGACGAAACCCGAATTGTGCCTCGTCTAGCAGTTGATTTTCTTCCAAGAAGTGGGAAAGCGATTTACTGACCGCTCGCTCCAAGATCTTCACTGGATAGGGCTGCAGGGAGATAGGTCTGAAACTTGATGGACAAAGAGGATCAAGAGTGGGTTTCTTAAGTAGCGGGGTCACCATCGCCTGCTTCCAGCCCTCTGGAACGATTCCTTTATCCAATGATTGGCAGCAGATCTGCCATATCCGGGGAAATAATTCTGAGTTAAATTCTTTCCATATTTTTTGTGGGAGAGGATCCAGAGGCGAGCCAGAGGACACACACAGAGCTAGTTTATTAAATATTTCCTCAGTGGGAATTTGAAAAGACTCTAGCACTGCTTGTTGATAACTGTCAGTTACCTCTTCCTGTTGTTCCAATAACAAGTAATAATTCATCTTATGTAAAGATGTTGGAGTGCTTACGACTAACTATGCAATCTATAGGAGTTTTATCTATCTGTTTGGATCAAGGAATTGCACCAATGTCCAAAAGGTTCATTTATTTGCATTAGTGATTCCCTCCCTGAGCCACAAGTTCATCCACAATGATAGAGGGTGGTATGACAGCAGGTCAGAAAGAAAGACCACCTCCAGTTCTTCGTGGACTACAATAGAGGGGATACACTGAGGTAAGCATAAAAGACGTTTTAAAAAGATGTTTTCGACAGTTTGAAGTTCCTCACACTACATATACCCCCATATCTCTCTACTGTAGGCCACCTTGGTGATACACTTGGCCTTATAGATCTGCAGGAGGGCCCGATGGGTCTATTGCCCAATCTAGATGCAAACTTGAAAATGGCAGTATTGACCCTAACAAAGTCCCCTTTTTTTCTGCTGATAAGGGGACGCCAGCTCACAGCAACATCAAACACTACACCCAAATATGAAAAGTCATCAGTCTTAGGAACCGGAATCGACCCCACCACAAAAGTGTAAGGTTTACTAGCGTGTGAACCTACTTGCATTACAAAAGATTTGTTGTTGTTGACCAGCATATCCAAGTCCTCCATAAAATGGACAAATGAGTTCAATAAGAGTTGCAGTCCCCTAGCTCTCCAAGCCATGAGGACGGCGGCATCTCCGTACAATAGTACTGGCAGGCTCCTACGACCTACCTGTGGACAGTCAGTTTTCAACTTCAAGCGGGTCTGCTCCAAATTATTGATACAGGTTAAAAAGAAAGGGGGCCAGGATACACCCCTGTCAGACCCCTCTCTCAATTGAAAACTGGCGGGTGACTCTCAGATCTTTGGAATATCGTACCGCCGCCTTAGTGTCCTTGTGTAGATCCCTCAAAAAACAGACGAGGTCTGGGATAACTCCTAGATACAACATGATCTGCCATAGCTTCGATCTGTTGACAAGGTCGAACGTTGAAGACAGCTCCATGAAGGCTGGGTGAACAGTGCTGGGGCGTGTAACAGTGTACTTGTTAAGAACCATGTAGAGCTTTAAACTCTGGTCCACCATGGAATGACCCGGGGGGGAAACCGTACTGGGCATCTGACAGAATGCTATTGTCATCTGCCCAACGGGAGAGCCTGCTGAGTACAATGCGGCCCACCACCTTTCCAACTGAATCAAGTAAAGAGATGGGCCTATACTGTCCGGTCTCCCTTTTTGAAGATCGGTACAATTGTGGATAGAGCCAAGGAAGCCGGACAGCCTGACACGGCTGCAGTGTTAATAACAGCAGTAAGAGCCGGTACCCAGATGTCCATATTCGAGATGTAGAGGTCCGGGGGTATCCCGTCAGGGCCTTGAGCCTTGTTTTTAGTCAACCCTGCTATGCCTTCTCTTACTTCCTCCATTGTGAAGACCACATGAGATGTGCCCACTCCTCAGCACAGGTCTACCTTTGCGGTGGAAGAGGACAAAAATGTGTCCTCAAAGTGCCTTACCCAGTCATCTTCAGTAATGTGCGAGTCCAGTAGGTTGACTCTGTCGCCTTCCAAGAAAGGTTTATTGATAATACTCCAGAACTTGGAGCTATTCGTCAAAGTGCTGGCTTCTATAAGATTTGACCAAGCCTCGTCCTTCAAGGCAGACTTGCGATTAGCCAGGGCGGCTTTGTATAGTCTGCGACAAGCCTTAACGGTGGAGGGATCTCTTGGTTTGGTGCCGAGGGCTACTTTCAGGTTACTGGAGGCTCGTGAACATTCGGGGTCAAACCATCTGGGGACCAAGAAGGGTCGCTGCACCACCGGGGCTTTTCATAAGCTTCCAATAGCGCCTGAAATTGCAATTATTAGCCCCTAGAATGTCTAATGGCTTAGCCAACTGCTCTGTGCAGGTTGCAAACTCCCTTTGAGACTCCGAGAACAAAGACTCGTAGAACTGGGCTGGGGAAATCTGTACCCACTTCAGTCTCCTCCCAGCACCCGTCATTGTCAACGACTGCCTGGGTTCCGCCCTGTTGGGTTGGGCGGCCCAAGGCCAACTAATAGACATACACACTAAGTTATGGTCACAATGCACACTCTCCTGGATGGAGAAGTCCAAGATGTGTGCAAAAAAGGGAGTGGAGACAAAACCAGCCCCACGTATGATCTTAGGATGAGTGGTCCCCCTCTAATAGGGTGTTGCCCACTCGTGTGATTAATATCACTGTTGGTTCGACCTAGAGAAGAAGGAGAGAGAAGAGAGGACACAGACAAACATGTAATACAGTCATGTTAGATAGTTTCTGACATAAGAGGTCCTTATTGGTCAGAGGATCCCTTAATCTGGAACACTGTATGCGTCTGGGGCTGGACATAAGAAACAGATTTGATGGGTACACACAATCACAGAAACACCGATATTATCACAATCAGTTAGGCGCCATCATTTACTTGAAGGTCATTGGGCCAGTCAAGTATCTGTTTATGCATTTTGATCTTAGTAACCTAGTTATTTTCACCACATGCCCCCTATTCGATCGATAGCATCGCTTGTGTGCAGTCAGCATTGTTAGTAATAATGTGAGCAATCTTATTAACATACGGCCTTGAATAGACTATGTGATCTTACCTAATCACCACGATAGTCAAACTTTATGAGTTCACGCAAGGTGAAACGCACAGTTCACGCATGAAAAACCAGTGAAATTCAGAAGTTATAGTTACCTGAGCTAACTACAACTTATGCCCTGGCAATGTACTGCTTATGACCTCACATATTGTAAGGAAGTGAAACTGTGAGAGAAATTACATTGTTTGCATGCAGTGTAGTATATTGCGATGTAGCATTTGCATACCACTTACTACCCCCATCTGGGATGCCCAAGCACCTGTCCCCACAAATAGCACACGAGATATGCAAAACTGTGTAGACAAAAGTCTACCCCGCAATTAAAACTTAAATAGAAACATGCACAAGCATCTACTGATCTGATTCTCAATTGATCTTAGTAAGGGGATGTTTGTGAGTGGAAGTGGGCTGATCTGGTTCTCTCTTGATCTTTAGAGGGTAAGTATAACTAATATGTAATGTAATGTATTGTAATAGAAACTTATATAGCGCAGCTGTCACCCCACGGGTATCCTGGCGCTGAGACTTATCCTGTTATCAGTGTGCATGTAGCTGACCTATCCAAAAATAAAGAAAGACTCAAGTTACTCCTCCCTCGGGAAGAGCCAGGTCTTCAGCCTCTTTCTAAATGGAAGCATGGTTTGAATTTGTCTAATATCTAAGGGGATATCATTCCAAAGCCGTGAGGCTGCGACACCAAAGGCTCTCCCACCAGTCCTAGTCTTCTTGAATCTCGTAGTAGCCACCAGATTTGTGCTTGATGAACGGAGATTTCTCCTGGGAGCATACCACTTACATTTTTTCTGCAAGGATTTCGGGCCTAACCCATGTACTGCTCTAAACACCGTACAGAGGGATTTAAATTGTATTCGTTGGCAAATTGGCAGCCAATGAAGATTCTTCAAAGCCAGCGATGTTGAGGATCTACGCTGCCAGTTTAGTGCCAGTTTGGCTGCTATAGTCTGAATCCTTTGCAGCTTCAGTATTGCTGAGTTTGGTGCACCCAGGTACAGTGAATTGCAATAATCCAACCTGCTCAATATTACACTCCTCACTACCTGTGACCTGGTAGTAGTGGGCAGCATTGGGAGGATCGTTCGTAAGGCTCTAATCAGGGAGAAACAGGTTCCCACTGTCTTATTAACTTGTGTCTCCAACTGGAGGTTATTATCCAACATAACCCCCAGATTGCGTACTGTTCTAGCTGGAGTCAAAGGTTTGTCTGTGGGGGTGAGTCTAAATTCTGAGGGGAAGGGGCGAGCAATTTTAGTCATAGAGCAGTATACGATCTCTGTTTTTTCTCCATTAAATTGTAGGGAATTATTTCTGAGCCATTTTGTGGTACTTTGCATACACTCCTGGAATTTGTCCAGAGAGACTGCTTGGTCTCCTTCTAGAGAGAACACCAATTGTGTGTCATCTGCATAGTTGACTAAGTCAATGTCAAAGGACTTGATAATCGGGATGAGTGGGCGTAAATAAATGTTAAATAAAACTGTGCGAATTGCTGAGCCCTGTGGTACCCCGTGGCGCACGGGAGTCTTTGGGGATGTAAAAGGTGGAATTGTCATCGCCTGTTGCCTGCCTGTCAAATATGACCGCAGCCATTTCAGTGCCAGTCCTTTCACTCCAATACTCTCAAGTCTCTTCAACAAAATGCTATGATTCACCGTATCGAACGTGGCAGACATGTCCAGTAATACCAATACGGTTGCATTGCCATTGTCTGGCCTCATTCTTAGGTTGTCGACTACTGTCACTAGGGCCGTTTCTGTTCCGTGCCCTGGACGAAACCCGAATTGTGCTTTGTCTAGCAGTTGATTTTCTTCCAAGAAGTGGGAAAGCGATTTACTGACTGCTCGCTCCAAGATCTTCACTGGATAGGGCAGCAGGCAGGCGCGGGGCATCCATTAGGGCGCTTGGGCGTTGCCCCACTAATTAATTTGAGGCACGAGTCGAGTTTCAAGCGTGCGTGCCGTTGCTGCCATCACTCTCTCAGTCTCACTCACTCACCGGAGGCAGTCGGCTCAGAAGGGGGCGGGGCAGCCGCAACAGGACAGAGTTCAGTGCAAGCAAGTGCATTGACGAATGTATCAGGTGGCCGGTGGAGCGCATAGCAGTAGTGTGAATGTTCTGTTTAGGGCTTAAAGATTTTTGCGACCAGCCCGAACATGCGCACTAGGCTGCTCATTAGAAGAGCGAGGGTTGTTCCATGCCGCTCTTCTAATGAGCAGCCTACTGCGCATGTTCGGGCTGGTCGCAAAAATCTTTAAGCCCTAAACAGAACATGCGCACTACTGCTCAAGCCAGCCAGCCAGGAGCGAGCGTGAGGTGCTATCCGAGAGACGTCACGTTAGACCATACAGCAGATGGCTGGATGTTTGAGGACACGCGGCGGCGGTGATGTACGGGACCGGACTCCAGGATAAGGTGGGTGGTTTATAATGTTGGTTTTGGATGGGGGAAACCTGACAACTAGGTGTGAGTGTTACCGCACGCATGTGAGCCGCCTCGAGCACACGACTGTAGTGTGTGCGTGTCTCGAAGTAAAAAGCGCGCCGGGGCTCCCATATGAAGAAGATACTTAGTGTACAGCGCACGCACAGTGCGTCTCTACTTCTTTATTGGCAGCCTGGCTGCAACGTGAATGATGGATGAATGTCCGACCTGCCTACTTACTAATCTAGCCTGGAATAATCTCTCCGATCACGGCTGAGAGAAGAGTCGGACGTCACGCAGACTTGATTAATTTCGGAGACTGACTCCGTGAGTACAGTACACCGTGACTCCGATTGAAAATGGTGGTGACTGTGTTGCTGCTTGTGTTCGACTTGGCCTTCTAGTTCTAGGCTGCCTAGTTGTATTGTGCGTTGTCATCATCACAGTCTCATGATACAACAACTAGGCAAGGCAGATAGTGTGTGTCAGCAGCCAGCCCCAGCCCACCGTGTCTTCCCTCCCCAGACCCCAAGTGATTTCGGAGTCAGACTGTAGACATCCAGGTCTGTGAGAGTGTGACTCACTGTAAGATTTACTCAATGAAATCAACTCGAGGGTCGGTCACTCACGGTTCATGATTTTTACTATATTTCTAAATCATGAATCGTGAGTGACCGTCCCGGTAGGGAGAGGATGAGGCATGCCATTACTCACTGCCGTATGGCCAGAGCAACGCTAACAACTTTGGAGGGGGTGTTGAGCCTCAGGCGACGACGCAGAGACTCGAACTTGGTTCACTTGAGGAGAACCAGGTTCGAGTATCGGCGTCTTCGCCTCAACATCCTGTGATTCTGGGTTAATCATTTAATCTCCCTATGCCTACCAAACAAGCATGTATGTGTCTGGCGCTTATGTAAAGCCGGCACCATGCTCCAATACTTTCGGGTGAGTTGCGTTTCCGCTAATAAAACACTAGTTTGAGACAGTGCAGCAGTGCAGAGTAGACAGCAATGTTTCTGAAGCGTTTTGCCCTGCAGTCACGTCACCGGCACTGCACCTTCAAAAAGTATTAGAGGTGCGTGCCAGCAGGGCCTAGCTTCAGAAACATTTCTATCTACAAGGAATGTTATGTTTCCAAAGCTAGGACCTGCTGGCCTGGCACGCACCTCCGAGAAGCATACAGGATGTGTACCAATGTTCCTAGCTTAAGAAACATTTCTATTGTAGGCACGCATCCCGTATGCTTCTCGGAGGTGCATAGAAATGTTTCTGAAAAAGCATAATGCATGACATCATTCAGCCCGAATTCAATATCAGTCTGGGTGTTGAAGTTTCTGCATCCTTCTTCGGGCCAATTAATCTTACTGGATTGCTTTTGTACTATGCAACTCATAATACGGAATTACGGTTTTTTCTCTGTTGCCTCGCAAGAAAATATGTTTTTGATTTTGTGGCCAGGGCAGCCACTTCAAAGTGCAGGTTTGAAAGGCAAACATTGAGACAATAACATTTGACGTGGCTGTTTAGCACAGCAGACACATGTATATTTGTGCCTTTGGTAAGTAAATTGATCTGTGCACATTTAAGAATATATGGATTGTACCCAAATATTGTATATTTCAAGTACATGACAACAGCCTTATCGTCCAGTCCTTTCGCATAAAGTAGCATCATTTAGAAATGAAGAGATTGGGCACACCTTGAAGGGTCATTCACTGTCAGGAGGAATGATCTGGGATTCGGAACTTTCATTATTATTAGAATTTGAAAAACGTTTCATATAACGCTTTTGCTTCTTTGGTTGCTGGCGAAATACTTTTAATTTACATTATACAGAACATTCCAGTAATTTAAATCAAGGGAGGAATATACACACTGCGTCTGCGTGCCAGTGCTCTTAGCTTCAGAAACCTATCTATCAACAAGATAGAAGCTAAGAGCATTAGCACGAAAGGTGAATGCTTCTTAGAGGTGTGTGCACACTAGAACTGAAAGCGCAAAGGCACACAAGAAAAAAATCCACAATGTCTCACACACAGACAATTACGTATATTTATATGTGCAAGGATGAACAGACACACAATGGTGCACCTACACATGATTATACATGCACTGAATACGTTAATCTTAACATTTCTTGAATGCTGCTAGTTTGTGACCTGCTTAGTTTGATAAAAAAAAGTCTGTGAGGTACTCATCATTGTTAGCTTGAAGTCTGTTATGAAGCTCTGTGGTTATACTTAATAAGCTGCTATGACATCTCTTTATTAATGTAATAACTGCACTTTCACAATTTCTTTATTAAACCTTGATTTCTCCAAATTGCTTGAAAATGCACAATTTGCCCACTCTTTTAAAAAAAATGTCACTGGGGAGAACCCCCCGTAGGTCGCTCGGGTTCACTATTCTCGCTAGCCACGGTGCGCTCCGCCACAAATTGTATGCCTAACCACTTACAAATGTCACCAGCCGCCACTGGCAGCAGGGAGATAGGTCTGAAACTTGATGGACAAAGAGGATCAAGAGTGGGTTTCTTAAGTAGCGGGGTCACCATCGCCTGCTTCCAGCCCTCTGGAACGATTCCTTTATCCAATGATTGGCAGCAGATCTGCCATATCCGGGGAAATAATTCTGGGTTAAATTCTTTCCATATTTTCTGTGGGAGAGGATCCAGAGGCGAGCCAGAGGACACACTCAGAGCTAGTTTATTAAATATTTCCTCAGTGGGAATTTGAAAAGACTCTAGCACTGCTTGTTGATAACTGTCAGTTACCTCTTCCCGTTGTTCCAATAACAAGTAATAATTCATCTTATGTAAAGATGTTGGAGTGCTTACGACTAACTATGCAATCTATAGGAGTTGCATCTATCTGTTTGGATCAAGGAATTGCACCAATGTCCAAAAGGTTCATTTATTTGCATTAGTAATAAAGTTGAAAATTACCATTTATATGCAAAATAGTACACAGCTAGGTTGGTCTAAGTCAGAGGTCTTCAATCTGTTGGGCATCTTAGGAAGGTAGACACGCATTCCCCAGCCTCACTTCTGCCTGGAATCCAAAATGTTTTCTCTTCGCTTTGGATTCGAAATACTGGCATCTCAGGAGGGTCTCTGATTGGAAGACATTGTAAAAGAAGCCAATCATAATGTGGCTATGTCATCAACTACTGTCCTCCAGTTGGAAAGACTGCAGCATGGATACCAGGAAATGACAGTGAACTGCGTCCATAAAGATGCACCTATGGAATGCAAGCTGTACTTCGTGGGAGTTCTGTAATATTGAAAGTCATCGCTGCTGCCTTCCACTCAATCATGTTGCCTTTCTTGGTTTTCACTGCTGTTTTTTCACCTTGTGTCTGCCTCTGCACTGGGATCTCCTCACTGTTTCCCTAACTGGTTTCTAAGGCAATGGAAGCTTCTCAGAACTAATAAGTAAGCTGCCTCTTCCCCCGCCACATCCAACATGCCCTGGCTTTTCACCTCGCAGACATACATTCATTCTCATTTATATTATTTTATTTATTTATTTATTTTCCCTCTTTCTCTTTCCCTCCCTGCCTCCACATGGGGGGTTGCGGCAAAGGCTCTGGTGCATTTTATTACTTTGCAATGTAGTGAATTTTAAGAGTTCTTTCATTTTCATTCTTGTAGCAGCATTTTAATATGATGCTTTGTTCAACTACGGTTGCAACCCTTTTGAAAAAAAAGTACTTGTCTTTTGTTCATGCTTAAAATTCTGCATAGCAAAAGACACACAATTGATGGACGGAATGCAGAACAAATCAAAACATTCACCCCCAGTCAAGAGATCTGGGTTAAATCCATCAATCTTTTGCTCACCATGCCACCCCAGTTTAGACCTGGCCATATGCAAATCAGTCTTGACCCTGTGCCTCATGGGAACAGTCCAGCCCGAACTGCCAAGCCAGGTCCTCCCTGGACCGGAAACAAGCATCCTAGGACCGGTTTCGGGGTTTTACCCCTCTTCAGCCAGGATAGCTTGATTCCAGTGGCACAGTGAGCCCAGGACCCACAGGGTCAAGACTGATTTGCATATGGCTTGGTTCAAACTGGAATGGCATGGTGAGCAAAAAAACGATGGTTTTTGGCCCAGATCTCTGTACTGGGGTGAATGTATGACATTGTTCTGCATTCTGTCCATCAACTGTTGTTTTTGCATTTGTCACCCCGAGTGGGACGGGTATGCCCAGACGTGGGTCCCGTGCTCTCCATGCCACTGGAATCAAGCTATCCTGGCTGAAGAGGGGTGAAACCCCGAAACCGGTCCTAGGATGCTTGTTTCCAGTCCAGGGAGGACCTGGCTTGGCAGTTCGGGCTGGACTGTTCCCATGAGGCACAGGGTCAAGACTGATTTGCATATGGCTTGGTTCAAACTGGAATGGCATGGTGAGCAAAAAACGATGGATTTAGGCCCAGATCTCTGTACTGGGGTGAATGTATGACATTGTTCTGCATTCTGTCCATCAACTGTTGTTTTTGCATTTGTCACCCCGAGTGGGACGGGTATGCCCAGACGTGGGTCCCGTGCTCTCCATGCCACTGGAATCAAGCTATCCTGGCTGAAGAGGGGTGAAACCCCGAAACCGGTCCTAGGATGCTTGTTTCCAGTCCAGGGAGGACCTGGCTTGGCAGTTCGGGCTGGACTGTTCCCATGAGGCACAGGGTCAAGACTGATTTGCATATGGCTTGGTTCAAACTGGAATGGCATGGTGAGCAAAAACGATGGATTTAGGCCCAGATCTCTGTACTGGGGTGAATGTATGACATTGTTCTGCATTCTGTCCATCAACTGTTGTTTTTGCATTTGTCACCCCGAGTGGGACGGGTATGCCCAGACGTGGGTCCCGTGCTCTCCATGCCACTGGAATCAAGCTATCCTGGCTGAAGAGGGGTGAAACCCCGAAACCGGTCCTAGGATGCTTGTTTCCAGTCCAGGGAGGACCTGGCTTGGCAGTTCGGGCTGGACTGTTCCCATGAGGCACAGGGTCAAGACTGATTTGCATATGGCTTGGTTCAAACTGGAATGGCATGGTGAGCAAAAAAACGATGGATTTAGGCCCAGATCTCTGTACTGGGGTGAATGTATGACATTGTTCTGCATTCTGTCCATCAACTGTTGTTTTTGCATTTGTAAAATTCTGCATAGGCCTGGGCGTGATATTTAAAACTAAACTCTTACAAAATCGTTTGCATTTATTTTCAACATAGCATTTATGTCTTTGTTTACTTTAATTATCAAAACAAATCACAATTAGGAGAGACAAGGGAATAAGCCTTCTCTAACTCCCCTCCAAAGCTTATAACTCACTATACAGAAAAGGACAAAAATTAAAAGAACTCTTGGACTTCAGAGTAAGTTTATCCAATGAGATGCTATTCCATATTCCCACTGCAGACTACTCTAGTTCTTACAGTCAGAAACAGGACACAGAAGGGGCTGGGGAAAGAAATGTAATTTCTTAATACTGCACTCACACACTTTTCAGTGTCATGCTTCATCATTGGGCCGCATCTGACGCCCAGGTGCAGACCAACACACTGGGCGGAGCGCAAAAGAAATGTTTTGAATATACAGTGATGAGGAAAAGAAAGTATCTAAAGTAACAAACAAAAGAAGAAATAGGGAAAAGTTGTTCCCTCAAGAAGGGATCATAAAGTGCAAAACAAGAACAATAGTGTTAAAACTATCTGAGGGGAAACCGGAGGTTACCTTTATTCTTGGTCACCCTCGACAGGGTTAAAAATCAATTTGTAGGATACACCGGGGAGATCAGTACCCCTATATCCTATTTGCAGGAACCAACATGTTTCGGCCTTTGTCAGATGCCCCCACGGGTCAAAGCGGCCTTCATCAGGGTATTGATCCCTTAAAAAGTTGTGTTCTTAGCCCACAACCAGGTCTCGAAATCATAATCATTGGATATTCTCCATTTTGCCTTCTACGCATTTACATAGAGGAAACCAATTACTGTAAACGAAAACAAAAAGGCAAACTTGTATTCATATACCTCAGTTTCCTTCCTCTCACACAATACGCCCCTTCCAATATTATCTTCACTATGGATTTTGTAAATCTTTATCCATAGTGTATGTTAAAAGGTGGACCTCTCCACCGAATTGATTCTTATCTGGCACTCACACCTGTGTTGTTAGGATAAAAGCCAACCCCCAGCTCCAAGAGTGTTAGTACTTTCTCATCAAATTTGTTGATTTCACAAGTCCATGCATTTCAAAATATGTATATGAGCAGAAACACCTCTTCTGTGTGTTATATGGCCTCATCGTTATACAGATATTACATATTACATGCAATCATTTCTTACCCGAGTTTCACAGCAAATTGCTAAACCCGGGACCGTCATGGGACCGTGATCTATTCGTCACACTCTATGCAAATAAAAAGTGAAGAGACTGTCATCATACTTATAGCGACTTCTATTTCTCCATTTGTATATCTATATGGTTGCCTAATTCACACTGCATGTGTTGCCTCTTATGTCCTCGAACTTTTACGGTCTGTAGACCACTACGTCAGTGCGTGCCTTCCCCGTTTTCTTTAAGAAGGGAAAGACAAATCGGGGAAAGGAATGGAACCACTAGTTTTTATAAAGAGCCCTTCTCCTCTCTTAATTGAAATGGCCCGGGAGCCGCTTCGTCCATAAGTCACTACTTAGGTATGTATGCTCCTTATTAAAATGTGGAGGCCCAAGGCCAATAATCATTCTAGAGAACTCTCCCAAATATTAAATGGCCCAGAGGCTTCTTTTTCAAGATTAGCGAGACCCCACTTACTACTCCAAGATCTGCGGGAGTCCTCTTCCCAGTCAGAGTCCACGACGATAACGGTGCTCTGTTTTCCTCGCGTTTAAGGTATCGCTTACACGTCTGTCACGTGGGCACGTCTACGTGTAGGGCGGTCCATAACAACTAGGCCGTCCATTATCTCAACCTTCCGTCACTCCCTAAAGCGGCCATCAAGAAATTTCACACTGTTTCTTTTTCTTCTGAATCATGTGCAGTCTGCTCGGTCTATGACCGTTCGTTTTATTCGGCCATCTTTACAAACCGCACCATTCACTTTATATGCCCAGTGAGTACACTGTGTAACATTAATCTTATACGCTAAGTCTGTTCTAATACCCACATTCTTTTCTTTCTTTTCTTCTGACTGCGTAACATTACTCATGTATGCTAGGTCTTTCATCCATTATTTATTCATGATCCCATACAGTTGAAACCAGGGAATGAAATCATTCAAACCCCTGTTGCTGCTCCTCAGTCTATCCACCCACCGCTGTTCCCTAACCAGTAGGAAATTGGCGATGTCGACTGTGTTGGGTGGGATGAAGGGTCTATCGAGTACAGTCCAGTTTAAATCTTTTTCTGTATGGCCCAATGCCTTGAAATGTGCAGTCAACTTTGTATTAGTCTTACCACAACGTATAGTGCTCATATGTTCCAATATGCGGGTCTTGACCCGTCGGGTCGTCATACCCACATATTGGAGAGCACAGGGGCATTTCAACAAATAAATAACTTTATCTGTATTACAGGTCGTCAATTTCCTCTGTTCCCATGGATATTTTAGGCCAATGTCTATGCTCTTGCCATTCATAGAGGTAGGACATGCCTTACAATATCCACAGGCGTAATGGCCCATGACAGCTGGTAAACACCACATCGGCTCCTCTCTTGTTTCCTGATTCCTTTGGGCTCTGGGACGTGTATTAACAATGATGTCCTTAATACTACTGCTCTTTTTAAAAGAAAAAAGGGGAAGTGGTTGATTGAGCCCATTCGAATTCAAAATGCGCCAGTTTCTTTGCACAATTTTCTTCATATAATTTGAAGTGGTGACACAGACACTTCTCTCTGCTTGTTCTCTGGTATGTGTTTCTAGTAGGACTTCCCTACTATTATTCCTGGCTCGTTTTTTTGCCCTCTGGATGACCCAATTAGGATAGTCTCTTTCATGCAGTTTCTTACTCAGTAAATCTGCCTCGCTTTTGAAATCTGTGATTGAAGAGCAGGTCCTGCTTAACCGCAAGAACTGCCCATAAGGGAGATTCTCCCTCAAAGCTTGAGGGTGTAAACTTTTGAAAGATAATAAACTATTTCTGTCAGAGGGCTTATGGTGAACACTGCTCTGAAAACCATTATCTTCCGCTCTAATGTCCAAATCCAGAAATGCCAAGGATTCACTTGACATTGTTCCAGTGAAAAAAAGGAATTGATTGATTCCATTCAGCCATCTCAAAAACGCCTCAGCTGTAGTTTTATTGCCTCTCCAGACAATGAAAACATTGTCGATATATCGACGCCACATCCTTATTTGATCTCGAAAGGGATTGGTCTGGGAATAGATGTTTTCTTCCTCGAAGTGGGATACATATAGATAGGCCAAGCTGGGTGCACAGGAACTCCCCATGGATGTTCATGGACTTGTAAATAAAAAGTGTCTTCATATTTGAAGAAATTCTTAGTCAGGGCCAATTCCAACAAGCCTAAGATAAATGCTCTCGGAGTCTGATGCCCCCATTCCTCAGTGAAGAGTATGTTCTCTATCAACCTCAGTGTCTCTTGTTGTGGGATGTTTGTATACAAAGACTCTATGTCGAGTCCAATCAACAAGTCTCTAGCCGAATCAAACTATTTCTTGGATAAGATTCAGTACTTCCCGAGTGTCTTTTAAGTAAGCCGGCATCTTTTGCACTAGAGGACGTAGGTAAGTGTCACAAAACTTTGACAATGGCTCCAAAATGGACTTCATCCCCGAAACAATTGGTCTACCTGGGGGGGGCCGGATTATCTTGTGCACTTTGGGTAATGTATAGAAGTACGGCACTGTCGGTTGTTCTTTACACAGAAAAGCTGCTTCTTTTCGACTAATCCAGCCGTTACTTAATGCCTCCTCTATGTGGGTGTTAATTACTACTCGGAGTTCCTCGGTTGGGTCTTCCTTCAAGATCTTATAATTCCTTACATCATTCAAAAGGCGTAAGCATTCGTTGTTATAGGTCTCTTTGTCCAAAAGAACGATAGCTCCGCCTTTATCGGCGGGCTTGATGATTATTGTAGGGTCATCTCTCAGTTCTTGTAAGGCTTTTCTCTCATTGTTAGACAGGTTAAAGAATGGTCTCCCTCTGTCTTCTGTCTCCATCCTTTCAATATCTCTCAGGATCGCCTGTTCAAACACCCCTATTTCTGGGGGTAATTGTACCAGTGTGGGTACAAACGTTGACTTGTTTTTTAATCCTGTATCTCCCTCTTCATCCGAGGTAGGCTCCTTTCCTTAAAAAAACACCCTCAACCTTACGTTGCGAAAAAATCCAGCGAGTTCACACTTTAATTTAAAAGGGTCTAACTGGTTTGTGGGAACAAACCCTAAGCCTTTGGATAGTACCCTCTCTTGTGTTGCAGTCAGAGTTATACTGCTCAAGTTCATCACAAGCTGTGATCCCTGCTGCTGGCCGGTTCTCCTTCCCGTGACATGCTGCGGGTCACCCTCTGGTTGATATCGTCCCACTGCACCCTATGGGTTTTCTGTCTGCCCCTCCCTCTCCCTCTCGCTAAAAAAGGCTGATATTCATTGGGGAAGAAACGTGGAGGTTCCATTGGATGGTACATAGATGGCCAACCATAGGTCATTTGGGGGCCTTAATGGTAAGGACGTGAATAACCCCGTGTCCAACCTCTACCTCTGTATCTTGGTTTATAGTCTGCGTCACTACTCTCACTGCCTGAACTTGAAGTGTCTTTATTCTGTCTCTGAGGCTTTTTTTGTGTATTCAAATTTTCTTTATTTTTAGCATAATCATCCTTTATATAAGGATATACCTTTTCTTTAGAAAACTTCTTCAAATCTTTTTGGAGTTTACTAACTTTAGAGTTTACTAGGTATTCTTTAAATTCATTTACAACTTTATTTGTTTCCTCTAACTTCTTTTTAAAAACTGTGATATGAAGGTGTGACTTCAAATTCCCTTCACTGGTCTGTATCTGTATCAATAGATCATCTGATAGTTTTTTAGCCGTGTCAATGATTAAAATCAGCCAGTCCCTGGAGCATCTCCAGGCTATCAAGGACCAATTCTTCCTGAAGGAAGCATCCTCCAGGAAGATTAGAGGTTCATTGACCACCAGGAGCCCCCCAGGGGCTGCGTTTGCTCGAAGATATTTGGTTAGGATGGCTCCATGTAGTATGGTCTTAACCTGTGTTCTCTTGAGCTCTGTCAGTGTATCCCAACCCTCCACCTGTGTGAGTGCCTGAGTAAGGGTCGAATCCCCCAAAAGGGAAGGACCCGCTAAAATCCTAGCTGCAGCCTCGTCCCCATAGGCGAGGTCCTGTTCCTCCATCGGTGGTGTTGTACTCATCCACCTACCTATGTAATACAAGGAGGATCGTGGATGATCTCCACAATTGTCTCTACGGCTCAGCGGCCGTGCATACAGAACAAATCACAATTAGGAGAGACAAGGGAATAAGCCTTCTCTAACTCCCCCTCCAAAGCTTATAACTCACTATACAGAAAAGGACACAAAATTAAAAGAACTCTTGGACTTCAGACTTATCAGCCAGGTATTGTTGCAGCAGCTCTAGAGCACATTTCAAATAATTCCAATAATTGAAATAAAGCTGTAGCTTCTATTGGTTCAGCAGGTGCAGTGGCATCAGGTCCCATAGGTCTAAGGGGTCCACTGATCCCAGATTATTGCTGTATTTCACAGGTTAAACAGTGGCTAAAGGTCAATTTCCTTCTGTACACTATGGCCAAGCACACTGTCTACACCACCATTTCTTCTTGTGCTTACGGTTATAAAAATTCACTGAAAAGTTAAAAAATTACCAGCTTTCTTCCTCTTTGTAGGCTTGTTCCTCACCTGGAGCATGGATGCATTACTTGTGTCCGCCGTCCACTGCTAATTTTTTTAGGTGCTACTATTTTCTTTACTTTACCCTCCTTCCCTCATCTGTGTCTCTTCTCCTGTTTTTAGGTTTTGCCTAGACAGCGCAGGCGCTCTCTCTGCAAGACATGCTCTGTAGATGCAGTGGGCTTACAGCCCACCCATAGCTTACCGTTTGTTAGCTTCAGTGTCGCTCTTATTTTCTTCATCACTGTCTGTCACGGCATGGGAGCATCATTTCCTCTTCTTGCGTACTTCTGTCCATCTATTCCTCCTGTTTTTGGAGCTACTTTTTTCTTTGTGTTGAAGCTCTTCATATGAGTGCTTATGTTTTTAGTCCGTCTCCAATATCGCTGTCCAATTAGCTTCTATTCCCAACCATGTTGCTTGTTTTCCCTCCCACTCTGCTACCCTGCACTCTACACCACTTCACTCTACTCTGCACAACTCTAATTCAACTCCATGCCACTGCACTCTACACCACTGCCCTAGACTCTACACCACTCTACGTTACGCCACTTCTGCAACCTCTGCTCTTCTCAACGCCACTGTACTCTACACCACTCTGCTCTTTTAATAATAATAAAGACATTTATAAAGCGCGCAGCTACCCCGAATGGGGTGTCCCGGCGCTACGCAGACAGCAGCACAGGTAGAGGAGTGCATACCTCTAGTCATCACGACTAAAGAGCCATGTCTTCAAGGCCTTTCTGAATTCTTGTTCGGAGTGCATCATGCGAAGATGGGCAGGTAGGTTGTTCCAGCACTTGGAGGTACCCACCTCGAATGTCCTACCCCCCATTCTTGCTTTCGCAAAGCGGGGGGTGGTGAGGTAGCGTTTGTGGTTAGATCTTAGGGATCTGTCCTGTTCGTATGGACGAAGTCTCTTCCTCAAGTAGTTGGGCCCTTTCCCTAGATATGCTCGAAAGGCAAACGTAAGGGCCTTAAATTTACGTTTGGCTACAGGGAGCCAATGGAGTTGTCTGAGATGAGGGGAGATGCGTTGGCGGAGCGGGACCTTGCAGACCAGTCTAGAGACCATTAGCATAATAGAGGTGAGAGGTGATTAATGCATGGACCACGGTTTTGCGAGCAGACTCTGGCAAGAAGTCATTGAATTTTCTGATGGTTTTCATTTTGCCAAAGCATGCCGCAGATACCAGTTGAACCTGGGTAGTGAGAGACAGGTCTTTGTCCCATCTAACTCCTAAGTTCTTCACTGAGTCCTTAGGTGTGGGGGCAGATCCCAGTTCATCTGGCCACCATAAGTTCATCGGGGGGTACAGCTTGGTTAAAAAACAAGACCTCCGTCTTGTCAGCATTAAGCTTTAAGAAGTTACAGCTCATCCAAGCAGAGATGCTTTTAAGGCACTCTTTTAGTGGGTCAAAGGTGGATGCTGATACCCCGCTGAAGGAGAACAGTAGTTGGGTATCATCCGCGTATGATGTCACTTAGATCCCCATTTTGGCGATGAGCTCCGCCAGAGGAGTCAGGTAAATATTGAAGAGTAGCGGGCTCAAGGCTGATCCCTGTGGGACCCCCCATTTTAGTGGTTTTGCAGGGGAGGTGAAAGGGTGGATCGAGACCTGTTGTTCTCGGTCATGCAGGTAGGACGTGATCCAATTCAGCGCAGTCCCCTGGATGTCAAGATGCTCTTCTCTACACCACTCTACGCCACTGTACTGTATGCCACTATACTCTGCGCAACTCTATGGCACTGAACTCTGCGCAACTCTACACCACTGCACTCTGCTCAACTCTACGCCACTGCACTTTAAACCACTCTACTCTGCACCACTCTATGCCACTACACTCTACGCCACTGCAATATATGCCACTGCACTCTATGACACTGTACTCTGCACTACTCTACGCCACTGTACTCTACTCTGTACCACTCTGCCTCACTGTACTCTGAGCCCCTCCACGCCACTACACTTTACACCACAGCACACTACTTCACTCTACTCTGCAACACTCTACTCTAGGCCACACCACTCTAGGCCACTGCACTTTACTCTAGGGCACTGTACTGTACCCTAGGCCACTGCACTCTAATCTAGGCCAATCCAGGCCACTCTACACCACTCCACACCACTCCAAGCCGCTGTATTCCACACCACTCCACCCCATCCTACTCCGCGCTGCTGTACAACATGGCTAAAAGATATCGGCAAAGCCAATAGCTCTTGAGTAGGCGAAACCTATTGGTTTTTCCAATGCTTGTTATCTGTTTTTGCTTGCCCCACTACCTCTCTCCCACATTCTGTTACCCGTGTTGCCCTCAACTCACCCACCCACCCATGTTGCCTTAAACCCACAATTTCCTACCGCCCCACAACAAACAAAAAAGCAATATGATGTAGCCAGAACTGGCCGTGTCATAGCACTTTTTCTTTTTTTTTCTTTTTGCCGTGCTGCTGTACAATATGACAAAGTTAATAGCTCTCTCGTAGATGAGATCTATTAGCTTTGCAAATGATTGTTTGTATGGGAAGTTTTCATTGTTCCTGTCTCAAACTTGTTAAAGCGTGTTGCAATATATCTGGGTGGAAATGCTTGCACTTGTGGGTTGCCAACTTTATTTGAAAAAAATACAGAGCGTTTGTTTACTTTTGCTATTAGCAACAGCCAAGAGCTTCTGGGTGAGAAATATATAATGTTAATGTGCCAAGACCATTTTGTAACAAGACAGTCATCCCTCTGTTTGCTCTAATTATTAATCTGAAACAGTATGACCAGCTCTCAAATATTTTTAACTTGATTTCTTCATCCGTTTGCTGTTTTAGAAATGCTTCAAAAGGGAAAAATACTGGATTTCACTCCTTTCCTCAAGATAATACCTGCCTGGACTTAAAAATACACACCAGGAGGGTAACAAACAGGTCAGATGACAACCTTACTGGGTTGGAATGCCATAATTGGGTGGTGGGATGGTGGGTAATGAGAGCGGTCCGGCTTTAGCTCTGTTCACGCCCAGTGCGACAATCTTTATTTGCACCCCTATTGGCCACCTTCTCCATGGATTTCCTTACTGCCACCCTCATCTCTCCATAGCCCTTCTCTTACATGTATTTCATTTTTTTTATAGCGCTACTCACACCATTGTTGGGTGCCAGAGCACTTTACATCAGACACATATACAGGGACAATGAATCATGCATGTGTAAATTAATGTATGGGAAATGTTGTATAAGACAATGAGGGCTACAAGGTGTAGGAGTCACATATCATCCATTCTGGAACACATTATATTTTGAGAGTGCCTGATCAGGAGAAGTAAAAACTAAAGATTTAAAATATAACACAGTGGTTGGGGTTGGCTTTGCTAATAAGAATTTATTTCCACCCAAACACACCCTTTTTTTAGCAATCATACGATAATGACAGGCAGTGGAAAAACATACGTTTCTAACCTATGCCTTGCATGCAGCTCGTTGTTGGCAATTCATAGCTCACTGTGCTACATTAGGATCTTAACTTAGTAACAATGATCTCTGTGACAAAAGGAGTAAACCACTGAGCTACCTATATAAAATACAATTCTGTGCTCTGCAGGGTTCACATGTTTTGCAGCAGGCACTTTAACCCTCTGTGCTACTTTATAGTGAATCAAAACAGTGACTAGACAAAACTCAATCTCTCTCCTGCAGCTACATTAATCACCAGAGTTATCTTGACATTTTTATTATTGCCTGAACTATGCAGCAGATGCTTTTAATCCTATAAAATATTTTAAAATACAGTGCCGCCACTGAGCTCGGCACCAGGTGCGATGGCACTGGTCGCATTGCCCTAAAGCCGGCCTGGATTGAGAGAGACAGCCTGTATAAAGCCCTTTACTTGTTTCCAAAGGGTAATAATTGCACTTTTACTATCCACTGGCTATCTGAATCTGCTCTGTCAACTAGATTGTTGTATGCATTTCTGTGCCCTATAAGAGGGAAAACAACTTTACGTTTAGCCAAAGCAACCCTATTTGAAATGTCTTAGTTAAACCATGGCATCTCACACTTGGGGCTTCCTCAGTTCTGAAAATCTATTGTAGACCCATCAGAGGTGGATAAAATTGTCACACTATGGCTTACGTTTGTATTTTAATTGGTCACTTTTGTTCCTACTGCACATTCCTATGAACAATGGATTTTCCCTAAGGTGGATCAATTTAGCTGTGATTCTGTGACATGAAGAGGACGTTCATTGGCATGCACATTGTTTAGCCCAAATTTGACTTCATTCACATGCTGTATCTAGAAGTCATACATAGTTTTGGAAAATTCTACAAAAAGTTAGGGAAACCTTTTTGTCACAGGTCCACTGCACACATGTTGTTAGATCAGAGGACAGAGGCACAGAGAGTATGATTTTCCCAAAATTAAACAATTCGGTAAGATAGTAACGCAGTACTGCTTTTTCCAAAGCCTACTAAGTACCATGAAGTGGACAGTGTCTACCCATGCTCCCCCAAAATAATATCAAGTCCAAGTTTGTCTATTTGTTTTTTTTACCACTCATTTTGTACCAGCTTTTATGTCAATAAACTCCCAACCATAGACAAAAAATGGGGACAAAGAAATAAGTTCAAAAGGTTACTACCCAAGAATACCTAATTTAGCCAAATGAGGAGCCTGGGGTTAAAAATCATGTGCCACATTTAGAGTTTGCTTAACAGATGTACTTATTTTCTGTTTAGGGCCACCAGAAAAATACTGGTGGCCCCAAAAAGAGAAATGACCCTGACACCCTGGGAATTTTCTCCCATGATGTAAGGGTCATTATTTTCTCTTTTACAATCCACATTCCCATTTTTGTTTGTTTTTGAAAAAAACCACAAAAACAAAAAAGTACTAAGAGACTGCATTGTGGGCCCTGGCCAGGTTTATTATTTGGTGTTTATTTTCAGCTGTATGTGGTGGATTTGCGTTAGTGCAATGCTTTGAGGTATTTACAAGTACATTTAAAATATCTTATTCATATTTTTATAGTAATTTATACTTCAGTTCTGCTTCTTCTAGTATTGCAAATAACAAAGATTACTATTACTCAATTTAATAGTACTCAATTTACTGACCCAAGAAAGATGGAACGCGAAGTTGGCCATACAAAGATTTTTGATCTCATAGTAGGATGTAAGAGGTCGATTCTAAGCAAGTCACCACCCTTGTTACCTAGTGCTATGAATGCGTGTGTGCTCAAGGAAAGGAACGGCAATTGTAATGGTTCACAGGGCCTGCCTACATAAGGAAACCAGAACTAGCTGCAATTTCTATTTTAAGCATGTGGGAAGGACCTAATGTGTTATTCGTGTTGTATGCACCCCAGATAAGAAAATATTTTTAAGACATTTTGAGAACTGCAAAGAGTTTTTTTTAAAACGGTAGCTATACCACATGGAGCAGGAAGTCTGTGGTGTTTATTAATATTGAACTATGGAGTTTTGTATCACAGGTCAAGCACACATTTGTCATGGATCGTTTGCTGCTGCTGAAAGATGGTAGGGCGCTCAAACGGAAGGCCAAAACAGACGGTGAGAAAAAAGCTGCAAAAATAAATATGTATGATGCCCCCTGCTTGGACTTTGGAATCAACTGCGTCATCATAACCGACGAAATTAGGCTACAGTGTATGGTTTGTGGCATGACCGTGGCAAATGAAAGCCTGAAACCAAATACATTAAAGTTCCACTTGGAAACTAAGCATAGCTCACTGCTAGGTAAGAATAGAGATTTTTTTGACAGACAGCTGGAAGACATCATCCAACAACAAGAAACTGTGAAAAATGTGGTCTTCATGCCAGCAAATGCCTTGAAAGCACCTTACCAAGTGGCGTACCACATTGTCAAAAACAAAAAGTCTTTTCCAGATGGAGAAAAAGTGATTCTTCCAGCTATTCTCGGAGTGGCCAGGACAATGCTTGGTGAAAAAGCGGCAGAGAAGTTTAAAATGGTACCCTTCTAAGACACAACAGTTTGCCGCCACATCTATGACAAGTCAGAAGATATCCACAGACAGCTCATAGCACGCTTGAAATCGAGTTTGGTTGCCTTGTAATTGGATAAAACAAATGACTTATCTAAGGAAGCTGGTTTCATTTCTTAAGTCCGATACTGCCACAAAACTGTAATATTAGAAGATTTTTTATTCTGAAAACCAATCAAGGGACAGGCAACAGAATCAGCCCTGTTTGATATTCTCAATGACTTCCTGTGCTACAATGGCTTAAAATGGGAATAATGTGTTGAGATCTGTAAGGATGGGGCTCCTTCCATGTGTGGGGCTAGGGCAGGCTGAAAAGCCAAGATGTTGAAATTGGCACCACATATTCCACGGACCCACTGTATGATATATGATATACCGGGAAGACCTTGCATTCTGAATCATGGATAGAGAACTTGGGAATGTGTTGAATTCTGCTGGGAAAATTGTTAATTTCATAAAGGCTCACCCCACTGGAGCTCGTCTGTTTGCAATTTTATCAGCAAAAATGGGACCGGAACATGATGGTGAACATGATTATTTGCTTTTCCATACAGAAGTCTGGTGGTTATCCCAAGGGAAAGTGCTGAATAGCATTTTTGGATTGAGAAATGAAGCGTGACAATTCCTTCTGGATTTGGACCCCTAAAAAGCAGAACAGCGATGTAATCCTCATTGGCTTGTGCTTTTAGCATACCTTGCAGACATCGTTGATAAATTAAATTCCTTGAATCTGTCTTTGCAAGGAGCTGAAAGTAAATTTTTCATCATGTCTAAAAAAATATCTGACTTCAAGAATAAGCTGGAGTTGTAGAGAAGACTAATTCAAGGTGGCCTGCTTGAAGCATTCCCATGTTTAGCAGAAGCTCTTGGGGACACAGCATATGAAACCGAAAGCTCTGCTAAGATCATACAAAATCAATTGACTTCTCTCAGGGACAGATTAGAAAAGTACTTTCCTGAGGACAATGATCATATCAATTACCGGGTCTTTCAACCTCTTCTAGTGGATGCAGGTACTCATCTTTCAGTGCACCTTCAGGAAGACCTATTGAGGTCCAGAGTGACTGAGTTCTCCAGATGCAATTCAGCAAAATCTCAATTTTGGCTGAAAATGTCTGAAGGACATTTCGGTTTGTCAAAAATTGCAATCAAAACTCTTCTGCCTTTTAGTTCATCATATTTATGTGAGATTGGGTTCTCGGCATTGGCAGTATTAAAGACCATGTACCATTCAAGACTAAAAGTGGAGCACAACCGGAGGATGGCATTACCAAGAATACATCCACAGATAGACAGTCTCTCTGGAGACAAACAGGCACACCTGTCAGATTAGTTCAGGAAGGTGTTATCATCCAAATACGCTTTGTCAAATGATGTTTTGTTTGTGAAAAATAAAGTACCATTTTGTATTTCTGGGCAATTTTTTTTGTAGAACTTTTGTTTTAACAGTGTAGTAAGCCTCTGACATGAACCACAGTCACACACAAACCTTTGGTTTTCTGAATGCTGGTTAATATTATTTCCCCACCGTAAAATTACATTGCCATGGGAATTAGGGGCTGTTATGTTTGATGATGAGGAGAACCAAGTTCTAGAAGTTTTTGTCAGAGGGGATCCTTACTCCTAAGAAAATTTGACATGGGGATCTTAGCATCAAAAAGTTTGAAGACCTCTGATCTACATCATCCTTCCTGTTAAATGTATGTTCGGAAACTGCTTAATTTGGCAACTGAATTAGCAAAGTGGATAAAAGGTTTCCAAGTTATTTATCTATTTTGAAATGTCACTGACTCCGGACCTTATTGATACACACAAACATTTCTCAGAGGGTACATCCTGCTGAAACTCACATTACAAATAGGTTTCTTTTTAGATTCTACAGTGGCTAAAACACATAAGAGGCATAATCATGTGTGGCTATTAATCCAGAATGTCCTTGTTGTAATATTTAGCCCTGAGTCTTCAATATGAAATAAGAAACATTTTCTGATACCAATTAATAGACATATCCACTGATAACTCTACAGATGTTTATATAATTACATAATTGGTATTTAATATGATTTTGGTATTTGATATTAATGATACAACCACTCGATAAGAACATAAATATTGAAGGGATTTAGTTAAGCTGCCTTTTGCACAAATATTAGTGCTTTATGCGAATTTGATGGGGCTTGTTTTTTAATTTCAGAGACTTTGGTTAGCTGCATACTTCCTAGCTGTTATGAATTGTTTTATTGATACTAGCTGGTAATTCCTGTTGTGATATGATTTGGAATGATTTTATTCAATCACGCAATAATAAAAATAAACTGAGGGGTGTTTTCGCTTATATAATTATAGAATCAAAAAGGCAAATTAGAAACTTTGAAAAGAGCACGATAAGACTGCAGACTAAGATGTGTAAAAAAGAAAAACACAGCAGTTCTTTTCCATCTATCCACCCAGGATCTAGAACAACATCCCGTGTCCATCAGGATCACCCCTGATGCTGCTCCAATTTCAGAAAAGAGTTTAAGATTAATCTCTGCAAAGAACACTACATTACAATGGATTACCCATCCACAACCCTGCTACCTCTTCTATAACTCTTTGACTTTATGCTTATCTTTGACTAAGTACAGTGCTCTACTTCCTTTTGGCTAAGTTCGAGATATTGAAATACCATATATATACATACATGTAAGACATGTGCATTCATTTCTTGATACTTCTGCCCAGATTGGAGACCTTTTAGAAGTACAACAATAAAACAATTGCATACATTACTTACCTTTGGTAAGGGATGGTTCCTTACTTGTAATCCTCATTCTCCCTCATGGGAATTTTCTTTGCATTTCTCTGCCCTACCTTGATCCCCCCCCCGCCCCCCGCAACCCCCCGCCCTTTACCATTCACTGCTCCCTCTTTGCACTCAGTCCATGCTTCCATCGTGCATAAGGTGCCAGCTCAATTGTGCCAGTCGTTGTGACTTTACTATTATGGAAATGTGTCCACTTGGTGCCATCCCAGGTCCTGGACCGTTGAAAGTGGGTCTGAAGGTGCTCTGCCTGCCCACGGAACTCTCCAACTAAGATTAGGGTACTGTTTTCAGCGGGCTCAAGTGGGTCCCTGTAGCTAGCCCATGCTCCATCGTGGTCAACCTGAACTTGTGACTTTGCCCTGGTCCAGTGCAACCCAGTAACCTTAGTTGGCGCTTTGTGCTTTTTGGCACTATTTTCACATAAATCTTCAAAACGCCATATTTCCAGTTCTACTGATTGGATTTTTGTTGTTTTGGTTGTGATTTATTTATAGAAATTTGCTCTACTTTTCTAAATTGGTGTGGGACTTTTTTGGTGTAGTGTTTTCACTTTGTTACTGTTTGAAGTGCTGCATAAATAATTTACACATTGCCTCCGAGTCATGCCTGACTGCTTTGTGCCAAGCTACCAGAGGGTTGAGCACAGGTTAATTTCTGGTTTGCCTGTGGCTTCACACTCACAAGAATTGTGGTTGCAGCTTGAGTAGGGTTTCACCCCCCTCAGCCAACAACCCAATTTCTTACGTTGGTGATCAGTGGGGAGGATTAGGGCTTATGTTTGTGCAGTGCCATATAGTGATTTTGTGTTAAAGGGAAAAGCTGAGATAAATGATCTAAGACCAATTTGAGTTAAAATTTCTCCTTGCTTGTCCTTTTTGCTTTTTTGCAAATTCACCCGTACTCTACCCGAATGCTTGTGTCTGTCTTCACCTGCAAAAATGGAATTTGAGCTCCTCAATCTGGAGAGCTACGCTGTGGCTGAGCCAAACAAATTTTGTAAGGAGAGGGGGCTGCCTGCCAAAAAGGAGCACCAGGAAGGCAGAGCTCCAAAAGGCTTTGAGGCCATGGGCAGAGGACCAATTTTTGCCAGTCAACGGATGACCACAATGGAGAGGATGATGTGGAGGGGCCAAAGCAGGGTCCTGATGAGGGTCCTGAGATGCAGCAGTCAGCTGAAGGGAATGACTTGTCTGCTGAGTTGGAGCTCCATGCCAGAGAAGAGAGGAGTGGGTCATCTTAAGGTCTATCCCCAGAGGAGCTGGCAGACTGGAAGGCCAAAAGGGAGTTTATGGCCCAGTTAAAAATGGTGGGGGAAAAACTGGCTATGGAGGCTGAGCAAAAGAACCTCGGCATGGAGGAAAAGAAACTGGCAATGGAGGCAGAGCAAAACAAACTGGCCTAGGAGAAAAAGTAATTGGCCATGGAGGCAGAGGAGAGGAAAATGTCTCAAGAGAGGAGCCTCAGAGAGCTGGACATAAGAGCTAGACAGGCAGAGTCCAGCAATGTTGGTGGGACAGCATACCTACAGTACCCTCTGGAGACAAGAGGGTCCACATGCCTAAAGGTCTGGTGCCCAACTTTGTTGTGGGGAACAACAAAGACAAATGGTTTGAAGCTTATGAGCTAGTTTTGCAGATGCATAGGATCCCTAAGGAGGATTGGTGGGTTAGCCCCTGGAAGCATATCCCTAGTGAGGAGAGGGACGCCCTACTTGCCCGAGAGAAGGGGGAGAGGATGAGTATTCCCCCATGAAGTAAATCCTTGTCAGAAAGTATGGTCTCACCCCTGAAAAGTGTAGGCAAACGTTCAGTGGCAGCCAGAAACTGGTGCATCAATCTTGGGAGAATTGTGTAGATTCCTTTTGCAAAGAACTGGATGGATGGGTGAAGGGCAGTGATGTGAAGGATTACCAGAGGCTGTATAACTTGGTTGCAAAAGAGCACATGTTCAGTCTTTGTTTTACAGATCTGCGCCAACACCTGACTGATTATAAGCTCACTGGACCCAGGGAGCTTGCTAAAGAGGCAAACCACGGGCTCAGAAACAGGGTCCATAAGAAGGTACCTTGGAGTGACCCCAAGAAGGGTGGTTCAGGTTCCCTCCAAGCCAAGTGAGAGGTAGGTAAGTCAAGGAAGATACAGGCGAGTCCCAGAATAAGGGGAGAGGAAAGGGTTCCCATGCCCCTTCTGAGAAACAGGAAGGAGGTTCTGGTGGGTGGCGGCCCAAGGTGCCCCATTTCCAATCCTGCTGCTTTGATTGTTACCATCTAGGACACAAGCATGGGGGCTCTGTCTGTCTTAAGAAACCACCCACTGGTGGGACCTCTACAGGGGTGGCTAATGTAGTCTTAGGGGTAAGTGGTCCGCAAGGGAAGGTCATGGACCATGCCATGCTCTCCCTTAGCTTGGACGTAGACTCAGAGAGATTGTGATCCCTGAGGGTGGGAGTCATCACTTCCACCAGATTGAAGTGAATGGGATCCCTGTCTCTGCTCTGAGGGATTCCGGACCTAGCCAGACCATAGTAGTTGAAGCACAAGTTACTAACTTGTGTAACGATATATCTGTAAGAGACAGTAGTTAGTGATAGATTCCTTACCTTAGAATATCCCCAGGCGTCAGGCTGGATCCGGAAAGTTTTGCGTAGCAGTACCCTTGCGCGTCGGTAGGCGGCGTCGTGCGGCTCCGCGTCCGTCGCCGGCGTCGTGATCGCCGGGATGACGTCGCGGGCAGTACTTAGGCGCCGCCCTGCGCGCTGACGCCAGTTCTGTACACGACTTTCCGCGCCAGGAACGCAGAGCCATGCAAGAAGCTGACACAGGTGTCTGAAAAATACTAGGGCCCTGAAAGGGATGTCCTTAACCCTAGAAATGAGTTCGCAGAACGGGAGGATGGGTAGGGCGGTAAGGAATCTATCACTAACTACTGTCTCTTACAGATATATCGTTACACAAGTTAGTAACTTGTGCATCTGAAAGAGACACGTTAGTGATAGATTCCTTACCTTAGAATAGATACCCCAGCAATACCAACCCCGGTGGTGGGTCTGCGAACAAAGATCAGACAAGGAAGTCCTGGAGGACAGAACGGCCAAAGAAGCCGTCCCTCCGGACCTGACTGTCAAGGCAGTAATGCTTTGTAAACGTGTGCAGCGAGGCCCACGTAGCTGCCTGACAGATAACCGGCAGCGGAACACCGCGGCCCAAGGCCGTGGTAGCAGCCGTTGCCCTGGTGGAATGGGCACGCAGCCCAACAGGAGGCTCCTTCTTAGCCAAAGAATAGCAGGTCTTGATGCACAAGGTAACCCAGCGGGAGATGGTCCTCTTGTGCACCGCCCGACCTTTTGGCGCCCACGTAGCCAACAAAGAGCTGGTCATCCACCCGGAAGTGGTTTGTGCGGTCAATATAGAAAGAGAGCGCACGTTTTGGGTCCAGACGGTGGAGCCTCTCTTCCTCTCTGGAAGGATGCGGAGGCGGAAAGAAGGTGGGCAAAGTGATGGTCTGCCCAATGTGGAAAGCAGTAACCACCTTTGGCAAGAAGGACGGACGCGTCCGAAGAACAACCTTGTCTGGATGAACAGACAGAAAGGGAGGTTTGCAAGATAGAGCCTGGAGCTCACTCACCCGCCGAGCGGAGGTGATGGCCACCAGAAAGGCTGTCTTCAGAGTCAGAAGACGAAGAGGACAGTTATGCAGAGGCTCAAAGGGAGCGCACATTAAAAAGGTAAGAACCAAGTTCAAGTCCCACTGAGGCATTACAAACGGAACAGGAGGGAAGAGGTGAGTAATGCCTTTTAAGAACCTGTTAACAACAGGGGACTTGAAAAGGGAGGGCTGATCAGGGAGCCTGAGGAAGGCCGAGATAGCACAAAGATAACCCTTGATGGTACCCAGGGCAGAACCCTGTTGGGCCAGAGAGAGAAGGAACAGAAGGACCTCAGAAAGAGGGGCAGAAAGGGGATCCACAGCCTTTGCTGTGCACCATGCCACAAATTTGTTCCACCTGCAGGCGTATACCACCTTAGTGGAGGGACGCCTGGCTGCCAGAATCACATCACAAACTTCGGGAGGCAAGTCGAAAGGAATCAACTGCCGCCGCTCAATCTCCACGCAAGCAGGTGTAGACTGGACAGGTTCGGGTGGAGGACCGTCCCCTGCTGCTGCGACAGAAGATCCTCCCGAAGAGGCAGACGGATCGGGGGATCTATGCTCATATTGAGTAGCTCGGGATACCAAACTCTTCGAGCCCAGTCCGGAGCCACAAGAATGACTTGGGCCCGGTCGTGCCGAATCTTCTTCAACACTCTGGGTAGAAGTGGTATAGGCGGAAAGGCGTACAACAGACCGCAACTCCACTCGCGACGAAAAGCGTCGCCGAGCGAGTGCCGCCTTGGAAATTCCAACGCGCAGAACTGATGACATTGCGCGTTCTCTGCGGTGGCGAATAGATCTAACCAAGGCTCTCCCCACTGTAGAAAGAGTCCTTGCGCCACTTCCGAGTGAAGACGCCATTCGTGATCCATCATGCACCTGCGGCTGAGTTCGTCCGCCCTGGCGTTCAGAGAACCTGCCAGGTGTTGAACCATCAGGAACATGCCCTGATGTTCCAGCCATGTCCAGAGGCGCAGAGCCTCCTGACAAAGGGTCCAAGACCCCACCCCGCCCTGTTTGTTGCAGTACCACATGGCGGTGGTGTTGTCTGTGAACACCTGCACTACCTTCCCTTTGACAGAGGGAAGGAATGCCTTGAGTGCAAGCCGGATCGCCCGGAGCTCCAGAAGGTTGATATGGAGCCGGGACTCCGCCGGAGACCAGAGGCCTCTGATCTCCGCCTCTCCCATGTGACCGCCCCATCCCAGAAGGGACGCGTCCGTCACAACTGTATGCTCTGGCTGGGGAAGGGAGAGGGATCTGCCCATGACCCATTGCCGGTTCGAGAGCCACCACTGCAACTGTTTTGCAGTCCCCTCCGAGATCTGGACGTGATCGGACAGGTTGCCCTGGTGCTGCGCCCACTGGAACTTCAGGTCCCACTGCAGAGCCCGCATATGCCATCTGGCATGATTGACCAGCAGGATGCAGGAGGCCATGAGGCCCAGCAGCCTCAGGGTCATCCGTACCGAAACCCAGGATAAAGGCCGAAAGATCGGAATCATAGCCTGAATATCCCGGACTCGCCGTTCGGGAGGATAGGCCCGAAACTGCGTCGTGTCCAGAACTGCTCCGATGAAAAGGAGCTGTGGAGAAGGAATTAGATGCGACTTCGGCACATTGATGGAGAACCCCAGCGAGTGCAGGAGTTCGGCCGTAGTCTGGAGGTGGGAGACGACTGCCTGGGACGAGCCCGCCTTCAGCAGCCAGTCGTCGAGGTAGGGGAAGACTGAAACCCCTGCCCGGCGCAGATGAGCTGCGACCACCGCCATCACTTTCGTGAACACCCGAGGGGCACTGGTAAGGCCAAAGGGGAGCACGGTGAACTGAAAATGCTCGGGGCCTACCGTGAACCGAAGGTAACGCCGGTGGGCCGGCAGGACGGGGATGTGGAAATACGCGTCCTGCAAGTCCAACGCTACCAACCAGTCTCCAGGGTCGAGGGCAGTCAAGACCTGAGCTAGGGTGAGCATCTTGAACGTCTCCTTCCGGAGGAAGCGATTGACGTTCCGGAGGTCCAAGATAGGACGCATGTCCTCCTTGTCCTTTTTGGGCACCAGAAAGTAGTGGGAGTAGCAACCACACCCTACTTCTGGGGTCGGAACATGCTCGATGGCCCTCTTGGTCAAGAGGGCCGTGACTTCCTTCTGTAGAAGCACCAAGTGATCCCCTGACATGCGGTGGAATTGAGGTGGCATGGCTGGGGGTGGTCTCGAAGGGGAGGGAGTAGCCCCTTCGGACAATGTCCAAGACCCACCTGTCCGAGGTGATGGTGCGCCAGTGGGGAAGGTGATGGCGGACCCTGCCCCCTACTGGCGCGCCGTGCACCTGAAAGGAGGGACTAGGAGGGCTTGGAGGCCGCGGACGGGTTGGAGGTGGTGGCCTGACCCGCACGCTGGTTGCCCGATCCGCCACGGCGGAATCCACGTCCTCGGCCACGCGAAGACGCCTGCTGCGCGGGCCGGTGGCTGGGCTGCTGACGTGAAGGGGCGCCCTACCGTGGCCACGATAGGGGCGAAAAGCAGAAGGCAGCGGAGGG
Source organism: Calotriton arnoldi (assembly GCA_963921515.1). NCBI lineage: Eukaryota > Metazoa > Chordata > Amphibia > Caudata > Salamandridae > Calotriton > Calotriton arnoldi. Next base: position 286,970 of record CAWUFW010000415.1, read on the forward strand.
CGTGTAGCAGAAAGGCCCAGGGACTTTGCAGTAGCCCGTGAGTCCTTAAAGCGCTCCAACGCATGGTCTGCTTTGGACCCAAAAAGACCGACTCCATCAAAGGGCATGTCCATGAGAGTATTCTGGACATCCCCTGAAAAACCAGTGGTTCTCAGCCAGGCGTGGCGCCGGAGCGCCACCGTCGTTGCAATCGACCTGCCCAGCGAGTCGGCGGTGTCAAGGCCACAACGGATAGTGTATTTGGCCGCATCCCTTCCTTCCGCAATGGCGCGGGAAAGCAGTGCCTGGACCTCCTCAGGGCACTGGGGCAAAACATCCGCCACCGAATCCCACAGGGAGTGGGTATATCGGCCCAAAAGACAAGCGGTGTTAACGGACCGCAAGCCAGCACTGGAGGAAGAAAAACCTTTCTTCCCAAACTGATCCAGGCGTTTGGATTCCCTATCCGGAGGAGCGGTAGGGAAGGCGGTTTGGGAAGCGGAGGCTTGGACAACCAAGCTCTCAGGAGTGGGGTGGACAGAAAGAAACAGGGGGTCGCCCGGAGCGGGGCGATGGCGTCGTGACACGTTCCGATCCACAGGAGCCCCTGTGTTGGGCCTGGACCAGGCGCCCAAAAGAACGTCAGTGAGGGCGTCGTTAAACGGCAGCACAGTCTCCGCAGAGGAGGCTGCCGGCTGAAGCACCTCTGTCAAGATGTTAGTCTTGACCGTCAAAGTAGGGAGCTGGAGACGTAAGGCCCCAGCAGCCGTACGCAACACCGTACCAAAATTGGCCCCCTCCTCCGTAGCCACGGGAGGAGACAGCATGCCAGTGTCAGGAGAAGTATCCAGACCACTGGCCTCCCCTAGACTCTCTGTCCAGTCCTCATCATACTGACAGTTGCGTGTCAGAGGGTCATCAGACCCCTCCCAGTCCTCCTGGTCCTCCTCTGGTTCAAAATAAGGAGGAGGAGGGACATTTGGGACCCAAGGTCCCATCGGCGCCGGAGCCGGCGTCGAGCGACGTCGCTCCGGGTCCATGTCCGGAGCCGGAAGGAACTGGGGGACGACGCCGCCCGGAGCCCAGGGCGGCGTCGAGAACGGCACCGGAGACATCGGCGCCGGCGGAGGTGTCGTGAGGTCGACCGGCGTCGATGGGGGTTGTGGAGCCGGGATCGAGGCCGGGGCCGAAGCCGGAGCCGGGATCGAGGCTGGAGGCTCGGGCGACGCCGGGCCGGAGCCGCCGGCGACGCCGGAGCAACCCCATCAGGGCCCGCGGGGCCCGAAGGCGCACCGGAGGGGCCTGAAGGCCCGAAGAGGCGGGCCATGGCCGACAGGAACTCCTGTACCTTGGCCGGATCCGCCCCCGAACCCGGGAAGGGCGGGTATGACGGGGGCGACTCCACAGGCAAGTCCGGGGCCGCGGGGGCGGGGACGGTGCCGGGAGGGGCCTCAGCCGAGTCGCGAGACCGGCGAGGCGAAGTCCGAGAGCGACGATGCTTCTTGGACTTCTTGTGCTTAGACTTACCGGACGAAGAAGTCGACGACCGGTGTGCACTCCGCGAGCGACCCCTGGACCTCTCACGCGACCGGGGCTTCGCGGAGCCGAATGCCGGGCCTCGAGGAGCTTTCGAGACCGCTCTCGCAAAGCTTTCGGGTTGAGGGCCTGGCATTCGGGACAAGACTCGGTGACGTGGCCTCGGCCGAGGCAGAAGAGACACTCCCAATGCGGGTCGGTGACGGACATCATCCGCGCACAGGCGCCGCATCGCTTGAAGCCGGGCATCCCTACGACACCTTAAAGTTGAAAAAAAAAAACCAGTGAAAAAATCACCAAAAAGTATGGTCAAAAATTGACCAGGGCACTGCTCTTCCCGGATCTGCGCTTGCTGGCGCGGAAAAAGAAGAACTGACGTCAGCGCGCAGGGGCGGCGCCTAAGTACTGCCCGCGACGTCATCCCGGCGATCACGACGCCGACGACGGACGCGGAGCCGCACGACGCCGCCTACCGACGCGCAAGGGTACTGCTACGCAAAACTTTCCGGATCCAGCCTGACGCCTGGGGATATTCTAAGGTAAGGAATCTATCACTAACGTGTCTCTTTCAGATAGGCTGTTTTCCCCCGAGCAGTACACCGGCCAGGTGTGTAGAGTAACTCAGGTCCAATGGCAGGACCTTTTTGCACCCCTTGGCTATGGTATCCCTAGAGTGGGGTGGGGAGATTGCAGAGGGAAGGGCCATAGCTAGTCCCCAGATACCCATAGACTGCATTCTGGGGAATGAGTTGCCCCAGGTGTGAGGAGAACTGGGAGGGGCGGCCGCCCAGGGTGCCCTGACAGTTCAGTTTTCTGGGAGTACTACTCCCACAAAGAGAGTACAGAGGCCAATTTGGAGGGGCAGGAGGTGAAAACTGTGAGAAGTTGGCCTGGCATATGCTGTCCACTAATTATAGTGGGCACCTTGCACCAGTCCAAATCGACTCTTATGGTAGGTAGGTTAAAGACAACCTTATTGAAAGCTATCCTAGTGGTAGCTATGGAGAGCAGCCTTCAGGCTAAGTCTTGAAGGAATGTAAAGCAGCTTGTTTTACCAGTCTATAATCTCTTGAGTGACCAAATGAAAGAGCACCACACCATATTCAAAATATATGTATTTATTACTAAACACACCCCTCTAGTCTCTTTATGAGGCTAGAGTTCGAAGTACATAGGTTATAAGATCTTAAATCACAGTAATAGCACAAATACACGTTTGGGCCCTAGGGGCGTACCAAACCATATACCAATAAAGTGGTATGCGAACCACGACTGAACTAGACACTAGGCCTAGAGCCTCTAGAAGTGCTTGGACCACAAGGAACCACCCAAGGTAGTGACACAGGGGACCCACGGGAGACGTGTGCAGTGTAAATACACAACCGCGATACGCCGTTAACTTCTATGGAGAAAGTCGGGATCGGGAAAATAGAGGAAAGGGACACTTAAAAGAGGACTAGGACAAAACCCTTTGAGATCTAGGACTTTGAAGAGTCTCTACCCACGGGAGCACCGGAGTACTCGTGTTACCTCACCCAGGGAAGCCGGGTGCATAGGTGCCTTTCGGGGTCGGGTTTCGTCGTCGGTTCTTATGGCGATCTGCTGCAAAGTGCTGCTGGCGACCAGGAGAAAAGTGTCCGGGTGGATCCAAGAGTGGATCGGAGTTCTGAAGAACCTGAAAGCAGAGGGGACAGAGTCTGGGTCACTAGCCAGTGACCAGGAGGCGATGGACAGATGCCCACCGATGTCGAGTGCTTCAGGTTCGATGACGGTCGTCTTGACTCTTCAGCCACGAGGTCCGGGAGGCGTTGTCGGCGACCAGGAGCAGGATTCGGGCTGTTGCTCGATGTCTGTCGAGTGCAGAGGTGTCGGCGACCAGATTGGACCCAACAAGCCTTGGCAACGGCAAGTCTCGAGTAAGATGTAGACCGTCGATGATGCAGACCAGCATGGTCTGGGGAACTCACCCAGCGAGGGTAAGTGAGGGCAGGCCTGGAGCAACCAGACTGCCAAGTAAAGAAAGATTGGCCTTCGTTAGGGGCTACTAGCCAACGGGCTAGCGACCGCGAAGGAGCCTCGTGACGCCGCACGTGGAGCTGGCTTACAGGACACTCGTGGAGTGGGGGCCAGTGATCTTCGGTGCAGGTGGTGCTGGAGGCTAGGGCTACTCGGAGCCCAAAGCACGACTTCTTGGGAGACCCAGAAGATGGTGCACTTGCAAATGTGCTCGGTGTCCAGGGGTCACGGTCTCAAGTCACCCACGATAGCCACGGGCCTCAGCTTTGCTGGGGACTCAGGGTAGCCTCGGGAAGTCTGAGAATCCACCTCTGGTGATGCGATGACTTCGGCGTCCGACGGGAGCTTCAGTGATGCGAACCGGACAGATGCTTCTTTGGTGCCTGCCAAGCAGGGGAGTCACTCCTTGACCCCAAGGGAGATTCTTCAGTCCTCTAATCTTGTCGTAGAGCGTCGAAGGTCCAGGATTCCGTGTCAGAGTTTCGTCCAGGTATAATCTAATCTTGCTGTGGCAAGGGTTCCCCATTTTAACCAGTAAAACAGGGAGGGACTAACTCTATGACCCCACCTATGGGAGGGTCAAGGAGGGGGTGGCTACACCCACTTCCCTTTGTCCAGTTTCGCGCCAGAGCAGGGGCAGGTAGCCCCTGAGCTGGTTTGAACTGGCATATGCACAGAGGAGCCTTTTGCTCCCCCAGTGCAGGACTTCAAAGCACTCTAAGAGTACACCCACCCAGCCCCAATACACATTATCCTGTCTGGGGAGGTGGTCACACCTCCCTGTAACAGGAAACCTATTGTCCAGGCCTCCCCTGCCGGAGTTTCGTCCAGCAGCAGGAGGCCAGACTTGTGTCTGTGGCAGCAGCATCCATTTTGTGATGCCAGGGCTTCAGAAAGAAGTTACCGGGTAAGCCAGAGTTAACATGTCTTTCCTCTAGAAGGGTGGAATGCTACCCCCGCCGCCAGGATTGGCGGGGGGTAGTATTCCAAGATGTTTGACACCAAACACGACATGTTTAGGTGCAGCCATTCCAAAGTTAGCATTTTACCGCGAGGATATAATGCGCTTAAGAGTATATGGTCAGGCTGCACTACAAACAGCATCAGAGATGGTCTCCGAACGCTGCAGAGGGGCCCTGCTCATGCAGGGGCACCCTCTCACATAGGAACCATGCACTCTGCCTTTAGGATTGATAAGGCCTGCCTTAGGAGTGACTTATAGGTTTATATGTGTGTATGTATTTAGTGATATAGGTAACCTATATCACAGTAAGGGTGCATGCACCACCTTACCCAGGCTGCAGTAGCAGACCTGTGGTGTCAGTTTGGATGGCCTTCCAGGGGTGGCACAATACGTGCTGCAGCCCCTGGTAGGCCTCTGAGGTACCTATGCCCTTGGTACATAGTATACCATATACTAGGGACTTATAAGGGCACTCTAGATTCCAATCAGAGATGTGCCTAAGGCACATGGAAACCATTTTACAGAGAAAGCAGATAGACTGGGGCCCTGAATAGCAGGATCCCAGTCCAACTAAGCCATAAACCAGCAAAACACCATAAAAAAAGTGGGGGCAACCATATAGTCAGATTCCACCTTCCTACACAGTGGTGTTTGGGTAGTGTAGGGGGAACTGCTGGGGGTAGTGTTTTAGGGTTTATGGTAGTGCAGTCGTGTTTGGGTAGTGTAGGGGTTCGTGCTGGGGGTCGTTTATTAGGGTTTAGGGTAGTGCAGTGGTGTTCGGGCAGTGTAGGGGGTCATGCAGGGGGTGGTGTTTCAGGGTTTAGGGCAGTGGTGTTCGGGCAGTGTAGGGGGTCGTGCTGGGGGTGGTGTTTCAGGGTTTGGGGCAGTGCAGTGGTGTTCGAGCAGTAAAGGGGGTTGTGCTGGGGGTGGTGTTTCAGGGTTTAGGGCAGTGCAGTGGTGTTCGGGCAGTGTAGGGGGCGGTGCAGGGGGTGGTGCTGGAGGCTAGGGCTACTCGGAGCCCAAAGCACGACTTCTTGGGAGACCCAGAAGATGGTGCACTTGCAAATGTGCTCGGTGTCCAGGGGTCACGGTCTCAAGTCACCCACGATAGCCACGGGCCTCAGCTTTGCTGGGGACTCAGGGTAGCCTCGGGGAAGTCTGAGAATCCACCTCTGGTGATGCGATGACTTCGGCGTCCGACGGGAGCTTCAGTGATGCGAACCGGACAGATGCTTCTTTGGTGCCTGCCAAGCAGGGGAGTCACTCCTTGACCCCAAGGGAGATTCTTCAGTCCTCTAATCGTGAGTAGAGCGTCGAAGGTCCAGGATTCTGTTTCAGAGTTTCGTCCAGGTATAATCTAAAGTCCTAAGGACTGGGTTCCTACCTTTATTCTAAAAATAGGGGATGGACTACTCTGTGGCCCCACCTATGGGTGGGTCAGGGCAGAGGGGTGGCTACACCCCTTTCCCTTTGTCCAGTTCGCGCCAAAGCAGGGGCTGCAAGCCCCTGATCCGGTTTGAACTGGGGTATGCACAGGGACACCAAATGTGCCCCCAGTGCAGGACTTCAAAGCACCCGAAAGTGCTCCCGCCCAGCCCCAATACACATTGTCCTGTCTGGGGAGGTGGTCACACCTCCTTGGGACAGGAAACCTATTGTCCAGGCCTCCCCTGCCGGAGTTTCGTCCAGCAGCAGGAGGCCAGACTCGTGTCTGTGGCAGCAGCATCCATTTTGTGATGCCAGGGCTCTGGAAAGAAGTTACCGGACTCGTCAGAGTTAACATGCCTTTCCCTCTAGAAGGGTGGAATGCTACCCCCGCCGCCAGGATTGGCGGGGGTAGTATTCCAAGATGTTTGACACCAAACACGACATGTTTAGGTGCAGCCATTCCATAGTTGGCATTTTACCGCGAGGATATAATGCGTTTAAGAGTATATGGTCAGGCTGCACTACAAACAGCATCAGAGATGGTCTCCGAACGCTGCAGAGGGGCCCTGCTCATGCAGGGGCACCCTCTCACATAGGAACCATGCACTCTGCCTTTAGGATTGATAAGGCCTGCCTTAGGAGTGACTTATAGGTTTATATGTGTGTATGCTTTTAGTGATATAGGTAACCTATACCACAGCAAGGGGTGCATGCACCACCTTACCCAGGCTGCAGTAGCAGACCTGTGGTGTCAGTTTGGATGGCCTACCAGGCGTGGCATAATACATGCTGCAGCCCCTGGCAGGCCTCTGAGGTACCTAGGCCCTTGGTACATAGTATACCATATACTAGGGACTTACAAGGGCACTCCAGATCCCAATCAGTGATGTGCCTAAGGCACATGGAGACCCTTTTAAAGAGGAAACAGCTAGGCTGGGGTTCTGAATAGCAGGGCCCCAGCCAGACTAATGTCGAAAACCAGTGAAGTATCAGCAAAAAGTGGGGGTACCCCTGTGAAGCAGATCCTACTCTCCTACACAACCCCCCCCAAACGTAGGGACATTAAACTAACCTTGCCCAGTTAAGTCTTCATGTTCTAAGTGGAAATACCTAGAGAGTCCATCTGCATTCGCATGGTTACTCCCAGGCCTATGTTCCACTGTAAAGTCCATCCCCTGTAGGGAAATGGACCACCTAAGCAGTTTGGGGTTTTCACCCTTCATTTGTTTTAGCCATAAGAGGGGCTTATGGTCTGTCTGAACCAGGAAGTGTGTACCAAACAAGTATGGCCTCAACTTCTTCAGAGCCCAGACCACAGCAAAGGCCTCCCTCTCTATGGCTGACCAACGTTTCTCTCTAGGGGTCAGCCTTCTGCTAATAAAAGCTACTGGCTGATCCTGACCTTCTTCATTCAATTGTGACAGTACAGCCCCTACCCCCAATTCAGATGCATCAGTTTGAACAATGAACTTCTTGGAGTAATCAGGACTCTGCAGAATTGGAGCAGTGCACATGGCCTGCTTGAGGTCATCAAATGCCTTTTGACAGCTAGCTGTCCACTGAACCTTTTTGGGCATTTTCTTAGAAGTTAAGTCATTCAATGGTGTCACTATTGATCCATACCCCTTGACAAATCTCCTATAGTACCCAGTCAGGCCTAAGAAGGCTCTCACCTGAGTCTGGGTAGTGGGAGCAGTCCAGTCCATGATGGTCTGGATCTTGCTCTGCAAAGGTTGAACCTGGCCTCCACCCACAAGGTGGCCCAGGTACACAACCTGACTCTGCCCTATCTGGCACTTAGTGGCCTTGATAGTCAGGCCTGCCTTTTGCAGGGCCTGTAAAACATTCCTGAGGTGGACCAGGTGATCCTCCCAGGTGGAGCTAAAGACAGCAATATCATCTAGATAAGCTGCACTATAGGCCTCCAGTCCTGTGAGAACTGTGTTCACCAACCTCTGGAAAGTGGCAGGTGCATTTTCAGACCAAAGGGCATTACCACAAATTGATAATGCCCACTAGGGGTTGAAAATGCTGTTTTGGGCTTTGCAGTATCAGCTAGTCTGATCTGCCAGTAGCCAGCTGTTAGGTCAAATGTGCTGAGATATTTGGCAGAGGCCAAAGTATCTATGAGCTCATCTGCCCTGGGTATTGGATGGGCATCAGTCCTAGTGACTGCATTGAGGCCCCTGTAGTCTACACAAAACCTCATCTCTCTTTTCCCACCACTGGTGTGAGGTTTAGGTACTAGGACTACTGGACTAGCCCAAGGGCTATCTGAGGGCTCAATCACTCCCAATTCCAACATCTTCTGGACTTCAGTCCTGATACAGTCCCTGACATGGTCAGGTTGCCTATAAATCTTGTTTTTAATAGGCAGACTGTCCCCAGTGTCCACTTCATGAGTGCACCAGGTGGTCTGACTGGGTGTCAGTGAAAACATATGCCTAAACTGATTGAGGACTTGCCTGCAATCAGTTTGTTGCTGGGTAGTGAGGCTGCCTGCCAAGGCTACACCATCAACTGACCCATCGTCAGGGTTCTGTGAGAGCAGGTCAGGGAGTGGGTCACTCTCTTCCTCCTGCCCTTCATCAGTAGCCATGAGCAAGCCCATGTCTGCCCTGTCCACATATGGCTTAAGTCTGTTGACATGGAGAACCCTTTGGGGACTCCTGGGTGTTCCCAGGTCCACTAAGTAAGTGACCTCACCCTTCTGCTCAACAATAGTGTGGGGTCCACTCCATTTGTCTTGGAGAGCTGCTGGGGCCACTGGCTCCAACACCCACACCTTCTGTCCTGGCTGGTAAACAGTCAGAACATCCTTTGGTCATGCCAGGCCTTCTGAAGTTCCTGGCTAGCCTCAAGGTTTTTGGTTGCCTTTTTCATGTACTCAGCCATCCTGGAGCGGAGACCAAGTACATAGTCCACTATATCTTGCTTTGGGGGCTTGAGAGGTAACTCCCATCCTTCCTTCACCAAGCACAGTGGACCCCTCACAGGGTGGCCAAACAGAAGTTCAAAAGGGCTGTACCCAACCCCTTCTGAGGCACCTCCCTATATGCGAATAAAAGGCAGGGCAAGAGTATGTCCCATCTACGCCTAAGCTTTTCTGGGAGCCCTTTAATCATGCCCTTCAAGGTTTTGTTGAATCTCTCAACTAAACCATTGCATTGTGGGTGATAGGGTGTGGTGAACTTATAAGTAACTCCACACTCCTTCCACATTGCCTTTAAGTACCCAGACATGAAGTTTGCACCCCTGTCTGATACCACCTCCTTAGGAAAGCCCACTCTTGAGAAAATTCCCAGGAGGGCCCTTGCCACCACAGGTGCTGTGGTGGTCCTAAGGGGTATAGCCTCTGGATACCTGGTGGCATGATCCACTACCACCAGTATAAATCTGTGCCCAGATGCTGTTTGGGGATCCATGGGACCAACAATGTCAATCCCTACCCTCTCAAAGGGCACCCCACCACAGGTAGTGGTATCAGGGGGCCTTTGTAGTGCCACCTGCTTTGCCACTGGCTTGGCAGGTTACACAGGAGCGACAAAACTCCTTACTGTCTTCAGACATGTGGGGCCAGTGAAAGTGAGGGACAATTCTGTCCCAAGTCTTGTTCTGGCCCAGGTGTCCTGCTAAGGGAATATCATGGGCTAGGGTCAATAGGAAGCCCCTGAACTTCAAAGGTATTACCAACCTCCTGGTAGCACCAGGCTTGGGGTCTCTACTCTCTGAGTACAGGAGTCCATCATCCCAATACACTGTATGGGGACCACTAGCTTTCCCAGCAGCCTCAGCAGCAGCTTGCTGTCTGAGGGGTTCAAGGGAGGGGCAGCTCTGCTGCTCCTGGCTCAGATCTGCCCTAGAAGGTCCCCTGTCCCCAAGAACTCAACCTGGTCAGGTTCAAGTTCCTCTGGGACAGTTCCTTCTTCAGGGCTGAGATCATCCCCCTCAAGGGACTGATCTTCCTCCTGAGCCAAGGGGAAGGCACTGCCTTAACCCTACTACTCCTCCTCTTGGAAGGCACTTGGTCCATTCTTCCAGAATCCAAGGCCTGTTCAGTGCTAGACATTTTGGCTTGTGACCTGGTCACAGCAAACACATCTGCAGGGATCCCCAGCATTTCTGCATGGGTCCTGAGCTCCACTTCTGCCCAAGCAGAAGTCTCTAAGTCATTGCCAAGCAAGCATTCGACTGGTAGGTTTGCACTTACCACAACCTTCTTAAGGCCAGTTACCCCTCCCCAGGAGAAGTTAACAACTGCCAGAGTATGGTCTGTTCTGACATTGCTAGCATTGGTCACTTGGTACATTTCACCAAGCATAACTTGCCCAGGTAGCACAAGGTCTTGTGTCACCATTGTGACACTTGCCCCTGTGTCCCTAAATGCCAAAGCCTCTCGTCCATTGATTAAAGGCTGTTGTCTGTACTTGCCCAGATTACTGGGACTCATAGAGGAGGGCACATCCATGCCTCCATCACAGACTAACACAGCCTGAGTCAGTTCTCTAACTAGGTCAGAGCCCAACTCAGTTCCCAGGGTGAACCCTACTAAACCCTTTGCTGGAGCACTTCCACCAACTGTACTAGGGGGAACAGGTGCCTTAGGGGCATTGGTGGGTGCTGGACTGGAGTCTTTGGACTTGGTGCAATCACTGGTCCAGTGGGTCTTTTGCTTACAGACCTTGCACCATGGTTTTCTTTGGCCTTTACCCTTGGTAGACTGGGAATCCCCACCAGAAGAAGATTTTTGGGGGCCTGATGAAGACTTTTGATCTTTACCCTTCTCCCCACCCTTGTCAGAGTTCTTAGCATCTTGCTTCTTGGTTTCCCCACCTTGGTTCTGTACCTTCTGCTTCACCCTGGTTCTGACCCATTTGTCTGCCTTCTTTCCCAATTCTTGGGGAGAGGTCAGATCAGAGTCAACCAGGTACTGATGCAACAGCTGGTTTTGACAGTTATTAAGAATCTGCTCCCTCATTATCAGATTATACAATCCTGAGAAGTCACACACCTTACTGCCCATCAACCAGCCTTCCAGAGCCTTGGCAGAACAATCCACATAGTCTACCCAGTCTTGAGTCTGTGCTTTTGGGTGTCTCTGAACTTCAACCTGTACTGTTCAGTGGTTAGGCCAAACCCATCAATAAGAGCACTCTTCAAGACCTTGTAATTGTCAGCATCCTCCTCTCTAACAGTGAGGAGCTTGTCTCTACCTTTGTCAGCAAAGGAGAGCCACAAGATTGCTGCCCACTGCTCCTGAGGGACCTTCTGTACTTTACAGGCCCTCTCTAAAGCAGTTATCCATTTGTGGATATCATCCCCACTCTGGTAGGGAGGGACAATCTTGCTCAGGTTCCTATGGTCATAGGACCTTTCCCTATCTCTAGGGACATGGCTGCCACCATGGGACTCTAGTCCCAACTTTCTTCTCTCTTAAGGAGATCTAGGGATTCTCTATCTAAAGCCAATTGCTTCTTCCTGATCTCCAGTTGAGTTTCCTCATACTGGACCAGTCTCTTTCTTCTCTCATGAGAGGATTCCCTCCTGTGAGAAGAAACAGAGCTCCCTATGGAGGTGCCAGAGTGGTTAGACTCCTGAGAAGGAGACCTAGATTTTCTGAGCACACTCATAATCCTTCCTGGGGGACAAAGGTGTGGTTCTCCAGATCCTCATCTTCATCTTCCCCAGAAGGGATTGGGTTTTCCAGGTCAGGGTCATTGTCACCCTCCTGGTCAGTTTCAGAGGGGGCTGGGGTAGTGGTACCCCTGGCCCCTTCCTCATCTGCTGGCCCACCCTCTGCTCCTACCCCTTCAGTCTCTGAAGACTTACTAAGATCATAAGCCACCAACAACTCCTGGAGGTGTTGGGTGGTGGGACTTTGGCCTGTCCTTAATTTCCTCACGTTACACAAAGCTCTCAGTTCCAAGAATGGGAGTGTGTCATACTTGGAGGGGGAAGCTCCATGGCTTCCTGCAGGGCATCTTTGGATCCTGCTTTTAAAGACATTACTAGTGTGGTGTGGTGTATGCACTACCTACTCTAGTGTGGCCTACTAAACTCTCTTGAGTTGTAGAAAGGGTTGTGCTATCCCTTAACACACAACTCTAAGTTCAGTAGAACTTACTGATATTCTAAGCTTAAATTATATGTACCTTAGGTACCTTTAGTGGTTTTCAGTTGATCAATTCAATTGAGATTATCTGGTAAAACAATAGCAAGCTGGAATCCCACACGCTGCACACCAATGTGAGAAGTTGGCCTGGCATATGCTGTCCACTAATTATAGTGGGCACCTTGCACCAGTCCAAATCGACTCTTATGGTAGGTAGGTTAAAGACAACCTTATTGAAAGCTATCCTAGTGGTAGCTATGGAGAGCAGCCTTCAGGCTAAGTCTTGAAGGAATGTAAAGCAGCTTGTTTTACCAGTCTATAATCTCTTGAGTGACCAAATGAAAGAGCACCACACCAGGTATATATTCAAAATATATGTATTTATTACTAAACACACCCCTCTAGTCTCTTTATGAGGCTAGAGTTCGAAGTACATAGGTTATAAGATCTTAAATCACAGTAATAGCACAAATACACGTTTGGGCCCTAGGGGCGTACCAAACCATATACCAATAAAGTGGTATGCGAACCACGACTGAACTAGACACTAGGCCTAGAGCCTCTAGAAGTGCTTGGACCACAAGGAACCACCCAAGGTAGTGACACAGGGGACCCACGGGAGACGCGTGCAGTGTAAATACACAACCGCGATACGCCGTTAACTTCTATGGAGAAAGTCGGGATCGGGAAAATAGAGGAAAGGGACACTTAAAAGAGGACTAGGACAAAACCCTTTGAGATCTAGGACTTTGAAGAGTCTCTACCCACGGGAGCACCGGAGTACTCGTGTTACCTCACCCAGGGAAGCCGGGTGCATAGGTGCCTTTCGGGGTCGGGTTTCGTCGTCGGTTCTTATGGCGATCTGCTGCAAAGTGCTGCTGGCGACCAGGAGAAAAGTGTCCGGGTGGATCCAAGAGTGGATCGGAGTTCTGAAGAACCTGAAAGCAGAGGGGACAGAGTCTGGGTCACTAGCCAGTGACCAGGGAGGCGATGGACAGATGCCCACCGATGTCGAGTGCTTCAGGTTCGATGACGGTCGTCTTGACTCTTCAGCCACGAGGTCCGGGAGGCGTTGTCGGCGACCAGGAGCAGGATTCGGGCTGCTGCTCGATGTCTGTCGAGTGCAGAGGTGTCGGCGACCAGATTGGACCCAACAAGCCTTGGCAACGGCAAGTCTCGAGTAAGATGTAGATCGTCGATGATGCAGACCAGCAAGGTCTGGGGAACTCACCCAGCGAGGGTAAGTGAGGGCAGGCCTGGAGCAACCAGACTGCCAAGTAAAGAAAAGATTGGCCTTCGTTAAGGGCTACTAGCCAACGGGCTAGCGACCGCGAAGGAGCCTCGTGACGCCGCACGTGGAGCTGGCTTACAGGACACTCGTGGAGTGGGGGCCAGTGATCTTCGGTGCAGGTGGTGCTGGAGGCTAGGGCTACTCGGAGCCCAAAGCACGACTTCTTGGGAGACCCAGAAGATGGTGCACTTGCAAATGTGCTCGGTGTCCAGGGGTCACGGTCTCAAGTCACCCACGATAGCCACGGGCCTCAGCTTTGCTGGGGACTCAGGGTAGCCTCGGGAAGTCTGAGAATCCACCTCTGGTGATGCGATGACTTCGGCGTCCGACGGGAGCTTCAGTGATGCGAACCGGACAGATGCTTCTTTGGTGCCTGCCAAGCAGGGGAGTCACTCCTTGACCCCAAGGGAGATTCTTCAGTCCTCTAATCGTGAGTAGAGCGTCGAAGGTCCAGGATTCTGTTTCAGAGTTTCGTCCAGGTATAATCTAAAGTCCTAAGGACTGGGTTCCTACCTTTATTCTAAAAATAGGGGATGGACTACTCTGTGGCCCCACCTATGGGTGGGTCAGGGCAGAGGGGTGGCTACACCCCTTTCCTCTTGTCCAGTTCGCGCCAAAGCAGGGGCTGCAAGCCCCTGATCCGGTTTGAACTGGGGTATGCACAGGGACACCAAATGTGCCCCCAGTGCAGGACTTCAAAGCACCCGAAGTGCTCCCGCCCAGCCCCAATACACATTGTCCTGTCTGGGGAGGTGGTCACACCTCCTTGGGACAGGAAACCTATTGTCCAGGCCTCCCCTGCCGGAGTTTCGTCCAGCAGCAGGAGGCCAGACTCGTGTCTGTGGCAGCAGCATCCATTTTGTGATGCCAGGGCTCTGGAAAGAAGTTACCGGACTCGTCAGAGTTAACATGCCTTTCCCTCTAGAAGGGTGGAATGCTACCCCCCGCCGCCAGGATTGGCGGGGGGTAGTATTCCAAGATGTTTGACACCAAACACGACATGTTTAGGTGCAGCCATTCCATAGTTAGCATTTTACCGCGAGGATATAATGCGTTTAAGAGTATATGGTCAGGCTGCACTACAAACAGCATCAGAGATGGTCTCCGAACGCTGCAGAGGGGCCCTGCTCATGCAGGGGCACCCTCTCACATAGGAACCATGCACTCTGCCTTTAGGATTGATAAGGCCTGCCTTAGGAGTGACTTATAGGTTTATATGTGTGTATGCATTTAGTGATATAGGTAACCTATACCACAGCAAGGGGTGCATGCACCACCTTACCCAGGCTGCAGTAGCAGACCTGTGGTGTCAGTTTGGATGGCCTACCAGGGGTGGCATAATACATGCTGCAGCCCCTGGCAGGCCTCTGAGGTACCTATGCCCTTGGTACATAGTATACCATATACTAGGGACTTACAAGGGCACTCCAGATCCCAATCAGTGATGTGCCTAAGGCACATGGAGACCCTTTTAAAGAGGAAACAGCTAGGCTGGGGTTCTGAATAGCAGGGCCCCAGCCAGACTAATGTCGAAAACCAGTGAAGTATCAGCAAAAAGTGGGGGTACCCCTGTGAAGCAGATCCTACTCTCCTACAAAAACTGTCTACAGTGGGAGGACCAGTGGATCATGGGTTGCATGCTCTGAGAACAGAGCACCGAAAGACTGACCCTGGTGAGGCCACGTCTGACCAGGAGGTGCTGCTTGCTCTGTCACAGAGACAGAGCGCTGGAGACCTGCACCAGGCAAACCTCTACATGACACAGACAGAGTTTGTCACCCTTGAGGGGAGTGGTGCCCCCCCTCCAAAGTCCAAGGGGTGGAGTGGGCCACATCACTTTGTTGGCCATGGTGGTACTGTCTGCCTACTGGGATGCATATGTGAACACGTTAAGGTTAGGAGCTGCACAAATATGGTCCACAAATAAGGAAAAGGATTCCCAATGGGTCATTCTAGTGGCTCATTAGATTTAGACAGAGGGATCCAAATGATTTCAGAGAGGTGTCGAACTGACAAGTGCCCCTGCAAAACAGGGCCTTTGTCCATATTCTATTACCTAAACATGGAAGCTCCTCAAGGTATTAATTGATCTACCCTGGCTTTTGGGTGGAGGGGTGGCATTCACTGTTCTCCCTTGCACTCTGTCCTGCTCCCACCTTGCATACTGTGCCAGCTCAATTGTTCAAGTAGTTGTGACTTTTGAACTATGAAAAAGTGTCCATCAAGTTTCACTAAAATACAATACAGGTACTACATTGGCAGTAGCAGTGCAAGCTTCTATTCCTATAACTATTGTAACAGTTTAGAGAATTGATTTCTGTTGGACTTGTCCCTTTCTGCAGGGTCATCCCCAATTTGTTTTTACTTCGCCGTTCTGTTTTCTGAACCCATTTATGTTGGCCTTTACCACTGCTAACCAATGGTAAAGTGCTTGTGCTCTCTCCTTTAAAACATGGTAGAATTGGCTTACACCCAATTAGCCTATTTAATTTACTTGTAAGTCCCTAATAAAGCTGTACTACATGTACCCCGGGCCTGTAAATTAAATGCTACTAATGGGACTGCAGCACTGATTGTGCCACCCACTCAAATCGCCCTTTAAGCCTGTCTCCGGCCTGCCATTGCAGCCTGTGGGTGCAGTTGTTAACTGGCATTTCGACCTGGCAAAATAAACCTTTTACCAGACCCAAATCTTCCTTTTTAATACAGATAAGTCAGCCCTAGGGTAATGCCTGACAACTCGGGGGCAAGGGGGGGAATTCTTGAGAAGCTTCCTTTACTTCAAAGTGGGAACCAGCTAAAGAAATTGGACCTCAGACCCCAACTCTTCAGTACACTTCTGTATCTCTGGGCTTTGCCAGGAAGAAGGATTGTTGTGCTGCTGAAAGGACTGTCACTCTGCTGGACTGCTGCCCTTTAGCCTGGGTGAGAAGGACTGGACCTACATCTGTAAACCCAGGACCCCAGAATGACTCCAAGGGCTAGTTAGCTGGCCTCCTGATCCAAAGCTTGAGGGACATAACAGGCTTCCAACAACATTGAACACAGCACCTGGACTCTGCCATCTGTGAGTCTTGCCCTCACAAGTGGTGCCATCCCAGTCCTGGACACTTGGAACTGGGCCTGAAGGTGCTCTTCCAGCTCATCTGTGGACCCAGCAGGACCAACACAACTCCTCCAGAACAGCCGCATCGCCTTTGCTGCTCGATGCATCACCCGCAGAACTGATGCATTGTCTCTGCTGTGCGGACTTACCTGATGCAAGGACTTTGCATCTCACCCTACTCACGTATCTATTCATCTCTTGGCAACCAGGATTGATGTACTGTGTTCAGTGAGCCTAAGTGGGTCCCTGTAGCCAGCCCGAGCTCCATCATGGTCAGCCTGAACTTGTGACTTTGTCCCAGTCTGGTGCAACCCTGATAACCACAGTTGACACTTTGTGCTTTTTGGCACTTTTTTCACTTAAAATATTTACATTGCATATCTCTGGTCATACTGGTTGGAATTTAGTTGTTTTAGTCTTGATTTATTTATTATAATTTACTCTATTATTCCAAAATGGTATGGGACTTTTTTGGTGTTGTGTTTTCACATTTTGTATGTTTGAAGTGCTGCATAAATACTGTACACATTGCCTCGGAGTTAAGCCTGACTGATCTATGCCAAGCTACCAGAGGGTTGAGCACAGGATACTTTGGGGTTTGCTTGTGACCGCACACAGACGAGATTTGTGGTGGCTGCTTGAGTAAGGTTTTAGTTCTCTCAACCAGCAATCCAATTTCTTACAATGCCTTTAATGCCACCTTTCTCTCACACACACAACAGGTGCCTGTGCAGCAGCACTATAAGATTCCATGTATGCAGGAAGTAAGCATCAGGGTGGCACCTGCCATTTATCTCATTGGGCACTGCACCATTGAAGGCTATTTTTTTGTGGGACAATTGCCACCTCTGTCACTTCTCCCTCTCCAGGATTTAGAACAGAAGCCACAATGGGAGCCTAAGCAAAGAGAGTGAGAAGAGGGAAACAGAGAAAGAGATGAGGGAAAGAGAGAAAAATGAAATAACGCAGAAAGATATCAGAAAGAGAGAGGGAGAAGAGAAAGAGAGAAGAGAGTCAGCGAATGTATAATTGGAAAGAAAGAGAAAAGGGGAAAAGGGAGCAGGGCTAGTGTGAACATTAGTACCAGGAATGCTTTTGTTTCTCAGTCTGGCCCTGGTAAGCATTACTAGTGTGACTCAAATGCTACCTCTTCTGTGCCTTATTGGTGCTTGAGAACACCTTTTCAATATACAAAAGACAAAATGAATGTCATTGGCAATGCTTTTTCTTCAAACCTACAGTATCGTAGACTCTGATATAAATCAAACCCTGTGGGCCATTATGAGTGCCCAGAAAAATGGCCAGTCATCCTGCACTCGCCCCTTCCCGTGTTACCGATACCACAGCTACCGGTAACCCCAGGGGGCAAAGTTACTGGCTAATTGCTGGTGGTACTCTGAGCGTCCCCTTGGAAATGAGGAATTACTATAGGAAATTGGTGATTCCGATCCTGATTCCCCTGGTTATTTTTCATTCTTATTAACCTGTCTGTAGTTCACCAGGAAACTGCACCTGCCTCCGGGGGAAATGTCCAAGTCTGTGGGGCTGCCTCAGAACTTGTCATTCCGATGGGGATAATAACCCGCCCCATCAGTATTTAATACAAGACTCACAATCTAGATCTACATGTGCACAGAGGATACTAGTGGGTACAAAGTGTCTTTCCTCTGTCAACGTTTGAGTGCCTTTGGAAATTTAAGGTGCACAGAGATGTTAAAGAAAGAAATGTGTTTTATGGAGAGATGTCTTAAATGTTTTTAAAAGAGAAAGTTAGATTGTCAAAGAAATTAGAACTCTCCAAGCATAATAATGTGTTTATGAATAAAATAATACTGCAATTTAATTTTAGACACATGCAAGGGTATTTAATTAACCAAGGTTTAATCTATGATAGGAACATAGTCAATCACGGTACATGAACCAGACGTGAAAAAATAATTAAAACACTTACTTCCCAGTAGTATCTCAGCTGACTTAGCCATTCAAAGTCATTTTCATCACTGACTTGCTTATTGACAAGGGACACGAGGACATCTCTGGCATGGACATCGAGCACCACCAGTGCTCCCAGAGTTACACGGTTCTGCTTGGACAGCTGGCCACGCACCAAACCCACAATGTCGTCAATCTGTCTGTTGTTCTGCTCCAGATAGTTCTGAAGATCCTGAGAGACAGGATACACAAGATATGACGGGATAGACTACATTTCTTCCCAATATAATGCTCTTAAAGCATTTTTCATCATTTCATTTACTAGGCCCCATTAATTAACATGCATTTGCAATGCAATCGGTCTCACCTTTGGGACCTTATAGGTATTTAGCTTTGCAGCACATTTGCCTGGGTGCTGAAACATCTACTGTTCTTTAACATGGAGGGAAAATAAGCACCAAACTGCGTGACACGCCAGGTATGGGAACACATGTAGAGAAATATTGCCTTTCAGCAGGAAATTGTATAGTCCAAAGCTCTGTTTTTAATATAAAATCAGGGCCTTCAATGGTCGTATCACTGAAAATACAAGATTTAAAAAAAATATTATTGTCTACGGGTGCTAGTGGAAGACAATTTCTATGGACTGGAATCTAGAGAATGCTAAAGTGATTCTGGTATTTTACTGACCTCTGCTGGTCGTTTTCTTTCAAGAAAGTTAAATAGAGGCAGTTGCCAGAAAAATAAAAAAAGAAAGTCCCTAAGCAGAAAGCAATTTTGGTATTTTACTGACCTCTACTGGTCGTTTTCTATCAAGACAGTTAAATAGAGGCAGTTGAACAGAAAAAAAGTCCCTAAGCGGAAGCAGACAAGTCCTAGGGCTGATCTCCAGAGCCCACAAAGTACATACACATATAAGTATATACTAAAGTATATACAAGAGGTCTTGAATGCTCGACCTAAAAAGGAGGGCATTTACACCTGTAAAAGTACATCTTCGACTGGATGCAGGCTTACTTTCTTTAGCAAATCAAAAACATTGTCAGTACTGCATCTGGAAATCTGGGCTAACAGAGGGTTCCAGGTGTCTAATGGCAATCTCATGTGAAATGTTTCCATTTGGAGAAACTGGCAACCCCCCTCCTGTGCATGCCCATGAGGCTTTGGGGTGTTCCATTCCCCTCCCCACCTTGGAAAGGAATTTAATGCAGCATATTGCTGGAGCAATGCTCTTACCATCTTTAGGGTGGAAAAGCATCAGAGAAGAATTAGAGAAAGTCCACATGCTGACATGTTTGTAGGCATTCACAAATTCCCAAGGCAAGCCACACCTTGATCAGCCTGATCCAAATTCCTTACCTGGAGTTTACTACTGTATAATTGCACAGAAGGGGAACGGGAGCACACTGCCTCACGTCCCAGCACAGTTCGCCCCTTAGCTTAGCTGTAGTGTTTCACCAAAGTTGGTGCAGGTAAGTGCTGTAAATCCCTGATGAATCTCGCATTTTATCTCTACTGATGAAGGGTAATATCCAGAAAAAAGTGTCTAGAGATTTACAGCACTAACTTGAACCAACTTTGGTGAAACACTGCAGCTAATAATCAAGTAAGCATTTACTGTGAATTGCATTTACCATAATGCTAAGTGCTGAACTGTGCTGGGAGGTGAGGCAGTGTGCCCCCAACCCCCTTCTGTTTGAAAAGTCTCCCTTGAGCCATTGGAGCTGACGAGCTTTTGGAGATGCACCTGTGCACCAGTGAGAGGTATTGATACTTGAGAGGATTATGGCAGCTTTCTCTTCAACCCCTGATAAATTTCTTTTTTTATCTCTACTGGTGAAGGATAATATCCGGAAACACGTGTCTAGAGATTTACAGCACTAACCTGCACCAACTTTGGTGAAACACTACAGCTAATATTCAAGTAAGCATTTATTGTGAACTGCATTTACCACAGTGCTAAGGGGAGAACTGTGTTGGGAGGCGAGGCAGTGTGCTCCCATCCCCCTCCTACTGTATAATTGTATACAGTACTAGTGGCACATAATTACACAGTAGTAAATTCATTTAGCCATAAATGTAGGCTTATAGCCAAAAATGTCTGTGTATTTTACTCACAGTGTTTAAAGACTACAGAGCCTCAGGCAGCAGAACACCACTCTTTCAGCAGCGCTCTTTCTTTCATTTCAAGACACACTGAATATTGGTACACCTAGGGTACCAATGCAGTTTGATTATGTCGAAAGTGATCTATCCCATAACATCACAGGTAAAACATTGTAATGCATGGTAGTATTTATTAAGCCCGGGCGGGTAACTACGCGTTCAGGCAAAACTACGACTCCGTGGCGGAGCATAGTTAGCCGGCCCCTCCACCCTCTCAAAGTAATTTAAAGTAATTAAAAAGGCACTGGCTGCCTCCTCCTCGACATGGCCACTCTCCTGCCTCCTCCTCGCCGTCCTTCTTCACTGGTAACCCCTACATTGTACGTCTTGCGAGTGCGCAAGTGCGTTAGGGGGACAAGGGTCAAGAGGGGAGCCAGATTTGGTAGACAGGAGTAACTTAGATACCTGGTCAGGGGTCAATGATGGAAAGTAAAATAGCGCAGGTGGGCTGGGGGCTTCTGTGATGACTAAATGGGCCTCCTTAGGTGTGCCAGAGTTAGCCAACATGCTTTGGGCAGGGACTGGGCTCAGAGACGCGACTGCAGGAAAGTTACTGTATACTGACTTAACGTTATCCTGAAAAAAGGTGGACAGAGAATTGCAGAAGGCTTGACTAACAGTTGGGTTTGACACTTCTGGAGGTTTGGCCAGCTTCTTTACTGTGGCAAAGAGTTCTTTGTATGAGTTTTTTGCTGCTACTCTCAGTCCTGCCAAGTACCACGCATCAGGCGTTAGACTAACGCATTTCAGTGTGGTGCTCCGCATCACTGCACTAAAATGCATTGTCACGCATATTTGCATATGTCTGTGAGCTGTCGCTGTGAAGCCTGTAGAAGGAACCGAGTGTGTGGCAGTGCACCACCTGTGGCTGCAGCGTGCGCCCGCTCTCAGCTGAGCCAAGGCACCGATGGCAGGCTCAAGTGACACAATGTATGTTAATGTGATGATTCCGCGGCGTCGCGTGGCTCTCAGTCAGACAACTTGACTTCAGGGCTGGGCCCAGACAGGTTGTTTGATATAATTGGCCAGTGGTGGTGCGGGGGACGTCATGTTCTCCTGCTAGAGCACAGCGGAAGGTTTGAAAGAAGAGCCAGCGCCGTGGGAGTTCATTAGTGCGGGTGGTGCTTGGCTCTCTCTTTCAGCGCTGTTGTCTGCTCGCAGCTTCCCGACCACCTATGCTGTGGGACTTATGATGGCCGCCACCTGTGACGAATTCTATATTGCCGAGTCCGGCCGAGGGAGAGTTCAGTGGACATCGTCGGTGTCAGTCCTCACCCTCACTGACCGATAAGGTTCATGCAGCGGCTGCCAGGAGTGTCAGACAGGGCTCCCAGCAGGGACAGTCAGCCAGGACTAAGGCGGGCCGCATTGCAAATCAAAATGATTGCGCGGGGGTGGATCACGGCCTGAGTCTGGCACCAGTGCTGCAGAGAGTCACCGAGTTACGCTGCAGCCTCCCTGCCCTTACATCTCCCTGTCTCTCACGTACTCACTGCTTGCCCCTCCCCCCTATTATGCCTTGAGAAGACACAGGGCCTCAGAGTCCGAGTAATCACTCATCTCTGGCCCCGCCCTGGGTGCCGGTAGCCATTGTACACGGTGCACACAGAATGTGCTGCTCCCCTCAGGCAACAGGGCAAGGCCCCCACTCGGGCTCTTCTCCTGCCACGTCCTAGGATCTTCAGAGAACTGCGACCCCACGCTCAAGAAATCAGCAAGAACAGGAGCACAGACATGAGTTGAATTCAACTCTGCATCATGATCTACACCAGTCTCAACCGCGGCCCCTCGCTTTGTATCTTCTACACTAGTAAGCCTTCAGCCGTGTGACATAGGTTGAAGTCGCACAGCACTGTATTTTAATTGGGAGGCGCTGGTGACTCAGGTCAGTGGTGACAAAACCGACGGTCGACAGTCTAACATCAAATTACTTTCAGCACCCAGCAGTGTCATCAGAGCATTGTGTAGGTCTCTGTGAGAGCTGTGCTGTGGTGTGATCTGTGCAAGGGCGGATGGACCGGGTTAGAATTATTTTGGTGTCACTGATTCAAGGGGAATTTTTTTAAATAAGTCTGCTGGCTGTGAGTGACCTGTGTGCCTTAGTGCTACTTGTTGCCCAATCAATGATCGTCCCTCTCTCCGGCAGCGTCCACGAGTCAGCTGTGTTGACTCTCCTAATCTTAAATTTAGGCACCTCATCTGTCACTTGCTCTCTGTGCCTGCATCCTGGGTATCCCCTTACGAGTGTGAGAGGCACGGTAGGGCAGAGAGAGCGCCCCAAAACCCAAAGAGGGCTGGAGGTTCTGGGTGACAGTGTGGTGTGTTTAAGAAGCAGATCGCCCTGCACATTTACACATGTACCCTACGTTCTATATGTGTGTCTGCAGCCTGGGTGTCCCCTTAGAACTGTGAGAGGCATGGTAGGGTAGATGCCTCAGAACTCAGGGAGGACTGGTGGTGCCGAGGGTCAGTGGTGTTAGGTGCTTAGAAGCAAAGCGCCTCGCACATTTACACTTGTAGCACAAGGCTGTACCTACTCTCTGTGCCTGCAGCCTGGTGTTCCCTTAGGAGTGTGAGAGGCATGGTAGGGTGCAAGGAACGCCCCAGAACTCCGGGAGGCCAGGAGGTCAGTAGCGTGAGGTGCTGTTGATTTATGTCTTTCCCTGTTTTCATTGCTTGATTTTGATCGCAAGAAAGTGTCACTCACAGCTGTTGAAATGTCACTCATAATTGCACTTAAATTATGAAACTGTCACACATAGCAATCTGCAACCTTGGCAGCTATGTACTATGGCTGCAGTATAGTAGCGAGTTTTTTCACTATGGATTAATTCTTTGTAGTCTAGCAGAGATTGTTTATAGACTTCCCTGTCACTGGCATTGTAGTGATGTCTCCATCTCCTTTCGAGATGGCTGCACTTTTGTTTTTGATGCTTAAGTTGATCTGAGAACCAAGGTTCAGAACATTTGGATCTACGATTGGAATTGGTCTTTTCAGGTAGTAGGTTGTCTATCGAGCCAAGAAGCCATTGCTCAAATGCGGCTGCCATGGCATTAGGTAGAATGAGAGAACAAGGGTACCCCAATATGCGAACCTGGGGTGATCAGATATTTTAGGAAAGCCAATGGTTCAAGTGGTGGCCACAAAGGGTCCGGAGCAAAAAGTGTGAACCCCAAAAGGGGCACTAGGAATCTCAATTAAACTAGAGCATTAATCATACTGGGAGCACAGAAGTAGGGGAACATATTTCGTGTAAAATAGACAGTTTATTTTACACAAGTAAAACTTAGTACTCTAAGTAATATTCAGGTGCTCACAAAGGTGAAAAGTGGGCGTGATGTGACAAGGTGATAGTGGATTAACCCCTTCGCTGCTAGGCCTTTTCCCCTCCTGTGCTAAGCCTTTTTTTGGCTATTTGGGGTAGTTCGCGCTTAGGCCCCTGTAACTTTTTGACCACATAACGTATCCACGCCAAATTTGCGTCCTTTTTTTCCAACATCATGGGGATTCTAAAGGTACTCCAGGGTTTGTGGATTCCCCTGGAGGGGACCCAGAAATTAGCCAAAATACAGCTAAATTTTGGTTTTTTGGGGAAAAATGCGAAAAAAGGGCTACAGATGAAAGCGTCTGGTTTTTTCCCTGCAAATGGCATCAAAAAAGGGGTTGTGGTGCTGAAATCACCATCTTCCCAGATTTCAGGGACAAGCAGACTTTTGTCAGAAAACCAAAATGTTTTACACAGTTTTGGCATTTTTCTGGGACATAGTCTATTTTTGCTATTTTTTGTGCTTTCAACCTCCTTCCAGTTAATGGTAGAAATGGGTATGAAAGCAATAATGGATCCTAGAAAGCTATACATTTCTGAAAAGTAGACAACATTCTGAATTCAGCAAGGGGTCATTTGTGTAGATCCTTCAAGTTTTCTTTATAGAAACAAACAGTTTAATATAGGAAAAATTGAAAATTAGTTGAAAAAAATCAGCCATTTGTGTCAACATTTTCACCTGTAACTTCTTCTAATTATGACAGCTATTTGAAAGCAATATACCGTTACATCCGCTGGACCTTTCTGGTTGTGGCGATATATAGGACTTGTAGGTTCACCAAGAACCCGACGAACCCAGAGCCAATAACTGAGCAGCGTCTTGCAATGGTTTTTTATTATGTACCGGGTATATAGCAATTATTCTGGGAAAATTTATACATGGAAAAATCGGTATGAAAGACACCTATGTATTTCTGAAATGGGAACAAAATATAGAGTTTAGAAATAGTAGATATTTGCACATTTCCGAAATTGGGAGTACCCATACTAGCATGAGAATTATAGGACATTTTTCAAAATGACTTCTTTTTACACATTGTCTCATTTGGAAGGCAGAAATGCATCAAAAGTCAATAGATAATAACAGTTGCTCTACAATTTTGTGTTACCCTAAGTCTCCCGATAAAAATGGTACCTCACTTGTGTGGGTAGGCCTAGTGCCTGCGACAGGAAACGGCCCAAAACGCGACGTGGACACACCACATTTTCACAGTGAAAAATGACACTTTTTTTGCAAAGTGCCTAGCTGTAGTTTTTGAACCCTAGCTCTGCCAGCACCTAGGGAAACCTAGCAAACCTATACATTTTTGAAAACTAGACACCCAGGGGAATCCAGGATGGGGTGACTTGACTGGCTCTCACCTGGTTCTGTTACCCAGAATCCCTTGCAAACCTAAAATATTGTCAAAAAAACAAATTTTCCTCACTTTTCTGTGGTGGAAAGTTCTGGACTCTGCATGGATCCACAAAATTCCACCCACCCCGCGTTCCCCAAAGTCTTTCGAGAAAAATGGTACCTCACTTGTGTGGATAGGCCTACTGCCCGCGACAGGAAACGGCCCAAAACGCAACGTGGACACACCACATTTTCACAGTGAAAAATTACCCCTTTTTTGCAAAGTGCCTAGCTGTAGTTTTTGAACCCTAGCTCTGCCGGCACCTAGGGAAACCTAGCAAACTTATACATTTTTGAAAACTAGACACCCAGCGGAATACAGGATGGGGTGACTTGACTGGCTCTCACCAGGTTCTGTTACCCAGAATCCCTTGCAAACCTAAAAAATTGTCAAAAGAAACACATTTTCCTCACTTTTCTGTGGTGAAAAGTTCTGGATTCTACGTGGATCCACAAACTTCCACCCACCCCGCGTTCCCCAAAGTCTTCCGAGAAAAATGGTACCTCACTTGTGTGGGTAGGCCTAGTGCCCGCAACAGGAAACAGCGAAAAACGCAACGTGGACACACCACATTTTCACAGTGAAAAATGACCCTTTTTTGGCAAAGTGCCTAGCTGTACTTTTTGAACCCTAGCTCTGCCGGCACCTAGGGAAACCTACCAAACCCACACATTTCTGAAAAGTAGACACATGGGAGATTCCAGGGAGGTTTGGCTTGCGTGGATCCCCCAATGTTTTCTTACCCAGAATCCCCCAGAAACCTGAAATTTTGCTGAAAAAATCACTTTTTTCACACATTATTGTGTGGGAAAGTTGTGGCATCACCGGGCTGACACAAATTTCCTACCACCCAGCATTGCCCCAGGTCTCCCGATAAAAATGGTGCTCACTCGGGTGGGGGCCCAAGTACCCGCGGACAGGCAAGGGCCCAAAACGTATTGAGGCGACATCAAAATTGCCTATCAGAAGACGACCTGGTTTTGCAAGGGGGGTCCCATGACTTTTGGCCTGGGCTCGGCGCACCTAGGGAAACCTAGCAAACCCACACATTTCTGAAAAGTAGACACCCGGGGATTCCAGGAGGTATGGCTTGCGTGGATCCACCAACGTTTTCTTACCCAGAATCCCCTGCAAACCTGAAATTTTGCTGAAAAAATCACTTTTTTCACACATTTTTGTGTGGGAAGTTGTGGCATCACCGGGCTGACACAAATTCTCCCACTACCAGCGTTCCTCCAGGTCTCCCGAGTACAAATGGTGCCTCTCTCGGGTGGGAGGCCCAAGTACGCTAACAGGCATGGGCCTAAAACGTATTGAGGCGACATCAAAATTGCCTATCAGAAGATCTACCTGTTTTGCAGGGGGTCCCATGACATTTTGGCTCGGGCTCGGCGGCCACCTAGGAAACCTAGCAACCCACACATTTCTGAAAAGTAGACACTCGGGGATTCCGGGAGGTATGGCTGCGTGGATCTCCAACGTTTTCTACCCAGAATCCCCAGAAACCCGAAATTCTGCGGAAGAGTCACTTTTTCACACATTTTGTGCAGGAAAGCTGTGAGCATCACCGGCTGACACAAATTTCCTACCACCCAGCGCCTCCAGGTCTCCCGATACAAATGGTGCCTCACTCGGGTGGGAGGCCCAAGTACCGCAACAGGCATGGGCCCAAAATGTATTGAGGCGTACATCAGAATTGCCTATCAGAAGACGACCTGGTTTTGCAGGGTCCCATGACTTTATGAGCCCGGGCGGCCACCTAGGAAACCTAGCAAACCCACACATTTCTGAAAAGTAGACACCGGGATTCAGGAGGTATGGCTTGCGTGGATCCACCAACGTTTTCTACCCAGAATCCCTGCAAACCTGAAATTTTGCTGAAAAAATCACTTTTCACACATTTGTGTGGGAAGTTGTGGCATCACCGGGATGACACAAATTTCCTACCACCCAGCGTGCTCTCCACGTCTCCCGGAGCAAAATGGTGCCTCACTGGCGGGGAGGCCCAAGTACCGCGACAGGCACGGGCCCAAAACATTTTGTGATAGGCAATTTCAATGTTGCCTCAATACGTTTTGGGCCCATGCCTGTTGCGGGTACTTGGGCCTCCCACCCGAGTGAGGCACCATTTGTATCGTGAGA
The DNA here is from genome assembly GCA_963921515.1 of Calotriton arnoldi. Classification (NCBI taxonomy): domain Eukaryota; kingdom Metazoa; phylum Chordata; class Amphibia; order Caudata; family Salamandridae; genus Calotriton; species Calotriton arnoldi. The sequence continues at coordinate 314,365 of CAWUFW010000415.1, forward strand.
CCTGGGGAACGCTGGGTGGTAGGAAATTTGTGTCATCCCGGTGATGCCACAACTTTCCCACACAAAAATGTGTGAAAAAAGTGATTTTTTCAGCAAAATTTCAGGTTTGCAGGGGATTCTGGGTAAGAAAACATTGGGGGATCCACGCAAGCCATACCTCCCTGGAATCCCCCGGGTGTCTACTTTTCAGAAATGTGTGGGTTTGCTAGGTTTCCTAGGTGGCCGCCGAGCCCCGGGCCAAAAAGTCATGGGACCCCCTTGCAAAACCAGGTCGTCTTCTGATAGGCAATTTTGATGTCGCCTCAATACGTTTTGGGCCCTTGCCTGTCGCGCGTACTTGGGCCTCCCACCCGAGTGAGGCACCATTTTTATCGGGAGACCTGGGGCAATGCTGGGTGGTAGGAAATTTGTGTCAGCCCAGTGATGCCATAACTTTCCCACACTAAAAATGTGTGAAAAAAGTGATTTTTTCAGCAAAATTTCAGGTTTCTGGGGGATTCTGGGTAAGAAAACGTTGGGGGATCCACGCAAGCCATACCTCCCTGGAATCCCCGGGTGTCTAGTTTTCAGAAATGTGTGGGTTTGGTAGGGTTCTCTAGGTGGCCGCCGAGCCCCGGGCCAAAAAGTCATGGGACCCCCCTTGCAAAACCAGGTCGTCTTCTGATAGGCAATTTTGATGTCGCCTCAATACGTTTTGGGCCCTTGCCTGTCGCGGGTACTTGGGCCTCCCACCCGAGTGATGCACCGTTTTTATCGGGAGACCTGGGGGAACACTGGGTGGTAGGAAATTTGTTTCAGCCCGGTGATGCCACAACTTTCCCACACAAAAATGTGTGAAAAAAGTGATTTTTTTCAGCAAAATTTCAGGTTTCTGGGGGTTTCTGGGTAAGAAAACTTTGGGAGATCCACGCAAGCCATACCTCCCTGGAATCCCCCGGGTGTCTAGTTTTCAGAAATGTGTGGGTTTGGTAGGTTTCCCTAGCTGGCCGCCGAACCCGGGGCCAAAAACTCATGGGACCCCCCTTGAAACCAGGTTGGTTTGTGATAGGTAATTTTGATGTCGCCTCACTAGGTTTTGGGCCCTTTCCTGTCGCGGGTACTTGCCCCACCCACGTGTGTGAGGTACCATTTTTATCGGGAGACCAGGGGGAGCAGAAAGGCTGTAATGGTGGCGGGGATTTGGGCATTGGGGTGCCCACTTCGGGCAGCCCCCACCCTAAAAAAAATTGCAAAAAAAACATCCCTGGCGTCAAGTGGGCTTTCTGCCGCCCCGGGGGGGGCAGAAAGACTGTTATGGTGGCAAGGGCTTAGGGGCTTTGGCGTGCCCATTTTGGGCAGCCCCCACCCTAAAACAAAATTGCACAGAAAAAATCCCTGGCGTTTAGTGGGCTTTCTGCCCCCCCAGGGGGGCAGATTGGGGGCTACTGCCCCCATCTGCCTCCCATGAGGGGCAGAAAGGCTGTAATGGTGGCGGCGGGGTGGGGGCATTGGCGTGCCCGTTTTGGGCAGCACCCACCCTAAAAAAAATTGCACAAAAAAAATCCCTGGTGTTTAGTGGGCTTTCTGCCCCACCGGGGGGCAGATTGGGGGCTACAGCTCCCATCTGCCCCCAGGGCGGGGCAGAAAGGCTGTAATGGTGACGGGGGTGGGGGCATTGGCGTGCCCATTTTGGGCAGCCCCCACCCTAAAAAAAATTACACAAAAAAAAAATCCCTGGTGTTTAGTGGGCTTTCTGCCCCCCCGGGGGGCAGATTGGGGGCTACTGCCCCATCTGCCTCCCAGGGGGGGCAGAAAGGCTGTAATGGTGGTGGGGGGTGAGGGCATTGGCGTGCCCGTTTTGGGCAGCCCCCACCCTAAAAAAAAAATTACAAAAAAAATAAATCCCTGGCGTTTAGTGGCTTTCTGCCCCCCGGGTGGCAGATTGGGGGCTACTGCCCCCATCTGCCTCCCAGGGGGGCAGAAAGGCTGTAATGGTGGTGGGGGGTGGGGGCATTAGCGTGCCCGGCTTCGGGCAGCCCCCACCCTAAAAAAAAATGCGTCCAAAAAAATCCCTGGTCTTTAGTGGGCTTTCTGCCCCCACAGGGGGGGGCAGAAAGGCTGTAATGGTGGTGGGGGGTGGGGGCATTAGCGTGCCCGTTTCGGGCAGCCCCCACCCTAAAAAAAATGCGTCCAAAAAAATCCCTGGTGTTTAGTGGGCTTTCGCCCCTCGGGGGGCAGATTGGGGGCTACTGCCCCCATCTGCCTCCCAGGGGGGCAGAAAGGCTGTAATGGTGGCTGGGGGTGGGGGCATTGGCGTGCCCATTTCGGGCAGCCCCCACCCTGAAATAAATGCACCTAATAAAAATCCCTGGTGTCTAGTGGGCTTTCTGCCCCCCGGGGGCAGATTGGGGGCTACTGCTCCTATCTGCTCCCCAGGGGGCAGAAAGACTGAACAATGGCAATTTTTTGGGGGAGCAAAAGCCCTTGCCCAAGGGGCCGCTCCCCTCTCCCTGGTGCCTTAGTGGGTGGATCCCTGCTTGGGGATCGCCCTCCTGGGGCGATCCCCAAGCAGGGATCCACTGGGAGGGGTACCATTGGAAAGGGAGATTCTCCCCTTCCAATGATACCTTCTCCCGTTCTTTCTACGTGCTCAGGGGCTGAGATAGCACCCTGAGCACGCAGAGTGAAACTGAAATGAGCCTAAAGGCTCATTTTAGTTTTGTTTTCAGTGAAGTGAAGTCAGCGCGACGTGCGCGCTGATCTTCATTTCACTGAAAGGTAGGGGGCCTCGGGAGCTGGGGAAGCTCTTCCCAGCTCCCGAGGCTGTGGGGGAGAAAAGGAAATCCCTCTGCTGTCTGCAGCAGAGGGATTTCGTGCCCCTGGCCTCATGACGGAATGGTTCCGTCATGAGCACAGGGGCACCGATGCTCATGACGGAACCATTCCGTCATGAGCATCGAAGGGGTTAAAAAACATAACATCGCATTGACAACAAGACAAATGGAACTCCACGTAAATGTAAACAATAGAAGGAGTTCCTGTTGTAAGGGTCGACGGCGTTTCGATCTTATAAACTCAAGATCATCTTCAGGACATATAGTGAGCAATCTGAAAACTCATTTGGTCAAGGGAGTAGACCCGGCCGGGGTCACAGGCGCGGTTCCTTCAGTCGTACCTGGGAGGCCTCTTGAATGGGGCGGCTGTCTCAATTAATAGAGCCTCGAAGAATTTGCTGGTCTAGGGCTACCTCCGGCCGGAGGTAGTGCAGGGGCGAGCATGGAACCTTAGTCTGAGACTGTTCAGGAACGGCAATGCGGTCAAGGATAATTCCGCCTTCAGCGGCGCGTAAGGCGCAAGGTTGCCGGCGTCAATATATGAGCGTGAAACTTAGGACTGTCAGAGTGCTGGTATGGTGAGCCGTAATTAGTCAAGGCGAGGGCTTGGTGTGGCCTGAGGCCGCTCCAGTCCAGTTGATTGCTGAGCCGCCACCAGGAAGGTGCTTGATTCCCGACCTGCGATCGGATACAGAACTACACCCCTGTTCCTTGAAAGTTCCTTGAGTGCCTCAGGCCACACCAAGCCCTCGCCTTGACTAATTACGGCTCACCATACCAGCACCCTGACAGTCCTAAGTTTCACGCTCATATATTGACGCCGGCAACCTTGCGCCTTACGTGCCGCTGAAGGCGGAATCATCCTTGACCACATTGCCGTTCCTGAACAGTCTCAGACTAAGGTTCCATGCTCGCCCCTGCACTACCTCCGGCCGGAGGTAGCCCTAGACCAGCAAATTCTTCGAGGCTCTATTAATTGAGACAGCCGCCCCATTCAAGAGGCCTCCCAGGTACGACTGAAGGAACCGCGCCTGTGACCCCGCCCGGGTCTACTCCCTTGACCAAATGAGATTTCAGATTGCTCACTATATGTCCTGAAGATGATCTTGAGTTTATAAGATCGAAACGCCGTCGACCCTTACAACAGGAACTCCTTCTATTGTTTACATTTACGTGGAGTTCCATTTGTCTTGTTGTCAATGCGATGTTATGTTTTTTAATCCACTATCACCTTGTCACATCACGACCACTTTTCACCTTTGTGAGCACCTGAATATTACTTAGAGTACTAAGTTTTACTTGTGTAAAATAAACTGTCTATTTTACACGAAATATGTTCCCCTACTTCTGTGCTCCCAGTATGATTAATGCTCTAGTTTAATTGAGATTCCTAGTGCCCCTTTTGGGGTTCACACTTTTTGCTCCGGACCCTTTGTGGCCACCACTTGAACCATTGGCTTTCCTAAAATATGCCATGGCATTAGGGTCACTGCTGACCTCAGGGGGTTTCCAGGTCAAAGAACCATGAAATTACTACACTTCTCATTTTATATACTACAGGTCAATTGCGTTTACTTTACCTACAGAACATGCGAACAGAAGCAACCTGCAAAGAGCTTATCTACTGTCATTTTTGAGAGTGACGTCAAGACACTCGAGCGATGTACAAACATTGAGTGTCATATGATAGTTGGAGGTCTTTTTTAAAATTTCTTTATTGGTATTTTCAACAAGATATAATCACACTGATACATACCATCAACATCATCAAAAGAGGGTACATGCATGTGCACACATTGGCACATTTTTTTATACCCCTCACATATAGGCCCATTTAGCCCTCGCCTATTTCCGATTCAAGGCCACAACGCATTTAAGGGGGGGGGGGGGGCGGGAGTGACATTTTGACCGTTCAGTGGTCGGTCTCTGCGAAGATCTGCCAGTCAGTTCTTCGTAAATTACTCATCTTTCCGCCGTCCATCTCATTCCACCCAGCGTTGCCCCAGTTCTCTCATCCCAGGAGTATCAGCCACTCACGATTCCGAGGGCTGGAGCAGCATATACAGTTTCAAGGGATCCCAAAAGTCCTTAGGTCTGGAGGACAGTGGAAACAGTTTGGAGTTTATTGACATTTGTTCTTGGCAAAACAGTAAATCTTTGATCCAGTCCTTGAATTTGGGAGCCCGCCCCCATCTGCCCGTCACCCTGCGCTTGGCCAGCAGTAATCCAAGTGAAGTGTAATGCCTGACCGATGCCTCTATGTTTTCAGTGTACCCTAACAGTGCCACAAGTGGGGTGAGTTGCTGCTGTGAACTCGCCATTTGGGTCAGGGCATCTGACACCTGTATCCAATAGTTAATAACCGAGTGACAGGACCACGCCAAATGGAGGAAGTCAGCTCCCTCTGCCCCACATCTATCGCACATATTAATGGTGCGCAAGTGGTAGAAAAGTAACCTAGCTGGAGTATAGTAAATGCGGTGTAAAAATGTATAGTGTATGATGCGTAATCGGCTGCTAGCCGTTATCTTGCCAGTCTGATGACCGCAATATTGCCACTGTGTATCACTAAAGGTGATGCCCAACTCAGCCTCCCATCTCGACCATGCCCCAACCTCCGACCCAGTCTGTTCTGCTTGGACACTATGGTATAGTATTGAAATTATGTGTGTGAGGTCAGGTGTTTGGAGCATCACATGTAAGGGGGTGAGTGTAGGGGGCTCCCTTGGTAAATCAGGAGTAGCTGCCTTGACATTGTGCCGCAGACGAACATACAAGAATATGTCCATCGGAGTTGGGACAATGTCCCCGAAGAAAACCTCCCTGCTCGCAAAGCTCCCCTCCCTATACAGGTCGCCCCCATGTGTGGGCTCCAACCCTTAAAAGCATCTGTTTGCAATGCACCTCGGGTGTCACCGGAAGGAAGGGATATGATATCCACGAGAGCAGGGAATATATCATAGGTGCGTTGACTCGTTGTGCTAGCTGCCACCACGCTGTAGAGGTGCAGGCCACCGTTGTGGTATCTGTCTCCGCCTCCTGGGGGTACGACCCCAAAAAAGCGGTCGTTGGGATTCACACTATGTATCCCTGCTCGATGTAGGGGGGGGTGGAACCAATATGCAGCGAAATGTGCTTAAGCACAAAGGAAATACAATTCAGAATCTGGGTCTTCAAATCCTACCATCGAAAAAGGACATGTAAAAACCTCCCAGAGGAGTTTGGGCTGTTTGCCCTCCCAAGCAAGCTGAATAAGTTGCGTCTTCAGCAGTCGGAAGAACTGACAGCCAGGAGTGTATGGGATGTTGATGAACAGATATAATAGTTTAGGCAGAATGACCATCTTCATTAAAGATATACGGTCCGCGAGCGACAAGGGCATACAAATCCAGCAGGTAATGGAATCGGTAATGGTAGCCAGTGCTATCTCTGGAGATCATTATCCCCAGATATTTAATCTCTGAATCGCACCACTTCAAAGGGTAGTCAGGAATTGGGGGTAAGGGGAAAAATCTGGAATTTCTCCCAAGTAATCATTACCCCCCACCCAGAGTACCCTCCAAAGCCGATAACTCTTGGAGGATGGAATTGAGACTCACCTGGTGGTCCCGTATATATAAAGTGATATCGTCAGCATATAGGTATACCAGCAGGTGTCTGGTAGGATACCGAATTGCGTGTTCCCAATGATGTTGTTGGAACTTGGCCGCCAGTGGCTCAACCGCCAAAGCAAATATCAGAGGGGACAGCGGGCATCCCTGCCTGGTACCTTCGGGAGATAGGAAAATACGGAGAGCGTTCCCATTTATTTGTACTCTTGCTTGCGGTTGGGTATATAACAGTTCTATCCAGGAGGGATACGAAGATGGAAAACCCATGCGTCTCAATGCCGTTAGCAAATAGTCCCAATCCAAGACGTCAAATGCTTTGGTGGCGTCTAGAAAGACAGACACCGCGGCCAGGTCTTGGTCAATGTCATGCAAGAGCAAAAACAGAGTATGCAGGTTATGAGAGGTCGCTTTTCCTGGTATAAAACCAGACTGATCAGGCAGCACTAGGCAGGTCATGAGGAGGCTGAGCCCGTTGACCAATATATTGGCCAAGATTTTCACATCACAATTGATCAAGGACAAGGGCCTATATGACTCTCATACATCAGCCACCTTATCAGGTTTTAAAAGGGTTATAATTAAAGCCTCTCGCCTGGAAGGCTTGAGGATGTCCGACGTTCAGATCTCCTATAAGACAAAGATTAAAATTTCAGCATAGGTTTTAGAAAATTCAGCCGGCAATCCATCCCGCTCGGGAGCACGCCCTGATTGCAACTTCATAATTGCAGACCTAATCTCATCATTTTTTAAGGCTGCAGATAGAAACGCCCCCTGGGCATTGCTCAGAGAGCCCAAGGACGCATCACCCAGATAAGCATTGGTGTTAAGAGGCTGAGATCTACGAGTGGTGTAAAGAGAGGAATAAAAGGATGCAAATGTGTGAAGGTATCCTTCTGCAGGACTCCCTCAGAGTCTTTAACCTCTAGGACATAATTCTAAAAACGAGGCTTGCGAGTTAGCTCGGCAAGAGCTCTACCGGGGCGCTCTCCCTCCCCATAATGGGTGGCCTGTTGATATCTGCTAAGAAAACATTTCCGGTCTGCAGTGTCCTGATATTCGATGACTGTGTCCCTGAATGTAACACGCTCTCCCGCCCCATCAGAATGGCCGTTGCGCGCTCCCAGTAGGTCTTTTATAGACTATTTAAACCTTGTTTAAAGTAGTCGCCACTTCAAAAAGAATTGAAACACAGTCAGCAAGTCCCCTAAACCTTACTTCTACTTAGAAGAATGCCTAATTAACATTGACACATAGTCGTCAATAATTTTACCTTCCTCTTTTGGGTTTTATTAAATTCATGATGCTACACCAAACAGCAATTGAGACAAAAGCCATGGGATCTTTATAATGAACCCCTTATTAATAGGGAATATCTTAATAATTGTAGAGACGTTGAATCAAGATAAGGTTTGACATTGTAGGCTTCATTTAAAATGTTCATCAGTCTGCTTGAACGGTGAAGGCCTTGCAGTGGCAAAGATGCAATGGTAAGGCATTTTCACAGAAAGTGCTTGTGCTAACTTAGCAAGAGCACTTTCAGGGTAAATCCATAGTGTCCGCAACGCATGTGTTTTTTGTACTTCAGAAACAAATCCCCAAAGAAAGTGTTTCCTTCTGAAATACAAAAGGCAAATGTCCCCGACATGTATGGAGTCTTGCCTCTGCGCATCGGGCATAGTCTTCTTCTTTTCCTGCCTGGGTTGCCACGCCTCCCACAGGGAACACAAGCAAAAAAAAATATTCTGTGTCAGAGGCCCTAACAGAAACTCCTGGTCTTTTAGTAGATGTGATGTCAGTTAATGGCTTCTGGCAGCAGAGCCAGCTGAAGCTCCATTGTTGGAAATATAGAGGATCCCCCATTCATGGGATTGGCAGATGGGGCATATGCAGGGTCGGACTGCGAAAACAAATAGGCCAGGAACCAAAATAAAAGTGGCCCCCATTAACAAAGCTGATAGCTAAAAAAGTGGTAATAGTGTGGAAATCAACAGTAGAAACCTGCCCACTAAGCCATAAAACCAGCCCAAACATGCTAAAAAATTGGCCCACACACTGATCTTTCAGACCAGCCCATCGGACACTGCCTGATTGCCCTATAGACCAGTCTGACCCTCGGCATACATTGATTTACAGCGGAAGCCTACATCTGGAAATCTCTAAATAGGTCCCTAGATCCTTCACTGATTTCAAATCCAACTCTAGGGACTCAATGACTAAGAATGACAGACATAAAAGACAAAATCAAATAGAATTATAAATAAAACTTAAGTAAGGACTACCTGAAAACAGAATAAAATACCACTTTATGTGTTCCTCGGATGTCGGTGGGGGAATAGTGGAGAGCCAGAATCTCTTATTCTGACCAGTATTCTCATACCTAAATCTTCTATCCTGGCCAGTATTCTCATACCTAAATCCAGGGATTACAAGGTATTTCCTCTGAAATAAGGAAAAATATGTTGACCTGGGAATGCTGGTTTCAAATATGTGTACAATCGACAGTTATTTTACAACCTGCTAACTGCTAGTGGTCTGTAGCCTTCCTAAATACTGCAAATACGGAGTCATCTTCTAAGAACATAGAGCAATAGACAGCAAAAAGTCGGCATGTGCGAGGTGACCACCCCACTTGCATCCGGAAGGTCTATCAATATGGTTGCAAATTTGGAACAACCTCTTAAGAATAGCAAAAAAAACAAGTCACATTTGACCTCTTACACTTTCTGTGCATGGCTGAAGAGAGGTCAATTTAAGCCTTCTTGAGCCTAAGGGAATGGCTTCCGGAACATGAAGTGGTGTGGGCCTGACCCCATGAACTGGACACTGATTTATCTGAAGCCATGAAGAGCTTTACTTCAAATTTTCTCCAACGACTGGGCTGCCTCAATGGACAGAGATCTCATTGTACCACATCATGTAACCTCCTGAAGCATTGCAAATACTGTGGATCATGGTTGGTGAATGACATCTAGTATTGCCAAGAAGTTGGCAAGAAGTGGAGTGATTGAAGCCTCACAACTTTGCAGATGGCATTCCCTTAAAAAAAAGCAAATTTTCTCTACAAAAACTTGAAAAATTAACTGTAAAACACTTGCTCAGGATCAACATGATACAGGTTTGGAAAGACAAGAACTGACTTTACTAACACAGATGCACATTGTACAGTGACATGTGGCACCAACATTAATAGAATTCTTTGTAGCTTGGAACCAGTGAGATGTTATGACATGAACAGTGATGATACAAATCTGAACATGCCCAGTATTTCTGAGTTGGGAGGAAACTTGGAAATAATGTAGGCACTCTTGGCACAATGGTGACCATGTGTGATGTAATACTGCACTGGAATAATGTTTGTAATTCTTTGTGAAGTTTGGGCATTCTTGAAAAGATAGCACCCAGCCCTGGTATAATAACTGCAATTTATAGCATTTTTATAACATCATCACTATTAGTTTGTGATGACTCTCTCTGGAATCTCACGAGAAGTCTATACACAGAGCAAGGAATGACTAAACTGGGAAAGGGATGGCATAGATTACTTTGCTATAAATCACAGTGGATGTCTTGGAGACTTGGCCAGTGGCCACTGACGAATAAAGACTGGAAGATACTATACACTTGCAAAAGTCAGATGAATATTTCTAAAATAAGCAGAGTCAGAAGGAAGTTTCACTAGTTGGCACTCGGTCTTGGCATTCTGCATATTTGTTTTGCTTTCCCTTCCCAGAACCCCTCGAGCAGGGCTCCATATTTGTTCCCCTGATTGTGTGCTGCTCCTCAGCAGGCTTTACTGCTTTCCCTATGTGTAAGGGTATTTCTGGGTTACTCCAGTACTCATCAATGCCGTTGTTCTGGGAAAGTGGGTAACCACTCATATCCATGTGGCATTTTATGTATCTTCACACTTAGGGGTTCACATGACTTACTGTGTATGTCTGTTTCATAACATCCTTCTCTAGTTTATTCTCAATCCCTGGTTCATAATCTTCCTGTTGTAACCTTTCCTGTGCTTAAAAACATTGCAGATGAGAACTGATGGTGTATTCTATCTCTTATCAACCTAAAGTGTCTCATTTCTATTTACTACCCTTTTTCTTCCTCAAGGGGTATAGCTTCAATAATGCATAGCACAGTTTTATTCTGTAAGAATGGAGCAACGAGAGTGCCTCAATCCATACACTCATTCATTCTGAAACCAATTTAATAATCAAATGATCCAGGCATGTGTTCACTTATTCAATGCATATTGAAACATTTCAAAGAACAGCCAAATGCCTGCATAGAATGGCACAAACTAATAAATAATATGCGCCAAAATGGTACAAGTAACATGGATTACGGAAGGATAAACCACTTTGTTTTAGTTCTGTAAGATGCCATTTCTATAGTTTGTTATGATGATGGATAAAGTTCAAAATGTGCCTGTGAGAAATGCCCTCCTTTTTTCATGTTCCCCCAATTTTTGCAAGTCTGGGTTTGCTGGTTTTAGAACTCTGCGCACTTTACTAAACAGTAGTAATATACCTGAACTTCTCCTCTAAAACATCTGGTGTAGACTGGAACTCTCTGTATAGCTTATTTAACTTCCTTATAAGACCTCTGTAAATGGTGTCTTAAGTGCATCTATGAAATGGAAAGTTAAATGTCATATGTGGGCAGCGGTGTGTACTTGCGGCACTCACATGTATGACAGAAATATGCCTCTGCACGGCGCTCTGGCTAGGCTGCAGATTAAATGGACTGCACTGACACGTAGCTGGGACAATGCCTTTGTCGTATATGAACAGCCTATTTTTAATTCCTAAATCAACCCTAAAGTATGCCTTTTAGGCCTACAGGGAGGATGCTAAAATATACAAAATAGTGCACACTACGTATTAAGGTTAGTGTGCCCTCACAGTGAAATAAAACCCAAAGGTTATTGCACTATGTAGGCCAGGCTAACCTTTTTAGGACAGGGTAGGATTAAAATCTTTATTTTCCACCTCTGCTTAGGAAAGGCCTCGTAAAATGCTTCAAAGTTATTTCCTGCTTAATGCTTTAAATCAGACTTAATGGTAATATCAGATTTTTGATAAATAAGCAAAAAGGTTACTTTGCAAAATTGTACTTTAGGCTCCCTGAGCCAGGACTGACTTTAAATCCAGTTCTGCTACTCATCACACCTGCAGACCTGGAATATATTTTTTCACCTGGGAGTGTTGACAACTCTGACTCAAAACACAATAGTTTGCCTATTGGACCAAGAAAGGCTAATTGGTGTTAACTGCTGACCACTTAGCAGAGATTAGCTATTTGGAAGTGGGCAAAAACAGTTGTCAGAACAAAGTGCAGCTTTAGCACTACTGTTTTTTGACTAGAAGAAGCAAAGGAGGGCTTCTCCTATTTATTCCCAGAACCTTCCTACACAGTCTGTTCCCAGTCACAGTAGGGGAGAAAATGGTCCTGACACCTATCACACTTTCAGAGCTGGAATACACATCTTTTGCTAGGAGAGTAAATGACTCTGGCTCAGAGGACATTGGCTTCCGTCTGGGCCCAGGAAAGGCCAATGGGTGTAATCCACTTAGCAGGGATTAGCTATCTGTAAGACAACAGGAACAGTTGGCAGAATAAAGGGGAACTTGAGCACTATCTCCTTTGACTTTGAGATGCCTAGGAGGGCCTCTTCTTTTCATACCTACACAGTGAGGCTCCAGCCACAGCAGAAGGGAAAACCAGTTTGACCCTGTAAGGTAGAGTAGTAGCCAGGAAGCTGAAGACAGCCATGCCTGGTGACAGCTGGGTCTCACTATCTTGAAACAGGGGCTCCTGGGTACTTTTACAATAAAGCAAAGAGGAAGTATTGTAGAATGAGATGGGTCTGGGGGAAATTGTTAGAATTTGGTAGCAGCATTCAACCAATCACTGGCTAGTACTGAGGATAAATCTGGCCCCACCACCACCACCTCCACAGAACATTCCTGGACCTTGGAAGACTCAATATGAGGAAGAAGGCCCTGTTGGAAGAAGAAATCAGACTTTAGAATCCATATCCCCAGTTCCACGTAACCTATCTTGATGATATTGAAGCCTTTTTACTCATTCTTTGTTCTCTATTTTTCTAAATTTTAGTTGTATTGTATTGTGTTGTTAACGTTGGTAAGTTGGCGCACACACACTCCTCTGGGGACTGCCTGCTGCATATTGAATAGCTACCAGCGGTTGATTAGAGATTCTCTCAGAACTGTATTTTAACGTAATAAGAGTGGGTGTATAGAGTTGTCAGGGTTGCCCCCCTCCCGAATCTACAACCCCATATCCAACAGTGCCAAATAATAAGTCCGTCCTGGAAAAATAGAGGGGTTAATAATTAATTTTAGTCCATTGCTTTTCTTAATAATTCAAAATGCCTTGACAGAATTGTTTAAAATAATGCTTTTTCTTTTATTTTTGGGCACATATAGATATTCATATTCGACTACCAATTATGACAAAACATAGTGATTGAAATTGGAAAACTTTGATTTCCACTGCAGAGTATTACAATACAAAATGTATAGCATGAAAATATGGTGTATGTTTTGAATCTTCTGACCATCTTTAATAGAATATCTGCCACATTCTTTCTCGCACTGAAGTCATTGAGGAAAGCATAAAAGTGCATTTTCTTGTATACATTCTAAGTGTGTTTCTTAATAATGACAACCATTATATTGGGAATGCTTACCTGTTGACCTTGCCTGATAGACATTTGAACCTCCTTAGTCCAGAAGGCCTGGGAAACACAAAGTACAGTCTGTCCAGGCCATTCTTTAACCCAATTAATTCGGGCAGTTTTGGGGTAGGCCTCAATTGCATCTCCAATTACCTTTTTGGGAAAGAAATCATATTGAAATCATTGTGTTCTTAGTATGATATTTCACAATGTAACTTTACTACAAGATTTCTGAATCAACCCATTAGCCTTCCTATTAAAATCTGCATCTGTGAGAAATATGTGTCGGTAATCAGAGGAAAGAGCCACATTTTGATTTGCTAAATTGATAAATCCTTGATGCTTTTACAGTTTTGTTTCTGCAATCAAATATTTCTTCTACACTCATCAGTCTGTTCCTGTCTTGCTAAAGACCCTATAACCCCACTCAGCTTTCAAATGGTGAGATTGATAGCGGAGTTCCTACTGTGTTGGAAGATGGTCTGCGGCAGTGTGGAACGGAGTGATCTGTTTCTATCTTCTGCAAGGCAATGCATCGAGAGAGGGTCCTGTGTTTCTGTGTGCTACACACCTCTGTCTGCCTCTGTTCAGGAGCAAGGACATATCCTGGTTTGTAAGTCAATGAAAAACAATTGTTGACAGCCTAACTCACTCCTGTTGTCGGGATGGGCTTTACACAAACCTCCATGTGTAAAGCCATTGAAGACGCAACAAGTTCCCCACACCTAGATGACTCTCCCACCGCGCCAGACAAACACCTTTTGCATGTGCCAAAAGAGGCACAATCTCTCCAACAGTCCCTCCTGCTTATCTAGATTGGCAAGATTTCCACTCCACTACCAAAAAGCACAACAGTCCCTTTGTATAGTTAGGGGCCAAGTCTATCAATATTACAGTCTTCTACTGAATAAATTAAAGTCACTGAGCTCAACCTATCCATACATTCTGTTTTTTTTATTTTTGGCATTTATATTCTCCACTGGGAAAGAGGTAGTGTGCTTGGAGCCTACGGCTCCCATTCTGCCTTTCACAGAGCAGTTGGGCACACAAAGTGAGCAGGGAATCCGCTGACCCGTGGGAGCATCTCTTTGGGGAACTCTCACTTCTTCAACCCTAAGAGAGTTAAGTCTAAACCCGAGGCGTTCCTAGTAGATCCACGTAAGGCCCTTACTCTTCCACAAATCCCGAGGCCTCATTCCCCTATACATATGCCAATCTTAGTAGACACAAACTCATCGCTGCAGGTAAACGTTTCCCATACATGAATGTACAGAACTGCAGCTATCAATTTAACTTATTTCCTCTAGCCTTTGTAGTAGTATTTACAAACAGGTCTTGGACGCTTACCTTCCTCGTAACTTTGACTTTGATGTTAGAGGATAGTCAGATGCAGCAACACATCAGAGGAAGAAATGCACATCTGTGGTTGGAAATTAGCAACGATGGAAATGTTTACAGGGGTGGAAAAGTGAAAACAAATGCATTTGGCACGGGATTGTTGATTGTGTTCTAGGATTAAATGGCTCTGGCACATGTTGGCCAGAAAATTCCAACTCCTCAGCAAATCCCTGTTTGTAAAAGAATCAGAATTATAAATTATGTTTACGCACCTGGAAATTACAGGCCGTGATAAACTCTATACACCCGCAATTTCCCCTAGTTCAAACCTGCCGAAATAAACGGGGGTCGCAGGGAGTCTGATAAAGCCAACCATTTTGGTGGATAGATTTACGTGCGCTAGCAGCAAGTTGTGATGTCTGTGCAAACCTACAATGTTATGACTTTGTGCTTGATCATCACTTGGTCACCCTAGGAGAGTCTGTTTCCCTGCTGCTGTACAAGTGTGTTTTCCCGAGTGGTAACTTCCATGTAAATGTATAAAGGCCACAGGCCTAGATTCTAGGATCACTAGGAATTGCACCCATAAATTGTGAATTTTTGTGCATCTAAAATTATTTTGACCTCTACGAAGGATTAAGGGAAGGCCTAAATAGGGTCAAGGCAAAGAAAGTGTGCCAGGAGCATGATACCGATAAGTAAAACAAGTATTGGCAAAGTCGAAAGGTCTGACTTGCATTCTTAGTTAAAAGACAGACCTACTGACTTTGATAATGCTCATTAGATGCCAGTCAGCTGCACAATCAGGAAGACCTAGGTGTGCTGAAAGCCAGCAGCATCTCGGGGGCAGGATCAGAAGACGCAGACAGACATTCAGAAGCTCAGCAGCTGTCTGGCAGCAGGATCAGAAGAAGCACCCAAGCCAACAACCGACTGGTGGCAGGATTGCAGAGAACCTTTTGACATGCTGACTCCAGGAGTGGCATGATCACAAGGAGCTGTCAGGCACGCTGAACACCAGCAGCAGACACGCTCATTGCAGACATAGATGGATGCTGGGATACAGAATACTAAATGAACAGGTTTCTGTTTGAATATCAAATGAGTGGTGACTCAAGCTGCTCCTGTTCTCGTCTCTTATTCTTTTCGTGGGAGTCATTTGGGTCACTCCATGTGTCGAGAGGGATATCAGCAATAAGCCCCTTAATGGTAAGTGATGATGGATCAACTGGGTCAGGTCCCATAAGCAGGGAGAAAGAACATGTTGGGCCGGGCCAATGTCTAAGCAGTGGAAGCTGCCACTGTGGGTGCCTGGCATTCGGACTCTCTGGAGAGTGGGCGCAAGCAGAGCCAGGAATATGCTTGTGGCTGTTTGGAACAGCTGTGATAAGCAGGAGAGGGGGGTGCGGCTGAGAGGAAACAGGGCTGCAGCAGTGAAGAGTGACAGGAAGGTAGGGGGTATAGGAGTGAGCTGACAGCGGGTCTGGTTTTGGTCTGAACAACCACCAGCAGATGCATGGAAGGCATCACTGCTGTAATAGCTGCTGTCAGACAAAGGAACCACTTGGTGCTATGTCACCAAAAACTTAAAGGAAAGTCAATAGCACTTGTAAACATTGTGCAAAATAACATAGGAGTCTGTGGAGCAGTATAATTTTGGCTTCACCCTTTAATGTTTAACTAAGCCACATATATGTTTACGTATTGCCTTATGTACTCGTGTGATGTAACCTTAATCATGCAATGTGGTGCACTTGGACAAGTTTTGAGAAGTGCTTCTACAATGTAATCTCGACATTTATACGAGTGTGTATAATAACATTTTCTTTACAGTAACAACGAATCGCAGTTCTCATATATATCTATATACGTGTGGTTTGAATAACATTGCATTTCTTATATGATCACATATTTCTTTAGATAACTGAAAATGTGTCCATTTGAATAGTGCTCTACAATTATATCGTAACTGCATATGTACCTGTATTCATGCATTTAAACATGTATTGAACTGCTTGTTGAACTAAAGTTCATCAAAGGCCTTAAGCTTTTCGATTTCGCAATGTTTATATTTAACGTGAATGCTTGCTTTGGGGCCAATATTTTTCTCTCCTATGCAGGTGCAGTTAATGTGCTCATGGTTAAAGAAACATTGACAGTAATGGGGTTGCCTTTGTCCCTCAGAACCTGGGCATTAACACAACAAACTACAGATGGTTCTGACGGATAAAGCAATTTCCTAGCGTGCCAGAATTGATATGTAATAAGAAACACACGCAATAACACTCTCCGTGTGTTTCTTGTTACATATCAATTATGGCATACTAAGAAATTGCTTTATCCGTCAGAACCATCTGTAGTTTGTTGCATGGTTAAAGAAACGCACATAGTGTGAAAGAGATAGCAAAGTTTGGAAGGAGTATCTCTTGGCAAAGATAAGAAAATTAACGGAGAAAGGGAGGACTACAGTCCGAGCAGAAAACGGTGACAGGAGGAATCCAAGGACGTTTCATGTGTGGACCACAGGAAATAAATCTCAAGTGTAGCTGCCAAGTTATTTGTTTGAAGATAAGAATTAATTGGACATATGGTCTGGGATTCTCGAAGGTTCTTTGGTGGGTATAATGTGTTGCACTTTGGCTTGGTTCAGATTCCCTTTAGACTCCAAAAGGTACAGACCTCTTTGAAACCTCTCTGTTGTTGATTCATGCTATACAATATACTTTACTTTTGAGAACGTCTACAGAAGTTCTGCTATGCTGACACCTTTCTCTGCTTTCCCGAATTAATGGGGTTTCCTTGATCCCGAGTTAGAACAGGGTTTAGTAGGTTTTCTTAGATAGCCTCATGTATAGCCAAGAGGTTCTAAACTTTCAATCTACTTCTTAAACTGTTTTCATTGCGGCTACTGAATCCCTCATTTGCTTCCTGTTATTGAGGATCAATTTTATTCGTTGTTTTGGCTATCCTCTAGTGATTCTGAATTTTTATACTATGTTTCTGCAACTGATTTATATCAGCTTTGCTTTGAATTTGGAATAATTCTATACTTAATCCCATCAATCGACTCTGAGTTTTGCTGTGTGACCAAATGGATCACAATGTGATTTGGTAAATAATAGTTGATCCTAACTCCTTTTATTCCTCGGTCACCTGGAACTGTATATTGCAGGGTGGCCAGGAAGGAGTCCACGTTCAATGCATTCTCATCTGCTTAGCCCATTCAAGCAAGGACCAACTGGCAAAAACAGGACACCCAATGGCAGTGGTGCTGGAACAATTTTCAGTGTAGTGTTGCAGCCATTACTGTTATATCACTGAAGTCATACAGATAATGAAAAATCCAAGTGCCCCACAAAATGTAAGTTTAGCAAACATGCCAAGCTAATTCAACAGGAGAGTAGTAAGGGTTTGTTACATAGCCGGTGGTGTATTTTGGAGCACTGGCGTTCTAGTGCAGTCATTTACATACAGCACATTTTCCACTGAAATGGCTACTAAATTTGCATAGACATGTAGTTTTACAGGTAAAATTATACAGCCACAAACAACAATGTGGAGAAATAAGATTTCAGCGAATATTTATCATTTGCGCTTCACCAAGTAAAGGATCTTGATTGTTTTTGATCCTATTAAAATCTTCGTTTACATCACATTTCAGAATTACAAAAATGTGCAACCCGAATTGCTGATATATAGCTAATTTACAGGTATTTAAATGTTATTGTGTGTTAGAAAAAACTGACATCATACAACCTTTCCTTTCACTTGCTGTACCCCAGGAAGATTGTCACCTAGGTCACATTTACAAAATCCTCTCATTTTGTGGTCAGAAAAATAAAAGTAAACACCAGTTTTTGAGTAAGCAGCAATTTGACAGAAGAGAGCTTGAATTCTGACGTTTGTCTTTGAACGCACAGCAAATGTGAAAAGATAAACAAAATTCAAAGGTATTTGTATTGCTTATTCACTTTCCGAACTCCAGCATGGTTATTTTTGGGGGCGCTGCAGCACCCCCAGACCCCTACTTCCAACGCCTATGCCCAATGGATGAAGCTGGCTGGCTAAAGCCCTTTTCCTTTGCGTTACTTTTATTTCTGGAGTATTGATAACAAAGTGGTCCAGACCCAGACATAAAAATGACACTAGAAGAGACATCAACTTCATTTTATGATACAAATACAAAACTCGAAAATAACTCACTATAATTCCCTCTGGAAATTTGCTGCAGATGCTTACCAATGTTTTAGGTAACCATTTCATAAAGCATGAAGCACCAAATGAAAATATACATGTGTAAACCACCATATTAGCATTAATGTGTCGTTACTTACTGGTAATCTTCATGACCCCGATTAAGGTCCTCCTTGTCCCAGTCCTTACACAAGTGAGGCAATCCTGCCTCCTGACAGGCTATCTCAATGTAAGTATTTTTTCTATGTTTATTACATAAACCCCTCCCAACCACAATGTAAGTATTTTTTCTATGTTTATTACATAAACCCCTCCCAACCACCGCCATGCCTGTTATCAACAAGACCAGACACACCACAACGGGAGGGAGGGAATAGGACTGGGACGAGGAGGACCTTAATCGAGGTAATGAAGATTATCGGTAAGTAACGACACATTACCCCCTCATATGTCTGCCTCGTCCAGTCCTTACTCAAGTGAGGGCCTCACAAGCAAAAGCACCAAGAAAGCGCATGACAACAAGGAACCATGCAGTACAAAGATTAATCAAAAACAAGATTAAGACACAGCAGCGTTCGTAACACCAAAAACAAAATAGTCCATAGAGGCATGCAAGACATCAAGGCAATAATGCTGGACAAAAGTATGATGGGACTGCCAGGTAGCCACCCTACAAATCTCTGGGATAGAAACACCAGCTGTTTCAGCCCAGGAAGCGGACATGACCGCGTCGAACGCCCTTGTACCTGAGCCGGAAGAGCCAGACCCATGGACTTCTAGGACTGGCAAACCACCTAACGCACCCACCAACTGATGATGGATGTAGACACCTTCTTCTTCTTAGCCACACCAACACAGGACACAAACAGGGAAGGAGAAAGACGAAAACCCTGGGCATGCTGGAGGTAAACCTGAAGGGCCCAGCAAGCATCCAAGGTAGAAGGAATAAGAGCACCCTCATCCCCAGGAAAAATAAGGAATAACCACCTCCTGCCGCAAATGGAATTTGGAGGAAACCTTAGGGAGAAAGGTCAGGTCAAGCCGCAACACCACCTTGTCAGGCAAGAACTGCAAATAAGGAAAAGAGATAAGCAAGGCCCCCAATTCACCCAACCTTGAGGTGATGGCCAACGTAGCAGATAACCCCAGCAAATCTGCCTGCAACTGTCAGAGCTGTACCAAACTTGCACGGGAACAGAACGACGTATTTCCCAAATGCCCCTCTCCGACTTCTCAGCCGCACAATAGTGTTTCGTGTGACTGAAGAAACCAAAGGGGGTAAAGGGGGAGGGGACAGAGAAGAGACAGCCACACCCTTCGTCTGGTTCCTCTTGTGATTTTCCTTCCATTCTTCTTATTTTAATTTTTGTGTATTTCTCTCTTTTCTCTTTCTTGTTATTCACTTGGAACTGTAATACAATGGCATTTCATTATCTTTACATTCTTTTTAATTTACTTTAATTAAACAATTACTGTTCTTATCTTTCTCTTTTTCCTACCTGACTTGGGAGTGACCAATGCTTCTCTTCTAAATTCTTGTCTTTTCTATTCTTAAGACTTGAGAGAATATTGTTTCTTCTGTCGTTGTTTATTCGTGATAAATATTTAACAATTGCTTCTTTTATTTGCTGTAAGGAATTCTTTCACCTTCAGAAACGAGGAAACTAGAAGGATTCTGAACCGAAGCCTTCCTCAGGTAAGTTTACTCTATATTGGCAAAATGTTCGTTATTACTTAATACTTGACTCAGAAACAACACTCGCTAACCCAAAACTCTGGTAAATAACCTTATTCTCATGTACATTAATTTCTACACCTTATTTGCAAACTCCAAAATAACCGGCACAACTTAAAATCTTACCCGACTAAGGAGCTTGTGCTGACTCTTCCTTTTTTCCTCAAAAATGCATGCACAAGCTCGGGGACACTAATCTTGAAACAGAAGGCTCCCTCTAGCAGGCTAATAATGTCACAACAACGAATTGCCTTACTGAGAGAGCGCAATGCTGGAATACTAATCTCGCTTACTCGGACTTCAGGAAACGCGACAAATCCCTAAAACGTCGAATTCGCGCCGACCGCTACCCTGACCGACTTCTTTGCACCAAAAACTCCTAACACCTCCTGTTCCTCCAAATTCCTCAGGTGAAGTGCGCAGAACCGAGTGTGAGCCCTTCCAACACTCTAATCTGCCTGCATACTTTTAACTAGACTAGCATGTAACTTGGGAGATGGCTCTCTTGGCAGCCATCTTGGAAATTCTTCCAAACACATTCTTCACCTTTCTATATGACTGTAAGGAAATTATATTCACTGACCTCCTGTTTCGTGTAGCCTGATGCAAGATTCTGACAGTACCCCACCGCAAGGGAGGTTCTTCCGGTTTGGGTCTGCAAGGACATTTTCTATGAAAAGCTCTAACTAGACGAGGAGCATGCAATTCAGAAGCTAATTCCCAAGACCACTCCTATGGGCCATAACCTTTCCAATCTATCAAATAGTAAATTTGCCCTTTGCTTTCCTTAGAATCTAAAATTTACTTAACCTCAAACTCAGTTCCATTTTCAGTTTGTATTGGTTTTGGGGGTAAGGTGGTTCTCAGTCCCTGGGACACCTTTTTAAGCAGGGAAACATGAAAAACTGGATGTATTCTTAATGTCTTAGGTAATGCCAACTTATAGGTTAATGTACTCAACCTTTCCTCAATTGTAAAGGGACCTATAAACCTGGGTTGTAACTTTCTATTCCCTTTGAATCTCAAATTTTTAGAGTTTAACCAAACCCTGTCCCCAACCTTGAGATCTGGTTCCTTTCTTCTCTTTCTATCAGCATAGAGTTTGTAACTCTCCTTAGCCTTCGCTAGGTTTTCAGTTCCTGACTTGTGCATGCTAGCCATATGTTGTACCAAATCTTTCACTGCTGGAACATCTATCTCATGAAAATTCACTGAAAGGCTGGGGTGTCTGCCGGTATTTAAATAGAAAGGTGAATAACTTGTGGAAGTGTTCTTTGCATTATTATGCACAAACTCAGCTGCCCAAAGGTATTCTGGCCAATCCCCTTCTTGATCTAGCAAAAGTAACCAGAGGTACTGCTCTAACTCTTGGTTCACTCTTTCTGTCTGCCCATCTGATTCTGGATGGTAACTGGTGGTGTATCTTGTCTCTATATTCAGATTCTTAGTGAACGCTCTCCAAAAGTGTGATAAAAATTGAGAGACCCTGTCTGAAACTAGAGTCTTGGGAATTCCATGTGCTCGTACAATATTCTGACTAAAAACATGAGCTAACTTCTTTGCTGTTGGTACTTCTTTTAATGGAATAAAATGGGCCATCTTCGTGAAGGCATCTACACAAACTAATATAGTATCAAACCCCTGACTGGAGGGTAGATCTACAATTAAGTCTAGGGTCACAGTATGCCAAGGATGGGGTGGAGTTGGCAATGGTTGCAACAACCCTTTAGGAGACTGCCTCTAGGGCTTTCCCCGAACGCAAACTTCACAAGTAGCCACAAACTGCTGAATATCCTTAGTCATATTTGGCCACCAAAATCTTCGTTTCACTAGATCTTCAGTTTTCTGCATGCCTTTATGTCCTGCTAGAACATGGTCATGACACTCTTGCAATGCCTTTTCTTGTAACGCTGATGTGGGCAGCTATAAGGCTCCTTCATAATATGGTAAGCTCTCCCTAATCTCTCTTGCAGGTTCTAGGTCTGCCCACTCTTTCATTTCCTTCAAACTCATTGATTTCTGTACTGAATCTTCCAAGGTTTCTTGAAGAACTGCTCCGATGATTCTTCCTTCAGTAATGATGTTTTGGTCTTCAACCACTTCTTGTACATTCTCCGTACCCAATCTGGACAAAGCATCTGCCTTCCCATTCTTTGAACCTGGTCGATAAGTCATGACAAAATCATAGTCGGCAAAGTACAGGGACCAACGAAGTTGTCTGGGAGTTAACGTTCTTGCGGACTTTAAAAATGTTAGGTTCCGATGATCGGTGTAAACTGTGACTGTATGTTTGGCTCCCATAAGGCAATGCCTCCAATCCTTGAAGGCATCCTTTATTGCCAACAACTCCTTCTCGGTGATGGTATAGTTCACCTCTGCTGGGGTCAATTTTCATGAACGAAAGGCCACATGATGCAGTTGTCCGGTCTTCTTATGCCTTTGTGACAGGATTCCTCCTAAGGCCAAATTTGAAGCATCCGTCTCAACAAAGAAGAGTTCGGACGGGTCTGGATGAAGTAAAATCGGGGCCGCGGTGAAGTCCTTTTTCAACAGAGTAAATGCTTCTTCGGCTTCTTTGGTCCATTCGAAGGGAACTCCTTTTCTTAAAAGATGTGTAAGTGGGATTAGTTTTGGGGAAAATTCCTGAATAAACCTCATATAAAAGTTTGCAAAGCCGATAAAACTTTGTATCTCTTTTACTGTTTGAGGGGACTTCCATTCCGTAAATGCCTTTATCTTGTTTTCATCCACTGTTATTCCATCTGGCGACAGGACAAATCCAAGGACCTCCACAGATGTTACGCTGAACGCACACTTCTCCAGTTTCACAAATAGGCTGTTTTCCCTTAGCTTTTGCAGTACTCCTCTCACTTGCTTCTCGTGATTCTCTTCTGAATCTGAATATATCAAGATATCGTCGATATATACTATGGCGCACTGATCGATGTATTCTTTTAAAACATCATTGATGAAATGTTGAAATGCTGCGGGAGCATTGCAGAGGCCATAGGGCATCACCTGATATTCAAATAATCCATATTTAGTTCTGAAGGCTGTTTTCCATTCGTCCCCTTCTCGGATGCGGACAAGGTGATACCCCCCTCTTAAATCCAATTTATTATATATCCGAGAACCCCCTCACTTGGTCTAGAAGAACTGATATTAGTGGCAAAGGATATCGATTTTTGACTGTTATCCGGTTTATCGCCCTATAATCGATACACGTCCTCAATTCACCTTCTTTCATGGGAATTAAGAAAAGTGGTGAAGAGACTGGGGATTGGGAGGGTCGTATAAATCTATTATCTAGATATTTCTGTAAGTACTCCTTCAAATACTCATTCTCCTTCTCCATGAGGGCTTAAATTCAGCTGCAGGGCAAATTGGCACGTGGTTCAAGCTCAATTTTACAATCATATGTTCGGTGTGGAGGAAGCTTTTCCGCTTCTACTTCACTAAAGACATCCGGATATTCAGCATACTCATTGGGTATCTCCGTAGTGTGTATCACACAAATCGTTGCTCCTCCTTGACTTAAATAGGTTGCAGGGGTCGATCTTTGCTTGTTCTCTGTGTTCTTGTAGCAATTCTCTCTACAGAATTCTGAATTCAATGTGATTGTTCGAGCCCCCAATCTATTGTGGGTTTGTGCTCAGTGAGCCAAGGTAAACCCAATATTAACTGGAATTGTGGGGCGTCTATAAGGTTAAACTGTAAAGTTTCACAATTGCCTTCAATAGACTTTAACTCCACTGGTTCTGTGTGACTCACAATTGGTCCAGATGAAAGATTCGTACCATCCACGACTCTGACTGCCTCACTTTTCTCCTTCCTTATGAACTTCAATCCTATCTTTTCTGCAAACTTTAAATCACAAAAATTGCCAGTAGCCCCAGAATCCACCATCACTGTGATTCCTTTTAAATGACTTTCTCCAAACTTGAGTGACATGAACATAACCAGATGTGGAGAAGAGGATTGCAGCGTGTTGGCCCATAAATGATCTTTAGGAGTTGTATCCAATTCTGCACCCATCAGTCCAACTCCTCCTACTGATGGTGCTGCAAGTTTTCCTCCTGCATTTGCTTTGGTTTCTTAGGACAGTTGCGAACGAAATGGCCACCAACTCCACAGTAAAGGCATTGTTTATTCAATCTCTGTTTCTCTTTCTCTTCTTTGGATAACGGCCCTCAAATAGTTCCAATTTGCATAGGCTCAGTGTTGTGCTGCCCATCTAACACCTTAGTTACTTCCACTCTAGATCAATCAAATCTTGGTATGCTGGAACGAAAATCTAATTTTTTCTCGACTCTTCTTTCACTCTGACGAAAGTCTATTTCTAATACCAGATCTATGAGAGCTGACATTTCTATTGGTCGGTTTGGTACTTGAGCTAGGGCATCCTTAAGCTCGTCTTTTAACCCTCGATAAAATACTGCTGCTCTCTTGTTTTCGGGCCACTCTGTTTCCACGACCAACTTGTTGAACTGGGCCAAATAAGAGTTTAAGTCTCGATTGCCTTGTCTTAATTCCAATAACTCGTTGTCTGTGGCTTGCAAGACTTTTCTTTGATCAAATATTCTCAGAAATTCCTTCTTGAACTCATCTAGGTCGTATAGAATTGGATCATTTCTGGAAACTAACGGCATTGACCATGCAGCTGCATCTCCACTGAGATAGGAAAGTATAAAGGCTACTCGTTGTTGTGCGTCAGTGAAGACCGCTGGGTGACACATAAAATGCAAGGTGCATTGGGTCCAAAAGATCTGTGCCTTTTGTGGATCCCCATTAAATCGCTCAGGAGGCACCAATGGAATTACCGGGGACAAAGAGTGAATGACTTGGGTGGCAACTTTAGCCTGTGGATTTGCTGTGTCACTGGTAACTTCTACAGGGGATGAAGGAATTTTTAAACTAGCTCCTGGTGCGAAACTACTCAACTTAATTGCTAATTCTGAGGTTTCCCTCCTGGAAATCACTATGTCTTGTTTCAATTCTCTATTCTCTTCCCTAACTGCTATTAATTCTTTTTGTATTCCATCTAAAACCTCACCTAACTTCTTAAGATCCAAACCTTCGGCCATTCTGTTCAGGTGCAAAATCAACTTGGGCACTTCACTCTGTCAGAGCTCTACCAAACTTGCACGGGAACAGAACGACGTATTTCCCAAATGCCCCTCTCCGACTTCTCAGCCGCACAATAGTGTTTTGTGTGACTGAAGAACCCAAAGGGGGGAAAGGGGGAGGGGACAGAGAAGAGACAGCCACACCCTTCGTCTGGTTCCTCTTGTGATTTTCCTTCTATTCTTCTTATTTTATTTTTTGTGTATTTCTCTCTTTTCTCTTTCTTGTTATTCACTTGGAACTGTAATACAATGGCATTTCATTATCTTTACATTCTTTTTAATTTACTTTAATTAAACAATTACTGTTCTTATCTTTTCTCTTTTTCCTACCTGACTTGGGAGTGACCAATGCTTCTCTTCTAAATTCTTGTCTTTTCTATTCTTACGACTTGAGAGAATATTGTTTCTTCTGTCGTTGTTTATTCGTGATAAATATTTAACAATTGCTTCTTTTATTTGCTGTAAGGAATTCTTTCACCTTCAGAAATGAGGAAACTAGAAGGATTCTGAACCGAAGCCTTCCTCAGGTAAGTTTACTCTATATTGGCAAAACGTTCATTATTACTTAACACTTGACTCGGAAACAACACTCGCTAACCCAAAACTCTGGTACCCTGACTGACTTCTTCACGCCAAAAACTCCTACCACCTCCTGTTCCTCCAAATTCTTCAGGTGAAGTGCGCAGCACTGAGTGTGAGCCCTTCCAACATTCTAAACTGCCTGCATACTTTTATCTAGACTAGTATGTAACTTGGGAGATGGCTCTCTTGGCAGCCATCTTGGAAATTCTTCCAAACACATTCCTCACCTTTCTATATGGCCATAAGGAAATTACATTCACTGACCTCCTGTTTCGTGTAGCCTGATGCAAGGTTCTTACACCAACAAATGCTCAAAAGGGGACAATTGGAAATCCTGCATAACAGTCAGCAAATCCCAAGAGGTCACAACCACAGGAGTGACTGGATGACGAAGCCCAAAAATCCGCAGGAGGCGACCCACCAAGGCAGCAATGTCGTCCAAGGAGGCCCCCAAACTCATACACGCCTGGACAGCAGCCCACGGAGCAAATAAAGTTGAAGGTGAAAGATCATTCAAAAAACCATCCCTGAGAAACTCAAGAATAGAGGCCGTAACACCAACCACAGGATCCATGCTATGAGAGGTACACCAAGCGACAAAAGAACCTCAATGCTTACTGTAACACTTAAGGGTACAAGGCCTACGGAATAGCTGGATGTCCATGGCCACCAAAGAAGAACAACCCAAAGACTCCAACGTCAAACTTTCAAGGACCAGACCGACAGCTTTAATTAATGGAGACGAGGCAACGACAGAAGGGGAAATTGAAGTGGTGACGGGATCATGGGAAGCCGGACAAACCCGACCCCAGACAGCCGCAGTAACAGTGGGAACCAAAGGCGGCAAGGCCAAAAAGGAACAATCAGGAGAACAGACACCTTCTCCACCCAAATCTTCTGCACCACCCTCAGGAGGAGGGGAATCGGGGGGGAGGCATACAGAAGGCTCGGGGCCAAGGAATCTAGAGGGCACCCGCCGCCCATGCCTGACGACAAACCACCTCAGAACAGAACCGAGGGAGGAGGGCATTGTGCGGAGAAGCAAAAAGGTCGATCCAAGGCGTCCTGAACCAAAGACAGGGGCACAGAACCGAGGAAGGAAGGTTGTAGATCAAGCTGTCCGCATGAAAGTTCAGGTGACCCTAAATGTAAATAGCCCTCAAGGCAGAGAGGTGAGACTCCGCCCAGGCACAAATCATGGAAGCCAGCAGATTTAGAGACTCCCACCAGGTCCCACCTTGGCGGTTCAAGTACAAACCAACAGATTCGCCCCCTGGAGGGGATCCAGAAAGAACAGTATTGCCTGCCAAATGGCCATCAACTCCTGCCAATTCGAGGAATGGGCACTGTCCGCCCGAGACCACTGACCCTTGGCCTCCAAAGACCCCAATGTGGCCCCCCCCAAACCTAAAGACTGGTGTCGGTCGTCAGCAAGAGGGAGGGAGGAAGCTGAAAACTGACCCTCCTTTCCAGATTGGGAGTGCAAAGCCACCAGTCCTGAACCAGAACAGGGGAGAGAGGAACGAGAGTCATAACTTGCATGGGAGGGGTCCCACAGTGACAATAGATAAATTACCAAAGGCTTGAGGTGCAAGCGAGCTGAGGGAACCACGGCCGTGGTTCCAGCCATCAACCACTGGACCCGCAACAAAGTCTGAGCCGGAGCAGATGCCCGACTCAAGAGATCCCGCAGAAGAAGCTGCAGGGAAGAGATGCGAGCAGGAGGGAGAAACACAGCCCCCAACATGGTGTTGAAAAGTCCCCCGATAAACTGCAGTCTCTGAACAGGGACCAGATGAGATTTCGCCAGATTTAACTTCAAACACAGACCCCCGATCATGTCCATGGATGCCTCCACTGCCAGAAGAGCCTTAGGAAGGGAGGAAGCAGAGATCAAGCAATCATCAATATAGGGAAACACACAGAAACCCTTATGCTGCAAAACACCCACAGCAGGACCCAATACCTTGGTAAAAGTCCGGGGAGCTGTAGAGAGGCCGAAAGGCAACACCTGAAACTGGTAATGGACCCCGTCCACTGCAAACCTCAGGACCTGTTAGCTTCCAGGATGGACAGGGACATGAAAATAGGCGTCTTCCAAGTCCAGGGAAGCCAGAAAATCACCCTGTTGGATGAGGGGAATGATGGACTGCAAGGTGGTCATTCGAAAGCGATCTAGCCACACCAACCTGTTCACAGCCTTGAGATTCAGAATTGGGTGGTAAGAACCATCTGGTTTTGGGACCAAGAAGAGTGTGGAATAGAAGCCCAGGCCCTGTTCCACCTCCGGAACCAGGAGAACAGCGCCTTTCACAAGCAACATGCCCACTTCAGACAACATAGCAGCTCTCTTCACGGGGTCAGTTGACAATGGGATAACCTGATAGCGGGTCTGAGTGGGAGGGCCCTGCAACAGAATCTGGTACCCCTGACCGATGACGGACAGGACACACTGGTCGGAAGGAAATCAGACTTGACCACTGATCCAGGAACAAACGGAGCCAGGCCCCCACCATGACATTCTGCCCAGCACCCTGTGGCTGCTGCAGCTGAAGCTGGGACTTGTTCAGGAATGCAGCCCACCAACCACAGGCCTGCCCACAAAAGGGCTGAGAAGAGGAGAGAACACCCTGAAAGTTCTGCTTATGGAAAAAGGACTTCTTCTTCTGGACACACTGAAACAGTTTCAGCAACTTCTTCTCCTCTGCAGAACACTGAACCATTATGTTCAAATAGTTCCCAAAAAACTGGAGACCCTCAAAAGGCAACTTATGAATCAAGGCCTTCTGAGCAGCCTCAAGACACCAAGGCTTTGTCCACAGGGACCTTCTACCAGCCACCGCTGCCCTGGCAGCCGAGAAGGCCCACAGAGTATCAAAAGTGACATGCACAGCGCGAAGATCTCCATCTGTGCCAAAATAGGAGTGGGATCCCCTGATCCTTAAGACAATCAAATAACTTCTCACAATCCTTGATAAGGACCTGGGAGGCATAGGCGGAGTAAGTGCTAGCCCGAATCCCAAAATGAGACGCAGCGTAGGAACGTTTCAAGGCCGTCTCTATCTTCCGTTCAACTGGATCAGACAGGGAAGCCTCCTCTGAAGACAAAGAAGAGGAAGAAGCCATTGAGGACAAAATGCAATTGACCTTATGAACCTGAGGAAACTGTACATCAAACTCTGCCAAGCGATACCTCTTGCCCAGAAAGCAAGGAATCCCCTGCTTGTCGACCTCAAGCCATTCCTTAGCCAGAATCTCCTTAATGACATCATGCAAGGGTAAATCATGCACTGGGAATAAAAGCCATCATCCACCAAAGATTTAGGAACAAATCCCAGGACCTCACGAATATGGGACAACATGTCTTAAAAGACTTTACCCTGGATATATTTCCCCTTTGGGGAATTGTCCAACTCCTCACCTTCATCCCCTTGATATTTTTTGGCAGAAGGCTCAATCAGCGCAGCCTGAACCGCAGAATTAATTAAATCCTGAAAATCCAACCTGGAGATCTGCAACAGGTCATCCTCCTGCAGGCCCTGCACATGTTTCCGCTTGGAAACAGATTGTTACCGGGTCCGACTCCTCATCCCCCCATGACAGCAAACAGCAAATAGGAACTAAAAAGTCAAAGAGGAAGTGCCCAGCACTCCCTAAATATACCATCTCCTAGCAACCAAGTCTCAGAACCCACGAGACTTGGATTGCTAAAAGACAGCCCTGCCACCTCCCCCACAGCCACATACGAAGACATGGCCGCAGAGCCAGGTGCTGCTGGAAGCCCTCAGCGCCGGAACGGCCTGCCCCTGACTGCAGAGAAAGCTCCCCGTCCCAGTCAAGCACATGCGTGGGGAGCGCGTCGGGAGCAGAGCAGGGACACAACACACCGAGACACCGGTAAGGTCAGCACAGAAACAAAGCACCAAAAACATGTAGTCAGATAAATGCAAAAACAATGTGAAAAACACTCACATTACTGCAGACTGACACGAATGAATAAACCTAGCGTTCCGACAGCACGTCCGTTGGACAGGAAGAAAAACAGGCATGGCGGTGGGTGGGAGGTGTTTTTGTAATAAACATAGAAAAAATACTACAGTTGAGATAGCCTGTCGGGAGGCAGGATTGCCTCACTTGCGTAAGGACTGGGACGAGGAGGACATATGAGGGGGTAATGTTCTTTTGCCGTTATATTGGCCCCCACCTGAACTGCACCCCCACCGAGTATATCAGGTTGCAGGCTCCAGGGATTGGGTGCCCTAAACTACTTTCTTTGGCCATTTCTCTACCTGGCATAACTAGTGTGAATGCCGCCGTTATGTTTCCTGGTGCCACACAGAGCCTCTAGGTCAGTAAATAGAACTAAAGGAATGTCATGCAGCAAATTATCAATTGTAATAGTGAGCACAGAAACTATGTTACCTTGTGAACAGACTTTATCATGTTTGTCTCCAGCTCAAGTAGCCATTTTTCCACTTGGCCTCTAGCTTTCGAAGTTGAAATTGTATCGGTCAGTTGAACGACTTCGCCTTCACTGCTTTTCATATGAGTGATATCTAAGACATCGGTGAATTCTACTTTGGCAATTCCTTCAAAACATTTTTTCAAGTGAGGCTGCACCCTGCAAAACAAAAGATATATATACATGTACAGCCAGTTTATGTTATCTTCATTTCTGGAACAGCTTAAACCCAGGCTCTGACACACAAGTTAATTTTAATAATCTTCAACTCAAAAAGAATAATTTCTATCTTTCAACAACATCCATCTGGTTTTAAATTAAGCAATCCGACAAGTACTCATGAATCACACCTCCAGGAGAGAGTTTTGGGTGAAGCTCCATTGGAGGAGACAGGAGGGAGGAGGAGGTCGTCATCAAGACTCAGTTGCAACCTCACAGCGGGAATTCACTAAACACAATGTGTGCAAATGAAGAAGGGGCTCCTTCCTCCTCACTAAACTCACATGTGTATCTGATGGCAGGAACCACTCCAGAACGGGTGGTCAAGATGATGAATGGCCTCTCCTTAAGCACTGGGAAGACCTTGGCACAGCTTTCAAGAACCTGCTACCTTGCCTTACTCACTCAGCCTAAAACAAGTATCTGCCAATTAGGGTAAGAGTCAAGGAGCTGAACCATTTAGAGAACAGAACGAGTTAGTTATTGCGGTCTGCTTCTTTCACTGCCATCAACACTGCCTCATGTCTCTCGTGGAGCCAGGCTTTCTCTTAGGACTTGCCTAGCTGCCTAAGCCTGGGAGATGGTTCTGCACAAATTCTGACCCAAGTAAACAGATATCTGCAGCCTAAATCTCTCTGCCTCCAAAGCCTATGTAGGTTGCATAGCAATATAGAACGTGGTTGGGCAAGTCCATAAGCGGAGAACCTCATTAGGGCACTAAGAGCCTTATTTAGAGTTTGGCAGTTGGGATAGTCCATCACAATCATGACAGATATCCCTTCTGCCGTATTACAAGTGAATTATAGCCTATGACACTTGTAATACAAGGGATGGGCTATCCAACATGCTTATGACTGAGTATCCCATCAGCCAAACTCTTAATTAGGCCCTACGTTTAGGATCTTGGGAGTTCCACCCCATCTGAGGATGAAAATCAGGTCATAGCTCCATGAGTCTCCACCAAAGGTACACAAGACACTGAGGGTAGTTACCAGTGGTTTGGACTTGGGAAAACTAGCAGCCTGATTTAGAGTTTGCTAGATGGGTACTTCCTGACGGATGTCCCTTCTGCCTTATTACACTTGCAATAAGGTGCACTGGATATCTGTCATGTTTGTGGCGGAGTACTCATCCGCCAAACCCTAAATCAAGCTTTAGGTGTTGGAACTGGCATTCTAAAACTGGGTGAGTCTTTCCAAAGAGAGGAGATGATGAGGACTAAGCCAAAAGAAGAGACGCAAAATCTGTTTATTCCTGGAACCAAGATGTGTGCTCTAGAAGGGGGGGGGGGGCTGAGAAGGAGATATTATCTGATAACAGTGAGGGTTCTATTTGGCTTCCTGCTAAACTCTGTGTGGTATATGAGGGCAGCACCTTCCACTTCACACAAACTACATCTGCTCAAGACCTCTCGGAAGCTAGGAGACCTTGGCAGTAAAGCAGAGGCACAGAGATCTCCAGTGCTTGAGACTTTTGAATTCTACATAACTGTTTTGTGACATATTGCTCTCTTTTTATGCTCTGGTTTGACAGAGCAGCTGTCAAAAGACAATTATATGAGCATCATTAGAGAGGAGATTTAGCTATGCCCACATGTTGGGAGCCAGGAGAACATGATTTGATTGGGTAGATGAGTGCTTCCACAAAAACATGTGGGCGGAGCAAAACCTCCTCTCTTGCTTCCCTCCACCAGCTGTGATCATTTTGTTTTTTTATGCAACAGACTTAGTTTGAACTTTCCGGGGAGACACAAAACATTGTAATGCTGTAAACATGTCTTAGATAACTAGATAATGTATGGTGTTTGTCTTTCTCTGGCAGCAGCACAGATGGCAGGGATTCACCTACATTAAATTTTAAGTCTGGCTTGACAGTGCAACTGTCACAGTCACCTGACCATTTACCCTCCACCAATAATATTCTAGAGTTCATTGCTTCCACACAAATACATATTCATTCCTATGCTCTTCACTTGCAATGCTTCACATTACCTTACAACATTCCTTTAAAACATGACCTATTGACATTGTCAATGCAGGTTTGAGTAAGAGGACTGGGAGCCTGCATTTCAGTGGCTTGAACTCCTTGTACTTGATTCTTTATTTCCCCTCTCTCTCGTAATTGCCAACTGATTCTGAACCCATTCTGGTGGGGGGTCCTGTATGGGAAGTTCTGTGGCCTAATGGATTCGAAATGACCAATTAGCCTTGGTCCAGACCTTTTAATTGCTAGTGCTAGTTGGTGTCTTACAAGGCTTTTTTTTTAGATGCCTGTTAAAATTAAAACATGAGACAAAAAAGTCAGGCATCTTCTACAAGAAGTCCTCACCCAAGAAAGTTAATTCTCTCTAACCATTGCAGAAGACTTTAAAGGTACACTAAATGATGCTTGGCTATTTTCAGATCTTTCCATTGCTCAGGTAAGAAATTGGCTGCTTTATGAGTAGAGTTACTGGTCATCACTATTGTTAGTAGTGCCTAATAATTATAGGCCTTTTCAGTGGGTGGCCATTTCTGCTAAATGAAATTCCCTCATGAAAGACTGACATTGACTATTCTAGAGGGTCATTGAAGGGATAAGGATGGAGAAATTGAAATTGGTAGGACTTCTATTAACAAGTGTCACCGCAATGGATTGTTTTCTTTTTTGTGTGTTTCAAACATATAGACAAGTCCAGAATCATATTTGAAAGTATTTGTATCCCTGCAACATCACTCCATTATGGTATTAAAACATTACATGGCGCAAAACATTTTGACTGTTTTATTAAAATATTTTCATGATCTACTCAATATTACCTTGTTGGATCCTTTGTTTCAGAAAGAATCTCAAGTAGCTCATCGTTGGATAGAAAGAAGAACCGAGGGAAGAAAAGGCGCTTCTTTTCGAGGTAGTCATTCAGTCCTTTAAGGATGAGCTCTAAAAGTTCATTGGACTTTTTCAATTTATCCAGCATTTTGTCTATCATCACTACTGAGAGAACGTGCTTGTCCTGGATAGAAAAAAATAAGAACAATATAAATGCTAGCCTGCATTTCAATCCTGCACCACAGAACTTCAGTGATTGGTATTTGTTTTTTTCCCTAAGGCATATTTGTCTTCACATTGTTTCATATCTGAATAATTGCATTGCAATGTAGACAATTAAAACGAGAGAGGAATGCTTCCTCTCTCGTGTCAATAACCTTACTAATGTAAAATCGGTTAGTGAAAGAAAGAGAACGCAGAGGATATAAAGTTGTGTTCAGTCACCCTGCACTCTCAAAATCCTGCTCAATCCGATCCTTTTTTTTTTTTTTAAGAACAGATTTTATTTACCAAATATCTAATATAGCGCAGAGCACTGTAACCCAGCAACTCATGCATGCAGAATGTACATTGAAATGACTTTGACAATTTCAATAACAAAATAGTACAACTTAAGAGCAATACATTTGAAATATTGGCAAATAAGAAACTAAAACAAAAACCCCCAGGACCCACCCCCCATCGCACCCACACCTACCCCAGAGCAGCACCACTGTAGAGCAGTCTTGTCTACCCCGACATGAAACAACAGCATCTAAGGGCGACATTGCATGTCCACTAGAATGGGAGGGAAGCCAAGTCAGGAGACCTGCCTACTGAAACAGGTTCCAGTTCTAGGCCACGGTACTCCGCCCATCGCCTCCAGATTTTATAATGTTTAAGCAGGCACCCCCTGGCCACAAAGATGGGGATCTCCAAGCCCATACAGAAATCCATGCCATTCTTCCATGCAGATACCGAGGGCGCCCTCGGAGCCTTCCAGGCTCTGGAGATATCCCTCTTGGCCACGGTGAACCCCAATAGCATAAGATGGCGCTTGTATATGTTACCTCCTATATCGTCCAAAACATGTAGCAGGACCAGCTTCGGGGAGCTGGGGAGGTCCCAACCCAGTACCTCGGAGAGGCACGACAGAACCCCCCGCCAAAATCGTGCTAACGCGGAGCAGTGCCAGACAGTATGGAGCAAAGTACCCTCCTCATGTTCGCATCGGAGACACACCGGTGAGGCCACCAATCCCGCCCTCCACAGCCTGACCCTAGTGAAATAGACCCGGTGGAGGTATTTAAACTGGATAAGGCGAAGGCTTACGGCTTTGGCTGACCCCCGCGGGGAGGCCAAGGCCTCCACCCAGTCCTCCTCCTCCAGCGGGCCTACGTCTCCCTCCCAGGCCCCCCTAAGGCGCTGCAGCATGGGGGAGCTATGGGTGACCAGGGACCGATAAATCTTGGAGATCTTGTGGTCATGGAGATCCCCCATAAACACCTGTGCCTCTATGGGACTAAACTCAGCCAAGGACCCCAACCCCTCAATGTATGGAGTAATGGCATGTCGTAGCTGGAGATATCGGAAGAATTGGGTTTTAGGCATTTGAAAGTCCTTTTGTAGATCCTGAAAAGACTTCAGAACCGATCCCCGCATGACGTCCCCAAGATTAGAGATGCCGATACGGTCCCAGCCTTGAAAACCGGACAATGCAGCCAGTTGCGGCAGTCGCCCATTATACCAAAGAGGAGTCTCCCGAGTCAACCTATTCCACCACCCGATCCTCCGCAACGCCTGTCGCCATATTTGGAAGATAAGTTTCGTGGCAGGTGGAAAGGAGTTGCGTAGCAGCGCCGAGTAGAGTATAGTATGTAGGGTGTGATCTCCCATGCAGTGCCTCTCGACCGCGTAGGCTGGGTCGGCCCTGTCCCCATACCACCACTCATTGAGAACCAGCATATGTGAAGCCATATAATAAGACAGGATGTCAGAGGTTGCCAGTCCTCCACCATATGTGGACTGAAAGCAAGTCCGCAGGGCCACCCTCGCCATTCCACCAGCCCATAGAAACTGTCCCAAGGCCGTATTAACCTGTCGGAACCATCCGGGAGGAATCGGATAGGGATGATTTTGTAGCTGATAAAGGAGGCGGGGAAGCGATACCATCTTAAAGATGGCCGATCGGCCATATATTGACAAGGGCATATGGGACCAGGTTTTAAGATCCTCCCGAACACGATCCCATACAGGGGCTAGATTCCTTTCCCAAGAGGTGACTGGCGAATCCGATAAAAACACTCCCAGATACTTTAGCCCCCCAGAGGCCACCTGAACGGAGGAGGCCCAGGAACCGGGGCCCGCCCCTCCCCCAAGGACCCACAGAGTAGATTTACGAGGGTTCATGTAAAGACCCGAGGTCTCCCCGAAGATCTGCATAATGCGCAGCAAACGCGGCCCTGTCCTATCAATATTCGTAAGAAAGAAGAGAACATCATCAGCGTACAGGGCAATACGATCCGACAGACCCGCCGCCCACTCAAGACCAGTCACTTGGGCGTCAATCCGCACCCAGGACGCTAAGGGTCCATTGCTAATGCAAAGAGGTAGGGGGACAGTGGGCAACCCTGCCTGGTGCCCCGTCCAAGAGAGAACGTGGAGGAGACGGAGCCCGCCACCCGTACAGACGCAGTCAGGTCTGTATAAAGTAGGGTCAAATATGACAAGAAGCGTGGTCCAAAGTTCAATCTACGGAGCAGTGCGAATAGGTATACCCAACTAAGGGAGTCAAAAGCCCTATCCATGTCCGCAAGTAGTAACGCGGCCCGCTCCCCCAGCCCCTGGACGGTCGCCACGCCACGTGGGCGCGCCGAATATTGTGGCGGGTCGCCCGCTGGGGCATAAACCCGGCCTGATCGGGATGAACCAATGATGAAATATGGGAACGGAGGCGATTGGCCAGCGCCTTAGCCAGAACCTTGGCCTCTACGTTGAGAAGAGATATAGGACGATACGACGCATGCTGATCTGGAGGCCTTCCGGGCTTGTGGAACACCACAATCTCCGCGTGTCTCCAATCGTGGGGCAGACGACCCTGCTCCCTGGCCTCCTCCACCACTCTACAAAAATGGGGCCCCAGCTGTAGAAAATATCGTTTAAAAAATTCACATGGGAAGCCATTCGGTCCCGGGGCCTTTCCAGATTGCATCTCACCCAGTGCCGCGCCCAGTTCCTCCACCGTGAGCGGGAGATCCAGCTCCACACTTACTTCGTCAGAGAGGGCCTTAGGTGGCAGATCATCGAGAAATCGGCCAACTATAGCTGCGGGGAGGCATTCCCTGGGGGCATGGAGGTCTGCATAGTACATGGCAAAACTTTCAGCAATAGTGGAGGGGTCCGTGAGAGAGGACCCATCTGGGCCCGAGATGCCCGGTAGGGCCTGGGAGTAGAACAACCTCTGACACAACCTATGCAGGAGCTTGCTGGACTTATCTCCCCACTGGTAGATCCGACTGCGGGTCGCCAGCCACGCCTGCCGGGCTTCGTCTAGGAGAAGATGGGCATATTCCTGCTGTGTCAAGAGGAGTTGGCGGCGAGCCTGCCGGTCCGCTCCATCCCTACTGCGAGATTCCAATTCAAATTGCTTCGCCTCCGCCTGGACAAGGGACTCCCTACGCAATCTGCGAGCTGCCACGCAAAAGGAAATGTCCACACCCCGGAGCGTGGGCTTCATCGCCTCCCACAGGCAGTCAGCCCCCTCTACCGTCCCTACGTTAGATGTCAAATAGTGGTCAATGGCACCTCCCATATGATCTCTATAATCCTCTCTCTGGAGGTTCCACGCCGAAAGACGCCACCGAAACGGCTGATGTGCCCAGCCCATACGTATCGTAAGAGTGATCGGCGAGTGGTCCAAGAGTCCACGCGGAAGAATATCGGCGGCAGTCACTCTGCTATCTATTGCTCGGGGGACAAAGATGTAATCAAGGCGGGAGAAAGAGTCGTGGACGGCCGACAGGTATGTATAGCCCTGCGCTGTCCCATGTAGGCGTCGCCAAGGATCCACCCAATCCAGACCCACCACCAATGAGTGTAACTTAGTATGCCGCCCCGCGTCCAGTGGGCCCCCAGGTCGCCAACGATCCCTGGCTAGGTCTAGCACGTCATTCCAATCCCCCCCCACTACAGCCAACCCATCAGGCATGTCTGTCCACAGGGTCATGAGTTTTTCCACCATGCCCCACGAAAGGGGCGGGAGGGGCATATACACATCCCAGTACCATGGATTCAGTCCCTATCATCCCCTGAAGAAATAAATATCTACCCTGTGTGTCCCTCCTTGTCTTCATGTGTGTGTATGGAACCCGCCTATGAATCAGGATCGCAACTCCCCGAGACCCCCGCACAAACCCGGAGTGAAAGACATGAATATAACCAAAGCGTTGAAAGCATAGTGCCTTAGTTCCCATAAGATGTGTTTCTTGTAGCATGAGAACATCTGCATGTGTTCGCTTCGCCTGTTTGAGGATAGCGCCTCGCTTGATTTTGTCTAAAGCCCCCCTGACATTCCAACTCATTATTCGAAGGGTCCCAGAGGGATCCCGCGTATCACCAGAAGACCCCGCCATGTGAAGGTTCGGGATACGAACGTGGTCCAGACAAGAATACATGGTCTGGATAGGGTGTCTCTGAAGCAATGTAGGTCGGCGCGATCAAACAACAAAACCCCCTTCCCCCAAAACATCCCAACAGCACACCCCCCCCACCCTATACCTCAAAAACGATGAAGTATCTGTCGCGGCGAGCTTGAGCGGCAGACCCCAACGGGAGGTCTCCCACCCCGCCCGCCAATGGATCCCCAACTTACAGCCCATTGTCAGCTGGCCCTGTCCCCGTCAACTGATGTGTTACAGGGATATCGGCCCTCAATTGTGCTTCCCCGGTCAAGGCAAACATATCAAGGAACTATGAAAATAAAGCGCCCCCCAGGATTAGTCTGATGAGGTAGGCAGGCGCTGGGCCGACGCCGCTCGGGATGGGGCGCCACGCGACCGAGACCTGCGCCTGGACCTGGAGCGTCTGTTCCCCTTCCCCTTCTGTGTAGGTTGTTTCGGCACCACCTCGCTTGACGAGGAATCCGAGTCCCTCCGGGGCGGTGTATGCGGGCGAAGACGCACCGTCTCATCTGTCCAATGGAAGACCTCCTCCGGTGAGTCGAAAAAATGGGTGCGGGATCGATAGACCACCCGCAGCCGGGCTGGGTAGAGCAGGGCATAGGGAAGCTTGAGCTCACGGAGCCGGGCCTTCGCCGCCATAAAAGACTGTCGTCGTTGCTGGACCAGTTTAGTATAGTCGGGGAATATGAGGATACGGGCATTGTCAAACAACAGTGGTTCCTTGGACCTAGCCTGTTTCAGGATAATGTCCCGGTCATGGTAATTGAGTAGTTTCGCAATAATAGGTCTCGGGCGGGCACCAGGTGGGGGCTTCTGAGTCAGTGCCCTGTGGGCGCGCTCCACCACGAAACAGTTAGACAGTGACCCCGGAGGGAGCCAACTCTCCAGCCACTGGGTGAGGAACCGCTCCATACCGCCCTCCTCGCACCCCTCCGGGAATCCAACGAAGCGAAGGTTATTGCGTCGGGCCCTCCCTTCAGCGTCTTCCACCCGGGATGCCAGCCCACGCTGGACCGTCTCCAGGGAGGCCACTCGCTTCTGCAGGGTATCGACTACATCTTCCACCCCAGAGACCCTCGTCTCGGTCTCCGTAATACGGGCCACCGCGTTGCGTAGATCCTGGCGTAGCAGCAGGACGTCGGACCCAACCGCCCCAATCTTGGCATCCAGGGCATCTCTTGATTGGGTGATGGTGGCCATGAGGGCGGCATTGTCGGGCACATCGCTAGGCGTCCCCCCCCCCCGACACCCCCGCAGAGGCCCCAGGGCCCGTAAACTTGTCCATCATACTTTGCTTAGACGATCCTCCACCCGGCCGGTCTCTCGTCATGGCAAGTCCGAGGCCCCCCCGTGGTCCAGAAGGTGTCGTGCCCGCCCCCTGTGCAGTGCGGCCCGGATATTGTGGGGCCCCAAAATGCCAACGGGGGATAAGTTGCTGCGTAGCGCTACTGTTACGGCGATTCACCCCAATGCAGGAGGCTAGTGTCTAGCAGGGGGACCTCTTCCAGTTGATTCGGCCTGGCCGCCGAGCACAGGGCGGACGAGAGGACGAGGAGCGGGGGATCTCGCACACAGCCAGGGGCCACAAATAGTAAGGACACCTCTCACCGGGACCGCTCTCAGTCCAACGGTCCTCTCCAAGCGCCGCTCCCAGCCGGGAACGCGGGGGGGCCCCCCAAGGCAGCCCCACGACAGCCTCCACGCAGTGTATAGATGGCGTCCCTGCAGCCCTGACGGGGTACTCCAAGGCCCTCCAGCGAGTTCGCGCGGCCCGACCGACCGCCGAGGCGAGCCGGCCGCTCCACCGGGAAGGAGGGAGGTATGTGTTTCATGCAATCCCCCACCGGGGGCCCCAAGACAGCACAGGAGGTGCCCGGCTCGAACTCCACAGGCAAGGGTTCTAAATACGACCCCACCTTACAGCAGGCCACCAACAACGGCCTCTCGGGAGGCGGAGGGAAGATAGGCCCGAGAAGGTCTCACACCAGGCCCCGGCATGGCCACCGATCTCCGTCCATATAGTGGCCGCTGCTCCCTCGAGTAGATGGCAGATGACACC
Organism: Calotriton arnoldi; assembly: GCA_963921515.1. Classification (NCBI taxonomy): domain Eukaryota; kingdom Metazoa; phylum Chordata; class Amphibia; order Caudata; family Salamandridae; genus Calotriton; species Calotriton arnoldi. Next base: position 354,670 of record CAWUFW010000415.1, read on the forward strand.
CCCGCGGCTCGATACAGCCGCCGATCGTTGGCCCCCCGTTCCCAAGGGGGGGCAGCAGGTGGGCGGACTCCAGTCACCAGGGAGCACCACCACGGAGGGGCCACCACTCCCACGATCCTCCACCGGGGTACACGCCGCCCGATAGACCACCGGTGCGAGCCCCTCTCGCCACAGGGGGGGGGAGGAGCGCACAGCAGGACCTCAGACCCGGGGGAGCCGCTATCGCTGGCTCGGATCAATGACGGTGCGGCGATTTTCTGCCCCCAGCCCAGCTGCGCACACCCCCGGCCCCTCCCCGCGCGACCCGATATGGCCGCCGACCAACTTCACTCACCGCACTCCAGCGGGCAAGGGGGGGGCAGCAATCCGGTCCCGGCAGGTGCGAGGTAGGTCCAGGAGCGCCCGCCGTGTTACAGAGGGCTCCGGGGCAGTCCTCACCGCCGAGGCAGCCCACCAGCACACGATCCCGGCAAGGCCCAGCGCAGTCTGGCGCCCCGGGCTCCGCCGCAGGCCGCCCGATCCCAGCAAAGACAGGCCCAATCTAAGGCCTCCGTCGACGGCACCCGCTCCGAGCCACGGAGCGATGCGGAACCCGGCAGGAATGCAAATCCTTGGTTCACGACGCCTTCGAAGCACGATCTGGGCGTAGAAGTGGATCGGGGAAGCAGGATATTGTAGGATTTTGCAGCGGGCTGGACGGAGCTCTCCTAGCACACGTCCGCCGTGATGGCTCGCTAGGCCACGCCTCCTCAATCCGATCCTTTTCTCAAAAAACTGTTCAGTCATCTCACGCTTGAAACCTCCTGTTCAATGCAATTCTGTTCTCTCTTGCATTGCGGTTCACCACTAATTGTTTCTAATATAACCATTACTTTCCATTACTCCTTGATGCGCCTTGCCACACTATTGCAATTATCCCCTATAACAATATTGCTATTCTGTTACTTTTATAACTACCTTTAAATGGCCATGGTCCAGCCCCAAAGCACCAGTGAATGGCCTTTTACTCTTGCTTTCATTTAACATTATGCACTACCATTTTGAAGGTGCCAGCTACTTGTTGAGCTGATGTTGTGGTTGTGCCTTTTCTGAACTAGTTTCTAAGGTCGTACTCCCGAGTGTGAACCAGATAACTCAGACAATCCTAATACACGCAGGCTGACCTGGAGCAAACTCATTGACAAGCACAAAATGGGTGGAAATGATCGGGTTTGGGTATTACCATCTGATGATACATGTGGGGGTGGGGAGAGGGAACGAAGAAGACGAGAACATTATTGAAATGGGCTGGCATCATATGGTACATTAGGTCACACCCTTCTGCTGAGGCAACCATATTACACACAAATCATGTAATTCAAGGCCTAGATATAACCATTACTCCAAGAAAAATGTACAATCCCAATTTACAAAAGTGGGACATAAATTGTCAGGAACCACAGGCACATCGCTTTCCATAAGATTACGTACTGGTAAAACAAGCTGATTTACACTCCTTCTGGACTAAGCCTGAAGGCTGCTCTCCACAGCTACCACTTAGAGAGCTTTCTAAGGTTGTCTAAGACCACTAAAATCAACATAAGGGTTGCCTGGATTAGTGCAGGGTGCTACACTTACATAAGTGAGCACCATATACTAAGCCAGCCTCTCACAATATTCGTGTGATATTTTAAGGAGAAAAGGATGAATTAAGTGGCATCTGAATAAGTTGGCTGCCTTTATTTGTTTCAGTGCTCTTAGTAAAAAAAAATAAGAAAAAAAAGCAGGGAAATTAGTCCTTGAAGGCATTAACTGGGACGCCTTTAGTTCCTATTGTAAGATATAAAAGGATTCCTCACTGTGTTCCCTGTTGTGATTGATCATTCAACACACAAATTACTCCTCAAAGAAACATTACTGCTCAAAGGACGATAATACTAAGAAGAAGAGTAAGGAAGAAGGTCATGTTCCTCTTTCTCTTCCCTCTAGCTTTGGGTTATTTGATGAACAAATGCTATATTTGGTTTCCTCCTTGACTGTGGGTCTTCAGAAATCGAAGGAGGGTGCTGCCAGTCGTTAGTCCCATTCTTCCGATAAACTCTCTCCTGTGAATGTTTCAGCACAATTTCTGGGTCATTTTGGCCTTCGCCGGAGTATGGTGAAGATTCTCAGGTGCCTGATCCCACTCCAAGGAGCGAATGCATTCAGAAACCAGAGCTTGCTACGCTTTTCAGACATTTGGGTGACAATTTGCAGATTCCCATTGAGAATGAGAGGCCTTGAAGAAATTCTGGACTTTTTCAATAGTTACAATTTCATCCCCTTCTTGTTTGGGAATTAATAAAGAAATAACGGATCAGCTACATAGAGAGTTCTGAATCTGGAGAAGGCTGACACATATGTACTCTTTGGCTTCGTCCGTTAAAGAGTATCCAATGCTGGCAAACGTGACTAGGTGTTCTACAGTTATCATGGAGGGGGTGACAGTAGGGAATCTTGTGGCTTGGAAGGTGGACACTTTCTTGAAGAAGGGGTTTTGCGGTCTAAACTTGCTGTGAGGACAGTTGTTTGTGTGGTTTATGCATTCCAGTCCATTGTTAAGGATGTTCATGCCACCATAGCAGCTATTCAGGAGGGGCAGGTTGTTCTGATCTACTATCACACATGAAAATGCAGCCAAGATTCCTGTTGGATGTCACTTGTGATATATTGAAGGCCTTTACCTTCTCTGCAGTCTCCAATATTTCAGCTCACTGCCATATTCACCTTAGATATTGGAAAGCAGAGGGGACCTAGAAGGCTGGTCTACTCCATATACCTTCTCTGGTAGCAACCTGTTTGGGGATCGGCTTGACGAAATGCTTAGCAAGCATTCTAGAATCAGAAACAGGCCAGATTATATAAAACTCAGATCAAGTCTGATCCTCCGTGCAGACCATCAGAAGAAGGCATCAAAGAGGTTTCTAATTCCAGGCTACACGGAATAATTTTAACCATCCCTTTCCTATTGGGGTCTGAACACTTGACCTCCTGCTCTAAAGCCTAAGAGCCATTCCTGACTATTATAGGATCCCAGTAGGGGGCTGCTTTTCATATTTTCATCCAATTTTCAGGAAGTTGTTTCAGACACTTGGGTACTGCAAATAACAGCACATGGATACTAGTTGGATACTCTCTGCAGCACAAGGAAGACCTTCAAGACTCATCTCCAGTTCATCTTTTCTGTGCTCCTGATCCAGTAACACAACACGCTGTTCCTCCAGAGAACCTAGATCTGCTAACAACGAAATTAACCGGTCCTGTTCCAAATTCTCAACATGGGCAAGGCTTTTATTCCACAGAGTGTCTGGTTCGAAAATCATCAGGGGACCTCAGGCAGATAATCAGTCTGAAGAAACTGAATCAGTTTTTGTGCAAGACTCAATTCAAAATTGAAACATTAGAGTGAATTATGCCACTATTTGCTACAGGCAAATGGATGACAGCATTAGATCTGAAGGATGCGGACTGCCATGCCCTCATTCTTCCATCTCATCCAAAGTTCCTGAGTTTTTTGTGGAAGGTCAGCACAGGCAATTCAGAGATCACCCCTTTGGCTTAACATCCTCTGCAAGAGTATTCATGAAGGTGTTAGTAACACTTGTAATTCTTCTTCCCAGCAGAGGGATTTTATTCATCCTTCCTTTGAAAAATGAATAGTCCACTCACCTTCAAAGGCCATTCTTCAAGAACATATTTACTGGTTTGTGATGGATAATGTGATGGATCATAGGTTTCTGATCAATCACAGGGGAGCCTACTCACAAACTGCATTTTGTAGTACATTTAGTAGTATGACAAAAGACTATTTACAAACCTATGTGCAGAGGTCTCAATCTCTCCTATCTTTTCTGTACAGAGATGAGGATGACAGCATGGCTGTTGGGAGGAGGGGTTTCAAGATGTTGGGTCTCCCCTCTTCTGTGGCTTTATCTCTGTAGAAGTCTAGACGGGTGACTACTATCACAAAGTCCTAGGATAACTCTTTGAATCCTTCAGACTGTGAGTCGAGGTGGGTGCTTCAGTTTTTTCAAGACAAATTCAATAAGGGTTTAGCAGTCGCTATCCTAAAGATCCAGTGGGCAGCATTAAAAACATGAGGTATTCATGAAGAGATTCTTTAGACAGTAGACTATTAAAAGGATTTTCATTGATTAGACCACTAGTTAGGCCAACAGCCACTTCCTGGGATCTCCCATTTTTATTTTATACTTTCTGGTCCCACCCTTTCAACCTCTTGCTGGTGTGAATATGAAACATCTCACACTGATGGTTTTCTTTTTTAGAAGCCATATCGTCAGCTCATAGGTTGGATTAGTTGAGTTCATGTTGCACTTGACTGCTCTATTTGAGTTTTTTCCCGGATAAATTCATTCTTAAGTTACGTCCAGTGTTCTATCTTAAGGAAATGTCTTCCATCGCAGGCCTCCAGAAATCTATTCACCCACTCACTTGTATGACGAGTCAGATTTTATCAGGTCGAGCTATTTTTAGAACTTACATGCCCCGTCTGGTGAGCTAGTAAAGAAAAGGTGTTTCTGTTCATTTCGAAAGTGAATTAGCACACAATTGCTGAGCACACCAAATGTTACTAGCTTGTAAATGAACAGTACAAATGTTTCAAAATACATTTCAGAAGATTGGAAAGCACTTTTTTTGTAATTCTGAAGTGAGATGGAAACAAAGATTTTAATTTGATCAGAACTAATCAGAATACCTTACTTGATAATGTGCAAATTATAAATATTTGCGGAAACCCAATTGTTAGAATGGGGGTCTCTAGTTGGCAGAGGTAGGTACCTTTGTCCAAATAGGGACCCTTGCTTCTAGTCAGGGTAAGGGGGATACACTTCTAAATAACCCCTGCTCACCCCCTTGGTAGCTTGGCACGAGCAGACAGGCTTATCTCAGAGGCAGTGTGTAAAGCATTTGTGAACACATACAGTAATACAGTGAAAACACTACAAATGGACACCACACTAGTTTAAAGAAATAAGTAAACTTTATCTAAACCAACAAGACCAAGAACGACAAAAATCCAACATACAATACTCTTAAAAATAGGCCCTGTGCAAAATAACCTTTAAATTGCAGGAAAAAAAGTGAAAAGGCAGTTCCTCAGACTCGGTAGCTCCATCCGGGGCTACCGCGATACTGAATACGACAGAGTCTAACAATTCCAGCCAACCGCATCTATACAGGTTAGCAAAGGCGTTGACAGATTCGGAGACAGCACCTTTTGTTGTTGCGGCCGACGCGATGGTACGAGCCGGTCCGGGGCAACCGTCGCGGTTGCGATGTGATATGGAAGCATTGCAGCGTGCGGTGTCCTCGCGGCTCGGTGCAGACAGTGGCTCGTTGACGGAGTTGGTAAGACCAAGGCTTGAGTTGCAGGGTGAGGCGATGCGGTGCTGGCAGGTCACGATGTGGCGACGGAGCCAGTTGATGTTTGAGTCGGGCGGCGACGGAGTCGATAACGTCCGGGCAGCATGTAGCGAAGCGTTGCGGAGTGCGATGCCCCCAGGACGCGGTGCAAGCAGTGGCTCGTTGACGGAGTCGGTGAGACCAGGGTTGCGTTGCAAAACGAGGCGGTGCTCTCTACAGTGCTTTCAGGACACAGAATCCTGTGACGGACTCGATGAAAGAGTGGGCTACCCTTTTCTTCTCCAGGCAACTGAAACCAGTGGTTCCAGAGACGGTGCCCAGCAGCTTGGTGAGGTCTTTGATGTTCCTGAGACCTTGTGAACAGGGGGCAAGCTCAATTCAAGCCCTTCTAGATCTTCCTCAAGCAGGGGACACAGCAAAGTCCTTTCTCCTTTCCTTGGCAGCAAGTAGCCACTGCAGGCCAACCCCAGACAGCAACCAGCACAGGGGCAGTATTCCTCCTCAGCTTCTCCGGCTCTTCTCCTTGGCAAAGGTTCCTCTTGATTCCCAGAAGTGATCTAAAGTTCTGGGGTCTGCCCAATATTTATTTATTCATGTATTTGTCCTCATATTATACAAAAATCAGATATAGGAAGACAAGGATCCTTTTACGAAACTTTACCAATCAGAATCTTTCTCACCTCTTCTGTATCGTTGGAAACCTTCTTAATTTGAGGTAGAGTACTGTCTTATGATCTTCAAATCCATTGGGAAAGTCACTTGTGGTTCTCCCACTGTGTCTGACCCGGAATTTGTTTATTGCAACGTGAGTAATCATAGGACTTCTCTTCTTACCTTGCTTCTTCTCTCTACTGTAGGGGTTATTCCTATCCCATATCTCCCAGAATTCCATCCGCTTTCTTCCCTCTCTGCTGAAAGCCAACTTTTTGATCTTACACACCGATGTCAACCATTCATTTAATGTTGGGGGATTTGAGAGTATCCATTTTATGCATATCTCCTGTCTGGCAAGTAAAATAATACAAACAGTAGGTTCTTTTGTTTATTATTTAAGTGGGATGGGCCCTCATTATCATTCATAACTCCAAAAATAGTTAGATCCACGCTTACCTCTATGTCTTGTCCCAGCACTTCATTTATAACCTTAACCACACTAGACAAAAATTGTTGTAATTGAGGGCACTTCCGGAACATATGAATGTTGTCTGCTTTTATTTCTCCGCACTTTGGACATCTTTTCACCACTTGCTTATTTATCTTTGTTCACTTTTCCGGAGTCTAGTATGCCCTGTGTAGTGTAAAGAGATGGTTTTTCCTAAGGGGTGCGGATTTTATAACACGCCATAATGTAATCATAGATACTTGCCAAAAGTGTTGGAGATCCCGCATTGGCAAGTCCATCACCCAGAGCTGCTCTACTGGTAGTGTGAAGCCTTCCTCACCTGCCTGGATCAAGAGCCAATACCATTTTGAAACTTCCTTTCTCGGAGGGGCGCTTTGTAACTCTTCCTCTATGGCCACCTTTTCCACGTATACTTTCTCCAAGCTTTTTATCCAACTTGTCAATTGGTAGAACTTAAACCTTGACAGTTTCCCATCAGTGCTTTGTTGAAGTGAGTCCCAACTAACCAATGATCCTGCTTGTATCAGCTGTCCCCATTTTGTTATGCCAGCATGTTTTATGGGGGTTGCCAGTATGTCTTTCAAGCATTCTGATGTGCCTGGGGAGTCCCAGATTGGTGCAGAAGTACTATAGTACGGTATTTGTAGTACTCTTCTAATCTGATACCAGAGATTGCAAGCGGCACGTAAGACCTTCAACTTAAATTTTTTGAAATATTTTGGATGGCCAACCTTGTATAAGCAGAAATCGTCTACCAGTATAGATTTGTAGTAGGAGGGATAGGAAGAATGTTCCTTTAGTAAAGCTTTAATATTTTTAAACTGGAAAGCTATGAAATAGAATAAAAGGTATGGGCTAGGAATACCCCCTTGTTCTTTTTTCCTTCGCAGTTTCTTCTACGCTATTCGTACGCCTTTCGAGTCCCAAATAAAACCATTCAGTTCACCTTGTATTTTCTTGAACTATTGTTTTTTAAATACAAGTGGAATAGTATTAAAGATAAAAGTAAATTTGGGTAGAATCGTCATTTTTATTGCGTTAGATCTCCCCGGAAAGACAGTGGTAATCCACTCCAAGTTTTCAGAAGTTTCCTTGTCTCTTTCACTTTCATGTCGAAGTTTGTTTGTGCAATTTCGTCAATGTTCTGTAGTATCTCTATACCTAAATACCTAATTCTACTTTTTGCTAATGGGTAAGGGAGTGGGGGGTTCCATTCCATGATTTCCGTCTTTTGGTGATTAACTTGATATCCCGAGACTTCTCCAAAATCTTCTAGCAACTTAGTAATATTAGGTAAAGACGCCCTAAGGTTACTTGTGAAAACCATTAGGTCGTCTGCGTGTAGTGCCACTTTTTTTCCCCACCCTTGGAAACTAAACGGAATAACTCCCTGCGATATTCTTATGGAGTTGGTTAATGGCTCAATGTACAAGTTAAATAAAGTTGGAGAGAGTGGGCATCCTTGACGAGTACCTCTTTCGATTTTAATTTCTGTGGTCAGATTTCCATTTATCAGTATTTTTGCCACTGGAGATTCATAAATGTTCATAACTGCCTCCAGAAATTTTTCTCCTAGCTTATATTTGTTTATTACCTTGCAAAGAAAAACCCAGTTTACTCGATCAAAGGCCTTTGCGGCATCAAATGTGAGGATTGTAAGGGGAATATTCTCTTGCGTGGCTATATCGATTGCTTCTATCAGTTTGTGTGTTAGATCATGCAACTGTCTTCCCTTAATAAATCCTTTCTGGTCTTCGTGGACCAGCTGATTTGTCGCCTGCCCCAATCTTGTTGCTAAAATCTGCGAATAAATTTTAAAATCATTGTGCAGAAGAGATATGGGTTTGTACGATTCACATTTCAAAGGGTCCTTTCCAGGTTTCAAGATTATAATAATGGTAGCATCGTTCCAGGATTTAGGTAAAGTTAACCCATTAAAGAAAACCTCATTTAGCAGATTCACTAATATGGGGGCCAAGAGTACTTTCAGGGACATATACAATTCATTCGGTAGTGCGTCCGGGCCGGCTGCCTTCCCTTTTTTTAGTTTCAACAGAACACTGGTTACTTCTTCAAGTGTTATTTCTGCGTTGAGTATTTCCCTATATTCTTCTTCTAAGCTAGGGACAGCTAATTCACTCAGGTAGAAGTCTACTCGATCATCGGACGTCTTCAGGTCTTCTGCGTATAAAGATTGAAAGAAATCAGTGAAGGCCTTCTCAATCCCCTCTACGTCTACTTCATGCTCAACCTGGTTTCCTCTCTGTATGGCTGCTATTCTATTTCTATTACATTTGGTTTTAAGTTTCCATGTGAGCAATTTGCCACTGCCTTCTCCATATTCATAGTTCGATAACTCACTAGCTTCCCATTTTTTTCTAATTCTGGTGTCTAATATGTTAGTTAACTCGATTTTTTTGTTATGTATTTCTTTTTCGATTATTTCTTGCATTTGTTTGGACTCAGCAACCTCTAATTTCCTGTTCTGCTCTAAGATTTCGGCCTCTAATTGGCTAATTCTAATTCTTGTGGCTTTTTCCCTAAACGTGGACAAGTTGATTAAAGCTCCCCTGATTACTGCTTTATAAGCATCCCAGACTATCTGTATTGTTTCGTCTTGCGTTATTCTCTAGTGACTCAATTTTATCTCTAAGCTCCCTCTCATTTGCTCTCAAGGTAAGGATTTCCCCTTGGTTTTCCATTGTGTCTCTTCCAAGTTTTTCTACCGTCGCTTCTACCACTTGTACGCGATCCATTAGGGAGTTCACTTTTAATTCAAGGACCTCACATGTTGCCTGAATCTTTTCTTGATTTTTGCTCTCATTTCAACAATTAGAGTTCCCATGAGTTTCCCCACAACTGATTGTGCAGTTTGATCTAGCGTTTGGTTTGGCTCGACCTCTATGCTCTCGTTTTGGGGTGCACCCTGGATTGCTATCTCATCTGTCGCTGGGCCTTTCCTTGATCCCCTCCCGGGGGTTGACATTTCTGCGTCTGGCCCCTCTGTAGCTAACGCTTGGAATCTATTACTAGTAACAATCTCATCACTCTTGGGGGTTAGGGCGTCTCCTTGCGTGTTTGTGTCAGTGCAGCGCTTAATTCCACCCTCCATTTTTGACTCCCCGAGGGATGTACTGAGAAGGGATTGTTTGTCTTGCATCTTAAAATAGGAGCAGAGGGAAGGAGTAGTTTTAATTTCCCCTCCTTGTTTGCTTTGCACCAATTTGGGAAGTGAAGAGGTGGTGCTCCCCACCCCGGTTCTGATCTATCCCCTGCTTGTCCGCTGTGGTGCTGTTTTTAAAAACTGTAGGGGTTATGACCAGACTCTTTTGTGTAGTGCCAAGGCCAGAGCTTTCTATATCAAAATGCCTACTTCTTAGGCAGTAGCTGGTTCCATAAGACAGTGGCTCTCCCTTGGTTAGATCCACCGAAGTTTTTTGTCCCTTTCTCCCTTTCTGCACAATGCTTGTCAGTGTGGGGCGGTCTGTAGGGTCTCTAGGGGCCCGTACACTTCTCTCACCCCCCCTGCCTCTTACCGGTGTCATGCACGTCTCTCGCTCTCCTTCTCACCGCCGTTTCTGCTACACCCTGCACCCTTCGGTCCGCTTTCTCCACAGCCTGCCAGTCCCCTAAATGTGATTCTAGCAACAGCCTTCCCAGACGTATGCAGCACCTCAGCTGCCTCCGACCACATGCTGAATCCGTGCGCGTGCGCCTCCGTGGGCTGCTCGCCGCACCAAAGCTTCGCCTCCTGCTGAACCATGGATACACAGCATCTTTAGAGGAAAATCCCTGCTAATGGGGCAAGCAGAGTCTCCCTTCGTTCACGATTCCTGCGATTTCCTCTTCAGATTGTGAGGTTAGTAAAAAATGGTGAATGGAGCTGCACTGGGGGAAAGTTACTCGTGTTAAATCTGCATGATTTCACTCAGAGCGGGTGGACGCTCCCGACCGGATTTGTCAGCCAGCGGCCATGTTCTCCATAAAAAAGAGGTGTCTTGCCCTCCAGAGTGTCGCTGGTGTTGAGAGTGGGTGACAGGGTACATTGCAAAACATGTAGATGTAACAATACAGGACTACCGGAAGGTAAGTATACTGCTAGGCATAATATATCAACAAAGAATGCATAGCAATTCCCACTGCGGTTTAAAGACCACAAATTCTATGGCACCGCGATGGGTGCTGTTGCAGCAAACTTCTATCTGCTGCACCCCAGGGTCGTGCGCGTGGAGGATAGAGAAATAAGTAAACTTTATCTAAACCAACAAGACCAAGAATGACAAAAATCCAACATACAATACTCTTAAAAATAGTTACTGTGCAAAATAACCTTTAAATTGCAGGGAAAACATGAAAAGACAGTTCCTCCGACTCGGTAGATCCATCTGGGGCTACCGCGCTACTGAATACGACAGAGTCTAACAATTCCAGCCAACCGGGTCGATACGGGTTAGCAAAAGCGTCGACAGATTCGGAGACAGTACCTTTTGTTTTTGCAGCCGACACGATGTTGCGATGTGAGATGGAAGCGTTGCAGCGTGCAGTGTCCTCACGGCTCGGTGCAGGCAGTGGCTCGTTGACGGAGTTGGTGAGACCAAGGCTTGTGAGGCGATGCTCAATGTGGTGCTGGTAGGTCACGATGCAGCGACGGAGCCGGTCGATGTTCTTGTAGGGCAGCGACAGAGTCTATGACGTCCGGGCAGCGTGTAGCGAAGCATTGCGGAGTGCGATGCCCTCAGGACGCGGTGCAAGCAGCGGCTTGTTGACGGAGTCTGTGAGACTAGGGTTGCGTTGCGAAACGAGGCGGTGCTCTCTACAGTGCTTTCAGGACACGGAATCCTGCGACGGACTCGATGACAGAGTCGGTTACCCTTTTCTTCTCCAGGCAACTGAAACCAGCGGTTCCAAAGACGGTGCCCAGCAGCTTGGTGAGGTCTTTGATGTTCCTGAGACCATGTGAATAGGGGGCAAGCTCAATTAAAGCCCTTGGAGATCTTCCTCAAGCAGGGGACACAGCAAAGTCCTTTCTCCTTTCCTTGGCAGCAAGTAGCCACTGCAGGCCAACCCCAGATAGCAACCAGCACAGGGGCAGTATTCCTCCTCAGCTTCTCCGGCTCTTCTCCTTGGCAAAGGTTCCTCTTGATTCCCAGAAGTGATCTAAAGTTCTCGGGTCTGGGCCCCAATATTTATATCACAAAACCCTTTGTTCTCTGGTGGCAGAGAAACCCTGTGCTTGGTCAAAATTGGTTCTGTCCTCTCTGGTGCAGCTTCCTGGCAGGAGGTGGAGACAGCATTGTCCTTGGCAGACCATGCCCATTCAGGTGAAAGGAAATCTCGTCCCCTTACTCTAAATGCAGCCCAGGTCTATTCAGACCAGCCCTGACTCATCAGGCTTTCTGGAGCCACTGCTCCTCCCCAGCCCCTGTCATCCAAAAGCCAGACATACAGTACACAAACCAGGCAGAGGCCTACTGGATGGCTAAGCAAGAAGATACCCACTTTCTAAAAGTGGTATTTTCAAACACAATGTAAAAATCACCCTCACTAAAAGATGTATTTTAACATTCTGAGTTCAGGCATACTAAACTTTATTTTCCTACCTTGTTCCCAGGGGTAGTTATATTTATAATACGTTATAAACAAACTCCCCATTCTATCCTATGGGAACAGGTAGCCTTGCAATATTGAAAAACGAAATTGGCAGTAATTCACTATCAGGACATGCCACACACACCTTTCACATACACTGCACCCTGCCCACAGGGGTACCTTGGGTCTACCTTAGGGGTGACTAATATGTAAGAAAAGGGAAGGTTAGGGCCTGGCAAGTGGGTACACTTGCCACGTCAACATGGCAGTACCAGACTGCACATAGGCTCTGCAATGGCAGGCCAGAGTTACATTTACAGGCTGCTTCTGTGGGTGGCACAATCAGTGCTGCAAGCCCACTAGCAGCATTTGATTTACAGGCCCCGGGCACACACCGAGCACTGTACTAGGGACTGACTAGTAAATCAAATAGCCAATTATGGAAACACCAATCCATAACAATAATTTACAGGGAGAGCATATGCACTTTAGCACTGATCAGCAGTGGTAAAGTGCCCAGAGTCATGAAACCAACAAAAACAGGTCAGAAACAGGAGGCCAAAAAGCAAAAAGTCTGTGGATAAACCCGCTGAAAAAGCCAGGTCTAACACCTTTTTTGACACATTATATTTTGTACCTATATAATTTTATCAGTAAAACTGCCAGTCAGTGGGAATGTTCGTGGCCATTTCAATGGAAAATGTTTGTCTGTAAATGCAAGTGTACTACCAAATCATGCTTTAGTGATATATTTATTAAAAGCAAGAGTTTTAAATATGAACTGAGAAACATTCTGCCCCTGCCCTGATGACAATGTCATTAGTGAATTAAGAGGGAGGTCAGGGCTAATGTACCATAAATGTGGGCTACATTTTTATTATACATGAAGCAAAACATTTGCCTATTAAATCTATTTTGAACAGCAGGCATGCTGTACTCGCATATTTGAAGGTGGTCTTGTATTTGGTAATCAAGTAAAATGTGATTCAGTTAAATAAAATATTTGCGTAGAAACACAGGAAGAGATGCGTATAAAGGTCACGTGCATAAAAGTTAGGTTGAGTAGATCATTCAAGTCACTAGAACTGCAGGCTTAGGAAAAAATTTCAGATTTTTCGAGACCTGCATCAGGAGTAGGAAATAATCTATCTTTCTTTATTTCCAGTGCTTTCTACTCCTTGTAAAGAGTCCCTGCATACATTGGATGGCCTGAGGGCAGTGAAGATCTACCTCTCAAGAACACATGATTATAGGCAGTGTGAGAATCTGTTAATTACCTTTGGTATATTTTGACATGGACAAAAAGCTTCAACTGTGACTGAGTAACGGGGTTAGATCTTTCATTTTAATGGCCTACGCTTTGGATGTACCTTTACTAGGGTTGGCACATTGCAGGTCTAAACAGGGAATGTGCATCATCATGGGCAGTAGCTTGTGGAGCCTCAATTACAGACATGTGTAAAGTAGCCACATGGGCAATTCATCTATGTTTGTCTCGCATTACAAGTTGGATGTGGGGAAAATGTGAGTCACTGAAGTTTGCTGTCATGGCATTAGCAACTGCTACGACCTAGATGACTGCTCTTTATTTGTTAAATGAATGTTTCTGCACCTGTTGGGAATTCTGTTGTTCTGGGAATCAGGTTGCTATTTATTATTCTAATATGCACAGAGATCACAAAGACAGCACCACGAAAAGGGGAACGGAGAGATTTTGATCTCCTCAATGATCGCAGGTTGTTTCATGTTTCTTTCAAGAACAGCATCTGCTTGTGACTGTTATGCTTTCGCTAGAGCCAGTGCACACTTCAACTTGTAACTGTTGGACTTTGCACTGATCAGACAAGGGGTTACCAAGCAACCTACTTTGAAAGCCTCCCTAGTTTAGTACTTCCAAAAATGAATAAAGGTGCACTGCAGGCCTCGATTATTTGAGCTGAATTAAAATGGCCTAGAATCACTAGCACTACAGACTCCTTGGGTAACACTGTCAATGGAAGGCTCACTCAACAGTAGGCTCAAAACACAACTCTTTGTTTTTTGCACAGGGCAGACTATACACTCCTTTAAATGCATATAGTGGCAATGAGGAGAGGTTTCCATTTGCCTATCCACTGGTTTCTAGTCCCTGCTCATGGCTGCCCTCTCTCTCTCCAACTTACATAGAGTCAGATTTAAAAGTTGTTACTCTTAGACAGAAATAATGTTTTATCAGGTGGGGTCTATTACTCCACTATTTTCCCAGGCAATGTCTATTTCTCTCCTATAAGGTTTGGAAGGGGTGTCATGTTAAATGACATTGCCTGCCGTTTGCATTCTGCAATTTGGAGTTTCACTTTTTGCTACTATAAAACTTTAGGCTTAAAAATACGACCATGAAGGTATGTATGTATGAATATATATACATATATATATGTGTGTGGGTGTATATCTGTATATATATATATATATGTATATATATATGTCATATTATATATACACACACACATGGTGAAGCATACAACAAGCTGGCTATGTCCCTGGTGATGGCACCATTTTTCTATCCACATATCCAGCCTGTGCGACGGTCATGGGAGGTGCACTGTAGGTTGACACAAAGGAAGGGAACTTACAAAATGAGACTAGAAGTACACCAGAACCTATTTTTCAGGACTTTAAATATTACCTATTGTGACACATACATCTACGTCCCCATTCTGGGTTCATCGTTTACTCTACAGAAAGATATAGGGCCAGAATTAATTATTCTGTCTGGTATATCCTTGTGAATTAACAAGAATATTAGATATAGTCCCAGGAATGAGAAATAAATATCAGCCCCCAAAATTACAGGGGTCCTTTAAGGAATGTTTTTTCTAATTATGGGATGTTTAAAGCTGATGTTTACCATCTGCTCCATGCAGGTAGCAAGTGCCAGTTGGTGGGTCTGTGTGGAATGGATAGGTTTGGCCAGGGAGCCGTACCATATGAAAGGCAACATTTCCGCTTGGTGGGCAAAACTGTCTTTCTGTTTTAGGCACCAGGGTGTCAGTCAAATGCTATTCTTTGTTAGCCTACAGTTTTAAGGCAGTAGTGTAGCAATTAACTGGTGGGGACAATGATTCTCAGCACCTGCACAGGATGGGAGTTAGAGGAGATTTGTGAGATACTGTGAAGGCCGAGATGATGGAAGAATCTGTCATTGTAATATCCAGGAGAAAGTGGCTGACACAAAGTACAGAGAGAACACTGCTTTTTGATTGGTTCTCACTCAGTGGGAACCTGTAGAAAGTATCTCCTTTTTTTAACTGTGTGAAGCTTTTTAGTTAGTCGGAAGATTTGCAGGCGGACTTATCTTTCCCTCTCTTGAAACCCTGCTTAAATTTCTGCTCATAGACTTACTTTCTAAAGCAAATATATTCCTCCTTTTCTTGATTGGAACCTTCATATGGTTCTACTTTCAGTGCTCTATTTGCTGACAGCAGCTGTTTTGAAACTTTTTGACTTAACCACAACCTTAGCTTAGCATTAGGGAGCTTCCTTTATGGGAATGGAATCTTAACCCACTTTGCATATGCGGTCTTAAAGTTCGTCTACTAGTATTTGCTGAATTGAATCGCCTGGATTATATTCAATCATGCTGTATTCGGGTGACTACTGATTTATGCTTAATTTGTTCAATCTGAGATTGTAACTTTATTAATTCCTTAACAAACCTTCATGGTTTGCAAATTTACTCGGAGCAAAATGTGCTTCACTGTGATTGAAATGTTCAAATAGGTGACTGCAGGCCTCAGTTAGAGATCACAGTCCATCCGAGTGAGTGCAGCGCAGACTGGAGACTGTGCCTCGTTTGTGCAGTGTAAATGCCGTCTTATCTTCCCGTGCTATTAAAGGTCATATGATGTCACTTCCTGCAATCATCAGGGGTGAAAGGTCTGTCAATGCCTGTGATGCTGTATAGGGTCAAAGAGCATTTGATGTAACTTTGCTGCCCCTGGCATTTTGATGAATCGATGTCCCTGTGCAATTCCATGCATAGATGTCGGGAAAACATAATTGCTGAAGAGACGTTGCTTTCATGCACCACTTGACATCTATCAATTGTTCGAATAATTATGATTATATGTCTTACTTATGCTAAAGTGGTTCATTTTATGGATTACCCTTTCCATTTTGTAAACGAACGATCCCGCGGTAATAGGACATACACAAGTGTCTGCACATACATTCCCAGGTTGCTCGCCCACGCCACTTTGTCCAAAAGGCTGACGCCAAACAGCCAGTGGCGGCTCCACCATGGGGGCGTCGCCCCACTGCTTTCTCGCAGTGCGAGAAGGCAGAAACATAAAATGGTAAAACTACCATTTTATGTTTCTGCTTCTCGCATTGCGAGAAAGCAGAAGTGCCTGGAGTGCCTGGTTGTGGGAGGGAGGGTGGGCGGTCCCACTCGAGGGCAGGGGGGAAGTGGCTTGCCCACTGTTGTGGGTACTGACTGTTTGGTCAGCCCCAGGACCGAACAACTAGTAAAGAGAACAAGGGTACCCCAATATGTGAACCAAGGGTAATGAATTGTTTAGAAAAACAATGGTTCTTATGTGGCCCAAAAAGGTCCAGACTGAAGTGACCCAGCTAGGGGGCACTAGGTTTTTGGATTGAATTTAATTCATTAGAGGAGAGCGGTAAGTAATATACTAGGGACTTGTAGGTCAATTATGACAGAATTTTATTCCACAACAATAATAGATAGGTGCTCACACATCAAGTGACAATAAGCGTGACGTGACAGGTGAAAGTGAAATTAAAATAAAGACATCGCATTGACAACAATAATAGAACATCCTTTAGAGTATTTTTACAGAGTAAAAAGGAGTTCTTGTTGTAGAGGGTCGACGGCGTTTCGAACTCAATTATTTGAGTTCATCTTCAGGACATACATGGTGAGCAAATAGAATCTACAATTGGTGGAAGGGAAAAGATAAATAAATAAGGATAATTGACCCTAGGTGTATATACAACAGGAAAGAAATTACTGTTACCTTATGAGCTCTCTACATGGACAGAAGAATACAAATTGGACATGTGGGTCTAGTACAAGGAAAAGGAGTCAACCATCCCATCTCAATTTACAGAATCTAATCTAGTGTTATTCAGCAAACTACCATTTTATGTTTCTGCTTCTCGCATTGCGAGAAAGCAGAAGTGCCTGGAGTGCCTGGAGTGCCTGGTTGTGGGAGGGAGGGTGGGCGGTCCCACTCGAGGGCAGGGGGGAAGTGGCGTTGTGATTGGCTTGCTCTGAACTCCAGTTTTTGGTGTTGTCTCCCTAAAAGACAGTTATGTGGTGACATTTTCCCTACATGCACTGGGGCTCATCGTGTCCTTGGCGCCACTGGTCTCGTTCACAGTATTTCTTTCCACTTCTGGGACGTTCCTCGGGAAGTTTGCACCACAGCCCGGGGGCTGTCGGATTCTTTCCATCTGGCGAAGCAGCACACACTGGTCGAGCCGGATGAGAGGATGGCTGCTCCCTGCTGAAATGCGGTGTTCCGGCTGCAGTACTTTTGCTGCATTGGCCTTGTACTGCCGTGCTCAGTGGCTACCGGGTTAGAGAAAATAAATGACGCTTTTTTTTCTCCCTCTTTCTAACCACGTTACAGTCTACATATCCATAAGGCACCGTTTAGCAATATCAGGTGCATCAGTTGGGTCTCAGTCCCGCGTGCATAATCGACTTCTACTTTCCTACGGCATAAGCATTAACGCCTATTGAGGCCATGGTAGGCATGATATAGTTACATTGCTAATCACAGAAAATGGAAATCTTACGTCCTCGGTGTCGCCTCTCTCCCCAGTCTCAACTGTAAGTTTCCGATTGGACCTTTTCCGTATAAAAAATAGTTCCTTGCGAAATATGTGCCAGTCTGGGGAATGAATCCCATCATCCCTGTTTTGAGATACTATGTTGAACGGCTGTTTTTGTATTGCAAGTCCCCCTTTGTTATATTTTGCATTTCAGCGTTGCCTTGGTATATGTTAATTATTTTAAAAAACAGGAATCTCAGAAGGGCACAGGGTAGGTGGAGGGTTCACAGTGGGCATTAGACAGAGGGTCCGGAATAGAATGTTCTAGGAATGGTATAGGAATATAATGTGCTCTAATCATTTGCAAATAAATAGCCAGGTAAAACATAAGAGAGGCTGCATAAACAGATTGGTAAAGAGCCCTATATGATCAGATAGAGCCGGAACGTGGGAGTCAGTTCATGAATAAAATGGAGGTAGGTTTGTATAGACACAATCAGTACACAGAGAGGTTCAACCGAGATTCACAGAGCAGAAAGAGAGAGGGCACGGTAAGTGATCAAAGAGGGAGTTAGGGGGAGAGAGAGAGGGGAGAGGATAATGGGAGGGGGAGAGAGAGAAAAATAACTAGTGAGCGACAGAGAATGACAGAGCGAGTGAGATGTAAACAAGTAAATAGAGAAAGGAGAGGTAAAGAGAAGAAAGAGCGAACGATGTAGATAGATAGATAGACGGACGGGGACAAGAAAGATGAGCAGAAAGAGCGACGGAAAGGCATAGGCCAACAGGAAGACATAGATAGACTTAGTTGGGGTGAGGTACCCATATTAAGAGATGAATTCATGCTATGCAGTGCCGCTTGCTTTCCTGTTCTTTGCGTGCATGTTTTTCACACTGCAAAATCTCCGCCTGTTCTCACATAGAAAGAGAACAGAAAAGGTTCATTGTTTTTATATCGGTCGCTTTTTGCAAGGCGGTGCTCCCCTGTTCAGTTCCTCCGCCAATGAGTGTGCAGTGAAACATGTTATGAAATGGGCCCGGTGTGATCACCGTTAGAACCCCTCCCAGCTCAGATTCCTTTTATCGCTGCCTGGCATGGCGTTCCTCTTTCAAAAGCAACGTCTTCCCAAGGTCACCCTGGCTCTCAGGAGGCATCGAGCCTGCAAACGGGACACTGTTGTGAGCCTGTCATGTGTCTGCTATACCATGTATGTGAAATGTGTGTCTGGAATGTTATTTGTATGCGCCATGCCTGTTCCTCGTCAGAGACTAGAATGTATCGAACCTGTAGTCAGGCAGTGTTTAGTTTGCAAGTTTCTAGGGGTTGTTTGATTCCTTACAGGGGCTAGTGATACTTGTACGTGGATATGTGTATACATTGAGCCTTATCTGCACGGTGCCTGACCAAAACTCCTGTGACTTAGGTTAGTCACTCATTTGAAACAGTGATATGCGCTTTGTTGCCCCTCATTTGTAGTGGACACACTGGGTGGTCACCTCTGTATCCAGGTATGCCCAGGTGAGTGGAAAATGATGAGATGAGAAGAAAGGGGGAGTGATGGAGCGATAGTGGGTGAAGGAGTAGGAGAAGAAACGTGAAAGGGAGGGAGAACTGATAGGGAAGAAGCCATGACCCTGATGGGCGAAGAGCAAGTGGGGAGAGTCAGCTGTAAATTGTTTACGCACGCCTGCTTTTCTTTCCTTCAAGTTATTTGTAGTTTTACGCTTTCAGTTTTAAATGCCCTGATCATCTGTACAGTTGTGTTAAGATGCCTTGGCACTGGTGAATGCGCCCTCCCTCTTTGCTCTCTCTAGTGCAGGCGCTGGGCATCCATCTGCTTGGGGTGGCATGGACAAGGGGTAGTGGCACAAAGCTCAACCAAGCTCAGTGCTGACTCTTTACTGGGTTTAAATAGCTCCACAGCACCTCTCTGCAAGAGGCCACTAAATAGATAACACTGCACTACACTGCACCAACACTGCAATGTAGCACACAGCAGCAGTGGTACGCTAATACATTTGTACAGCACGTTCTTGGTGCTCTGAAGTGCTTAACTGCCTAATGAAGAAAGACCAGACCATGTGTGTTCTGAAGGTTAATAAGTGGCTTGAAAGAGACAGCTTTTGAGCACTTTATAGAACTTGAGGTGATCTTTTTGCCCTTACGCAAGAGACAGCCTATTCCAAGCCTTCAAGGGCGGCACTGAGACGGTCTGGCCACCTTGACTTACATTTTTTAAAGTACAGACTCCACAAAGGAACGATTTTGAGAGTTCAAGGATCTGTGTAACCACCTGAACTTGTCACTCATAAATATGGGATCTTTATAAAGCCTGGTGAAATAGTGAGTGATCTGAAACCAATCAGTCTCTTGACAGGGAGTTCTTGAAGGGTCGCCAGTGCTGGGGATACGTGGCCGCCCCCTCAAGTGCATAAGTACCTGAGCCGCTGCATGCTGTCATTTCTGGAGCCTTAACAGCAAACCTTCAGGGAAGTCAAGAAATACCCTGTAAGCATAAACCCACCCTAATATCACCACCACAATGAACTCCTGCACCCTATGCTGGAAAGAGAGACACAGCACCCTATGCTGGAAAGGAAGCAATTGTCATTGTATGATAAAATGATGAGCTACATTCCCTAAGCGCTAGTGTCCAAGTAAATTCATCACCCTGTCAATCATGGTATTGTACATGTTAGCTTGTGGTTCTATCCAGTATGATTAAGAATAGTTGTGCTACTGCGGGACCAGTAAATTGTTGTTCATTTTAGTTCCATATTCCCAGAGCATTCTCATTATGTGTCAAACTTCTATAAGGTTTCTTAACTCCCACAACTCTAAACAGTAGTATTGACTGAGCTGTTCTTCACACCTTCTGGTTTGCTTGAAAATGCACCATTTGCCCACTCTTTTTTCAAAATTTTCAAGGGGGGAGAACCCCCCCGAATCCCCCGTAGGTGGTTCTGGCTCGTTCGCTCGCCGCAGTAAAGTACGACAATTGTTTTACGCCTCACCACTTTCAAATGTCACCAGCCGCCACTGCAGACAGCACATGGTTCACCCGTAATAAAACTATATAAATACTACAGATGTACAATACTAATAATAATAAGAATTCACGAGGAATACTGCATGTTTATATCACATTGTGCTCAAGGCTTGCTGTAATGCTTTGGACCATCAGTCTGTCGAGGGGCTAATTGGATGTTTAACTTTATAATTTCCATTATCAAATCTACAGGAAGGAGGCATTTGCTTGAAACCAATTTTCGGGAAAGTTATGAACAACATACCGTCTACTGTTGCTTGAAATATAATCTGTATCATAGTAAAGCACTGAAACGTAAAACAACACGCAAATGTATTTTTTTTCTTCGAATTTTGATGTACAGTTAAACACGTTTAATTCAACATAACATTCCTTGACTCGTATTGCCATTTTCTGGTGAAATGTCCCACTCTGCTAGACTGTATCAAGAAAGGCTGCTCCGATCCATAATATATGGCAGTACTACGCAGGAGAGGAATTTAGTGTTTAGTATTTTTATGTTGCTTTTAAGGGCATCGAGGTTACATTTCAAATGCAATCATTTGGAATGTTTCAGGTAATTATGAACAAGTGTCTCTCTAAATCGTTAGCTCTTCTCAAGACTCGGAAAACGAAAAAGAAAGGGGCGTCAATTCTTCTCTTACAGGTTGGAAACCTACTCACGGGCATATTTCCTTTCTATAATTAGAGTTTATTTTTCTCTTTTGGGGATTCACAAAAAATCCGAGTACTAATTAGTATATCAAGCACTTTTTATCTTTTTTCCACCAGGAAAATATTTTTTTAGTGAAGAAATGCCTTCTCCTACACCTAAAGAAATAGGGATTTTCGAGGCATTTGTTTCCCTTTTGAGGTTTAATCTAATTTCTTGAAAGAGCAAACTTCTCGGTGCAAACTGAGTAGAAAAACCATTATTCACCAACATCCTAATGGCAGCCCTATCCCTGCACCTCCCCTATCAGCACTCATTTCCCCCTCACAAACACCACACTTCTTTTAAAAATCGGTCGCCCTGGCGAATTTTCATAGACAATAAATTCTACTTGTGGACTTAAATGCCACACAGATCCTGATTCCGTGAATCAATTGCAGGCAATTGTGCACGTAGAAAACATTTTGTGTGTATAAAATTAATGTCGGTAAACCAAAATGTGGTCAATGTGTCTTATGGTGATCAAATTAACTACACAAATTTGATGGCTCATCATGAAAACTTCTAAAAGTATGCAACTCGCATATACAGCAATATTGACAAAAGTCATGTGTATCGTATTGGATCATAAAGGGTGACTATTACAAGAAACTGCGATGGGTGTGCATTTCAGTAGGATGCTGTGTCTCGAATGCATTTAAAATAGTTATAAATGGATCAGGTAAACACCAATTTAAACAAGTATTTCATTAATAAAATGTCAAATAGCAAGTTTAGCAACATGCAAAGAAAAAACAATTTAAAAGCCACATGGTGGAAATGAAAACATTAAAAATAATACAAACATGACATTCTGCAGACAGTGGTCTTGTAGACCTATGAATTAACCCCTAAGTTGGCAGGGTATGCCCAGACGTGGGTTCCTTGCTCACTTTGCCACTGGATTCAAGCTAGCCTGGCTGATGAGCTCTGTTAGCCCAAAACCGGTCCCAGGATGCTTGTTTCCAGTCCAGGGAAGACATGGCTTGACAGTTCGGGCTGGACTTTTCCCATGAGGCACAGGGTCAAGACTGATTTGCATATAGCTGTGTCTGAACTGGGGTGGCGAAGTGAGCTAAAGAACGATGATGGATTCAACCCTGATCTGTGACTAGGGGTGAGTTTCTGAAATGTTTCAGCGCTCCATCCATCATCTCCTTGTGTTTGCTTTGTTCGCCCTAAGTTAGCTGGGTATGCCCAGACGTGGGTCCCTTGCTCACTTTGCCACTGGATTCAAGCTAGCCTGCCTTATGAGGGCTGTTAGCCCGAAACTGGTCCCAGGATGCTTGTTTCCGGTCTAGGGAAGACATGGCTTGGCAGTTCGGGCTGGACTGTTCCAACTTCCTATGAGGCACAGGGTCAAGACTGATTTGCATATAGCTGTGTCTGAACTGGGGTGGCGAAGTGAGCTAAAGAACGATGATGGATTCAACCCAGATCTGTGACTGGGGGTGAGTGTCTGAAATGTTTCAGTGCTCCGTCCATCATCTCCTTGTGTTTGCTTTGTTCGCCCTAAGTTGGCAGGGTATGCCCAGACGTGGGTCTCTTGCTCGCTTGGCCACTGGATTCAAGCTAGCCTGGCTGTTGAGGGCTGTTAGCCCGAAATCGGTCCCAGGATGCTTGTTTTCGGTCCAGGGAAGACATGGCTTGGCAGTTCGGGCTGGACTGTTCCCATGAGGCACAGGGTCAAGACTGATTTGCATATAGCTGTGTCTGAACTGGGGTGGCGAAGTGAGCTAAAGAACGATGATGGATTCAACCCAGATCTGTGACTGGGGGTGAGTGTCTGAAAAATTTCAGCCCTCCGTCCATCATCTCCTTGTGTTTGCTTTGTTCGCCCTAACTTGGCAGGGTATGCCCAGACGTGGGTCCCTTGCTCACTTTGCCACTGGATTCAAGCTAGCCTTGTGTTTGGTATGAATTAACACAGCAGTAAAACTTGTCCCTGGCCATCTGTGCCGTGGTTCCATCCCCACCATTTTATTCTTAATCTTTTTTTCTCTTTTGGGTTTGCTTGCAGGGTCCCTAATAATAAGGGACCCTGGAGATCTCATGCTTCATAGGAACACACTGGGTGTGGCTTAATATTAGGAAAATCCTCCATTGGTCGCTTCACCTACAGTGTCAAGGCAGTAGACCCCATGACTCTTTTGCACAGGTCTTAGCTTCTGGACCTAGTACATTGTTTTTGGTTCAGAGATGCACCCAGGTGATGCCTCAGCCTGTATTACTGCGCATGTGCCGTGAACTTAGTTACTTTTTCCTCTTTATTTTTTATTAGTGAACAAGGATATTTGCAAACATTATGAACGTTATGTTTGCAATAATGATCACTACCACTGGAGCAAGTGCTGATGGCTGAATGATCATGATTGACTTTCCTGCACCTTTCCTTACTATTAGATGATCATGAGGAGCATCTTTTTAGTACAAAAAACAAGTACAAGATGCAACGAGGAATGTGTAAATCCCACAACTTCCAGTTTCGCTAACCTTTTTTTCCAGTTTCTATTTAACAGGAGTACACAATTCTTCCTGACAGAGCAGGCTTTTGGAAACAGCCCCTGCACACTGTCTTAGTAGCCCCTGCTTCCACACTCCAGGATAGGAGCAGTTCAAGGCTTGGTCTTGCCAGAAACAACTAATGAGGAGAACTATGTCCCTGCCTGTTTTTTGTAATTTCAAACTTTAGAGATGCGCTGGCACTGCTTGGTGGTGGGCTAGTCACCCAAAACCTAATGTCTCTAAATATAGGCAGGAGGACTATTCCACTTTGGTGAAGACCTACGTCCACAGAAATGTGTGGGCCATAGGGCTGCCAGCTGCTTGTCTCAGCATGAAAAATAATGATTTTATGCCTTGCTGAGCCTCCACGGGTCTGCCCTGCTGCTGCCAATCTTACAACAAGCATTGGCATAGCCAATATGTCTCGCCTTTGGGACCTTATAAGTATTTAGTTATGCAGCACAATATCCTTGGTGCAACAACATCAACTGTTGCATGGCTAAGCACTTATAAGGTCCCAAACGCGAGACCTATTGGCTATGCCAATGCTTGTTATGATAACGTTGCTACACTCATTATACAACAGGTTTGACAGGAATCTATTGGTTCGTCGTTAGAAGCACATAATGTACCAAAATAATGATTAGAACTTTTTAAAGCTGTAAACAGTAAAGTATTTAAGGTATCTTAAGGGAGTGTGTTGTCTTTGTTGAGATACGAAAAAATGACTTTTTATGCATGGAATTAGACCTTAGCCCCACCTACTTACTAGGATAACCTGTACTGCTATAAATAGACGCCCATCTCAGCCGTTGGTTGAGTACATTTAACCATATGTTAATTATTTTTCGAGTTACCTCCAACACTACCTACTTTCTCTTCCTCTGCAAGATCATGGAGAAGGCAATGGTACATCAGCTTCACAATTATGATAAACACTTGTTTTTGGGCATGGCTAACGCAGCCATCATGGTGGACGTGTTCTAGAGCGAGCTCCGCTCTCTAACCTGCTTAGCCACGATTACTCCTGCCAGGAGCCCGCCATCCACTGGTGCAAGTTTCCCCACCCCCAGACGCCTCCCATTCGCCCTACCTCTGTACTGTGCAAAATCGCTGCAGAGAGAGGTGTAGACTTGGAGTGGTGGCCGCGCTCGGTTCGGCTTGAAGGCGGGCCCACAACCACTATGCTGCAGATACTGACTGACAACACCGATCAGCAGTACAAGAGACAGTGAGCTCCTGTTTACATCATCGAGGTACGGGACTGGGGTGCCTCTGGGACCGGGTCCACCTCCCCGCTGCGTTGGACTGACCAGGGAGTGCAGAGCGACGTGCTGTGCGATACGAGTCTTGGTGCTTGCACACGCACGGGGACCCGGCGGCCCTCCCCTTTGCCCCTGCTGCTACAGCCCGGAATCGTTCAGGCGAGCCCCGCATGCGGAAGGCGCTGCCTGAGTCAGGCTATGGCTTGGATGCATCTGCGGTCCTTTTAAATGCTCGCACCTGCGGGGTTCTGTGATACTGCGGGCAGGGCATCCGGCTAATTCTCTGCCGCTACTCGTCCCTGAACGCAGCTGCAGGAATTTAAGATGTCACACTGCTGGACTGGCTGCAGCAGCTAGCCTGATTCGCCGCGGAGCTCGGAGGGGCTGCACTGAGAGACAAGAGAGGAGCGGGGGCGAGCGCGGCAGCCTGCAGAGCTGACCAGACGCTCGTGCGTCGTGGCCTTTTGCCTGCGATTACGCGCGCGGCAGACATGTGTTTCCAATTATCGCGCCCGCGTCTGGGCATGATAATTGGAAACACATGTCTGCCGCGCGCGTAACCGCAGGTAAAAGGCCACGACGCACGAGCGTGTGGTCAGCTTTTGAAACTCCCTAACATAAAGTCTTCGCCTAGCAGCGCTTGCGCGCTACTCGAGGCTCGACCTAAAAATGGAAGTCCCATGCCAGACCAAGGAGTCCAGAGATGCAGACCTAGATCCCCAAGATGTCCTCTCTACCCCTCCCCAACACAATAAGAGAGCGGCCCGAGAACCATCTATCTTCAAATGCAGGTGAGCCGAGTGATGATTTTAGCTATGTTAAATCTCCCTAAGTGTACCACCATTTCAATATTGCTGCTTATTCACCTTTGTGGAGCCCCCAATTACTCTTTCCTGGTAGTCACTAGTTTCTTCCTGGCTTGCTGTGAACATGAACACATTACTAGCCTGCCGGAAGAAGTGTCTCTAAACCACATTTTGGGGTCACCTGCCCTGCAGAGGTCCATCATCCAGCCCGCATGTCCACAAGTCAAATACAGATAGCTCAAACAGGTCTTGCATGAACCTTCTGTATGCTCTTGCACCTGTGGGTACACACACTAAATATCAGACTGCGTGTTTGTCCTCCTTCAGAACCTAGATCCATCAGCCCTGGATGAGGAGCCATTAATCCACAGTAGCTAGTACACCCACGTCACAAGTTTACACTTTAAGGTAGTGGCAAACCCTAACTCTAAACGTTTATTTACTGGTACCATAATTAATGACTGTGAACACAGATACTTGATTACACTAAATTAGAATTTGTTTGCCTCTGCTACAGGTTGCATCCTTTCTATCAGTGTTGTATGTATTCTTGAGTTTGTAGTCACCAACCATGACCAGTGTTTCAAATCAAGATTCTCTGTGTTCTTTTTTATGTACATGAAGTGCAGTGTTTGTGGTCAGCTATTGAATGCGAAGAGTATATGCCTGGAACAACACAGGCACCCAGTGTTTCAATTAGAATTTATTGGGTTATTTTGTTGTCTATTTTGATTTCTTTTTATTACTATTTTTACTTTGTGTACATATATACATTTTTAGGGTTTGCCTTAAATTTAAATCTTAAAAGGGTCTTACATCCTTCCCTTGTTTTTCATTGGTTCCTGTGCTTGCCTCTTACTTTTCCTCTGTTTACTATTTCCTGTTGTTCCTCATGTGTTCAATGGCCCAAGTACTGTTTTCATCCGCTTTTGTGGAACTTTTTAAAATGTTTTGCCTGCACAGTGCTGTGCTCGTTTACATAATGTCCCCCTGGCTGCTCACAATTCAAGCATGCTTGTCGACTTCATTTTTTTGGGGTTTGTCCTGCACGCCATCTGAACTCCCATCCAAAACGCGCTCAGCCGACGGCTGTAAATCATGTCCCCTCTGTGGTGGCTGATTTTAATGTATTCCCAGTGTTATGCCTTTGTTTCATGTCACCCACACAACATTTTCACCCCTGGGGTTTCGGTCTCGCTTGCCGCAGCTCTGCTTGCTGTTCTAGTTGTTGCAGCTTCCTGCCATCGCGTCCCCTACCTGTGCTGTCGGTTTTCTCGTAGATCCCTCACAAAACTGAGTAAATTTCGTCCACATGTTTTCTTGTTTTAATACATAGTACAAACTCGACCCGAAGGTATTGAAGCGCTTTACATGACTACCAATTACATTACACAAGGACACCTTCATTTTTATTATTATTTCTTATTTAGACACTTGTAGATTATGCGATTTGCTCAGAATCAAATGATGGTGATACTTAAAGTATGACAATTTTTCAATTACACTGTTTTTTGTAGGATCGAGACACTAAAACCCAAACTGAAAGAAGCCGCCCTAATGTGCCCTTGTAAGGTATCATTACTGATTGAACATTAATAAATGCCGTAAAACGTTTGCAGAGCAGCCTTCGCTAGGCAGTATGCTGCGCTGAAGCCCACAGTGTTTGTGCTCACCCTCCTTCACAGGCAATTTGGGCGTCATTAGCAATGGAGGCTCGACCCTTAAAATGCCTGTGCTGTGTGTCAACTACACTGTAAGACTGCCAGTGAACTCTGCCAATCACCCTCCAAGGTTTATCCACCCGGACATACTTACCCAATCAGAAAAGGGAATGGACATTGCGAGAGCGGGGTCTCATTCCCAAGCTAAATGTGGGAGAGTCGATAGTTTTTTTTTTTGTTCTTTTAAAAAAAAAATTTATTGAGTACTTACAAAAAGAAAAGATTAAACTTACACCATTTCAGCATATTCAGTGTTAGATAATATACATGTCTTGTTCAGCTGGGTTACACAGGCAACATATATATAGCAGTATCCAAATTGCAGACATGGTAGAAAGTCATTAATACAGTATTCTTTAACAATTATACATCTCAGAAGCATTAAAAGCATATTCATTGGGTAGAGTAGAGAGCCCTCTAAGTATGAAGTTCCATATTTGCGGAAACTTGTGGGCCTGTCTCTCGTGTGGGTGATTGTGCCGCACAGTGGGCTTTTAACGGGTGTTCCAGCAAATACATTTTGAGGGGGTCCCATATGTCCTTAGGGCGGGATGAAAAGGGGAGTAGTTCGGCATACGTGAGTGACTGTTCCTGCCAAAACACCATGTCTTTAATCCACTCCTTAAATTTTGGTGCTCTGCCACGTTCCCACCTACATGCGACTCGTCTTTTGGCTAATAAAAGAGCAAGTGACGCAAATCGGCGGGATGCCACCTCCACCCCCTCTGTGTAACCTAATATAGCCAGCAGTGGGGAGGCATGTAATTGCAGTGATGTCATCTGCTCTAATGCGCAAAAAAAATGCTACCAATATGTCTGTATCGTACTACACGTCCAAGCGAGGTGCAGAAAGTCAGCATCATCTACGCCACACCTGTCGCATTTGGCATTATCTCGCAGTTTATATCTGTAAAGTGTGGCAGGAGTATAATAGGTGCGATGGAGGAACCTATAATGTATCATGCGTAGGCAGCTGCTAGACGAAATGCGCTCAGTTTGTATACAGCAATACCCCCACTGCTTGTCAGTTATTTCTTGGGCTATATCAGCAGCCCACTTCACCCTAGCTGGGCAATGATCCGATACCGGGTTGGCATATAGACCATGGTATAATGTTGCCACCGCATGTGATGTATCATCATTGCGCAGCATTGAATGTAACGAGGGGAGGTCTTGTGGTTCCTGCGGATAGCAGAGAGTATGCGCCCTTATGCCTTGGCGGAGTCTAACATATAGGAAAATGTCCATGGGGTGGAGGTCGCACCCACCAACATCTGTTGAACAGTGCGGAATTTACCATTGAGATATAGATCACCCCAGCAGGCAATGTGGAATTTGGCTTTAGTTTTTTGAAACGCTCCTTCCTGTAGTAATGGTATCTCAGGGTGATAAACCAGGGGGAGGAGATGGGAATACATCATGGGGGCGTGTGTACGTTTGGCGATTCGCTGCCATGCTCGTATCGTGCTCGTGATCGGTGTAGGGGCGGGGTCCCGAAGCATGACCGGGCTGAACAGAGCCCCCTCCAGAGGAATAGGGTCCGCCAACCAGTGTTCTGTAGCTACTTGAGGCATATATTTGGGTGGATGAAACCAATAATGAGCGTAATGCGCCTGTGCGCAGAGATAATAGAGTTCCATGTCAGGGATGTCGAACCCACCCTGGGAGTATGGTCTGGTGAGCGTATCCCATTGTAGTCGAGGTCGTTTGCCTCCCCATGTCAGGCGTATCAGCTCCGTGCGTAGCGCAGAGAAAAAATGTCTACCTGGGTCGTATGGGATATTTAAGAAGAGATAAAGTAGTTTTGGGAGTATGACCATTTTAATGAGCTAAGTGCGTCCTGCCATGGAGAGTGGGAGCGCTATCCATATTGTGACACTACTTGTTATGTGTTCCAGTGTTCTGCCATAATTTAGGTGCATCAATTCATTGCGATCAGCGGTGACATAAATCCCCAAATACTTGACCTCTGCTGCGCACCATTCAATAGGGAAATCGGGCGAGAACTCTGTCGCTGAGGGTGTTAGTGGAAAAATCTGAGATTTTGCCCAGTTGATATGTATTCCGGAAAGTCCCCCGAACCGCACAAACTCGCGCAGGAGTGGGTTAAGGTTTTGCTGCGGGT
Source organism: Calotriton arnoldi (assembly GCA_963921515.1). Lineage (NCBI taxonomy): Eukaryota > Metazoa > Chordata > Amphibia > Caudata > Salamandridae > Calotriton > Calotriton arnoldi. The sequence continues at coordinate 384,729 of CAWUFW010000415.1, forward strand.
CTCTAACATACAGTGTGACGTCATCGGCATATAGAGAAATTAGGATAGGACGCAGTTGACACCGAAGTGCTTTATGTTGATGATGTTGTCGAAGTCTAGCAGCGATGGGCTCAATCGCGAGTGCAAAAAGGAGTGGGGACAGCCCTGACGGGTGCCTCGCGTGATAGAGAAGGGAGAAGAGATATGCCCATTAATCAGCACTCTGGCAGCAGGAGAGGTATATAGCAGTTTCACCCAAGATAGAAACCCTTTAGGCATTCCCATATTTTGTAGTATGATAAAGAGATAATCCCACTCAACGGAGTCGAAGGCCTTCGTGGCATCTAAAAAGACCGCCACTAGGGCCAGCTGTGGGTCGACATTTCGCAGGATAGAGAAGAGGGTGCGAAGATTGTGTGATGTTGCTCTCCCGGGAATGAAGCCCGCCTGATCCGGTAACACCAGCTTGTCCATCAGAAGGCTGAGTCTGTTTGCCAATACTTTAGCGAGGATTTTCGTGTCATTGTTGATCAGTGAAAGAGGACGGTAGTCACATGAGTCAGCGGGCTTACCAGGTTTCAGCAGCGAGGTAATAAGGGCCTCTCTAAGCGACTCTGGGAGGATCCCACATTTCTGTGCCTCCTCATAAACTTCCTTCAGTATGGGGATCAGCATTTGTAGAAATCAACAGGAAGGCCGTCAGACCCTGGGGCCTTCCCGGACCTCATCTGCATAATTGCTATCTTTATCTCATCAACACTGAGGGGTGCCGCCAAAAATTCCCGCTGATTATCCCCAAGCCAGCCAAGAGTAATGCCTGTTAGGAACGAAGAAAAATCAGGGGGTTGCGTCCTGCGAGAACTGTATAGGTCGGAATAGAATGATACAAATTCCCCGAGAATGTTTTGATTGTCTCTATGACGTATGCCATCACCATCACGGATCTCCAATATGTGATTGGAGAACCGGGGCGTACGGATCTGCATTGCCAGTGCTCTGCCTGGCCGCCCCCCCTCTCCATACCTACAGGCAGTGTGGTATTTACCCCTGAAGCGCAGTTCCCTCTATAGTCAGTCAGCTGATCTCTAAACAAGGCCTGTGCTGTCCCAGTTGCATCCTGTGCCATGTCCACCTCTATGCGTTTCAGCTCATCCTCAAGTTTGCGTAGATAGTTACGTATGTCCCGCAATACCCCAAAACTCTTTGCGATGCAGAAGCCTCGTATCGTATCTTTGAAGGCTTCCCAGACAACACCCACTTGTGTAACCGAGCCAATATTTTGCTGAAACAATTCAGCAATTTCCGCCCCGAGTTCTGCCCGGAAGGCGGAATCTAGTAGTGCATCCGGCATGAGTCTCCAGGTCCTAGAGGTAGAAAATGAATCAGGAGGAGCTAACGTCAGTCGCACCGGTGCATGATCCGAGTATGTTTTGGCAAGATGTTCTACGCTGGTTATCCACATGCCTGCCCCTCGGGAGACGAGCCAATAGTCCAAGCGTGCCCAGGTAGCGTGCATTGTTGTGTGGTGTGTCCCTTCCAATGTATCAGGGTGTACGTGTCTCCAGGCATCGAGGAGGCCATGATCTGTGATTATGTCGGTCAGTATGCCTCGTGCTTTTGTGTAGTGGTGCGGGAGGGGGTTAGATCTGTCCCGAGGGGGGTGAAATGCAATGTTAAAGTCTCCGCCCCAAATAATGTGTGTGGAGCCAATAGCGAGACTGCGTCCCCAGAGTGTAGTAAAGAAGTTAGGGTCATCTACATTTGGACCATAGCAACAGACAAGTGTGATCGAATGTGAACCTAGCTGGCCCCAAACCATACAGCTCCTTCCTTGTGAGTCATGGTCCACCCCTCCAAGTATGAAAGGGACATTCTTCCGAACAAGAATCGCTGTACCTCTGGAGTATGTGGAATAAGAGGAGAAGACTCTATGTTCTGCCCAAGGGAGAGTCGATAGTTTCAGGTTGAAGCAGTGTGATACAAAGACAAAGCTTCGAAGGTAAAACAAACATTTGTATTGATTCATATTAGTGATATTCATGCAAACAGTCTTCCTTCTAATGAGATTTCATTTTGTAAATGTAAAAGCTGTGACAAAATAATGCAGCTTGCAGAAGTTTGTACAAATTAAATGCGCTGTGCTTCAACAGCCTGGAGCAACCATGAATCTATAATGCAGTAAATGTTGTTTTATGCTACAAAGTTACTGTGGCAGGTAGATGTGTTTTCTTCCTCAGTTTGGATTTGTGTTTTTTTATTAAATGGATAAGTATTTGCAAACTGGACAAACTTGTGCTTCATTGTCTAAGTTTCATGCTGCAGACAGAAAAGAACACCTTTCAATTATTTTGCTTTCATAATCTACCACATCTGAAATATTTAAGCAGCGAAGTACCACGGATGTCTTTTCTATCCATCCAGCTTCCCAGCTGCCACACTTGTTTGAGGGTTCAATCCACATCAGCATTCAGGAGCGTAATGCAGGCCCCTGAAGCCCCTGCGGTGCAGGGGGGCCCAAGCAATCAGGGGGCCTCAACCCTTTAGGGGTCCCCATTCAGTCCAAAACCAATGATTATCTGTAAGATATGGAGGTCCAGGGTTGGTTCCCTCATCACATTCTGCGGGGGAGCCCATCATTTTGCATTACGCCATTGCAATAGCGTTTACCCCAAGCCATGTATCAAACACTTGGTTTCTATTGTAGATACGCTTGAGAGTTTATTTTGCATTAAATGGCACCTGGAAGCTCGCTGTATTTGTCTAGAAAGACTATACATGATGTATTTACCACAGTCTAGTGACATCAGTACCGCCTATATTAAGAAAATGTAATTGTTGCTCTATTAAAATTATAACAGCATGGTGGTGAGGTCACAGCACCTTCTGAAAGTACCAACAGAATGAAAACCACCTTCCTGAGAAGAACACAAACGGATATATCTTATGAACATGTCATGTGTTAATGTATTAAAAGTGTAAACGCAGCTCTGCAGCAACAGTGCTCTGTACATTAAATTATGCAAGCTCGGGTATATCAATTAGGCATTTTACATATTTGAATTCCACAATGGCATTACATTTCACATATTTATAATTGCATTAGGTTTCACACGTAGTTAAATTTTTAGTCAGAGGGAGATTGTGCTTTGCTCAGAATCACACACTTTTACACCATAATGTTGTCTTTAAAATCGGTGTACATTAAACTGTTTTAAATTTTCTATTTGATCCAATTTGCAAGTTGCATGTGAATGTGTGTATTTGCAGCTTTCTGATTTGCTGATACAGGAGATATTGCGGCAGCTGAAGGCTGCCGTCAGGCACAATGTATTAACTTGGCAGAAGTTGCCACTGTAATTCTCGTAGGATGCAGCAGGCATGGTGCTCGATTTGTGCAAAATCTGTTCCTTACTCGGTCCCCAGCACAAGTCTGTGTTTCTCATGTCACTTCCTCGATACAGCTGAAAAGTGTGTCTGTCTGGTGGTGGGCGCTTTATATAAGTGGAAGCAGACAATAATAGGGATTTGAATGTGACAGAACGGACATGACGCCCGGTGCCAGCGGGTACAGGCTTATATTTTACTTGCTGTTTTATAAAGCGCAAAGCTGACCCAAAACTTGTCAGAACAGCCCGCTAATAATGTCTATCCTCTAAACACAAAAGTCACACGTGTGGCTAACAAAGTGGATCTGAGATCAAAATATCAGATTTTGCAGCATAACTGAGATTCGTGCAGGAGCACTTTATATTACCACCTGTTACTGCACAATATAGTGCCTTTTTCAATAAACAAGTCATAACACTTTACAGAGTTTCTTTAAATTATATTGCACGCCTGCTTGCCAAGCTAAAAGTTACACACAAAAAAATATTATTAATCACATAGGCGAAACCTATTGCATTTACCAATGCTTGTTACGTTTGAAGCACTGCTAAAGTGCTATTCTTTAGTACAAAATACCTGTGGATAGACATTCGATCTTAAAGCACCCAATTTAAAAGTCTAAAAACCTTTAATTTCATTTGTATAAGAAGTAGGAAAACAGATATGAAATTTGGGCACGACAGAAGCGATGAAGCAGTGCAAAAAAATTAAGAATTTGAAAAACCTGGGACCATATTATGCTAACACTTCAAAGAGAGGGATCAGGGGCGATAAATGTCCAGCACACAAGCCACAAGAAATCAACTGTGAGTAGTAGGGTGTGCTGTTCCTAAGGAAAGAAGAGGGAGCAGGGGTAGAATAGCTCCTATAAGGAGCAAGGGCCCTCACACACCCGAAGAGTGTCATGCTTCATCATAGGGCAGCTCCATGTGGGCCGGCACTGCAATGCCCAACGGGCCCCGCAGGGGGGCTCTTTGCCAGATTTCTTTTATCCTATTTTCATGGCCGTAGATGAAGCGGGTGTGTGTGGGGCGTGTGGTGTATATACAAATGTGAGCAGTATGTGAGAAGAGTGCGAGTTTAAAAAATAACTATGGGAACCAGCTGGACTAACTTTAATTGGCAGGCTTCATGTCATGATTAAAAACCTAGCTGCTTGTATGCAGTGATTCTAATAATCCCATCAAGCATTAAGTGAGGATATCGGTCAACATGTTTCATGCCCTGCGTTGTCTCAAAGATCGTGACATTTCATCAGAACCTAGAGCGACTGTTAACTACTCACAACAGGGTGGTTCACATCTAGGTGTAGGAATAGGAAACCATGCCCTCACCAAATACACCAGCAGCTTCAGGGGTCCTCCCAGTTCGGGACCTAGGAAAGAGCTGTTACGGGAGCCAGAGGCTCCGGAGTCACGAGACGCGCAGTAGCGTTGCGACCGACACGGTCGTTTGGTTCTGCTTGTGGTGGGCAACCTACCCTCCATAGATTCCGGAATCCAGTATGGATCATATTATGCTACGCACGAGTGCATACAAATGCAGAGGGAAACTGTGCACTCATACAATATACGCTAACGTGCTGACTCTGCCACAACACAGCTCACATACACACAGCAGTAACAACAGCTCTGTGTTTCTGAGCCCTGCTTCCATCAGCGCATTTACTAACTCAAAGAGTTAGCGCATAAGTACATAATAGGCTTTAAGAGAGGTTTCTTTAAAGAATAGACAGTGAGCGTCTGCCTGAAACACCGAGCACAAAATACATCTTTGAACGTAGTAAGTACGGGAAAGGAGGTTTATGTTCCATCAAGAAAGAAACAGACAAAAAAAATCGATGCCATTGTGAACGATAAATATTACACCCCTGTTAGGCGCACACAGGGGAGTCTGGAGGGGCTACTGTTAAATGAGCAGCTCAGTGTTAAAATAAAACGTGGCAACAAGACATCCTTTGCATCGGAATGTCCTCTAAAGCAGGCTACTTGATACATCATGCAAGATGGAATATGACCTCAACCATCCATCAATCATTTTAGTCAATGGTGTTGTAGGAAGGTAGGATCCTTCTGCATGGTTACCCCCACTTTTTCCCTGGTGTTGTAATGATTACTAACTAGTCTGACTGGGATCCTGCTAATCAGGGTCCCAGTCTCTGTGCTTTGGCTCTATAATTGGACATGGTGAGTACTTAGGTACACTCCAGATTGGCTATTGGTGTCCCTAGCATATGGTACTAAGGTACCCAGGGCATTGGTACACCAGGGGTCTCCCATGGGATGCAGTATGTATTATGCCACCCATGAGAGACCACTCAAATTGTGACTACAGGCCTTTCCATTGCAGCCTGTGTAAGCAGGTGCTAGCACCACTTACGACAGATATACATTTTTCTTACATCTGAGGTCACTGCACTTAAAACCTGTAAGTCACTCCTAAGGCAGGCCTTTCAATCCTGAAGGCAGGGTGCTCAGTTCTAAGTGTGAGGGTGCCCCTGCATGAGCAGGACACCCCTACAACCCTCAGAGTCCATTCTCCCGGGTTGCAAGTGCATCAGCCATTACCTAGAGTGGCCATGCATCATTACGCGATGACCATCTCTAAACTGGCTGTAACAAACCCTGTCGTGTTTGCTATCAACCATGTTGGAATCATACCCCCACACCATAAACGGGTTTTGAGGTATGATTCCATGGACTGTAAAGCTCCTCCAGGGAGGCCCCCAGTGCTCCCAGTACCAGTCTTCTAGACCCGGACAGCAAACTATGGCTGCTGCCGACCAGAGACACAATTCCGCCCTCCTGCTGCTGAGTCAAGCTCGAACAGAGGCAGGCAGGACAATAGGTATCCTATCACAGGGAGGTGTGACCACCTCCCAGACAGGACTTAGTGTATTGGGACAGGGTGGGAGTGCTTGCCAGTGCCACTGAGACTGCTGGAAGGGCACATTTGGAGCCCTCCTTGCATACTCCAGTTCAAACCAGCTCAGGGAGCCATTGGCTCCTGCTCTGGCGCGAAACTGGACAAAGGACATGGGGGTATCCTCCCCAGTGTCCAGCCCCTCCTGTGGGAGAGACCCCTGAATTGTCCCAACCCTTTCCTTAGGGTACTTAAGGGCTTACCTGTGGGTGGGTCCCTAGATTCGTCATGGGACAAGATTCAGATCTATCACCACTTCAACTTCGACCGTCTGGGCACTCTGGACATCGCTGGACTTCGCTTTGGGAATCAAGACTGCAAATGGGAAGGCTCCTGCTGCTCCTGGTCTCGTCTTCCTGCAGGTCTGCTGCAACGTCTGTGCCTGTGCTCCATACAGGTTATTCACCAGGCCTGTGGACATCCAAGACACCCGAAGGAATCTCTCTTGGAGTGAAGGAGTCACTTTCCTGCATCTGCAGGCACCGCAACGAAGCTGACCGGTCTGCTGTTCCTGAGCTCCTATGGACTCCGAAAGGATCAGCAACACAGGTGGTGGTTCTGCAACTCCCTTGTGGCCTGCACTGTCTTCCTAGCAAGTTGGAGGTCAGTGTCACTCGTTGGAACCGCTGGAGCAGTACCCCTGTGCCCTGCGTCAACTTGCCGTTGCCAAGGCTGGTTGACTATCTCCCCCAGAGATCTTCGGGCTTCAAGAAGCTCCAGCCTCAAGCATCTCCTGCAGCCAAGTTCCTCGTCTGCACCCTATCCTTTGCACCGTGGGCCTTCATCCTTTGGCGAGCTGCTCGAGGTCCTCTTGCGACTTCTGTGCCTCCGGCCTGTGGGTCCTCATGAGGGTCTTCTTTGGCTCCAGTGGGCTCCCCTGCTTGCTTGCGGCCTGCTCTGACTTACCTGCTCATGGTGAGTCACTTGGAACTTGCTGGTCCCGACACTGCACCTTTTTTGACGACTACATTGTTTGCTGCTGCCAAGGCTTGTTAATGCCCCTGCCGGACACTGAACCCTTGGCTCTCGACATCCGACGTGGGACAGCTCGTGAATCGCTCCTGGTCTTCCTCTGCATCTCTGACATTGGTGGGCATTCGTCTTCTGTGCCTCCTGGTCACTCCTGAGTGGCATAGACTCTGTCGCATCTGCTTGCAGGTACCTCTCATCCTGAATCCACCTTTGGGTTCCACCAGACACTTCCACCTTCCTCTCCAGCGGCATCTTTTCCAAAGTCCTCCATTGTGGTCTATGGCGTTTTCCGACATCACTTCACACCTATGCACCCGGCTTCCCTGGTGTAGGTAACCTGGTTCCTGGAGTATCCACGGGTGGGGTGACTCTTCAACCTTCTATCTTCCACGGGGTTTCTTCAGGGTCCACTGGGAAGGGTCCTTCTTCTATAAAATTGCAACCGCGACTTACCCATTGACTTCCATTGAGTACGGAGTCGTGTTCCCACTCTGCACACGGCCTCCCTGGGGTTCCTAGATGCTCACTTTGGGTGGTTCCTTGGGTCCCCGACTCTTCTTCATCTTCTGGGTCCACTCTTGGCTCAAGTCATGGTTCACATTCCACTATTTTAGTATATGGTTCGGTCTCCCCCTGGAGACCACTGTGTTTTATGTGCTATGTACGAATTCTATGGGCAAAGTATTGTGTGTATTGTGCATATATCTCTGGGTAGGAGATATTGTATTGTGTTAGTGAAGTGTTAATAATAAATACATATTTTTTATGACTACACAGTGTGCTTCTTTTTTACTTAACTCATACCATAAGATTAAGTACTGGTAAAACAAGCTGCTTTACACTCCTTCTGGACTAAGACTGAAGGCTGCTCTCCACAGCTACCACTTAGAGACCTTTCAAAACATTCTCCCCCAGTCAAGAGATCTGGGTTAAATCCATCATTCTTTTGCTCACCATGCCACCCCAGTTTAGACCTGGCCATATGAAAATCAGTCTTGACCCTGTGCCCCATGAGAACAGTCCAGCCCGAACTGCCAAGCCAGTTCCTCCCTGGACCGGAAACAAGCATCCTAGGACCGGATTCAGGGTTTCACCCCTCATCAGCCAGGAAAGCTTGAATCCAGTGGCACAGTGAGCCCGGGACCCCGAAACCGGTCCTAGGATGCTTGTTTCCAGTCCAGGGAGGACCTATCCTGGCAGTTCGGGCTGAACTGTTCCCACTGGGCGCAGGGTCAAGACTGATTTGCATATGGCTGGGTTCAAACTGGAATGGCATGGCAACAAAAAAATTATGGATTTTGGCCCAGATCTCTGTACTCGGGTGAATGTATGACATTGTTCTGCATTCGGGCTGAACTGTTCCCATGAGGCACAGAGTCAAGACTGATTTGCTTATGGCCAGGTCTAAAATGGGGTGGCATGGTGAGCAAAAGAATGATGGATTTAAACCAGATCTCTTGACTGGGGGTGAATGTTTTGATTTGTTCTGCATTCCGTCCATCAATTGTTCTTTTTGCCTTTGTCATCCCGAGTGGGATGGGTATGCCCAGACGTGGGTCCCGTGCTCTCCATGCCACTGGAGTCGAGCTATCCTAGCTGATGAGGGGTGAAACCCCGAAACCGGTCCTAGGATGCTTGTTTCCAGTCCAGGGAGGACCTGGCCTGGCAGTTCGGGCAGGACTGTTCCCATTGGGCGCAGGGTCGAGACTGATTTGCATATGGCTGGGTTCAAACTGGAATGGCTAGCAAAAAAATGATGGATTTAGGCCCAGATCCCTGTACTGGGGTGAATGTATGACATTGTTCTGCATTCTGTCCATCAATGGTTCTTTTTGCAACAGTTACATAAGTGAGCACCATATACTAAGCCAGCCTCTCACAGGTGTTATCCCCTATCTTCCAGCTACACCGTGTACAAGGCAGGGCTATCTCACCTTTACACCTCTGTTCTTTATTTTGGTGCTGGATCACCTTCTCATCTGCCTAAGTGAACAAACAAACTCTACCGCACTTGAGTGATGACAATAAAAGATCCACACTATTCTGCTCTCTACAACCCAATCAGAATTCTTCCCAGTAAATTATTGCTGCAAATTAAAATTGTAGGTGATGAAGGCATCCAATGGGATCCCACTTTAAGTACCTGAAAATTAATTTCACCAATAGCCATGAGAAGAAAGCAATGATAAGTAAAGAGGGAGCGCTCCGATTTGTGGAAATGGCGACATATGGTTACGTCCCCATTTGATTTGTTTTCTCTTCTGCTAGTGCTCATCTCTAACAACTTAGATAAATAGATGGACACATTTGATGGAGTTGTAAAAGGCAGCGTACAACTATGAATAAACTCAAGGCAACTAAAGACAGTGGTGTGATTGAAGTACCTGACTTCAAGGCTTACCATAACACCCTGACCACAGGGTAGTTTCACCTTGGTTCAGAACTTCTCTCCATGCCCCCCATCACTGATAAGTAAGGCACATCACAACTAGAGATAACATTCCAAGGCTTAAGGACTCCCAAAAATCCTTCCCACCAAAAAAGCTATTCGTCAACCAGATACCAAGGGTGGGGTTAAACTCATGGATTCCTTAAAGCCCTCTTGTGGTACACAGAGTTCAAGTTCCGACCTTTTGCATGAAAGGATAGGGCTGCCTGGGGAATCTTGACTGGGTCAGATGTCATGAAGGAGTGCATTCATAACCGACCTTCATAATCAATTTGACATTGGGAGATGGGTCTTTATCTTGTTACATCAATTACAAATTCACATTAGTAATCGCACTCCCTTCTCTGAAGCTATATGCTCACTAACGCACAAGTTACTAACTTGTGTAACGATATATCTGTAAGAGACAGTAGTTAGTGACAGATTCCTTACCTTAGAATATCCCCAGGCGTCAGGCTGGATCCGGAAAGTTTTTGCGTAGCAGTACCCTTAGCGCGTCGGTAGGCGGCGTCGTGCGGCTCCGCGTCCGTCGTCGGCGTCGTGATCGCCGGGATGACGTCGCGGGCAGTACTTAGACGCCGCCCTGCGCGCTGACATCAGTTCTGTACACGACTTTCCGCGCCAGGAACGCAGAGCCATGCAAGAAGCTGACATAGGTGTCTGAAAAATACTAGGGCCCTGAAAGGGATGTCCTTAACCCTAGAAATCAGTTCGCAGAACGGGGAGGATGGGTGGGCGGTAGGAATCTGTCACTAACTACTGTCTCTTACAGATATATCGTTACACAAGTTAGTAACTTGTGCATCTGAAAGAGACACGTTAGTGACAGATTCCTTACCTTAGAATAGATACCCCAGCAATACCAAACCCGGTGGTGGGTCTGCGAACAAAGATCAGACAAGGAAGTCCCGGAGGACAGAACGGCCAAAGAAGCCGTCCCTCCGGACCTGACTGTCAAGGCAGTAATGCTTTGCAAACGTGTGCAGCGAGGCCCACGTAGCTGCCTGACAGATATCCTGCAGCGGAACACCGCAGCCTAAAGCCGTGGTAGCAGCCGTTGCCCTGGTGGAATGGGCACGCAGCCCAACAGGAGGCTCCTTCTTAGCCAAAGAATAGCAGGCTTTGATACACAAGGTTACCCAGCGGGAGATGGTTCTCTTGTGCACCGCCCGACCTTTTTTGGCGCCCTTTAGCCAACAAAGAGCTGGTCACCCACCCGGAAGTGTTGTGTGCGGTTGATATAAAAAGAAAGCGCACGTTTGGGGTCCAGACGGTGGAGCCTCTCTTCCTCTCTGGAAGGATGCGGAGGCGGAAAGAAGGTGGGCAAAGTGATGGTCTGCCCAATGTGGAAGGCAGTAACCACCTTTGGCAAGAAGGACGGACGCGTCCTAAGAACAACCTTGTCTGGATGGACAGACAGAAAGGGAGGTTTGCATGAAAGAGCCTGGAGCTCACTCACCCGCCGAGCGGAGGTGATGGCCACCAGAAAGGCTGTCTTCAGAGTGAGAAGACGAAGAGGACAGTTATGTAGAGGCTCAAAGGGAGCGCACATAAGAAAGGTAAGAACCAAGTTCAAGTCCCACTGAGGCATTACAAACGGAACAGGAGGGAAGAGGTGTGTAATGCCTTTTAGAAACCTGTTAACGACAGGGGACTTGAAAAGGGAGGGCTGATCAGGAAGCCTGAGGAAGGCTGAGATGGCACAAAGATAGCCCTTGATGGTACCCAGGGCAGAAACCCTGTTGGGCCAGGGAAAGAAGGAACAGAAGAACCTCAGAAAGAGGGGCAGAAAGGGGATTCACAGCCTTTGCTGTGCACCATGCCACAAACTTGTTCCACCTGCAGGCGTATACCACCTTAGTGGAGGGACGCCTGGCTGCCAGAATCACATCACAAACTTCGGGAGGCAAGTCGAAAGGAATCAACTGCCGCCGCTCAATCTCCACGCAAGCAGGTGGAGGCTGGACAGGTTCGGGTGGAGGACCGTTCCCTGCTGCTGCGACAGAAGATCCTCCCGAAGAGGCAGACGGATCGGGGGATCTACGCTCATACTGAGTAGCTCGGGATACCAAACTCTTCGAGCCCAGTCCGGAGCCACAAGAATGACTTGGGCCTGGTCGTGCCGAATCTTCTTCAACACTCTGGGTAGAAGTGGTATAGGCGGAAAGGCGTACAACAGACCGCAACTCCACTCGCGACGAAAAGCGTCGCCGAGCGAGTGCCGCCTTGGAAATTCCAACGCGCAGAACTGATGACATTGTGCGTTCTCTTCGGTGGCGAATAGATCTAACCAAGGCTCTCCCCACTGTAGAAAGAGTCCTTGCGCCACTTCCGAGTGAAGACGCCATTCGTGATCCATCATGCACCTGCGGCTGAGTTCGTCCGCCCTGGCGTTCAGGGAACCTGCCAGGTGTTGAACCATCAGGAACATGCCCTGATGTTCCAGCCATGTCCAGAGGCGCAGAGCCTCCTGACAGAGGGTCCACGACCCCACCCCGCCTTGTTTGTTGCAATACCACATGGCGGTGGTGTTGTCTGTGAACACCTGCACTACCTTCCCTTTGACAGAGGGAAGGAATGCCTTGAGTGCAAGTCGGATCGCCCAGAGCTCCAGAAGGTTGATATGGAGCCGGGACTCCGCCGGAGACCAGAGGCCTCTGATCTCCGCCTCTCCCATGTGACCGCCCCATCCCAGAAGGGACGCGTCCGTCACAACTGTGTGCTCTGGCTGGGGAAGGGAGAGGGATCTGCCCATGACCCATTGCCGGTTCGAGAGCCACTACTGCAACTGTTTTGCAGTCCCCTCCGAGATCTGAACGTGATTGGACAGGTTGCCCTGGTGCTGCGCCCACTGGAACTTCAGGTCCCACTGCAGAGCCCGCATTTGCCATCTGGCATGATTGACCAGCAGGATGCAGGAGGCCATGAGGCCCAGCAGCCTCAGGGTCATCCGTACCGAAACCCAGGATAAAGGCTGAAAGATTGGAATCATAGCCTGAATATCCCGGACTCGCCGTTTGGGAGGATTGGCCCGAAACTGCGTCGTGTCCAGAACTGCTCCGATGAAAAGGAGCTGTGGAGAAGGAATCAGATGCGACTTCGGCACATTGATGGAGAACCCCAGCGAGTGCAGGAGTTCGGCCGTAGTCTGGAGGTGGGAGACGACTGCCTGGGACGAGCCCGCCTTCAGCAGCCAGTCGTCGAGGTAGGGGAAGACTGGAACCCCTGCCCGGCGCAGATGAGCTGCGACCACCGCCATCACTTTCGTGAACACCCGAGGGGCACTTGTAAGGCCAAAGGGGAGCACGATTAACTGAAAATGCTCGAGGCCTACCGTGAACCGCAGGTAACGCCGGTGGGCCGGCAGGACAGGGATGTGAAAATAAGCGTCCTGCAAGTCCAACGCTACCAACCAGTCTCCAGGGTCGAGGGCAGTCAAGACCTGAGCTAGGGTGAGCATCTTGAACTTCTCCTTCCGGAGGAAGCGATTGACGTTCCGGAGGTCCAAGATAGGACGCATGTCCTCCTTGTCCTTTTTGGGCACCAGGAAGTAGTGGGAGTAGCAACCACGTCCTACTTCTGGGGTCGGAACATGCTCGATGGCCGTCTTGGCCAAGAGGGCTGTGACTTCCTTCTGCAGAAGCACCAAGTGATCCCCTGACATGCGGTGGAATTGAGGTGGCATGGCTGGGGGGGTGGTCTCGAAGGGGAGGGAGTAGCCCATTCGGACAATGTCCAAGACCCACCTGTCCGAGGTGATGGGACGCCAGTGGTGAAGGTGATGGCGGACCCTGCCCCCTACTGGCATGCTGTGCACCGGAAAGGAGGGACTAGGAGGGCTTGGAGGCCGTGGAGGGGTTGGAGGTGGTGGCCTGACCCGCACGCTGGTTGCCCGAACCGCCACGGCGGTATCCACGTCCTCGGCCACGCGAAGACGCTTGCTGCGCGGGCCGGTGGCTGGGCAGCTGACGTGACTGGGCGCCCCTTCCGTGGCCACGAAAGGGGCGAAAAGCAGAGGTTAGCGGAGGGCGTACAACAGAAAGGCCCAGGGACTTGGCAGTAGCCCGTGAGTCCTTAAAACGCTCCAGCGCATGGTCTGCCTTCGAACCAAAAAGACCGACTCCATCAAAGGGCATGTCCATGAGTGTATTCTGGACATCACCCGAGAAACCAGTTGTTCTCAGCCAGGCGTGGCGATGTAGCGCCACCGTCGTCGCAAGCGATCTGCCCAGCGAGTCGGCGGTATCAAGGCCACAACGTATGGTGTATTTAGCCGCATCTCGCCCTTCCGCAATGGCGCGGGTAAGCAGTGTCTGGACCTCCTCAGAACACTGCGGCAAAACAGCCGCCACCGAATCCCACAGGGAGTGGGTATATCGGCCCAAAAGGCAAGCGGTGTTGACGGACCGCAAGCCAGCACTGGAGGAAGAAAAAGCCTTCTTCCCAAATTGGTCCAGGCGTTTGGATTCCCTATCCGGAGGGGCGGTAGGGAAGGCGGTTTGGGAGGCAGAGGCTTGGACAACCAAGCTCTCGGGGTGGGATGTTGGGAGAGAAACAAGGGGTCGCCCGGAGCAGGGCGATGGCGTCGGGCCACGTTCCTATCCACAGGAGCCCCTGTGGTGGGTTTGGACCAGGCACCCAAAAGAACATCAGTGAGTGCATCATTAAACGGCAGCACAGTCTCCGAGGAGGAAGCCGCCGGCTGAAGCACTTCTGTCAGGAGGTTAGTCCTGACGGCCACAGTAGGCAATTGGAGATGTAAGGCTCCAGCTGCTCTACGCAACACCGTTGCAAAATTAGCTCCCTCCTCCGTAGCCACGGGAGGAGACAGCATGCCAGGGTCAGGGGAGGTGTCTAGATCACTGGCATCCCCAAGTTCCTCAGCCCAGTCCGGATCATACTCATACTGTTGTGTGAGAGGGTCATCAGACCCCTCCCAGCTCTCTAGGTCCTCCTCAGGTTCAAAATATGGAGGAGGAGGGACATTTGGGATCCAAGGTCTCATCGGCGCCGGAGCCGGCGTCTTGCGACGTCGGTCCGGCTCCATGTCCGGAGCCGGAGAGAGCCGGGGACCGACGCCGTCCGGAGCCCCGGACGGCGTCAGGAACGGCACCGGGGACATCGGCGTCGGGCGGAGGCGTGGTTAGGTCAACCGGCGTCGATGGGGGTTGCGGTACCACCGGAGCCGGGATCGAGGCCGGGCCGGAGCTGAGGCCGGGATGAAGGCTGGTGGGACAGGCGGCGCCGGGACCGGAGTCGACGGCGACGCCGGGGCAACCCCATCAGGGCCCGCGGGGCCCGAAGGCGCACCGGAGGGACCTGGAGGCCCGAAGATGCGGGCCATGGCCGACAGGAATTCCTGTATTTTGGCCGGAGTCGCCCACGAACCCGGAAAGGACGGGTAATGCGGGGGCAGCTCTATAGGCATGTCCGGGGACGGTGCCGACTGGGGCCTCAGCCGAGTCGCGAGACCGGCGAGGCGAAGTCTTAGAGCGATGACGCTTCTTAGACTTTTTGTGCTTCGACTTAACCGAGGAGCGCGAAGACTTGGACTCCGACGACCGGCGGGGACTCCGCGACCGGCCCCTCGACCTCTCCCGGGACCGGGGCTTGGTGCGGCGCGGAGCCGACTGCCGGACCTCGAGTAGCTTTCGAGACCGCTCTCGCAAAGCCTTCGGGTGAAGTTTCCGGCAGTCAGGGCACGACTTCGTGTCGTGGTCTCGGCCGAGACAGAAGAGACACTCCAGATGCGGGTCCGTGATCAACATCATGCGACCACAGGCGCCGCATGGCTTGAAGCCGGGCATCCCTACGACACCTAGGAGTCGTGAAGACTCGAAAAAGAAACAGTGAAAAAATTCACAAAAAAGTTAGTCAAAAATTGACTACGGCACTGCTCTTCCCGGATCTGCGCTTACTGGCGTCAGCGCGCAGGGGCGGCGTCTAAGTACTGCCCGCGACGTCATCCCGGCGATCACGACGCCGACGACGGACGCGGAGCCGCACGACGCCGCCTACCGACGCGCAAGGGTACTGCTACGCAAAAACTTTCCGGATCCAGCCTGACGCCTGGGGATATTCTAAGGTAAGGAATCTGTCACTAACGTGTCTCTTTCAGATCAGATATTCTAAATACAACCTCTCAGCAATCTCGTGGAGGCACCAAACCTTCTTGAACTTATAAAGTACTATGTCCGTCATTATGAGGTGGACAGATTTTGACCGAGTAACTCTGCCCCCAGAGATACTATTACTAGGGACACTGATAAGTCCCAGGGGATGGAGTTAACAAGGATTACAAGTGAAGCATTGAGGTTTCACTGAGAAATTGGGAATTTCCAGGGGAATAAGTAATTCTGGATCCAATTCCCCCAGTAATGTCATGGTTTCCGTATATGTTTTTTTACGTCAATGTTGGATTTAAATTAGAAATTGCCTGAAAAGGTGGGCTTCGAGCTGCATGTGGAAGATTGAGAGAGGGGTCAGTGTTCTCAGCTTAGGAGGCAACAAGTTCTAGGCTGCCATAGGTGTTCCAGAGAAATATTGTTTCTGTGCTGCAGTTGTTCCAAATTTAGGCAGATCCAGAAAAAGAAGGGGTAGCTGGCTTCCAAGGACTTGGGAGCCCCCATAGAAAAATAGTATGTCAGCTAGATAGGGAGGGCTTCTTTTTTAGTGGATTGCTTTATGCATGGGACAACATGTATTGAATATGATTCTGGCTGTAATGTGTAGCCAATGACGATTTCTAAGTATGGGCATAATTTAATCAAATCTCCTTCCCAAATACAAAAAGCCTAGCTGCTGAGTCTAGTAATGCTCTGAGTGGAGTGATGGATGTTTGTGGTGCCCCTTCTAGGATGGAGTTGCAAAAGTCGATCCTTGAGACAACCACAGAATACATTTTCGTTTTCAGATGTTCGATGGGGATGAGCTATCAGATTATTTCACGGTATAGAGATAGAAATTGGTGAATTTGGCCATATCATTGATGTGAGAGATTAATGAGAGGTTACAGCCACAGGTCAAATGTAGGGATGTGACTGACAGTGTTAGTGTGGAGATACTAAGAGACTTCGGTAGAACCTGCGCTTAAGGGAAGCAGAGAAGAGGACAAATTCAGGTTTCTGGGGTTTTAGTAGTACGAAGTTCCCTGTCATCCATGTTTGCACATAATATAGGCAATGTAGCTTTATTGGCAGCACAGAACTGGGGAGCATGGTAGTGGGTGATGTAGCAGTAGAATAGTGGGTGGCACTCAAAGTGCAAAAGGGCTGAGGAAGTTGAGGGGGGTACGAGGGAAGTAGCCATTGGGTGAGGTGGTTAGGCAATGAAAGATTTGATATCAGCAGTGGAAATATACATGCCACACAAAACACTGTGAGACTGAAACTCTTTTGGACAGGACAAACAGAAGAATTGGAAGCTAAGCCATCAAATCAGGAGGAGGGAAGTGAGATAAACGAGAGAGAAATCCAATCATGAGTAAGAAGCTGACTCAAGGCCAACTCTATGTATTTTGCATTGTTCATAATAAGTCTTAAAATGAATGTCCCTGATGCACTAGGACTTTCTTGAAAAATGTAGTGGATAGCTAACCACCACAGAAAACCTTCTGGATCAATACAATGGACCTGGCCAAGAGGAAAGCTGACAAACATAGCAAAAGAGGGCCCATCCTAATAAATAGATCCCTCCATTCGCATTCCCAATGGTGGGGGGTTCTGCCAAGAGGATTTTCTGTGTGAGCTGGAAAAGACAGGCTGGTGAATGGAACAGTTTTCTATTTCCGGTGGCTGCCCTGTTATCATCCACCTCAAAATGAGGGCCTTCTATTCAGATTTTGAACCTCGGCCAAAACAAATAGGAACTATCACTTGAAGCCGTGACAGGCAAGTAGCCTACACTATCATGATTTTCACGAATTCTGGAACTAGAAGTTTGTTTGCTGTTATAGTTTATTGGCTATAAGAATCCCATTGCAGGGAGAACAATGCTGGACAGAGTGATATGCAAGCAATAGCAAGCAAATGATAGAGAGCTATTAAGAGGGTGAGTGCTTACAATGGAAATGTAATGAAGAAAGAAAATGGGGAAAGATAAAGAGCGATGAATGGAATTGGCAGAAAAAGTCATACAAAGGGAGTGAGGAGGAATGAGGAAACCCATTGTGAGAGGACAAGAGGTGTAAAGAAAATGTAATTCAGATGACCGCAGACTTAGAAGGAGAGAGAGAGAGGGAAGATAGACAACATGTTGAAAGAAGAGAGATGCCACCATAAGAGGCAACTCTAGAGACTGGAAAGGATACATCTGATGGTACCACATAATATCAGTGCACTCTGTTCTATAAGAGACTCTGGTAGGTCTTTATGCAATGCAACTAAACACAGAACTATCTGTCTGTAATGTGATATTTTACTATTTCATTTTGTTTATAAACATTTTTGTACAAGCACAACATGTTAAATATTATTTTATGTTGTTTTGCATAGTCCATTACACTTACCAACAAGACTTGTTTCATACTCTCTTTCCAAGTTTTATCTACTGTGTTGAATCGTCTTCCTTCCTCTGGCATCTGGGCCATAATATCTGGTGAGCTAAAAATAGGCTCCAAGTAAAGCCAAGTTGCTTGAACCTTCAACCACTCATCCAAAATTTCTTGCAGCAACAAAAGCTTTCCTTCCCAGTCTCTGTGGAAGCAACCATTTTAGTTAGCACTAGTTTAAAGAACACTTCAGAATAAAATAATGCACGAAAACAAAATGACAAGCCATATTAGTATACTAAATCATTAAAATCTTTAGCCATTTAGTCTCTCATACAGCAAATGTAGAATACAAATAAAACCTTATCTGAAAGGAGTTCTTCGATTGGGACTACCATAACAGTATTAAAGATGGTCAGACACACACCAGATCGTATCTAGGCATGGAGACCCAACCCACACAGGCATACTGCCAACATCTGGTAAAATAATTCAGAACCTTCCTAAAACCTTGAGGATAGGTATTTGCAGTATTAGTGGTGGTACATACTCTTGACCTTGGGACCAGAAGTGACTGTCTTCTCATCTTTTGCACAGAGAAGATAAGCTGGTGATAATCCACATTGGCTTCTCAATCTCATCAGTCTTGTGTAAACATAGGGTCCATTGCATTCACTATTTACAGGGAGACAAGGTTGTGAAGGCATAAGGCGATTAAAAACAGGGTTTTTAAAAGATATCATTATCCTTTGGGAACATATGTGGAGTCTGCCTCAGAATGGATATGTAATTAAATGTTATAACCGAAATTGCAAGTAGGCTACAGATTTCTTACTTACTCAAACCACCGTAGTTCACAGGCCGAAAGACCCACAGGGATTGGCATAGTCTAACCTAAGTTGATCAAAACACCTATCAGCTTCGAACTGAAATAGACATCAATACTTAATATGTTGAAATCAGTCTAAGCAAACGTGCAAGCTTATTCTATGCTGGCAAATGCTATTTGGTGGGCAATGTTTACAGGATGAGAGTGGCAGAAGGGACGGTTGGCCAACATGTGACAAAGGCCAAAAAGCATAACCTTGGGAGAATTAAGTTTGAGCCTACTATATCCAGCCACTTTCTAACCAGATCAACAGAGTAAATAAATAAGCTTCATTTCATAGCTAGGGGACACATCTGGCTCCAGAGAATACACACCAGGGGCTCCATGTGAATGTTAAAGAGAGAAGGAGGAAGCAGGGATCCTCACAGTTTAAATGACAAGGATAGACATGAAAATGAAGTAAAAAGTCACAGTCCCATCTGCTGAACACGATCTGCAAAGAAAAGCCAGAATAATTCAAAAGTTTTTATTGGGCAAGGGCTCAATACCAAATAGCGCACCACAGTGTTTAATGCGGGGTAGAGATCGAGAATGATGAGGACAGACATATCTCCCTCATATACCTGCTTAAGTAAGTTGTATTAGACCATTATTAAGGTGGTCAGTAATCAACTTTTAGGGCTCCAGAAATATTTGTAGCTGTCAAACCACCACGTTCTCCAGTTTCTTGGATGACCAGGGAACTGCCTTATTTGAATGGATATTATTCAAAATACTGGTATCAAAGATCTTTTCCGGGGCAGAATCAGAATGGCACTCAAAGTTTAAGCGCTCAGTCATTTCTGAAGAGAGAAATGTTCACAAAGTTGGCGGCGTAATAAGGCAGAACTGCCTTATATCTGATGCTCATCAGGACTGGTAAGCAGTGCTCTGAGCGGCAGTTAGATTTCAAGGATTTGAGAGGTCAGATTATATCCACCAATGGCCTCAATATGTCCTACATCAGGGCTACATAAATTGGGGAAAATTGCCACACGAACAAGCTCATTTGGCCGGCCATCAGGTGGCCTCTCAATTTTCATAAAGCAAAAAGCGAAATTGAAGCGACACCTTTTAACCAAAACAACCAGGGGCTGCAAGTGGTAACAATAAAAGGGCTAATGTTCGGTCAGAAGGTCTTTCCTCTGCTCCTTATCAACTGTTATTTTAATCCTCAAAAAATCCAGAAATTATGCGCAATTGACTCCCTCTGTAACAGCTTAGAAGAAATTCTTCCGTCCCACCCCTCCCACGAAGCCGTGATCGCGTGGGACTTTAACACTAAGGCCCTAGCCTTAACTTTGGACCTAGGGCTCCAAGCAGCAGACAAAGTCCATGGAGTGGGCACCTCAACAGGAGCAGAAACAAATACCCTTGTCAGGAGAATCAAATGGTGCCCCACACATTCCTCCCACCTACTTAAATGGCACAATAGGTTGACCAATAATCACAACAATTCAATCGAGGGGGTGATACTAAACCAATGGGACACAATGATCAAAACATTGTTAGTTTCCATCCTGGGGCCCAGGGACCATCAACACTCCCAAAGCCACCATGAATCACCCACCACAAACAGCTTTACAATCAGGGTATCAACAGAGGAACCTAAGGAGAAGCCTCTGCATATGCAAAACCAATCCCACAAGTAAAAACTTAAGGACAGTTAAAGACTCGCAAAAAGCATACAAGAAAATCGTACAGGAAGAAAAGACAGCTTTGCAAGAAAGGGAATGGCTAAAGATACACAGAATGCTTGTGGACAGATCACTTGCCCGCTTCTGGAGCTATGTGAATAAACTAAAAGCACCTTATTCAACGAGGGAAAACAGGGTTTCTGAAAGCGGATGGGTGAGGCATGTATCTGGTCTATTCTCTAGCCACCCTGAAACTACAATCTGTATGGACAAACAAGGGCCCACTGAGTAGTTTTTAGGGGGCCAACAGGAGTTAACTTCACCAACCCAAATCTTAAAGCTCATTAAGGATATGAAACATGACAGAGCACCAGACCCCAACGGGCTTCCAGCAGGCATCTACAAATGCGCACCAGATGGCTGGGCATCACTTTTATCCCTGCTCTTCAACTCCGTCTTTAGCTTGGGTCAAATTCAAGAAGCTTGGAGAGGCTCCACTCTATGCCTGATATTTAGGAAAAAAAGCGATCCATCAAAGACGTCCAACTATCGCTTAATAGCTTTACTAGACTTGGAGGCAAAAGCATACGCGCAAATATTATGAAAGAATCTGGAAACATGGATAACAGAAAACGGATTGCTCCCATTCTTTCAAACAGGCTTTCGTGGAGGAGCAGCCACCACTGATATCATTTCATTAGCTGCCCTCTGCCATCAAGCTGCTCAACATAAACAACTCCCACTCTTCTGCTGTTTCATAGATTTTAGTGCAGTGTTCGATAAAGATGACAGACCTACACTGTGGATGAAGCTAACACACAGGGGTATCCCACCTAACCTCCTAAGGGCCATAACTTCTCTGTATTCTGCAACGTTGGCCCGTGTGAGAACCGGCCCAAACACACTTACCCCCAAAATCACCACTTTTGGGGGTCTAAAGCAAGACTGTGTGCTAGCACCTTTACTTTTCAATTTATAAACAGCAGATCTGGGGAAGGCTCTAGCAAACCATAGCTTTGCTCTCCCTCGTTTGGGTCACAGACCACTTCACTTGCTTCAGTATGCAGACAACAGTGTTATTATGGACCATACAAAAGTGGGTCTCCAACGAACACTGACCAGCCTCCTTGCATACAACGAGAAGAACTTTCTCACCCTTAATCCAGAAAAAACAAAAAATAGTAGTATTTGGCCGCTATAAGAACAGGAATTCGCTTTCATGTACCATGGGATCCAAGACCATAACTTTGGCAGGCAAATATAATTATCTGGGGGTGTGGGTCACTGAATCTGCTCAACCCTCTGCCCACAAAAGTTCACTAAAAAAGAAATCAACAGCAATCATTTATGAACTAGCCAGCCTTAACAATAAAATAAACAGCCCTTCGGCCGCTGCAATAATTAATGTTACTCAGGCCTCCCTTCTCCCAGCATTACAAAACGGACACCAAGCCTTTCCTGGTGCCTGTTCGGAATGCATGGAACACGCTCAGCGCGTCAGATACAAGAAAATGTCCAACTCCCTAAATATCTCTGCAGATCGAGACTTAGATTGGAACTCGGCCTGGGGAAACAAACTCTACGCAGCGAGGCAGATTTTTTAAAATTTTACAAAAGTACACAGAAAGCACCAGAGAACTTTCTCAAGGCCTTTCTCAGAGTCATCTTCAAGAAACTGGGAACCCCATTGAATAGACAACTACAGATAGCAGTAGCAACCTCTGCAATAGACCGAGCAGCATTCGCCCTTGAGTCCATTACCTACACGACATGGAAAAATACAATCAATAGTCAGGTACGACTGACCACATTTCAGCAAGACCTCGCCTCTCTAAGTTCCTCGGAGATCCTACGCCCCTTAAACTCTTCATACTTGGTTGGAAGATCCCAACCTTATTTATCAGTTGCCATCAATCGCAGAACACGGAGAGACATTATGTACATGCGCCTTCTTGGCCTACCAATATCAGACTTTAATCCGGGATGGGCCAACCAGGATAATGAAAGGGCCTGTAGGTTATGCAACTCTAAACGAAAATCATGGTTGCACCTTTTGTGCTGCTGCCCCGCCACTGTCCAAGAAAGAAGGGCCCTACTCATGCCAATATTATTGACACATGGGGTCTGCACTTGCACAGAGGCATCAGCAGTATGTCTCTCACAAACTGATGCTACCATTCTTCCACGTTGTAGGAAATTGGTAAAAAGACTCAGAGACACCTTACAAACCCTGTCCTGGATCCCCAGAACCCCGGCACAAAGTTCAGAAACTTATAACAGACTATTATATATAGAATACGGGAGTGAATCAATCCCACTCTCTGTGCTCGATTCTTTGGGAAAAGGCTCTAGCACGCTAAAATCTTTTGCCATGCTCATGCACATATTTGCTGGTTGTATTCCCTGTTAGTAGAATGGTAGGCCCTGTCTAGGCAATCTGTCTTATTTTATATAAGCACTATAACTATTATCAATTTTAAGATCTCCCAAAAATCTTATGCTTTTAAATTTATTTAATTTTTGCACTTTAAATTATTCTGTAAGTTATACTAATCAAAAAATCTTAAAACTGTTTTTAAAATTATTAATCGTAGCACGCACCAGCACTTTGTACTGTGAGACCTAAACCATAATCAGGCCTTTGAGAAGTAATCATAGCTACACAACTCATTTCTTCACAGTCAAATGGAACTATTGCTTGCAGAGATTAGTATTTGTTTAAATGTCTATAACTTGTATATTTATTTACTGTGCTCTATTAATTTGACAATTGTTCTCACCTTCCTTTACTAGAACACATATGAATCAAATAGCTTGCTGTTTTTATCATGTAATGGTTTTAATTAACTGATTCATGACTAATAAATAAAGATAATGAAGACACTGGGTCATCTGTTCAGATAATCTATAATGAAAGCGCATTTGTGTTGGGTATAATATGTTTGGTAATGTCCATGCGATCTAAAGAGAAAGGTAGGCGCCTGGAAGTTCAAAGTGAAGACTATTTTGAAAGTAGGCCTGGTTGTAATTTAGCTAACAAGAATTCAAATTAGTTATAGGTTTTACTTTACTGCTTTTTGGAAAGAAATTATATTGGTGTAAAAAAAAAAAAAACACTACTGCACACCTTCATCAATCTCAAAATATTTTATGAGGATACCGCAATTATGTCAGAAGAGATCAATGGCATTGGTGATGAGAAACCATGATTCATTAGTGGGCAGTCCATTTATTTGAAATAAGATTGTGAATTTTGTGGCCATTTTCTGACTACAAAACTTGTGTTGAAGATGAGCCTACGATGATTTCTTAGATGACAGCAACAAAGCACAGTGCAGTGGGGGAAGCCGGTAGCTTTAAAGGAATGGTATTTGAGTGGGCTTTATTCTACAACCATTATTGTTACTAGAAACAGATATTTTGTCTTCACCTCTATTGGTTAAACAATCGGCCAAAAGATGGGGCCCACTTAAAAACTTAGCAATAGACTTTAGATTATTGTCAAAAGAGTTTATCGAAATTTGTCATTACAAATCACAACTACTAAATGCTTCAAATGATTTTTATTTCTGTCTTCCTGCAAAGAGTAGGAAAAAATGATAATGTGAATTGAAAATTCTGATAGCTCTAAAAAATGTGGTACTCCTTCTAAATTATTACCCTTGAAATAAAATCTACGAAACTCCTTTTGATGGTGATAAATGATTTCTTGTGCTGTGTCTTGCCTCTGCAATTAGATGAAAAGCTAACAAGAATAGACATGAATATTATAAATGTTAATACTAATTATTAATGAAAAACATGAATCAGGAAACATGGAACTGCTTAAGTTTGCAAAATACACTGGGTTAACACAGACAATAATCTAGCTCCCATACAGTAGGTTGATCACTTGCTGTATTTATTGGCTATGAACAATTCACTTACGTCTAGTTTAATGGACGCTACCACTCTTAGCACAACCTTTCACTCAGTGTACCCTACCCCTCTCTTTACTTTTTCTTCTCCAAGTCTCTAACATTGTCTAAAACCTAGTTCTATAACCTGACCTTTCTCTGTATATCTCGTTCTTCATTTACCTCTTTCAATTTCTACCTCGCTGTATCTTTCTGGCCACCTCACCTTTCTCGCTTTACCTTACATCTTGCCCTACCTCACTAATCTCTCCACCTCATCTCTATCTCTACTTCATCTATCTCAGTACACCATTCTTTTTACCGCTCAGTCATTCTCCTTTCTTGAACTCCCACTGATTTCTCTTTATCAACAAAGTTGGAGATCACTATCCAGCTAGAAGTGTACACATAGAAGGATGACAGGAGGAACAAGGCACAGGAAGATGCTTAAGGAGAAAATTATCCGATTTTATTTGATGGAATGGTTAAACTCCTTGGAACAGTGCTTAGATGTTCCCTACTGCAGCAAGAATGTAAGTTGTAAATGGGACTTTTTGGTAATTACAAATATCCGACATTTAAATTTACTATGTGAATATGTTTTCTTTTAATATTAAGCACTAGACTACCAGACACCTATCAAGTCACACCCACTGCGTTTCTCATGCAAGTGGGAAAAGAGCAGAGGCTGGCTAGGCACTGATTTCCAAGGATAATGTTGCAAGACAAAAAGTAATATCTAGATCCAAGTGCAAAAAGACATGGCTTTATAAAGAGGTGTTCAAGCTTTCTTTTGTGACTCTATGGCTGGCAGACTCTGGGCACTCTGTTTCTAAAAGTTGAACATATAATTTAGTATTGTTTGTCATCATAATGGCTTCAATAAGCCGAACATGAATAATAAATTCAAAGTTGTTCCAAACAGGAAGTCCCAAAATATATCTTGTGCGGGACTGCTCCAAACCTCAGTATGCATGAGTGTGGAGAATGGAGAAGAACATGAACATGTCTGTAAAATCACAGTTTCTTCGTAGAAAAAAGAGTGAATTCAATATACCTCGGGTGAAATGCAAACATGGCAAGACTCACGCGAGAAAGGGGATATTCGAAGCTGAAGATTCATGGGAAACCATGTCAAGGTGATGCTTTTGGAGTGTGTAACAAGCAAGAACAACATGCAAAGTTGCACCAGAGGCAGAACCATGACCTCTTTTATGGTACTATTTGAAGGCATGAGCTGGAAGAGGAAGCACTTCAAAATGATACAGTAAAGTAGCTATTTTAGGTGAGGATTAACCAATTGACTAGGACTAACACAAAGCCTGACTTGGATCAACTGGGAAGGAAGCTTTAACACAAACGAAGCTAGTCCATCCAGAATGGGAGAAATTGATAATGGAAGCTAAGAAATCTAATACACGTTGGTTAGTGCTGCTAAAAAGGAAAAGATGTAATGGCCATTGGCAGCACGCCCCAAATATACTGTCATTCATGAGGGCAGAATGGAATAGGTTAAGATCCGGAGGACAAAAGGTGAGGCAGCATTTAGCACCTACCAAGCACGGTGAGTGCAGAAGCCCCTGAGCATTATATGCACTTAGCAACACCAACATGACTACAGACTGCTCACTTTGGTACTGCTGAAAAAGAGCAGTATGCAGCTGACAGTGCTGGTTTCCATGCCTCTCACCACCTCAAAAGTGGTTATTGAATCCCCCATAAATGGAAGAGGACACCATTTGCCACAGTTCCCCAAATGCCAGAAAGGAGAAGATGTCTGTGTTGTGTGACAGCCAGTTACCTGTCCATGATCTACTTTTAATGGATGAAAGCACTCGGTTTGGGCTCTCATTGGGTTGTGGTGAGGGCTGAAATGACTGTACTTGTAGCGGGGATCTTGGGTGATTAACACATGGGTGTCAGTGACGCTGTTGTGTACATGATGGGGTGGAAGGAGAGCATATGTGGATGGAGGAGCGACCTGTCAGAGGGGAAGTTGAAGAAAAAAGTGCAGGGAGTGAAGGGAGGGGAATGGTGGCAGTTTGTAGAGGGCAGGATGATTTGGAATGGGGCAGGCAAATAGTCAGTTTAGGAGCGGCATACATTGTTAAAATAAAAAGTAGGCAAACGCCTTTTGTACTAAAGAATAATAACATAAGGGATCATGAGCTTGCTTTTTTGTTTAGACCCCCCCACTTGCTATTATATGATGTCGCGCTATGTGAAGTAATTACATTGCATTGTAAATGTGCTCTCAGAATGGATCTGACGAATGCAATATGTTGTATGTTCTAGGTGTTTGAATTAGAAAGTTTAAAATAATAAAGTAAGCAAACGAAGAGGAAAAATTACCCTCATTGAGAGTCTCTCAGAAAGATGTTCTCAGTCAGCAAGACATGCTCTAAGTGAGCGAGACAAGCTCCCAGAGGATATTTCTCCCAATAATGAAATTTACTCCAAGTCCAGCCAGTGCCCAGTCAGGAAGTCTCATTCCCAGTATCACTCCCGGTGGGATTCATCCACTTCACGTAAATGAGACACACTCTTAGCGAGGGCATTTCGTCTAGTGCATTGAACCCTCTTACAGTGAAACCTATTCTCAGGGAGTGAAACTTACTCCCAGGGCATTAATTCAACGTCTATTCATGTTTTTGCCTATGAGTCTTAAAGTTGAAATGACACATGTCTAAGTGCCATCTCAAGAAGACATCTGTACAAATATGATCTCTATATGAGATCTCAATCGCTGCCCATGCCACAGATCACGCTTACATACGACCACTCAGGTTTGCAAACCCTGTGCCCTGCCAATCTTGTCTTGATTTCTGCATTGCAGAGTGATATTACTACAGCCTAGAGTGCAGTTCTTCTGCTGAGCAGGCTGTCCCTCACATCTCATGCCAAGTCTTCCACGGTTTAGCGTGGCCTCTTCAGCATATTTTTGCCTTTCCTCTGCTTACCTTATATAGGCCATGGAACATAAAAATCTGTGGAGCGAAAATGAGAGCCATGTCGGCTTTCTGATGGCACGCTTCTTCCTGTTGTCAACGTGGCGGCGCCTCGGATGGGCAGAGTGGGTGAGTGCTGTCCCGTACAACTGGGAGACCCTGTGGTTCTACAAAGAAGTGGAGAAGTTCGTGAAAAAGTTCGGGTTGGATGCTGCCGGCCCCGCCACATGGACCCCGAAGCTTGTCCAACGCCAGATACGAGCAAAGGACATCAGCGAACCGATCGGCGCCCTCCCCTCTGCCACAGCGGACCACGTGTGGGGAAACGTCACATCCAAGCGCCTGATGAACCAGCACAAAGACATCGCCTGGATGGCCATCCAAGGAGGACTTCGAGTGAGAGCCTTCATGTACGCAAGAGGACTCAACCGATACAGGTCCTGCCCGAGAGGGTGCACCGTGGATGAGATGACATACCATCTCTTCTGGAAGTGCACGTACGCACAGGACCTGCTGAAGGCCCTAGGCACGGAGCTTAGGGCCTGGATACCTACTTCATGCATCACCGCGGACTCTGTGATGTATAATTGTTTCCAGGGACACATGCACTAGGTGACCTCCATGGCTGCTGGAGGCTCCTGTGCTGTTTTAAAGATGTTCTTCTGTTTTCCAGAAACCGCCTGGCAGTAGGGAAGAAGGAGACATCGATCCTGGTGTGCCGAAGATGATCCACAGCCTCCTGCGTCACTATGCTGCACTGGACGGATCAGATGAAGACGACGACGACTGAGGACCCAAAGGGGTCCCCTTTTACCCTTGCACGGGGGGCGACCCTGGAGGGGCCACTAACCTGTTTTTGTCCTTATTTCTTTAACCCAGGAGCCGGTTGGTGACAGGGGAGAGGAGAAGGCGGATGAAGACAGGTGGAGTAAATGTAGTTATTTACTATATGTATTTGACTAACGTGACCTTTTCCCTTCACAAGCAAAAGGTCAATGGGATAGCTTGCGCACTTGTTGCCAAGTTTGTTACCAACGACTGACGAATAAATAGGGTGTTGTGGAAGGTGACGATTGATGCATCTGAACCAGAAACGACGCCCTGACAAGAGAAAAAAAAAATCCACCTTACCCATAATGCATTGCATGCAAGACAGTACCACAGTACATTCAATATAATCCATTAGTAGCTTTGAAATGTGACAAAAGAATTATTAAATTAACTTATATAATAAGGTTGTACTCTATGTGGAGCTGATGAAGGGAAATGTATAGAAGGTCCAATATAGATGTGTAGGTGCAGTACTGCAAGCTGCGCCTAGAGGTCCCTACTGAGCATCAAACTTTGGTCACATATGGCACTCCCCTAATGCATTGCATGCAAGGCAGGACCACGAGTACATTGAAATAGCTATGTCCATATATACAATTAATAGCTTTGAAATGTGACAAAACAATTATTATATTAATTCCGATTAGGTTGTACTCTATGTGGAGCTGATGAAGGGAAATTTATATAAGGTTTAATATAAATGTGAGATGTGTAGGTGCAGAACCGCAAGCTGCGCCTATACGTCTCTAGTGAGCATCAAACTTTTGGTCACATATGGTACTCCGATAATGCATTGCATGCAAGACAGTATCATGAGTACATTCAAATAGCTATGTCCATATATACTATTAATAGCTTTGAAATGTGACAAAACAATTATTATATTAATTCCGATTAGGTTGTACTCTATGTGGAGCAGATGAAGGGAAATTTATAGAAGGTCTAATATAATGTGAGATGTGTAAGTGCAGTGCTGCAAGCTGCGCCTAGAGGTCCCTCGTGAGCATCATAAACTTTGAAGATATGGTAAATCCACCCTACCCATAATGCATTGCATGCAAGACAGTACCACAGTACATTCAATATATACAATTAGTAGCTTTGAAATGTGACAAAAGAATTATTACATTAATTCCGGATTAGGTTGTACTCTATGTAGAGCTGATGAAGGGAAATTTATGGAAGGTCTAATATAAATGTGAGATGTGCTAGCGAGTAAAGTAACCACTGCCAACCTTGTTTAGGACCAAGTGAGTGTCCTGTCTGAATGCCTTCAAGAAAATAGTGCCTTGAGGCTGTAATTAAAACCCCAGGGCGTAAAAACACATGTAATAGGGGGTGTCGTCATGGGAGGTTACAAAAAGAGACAGGGAGGTACGAAGGCGGGACTACAAAGCCTAATGACCAATGAAAAGCCACCATTTACAAAGGACAGGGACAGGAGCCAATTAAAAAGATGGGCGGAAAGTAGGCAGAGCTTTATGCACATATCCTGAATACACCATGTCTCGAAGAGACAGCGCAAGCGCTGCTTATGCGAGACCGAAAAACAAAGCACTGCTGAGAAGGCAAAGTGTGCTGCTAATGTACTTGCAAAGAAGCAAATGATTACTTAGGCACAGATTACGAGTGAGGAGGTAATCAGAGCCCTGCCACTGGTGGAGGTACTGCCCCAGAGCTGTTGATTACCTGGAAGGAGCAGGTCAGCAGCATCATTAAACTGATCACTATTGAGGGTATTGAAGGCAGAGCAGAAGCTGGAGGAGGTGAGGAAACAAGTGAGTGACATATACCACACTACATTAGGCATGTCCATGCGCCGATCTGACACATGGGTTTAGATGTCATCGCTCCAATGGCACGTAAGAAAAAGTAATTAGTTTCAAGGCCATGTCTGACAATACATTTTGTTTGTTACATTGCTTTATATGATAAAATGTGTAATATGTGCCAACTTTAAATTAAAAGTTAAGTTTCTTATAGGACGTTTGTTGTTGAAAATATTTAGTAAAGTAGACTAGACTCATTAAATCATGATACAGTTCTTGCATGTGGTGAGATGTTATTGTGGATTATTAATATACACCCATTATCTTTGCAATCGACATAAAAAGATGACTAGGAACAGACTTAACAAGCTATGCACCAATGCCCTAACCACCTGGAAAAGAAACAAAGGGAAAAGCAGCCTGAAAACAAGTGCCACCAGTGGTTCCACATCACACAGAGTGCCCACAATTGTTGTACCTGCCACAATTTACCCCTTCTGAATCCTCTCCTTGAGATAAGGACCCTCTATCTACTGCCTCTAGTTATGTGTCCTGTATATCTGCAACACCATCAGCACAATAGTGGGGGTTACCAGTAGCCAGATACCTACCAGTACATCAACTCCCCACTCTTACCACAGGATAATATCATCTGCCACTGTTGCAATTACAATGTCTGTTGTGTCTGCTACCAATCCCCAAAAGATTGCAGATATGCCGTCAGAGAATGAGGAACAGGATGTGCAACTGGCTAAAAATGAGATGGACATAGTATGGAGCCCCTGGGTCCCACCTAGTAGAAGCACAATATATACCACCTGTGTCCACCACTTCTATGGCCCAGACATTGATCAGTGGCATAACGAACCTTGAGGGGGCTCTCCTGCAAAGTACATGGTTGATGAGGCAGTCAAAGAAACAGCAGGATCAGAAAATGTCAACTGTGAATCCCGGGAGAGCGTAATCGCTGCTAGAAATGATTTGTGCTTTAAATTGTTTTATATTAATGAGTTTATTTATCCCGGCTTACCAAATTTCCATTTATGCTAGGAGATATTGTTGCAATTATTCTATGCATTTGTTTGCTCTTATGAATTGTATTTTATGCGTTTATGCTTTTAGTTTTTATGATGTTTTACTGATGTATCTTTTCCGAAATAAACATATTTGACTTGACAACTGAAAATGTCAATTTCAAGATGGTGATTTTGTAATGAAAAGATTCATTTAACTTTCATTCCACTTGTAGTTCACGGAGTACACTGAATGCATGATTTAATTAAAAAAAACACACAACTTACCTTGTGTGCCTTAAGAACTAATCCAAAGTTCAAGTAAAACAGTTAGTAGTACTTCACAGACATTCATTAGTCAATCTCCATTTAAAGAGATACTTCACATACTAGTGAAAATCATTACAACTTGGACTACCTGATGGGGGGCGTGGCTTGGCAGCATGGCCGCGTAGACGTGCTCTGAAAGAGCCCCGTACGACGGCCCACGATAAATAACGCTCCTGCGGAATCCTGGCTCTCAAACTTACATAGACTGATCTCCTGGGACCCAAGAAACTTTCCGTCACCACAAATTTGAGGAATTGTGGCACGAGTCCCCGTGACAACAGAGCGAAGCCTTGCTTCGGGCAAGTCGCCAGCGCTATCTTAGATTCGGCCCGGCGAGATCAGAAGAGACGCCGGGCCTGAGAACTCACTGGTCCCCGTCGGGGAGGGGACAGTAGGTTGCGGCCCTAAAGAAGGAGGAGGTGATCCTGTGCAGAGGGCCGATCTGGGGGTTGATCCCGAGCCTGCTACGGAGGAGCCTCGGTCCTATAGCGGTCGGACACCGATCGGGCCCTGATAGTCACCTAAACAACCACGGGGGGCTGTGACACCGGTTGGGCCCCCGCTGGGGTAGCGCTGCTATTTGGCATCCCCCGCGGGGGACGGATCTCGCTGGGGACAGCTGAGTGGTGACAAACCATTGGAGGTTAGAGCAGCTGAGTAGGCCCCGGGTGAGTCTGACCAGCCCTTGATTGGAGATCCCCTTCCCCGGTTGCCAGGAGGTGCCCGGGGTGTGGTAGTTCAGCGGCGCAGTAGGACCACTGCAGAGAGGTGAGAGGTGGACTTGCAGCGGTGATAGGCAGGAAGGTAGCCCTGCAGTGAAAGGCAGCATCTGGGGTAGGTGGACCCTGGGCAGAGGAAGACGGCCCACGACCCCAGATTGCTCTGGAGAGAGAAGAGACGAATTGTAAAGGGTTCCCCCCTTGGAGCCTACTCTGAGGGACTACTGGCGGCTGGCCAGATCTGACGGACAGAGAGTCGTGGGTCTGACACGGCGAGGTGAAGTCAATTCAAATAAACGCAGCCCGAGCTACTCTTGAAAACCCATATATAATAAGGCTGAGAAGGAGATCCCCACGCGTATGAGGAGGTTGCACCCTTGGTGGGATTACAGACGCTGCGGAGAGACACTTTTGGCATTCCCCAACAAGTGGCATATAGAACATACCCTGTTATAACTGACTGGGCAGTATGGGAAAAGACAAAGCGGCGAAATCGCAAACCAATAAAATATTGAATTATGCCCAGCCCATATCCCACGGTCCTGAGGACAGAAACGAAGATCAAGCAATGGACAAGGGGACACTGGAGGGGGCTGCCGAGGATGCGCCGACACTGATGGATGTTATCCGTGCCGTTCAGTCGACTAGGGACGAGATGATTAAAAAATTTGATGTGGCCATAGACGTCAATTTAGTGAAATGTGACCTCAGGAAAGTCTCGGACAGAGTGACGGTCACAGAAAAAGATACTGACGCATTAAAAGAAGTCAAGAACCTGAGTGCCATGGTGGTGGAGCTAAAACGTCAGGTGATTAAGCTCGATGACCGAGCGGAAGACTCAGAAGGTTGGTCACGGAGGGGGAACCTAAGATTTGTGGAATTTCCCCAAAAAGCGGAAGGCCCAGATGTGGAGCTGTTTTTGGAGGACTGGATCATACGAGAAATGGCTCCTAAGCAGTTGTTGACGTTTTTCAGTGTTGAGCGAGCACACCGAGCGCTGGCGGCCCCCCCCCCACCGAGACCTGGAGCACCCCCTCGAGCTATCATCGCAAAGCTATTTAATTTCAGGGACAGGGACCTTTTGCTCCAACTCTCTCGCGGCGGAAGACGGTTCTTCTTCGAGGGACATCCCATAACAGTGTATCCGGATTACACACAAAGGGTCCAGGAACAGAGGAAGACCTTCATTGCAATTAAACGGCGGCTCAGAGACTTGAACTTAAAATATAGCCTAATGTTCCCGGCGAAACTCCGGGTGGAAAGTGAGGGTCCGCCCTGTACTTTTTCTCGGCAGAGGAAGCGAGAGACTGGTTGGATGCCAGGGCCCCAGATAGGAGACGCTTGGTCCCTTCCACGAGTTCCTCTGGGACGCCTTCCTTGCAATCCTCTGTGAGGGGCCGCAGACAACCTACACGACAAACAGCAAAAGAGAACAATGAGCTTGGGCCGCATTACGGTCCTCCGGAACGGTACTCTACAGGCCTCAGATCCGGAGGTTATCCCGGACTCGGTGGAAATGATGCCAGACATTGAACAGGATCTCGGAGGACCAGGCAGTGGTCATGAATGACCTTGCGTGTTGAACACTAAATGCTGAACTGTACAGATAAGTTGGCTCTTTATAGTTGGTGGGGAGGGGTCTCAAGAATTTGGTTTGAGTCACCACTTTGGGGGTTCCTAGGAAACCTATAATCCGTAATGTGGGGGTGGTTTCTTGACCTCCTAATTGTGTTTTTTCTGTTTATCCTTAATTTAAACTAAAAATGTAGGTCGCGAGCCATGCCGATATATAAATGCTTTGGGAGCAAGGGCAGCTGCTGGACCAGCGATGCCCCCACTAGAGACCAGGTCCGCCGGGGAAGCTTGAGAGCACTCTCGCCTCCGACGTCACCGGCTCTCTTGCACAGCGTTCAATAGGATATCACTACTGACATTATGGACAAGGCTGGACCGGGTCAAGGCCCTAGATCTGGTGTATGGACAATGAAGTACTTGAGGGAGGGGTGGGAGAGGGGGAGGTTTGGGGCGGTGCGTATTATTTCTTATAGAGGTCACAAGATGCATATACAGATCTATCTATACTGCTGCCCATGGGAGGGGGGGGTGGGGATAGTTGAATGTTTGGTTCTTAGAAGTTGGTTTATTTGTTGGGGAATTTTTGGGGTCACTAAGCATCACGCCATGACGCACAGATTTTGGAGTACACGGGAGGGATACAATGATGAGGAGGGGACATACGTCGGACACTTAACACTGCATCGTCATGATGGTACAAACGTTAAAGTTTCTTAACAGCAACGTCGGAGGGATGGCAGCTCTCGACAAACGTCGTAGAATACATGCCTTTCTAAAGAGATATAAGATAGCAATTGCGGGACTACAAGAAACACATACATGGGGGAACACAATAGCATGCTTACATAAAAGGTGGAGGGGCAGATATACGCCACATCATATTCTGGTTTTGCACGAGGGGCACTGGTGTGGGTGGCACCAGGGGTCCAGTTCCAACACATTCAGCATGTTCTGGACCCTGATGGGCGGTATGTTATCCTGTTTGGGAGGTGGGAAGGGAGGGAACTGTGCATTATCAACGTTTATGCACCCAACTTGGATTGCCCCGACTTTTACCCAGCAGTCTTGAAAGCGGCGACGCCATACATAGATGCAGAGATTTTCCTTTTCGGAGACTTCAATTGCGTATTCGACGGGGGATTAGATAGGGAACCCCCTAGAGAGAACACTAAACCCCCTATGGTGAACTCCCTCACAGGTATCCTTCAGAGTATGCAACTGAGGGACGAATGGAGAGCGCGCAACCCCACTAAAAAAGAGTTCTCTTGCGTTACCCCCGCAACTAACACCTTCTCCCAAATTGACAATTGTTGCCACTCGGTCGGTCTTTCTGCCACAACAGAAGCCATTTCCTATCTACCACAATACTTGTCTCACCATGCGCCGTTATTATTGACCGTCCATTCCGCTTTGGCGGCTCTGAGCAGAGGCACTTACGGACCCCCTCATATGTACGGACTGTGGAGGAGGCCCCTCTACATTACTTTGATGAAAATTGGGGATCCACACCCACTAGATCCACTGAGTGGGAGGCTATGAAAGTCGTTATTAGGGAGGTCTGCTTGAGGACTATACATGGGGTCCAACATCAACTTAACGCTGACATTGATACCTTAGAGAAACGATTAAAGACCCTAGAGCGGACGCTATATAAGACTCCGGCCGATATGCCCGAGTGGACACGGGTTAAAGGGGAGTTACTTGAGGCTTGGTCACGACTGGAGAAACACAAATACACCACTTACAGGCAGAGGGGGACAGGTCGGGAGCACTCCTGGCCCGACTGAGTTGCACGGAGACAGAACAGGTACCAGTGCTACAACTTCGTAATAACAAGGGGTAAGTGGTGCACGCACAAGACGCAATTATCAAAGAATTTGCGACTCACTTACAACAGACATGCTCGACTGCCGCCCAGGTTAGACCACATGCACTGCAAGACTATCTCAACAAAATACCGCTGTCTACCCTTGAAGAGGAAGACACCGAGGCCCTAGGGGAGCCACTTACTAGGGAGGAAGTACTAACAGTATTTAAGAAGCTGAAGTTGGAAAAATGTCCTGGGAGCGACGGCCTCCCTGCTGAGTTTTATAAAACGTTTGCCCCTCAGCTAGTGGATCACCTCCTCGAGGTGTTTAACAAGGCTCTCGCTAGGAGGGCGCTTCCTAATACCATGATGGAAGCATTAGTGTCCATGGTTCTCAAGCCAGATAGGGATCCTTTGTCCTCGGGCTCCAACAGGCCCTTCTCTCTTTTAAATATTGATGAGAAAATACTGAGCGGTGTGTTGGCGGCACGAATCCTCCCATACATGACCCGACTGGTCCACCCTGACCAGGCTGGGTTTGTTCCTGGTGGGAATACCACACATAATTTGCGACGGCTCCCACATGTCTGGCATGCGCATGATTTACAGGAGGCGGATTGGGCCCTGTGTCTTCTAGATATTCGACAGGCTTTCGACTCTGTTGAATGGGATTACATGTGGGCTGTACTTGCTCGAATGGGATTGGGGGAAAAATATCTGAGTTGGTTGAAATTACTTTATGTGAGACCAACGGCTTGTGTCCGCCTCCGTAATCAAGTATCTAATAGTTTAGAGCTCCAGAGAGGTACTGGACAGGGTTGCCCCCTGTCACCGCTCCTTTTCGCTCTTGCGATAGAACCTTTGGCGATTACACTTAGAAGCAGGATGGTGCAGTGGGGTATTCAGCTGGGTCCAACGGTACATTTGGTGTCAATGTACGCCGATGATACACTGGTGTACCTTCGTCATCCCAGGGAGGAGGAGTTGACTGACTTTGGTGAGATATCAGGACTCTGCCTTAATCCAGGGAAGTCTAAACTCTTTCCTATGGGAAGCTTAAGAGATAAGGAAGAAGGCGAATTACCCATTGTGGGGATGAGCTGGGTCAGGGACAAGGTGCGTTATCTTGGGGTCAGGTTGATACACACGCAGGGGGGCCTATCTGGAACAAAATATGGGAAGATATGTGGAGGGTACCTGCAAATCAGTGGAGTTCTGGCGAAATCTGCCCTTATCCCTGATGGGACGAGTTGCCCTAATAAAAATGGTGGTCCTTCCGCGGTGCTTATATGTTATGCAGAACTCTCTCTACCGCATACCAAGGGCGTATTTCTGCCAGCTAGACCGTCTGTTGGTTGAGCTATTATGGAGGACCAAAAGGAAAAGGGTGCAATTGGAGACATTACAGAGAACGTGGGAGCGGGGAGGACTAGAGGTCTCTAGGTTGGACTTTTATTATATGACGACACAGCTTCAACATGCTGTACAATGGCTAGATGAGAATGACAACAGGGAGAAGCGGTTACTGATGGGTACTCACCAGGGGACTCCTCTCCCTGACCTCCTTATGTTGGGATCACGGGTGCCCGAACAGCTTCCATATATTAGTAGACATGCGGCCTCCACATGGGAAAGCGCAATTAAAATCGCGGTGCGACGAGCGCCCTATGCCCCCGATTCCCCACTGTGGGCAGTAGTACCATTCAAGCAAATAAGCTAAACTATGTCCATTACCAGATGGATGGAAGGGGGCTGCCGCATAATGGGGGATCTGTACTTGGGAGGAGGCAGAATCAACGTTTGAGATGGGCAGAGGCCAGTATCTTCAATATGCAAAGATTTCGGCGGTGGCGCACGAGCTGTGGCCGACATTCCCAGAGGAGCCGCCCATAACCGCCACCCTTCAAGTCCTAGTGATTTTGGCAGGAGGTCGTAGGCTGGTATCTCACATTTACAGGGCACTAAGGGAGGATTTTGATACATGCCCGCTCCCGGTTCAGGCTAAATGGGACGCAGTACTGGAGGAACCACTAACGGTCTCCGAATGGAAAAGGGTGCACAAAGGGGTTAAGCAAATCAGCTCCAATACCAGATTTAAACTTACCCAATTTAATATTGTCCATCAGACCTATCTGACTCCACGAGTACTTCATAAAATATACCCAGATCGTCCTGTCTGCTGTCCCAAATGTGGTCATAATGAGGCCCATTTCTTACATATGGTATGGGAATGCCCGGAGCTGCGACTCTTTGGGAGTCGATACTGGAGCGCTTATGACAGGTGACGGGATGGACGCTTCCCCAATCCATTAGGGAGATACTTTTGGGTCTTCTCCCCAACCCCAAAGGGAAAAAGCTTACACGTAGGTTCCTTCAACTAGGGCTAGTGTTGGCCAAGCGAAGGATCGCAATTAGTTGGATGGGTTCGCAAACTCCCACGATGGAAAATTATGCCAAAGACTTACAGGAATGGGCGACAGCGGAGCTAATTCGGCTGAAGCGAGTCCGGAGAGATGGAAAATTAGAAGACGATGCGAGAGCCTGGTATGTCTTAATTTCGGCTATCCCCATAAGAGAGGCCCCCACCATGCAAATGATGGAGGGAACATAAGCTGACCGAGATGGAGCGGAAGTAGAGGTACAGCGGGAGGGCAATCCCAGCTCGAGAACAGAGTAGCACACCTGTTACGGGATGTAATCAAGCAAAATGATGCATGGCAGAGACGGAGAACTCTTATATATGTGACCCGGGAGGGGGGGAGGGAGGGTTAAGTTAAAGAGTTTATTGATACGATTTGTTTTTTCTGAGAATCATCTGTTCGCACCCAAACGCAGTACTATGTGTATTAGTGCAGATCTCAGCTATGAACATATTCTTTTCTTGACGGGATTGTATCGTTTCTTTAAATGTTTACTAATCAAGCGAGAGTAATTGACATATGTGAAAACTGCTATGTCTGCACTGTATTGTGATTCTGGAAGATTGCATTGTAAT
Organism: Calotriton arnoldi; assembly: GCA_963921515.1. NCBI lineage: Eukaryota > Metazoa > Chordata > Amphibia > Caudata > Salamandridae > Calotriton > Calotriton arnoldi. The sequence continues at coordinate 423,314 of CAWUFW010000415.1, forward strand.
ATGAATCTGCTATAAATGTACTGTTTTGTGATTCTGGACGAATTAAAATCATAATAAAAAATATTTTAAAAAATAATTGAAAAGCACTTGGATTACCTGATTTCCTTTTCAAAAGCCTTGATGAAAGGTGACCCACGCATGGTCTGGGTCTTGACAATGTGGTCATCTAGTAACATCTGGACATCATCTACGGATGACAGAATATATGTTCCTGTTTCTCTATAAGAAAGGAGGGTGAACTCCATTGCGTCCCACTCTGAAATCATTTTCTCCAATGCCTTCTCAAGAGAGAACTCCTTGCTTGCAGCTTCACTGATGCCCTCAAACCTTGGCAGGAATTGCTCAAGCTTCATGCCAATAAGATGAGTGACGTTGGCCTCAGGGGCAGGTTTCAGGGGATAACCAACAATTTCTGACATTGCGTCCCAATGGCGATCTCTCAATCCAGGGTTGCAAAGCACCTGAATAAGTGGAATATGCTCTTTGAAACTTTCAACTTTTGCTTTGATGTTGCTGGCGATGGCAAGGGCATTAGGTTGTTCGTTGAAGCCTTTTTCCAGTTTGTACAGTGTTCGCCAGTAGTTTCCTACATCTTGCTCTACTACATCTGGGTTAACTGCGGTGTAGGGTCCTTCCATCCAGGTCTTGTATTTGGTGTTGAACTCAGCTGTATTTTCATAGAGGCGTAGAAAAGGATTAAGTGCATCTTGGACCTTTTTACGCTGAGGATACTGTGAGTTTGCCCAGCCAAACGCTTCTTCTTCCACATTAATTTGATCTATCTACAACAAAAGAGTAATAAGGCTCACATTCTTATTCAGTAGGAATATCAGTTAGAGAATAATTCAACAGGTCAAGATAAAATAAATAATAACAAAAAGGGAAATATATACACTCTATTGATGAGCTAAACCTGAAATTGAAATTTTTTTGCATAAGCTCAAGTTCTAAAATGAAATAAAAAACAGTAGCAGAAATCAGAAATGTATCAAAAAGCCTGTTTGTAGACGTGATGTAAACATATAAAACAGAATTAGGAAAAAAGAGGAGAGTTCACGAGCGGCAGAAAAAAAATAAAAGGGTGTGGGAGATGTAAGAGAGGGGAACACTAGACACATCATATTGTAAAAAGTATTAAAGTTTGAAATGTTACCCTTCCAGCATATATTTTCAATGCAAAAAGTACAAGACAAGGCAAAGAGAGACAGTTGCACTCAATGACATAATCTTGCTTCGAAAGGAAAAAATCCAAGCCCAGTGCTTGGAATTGAAATACAACACTGGTAGTCCTCATTTATTTTTTATTTTTCGAGCATCATGAGGTCGCTGGCTTAAAATGTGGACGTGATTTCACATTATGATGAATATTAATAAAAACTAATAAAAGAAACAAGCAGTGGCAAAGCCAGTGGGTCTGGTGTTAGCTTCCAGCCTTTTGTTTTTGTCAATGATTGTTTTGTCATGGTTTTTGCAAATCTTTATAGGTCGAGAAGCTGTCAGGTCCTCTTCAAGCTAAAGAAAAAAAAAGTAACAAAAAATATTTTTAGGTCTCAAAAGGTACACATTGACATAGTAGTCCCTGGTATTAAAGGGAGAGACTTTGTATGTTGAAGTGCTCCTTGTGAAAGGGCAGAATGCCAATGGCTGAAGTGGGCTGACCCATTTCCTCCTGATGCATGCTATAGTGGGTGGAAGAAAAATGTGAATGACACAATAAGAAACCAATGGATAAAGAGGGCTGGCTGAAAATCTTTATAGGTAAACATATTATATATATGACTGTAGTAAAATCGCAAGTTCTTTACGAATACCAGACCTAAACAACTATTGACAAAGCCAAAAGGTCTGGCTTGGCATGCTGGTGCAACGGTTCTCTTTTTTTTTTCTTCAATTTTTAAAACAAGCCTATCAGTTGTGCCATGCATTATTTTTTGTGCAGGCGACAAGACAAATGTATCAGCTAATGAAACAATCAATTTGCTGGCCTATCACAAAATCAAAGTGTCACTTAAAAACTTCATAACAAATTTAAACAAGCATTTGCAATGCAATAGGTCTCGCATTTACGCGAGTTTGAGCTATTGACATTGCAAATAATGCCTTTTATTTTTGTTTTCGTTTTTAAAACCTAAATAAAAGGCAGTGTCATTTACAATGTCAATAGCTTAAACTCGCGTAAATGCGAGACCTATTGCATTGCAAATGCTCGTTAATGCTTGTTCTCAGTTCTCACTAACATGGAAGAGGGAGTGGAAGCAGCTTTGGTGAGTACCGTTACAAAGAGACTCAATGTTTATGGGCGCCTGCGTGAATCCAGTCAGGAAACGAATTCACAGTGTCCGCTGAAGGCTGTTGAATCTACTCTAAAGCAGAAGCGCTAAGGATCTTTCTTTTCAAGGCGTCACGCAGTGTTTAATTTAGGCCAGTCAGCGGGTGGAGGTGGTGGGTAACAGCATTTATTTTTGAGGACCTGGATTTTTGTTCACCCTGACTTTGTGTAAGAGCAAGACAGAGAAAGGCAGCACAGGGAGAACTAAAGAGGAAGAGAAATATCGGAGAACAGCAACAAAGGCGCAAAGTAGCGAAAAAAAAGAACCTGCGAGAGCGAAATATGGGGACAGGAAACTAAGGGTTATGGAAGAAAGAAACAGGAAATGGAATGAAAGCTAGACAGTCTTGTTATTCCGGAAACCCGCCGTTTGGCCGTTCCGGTTGCGGGCTCCTAAGAAAAACTTTTACGCCCATGATGATATTTTAAAAAATATATAAATTAAATACTACTGTCACGTCACGCCTGGGTGCAACGGTGCTAAACGACTTTCAAAACATCTGAGTGCCCATACAGAGAAGCAGAAACTCAGTGCAGGGTGGACTCGCACAGCATGCTGACCCGCACATTCTCCTCTCTACGACATTCGTCAACAAGCATTGGCCGCGCGGATCACTGAGAACATCAAAGCGGCCGAAAGGGGATAAAGGAGGGGTGAGTGCAAGCCGAGGTGACAAGAAGAGCTGGGCGAGAAGGGAGGAGGAGAAGGGAGGAGGGAGTGCGAGCAGCAGCTGTGCACGTGCACGGCTACAAGGAAAAAGTGAAAGCAGGCTGGCAAATGGTGTGCGATGTGCGCGAACCATGACGAGAGAGGAAAGCCATATGGCGCCTCTGCTCGTCATTGTGCGCGTAACCGCACACTCGATGCCAGCCAAAAAGCTGTGGTTGCATTTCTGCAAGCCCACACTACAAAACGTCTCGCCAGACCAGCGCATTCGCTGGCTCAGGCGAGACCTAAAAAAGGAGACTGGAACTAAGGGGCCGATTACGATGGCGGTCGGTGTTAGTACCGCGGTGCCGGCGGTGCGGAAAAATGCCTTTTACCGCCCGCCAGCAGCGGTCCTCACGGCCGCCATATTATGAAGGGCAAATATGCCCCATTTCCCGACCTCCGCGGTGCATCGCCGACCGCCATGAAATTGCGCCCGCCACCGCGCCGGTGGGAGCCAATGGAGACTCACCGCCGTGCGGAATGACGTCCCGTCCGCTCAACAAATTACGATGCGCCAAACAACCTGTCGAACCGCAGGGGAGAAACCGCCCTTCCAGACACGGCGGAATCTCGACAGCGGAGCGTGAAACGAGACTTCCGGAGCCCTCCACCCGGAGCCGAACGCCATGGATCCAGCACTACACGTCCTCCCGGTGCTGTACGTGATACATCACCAGGCCAACATCGCCCGCCGCGGACGCCGCCGCAGGTACGTAAACAAAACACAATACAACACAAAACAGAACACAAATTCCACGGGCTGAAACAGGGCACCTGGCCACACCAGACACACTGGTGTGGACAGGAACACATCCATCAGTGTACCCACACATGTCTCAGCTGGCACCAATTCACACCCTGCATCAAGCCCACCAAAGTACCGCGAACATAATGTAATGTGTTGCTGACGACACCGCAGCGGTGAGCATGCGGGAAATCCATCGCACAAAGCAGAATGCATGTACAGCAACGGACAGGCCAGAAAGACCACAGGCCACCACCACCACCCACCACCCACAGCTCCGCCGCACACAGCAAGAAACATGCCAATCCCCCCTGTGCACCCCCATGTCCAACACCAAGCGAGCTAAATCCACACCCAGCAGCACACAACTAACACCTAGGGAGACAGACACAGCAGCATTTGGTGTAGATCAACACACAGCACAGAGGCACAGGCCCAGGGCAACACACACACACACCACACCACCACATACATGGCAAGAAAGCAGAATACAAGCACAAAATGAACATACACACAAGGAACATACAGACTACTGGACACACACCCTGCCAACTCACACAGACATACCCCACACCGACACACAGCCACATACACAGACTACATGCCACCAGCAATGGAGCACAACATAGAGGAAAGCAAAAATGATGTGCACACAAATGGGAGGGCAAGGAGACAACCAACAACCAGGTGAACAGACACATGCAGGACAAGGAACCCAGAACAACATCCACACCCCATCCAAGCACATGGCTGGCACAGTGAGTGAAGTCAAACAACAGTCACCTCAGTGCAACAACTCAGGGAGACAGCAAGGTAACCCATGTATAGGGACAGGGATGAAAGGAAGGACCTCAAGTCAAACAGTGAACAGCAAGTACACATGAGTATCACACAGGGCACATTGGCACACTCAATGACTGCCAAACACAAGTAGGAGTCCCCAAACATACCCCCTCATATCTGCAGCACACAATCCCAATGCCAGACACACAGTAGGGCCTACATAATGTCCAGACAAGATACAGACAAACAATCAAACCCCTGGGGGCATCCACAAACATCACACACACACAGGGATTTCAGTACCAACGTCTGCACCAAAACAAAAATGGCAAACACAATTCAAAACAGAAACACATACAGAACCACAAAAATAACACACAGCTCCTGTGCAGCCAAACTAGGGGAAGGCAATGGGAGCACACACACAACAGGAGTGCACCACCTCATCAGTCAGGAAAAATGCATGGGCTACATACCACAACACAGACAAGAAGTGCACCATCACAGAACAACACAGACACATCAAACACACAACAGATGCACAACACCACAAAACACATAGCAAACACAGCAGTACATCAGGGGATGTACACTAGGACAGCACAAGGCAACATACACCCACAGCACTGAATGCACAACAAGCAGTGTGTGCACACAAACACACAACAGTCCCACACAGCCATGAGTCACACGCCAGTAACACACACATCAACACACACGACAAAGCCACAACCAACACACCGTACAACCCTTGACCACCCAAATGCACACCATGTAAGTAACCGTTGTGACTAGGATGACTGCCCATCACAACATGACTACACATCTACACTGCTAGGCATACATGAAAGCAAGAAAGCACATACATGTTGAGCCTGGTCAGCCTGCCTGCAATCCCGTGTATATGACCCCTCTATGTGTTTGCAGTGCCCACATACCAGGATGCAGTAAAACATAGCCAACAGCAACAAGGAAGGAACATGAGTCTGGTATGTCACAGAAAACAACATCAATGAGCCCACAAGTATCCGAGTCATGAAGAACTGAAGTCCCCGTCACCCCTGTAAAATAAATGATAAGTCAAACAAGCCAGTGGCACAGTTGAAGTGGCACACAGAGCATGTGGCACAGTAAATGTGAGACATACAGGAAAAGCCTTATTCAGTAAGGACAATGACACAACTGACAACATGAGCAACTGTTTTTATTCACAAATAGCACTGATAGGAAACACTATCAGACAGGACCAAGGCACAAGATGCAGAGCCTGAACATGAGAAGCTGCACAGGCAGGGGGCAAACTGCAAGGCCAGTGGCCAGTCCAAGGTGCAGACAGAGACAATGAGAAGCTGCACATGCAGGGGGCAAACTGCAAGGACAGTGGCCAGTCCAAGGTGCTGACAGAGACAATGAGAAGCTGCACAGGCAGGGGGCAAACTGCAAGGCCAGTGGCCAGTCCAAGGTGCAGACAGAGACAATGAGAAGCTGCACAGGCAGGGGGCAAACTGCAAGGACAGTGGCCAGTCCAAGGTGCAGACAGAGACAATGAGAAGCTGCACAGGCAGGGGGCAAACTGCAAGGACAGTGGCCAGTCCAAGGTGCAGACAGAGACAATGAGAAGCTGCACAGGCAGGGGGCAAACTGCAAGGCCAGTGGCCAGTCCAAGGTGCAGACAGAGACAATGAGAAGCTGCACAGGCAGGGGGCAAACTGCAAGGACAGTGGCCAGTCCAAGGTGCAGACAGAGACAATGAGAAGCTGCACAGGCAGGGGGCAAACTGCAAGGCCAGTGGCCAGTCCAAGGTGCAGACAGAGACAATGAGAAGCTGCACAGGCAGGGGGCAAACTGCAAGGCCAGTGGCCAGTCCAAGGTGCTGACAGAGTCAATGAGAAGCTGCACAGGCAGGGGGCAAACTGCAAGGCCAGTGGCCAGTCCAAGGTGCAGACAGAGACAATGAGAAGCTGCACAGGCAGGGGGCAAACTGCAAGGCCAGTGGCCAGTCCAAGGTGCTGACAGAGTCAATGAGAAGCTGCACAGGCAGGAGGCAAACTGCAAGGCCAGTGGCCAGTCCAAGGTGCTGACAGAGACAATGAGAAGCTGCACAGGCAGGGTGCAAACTGCAAGGCCAGTGGCCAGTCCAAGGTGCTGACAGAGACAATGAGAAGCTGCACAGGGAATGTGTGTCACCAAACTCCGCCATGGTCAGCAACACAGTCTGGTGTGACACGATGGGCAGCACAGGTACCGGTGTGGGAGAGACAGGTCTGTGACATTGATCAACATTCAGAGCTGGCTGTCAGTCTGACTGGGAGCTGACTGTGTGTCGGGCACAGTTGGACTACTTGACTGGGGAGTGAGACGCCCAGCTGAGGAAGAGCTATCAGTGGCCTTGGACGCTGGAGGGCTGCTTGGACCAGGTGGTGTAGTGGCACGTGGAGGTGGACTCAGGCCGACGTGGGACACAGTGTGGGAGGGAGACAGTGGAGGGGTGCCTTTCCACTTCTTGGGGATTCTAAATGGCTTGCCTGTCTTCGTATCAATGGGAAGTGGTGTGGACACAAACGGCACACTCAGCACCAAGGCTGCCGCAGGTGCACACGCTGGACCTCCCTTTGGGGATGTGCTGGATCCAGAAGGACGCTTAGCCTGGCATTGCCTCTGCCCCTCCATCCCCTCTTTACCCTGTGTGCCCCCTACAGTGCCCTCCTGTCCCTGCTTCACTGGACTTGGAATGGGAGTAGAGGTAGTTGGTGAAACAGCCTTGGATACCTTACTATGTGTAGCCTTGCCAGGCCCCACCTTCACAGTGGGCATGGAGAGTGTCTGCATGCCTTTGCGAGACGTTTTGGGACCACAGAGTCTGTGGCCGGGGATTGCTCTGAGGCTTGTGACCCTGAGTACTTCCTCCTTGAATCATGTGCCTTTGCAACGCCTGACGGGCTCTTCCCTTTGCGCTCTAGGGTTGTTTTTCTCTTTGTAGGGGAAGGTGTCTGTGACCTTGACCACTTGGGCTGCTGCTGCTGTGTGCTACGTGTGCAGTATCGTGAGGTTGAGGTGTGTGAAGCGTGGTCACCGTCGTCAGACGTCGCCACTGGCATGGGGGTGGACAAAGGGACTGGAATTGGACTACGAGATTGAGCCAGTTGAAGAGCAGCCGCCATTGTGGAGGACATTGTCTGGACAGTGCGGTGCAGCCCACCCACGTCTGAATGGATGCCCTCCATGAAAGCTAACACCTGTGCCAATTTGCGGTTGTGGTCTGACAATGCATTGAGGAGCCCTGTCTGCCCCACACACAGCTGGCGCATAATGTCCACACACTCTGCACTGATGGCAGCAGGGGGCACAGGGGCAGGGGCAGCGGTGCCTGGAATGAAGGACACCCTTCCCCTCTTTGTGGTGCGAACACGGGCAGCAACAGAGGAAGTGGCTGGGAGGGTGGGCACTGCACGCTGTGTGCTGGAAGATGTAGCAGACTCTCCGTTCCCTGTGTCCTCCAAGATGTCTGCACCACCGCCGTCATCAGATGATGTTGAACTTTGCGTCTCGGGCTGTGATTCCTCCAGCATACTCCTATCCCCTCCGAGGCGCTGGTCACATCTGTGTCACTGGGATCCTGTGCAGCTGTTGTGCTTGTTTCACCACCACTGGTGTCCGTCCCCTGTCCCTCCGTGCCCACGGGAGATGCTGCATAACAGAGAGACATGTAGGGTCAGCAAAGTGACAGCAACAGGACAAACATATTCAAGCAAAGCAACACTGAGGATGACAAAGTCTACATGTTGCAGGCCACCCCGTGCAATCTCACCATGCAGACACACATCACTACCTCAAACAGTGCGTACAAACATCTAAACACGGCACAGCTGAGCCATGTGATGGGCAGACAGCACAACATCATGCATGTTGGGGCGTACAAACACTAACACCAATGGACCAGGCCTGCAGCACACCACCCACAATGCCATTGAAATTCCCAGGATTGGAAAAACATCAGTAAGTGCATGTATGTAATATCCGTGACTGCCACACCCAGCACAGGGGCCACTTACAACCCACTGCATCACAGTAACCACATCACGTACACCAGCGCAGGTACAGGCATGGTACACATGCAGCCACTCACAGACAAAATCAACCTTCACAGAATACTCACCCCTAGCTTGCTGTTGATGCTCCTTCAAACGTGTGTCCAGCTCAGGCTGTGTCACAGCCAAGATGCGGCACATCAGTGGTGTCAAGCTGCGTCGTGACAACCTGCCACTGCGAGGGAGTATCCCCAGTGTCATCTCGGCAACGTTCTTTGCCAGTCGTGATATGTCGTCCCACCTCTTGTGGCAGTGGGTGCGCCGGCGGTTCGACACTCCCAGAGCCCGCACCTTGCTTGCAATGGACCTCCACACGGCCTTACGCTGGTGTACCTTGAGCTGCAGGTGTGGGAGACAAGAGGGGGAAAACATCAGTGACACACTCTCATGGTAAAACCTCTCTCTCTGAACAGTGGCATGACACGGACTCATCTCCACACGGCAGATATGGGTCATTGATGTACACTCATGCGAACCACACACGTATCACACTCTGTACAGTCAGTGATGTGTCCTTGTCACATTGGGCGTGGACAGTCCATGCCAGGTAGAATCACACAGAGATGGACAACGAGGACCCACACAAACAGTCACATGAACAATAACTGTCCAGAAACATGCATCACCAGATAGCTGTCACACCATATGGATGTGTACACAACACATGTCCATCCACCCTTCATGTCCATGCATTGAATGTGTGGGTTGCATACACCCCTTAACAACTAGGAAACAGCATGTCAGCCAGTGCATTACACAACCCCACACTCTCAGGCACAGACACCATCTGATCGACTACATGTGTGCCCCCTTGCACTCACACCCCCACTGTTGGAGACTTACCACAACATTTGGGCCACCATATAGCCGTGGGTACTGTGTCAGCACCTCGTCCACCAGGACATCCAGCTCCTCGCTTGTAAATGGACTGGCACGGATCTTCTCCGTCCTAGCCATCACTGTGGACATGAGACGTCAGCGGCGGCAGTGGGCGGTGAGGGGTCCCAGGCAGCAGTCCCTGGAGGCAGCAGCAGGTGAGGGGTCCCAGGCAGCAGTCCCTGGAGGCAGCAGCAGGTGAGGGGTCCCAGGCAGCAGTCCCTGGAGGCAGCAGCAGGTGAGGGGTCTCAGGCAGCAGTCCCTGGAGGCAGCAGCAGGTGAGGGGTCTCAGGCAGCAGTCCCTGGAGGCAGCACCAGGTGAGGGGTCTCAGGCAGCAGTCCCTGGAGGCAGCAGCAGGTGAGGGGTCTCAGGCAGCAGTCCCTGGAGGCAGCAGCAGGTGAGGGGTCCCAGGCAGCAGGCTCTGTGAGCAGTGGAAATGTGGTGCTCCCTTCCACACATATATAGGGCCCTGGACTCGTTTCAGTGGTCATAGTCTTCTGCCATTGGTGTTCCAGGTCAGCCTTCTTCAAAAGCATCCAATGACCGCCTCCGCGGGGCGGAGCACGCCTACCGCGATTTTTGAATCTGCATCATGCCACCGCGATAGCGGTCCCCATTGGCTGCAAGGGCATGGTTCATGGCGGTGACACACCGCGGGGTCCTGGCCGGCGCTACCGCGGTGGTGCATCTTACAAATGCATCCTATCTCCGCATCCGCTGGGGGCGGAGCACGCCTACCGCGATTTTTGAATCTGCATCATGCCACCGCGATAGCGGTCCCCATTGGCTGCAAGGGCATGGTTCATGGCGGTGACACACCGCGGGGTCCTGGCCGGCGCTGCCGCGGTGGTGCATCTTACAAATGCATCCTATCTCCGCATCCGCTGGGGGCGGAGCACGCCTACCGCGATTTTTGAATCTGCATCATGCCACCGCGATAGCGGTCCCCATTGGCTGCAAGGGCATGGTTCATGGCGGTGACACACCGCGGGGTCCTGGCCGGCGCTACCGCTGTTTGATTGCCATAGAGTGACATGGGTGACCGGGATGTGGCTGGTGGAGCATGACAAACGCCATCTGCAGCTATGTGGAGGGCCATCACTAACACCAATGTGTCATGTGCAGCACATGACACACTTGCGTCAGTGGTGGGCATCGACACAGGTACAAATGGTGGTTGGCATGCTCCGCCACCCAATTCACGGACAGTATGTGCGTCCGCTATGGGAAATATGCAGCACCACATCGTACACTCTGTGCGTCATTGTGTTTATGGGGCACGTTTAAGGCACCTACGGACAGTTCTTGTTGTGTGTGGATCAATGGTCATTACTGTGCTACACACAGTGGATACTTACAGTGGCACATGGCACTGGATAACATTGATATGGTCTCCTGTCACAAATGTCAGCCACTGTGTAACGTCTCACACCAAATGGAACACTGTACTCCATTATGTCGATCAATATTTACACACAATGTCGTATCTGCCACCCATGCTGACCACTATCTCACACCTGAGCCCATGTGTTACACTGAAAACCCAGATGAACTCATTCATTCAGCATGACTGTCATCATTGGAAACAGATGTCACCCTGTTGTGTTATTGCTAAGACCAATTACATGCCGCATGTTATGTCTTTGTACACACTGGCAACTCCTGCAGTGTATGTCCACATGTACAGGGGGGGGGCTCGACCTGCTAAAGGATGACGAGTACTTTAGCACCACACCTGGCATCCGTTGCATTATTATTGTCACTTGGGTAGACGGCCAGAGCAGATGTCTTTGCTACATGTCTGCCACCTGTAACCACAGGGACCTATGTGGTAGTGTCAGGTCTGTGCTCATGTTGTTTGGACTGTTGTATGTGAATCAGTGACATGTATATTTCAACAATGGTGCTTAGCTACACTATGGTTTTTGAGTGTTGTGCTGTGTTCCGGTGCTACTCACCTGCCACCAGTGCATGTCCATTGTTCACATCAGGATTGTTGCATTGGCAGATGGACTGCATGCACGGTTGTGGATTGTGCTAACTGTATGGAATATAGTATGCGACATTTGTCCACAGGCTATGGGTGTCCAGTTTTGCCCGTGCAATGTGTGTGCACTGATTAGCGGGAATTGTCTGCAATGTTGGATGGTCAGCACAAGTGGCACACGTGTGCAGTGTCTTGCCACCAACACTAGTGTATGTGCATGCTATGGGGTGCTAGCCATCCTTGCTCACCATCTATTCCAACACTGTGTGGGTGGATCACATCTGCTGGTGTATCAGGATGGTGTGGGCACCCAAGACAGGTGAGATGTACCTTGACTGTTGTGCCTGTGACACTCATCCAACTCCGACATTTGGTCAATGTGAGGTACCAGTGTCCCACTACTCATGCACAGCCAGCATGTTTGTTAGATGTGTGATATTGATTGTATGCTGTGTTGGGCCTGACAGCCTGTGTGGAATGAGGGTCAGGATGCATGTCCCTTGGGACATGTGGTGTAAAATAACATCCACTGTTGTCAGGTGTCTGAGCCAGTTGTCCATATGTAATGCATTCAGTCTGTTCATGCGTAGACTTGTTGGCATACTGGCTTGGCATTGTCCATGTAGTGTTGTATGTTTGTGTTGTGGCACTGTTGTGTCTTGAAACAGCTGGATGTGTATCACCATGGTATGTGTTGTGGTGCACATGTGTCCTTGGGCAGTCCCTCCTTGATGCTGCATGTAAATGTCCAAAATGGGGGAAGATTAAGGGTGCATACAGGCCCTGCTGATCACGTCCCTCATCTATTGTTAATGTGTGCCACATTGGCTATCTGTGTGCTTGTAGAGAGTATTGGGCAGTGGGGTAATGGTGGCCTGTTACAGTGGTACACATACTCTGCACAGGCGTGACATCATCTGTCACTGTCCGACTTTGTATTCAAGTCAGCAGCAGATATGGCCTGTGTACTGATGACATTGGCACATGTATGGGTTTGGGATGTGAATGTCATTGAATTTGAGTGTGTTCGAAGTGGCACTGAGTACAAAGACAATCCCAATGATCTATCCACATTGTGTTGTTGATGTGTCCCCTGCAATTATTGGCCAAGGAGGTGTGGCAGGTACAGCAGCAACGTGGAAGCCAGCATTGTCTCTGCTTCACACATGTCCTGTGTCATGTACACCCAAGGCTGAGTCCACCTCAGCTCGATATGTGACTCTTGGCATTCACATAGACAGTGTTCGTATTGTGTCTACTGACTGTGCACATCCATGACAGTTGTACAATTAATCTGTCTCATGTTGGGACAACACTGAATTGCACTGTGTGCTTTCAGGGATGACAGTCAATGTTAGCGCCGTGACAGGACAGACTTTATGAATTTGTGCACATCCTAATTTATGTTGCTATGACGTGTCCCCTTTCATCTCACCTAGGAGGCGACCTAATGTGTTTCGTACCTTCACCCTGCTGGCTAACATGGAGGATACCGACATCATAAGGCGATTCCGTCTGGATCGGACAAACCTCCTGGAACTTTGTGCACTATTGGAGCCACACCTGCTTCCACGCAGGACATACCCAACAGCACTCACGCCAACGGCAAAGGTGATGGCATTCCTACATTTCGTGGCTACGGGATCCTTCCAGCAAACTGTGGGCATTGCAGGGGGATGTCCCAACCAACATTCAGCACGGTGCTACGTGATGTCCTGTTGGCTATGATGCAACACAGGGACCAATTCATACATTTCCCCAGGCGGCATGAGTTGGCGGATGTGAAGGGCGAATTTTATGCACTTGGACACGTTCCTAATGTAGTTGGTGCAATAGATGGCACACATGTTTCCCTGATTCCACCCCAAGCACGGGAGCATATTTACCGAAATAGGAAACATTATCATTCCATCAATGTGCAGGTGGTGTGCCAGGCAGATATGGTCATCTCACACGTCTGTGCAAAGTTTCCAGGTTCAGCCCACGATTCACACATAATGCGCAACAGCATTTTACCACAGCTGATGGCCAATCTGGCGCCGGAGCGGGCATGGATTGTGGGTGAGTACAAAGGGTCGAGTCGTGTGCTGTTTGTGTGCCATGCTGTCCTCGGACACATGTCAGACACTCAATCTGTATGTGTCTTTCACACTTAGGTGACTCTGCATATCCCAACGGACCTTGGTTGCTGAGTCCACTTCGCAATCCCAGGACACCAGCTGAAGTGCGCTACAACAATGCCCATGGGAGGACACGTCGGGTCATTGAGCGAACATTTGGACTCCTGAAATCGCGTTTTCGATGCCTCGACAAGACCGGAGGGGCTCTGCAGTACTCACCCGTCAAGGTGTGTCAGATAGTGGTAGCATGCTGCATGCTACACAACCTGGCCGTGCGGAAGGGGATCCCCTTAATCCAGGATGATGATGACCAGCCACAGCCCCCACCTGCAAACACCCAAACGTCAAGTGACGAGGATAGTGGAGAGGAGGAAGGTGTTGGACAGCGTCAGCAGCTCATCAACAACTACTTCACTTGATGGTCAGTGGCAATGTCAATACTGGCTGTTGTCTGATGATGTTGTGCTTGGTGAATATGTGTATGTGAGTTTTGTGACTACAGCATGTTGCTGAGTCAGTGCTGGCTGCAGGTGTGTATGGCAAGGGATCTTTTGACACAGCTACTTGATGTCTATGTTGGTACAGTTGCTCCTTGTGACATGTGCAGATTGTCGTACCTTGATGTGCTGTGTTGTGTGATGGTTGTTAGTCCACCACCTGAGTAGCAACTGATGTTCTGTTGTGTTTTCCTAGGTCCCTTCAGCCTCTACTTGCCTGCGGAGTATCCCTGCTCCTGTGACATTGTAATCATGGGTGTGAGTTAACATACTGTGATGAACATGGAACAGTGACAACTAAATTGGTGCGTTATTAGTGTTTATTTACAGTGGATACATGTGATGTAGATGTGGATATTGACAGATTTGTGAATGGTGAATAACAGATTTGTCAGTGATGGTAGATGAGACAATAGAGTATACACTAGATCAGTATGGCAACACAGTCCAACAGTCATTTGCCATTCCCACGCCATTGTGTGTGGGGACAGTCTGCAGGGTACACAGCAGGGTGAAGAGGGGTGCCATCATGGCTGGCTACTTGACTGGCTTTTGCCAGGTGCTTTGCCACGGGATGCTCCCAATGATTTTTTCGGGCGGCCCCTTGCTCTTTGGCCGGGGGGACACAGGTGCATGGCCAGTGGTGTCTGATGAGTCCCCATGCTCGCTGGACGCAGGGGAGGGTGGGGTCTGTCATCCTGCGGCACAACGGAGGGAGCTGTCGGTGTTGGCGGTGCCGCATGCCTGTCCCTGAGGACCTCCACTAGCTGGCCCAGGAGGTCCCTGATTTGGCCCATGCAGGCCACGAGTTGGCCCATGCGGTTGTCAATTGAGCGCAGCATCTGTTGTTGCTCACGGGCATCCTGCTGAGCCTGCCTCAACTGTCCCTGGGCGTGTTCATAGGCCCCCACAACTCTGTGAATGTGTGCCAGTGATTCTGTGGCAGGGTCTTCTTCCCTTTGGGTCAGCCTTGTCCTCACACCTGGCCTGCTGTCACGGCCCTGTTGCCTCCCTCCTGTGGGCACCGGCCTACTCTCCCGTGCCTCCGTAGTTGTTGTGATCTGGTTGGCCTGTGGAGCAAGGCGAGTGTTGCAGGCAGCAGTGGTAGTGGTAGTGGTGGTGGAGGTGGCACAAGTCGTTGCAGCAGGGCTCTGCGTTGATGTTGTTGCTGAGGGTGGTGGGGCTGTGGGGTCCTGGGACACATTCCGCCCTGCCACACCAGATGGTCCGGGTTGGTCCTCCTCCTCCTCATTATCCAGGGAGTCTGCATCCGAGGGGAGATGTTCGGGAGCTGGTGACTGGCTGTGCTGGTTGAGGTTGTCGTCCTCTGCAGTCAGTTGTTGGTCACCTGTGGGACAGGAAGTAGATGGTAATTGCCTTACACACCTCAGGGTTGCTGTGTTTGATGTCTCTTATTTACATGCCACACGTCTAGTATTGGTGATTTCAATGTGAGGTTGTCATCTGACAACTGGCATGATTACAAGTTGATGTTCAGCACCTTTGCTGATCACTCTGCCTGGCAGACATTACCTGTGTGCATGGACTAGCCATTGTCATCACATGCATACCGTTGACATGTCCTGTGCTTGTATTTCTTTATACAGCAGACCATGCTAGTTTGGTTTTCCCATGGTCCTTCATGATCAGCATCCATGTACGCTACAGAGGGAAGTCTGGGTGATGCATGTCAGAGGCCCGTTTTCTTGGACATATTTGTTGAGAGTCACAGTTCTGTTTCTGTCACAGTTACGTACGCTGAGCTGTCTGCATCCTGTCAATGGCTGTGCTTTACTTTTCTATTTTTGGGTGAAGTAGAGCCTCATGTTGTCATCTCTCCCAATGCTTTTGTTGAGTGATGGTGGTGTGCATGCACTGTCTGATTACCTGTGTAGTGTCACTTTGGTTTTTACTTACAGACACATGCTTCTGGGTGGGGTGCCCCAACCTGCTGAGGGGTGGGAGAGGGGGGCCTGTTGTGTGTTGTAGTGCTGCCTCCAGATACACACTCCCCATCCCTGTGAAGATGGCTACCTACCTGTTAGGTGGTGGGGGAGCGTTCAATGGCTGACACATGCTTCTGGGTGGGGTGCTCCATCCTGCTGAGGGGTGGGAGAGGGGGCCTGTTGTGTGTTGTAGTGCTGCCTCCAGATACACATTCCCCATCCCTGTGAAGATGGCTACCTACCTGTTAGGTGGTGGGGGAGCGTTCAATGGCTGACACATGCTTCTGGGTGGGGTGCTCCATCCTGCTGAGGGGTGGGAGAGGGGGCCTGATGGGAGTTGTAGTGCTGCCTCCAGATACACATTCCCCAACCCTGTGAAGATGGCTACCTACCTGTTAGGTGGTGGGGGAGCGTTCAATGGCTGACACATGCTTCTGGGTGGGGTGCTCCATCCTGCTGAGGGGTGGGAGAGGGGGTCTGTTGGGAGTTGTAGTGCTGCCTCCAGATACACATTCCCCAAACCTGTGAAGATGGCTACCTACCTGTTAGGTGGTGGGGGAGCGTTCAATGGCTGACACATGCTTCTGGGTGGGGTGCCCCAACCTGCTGAGGGGTGGGAGAGGGGGCCTGTTGGGAGTTGTAGTGCTGCCTCCAGATACACATTCCCCAACCCTGTGAAGATGGCTACCTACCTGTTAGGTGGTGGGGGAGCGTTCAATGGCTGACACATGCTTCTGGGTGGGGTGCTCCATCCTGCTGAGGGGTGGGAGAGGGGGGCCTGTTGGGAGTTGTAGTGCTGCCTCCAGATACACATTCCCCAACCCTGTGAAGATGGCTACCTACCGGTTAGGTGGTGGGGGAGCGTTCAATGGCTGACACATGCTTCTGGGTGGGGTGCTCCATCCTGCTGAGGGGTGGGAGAGGGGGGCCTGTTGGGAGTTGTAGTGCTGCCTCCAGATACACATTCCCCAACCCTGTGAAGATGGCTACCTACCTGTTAGGTGGTGGGGGAGCGTTCAATGGCTGACACATGCTTCTGGGTGGGGTGCTCCATCCTGCTGAGGGGTGGGAGAGGGGGCCTGTTGGGAGTTGTAGTGCTGCCTCCAGATACACATTCCCCAACCCTGTGAAGATGGCTACCTACCTGTTAGGTGGTGGGGGAGCGTTCAATGGCTGAGACATGCTTCTGGGTGGGGTGCTCCATCCTGCTGAGGGGTGGGAGAGGGGGCCTGTTGGGAGTTGTAGTGCTGTCTCCAGATACACATTCCACAACCCTGTGAAGATGGCTACCTACCTGTTAGGTGGTGGGGGAGCGTTCAATGGCCGACACATGCTTCTGGGTGTGGTGCTCCATCCTGCTGAGGGGTGGGAGATGGGGGCCTGGTGTGTGTTGTAGTGCTTTTTGTCTGTACACATGCATCCCAGTTGGTTTTGTTTAGCTTTGTGCTTTTTCAGGTTGAGTGGTGCTTACATCTGTGTGACCTGTTTTGGGTATTGTGGGTCAGACGAATGTCCTTTGGCCTAGGGGTTGTAGGTTTGAATTTGTGCAAGACGGTACATGGCAATGTGATGTTATACATTGGTTTGTACTTACCAGCTTCCAGTCCCCCGCGGATTCCTTCAAGACTCTCTGGATGTAGGATTCCAAGGACCTTCTCCTCCCACGGACTGTATGGTTTGGGTGGGATGGGAGTGCCTCCACCAGTCCCGTCAGCCAGCTGACGGTTCTTGGCCCTCTTCCTCTTCACCACGGTCTTCAGGTCATGCCACCGCTTCTGTATTTCCTGCTTGTTGCGGGGGTGGTCCCTACTGCATTGACCTTATTGACTATCCTCACCCACATTTGGGTTCTTGTGGCTAATGGGGTGTGTTGGACCATGTTGCCATAGAGTTGTGGTTCAACTCTTATTATCTCATCTACCATGACTGCAAGCTCTGCATCAGTGAATTTTGGCATTTTGTGTGGTGCCATGGTGTGTGCTGTGCAGATGTTCTGTGGTGCAGTTGTGTGGGTGTTGTGGGTGTTGTGGGTGGTGTAGGTGGTGTGTGTGTTGTGGTGGTGCTGTGTGCAGGTTTGCCTCTCCTTTGTTCTCTGGGGTTGGGACCTTCAGTTGTGGAGTGTAGCAAAGGATTGTGGTCAGGGAGGGGCTGGTTTTATGCTCGGCTATGGGGGGTGTGGCAAGCTGGTATGTTGCTGTCAGGTGTGTTGTGTGTGTTGTCCTGTGATTGGTTATTTTGAATTTCTGGGGCTGTTGTCATTGGGCACTTTTGGTTTGTGTTGGGACAGGTCTACTTCAGTGTGTGCATTGTTTTTTTTTTTCGTTTTTTTCAAAGTCCGCCATTTTTTTGCGGTTCCTCCGCAGCGGTTCCTCGGCAGCGGTGGCTATGCTGCGGCCCTTCCGCCGCCTATCGGATTCGTCACTGTTCGCGCACGATGCGGTCGGATTCATAGGTGGGTACCATGGTGGTAGCGGGGATGTCATAATGTCACGGGCGGTTACTCCGTGTGCATGGCGGCGGTTCTTGGCTTTTCCGCTGGGTATCCGGCCGTTGCGGTCGGATTTTGAGCTGGTCCGGCGTGTGCGGGCGGTTTTTCGTTGTCTTCCACCGCCGCGGACGGATTATTGTGGCGGTTCATCGTAATGTGTGCGGCGTTTTTCCCGGTGGCCATGCGGGCGGTTTTTTGCCGCTACCATGGCGGTCGGTATGTTTTTCCGACCGCCATCGTAATCGACCCCTAAATGACCATTCAACTAGGCACCTAAACTACGAGCTAATTAGAGAGTCAGTTGTGATGAATATATACAAAAATAAAGTTTAAAAAAGGCACATTGAAAGAGCTTTGTCACTGAAAAGAATGGAACTATTTTCTAGCGGATGTGTACAATGTAAAGAAGAAGTTTTGTGCAGTCACAACAATTTGGTAGACCCATTGTCCCATGCTTCAGCGTCCAGAAGCAAAAAGTGAATGATAATTCAACAGACCAATGGATGAAGCCCAGACCTGCCAATTCACACGGTGCCACTGTGTGACACACAATATTGGCTTTCATCTCACGGTCACCCAGTGAAAAGCTGATAACACATGGTGGTAGGGAAAACGAGCTGAAAACCACTTTAACAGTGGTTTCCAGCATGTTTTTGGGGGCTTTCAACTGCCGATGTCCATAAATGGGTGTGAAAACATCCTAGGACATCAGCAACAGCCTCAGCAAATTTTTTTTTGTTTTTTAGAGGAGGGGACTGGGGCCGGGGTGGAGCAAAGGGGCCTCTTAGGTACTTTTCGGCATGAGGTCACGCCCCCTTCCAAGACCTCCCTCCCTCTTCACATAGTGAGATTTTTGATGAAGTTGGCAGGTCTGGAAGCCTGCTGATCAAAAGCCCCTCTATGTAGGTATATTAGGTATGATTTTTTTTATTTTTATAATAAAAAAATAAAAAAACAATAGTCTGGCGAAACAACTAAAGCGGTCTCAAAGGCCAGATCTAAGAAGAAAGCAGGTGCATTATAAAGTCAATGTCCTCTGATTTTAAGTGCAAAACTATATAGGAAAAAATAGCATGCATGTTGCAAGTGTGATGATTCTATCTTAAAGGAATCCAGGGTGGGGATGCAGAGCTCTAGTATTGTTTGTTCCTATTTTAGATAATAACATGGGCATTGAACAAGAACACCGTATTAAATGTTTAATATCCCAATCCCCCACCCACCAACAGAAAACGTTAACAAGCTTTCATAACACTTCTTTCATGAATCATCCGTTCCTTCCGCAAATTCTTTTTTTTTTTAAATGGTAAATAATGTATTATTGTATAAAATACAATAATTACAAAACAGCCATTTATATAACTTTGTAATTTTACTTTGCTGTATACACCCTTTTAAACCTCAATATGACAGAAATGAGTAATCCAACAAGACACAGGATAATTTAACAAAATTCAGCTTGATGTACCTTGTATCCAAAATTGCTTATCTTGACATTTTCCCCAATCCTTGTCTAGGTATAAAACTCGTTCCATTGCTAGGAAAGGGGTGCCCCACAACCCCTTGGAACCTCTCTGGCATGCCCTGTATGTTTTCACAAGTAAAATCAACAATCTGTATGTCTAGTCGAGGAGTTCCATGCTTTTGAGACATTCACCAACACATCCTAGGCTCTGCTGACCCGAGAGTGTATCCGAGGTGTACCCCCAAACTGTAGTTGAGAGTGACTACTGTGCTATTATATCAGGTTAGAAGATGGCCGTTAGTGGTAGGAAATTCTAGGAACAGGGCGCAGGTTGTTTTACGTGTAGTCTTGTTGTGGAAGTGGCTCTCTGGCCAGTCTGCCCATGGTAATATACATGCAATCCATCATAACTGGAATCCTTGATTTCTCTCTAAATGGGTGTTGTGCACATAGGATCTGTGGAGTACTGCCTTTGTTAAACATGGGAAACATGGGAAATGATGTGCATGGCATGGTTGGTTCATGGTTAAGCATACAATGAAGAGTACTTACCCTTTGAAGTTCTTTGTCTCTCTGTTAAAACCTGAGAGTGCTGCTGCTCTTCTTTGTACTGTGGAGACCCCATATCTGCCTGGGTGACCTAAGGCATTTCCTTTGCATGCACTATAAGACCTGGCATTCTTGGTGTGGCTTCCCCTGTCTTTTTGCCTCTACCTCCTATCTTTGTTACTGCGTGCTGGATTTTGTTTTTTGCTGGTTTAGGTACTCTTGGCACTTTGTCACTGCTGATCAATACCTAAGTGCAAGTGCTCCCTGTGTAAATTGTAATTCTGATTGGTTCTCCATGACTGGCATATTTGATCTACTGGTAAATTCCTAGTAAAGTGCACTGCGTGTGCCCAGGGCCTATGCTACTAGTGGACCTGCAGCACTGATTTTAACTGCCATGTCGACCTGTCAAGTGCACCCACTTGCCAGGCCCTAACCTTCCCTTTTCTTACATGTAAGGCACCCCTAAGGTAGGCCCAAGGTACCCCCAGGGGAAGGGTGCAGTGTATGTGAAAGGTAGGACATGTACTGGTGTGTGTGTGACATGTCCTGATAGTGAAATACTGTGCATTTCATTTTTCACTATTGCAAGGGCTAGCTCTCCCTTAGGCTATAATTGGAGCTGCCTTGTAACATGTTACAAGTGTAACTTTCAATTGGAAACAGCTAAAGATTTGGAGTTTGGGCTCTCTGAACTCAGAATGTAATAACACACCTTTCAGTAAAGGTGGTTTTTAAATTGTGTGTTTGAAAATGCCAATTTTGGAAAGTAGGCATTTTCCTGTTTAACCATCCTTGTGCCTCTGCCTGCTTGTGGATTCGCAGTCTGGTTTTAGACTGACAGGGGCTGTTTTAGTGGAGAAGTGTGGCTCAATGGTTAGAGCGGCAGACCCTGATGCAGAGATCTGGCCCGGGACCAGGGTTCAATTCCCGCCTCGGCGGGTCTTGGGCTCAATTTCCTCGGACCTGATAATTCTCGCCTCGGTGCCTATTCTAATCATGGGTCCCACTCTGCAACTCTGGGCAATAGCTTGCTTAATCTCCACAACGGCCCCAACAGCGCTGGGATGCCTGGCTTCACCCTGGGGGTGCCCAGGAGTGGACATTTCACAGGGAAAAGCCAGGAAGGGTTCCACAGCGGTATGCGTACAGCGCCTGGACACCCCTTTGGGGGTATGGGTGCGCTTTACAAGTACAAATTTCATTTCATTTCATTTGTGCATTCGCTCCAGACACTCACACAAAGGGAGATAAGGTGTGCCCAGCATATGCTGATGAGCCATACTGGGCTAGAGTGGTGGGAGGAGTTGTCACTAACACCTGCATAGGCTGTGGCTAACCTGCACAATGCTGTCTCCACTCCCTGTAGTATGGCTGGACCAGGGAGGACAGAACTGGTTTTTACTGAGAATGAGAGACTTTCTTACCAAGACTTCAAAGGGAAAAAGGTGTATAAGTATTAGACCTAAAACCCCCGACTTGTAGATTACTTCTGGATCAAGAGGACCCTGCCAAGAAGATGAGCTGAAGAGCTGCTAGGAGGAGTACTGCCCCTTTGCTGTGTGTTGCTTTGTTGGGTTGGCTTGCAGTTGCTGCTTCTGTCTGTGGGCAAGGAAAGGACTGGACTTTTGACTTGCTGTGGTATCCTGCTTAAGAAGATTCTCCAAGGGCTTGATGTAGAGCTTGCCTCCTGTTAGGAAGACTCAGGGACACAAAGACTTCACCTGCAGCATCTTTGAACTCCACTGCTGGGAGGTTCGACCTGGCGTGTGGTGCCAAATCCAGTTCTGGGCCCTTGGTGTTTGTCCCTGCTACAAAGAACTGAAGAAACCTGCAAAATCAAAGCTTTGCCCTTCTTGCAGCTGTATTTTCCGGCACAGCACTGCCGTGCGGGAGAAGATCCTGATGCACAGCCCCGTGCAGCCAAAGAAACGACACATCACCCGTCAGTGGCCCGAAGAACCACCCCACACAGAGTTCGACACACCAGTCTCTGAAGTCTGAGACCCCAGCACCAACTCCAATGCAGGCCCTGCTGTGTGGCTACAAGAAATGTCACATGAAGGAACTCTCCAACCCCAGCTCCAACACCAACGACATCCCTCCTTCGCAAGACCTGTGTGACTCCCTTGCCACCTTCTTCCATCGCAAGATCGCAGACATCCACAACAGATTCACCGCCACGACCGCCCCGACAACCACTGAGACCTCCGCCCCCACGACCACCATCCGCACCAACCCCCTGCTCTCCTGGACCAACATAAACGACGACGACACCATCAAAATCATGAACACCATCCACTCCGGATCTCCATCAGACCCATGCCCACACCACATCTTCAACAAAGCCAGCACCACCATCGCACCCCATCTCCGGAAAACAATCAACATCTCCTTCGAGACAGCAACCTTCCCGGAGAGCTGGAAGCACGCCGAGATCAACGCCTTACTCAAAAAACCCAAGGCCGACCCCAAGGACCTCAAGAACATTCGGCCCATCTCCCTGCTCCCGTTCCCGGCGAAGGTCATCGAGAAGACCGTCAACAAACAACTGACCCGCTACCTCGAGGAGAACAGCATCCTGGACCCATCCCAGTCCGGGTTCCGCAGCAACCACAGCACCGAAACTGCCCTCATCGCCGCAACCGATGACATCAGGGCCCTGCTAGACAACGGAGAAACTGTGGCCCTTATCCTCCTGGACCTGTCAGCCGCCTTCGACACGGTCTGCCACCGCACCCTACGCACACGTCTCCACGACGCTGGGATCCAAGAGAAGGCCCTGGACTGGACCACCTCCTTCCTCTCCGGCAGAACCCAGAGCGTCCGCCTACCCCCTTTCCGCTCCGAAGCCACCGAGATCATCTGCGGCGTACCCCAGGGCTCATCCCTCAGCCCAACACTGTTTAACATCTACATGGCACCGCTCGCCCACGTCGCCCGACTGCATGACCTCAACATCATCTCCTACGCCGACGACACCCAGCTGATCCTCTCCCTCACCAAGGACCCCCACACCGCCAAAACCAACCTCCACAAAGGAATGAAAGCCGTCGCCGAGTGGATGAAGAACAGCCGACTGAAGTTAAACTCAGACAAGACGGAAGTCCTCATCCTCGGTTCCACCCCCTCGGCCTGGGACGACTCCTGGTGGCCGTCCGCACTGGGAACAGCTCCAACACCCACCGACCACGCACGCAACCTAGGGTTCATCCTCGACTCCACCCTCTCCATGACAAAGCAGGTCAACGCCATCTCATCCTCTCGCTTCAACACCCTCCGCATGCTCCGCAAGATCTACAGGTGGATCCCCACCGAAACGAGAAGAACGGTCACCCAGGCCCTCGTCAGCAGCAGGTTGGACTACGGAAACGCCCTCTACGCAGGAGCCTCGGCCATACTCCTGAAACGACTTCAACGCATTCAGAACGCCTCTGCTCGCCTGATCCTCGACATCCCTCGCCGCAGCCACATCACACCCCACCTGAGAGACCTGCACTGGCTCCCCGTCAACAAGAGGATCACCTTCAAGCTCCTCACCCACGCGCACAAGGCACTCTACAACACCGGACCAGCATACCTCAACAGACGACTCAGCTTCTACACCCCCAACCGCCAGCTTCGCTCCGCCGACCTCGCCCTCACCACAGTCCCCCGCATTCGAAGAACGACCTCCGGCGGCAGATCGTTCTCCCACCTCGCCGCCAAGACCTGGAACACCCTCCCCATCCCCCTACGGCAGACCCAAGACCTGCTGACCTTCAGAAGACTCCTCAAGACCTGGCTTTTCGAGCAGTAGCAGCATTCCCCCCCCCCACAGCGCCTTGAGACCCTCACGGGTAAGTAGTGCGCTTAACAAATGTTCTGATTGATTGATTGATTGATGGTGGGACCATGGCTGAAGAAATCGATGCAGCACCTAGTTGCCGCCACTGCATTAAACTCCAGCGCATCCCGAGTGTCCACGCATCGTGCCTGTGCGCCACGCAGCACCCGCAGATGAGAACCGTCTTGGAATAGAGGCATCACTTTCCCCTACAGTCCGGATTCGATGCATCACTTCTCCTGCATGCAGCAGAACTGTTGCATCGCATCCCCAAGGACTCAGGAACTGACGCATCGCTGTGTTTTCCGATGCTTCATTCCTCTGCGGCTGTTTTGCCTTGTGGATTTTGATGCATTTGAGGTACTTTGTGTAAAAATCATGCATCCATAGATTTCTATGGACAGAATTGGTTGAAACCTCTTAAAGTCATATTTTGAGTTGTGTATAATTGATTTTTATCGTTTTGGTCTTGTTTTGTTTAGATAAAGATACTTTATCTTTCTAAACTGGTGTGGTGTCCATTTGAAGTGCTTTCACTGTATTACTGTGTGTCTTATGTGCAAATACTTTACACATTGCCTCTGAGATAGGCCTGACTGCTCGTGCAAAGCTACCAAGGGGATGAGCAGGGGTTATCTTGGGTGTGTAAACTCCCTTATCCTGACTAGAAGGAAGGGTCCCTTCTTGGACAGGGTGCAAGCCAATGCCAACTATAGACCTCCATTTCAAACAGCGACGCATCACCTCTTTTGCCCGCCCAATCGCCCTTGGTGTCAGCTCATCCAAAGTACTGTTCAACGAGTCAAGGCATTGGTCCCTGTATCTGACCAAGCTCCAACGCGGTCCCCACCTGAACTTTTGGATTTTCCCCGGTCAAGCGTTACCAAATAGCCCCGGTTGGCGCTATTTGTTTCTAATCACTACCCGACAGTTTATTCTTTAAAAATGTATATCTTGACTTCTACTTCTTGGATATTTGTTGTTTTGGTCTTGTTTTACTCATAAAAATATTGGTTATTTTTCAAAACTGGTGTGAAGACCTTTTGTAGTGTTTTCACTGTGTTACTGTCTGTTGTGTGGACAAATACTTTACACATTGCCTCCTAGTTAAACTTGACTGCTCTGTACCAAGCTACCAGATGGTGAGCACAGGTCAATTTAGAGTGTGTTAATGACTTACCCTGACTGGGATTGTGGTTCCTGCTTGGACAGGGTGCACACCTCTGTCAACCAGAACCCCAATTTCTAACACTGGTGAGCTGCAGTGAGGATGGAGCTTGTATTTGAACAGTACATACAATGATTAGTGTATGCTACTATCTAGATCGCAGATCAATTCTAAAGTTTTTCTCCCTGACTGTTTTTTTTAAAATCTTTTCTAAAAATCATGTCTCTGTCTGGAGAAGCAGCCTCTCCACCTGCAAAAATGGATTTTGAGCTGACTAAGCCGGAGACCTACACTGTGGTCCAGCTCAAGTATTTCTTCAAAGGGTTTGAGCATTCTACTAAAGGCTTCACAAGGAAGGTGGAGCTGTGAAAGGTGCTGAGGTCATGGATAGAACCTTGGGATGCAGTACCTGTAACCCCAGAGGAGGAGGAACTGGATGGTGATGATGAGCTGGACCAGGATTCACTGGAGAGTCTGGGACTGCCTGTGGGGCAGGGGGCCAACAGCCTGTAAGGAGAGATGGTTCCCCCCCAGGGAAGGAAGCAGCGTATTATCCAGAGGCCTGTCCCCAGCAGAGCTAGAGGACAGGCAGGAGGAGTGAAAATTTAAATTGAAGCTTGCTCATTCAAGTTGGAGTAGAAGAGACTGGCTCAAGAGGTGAGACTGAGAGAACTGGACAAAAAGGCCAGGAGGGCTGATTCCAGCCAAGAAGGCGGAAGCATTTCATCAGTGTCCTCTGACAATAGAGTACAAACACCCAGGGGTCTGGTGCATGATTATGGAGTGGGAGATGACATAGACATATGGTTTGAGGCTTACGAGATTGCTTGGCAGATGGACAAGATCCCTGAGGGGGGTTAGGAGGCTAGAGTGTCGAAGCATATCCCTACTGAGGGGAGGGACACCCTACTGGCCCTAGAAGGGAGTGACAGGATGAAGAAAATCCCAATCAGGAAGTATGGTTTGACCCCAGAGAAGTACAAGCAGAAGTTTAGGGACAGTGTGAATCTATCCCCACAGACTTGATTATTTTTGCAATGCACTGGATGGTTGGGTGAAAAGCAGTGATGTTGAAGATTATCAGAAGCTGTATAACTTGACTGCAAAAGAGCACGTTTAGTCTCTGTTTGCCAAATCTGCACCAGCACTTGATTGAGAGTAACCTCTCTGTTCCTAGGGAGCTTGCTAAAACGATGGACCTCTGGATCAGCACCAGGGTCCAAAAGCAGGTACCATGGACTCTGGGTCTTTTTATCACCAACAATCCAAACATCAAATTAACTTAAACAGGGCTGTGTCCTTGCTCTGCTATTATATAATATTTCTATAGTGGATTTAGACAGGTGCTGGCAGGCTCAGTTTCTTCTATAACAAAGTCTGCACACACCAGAATTACATCCTTGCAATATGCCAACTACATTGTTTTTTAAGCAAAACAGAAATGGCCTAGCATAACTTCTTAAGGGCCCTTACTAGATATTTTGGGGACAACGGACCCACAGTGTTACATTCCAAAGATTGAAGGATAATCGAAAGGGCACACCAAGGGCAATCCTGAGACACACAGGTAACTTAATTTTTCATTAGCTGATCTACCACACAGCCCGCATCACCAATCTGGCAAAGGATGGCACACACACTTTCTTTGTTCGAACCAATTTTGTCATTGAATAGTTGAATGTCGCTGACAAGTACGACAACTGATTTCGCGATTCCTATCAACAGGACCCCACGTTTTCTTCTGGAGAGAAGAGGCATGTTCACTTAAATGTATACCTTGGAGGAGCAGATCAAGGTACTGCTATCTCATGGGCCAAAAGTGGCCTGTCAGATAACGAATGACTCACTCACAATTAATAAATAATAAAAAATCATTTATATAGCGCCTGGTTACACCAGCTGGTGTATCCCCACGCTAGGAACCACTATGAAAAAATGAGTGAAAAGGACAGAAGCAGTAAACAGCAGTAATACAAACATAGAACCTCAGAGCTGGAAGAGCCAAGTTTTCCATCTTTCACGGACTGATTCTTGCTTTTTGGATTTGAGGGACTTTGGCCAAGTGAGCCCCCATTGATCTGAGGTGACGTGTCGGATTATGGGGGACAAGAAGATCATGAAGATAGCTAGGTCCTTTGCCCTGCAGACTCCAGTGGCAAAAGAATAAGGCTTTAAAAATAATTATTTTATTAACAGGCAGCCAGTGCAAGGAGTCAAGGGCTTTCGCAGAGGAAGCTGTTCTAGGTAAGTTGAGAACTAAGCGTGCTGCCACATTCTGAATGTGTTGTAGCCTATGTAGACATTTTTTTGATGCTCCAAGATAGAGGACATTTCCATAATCCAACTGGGACGTTACAAGAGTGTGGACCAGGGTTTTCCTGGCAGAGATGGGAAGGATATCCAGAGTTTTCCTCAGCATTTTGAGGATTCCAAAACATTTCCCCGTAACCTTCCTAGTGTGGGTCTTAAAGGAGAGTTGAGGGTCCAGCCAAACTCCTAGATTTTTTACTTCCTCCTTAGGGGTAGGTGTGGGACCCAAAGTCTGGGGCCACCATGCTGAGGACCAGATGGAAGGAGACTTCCCTACAACCAGGACCTCAGTTTTACTACCGTTCAGCTTGAGGCAATTTCTTGACATCCAGGAAGCAAGGGCCATCAGACAGGATGAGAACTGGATGGCTGCATCTTCTGAGTTGTGGGATAGAGTGACAACAAGCTGCATGTCGTCCGCATAGGACACAATGGTGACATTGTGTTTTTCCACAATCTCCGCCAGGGGTCCGATGTAAAGATTAAAAAGAGCTGGGCTCAAAATTGAGCCCTATGGGACCTCTTGTGAGAGTGGAATGCTTTTGGACGTATGTGGATGCTGTGCAACTTGAAAGATACGATCCTGAAGGAAGGAGATCATCCACTTCAGAGCTGCTCCCTCCAGCACACGTGACCAAAGTCGCTGCAGAAGCAGTTTGTGGGATACCGTGTCAAAGTCTGCGCTGAGATCCAGCAGGATCAAAGCTACAGTCTGACCTTCATACGCACGCCTGCGTAGTGTCTCCGTGGCGAGGAGTAACGCTGACTCCATAGAGTACATAGCTCTAAAGCCTGATTACGTGGGATGGAGTAGGTTGTGCCGGTTAATATGCGCAACCAATTGCGTATTCACCACCTTCTCTGATATTTTGGAGAAGTAAGACAAGAGTGAAATAGGACGCAGGTTAGCCAACAGACCCAGGTCTGCTGATGGTTTCTTCTTTAAGGGGAGGACAATTGCTTGTTTCCACTTGCTCGGGACCTCACCACAGTGGAAAGATAGCTCCAGAAGTTGCTGTACATAGGGTAGTATTATGTCTAGCCCTTCCCTAATGATTTTAGGCGAAGCTGGGTCCATTAGAGAGCCAGATTTTATACTTAGAGCTACACCTTTTAAATCATCCAGCAAGGGGCGAGAACTCTGAGAGGTAGTTGGCCCCAAGTACAGAGATTCTCTCAGATTGAGAAAAATTGCCATTACGAGCCTCATCAGGAAAGGAATCATATATTTTAGATACCTTCAAACCAAAGAAGTCGGCAATCTGATTACACAACTCTGGAGAACTATTGGCAGGAGCCATGGTTCTCTCTAGGGAAGATAAGTCTTTAAGGAGGGCAAATAGTTCTCTAGAGGAGTTGTCCGCCTGCTCTATTCTGTCATTATAATAAGCAGTGCGGGTTTTCTTAATGAGCGAATGGTAGTTTTTTTGTGCTAACTTATAAACAGCCTTATTGCTGTCAGAGAAATCTTTCCTCCATTGACACTCAAAGTGTTTGCAAGATTTTTAACACTCCTTAGATCTTCATTGAACCAAGAAATAATGAAAAGGAGCATATAATCAAATATAGTACATTTATAGATTATAAACAATATCAAATTCATGCGATTTGAAACAAAATTAAAGTGCGGGGAGTCTTGAAATTTCTTTTCTTCATATAATCTTTATTTTCATTTCCAATCAGAAGCATAAAGCCCAGCCAACGCGTTTCGTCCAATAGATGGACTTCATCAGGGATGTCAATCAGATCATGAAGATCAGCAAAGCAATCTACGAATGTGAAATCTTGAAAGCCAAGAATCTCGTGACATCTTGTTAGTAATATATATCATATGAAGTCGTGCCCAAAGTACCGTCCGTCTGACTGTGGTCAGACGGACGGTACTTTGGGCACGGCTTCATATGATACTGGCATGGATAGAAGGCAATAATCCTTAGAAAATCCACAAGACATTGGTGCGATTGGAATATCGATGCATATTTATATAGATCACTAAACTTGTTTGGTGATTTACATGAGCTGTTCCCAACTTGTATATATATTACTAACAAGACGTCATGAGATTCTTGGCTTTCAAGATTTCACATTCGCAGATTGATTTGCTGATCTTCGTGACGAAACGCGTTGGCTGGGCTTTATGCTTCTGATTGGAAATGAAAATAAAGATTATATGAAGAAAAGAAATTTCAGGACTCCCCGCACTTTAATTTTGTTTCAAATCGCATGAATTTGATATTGTTTATAATCTATAAATGTACTATATTTGATTATATGCTCCTTTTCATTACTTCTTTATTCTAAGAGAAGTTTTCTTCTCGTATAGTGTGACTTCTATAGCAGTGGGGTTACGAAAAGTGAAGCATTACGATTTAAACACTCATAGGAACTAATATACTGGTGCAGCCATTTAAGCCCACACTGCGGTTTCTCTAAAAAATAGTCTTCATTGAACCATGGTGCTGATTTGGCTCGTCTCTGAGGGATATTGGTGGTCCATGGAGCAACTACATCCAATGTTTCAGCGATCCCCTTGTCCACTGTTGCGTTAGCAGCATTAATATCTTCTCCCAATTGGGGCCGTCTCTGCTGAAGAGCTTGAGTAAAGTTCTTAGCGTTGAATCTGGTCCAATTTCTGCGTGGAATAATTAAGCCTATTGTAACTGTGGGAGGAAGTTTGGCTAATAAAATAGAGAATGCCACAAGATGGTGATCGGACCAGGGAACTGCAATCGGGACTTTCACAACTAACTCTAAACAGTTGGAGAAAATAGGACCTAGTACGTGGCCCAGTTGGTATGTCGGATGAGTGGATTTAAGCTCTAGCTGAAGGGTGGCTAATTCCTGACATAGGGATTGCACTTCACTATTAGTGTGATCGTCAAAATGTATATTTAAGTCGCCCAAAACAGTCAGATGCCGGTTAAGCTAAACCTATCATATAACTTTAATGCTCTTGCAGCCCACGTCTCTTTTTCTTCTTTTCTCATATTTGTTCTTTGAACATGACAATAACTACAGCAACTAGGGTTTGGGTGCAGAGCACTGATTCTGCTCAAGTTTAAGATTGAAAACATTGTCACAGCTAACGCCTACCAATGTTAGAGAATGGGGTCAGTCGACCCGGAGGAGATCTCTGACTTTTTCAGAATCCTCCCTATTATGTAGGTTGGGAGCAATAGAATGTCCTCACGGTTGGAGTGGCTGTGGATGGGAAACAGCCTTTACTCCGAAGTTTTTACTTCGTATTACATTTTACACGCATTTTTTTACATCGTAAAGGCTGTTGGCACGCAAGTCTTTACAACACAAGCCAAAACCATGCATTTGAGGGTAATCAAAAAGTGAGTTTGGGGGTCTCCCCAAAATTATACAATGTTCATATAGTACCAAACCTGTAAATGACAAAGGCAATTAATTATATATACAATAATAATTTTTGAACAGTAGGTGGCAGTGTTAAACTGTGACACGGGTTTTCAGGAACAGTAAGCATGGTAAAAGTATGCGTGGTAGTGGAATGCATGGTGAAGGTGTTTCTAAAGTGAGTGAATGTAAATGCGTGGTAGTGGTATGTGTTGTAAAATCAGCGATGTAAAGATGTGCGTGGTTATGTAAGGCGTGGTAATGTTATACAACCCAATTTAGGGGAGCTTTCTCTTTGTTACGGAATACGGCTATATGAGTTTCCTTCCAAGAGCAAGGGACTTCACATTCATTATTATTAAAAAGGTTAACAAGAGGCAATGAAAGAGGAGTGAGAATTCATAAGAATGCCTTGTAAAATTCTGCAGGGATTGAATCTGGACCTGTTGCTTTCCCCGAAGGCGTCTCTTTATTGCTCTCCGTAGCTCTTGCTTTGTAATGTTTCTTTCCAATATGTGGCATTTTGATGGTGTTTTCTTATTTATCTTGGCTTCTTTAATATAGGAAGTGATTTGAGATAGTATTAAAGAGCTCCTAGCAGATTGCAAGTAGACATTGCCCACTTTTCCCTGGTGATGTAAAGGACAAGTTCAACCCTCTCATTACTGCCTTTGGACATTCCCCTACGGTGATAGATGAAGCAGAGTGTTCATTGATTCGGATGAAATACCTTTCATCATATAAACTTAATCAGTGGAATCTATTAAAAGGTTCCTTATTGAATGTCCAGCATTGATGCATTGAGGGTTATTAAGTACATCTTCCTGATACATGCAATATTAAAGGGTTATGGTCAGATACCATCTGCTGATATAGCTAAGTAGATATTTATGGAGAGAGGCTTTGTGACACCAAGAACACATCTATCCTTGAACACAACTTATGTTGAGATGAATAAAAGGTGAAGCCACAGAGTCTGGGGAGGGAATGCTGCCAGGAATCTATTAGTCCTAATGAAGACCTACAAAGCAGAAGAGCGACACAAGACTGTCGCATATGAAAAGCGGATAAAGAGCCTGTGTAGTCCCTGCTTGGCAGTGGCGTAGCTACACCTTTGGTGCCCGTGGCGGTCGGAGCATTTGCCACCCCGCAACGGCCACAGGTGAGAGCAGGGGTGGGGGGGGGTACCTGCAGTCTGCCGCCTGGCGATGGTGCAGGTAAGAGCGGGGAAGGGGAGCGCGCCGCCCCCTTGCTACGCCACTGCTGCTTGGTTTATTAGTAGAATTGTTATCACTACATACTAGAAATGGGCTGTCCTAGTAGCCAATCCAAGTAATAATTGCTTGAACATAGTAGAATCATCCATATTTGAGGTGTATATATATTGTAATTAACATTCAATCATTTGGCATCCTGGTAATAAGCGCGCCCCTTAATATTTGTTTTATAACTCTTTATATTGAAACCATGCTCATCATACGGTGTATACAGTCAAGACATGCTGAATATTGTGGTACATACATGGCAGTTAAGAAGTAACAACATCCAAAAACAGAACATGAAAAACGATCACAAGTGGCGCTTTTAAGGCCCATCACATTTTATATGGCAGTTGTCCATTTCCCATCTACCATTTAGAATCGTCTGTCCCCTGGCTTATTCCCTGCCCATCAATACCCCCTATAAAGCTTGCCTGGCTCCTCACACCTTTTCCCACTTCTTGGGACAGCCCCTGCTTTGATAAACCTTCTCCACTCTCTAGCACCAATGTAGGTCAGACTTCCAATCTGTGTGGCTTAGTGGATCTCCACTCCCCCACGCTCTCACAGTATTCCACTTGGTCACTCCCAAGGTATTTAGACCTGGACTCCCCCGACACTGCCAATAGAAGCCACTTTGCTTCCAGTGGGATCTCAAGTGACATTACACGGAACATGACCGCAGTGAACCCCCTCCAATATTCCTGTATCACTGGGCATTCCCACTGAGTGTGAAAAAATTTGCCCTTTTGTCCACTCTCCCGGAGGCATGTCAGTGTGGTTGCTCTCCCAATTTTGGCCAACCGGGTCCTTGAGTTGTAGAATCAATGTAGAATTCTAAGCAGGACCAGGTGAAATCTAGCCCGTATTGCAATCTCACGTGGAGTCTAAATTGCTTCCACCCAGTCATCATCCTCTTGGCCACCAAGATCCTCCACCCAGGCTTCCTGCAACGCCACCAGCGGATCAGGGGAATTGTTGACCAGCTTCCGGTACATAATGGAAATCCCCTTGTCTGGAATGTGTTCCGTAAGGAGACGATCCTCCAGAGGCAAAGCCTCTGGCAGTTGCTCCCCTTCTAGTATGTGTCTCCGCAGGGTGTGCCCTATTTGCAGATGCTTATATCTTTCTGCATCCCCTAACTCAAATACCTCGCTCAGGGTTTCGAACGATATGAAGGCCTGGTCCCGCAAGACATTTCCCAAGGGTTCTATTCCTATTAGTTCCCAACCCGAGAAGCCCTTCAGTCCACACAGCTTGTATCGCTGGCCACTGTCCCATAGTGGTGTCATGTTGGTGAGCTTGCCATTCCAGCCCAAGAACTTCGTCGCCTCCCTCCATTTTTCTAACTATTGTCTGGGTGTGTGGCGGCAACCCTCGCTCTTTCTTGAGTATTGTCTCATGGCCTCTACGGCCCATCACCTCTCTATACACTATATATGGCAGCTCTTGGAAGTCTGTGAAAACCCAGTCGTTGACTATAAGCAACTGGGCTGCACAATAATATTTGATTATATCTGGAATCGCAATCCCACCACCATAGACCCCCTTCAGAAGTTTGGAGAGCAAAATGCGGGGTGATTCCCCCTTCCACAGCAATGAACAGACTCTGTGCTCAATTGTCTGGAAGAACTCCTGTGGGACCCTGTATGGAGCACATATATCAGATGTGGGAGTGTCATCATCTTGTATAATGCAGCTCTGCCCATCAAGGATAGCGGCTAAGTACCCCAGTGCATGACATCCCCTCTCAGCCTCTCTAGTGGCGGGAGAAGGTTCTTGCATACAAATTCCTGGGGGTCTCAGGTAATATGTATTCCCAGGTATAGGATACTCTCACCAGAGGCGCTGTGCAGTACCGGGGGAACCACTTGATATCACCCGATAGGGGTAGGCCCGGGACTTTTCACAGTTGATTCGATATCCTGAGTAGCTGCCAAAAAGATCAAATATATGAAGAATCCTGTCGATGGAGAGGGTAGGATGGGCCAGGTAGAGCAAGATGTTGTCAGCGTAGAGTGAGATACATTCTTCCCATTTCCCGCTGCACCTCATCCTCTGCAGCAGCGGGTCCTGCCGGATCCAGGCCGCAAGTGGCTCGAGGCCCAGGGCAAAAATCATGGGGGGCAGGGGGCCTTGTGCCCTTTTGCAGGCCAAAAACTCAGGAGACCGCTCCATTGACCTGCACCCTAGCTAACGGTTCCTGATAGAGGAGCCGGATCCAGCCACAAAATTTCGGGCCAAGACCCAACCGTGTCACTGTGGCAAACATATAGTTCGACTCATTGCTATCAAACGCCATCTTGTCGTCAAGGGACATTACTACCCTGGGTCTGTCTGAGGCTGCTCGGTTTTATGAAGCACTCCAAATAAATGCCGTAAATTAAGACGGGTGTTTCTGTGCGGCATAAAGCTCGATTGGTCAGGATGTACAAATGACCTAGTGACTGTGCGCAGTCTGTTCACCAATATTTTAGCTAGCACTTTAGCCTCTACATTTAGCAACAATATAGGCCTATATGAGCCACAGTCCGCTGGCGGTTTGCCCTTCTTACGTATAACTAATATTGTGACTGTCCGCTAATCTTTCGGCAGGTCCCATGCCTCCTGGAACATGGCTAGCATGTGCGAAGCCACCTTGTCCACCATCCCTTTATATAGTTCCACTGGTAGGCCGTTAGGCCCCGCTGCCTCCCCCGACAACACCCCTTAATATTGAGTTTATTTTTCTAAACTTGCTAGGTGCAGCCTTTAACCAAAAGCGTAACCCCACCCAAGTGAGGATTTTGTGTTGTGTAGCAACTAGAACCCTAAATCCCAAATCATCCAGATTTCCCTTGTTGTGTTTAGATAGATGTGTCTCCTGAAGACACAAAACCCCAAGTGCTAGGTACCTAAGCTCTTCTTGCACCATATGAAGTTTATTACTAGAGAGGAGACCGTTCACATTCCAGGTATGGATTCTTATGTCATTTGAGATTGCATATATTCCCAGGGTCCTCATGGATCCTTCCATGGCTTCTTACAGTAAACTGTTCTGCTGCTTTGGGAATAGATTTTTAATTTTTTTAAACATGACCCAAAAATCCCAGACCCAGGCCTTCCCCCACCCATCCACAGCGGTTGTATGACATTACCACGCCTTACATAACCACACACATATTTACATCCCTTATTTTACAACGCATACCACTACCACGCATTTACATTCACTCATATTAGAAACACCTTCACCATGCATTCCACTACCACGCATACTTTTAACATGCTTACTGTTCCTGAAAACCCGTGTCACAGTCGAACACTGCCACCTACTGTTAAAAAATTATAATTATATATATATATAATTAATTGCCTTTGTCATTTACAGGTTTGGTACTATTTGAACATTTTATAATTTTGGGGGGAGACCCCCCCAAACTCCCTTTTTTGATTACCCTCAAATGCATGGTTTTGTCTTGCGTTGTAAAGACTTGCGTGCCAACAGCCTTTACGATGTAAACAATGCGTGTAAAATGTAATACGAAGTTAAAACTGCGGAGTAAAGGCTGTTTCCCCTAAATTGCAGCTGTTACTGTCCAATCTCAACAATCAACTCAGACAGCAAAATGTATACTAAGATTTTAGCTGATAGGATTTCTCCATAGTTTAGGCAGTGGGTAGATCGTATGAAGCATTGCCTCGTACGTCAAAGGGATACTACACATCATGCTAACCTGAGCACCTCATTACTTGATATTTCTTCAATTAAAGCCAAATCTGCTGGGATGATCCTGCGCAATGTCAAAAAGGCATTTTGACAGGGTCTCCTGGCCATTCCTTTGGCAGATTTTGAGTCACTTTGGCATTTGATGATTAACTGAATCAAAATACTCTTAAAAAAAAAAGGCTTAACAGCCAAAGGTGCTTGCATACAATTTTGAGTAGTTTTCCAGTTCTGAGAGGTACCCATCAAGTGTGCCCTCTATCACCACAATGTATGTCTTATATCTGGAACCCTATGTGAAATATTTAAATCAATCGCTGAATATTACTTTATTAGTTTTGAACACCATCCTCCATTAGCTCTCTCAGTCATTGATAAAGAAACCACATAGTTTGGGGTCCTCTCAGTCTATCTTCTAAATGTCACCAAAACACAAGTGCTATTCAGTCAAAAGCAAGCTACCATAGTTCCTAGCCATGTGCCTACGGTCACTTATCTTGGGTTAAAATCTCCTTACATTTGGACTAAATGTTTCAGCTCAACTATGAAGCATTAAGGAGATCTGCAGACTCACATTTTTAAAATGAGTCAGACTTTCGGTAGGGATTCAGGGCGGATGCAATGTTGAATTAGGTAACGCCTTATCTGGTAGAGAAAGGATCTAGCCTCAGATTCCTGATCTTAGAATTCTCCCCAGGTGCCAGAATGGATCCTGAACTTTTTGTACAGCAGTACCTCTGCCCATCGGTAGTGGGCATCGAGCAACTCTGTATTAACGTCGTCCTCCGGATGTGACGTCAACAGAGTCCATATAAGCCCTTCTCCGACACGCTGACGTCAGTTTCTTCTGTGACTACCTTTCGCACTTTCGCTGAGCCACTTTATTAACTGCATATGGAAACAGTGAGCCAAAAAAAAGGCATTATAATGCCAAGAAAGGTATCTAGAATGCAACAGGACTACCAGTTTGCAAAGCGGGGAGGATGGGTGGGTCGTTAAGGAATCTAGTTAGATCCCATCTCTACCCGATAGGGCGTTACGGAAGGTAAGTAACTTATTTATCTGATAAGGAATCTGCGGCTAGATGTCTCTATCTTAGAATTAGATACGAAAGGAACACCATCCTTGGAGGCGGGTCTGCAAACTAAACTGTCAAACCAAGATCCCTAAATAAGACTGGCTGGTCATAGCAACTAAACTGTCTAAAGAATCACAGGCAAAGCAAAGAAGATGCTCCACCAGAAGAATTTTGAGAAGCCCTCATGAGAAACAAGTGGACAACATAACCCACAACAGAGGTATAAGGAAGAATTGGAGAAAACACTTCATAAAAATAATACTATGTATCCTTGTCAAAGGCAATCAACCCATGACTGTGCAAGGCTAGGAGGCCAAAGACATCAATCCATTTAACTAAAGTAGAGCATTAGCTCTATGCCGAAGAAACTAGAACGTGATCTAACCCAAATCCTCCACAAATGAACAAAACTCAGGGGCCAAAGACATTAACCCTTACCCCTGACTTAAATTAATAGCCCCTTGTTACGGAATCTAACCCCTCCCCGAGAACAGAGCCGAGAGGAATCTCAGAGCAGACTCACAACAAGAGAGAGAAAGAGTGTAAGAGAAATACACCTCTACAACGCCGAACAAAAGCATTGCAAAAAATAGCACTCTAGATGGTTGGCAGAGACCCCTCTCAGATGGAGAAAATCCCTGCAGAGAGAAAACCATCCTCTGGAACTACGTACACAGGAGCCCCTAGAATAAGGGAGTAGAAAGGCATATAGCAACAATCAGTTAAAGGTTGATCTAAAGTCTAAGAAGGAGTGCAGCAACAAAAGCAGACATACACTCCTCGTGGACATACTTATAACATATACCTGTATATACATGATCAATATGTATATAAATATAGAAATATACACACCTACACACAAGACCATCAGGATACTGCTTGTATCATCATCCCCATCGGGAAGTGAACCCCCAGTCTCCCTCTACCGGCTGGAAGGCCAACCAGTATAGGAACAAGAAACAATCTAATAATTGAGGTATCGATTGAAAAAAAAAAAGGGTAATATACCATGAATGCAACAGCACTGAGTGAAAACTATAAATCTATAGGTATTATCAATAAGCTGGATAACCAGCAATCATAATACCATGCAAGAGTGGTGAGGGAGTGTGAGGAACATCACCCATCCCAGAGAAACCCATGAGAATCACATATAAGCAAACCTCACCACCTGGCAAAGCTACCAAGAGGTGGTTATCCAAAAAGAATACAAAGAAAACAGCAGTTGAAAAAAACTCCTGCCATAAAGGGGAAATAGACCATCAGCAAGGTCTTTTCGGCTATAGTTGAAATAAAGGCCAACACATGAAAGGCCCTAACCAATTAATGATTTCAGGTAGCCAAATCTGACTAACATTCTCGACAAGAGATGAAGCGTCACCATCATAAAGGGGGAAGGCCCTATAAAATGGAAAGGTGAATTGGAGTCATAGAGCCACCACAAGGACTGAGGCCTGAAAGTAATGTCCCAACCAGAGACATGATGTACCCTTTACTTAAAAAAGGGAACATCGACCTCATCTTCCGAAGAAAAAAAGGGAAGAAGAAGAAACAATTCGTCCAATCAGACAAAACCTATAATTAAGGTAGAAAATGCTTAACAGGCATTTAAGGGACAAAATCCCTATCACACCCCATAAGGAGGGAAAAGAACATCCATGAAAAGGATTGGAAGGAAGACCTCTGCTTCCTTAAATACTTCGAAAGACAGGAACTATAATGTTAAAGTAACACATTCCAGATGGAAATCTTAGGTGAAAATTAGCCACCAACCATCAACAATGGGGAGTAAGATGGTGACATCAAAGAACAATCAGACAGTAAGAAAATGCCCCGGTTCCAACCAGAATTGGTAAATCACCAATGTCTATGGAAAGCAAGAAATATAAAGCATTCCAGATACGAGAAGAAATTACATCCTCTCAGAAAGGAGGAAGAAAAAAGGTGACAAGGAAAGTGGCACCAGACCAAGGACCTCTCTAGGCAGAGGTGAGTTCCGAAACATTGCATTAGACAGACCTTCACCACTCATCAATCCATTTAACTAAAGTAGAGCATTAGCTCTATGCCGAAGAAACTAGAACGTGATCTAACCCTTGTCAGAAAAACTTGCTGCCAAAACAAAGCAAACCAAACTGCCATAAAAAGTCCAGGTCAAGGCTAAAACCTGTGCAGTCACGGATTCTGCCACTCTCTCCAATGAAGATAGTGATAAGGGTAAAATTACCCCATGACTAGAAGAAGGAGAAATGGACATTTCACTGGTGCGTAGCACGACCACTAACACTCCATGTTCAAACATGGATTACTGAAGTCCCTATAAGGGAATTTAAGCATATAGAGGAAAACCCAAAGTGCCCACAAAGCATACCAAGAATAATCCCTGCAGAGCAGGAAACAAGGTCACAGAGCAGCCGCACAACAAAGTACTCATAATAGAACAAGCACTCAGATAGAAACCCAGTCCCAGCAAGTTAGTATGGGTGTACATAAAGTTACAGCATAATATATGTCCCAGATTTCTGGAAACTTAACCTGCCACTGACAGAATAACTGAAGAAAATTACCTGTAGCAAGCAGGAATACCTAACCGGGTATCACCCTATCAAGGGAAGTTTGAAATGAAAAGCCAATGGGCCTCGCCCCATGATTGGCGCATACTGGAACGGAAGGTCTCCTCGTACATACCAATACAAGAAAACCAGTAAACAGTCGGCAGGGTTAAGACTCTGCTGCTCCCTGACTATCTCTAAATCTCCACAACGCAGAGTCAGAATGCGCATCAAAAAGGCATGCGCCATCAAAAGGCATATCAAACAAAGCGGCCCGAACTGCATCTGAAAACCCCGAAGTGCACAACCAGACACAATGACAGAGTGCTACTGAAGAGGCTGTTGCCCAACCTGCAGAATCAGTAATGTCCATACCACAATGAATAATCAGTTTAGCTGCCTGCTGGCCATCCCGTACCAACGGGACAAGAACGTTCCGTGTCTACTCCGGAATTCGGATGGGAAAGCAGCAGGCACTCTACCGAGTCCCATAATGCATGGGAGATGCATCCAAGAACACAAGAGGTATTGAGAGAAAGCAGTGCTGAACTAGTGGAGGCGAAAATATGCCTGCCATAGCTATCCAATTTCCTGGCCTCCCTTTCTGGGAGGACAGCAGGGAATGTATCAATATTTTGGGGGCGCCAATGCAGGCTGCACCACAAAACTATGATGAGTCAGATAACTAAGAAGATATGACCGGTGTCTGTGATAAACAGAAAGACCCACAGGGGCCCTGTTTCAGGCTTAGCCCAGGCCGCCAACAGAATATCATAAAGAGCCTCACTAAAAGGAAGCACTGGCTCTACTGATTGGTTCTGAAATAAGACTCCAAGTAATGGATCTGTTGTCAAATGCACAGAGGGAAGCAATACCTCCAGAATGGTAGAAACACGTTTGAGCATATCTGCTAGAGAAGAGTCCACTTCTGTACACAAACTAGGAGGTAACAGAAAGCCTAAGGCCAGAGAAGGCCCCAAACCACCAGCTTCCCCTAAGTCAACCAACCAACTAGACTCTATAGGAG
The DNA here is from genome assembly GCA_963921515.1 of Calotriton arnoldi. NCBI lineage: Eukaryota > Metazoa > Chordata > Amphibia > Caudata > Salamandridae > Calotriton > Calotriton arnoldi. Next base: position 464,189 of record CAWUFW010000415.1, read on the forward strand.
GTTGAATTGTATCTGAAATGGGCTGTAAAAACTCTCCATTACGCTCAACATGATGCTCCTCTGCAGGAAAAGCAGGAGGAAAAAGGGATGGATCCACCGACGCAGCATCCGATGATGCATTCAACACCACATCCGACGCCGCATCCAACGGCATCCGGCGCCAGAGCAGAAGGCCTCGGCGTCGGAGTGGAAAGGTGGAGCGTTGAGCAGCACCGTTGGTGCCGTCATCGAAGTCATATGGTCGGACCTTGATGCCGTTGCTGGTGTTGAAGGACCAGACCCTGACGCCGAAGGTGGAAACCCTGAAGGGCTGTGCCCCGGCATAGGAACGGATTTTGAATCCAGTAACCGGACTGACGCCAAGGGCAAACCCACCAGCGTGGACACAGTCACTGTGTTGTGCATCTCCTTGGGGCCCGTGGGTGATCCAGGGGAAGATGAAGACCCAAAGAAACTATGGAGAGAGTTATAATATTCTCTCATCTGGGTCAGAGTCGCCCCAGCTCCAAGGTAGGTTGGAAGGTGCAGGCTAGACTCATGCACCGAGTCTTCAGCCGAAGACTGGTGGCAGGCCTTATGTGTCGAAGTTGGTCGACGCCGTGACTTCAATGCCTGCGTTGAGACTCACCTTTAGACATCGAGGGAGAGTGACGTCCACGGGAAAGGCTCATGGAACTGACCTGCGGTCGGTCCTTGGAGCGCAAAGAGGACCTAAGCCGATGGGACGTCTTCAAAGACTGTGACAACTGCACCGCAAGTAGCTTCAGCCGATGTTCCTTCAGCACCTTTGGTCGAAGCCGTTGACATGAGTCACACTCCTCGGAGTCATGGTGCTTTCCTAAGCACCACATTCAAATAGAATGGGGGTCCGTGGCTAACATTCGCCGTCCACTTGACCCACAGAGTTTAAGCCCTGAGGACGTAGAAAAGGCACACTGTTCCTTTCGATGAAATCATCAAGTTAGCCCAAAAAACGGTCAGAGGTACCGCTGATCGGATCCACGTTGTAAGCGCAGATAAGAAGAAACTGACGTCAGTGCGTGGGAGGAGGGTTTACATGGACTCCATTGACATCACATCCGGAGGACTACGTCACTATGGAGTGGCTAAACGCCCACTACCGACGCGCAGAGGTACTGCTGTACAAATATTTCAAGATCCAGTCTGGTGCCTGGGGAGAATTGTAAGATAAGGAATCTACGGCTAGATGTCTCTATCAGATATGAAATTTACAATACTACCAAATTCTTTGTTCTTATTCTGTACCCTGTCTCTCCTTGTGCCAATATCTTTTCTCTAAAAAGTTTTAATCTTCATGGTCCTGTTTTATCTGGCAACAGAAAAAGTCCCGAAGGCAATTGCACAACTTCAGATCCCTCTTCTTAAGGGTGGTTGGGCACTACCCTCCCTCAAATTCTACTACTGGGCGTCCTTTGCTTCAAGGCGTTTACAATTAATTTGACTCTCAAACGTTCCATGGCTCCTCCAGGACATATATTTGGATTTATCACCAGCTGGTGTTTTTTGACCCATTATATTAAAAAAAAAAAACACTTTCAGTATACAGATGTTAGAAATTGGGTTACTGGTTTACTGCGGTCAAGTCCTGGTCAAGTAAATAACCACAATCCCGCTCAGTTTAAGAGGCAGGCAAACCCTAAATTAACCTGTGCTCACCCTTTGGTAGCTTGGCACAGAGCAGTCAGGCTTAACTTTAGAGGCAATGGGTAAAGTATTTGTGCAACACTTCAAACAGTAAAACAGTTAAAACACAACACAAAAAGATTCCACACTAGATTAGAAAGATAGAACTTTATTTAATAAATAAGACAAGACTAAAACGACAACAATCCAACAAGTAGAACTTGAGCTACTGACTTTCAAGATTTTTAGGTAAAAATAGCACCTAGAAGCAAAAAGTGCTATTCAGGATACCTGGCAGCGCCAGACCGGGACAAAGTCACTAGGAATCACGCTTGATAAGAACCTAGACATGAAAGTCCACATCAAATCAATGGCGAAAAGTGCCCGTTTTCACCTGAACTACCTTAGAAAAGTGAAACCACTCATTACTACGTCAGATCTCAAATTGGCAGTTCAGTCCTTAGTCATATCAAGGATTGAATATGGCTGTACAACATTAACAGGTCTACCTAAAATCTCCACAGCACCACTAAAAGCCTGTCTCAATGCGGCGCAAGGACTCATTACAGGTTCAAGAAAATATGACCACATTTCCCCACACTTAAAGGCATTAAACTGGCTACCATATGAAGCCAGAATTCAACTTAAACTGGCATGTATTACCCACAAAGCGCTCCACTACAAAACGCCAATGTTCTTAGTTCAGAAAATTGAATTATCCGGTGGAGGCAGACCATCCCGGAATGCCAAGGACCTTTTGCTGAAACCTCCCATCTTTCAGAAGAAGAAAACATATGACAGAGCATTCTCCGGAGCTGCCCCCAGAATCTGGACCTCACTCCCTCCAAACATCAGAAAAATTCCAAACACGTTAACCTTCAAGAGAGAAGCAAAGATCTTCCTAATGAGCAAATTCCTACCCTAAACAACAATTGTTCGTCATCTGTAATGTAGTTAACTGCTAGGCACTGCATAGTCCTGTCAGATATGGATGCATCCTACACAAGAAAGATCACAAAGACACCAAAACAGCCCTCACCAATGTTCGAAGAGCTGTGCCAATTAGATCTGATCTAGGTTCACTACTACTATTAATGGATCCTACTCGTGTTAGTGTTGTAATAGATACGAAAGGTACACATCGGAACCATATGTATAATACTACTGTTATACCAGTTGTACCCCAAACTAATCCTAAGCGTGTATATTGTTGAAACTGATACGAAAGGCATGTATACTATGTTTGTATGTATATGTAGATTACTACTGCTATACCTGCGATACTATAAACGATTTACAACATATAACTGTGAAGCGCTCTGATACCCATGGGTCATGTTCGCGCTATATAAAACTCAATAAATAAAATTAAATAAAGTCAAATGTTTAGGCTGACTGCGATGGAACGCAGGCCAGATACAGGGACCTAGTGAGGCCTGGTGAAAAAATCTAACTTTATCCTGGGTGCATCAACGTCGAGGGTTTGTGGTACAGTCGGGGCGATGCGTTGGTGCCGATCCACGCAGCGGCAACGATGCATTGGTCCTGATTCACACAGTAGCGGTGATGTGCCGGCTCTGATGAGCGGTAAGCTGCGATGCAGAGGTTCAGCATTACTACCGAGGCTGCAGTCAACAGAGATGCGGGGACGTTGCGCCAGGAAGAGCGCCAGACAGTGGTGGTTCTGAAGGCAATACATTGGGTGCAATCCACGCAGCAGCGGTGATGTATCAGTGCTGATCCATGCAGCAGAGGCGATGCATCGGTTCTGATCCACGCAGCAGAGGCAATGCGTTGGTTCTGATCTGCGCAGCAGCGACCATGTGTCAGTTTGACAGCAGATGCGTTGTTTGGCCTGGAACAACCACCTTAGGACCACTCCCAAAGGTCCAGGACTAGGGTGGCACCATTGGTCAGGGCAGACTCACAGATGGCAGAGTCCACGTGCGGCAGCAGAGTGGTTAGAAGTCTTTTATGTCTCCTAGACTTCAGATCCAGAGGACAGACAGCTAGCCCTTGGAGTCACTCTGGGTTCAAGTGATGCAGGTGCAGTCCTTCTCACCCAGCATGGGAACAGCAGGCAGCAGGGCAGCCGAGCAAGGCCAGAATCCAGCAAGGCAGCAGTTCAGCAGATTGGCAATCCTTCGACAGCACAGCAGTCCTTCTTCACAGGTTCAGATGTGACCTGAAGTGGTGGTGTCAGAGGTCCAGTACTTATGCCCAGTTAGGCCTTTGACGTGGGAGAGACTTCAAAGACAGGTCTTTGACGTGCACAGAGGGCCTCCCTTCTTGTCCCGGCTCCAGAATCACTACGGGGGGGTATGCAGCCCTTTGTGTGGGGACAGGACACTATTCAGGTGAAAGGGAGACTGGGCCCAGCTCCTTCCTTCCAACCTCCCAGGATGGCCCATCAAGTCACACCTAAGCTCCCATTGTGTGTGGTTGTCTAGGGGGAATACACAAAGCCCAGCTGCCACCCACCGCAGACACGTGATCAGAGACAGGCAGCATGCACCATATGGCTAAAGTAAGAAAAATTACAACTTTCTATAAGCAGCATTTTCCAAATTGCAATTTTAAATCGGACTTCACCACAAATTAGGATTTTAAATTAGGATTCCAAAGACACCAGACTTGGGGGTCTTATCTCTTAGTAATTGGAAATTCCACGTATAAAATGTAATAAGGCACTCGCAGTGTTGTCCTGTTAATGACTTTGGAAGTTTTTCACTACCAGGACCTCTAAAACTTAAAAGTACATGTACTGCCTTTTAAATACATTGCCCCGCCCTCTGGGTTTTCCAGGGCCTACCTTAGGGGTGACATATGTATAAAAAGGGAAGCTTTGGGCCTGGCAAAAAAGTTGTTTTGCCAGTTCGACATGGCAGTGCAAGCTGCACACACAGGCCAGAGACATGGTTAAATGGCTACATAAGTGTGTGGCACAATCAGTGCTGCAGGCCCACTAGTAGCATTTAATTTACAGGGCCTTGGTACAGGGGTACTGTTTTACTGAGCACTTATAAGTAGATTAAATATGCCAATTGGGGATAAATCAATGTTACCATGTTTTAGGGAGAGAATGCATGCACTTTAGCACTGGTTATCTGTGGTAAAGTGCTCAGGGTCCTAAACCCAACAAAAACGAGGTCATAAAAGTAGAGGAGGTAGGCAAAAAGTTGGGGGGAAGACCACCCTAAACCTGTCAGGTCTAACAATGCATATGTCTGATCACTCATTGCACGCATATCCAGAATCCTCAAATACACCTGTTATACTTGTCTCTGGCACAACGTATTGTCACCCATTTTCTCTCATGATACATTTGAATTTACTTGGTCACATACTTACTTACAATGCTTGGGACAGCTTTACGATGAGAGTGGTTTTCAATCTTTTTCTACTTTAGCCTCCCTATATTTTATTCTAGGTACAGGCTTTTAAAGTAGCTGCAGGTGAGTGACTACTATCAATCCATGCCAAAAGATGATCTGCGCTTGAAGTAGATCAAGACTGCAGATTTGCTAACTATCTAAAATCTAGTGGTGTGACAATAGCCCCCCCTAGCTTCCACAGTGCGTGGGGCCCGAGCTCCAAAAGGCCCCTTCGGCACTGTGCACGGACGGCAGGCCCCTGGCCTGAGAGCTCCAGACTGGGTCCGGAGAATGGGGGGGCCCTCTCTATGTACTTTTAAGGGGGGCCTTCAAGCTTTTTTATGCCACTGCTCAAATCATAAGGGATTAACAGGTAGAATGTATTGACTATTGCAAGAGGAGCAGGCCGATAACCTGCAGCTAATGGCTGACAGATGGAAAGCAAGACTTGGCGACCAAGTAACCAAAGATGAAGTATCAACAAGCTGTGCTAACAGACAAAGTATTCTAAAGCTTTCCTGGCTAAAAATGTACCACTACAAATTAGTTCAAGATATATATTATACTACTTAAAGGATCCACAACTGGGGCTCCCAGAAAGATTCAGCATGCTTTTGTGGCTTTAATTTGGCAGCCAACACTGCTCATAGTTTTCCACTGTACTAAAATTCAGGTTCATTGGAGACAAGTATTTTAAAAGATTAGCAAATTGATATGTGCCTTTCTCAGAGCAAAACTGATATTACTGGGCTCCTCTACATTGGTTCACCCACAGTATACAAGCATTGTTCTCGCTGTGGTGGTATAGACAGATTACAAATTGCCAGGCTATGGATAGATAGGACTTTCACCTGACAGTGCATGAATGGTGGTGGCAGTTTATGAATATATGATGTCGATCACAGAAAACAACAGCAAATGTAGACACATGAAACAAATCTGTGAATTCTATGATTGTCCGAGTATGTACAGAGTTGCCTCACAATTATTAGTTAAGTAAAGAGAATACCGGATATAAAGGGAAGGGATAAAGGACTCATTGTCTGCCATGTCATTTGATATAAACCATAACATGTACTATATGTTAGAATTGCCCTCTATTTTCTCTTTAGTTACATCCTCTGTATTTTCTATTGTAATATTTCTGTTCTAGCTGCTAATTATATGATAATATGAAAACATTGTCTTTTTTGTGGAATACATTTTTGAATAAAACAAAAATATATTTAAAAAAATAGTAATGATTACTCACAAAACTTGTGTAGTTCAAGTAAGGGCCTTGAGGATGAGATGCCTCACCTTTTCATCTGCAGGAATGGTGCTTGGTACTACTGATGTCAATGTCAATGTGAAGGCATTTCTAGAGCATAACTGTCACTCCAAGGAGGGTCCAGGCGCTAAAACTGATTGCATGTGAGACCCTGTAACAAATTCTGTCTCTGCTTCCTTGCAATGAAACCAAAATTCTCATGTAGGATTGGTGCAGTGCTTAATTTGTAAATAAATAAGTGCCAGGGCCCTCATCAGTAGACCACTGTGGCTTGCACTACCCATTGTCCCTACCAGCTCTGCCAGTGACAGTACCAACACAACTACTAACCATCATACACCAGAAGTTTGACGATTTAAACTATTCTAGGCCTCTAAAGCTTCAACAATGGCTTGGGCTGCAGGTTTTAGTCATTTTAATGTGTATTGAATAATAAACAACAGTGGTTGTGCTTATCTCTAAATTACACAGACAACGCCGCCATGTGGCAGACCCTCACAAGTGCCAGTGTTAACTCTTAAGTGCCGGTGCCGGGCACCAGGAACCACTGGCTCAAATTAAGCACTGGTTGGTGCACTATTACTCTGCAGTCAAGCCAGGCCTCTGCGGGGGGACCACATTCGGATAGTAGCACACAAAGCGCTAGCATGGGTCCGATTACTATTTACAAAGTCCCAGACACGAGCTTATATTGGCTAGCTGCTACAAATGATTGATGGCATGACGCACAAAGCTTGACGCTGGAGCGCTACTACACAGGCATCCCAAGTTGAAGGAAAGAGAAGATGAAGGGACAAACAAAAACATCAGAATAGGCAATAAAAAGAATCCAAGACTAGATGCCAAGGGACGGCTAGTAATTTTGGATCACGAGAGAAGTAGGTTCACGATGCATGACAATGAGCAGGTAAAAAAGAACTGGTCAGAATCTAAACATGCGGTCGTGCAGTGTATGACATGTATTTGCTCATGCAGTATTGCTCTGCATAGCTCTATATTAAACCAGTTATGGGCCATTCCTACGGGTCAGGACATAAAGCTAGAAAACCTTCCACAAAAAGTCTCCATAATGACTATGTTAAGGCAATCTCAGTGATCCATTCCCCTTAATAGTTGCTGAGAATGTTCTACCATACTTGTCCTATTGCATTCTGATGAGGGTGATGCGGTGCTCATTTTAATTCTGGGCTTTGAACATCATTGACATAGCGGTACTCTGCTAACCAGATTGTCGAATGTAATTTGGTAGTCACACAGAAGTGTGAGGGAAGAAAATAAACAAATTGTGTGAGTCTGATGTAAAAGTGAGGGTAGACAATGAAAGAAAATATTAAAGGAAGACCTGAAACAAGAATTGAGAGTTAGGCCATAAAAGGGCATCCAGGGAACACAATCTATATTCAGAAAAAGAAAAAAATCAAATCGATCAATTAAACTGTGTAAACAGTCGAAAGGTAACAAGGAACCATAAAGCTGTTATGATAGATGGTTTCTAAAAAAAAAAAAAAGCACAGAGATTACGATTTATATTAAAATGATATACCACCAGCATTATTAGTGCATACCTTTATAACTGCTGCATCCAGCTTGGCATTCAGTGCCTGAGCTTTTCTCAGATATTTGTTGACCTCCTGGATATCGCCAAATGTAGAAAATTCTTCAATCTGTTTAGCATAACTCTCCAGCTCCTCCACAAATCGTTCACTACGCAGCTACCATAAAGACAAAATGTATTTAGAATCAATAAAGACAGCAAAAGGTCATGGCAGCGAAATTGTAGCATTGGTTAGAAATATTTCAAAATATCCAAACTTAGGGCCTTATTATTTACAGTTTGGTTGAGCGTAGGAATGCCATAAACCAGTGGTCCTCCCGCTCCACAAAAGCAGGCCTGCCATCTCAAAACAAATAATCACCTTGTGAGGAGAGGGCGGAGCCTCATACCATGATGTACCTAAAGAGCACTTTTGCCCCAGCCCTCCTCCAAGCACCCTCCTCCAAAGAAAAAGATACAACCTTGCTGAGGCTGGTGCCGTTGTCCTGGGCTTTTTTCACCCCACTTAATGGACGTCGGCAGTTCAAAACCTATGAAAACAAGTGGAAAATCGAATGTTTGTAGTGGCTTTCAGCTCGTTTTCCCTGCAACCGTGTGAAGGGAGCCAATATCGTGTGTCACACTGTGGAACGGTGTGAGTTGGCAGGCTTGCAAAACCCACAGCCATCTCACTCCGACAACTTACTATTCCTCCTTTCTATGTAAATTCAGGGGAACTGCTGGGTTACCATTGGCAGAGCTACTCTGGCATTGCCAGCGGCAATCAGTAGTCCATCTTCCTCAGGACCCTTAATTCCCAGTGACAGTTCTGCCACTTACTTATCCTGCTCATATCGGCCATGCAACTAAAGGTGAAAAAATGTGTAGGATAAATGTTAAAGGGCCCATACATACAGAAATAAAGCTCCCTGCACGTTAGGGTCATTTACTTGTACAGGGAAAACAAACACCTGCCTTGAGAGTTTCTTTCTCTAAATAATAAAAAGAGTGGGTTTAAAAAATGGCACCTAATATTTCTACTTTATTTTGTTAATTAGATTATGTTTAGCCAGATTTGCCGAATGTAAATGTTCGGCATATACACAAACGATTTTATTTTATGTACCACTGGATCTAAAATTGAAGCAAAAAAAACAAGTTACTTACCTGTACACTGTGGTTCTCCAGTATTGATATCTTTCATAGATTCACATGCTTGTATCTTCCCCGTCGTCATGGTGGGAGTCTCGCGGTAGTTAGAAAAGAAGTACCATAGAAGTACATAGAAACCACCAAAAGGAGAAAAAAACTTTTAACATTCGTCAGCATCTTTATGTAGGTCCAAACTTTGATCAATCAGAGACCAGCCCTACACCTCAACTACCCAGCAGAGCCACCAGACCTCAGATTTCGCGCACAAGTGTGCTAAGGTTAAGAAGTAACATGAGATCAGAAGTGGCAAGCCTAGACGGGGAGGAGGGAGGGCCGCATGTGAATCTATGAAAGATATCAATACTGGAGAACCACAGTGTACAGGTAAGTAACTTGTTTTTTCTTCAGCATTGAATCTTTCATAGATTCACATGCTTGTATCAGAGTAGTTAGCAGTGTCATTCCTTAAATTTGCTACTAGGCGAAGACCTTCATATGCAATAAAAATGAACATATTTAAACATACCGATATATATGAATCATTAAATCCAAGTAAATCACTAATAGCATATAAATCTGTGAAAACCAAATACACAAGGTAAATAGAAGTGATAGATATGAATAGACTGTACCTTAAGCAAACAGATGTCTCAGGACAGCTTGACCCACTGCAGCATCCGCTTTCCATGCCGAGTCTAGGCAGTAGTGCTTGGTGAATGTATGCACGTTAGACCATGTTGCCGTTCTACAAATGTCTGGAAGCGATACCCCGGCAAAGAGGGCTGTAGAAGCTGCCATCTTCCTTGTGGAGTGCGCAGACACTTTTGCAGATAGAGGTTTTCCAGCTTTGTTATGGCAGAAAACAATTGCAGAGGAGATCCAACGCGCAATACTGCTCCTTAAAAAGGGCCTGGCCCTTCCTTGGCGAAGTAAAGGAAACAAATAGCTGATCCGATTTTCTGAAAGTCTTTGTTCTATGACTGTAGAACTTGATGCATCGCTTTACGTCCAAAGAGTGCAATGCTCTTTCAGCAGCAGTTGAAGGATTTCCAAAGTACGTAGTGAGCACAACTGGTTCATTTAAGTGAAAAGAAGTTGGAACTTTAGGAATGAATTGAGGATTTGTTCTCAATAATAGCTTGTCTTGTCTGAATGGAAGGAAAGGTGCAGCTACCGTGAAAGACTGAATTTCACTGATTCTTCTAGCCTATGTGAGGGCTAAAAGGAGAGCCGTTTTCCATGAAACATATTTTAAATCAGCTTTGTGTATGGGCTCGAAAGGCAATTTCATCAATTGGGCTAGTACTGTGTTTAACTCCCATGGGACTGCAGGGCGCTTTAAGGGTGGAAAAACCCTGAAGAGGCCTTTCATAAATTCTTTAACAATTCTTGTTGACCACAAGGAGAGTTCTCCTGGTTTCCTGCGAAACATGGAAATTGCCACCAAGTGTACTTTGATTGATGAGTGAGCCAATTTTGACTTAGCTAAGTGAAGTAGGTAAGGCAAAACCTGTTCTGGGGTTGACAGCAAAGGATGTAAGTCTTTTTCCGTGCACCAATGGCAGAATCTCTTCCATTTTGCAGCATATGACCTATTAGTGGAAGAAGCTCTGGCCCGTTGGAGGATGAACCTGCAATCCGGAGCAATGTCTAAATCTGTGAATTCATAGTCGTGAGGTTCCAAGCTGACAAACTTAGAGATTTTATTTGAGGATGAACAATCTGACCATTGTTCATTGAGAGTAGGTTTGGCAGTGGAGGAAAGAGAATTTGCGGAGATATCGAGCACAGGAGAAGCTCCGTGAACCAAAACTGCCTCGGCCATGCCGGAGCTATGAGAATGAGAGACATGGTTCTTTCTTCATCTCGCTCAATACTCTTGGGATGACGGGAAACGGCGGGAACGCATAGGCGAACGTCCCCGTCCACTGCATCTGCAGAGCGTGCCCCCAAGAGTTTTCCTGAGGAAACCTGCTGGCGAACCTTTCGCACTTCCTGTTGCTTGCCGTCGCGAAAAGATCCAGTTTTGGAGTGCCCCACAGTTTGAAGACTCGTCGCAGCTGGTCCCCGTCTAACTCCCATTCGTGACATTGGAAATTGGTTCTGCTTAGAAAATCCGCCCAATCGTTGTCCACGCAGGAACATGCTCTATTTGCAACGTTATGTTGTGCTGAATTAGCCACATCCAAATCTCCTGGGCCTGTTCTGATAATGTGAGAGACCTGGTGCCCCCTTGTTTGGCAAGATAGAACATTGTTGTGGTATTGTCTGTTCTTACCAGAACAGAGGATCCCTCGATTCTTGGTAGAAAAGCTTGCAGTCCCAGAAAAACTGCCCTCAGTTCCAAAAGATTGATGTGTAAAAACGTTTCTTGAACGGACCATTTTCCGTGGATTTGCAATTCCTGGAGATGCGCCCCCCAACCGTCCATTGAAGCGACCGTTGTCATAATGTAACAAGGCTGTGCTGGTTGAAACGAGAGGCCTGGAGAGATATTGCTTTCTTTTTCCCACCATGACAGAGCCTGCTTCATTGTCTGAGAGAGAGAGATGATGTCCTCTAATGAGCCTTGCGCCTGAACCCACTGCATGTCTAACTGCTCCTGGATAGGCCTCATGTGCAGCCGACAATTCGGAATCAACGGGATGCATGATGACAGCATCCCCAGTAAGGATTTGAATACTCTCACAGAAGTGGACTCTCTTGCGCGTAGAAGGGTTGCTAAGCGCTTTATCTTGAGCTTCCGTTCTGAAGTGGGAAACGCCTTCATCAACTTGGTGTTCAGTAACGCCCCGAGAAAAATACGCTTCTGGCTTGGAATCAATTGCGACCTCTCTACGTTGAGTTGCAACCCCAGAGACTTGAAGAGCCACTTACAAGCCCGCGTAGATTTTCTGGTAGAGTGAAATGTAGCTCCTTTCACTAGCCAGTCGTCCAGGTAGGGGTAAACCTGGTGTCCCTGCCTTCTCAGAAAAGCCGCTACCGGAGCCATACATTTCCTGAAAACTCTGGGAGCTGAGCGGAGGCCGAATGGCAAAACCTTGAACTGGAAGTGATCCCCAGCCACCTCAAACCTTAGGAATTGGCGATGCTTTGCACGAATGGGGATGTGAAAGTATGCGTCCAAGAGATCGAGGGACGCTAGAAAATCTCCCTCGTTTATTAATAAGAGAATTTCTTGAAGGGACAACATTCTGAATGACTGCTTCTTGATGTATTTGTTCAGCTGTCTGAGGTCCATGACCTGTCTCCATTTCCCGCATTTTTCTTTATTAGGAAGAAATTGGAATAAAAGCCCTTCCCTCGTTGTCTGAAAGGCACCTTTTCTATCGCCCCTTTTTTCAGTAGAGTCGAAATTTCCTGCTTTAACAAGAGCAGATGATGATGCATTTTTCTTGGAGGTGGAGTTCGAGGAGGCTTGTGGACAAATTCTAGGGTGTGGCCGTGTTGGATGATGTCCAGCACCCATTTGTCCTTCGTGATGGCTTGCCATTGATTAAGAAATTGAGAGAGCTGATGAGACTGCAGAGGCTGAAAACGAGATGAGGTGGCTGGCGGAAGACAAACGTCACTGACGTCTTGAGGAATCCTGCGATTTTCCTCATCCTGCAGGCTTGCGTCTAGCTGATTGCTGATTGTATGACAGATTGGAAGCACGAAATTGCTGCTGTTGCTGTCCTCCATATTGTGGTCTGTAACTCTGCTGAGTATATGGTTGATATCTGTATGACTGGTAGGACGGTCTTTGCTGGAACTGACCTCTTCCTCTACCTCCACGAAAGGACTGAAAACGCCTTTGTTGCAACGTGCCTAAGGAACGTGCGGTTTCAGTATCCTTTTTGATGCTCTGTAGCTCTTCGTCTACGTGCTTTCCAAACAGATTTTCCCCATCGAAGGGCATATCCAGAACTTTCGATTAAACTTCAGGGGGGAAGGACATCACCCTAAGCCAGCCCTGTCTACGAAGAACTGCGGCACCTGCCATTTGCCTGAAAGCAATCGAAGACAAATCCATTGCAGAATCAATCACCTCCGAAGACGCTCTAGCACCCTCCTGCAGGAGGTCCTTTGCTTCTTTCTTTTTATCCTCGGGAAGGTGTTCGAGAAGAGGAGCAAGATCTGACCATAACTGACGGTCGTACCGCCCCAAAATCGCTAAGGCATTAGAGGCCTTGATAGCAGTAGCGGTCATAGTAGCGAAGCGTTTGCCGATGCTGTCAAGGCGTTTGCCTTCCCTGTCTGAAGGCACCGAGCAAGGAGATTGCGGATTCCTGGAACGCCTCTGCGCAGCTTGCATTATTACTGAATCCGGACGAGGATGACCAATTAAACACGCCGGAGCAGAATCAGGTGCCTTGTATTTTTTCTCCATCCTCGGCAACACAGCAGGAACGGAGGCTGGGTTTTTCATAATTTTCAAACCTTCACTCCAAATGTAATCCACAATCGGAATGGATCGAACCAATTTCTTTGTTGCATCCTTAAAATCATAAAGAAAACATTCGGTTTGTACCACAGGCAAAGGCAAATCGGATCTTCTAGAGGCTCTCTTGAGTACTTCGTGGAAGCCCCCAATATCTCCCGGAGGGGAAGCTGCTGGAGGAGGGGAAGGCGACGGCGAAGGTGGAGCCACATAATCATCCCATTCTTGACCAAGTAGGTCCGGATCCTGAGTGAGCTCACCCTCCTCGTGTTGATCGTCTGCCTCACTCTTGATGTAATCATCTTGGATTGTAATGCATCGAGGAGCTTGTCTCTCAACCTGGGCAACAGGCGGCGGTGTAACTACTGGTGGTGGTGGAGCAACCTGACTATTCGGACAGCCGGGCCTCAATGGAACCGGAGCGTCAGAGTCCGGAAATCTTCTATAATAGTCATTTAACATATACCTAAGGTCTGTGACCAGGGAGATTGGCACCAGCATGGAATCTCTCCGAACCTCCTGACGCTCTTCATAAGCCTCATAAGGATAGTTCTCTTGGAAAGAGTTGTATCGTTGGGCCTGAGAGCGACCCGTGAATAAGTAATCCCCTTCCATATATTCTGAAGTGTCCTGTCCTTGCGCCTCCTCCTCCTCATCAGTGACCTGGCATTTAACTCTGAGCTGTGAGGGGCTGTAAGCGGGGCCAAAAAGACTTTCATTTCCTGATTCCTCCGTATCAAGAAGGTGAGAGGGAAGCAACGGTGATATCTTGGGTAAAGGTGACAAGCCTGGAGACTTTGGAACCAACTGGAGACTTTTAATGTCTTGTTTTTGATCCGTCGACGACGCCGTCGATGACGGAAGACGCCCGATAGTGATCGTCGTCGATATTGGCAGAGAGAGTGATTTAAACACTGTCGTCGACGGAGCGCCCGACGAGGAAATCGTCGTCACCGTGTTCATCGATGATGCCGTCACAATAGAAGTGGGGGATTTAGTGGAAGTCCTCGACGAAGGGTCCATCGACGGTGCTTTTTTCATCGACGAAGCCTGTTAGAGAGGTGTGACAGGCAGAGAAGCAGTAGAGGATTTCTTCAGGCCTGATTCCTTAAGCTTAAGGGCTGTTTTATCAGCAGTGGAGGATTTCTCTGCCTTTAATCTCTTTGAATCAGCCTTTAATGAGGTAGAGCCCTCATGTTTACGCTTTCTCTCAGCTGAGGATGGCCCAGGGCTCTCTTCAACATCAGATCCACAGTCTGATTTTGATTTCTTCTTCTGGAGCCATAACAATAATCTGGCCTCTCTATCCTTTAGAGTTTTGGCTGAAAAGGTTCTGCAGTATTTACAGTCCTTGGCTGTATGTTTAGGGTAAAGGCAATAAAGACAGTCCTTATGTGGATCTTCAGAAAAAAGCCTTGCCTTCCCACAGGATCTACAGGGCCTAAAAAGCCTCTTCTTAGAACCCTCTGACAGCTTTGAAGCAAAGAAGGTAGAAAGACAATACCTTGAGGTGAATTCTAGCAGGGTCAAAAGTTCACTCACTGACAAACTGAGCAGAGCTCAGGGAGACTCCCTTACACACGACGTGCGGTTAGAAATCTGAGGTCTGGTGGCTCTGCTTGGGAGTTGAGGTCTAGGGCTGGTCTCTGATTGGTCGAAGTTTGGACCTACATAAAGTTGCTGACGAATGTTAAAAGTTTTTCTCTCCTTTTAGTGGTTTTTATGTACTTCTATGGAACTTCTTTTCTAACTACGGTGAGACTCCCACCATGACGACGGGGAAGATACAAGCATGTGAATCTATGAAAGATTCAATGCTGGAGAAATGTAGGGACACTAGGAGCCAGACACATTTTAGCACATTTGTGCCTTAGCACTTTATTTGGAAGGGATTGTCCTGGTGCAAATGTCTTTTGGGCTTCATCATGCTGCACAGGGGCTCGTGGATTCAGGTCTTGTCTTTTCTGTGATAGACCTAGAACCATGTTATTCTATGCTTCTGGTTAAAGACTTTGCCAGGTCACACTTAGAAAGCATTAAAGTAATTTTCACTTTGCCCCGCAGTCACCGCACAAACAAGTAAAGTACTATTAAAATGCTGCAAGCTAAGAAGAACCCTAGGTTTTGTATTATTGTATTCAAGTTGGAGTTCTCTTTCGTTCTCACTCCTCTGAAGAAAACAGAGAACAGGGAGTAGTGTTCTTTCTTGTGCATTTGTTGATGGCACATAATTAAAGAATGCAATAAAGAGTGCAAACGCCAGAGACGAGCTACAGAGTCCTATAAAAGGCAGAAAAGAACTACAAAGACCAGCAGACTAGAAAGGTTGCTTGACACACTTTTTATGACATTCAGCCTATAGATATGAGGCCATTCATCTAGGGTGTAGCAGTAAGTACACTATTCGGAACAGATGCGTGAACAAATTAACTCAGGAAGGGTTCAGGATGTGATGGAGGAAAACTACCCATGGGTTATGGAACATCATTAACTCAAGGGCCGTAATTTTAACTCATCAAAGGCAACTGAATAGTTCAATACGTTCAAGGTTTAATATAGGAGACTGGCCTAGAAAGTTACAGCACCAAAACAGACTACCATGTGCATATTATACAAGGGATAAGCAGGCTATGGCTGCACCACTAAGGAATGCCCCTTTAACAGATTCAGATTCCAGAGTTGATTCCCAAGTGGGTCTTGCTGCTTTGAAAAATCCCTTTAGTTAATCATTTGTTCAGGTGTACTGTGGTCTTTCCCACTCTTTGTGGTTTTCTGCCATACATTGAGGATATTGACTTGCTATTCTATTCTGTGGTCTTTTCTGCCACACATTGAGGATATTGACTTGCTATTCTATTATGTAGTCTTTCCCACTCTTTGTGATTTTCTGCCACACATTGAGGATATTGACTTGCTATTCTATTCTGTGGTCTTTCCCACTCTTTGTGGTTTTCTGCCACACATTGAGGATATTGACTTGCTATTCTATTCTGTGGTCTTTCCCACTCTTTGTGGTTTTCTGCCACACATTGAGGATATTGACTTGCTATTCTATTCTAGTGGGTTTGACTATTAATGAAGATCCGACTTTAAATGCCAATTCTCGTAGATTTCATCATTCCCTAAAAAGGCTAGCTGCTTCCACAGGAGGGATCCTAGATTCAGCGTCGAAAAAAACAGAAGATCTAGAGGCACTGCCAGTAAAGGCCGTGTTACAAGAAAGACGTTGCTGGCTCCGTAAATAAACATTGTGTATTTTCTTCGGATTTCTATAGCTCACAGTTACCTGGCTGCATTTTCCTCATTCTCACAGTTCTGACACGTTTTTATTGGAAAGGGCGCAGCATTTACAGAGTTCCAGCTGCAATGAGAGTGAATTTAATTCTAATTGTACTAAGCCTTTAATTCCGAGTTTACAACATTTTAAATTCAGCATATTTAGCCTGTGATAAGTTTAAGAGTTATTTAATCTGCATTTTAAAATGTATTTTTCAGATAGATTTAAATATGGATATATAATTATTGTGCTATGGGATTCTGGGCACAGCTAAAACTATTCTAGTGTTTATAGAATTATTGAAGTTCCCAGGACACAGAAATGCCCCCAAAACATACAGCATTCATATAACATATTCTCAGTCTAACCTTAAGTCCATCTTGGTATTGTTCTGTCTTCTCCTTTATTATTTTTCTGTGTTCATCAAAAATCTCTTCCATTCTTCCGTGCCATTGAAATGTATTGTTGTGCAAACGAATATCTGCTGGGGAGAAAACGGCATAATCGACCAAAAATGTAAGGCGGTTTTTGGCATCGATCAGTTTCTGTTCCAAATCAACCATCTCATGTTTTTCCACATGTTGCACATAAGCCTGGAGAGGAAAAAAATAGATATTATGCTTAGAATGTCATTAAAACATTAACTTTTGAATACTTGTAACTGAGTAATATTACACCGTAAAACTGATGGATTTCATCCGAAATGCTTGTGAAAGTCATTTCATGCGTGTTGGACATGGCCCTTTCTGCAGAGTTGTCCCCAAACGTTTTGCTTTCACCATTCTGTTTACTGAAGCCGTTTTTGTAGGCTTTTAGGACTCTACCCACTTGATCACGCTTGTGCTCTCTCCTTTAAACATGGCAACATTGGCTTACACCCAATTTGCAGATACAGAAGAACAAGTTACTTACCTTTATTAATGCTTTTTCCGATAGATACCTATCTTTCTGAATATTCTGTATGTGACCATCCCAAGCGCCAGGACTGGATCCAAAAACAAGTTCTTTAGCAAAACCTCCTTATTCGCACAAGGTATAAATATGCATAACTCTACAGTTGGTGGTGTGACAGACAGTATAATTGAATCAACAGTGCTTGTGATGCAGTCTGTTTTTTCTACACCCCAACCAACAATCAAGTGAGAAAGCAGCACTAGGAATAAGATTATAACCTGTCTCCGAACAAAACCGCAAGAAGGCCTCAAGGAATCTGTGGGAAGATATGTATAAATGGAAAAGAACTTCAGCAAAGTTAAGTAGTTTGTTGTTCTAATGGCTTTCCGCAGCTTTCTTATATGAACCACTTCGAAGAAGTAAAATGAGAAGAAGGGCTGAGTGAACCAGCAGAATCACATGTCTGTATGTGGTATTTGTGAAGCACAAACCTTGCAAAAAAAATAGTGGAGCACTGCACATGGTGAAAGGCAAGCATAAAGTCTATGAGTGATAGGAGAGGTAGCTGGTATTTAGATTTTACTGCATTGTGATGTCCACCTCCGACAGACGCCAACACTCCCCAAGTTCATGAAGGACCTCAAGACCTGGCTCTTTGATGAATCGCCACGAACATCCGGGGGCTGCGCCCCATCCCCCCCCCCTCCTCCCCACAGTGCCTTGAGACCCTATCTGGTGAGTAATTGCGATCAACAAACCATGATTGATTGAATGATTGATTGATTGCTGTAGTGTTCTTTAAAAAGGCATGTCTTTCCTAAATTGGAGCAGTTTTGGGGTAGCCCTTTTTGATATGAGGAGGTTGTTTCAGGTCATGGGTGCATGGATGGAAAAGGCGGATTCCTTACTGTTTTTTTTAAATTCTTCTTACCCTCCAGTCTGATGGTGGCCTGGCTGCAGGTGTGCCGTGAGCAACCAGAGATGTCAAGCTTGTTCGCAAATGCTGTAGTTGAAATCACACATGCAAAGTTTGAAGGACAACCTTGTCAAGCTGAAAATCCTCTCTCAAGTGAGCATCCAAACAATAATGCTAGAAGGAGAACTGCAAAAACACCTAAGTACAGCCTGATAAATCACCTCTACTGGAACAAAGCAGATGCTGCCAACCTTCCTAGAGTCAAATGAGCTCTAGACATTACTTAAGTGTCCCTTCAAACCAAGTCAAAATAGTTTGTTTCCTAACCAATTTACCATAAATTACAAACTAGCTAATGTACAAAAATGTTCCAAATAGATTAGATCTTTAGTCTGAAAGAGATAATTACTAGGTGCTCTCCCATAGGATGAAAGAAATGAAAATAGTATTTATAAAGCGCGGCGGGGGTGTCTAGGCGCTGACTGCTGAGGTGTCAAGGGAGATGAACTACCCTAACAATTACTGATTGAACAGCCAGGTTTTGAATTTTTTTCTAAATTCCCTCAGGTTTCACTTGTTTTTAATCATAGGGGTAAAGAGTTCCACAACCTGCTGGTGCTGGAGATAAAACTCTTCTCGCCCCATCTGATAGTTTTGAACTTCGAGATGGCAAGATTGCCACTTGATGAGGAGCAGAGAGATCTGAACGGGACATAGGGTAGAAAAGCCTGCGTAAGTTGAGATGGGCCAAGGCCGTGTATAGATATGAAGATTATACACAAGGCCTTAAATTTAATCCACTTTTCGATTTGCAGCCAGCATAACTGGACTAAAGCCTGAGCTGCGGACTTGTGTCTTGGAATACATAGGAGAAGATGGGCAGCTGCGTTCTGAAGAATCTGCAGCTTTTTTAAGCCTCATTTATGGATGCTTGTGAAAAGGGCATTGCAATAATCAAGTCTTGATGATTTGAGTGCTGTAACTACAGTTTTCTGCAAAGCTGATGGTATATATGGAAGGACCTTCCTGAGAACTTTTAGGATGAAAAAACATGAGGAGGTAGTGTGGTTGATCTGTCCATCAAACATAGTTTTGTATCAGAAATTACACCCAGGTTTTTAGCTTTGACAATGGGGGTTGGGAGAGGTCCAGGTTCAGATGGCCACCCTTTAGAAGACCAAAAAGATGGATTGTTACCAAAGAGTTTATTCTCTATCTTTGATGAGTTTAACTTTAAATAATTGGCCCTCATCCAGGAACCTATGTGTAGCATACAGTTGTGGAACTGAGTCGCTACTGTACCTGGGTTACCTGTTACCGACACAATGATTTGACTGTTGTCAGCGTATGATACTAGAGAAAATGCAGAAGGTCTGATAAGGCCAGCCAGTGGGGTAACCTATAAGTTGAAAAGAGTGGGGCTTAAGGAAGACCCCTGTGGTACCCCACACGGCAAAGAGAAGGATGGTGATCGAAATTCTCCCAAGGCCACCAATTGGGTGCAATCTGGAAGAAATTATGACAGCATGGCAAGAGCTCTATTCTTAATACCCATGGATGCAAGACGGTCAATCAACAATTGGTGGTTGACCGTATCAAATGCGGTTGACAGATCCAATAGGATCAAGGCCGCATTTCCTCCATGATCCAGCATCTGCCTTAGTTCTTCAGTTGCTGTAATTAATGTGGGTTCTGTGCTATGCTGGGCACGGAACCGGAACTGAGAAGGGTCAAGAATTTGATTATTGTGAATGAAGGTTGTTAGTTCTTGATGAATGGCCTTCTCAACTACATTTGCTGGAAATGGAAGACACATTATTGGCCTATAATTGTTCCTATCAAACCTATGCAGCTCCTTTTCATTTTTTGACAAATGAGGAATCATTAATGAAGAAGGCAAAGACAGGATCTGCCCCCATGAAACTCCAAAAACACTTTTAGCAAAAAGAAGTATAATCCTGACTAGCCTTGTGTCTAGAATATACGAATCAATATAGGTGATGAAGACAATGCCTGATGTTCCTTGCCTATCTTTCATGATCTGTGGTAAACAAATCATCTTCCTGTACTTGCTGAGCATGATACTCTGAACTCATAATGCTGTGTTCATTCTGGGGTAGGAAAGGCTGGTGGTGCACTCAGTATAACTTGGCAAAAAGCTTTGCGTCTCTGAAGGATGCACTACACATAGGCACCTAAGCATAAATTCAGAAACACAAGACCATATAACTGTCCGGTTGTTTAGAAGAGGTAGAAGCCATATTGAAGATATTCAGTACAAGTGTCTACATGATTCTAACTTCTAGACCTTGCAAAAAAATGTGAGGAATGTTTTGTCTCCCTTTGGAAAGAGTGATTGTATGTCTAAGCTGAATACAGAGAAGTATTCCAAGTCATATTTCCCAAACAAACTTGAATAGTTTTAATTATCTGATTCAGAGATATACTTTTTTGTTATACACTTACATTCTAAGTCACGTGAGGAACAGAAAGGATTGCCAGCACTTTCAAAGACTGTTAGTATTCCACGATGCATATGATTGCACTTAAATTAGTGGTATGTCGTAAGGAAATTGATTAATTGCTACAAGTGTGAACTACATAATTTTGATTAAGGTGATTTAAGAAACAAACATGATGGTATATCATAACCAGTGGGCGTGTACTCCAAAAACAGGAGGGAATTATCTTACTAACAAACAGAGTAAGGTTTCCAAAAAAATCAAGATAATAACAATTACATAGATATTGCTTATCTTTCAGTTCCAGGAATGTCAGGGTTTCACCAATATCCCACAGAATAGAAGGCGTAGAGATATTCTGAAGGTATACCATTTTTTATAGCAAATGTTCAATAAGTCTACACAAAGATAAGGTATTAAATATATAAATCACGTTTTGACCCAGTAGATGACAGCACCCAGCAGAGTGATAAGTCACAATAGTGATATACAATGTCTCAGTTTTCTCTGTTATTCCGTAACCCTTTCCTCAGGTCTATTGCTAATCACTTCCTGCTATGCATGGTTGACTGTGGATAAGCAGAAGTGTGAACCAGTTATTTGCTCCACTTGGATCTGCAATTCAATATAGGGCATTCTCACACTATCTTTGCTAGAATTATAATAACCAGAAATGCAGCGTGGAAAGCCAAAAATCTCAAGACAAATTTCATTCAGGAACCATAAATGGTACTGGATAGAACTTAATTTGTAAACCTTTTAAAACATAAAATGACAGGTAACTTAAATAATGATTCCAAGGAGAAACAAACAGGTACAATATTTTGGCAAATATCATTTAATAATATTTATTCAGAAACCTTTGTCAGCAAAAGGTTGAGGAACCAGCTCTATATGCACTACCTCAGATCTTAAGGGCCCAATTGCCTCGCGGAATATGTAGGAAGCTGGCTCTGTATATGGTATGCCACTAGGTTTAGGAGTTCCACAAAAGTCTACAAGGCTCAATGTAAAACTCGAAGTGCTCTATTAGTGTTAGTGTGCGCGAGCAGCCTTAGGCCTAACACAGAGGAGTGTAAGACATTTATTGCACAACATTGACCAATAATAGACACAAGACTCAAAAAGGAGATCCACACCAATTTTAGAAAAACAAGCTTTGTTTGTACTTTATTTTAAGACCAAGATCTTCGCAATAAGGTAAGTAAGTTTTTAAATATAAATACTTTTTACTATCAAAAGTCGATGCTTAGAACAATTTCTGAGCAGTTCAATGTTATCCTATGGAGGAAAACAATAATGCGGTTATACGGGTAAGTATCACACTTACAGTTCCAGTCTTCGGGACCAAAGGCCAGCAAGGGGTAAGGGTCAGGTGAGTACCAAAACTGCACTACCAGTGGCACAGGGTCAGCCAGGTGCAAAGGTCAAAATCGAAGTTCAGCCCAATGCGTTTCAATGGATACTGGGGGTGCTTGAAGCCACACTGTTTGCAGGTAAGTAAATCGGGTGCAGAGGCCAAGCTTTGGAGGTTAGGTCAAGCACAGGGGGGGGCACAAAGCAGCACCATACATACACCACCAGCGGCACAGGGATGGCCGGGTGCAGGGTGCAAATTCAGTGTTGGGCGCTCAATGCTTCTCAATAAGGATTCTGCTTTTGACAAACAGGCTGTAGGCATCACACCAGAGGTTGCAGGAGGGAGACCAACAACAGCAAAGGTAAGTAGAACTCTAGGAGGTTGTAGGGGCACTGTTGATTCAGCTCAATAAGGCGCATGGGCTTCAGTTGCAGGGGTGCCCTTCGACGTCGGAGTCTTCTTACCGGAGCCGGTCGCGGTCTCAGGGAGCCTCTGGAATCAGTCTGCAGGCGGTGGTGTGGGGTCCAAGTGGGGTTAGCCAACAGTGGACTCGATGTCAGGATCACTGGAGAGACTTCATTGGACAGGTGAGCCTCTCAGACTCGGGCCATGGGCGTCAGGTGCAGAGTGGGCAGGAGGTGCGGTTCCAGCTGGATCCAGAGTCCTTGTAGTTAATTCTTCTGGACAGGGCCGCTGTCCTTGGGAGATCTGGTGCCTGTTGAAGAGCAGGCAGTCTTCCTTGGGGTTCTGTAAGTTGCTGGCCACAGGGCAGGCATTGTCTTCTTTGCAGAGTCATTAAAGCTGGAGACAGGCCGGTAGGGCTGGGGCCAAGTCAGTAGTCGTCTCCAGGCTTTGCTGCACAGCGACCTCTTCGTCCTTCTTCTTCGTAGGTTTCAGGAATCTGATTTCTAGGTCTAAGGAGCCACCTAAATACTAAAATTAGGGGGTGTTTTAGGGGAGTAGTAGATAGGGCCAATGGGCACCTTACCTGGGGTGACCACACCTTCTATTATGCCACCCTCCTGTGGGAGGGGGCATAGACCTAGCCCTGAGTGGAGGAGTCCCCTCATCTTCAAGATGGAGGGGACTTAAAGGTATGCTTAACTTCGCCTCCTCACCTGACGGGTTGAGTTGGCAAAGGTGGGCACAACTTCTAGCCTTTCTAAGCTTTCCAGCCGGTTTTCCCACTCAGAGTGGGGGTGTAAACTGGGGGATGCCATCTGCTGCTGGCAGTAGAGGCTGGAGTTCACATTACAAAAGCAGCAGGCATTTGAAGCTTCCACTTCGAGCTTTTGCCCATCCTGGGGGTGGAGGTGTGACACCTCTGCCCAGGATGTACATTGTTTCTGGTCCCAGAGAGCAGAGGGTCCAGAAACATGTCTGTGTGTGGCAGGCTGCCTAAAGCCAGTCAGTGCCCACACCAAGGTCGGTAGGTTTTCAGGGGCACCTCTGAGGTGCCCTCTGAGTACATGTTACAATAAATCCCACACTGGCATCAGTGTAGGTGTATTGTAAGGAGTAGTTTGGTACCAAACACTCCTGTGTTCAGTGGAGCCATCATGGTGCTGCGGAACTCGAGTCATCGAGTTTCCAGCCAATGTACTCTCTGTGGCTTCCCTGGCACTACAATACTAAGGAATAGACGCGAATATGCAGATATGCCCAACCTGGGATATAGTGCTCCCTGCCTTAGGGGTGGTAAGGCCTGCTAGAGGGATGGCTTACCTATATCTTGGGCAGCACTAGCTGGCATAGCACACAGGTACTGTGCCATGTCGACTTTGTCATTTTGCCTGCACCAGGCCATGCATGCTGCAGTGACAGGCTGCATGGCCTAGGACCCTCTTCAGTCCCAATGCCCTTGGTACCCAGGTACCTTTGACTAGGGGCTTACAGGGAGTCTGAAGGGCCAAATGGGGAATAGTTTATATGGAAGAAGCCCTGGCACAGGACTTGATTGGCAGGGATCCTGTGCACTACAATTGAAACTACATTAATACCCAGCAAAACGTGGGGGCTAACCATGTCAAAAGAGACACTATCTCACAGAATACTACTTAGCAAAGATGCACCATGAGCAGAATAGACCATTGTAGCTGACACCATCCTTGATGCCAAAGCAAATTCAGCATATCAACTGGAAGAGCAAATCTAAAGATGGCAAACATCTTTAATCTAAAAAGTAAGGTGTAGTGATCAAACATTGAGATTACGACCCTGTCCTTCCTATTGGCATAATAGACCCTCCTCCATCATCAGAACCCACAGCTCCATGCAACTTAACTCAAAATAGTTCAGATATCATGCCCCACCCAATCTGGCACTATGAAAAGCACATGAGCATTGATTCTTTCAGAGCACATGAGAATCAACACCTGTGGTTAACATGAATCATTGTGCATGTGTTGGTCTTTACTTCTCCTGAATCTTTGGAAGAAAACGAATCATGGCTAACCTGATTGCTTGCAACTTTTACATTATTAATCTGATAGCAGGCCTCCTTGAACAGCACCTTTGCATTTATATGTCTATCACCAGGTGACCTCTCCAACCTAACTGAAACAAATCTGTCACCAGTGTCACCTGAGGCCGCGGAGGCTGGAAAGGCTGACCCACAAAAAAGTTACTAGAGCATATAAACCAATCGAAATATCTCTTCACCAACAGGGTAGAGAAATCAAATCCTCTAGGTGACAATGAAACTGTCTGAATTGATCCTGTAGAGTCAATTTTAGGGAACACACCTTAAGGAACACAATGCAGGACCAAGAATATGAACAATACAGCAATGAAAGCGCATTAGGCCATCAGGCTGTATAATCAGAGAACCGATATCACCAAGAGTAACAGTTGCCTGACACAGCAGTAAAATAATTATCATTGGTTGGAAATTGTACTAGTGTCAATGAGAATCTACTAAGGAGTTCAGGCACTATCACATCTTGTTTACAGAAAAACCCAGAACATTCCGAGGAGATTACGTCTTCTGAACCTGCAAAAGAGTAGGGCTTTTTGTTTTTCCCACTTTAGTGACTACCCTAAGTTCCGAAGAAGTACAGTAAGAAAGAACATCAAATTGATAATGTTTTTCACTCACCACAAACCTCAGGTAACACCTATGACCCTTTTTCCTAGGAATGTGAAAATGGGCACCATGGAATCCAAGACACTATCCAAATCTGTTTCTGTAAAACCTATTAGCACTTGCGGCAAGCATATCATCCGGAACTTTTCTTTTCTCAAAACTTGCCCCGGAACCTCAAATCAAGAACTGGACTGAAGCCCCAAACCTCTTAGGGAATTATGAAAAACTGAATAAAGACCTTTCCCTTCTCTGACAATGGGACCTGCTTTATCATACTCTTCCGCAAAAGAGCCTGAACCTTTTCTCTAATAATGGTTGTGCAGGGTATGGAAAAAGGAGAAGCAGGAGCCATTTGTTTCAGACACAGAAGGATAAATCCCAACTTTATAATCTGCTAGACTCACTGGCCCTATGAGATTCCCTCCAATTCAGAAAAAAACATGTCAAGAGATTGCCAACTGGCTTCTGATGGTGACACACAACCAAGGACCTAGAGAGGTTTTGAGGAGATTGGAATCTGTCATCTGTCTCTACCTAAGGAACAGACTCTGGTCTGGCAAAGGAACTAGTGTGACATTGTGGGGAGTCTCCCTGCTATACTAGAATTGTGCAAGAAAACAGATGCTGCCTGTCAAAGGGCATATCTAGCAACCTGGCCAGGGCATCCCCGAAAACTGTGTGGGCATTATCCACACAGGCCTCCAACACATCACAACAGTATCCATCGATCCAGCCAGTGCACCATCCATACCCAATCTTGGGTACATTGCCTTAACCAGATACTTCAGTAACTGCTTGAAGGGCTCAACAAATTGTCAGGAAAATTAGAGATGGGATAGAAGCTAACTTCCACACAGTATGTGACTATTTAGTCCACATATCTACTGCATTGCAAGAATTTAAAGCAAAACTGTCAAAAGCAAACACCTTCCTATTTACAGAATGCTTGCCAGGAGGTATTATTAGGCAGTGGCAGGCGGTAATTTTAGGAGGGAGGGAGGAGGACGGGACACAGATGCACACATACACACTCATTCACACCCATGCATTTACACATGCGCACACACACACATCCCAAATACTCATTACCAAATACTCAAACATATAAGCACGCATGTACCAAACATTATTATTATTTTTTAAATCACACTTACCTGCAGCTCTGCCTCAGAGGTCTCTCATTGGTTGACCTTATGTCAGCCAATGAGGAAAGGAAGCTGTCCCAAACCTCGCAGGTCCCAGGAGGGTTGGAACTGCTGCCTTCCCTCATTGCCTAACCTTAGGTCGGCCAATGAGGGAAGGCACCAGTCCCAACCTTGTCACAGACTAGGATGGGGTCAGTGAGACTGCTGAACTCACCCCACTCTGTGACAAGGTGTCACTGATTGACACTCGGCCCTGGGCACTTCAGGGCTTAAAGCTGAAGAAACCAGGTCCAAGGCAATGAGTGACGCTCCCCCTCGTAACGAGGGGGAGGGCCTCGAGGACCTTTACTGAGACATCTTCAGCCCAGCAAAGTTCAGTTGAGGCAGCCAGGAGCCTGCACACTTAGCGCATGTCTAGAGCCTGGCTGACTGACCTGAAAATGAAGAGTGTCTGTCAGGCTGACCTTTGCTCAGCCTGGAAGACACTCTTCTTGAGGTGAGGTGGCGTGGCCCTTCAGCCCTACGGACAGCTGCTCTTAGGTACGTATTATGCTTGACCTTTGCAGAAGAAGCCTGCATCACAAAAATTTCAGTGAAGGATGAGTGGATTAAACTGGCAGATTGAATGGCACTGGCTTATATTTATATGTTGCATGCCTAGCCATTGTCTCAAACTCAAACTACCATAACTGCCTGCCAGAGCTTCACCGAAAGGTAAGAGAGGCTCTTTTACCCTTTTATATATCTGTAGCCCTGTGAGAAATTTAGATTTGTGTTCCTGTTCCTGCATGCAGTTAAATAGCCAAAGCTTCAGCTGCCTTTTTAACTATAAATGAATTAGACATGTTTCACACAGTAGCACACAGTTACCATGAACTGAGGTTCTGGTGACAGCCACATGCAACGTGCAAGTTCAAGTAAAGTTTCTCATTAAATGTAATAAGAGGTACGCCATTTTCAGCCTCATTGAAATCATCAGATTCTGCATTCTGGTTGTTAAGCTCTAGTGCATTTCAATCAGAATTATGGACAGCCAAAAATGTCTACTTCAGTGTCAACTTAGCAGGAAACTCTTATTCATTTAAATAGGCCTAATAAATCAGAGGTGTCTTAGAAGATTTCTGAGATTTGTCCAGCTCCGAATTCGGCATGACTTTTAAAATCAAAGCCAAGACCAAATCCAGTGACCCCACATTACACAATATCACATGATTATTCCAGCTGCAGGGGGGCGTGGCTTGATGCCGATGTAGACGGGAGCAGACCTCAGAGCTCCGGCCTAGGAATCCCCCATCCGACAAGATCCTGAACCCCAGCCCCTCTATTAGGCAAAGGGAAAGATAGCTGAAGTGCCCCGGAGCAAGTAAATGCAGGACCGAGAGGCATTAAGCAGAAAATAGCGAGGGAACGAGGCCAGCGACAGGAGGACCCCGGGAAGCAGCAAACAAAATGGTGGCCGCAGCGCGAAACAGGCGCTGAAGCCGGGAACCCAGGGACGGAAGACGTGGTGGGACCGGAGCAACGAAGATTCAGTGTGGCCGAAATGAGCACTCGCTGAGCTGACAGGCAAGCGGCGGCGCCAACAGAGTGTGGTGAGTGACTATCGCAACGGCGTTAAGGCAGCCGCATAGAGGAGCGGAGGCAGTGACGGCAAGGAAGAAGCAGCTTGCTGTGGGAGACGGGCTGCGCGGCTGTACCCAGAAGAAACCACCGGGGAGGTCCGGGCATATCAGGGATGGCGGAAGACAGAGAAGCGAGGGAATCAGAGGAGGGAGCACATGCCTGGCTAGAGCCCTGAGTGGAGTGAGGACATGGGGCCTGAGAAACTCGAGGCCTGTCTACCAGGGCTAAGCAGCACGGGGAAAAGGGAGCAGCGAACGGTTGAAAGGCATGCAGGATCAGGAGGCCTGCAGGAAGAGAGAGTGGTGACTTCGCGAGGGAAGGCCGGAGAGCAGAGTGAGGGCCCGCAATAAGGGTGTGGCGTAACCAGAGAGCGGGCCCGCCGAGGAGTGCCCTGAGACCCATAATGACAGCTACGCAGTAACACAACAGGTTGACTCGGACCAAGAGAGTGGAGAGAAGCGAGAGAGTACTTGAGCAGCCAGAAAGGTAACCAGGGGATCTGCAACCACCAGAGAAGCTGTGGGACACAGACAGGGTAGGGTGAGGCCTGCTGAAAGCAGCAGAGACGTAGCGAGCCTACCGCTGAGTGAGGCAACTGAACCCCAGGCACTAGAGGGAAGCAGGCCTGTCTGGGCCAGAAAGAGCGCGGCCTACGGAGCGCGGCAACAGACAACCGGGCAAATGATCCTTGTCCCTGAACTGAGGCCCTAGGCCCTTTGGGAGGCGCCCGACGTTAGGACCACAGCAGGACCAAGGGGAACCAATGGCAACGGTCCATGAACTACCAAGAGGGGCAGTTTGATCAGGTCAGCTCAGGAGCCTGGAGCCCAACGCTAAGGGGAGGGCCTGGCGGAGATTGCAGATAGGAATTAGGAAGGGTCTGCTACCCGACACCCAATTGGCAGAGAGGTGAGATTGCAGGCAAGCATGGGGAAAGTACAGAAGAGGAAAGGATACAGTATCCTTGCTACGGGCGGTGGGAGCACCCAGACGGATGAAGAAGATGACAACCCAGAAACACGGAGG
Organism: Calotriton arnoldi; assembly: GCA_963921515.1. Lineage (NCBI taxonomy): Eukaryota > Metazoa > Chordata > Amphibia > Caudata > Salamandridae > Calotriton > Calotriton arnoldi. The sequence goes on from CAWUFW010000415.1 coordinate 493,374, forward strand.
GATGCCTCTGTTACACGCCCCATGCTGACGGACATCATGGAGGCTATCACAGCGTCCTGCGAAGCACTTGAAACGAAAATTGATGCCATTGGCACTGACCTCTGTCTCCTAAAAGATGATCACCGCCGCATAGCGGAAAGAGTAACTGGCACTGAGAAGAGGCTCGCGGACATTCCAAGGGAGGTTATGGAACTGAGGAAATCCCTCACAGCCCTTGAAGCTAAAATACGGATACTGGAGGTGCGGGCAGAGGACAGCGAAGGGAGATCGCGCAGAAATAACTTGCGCATAGTTGGAGTACCGGAAAAGGAGGAAAGAAACGATATGGCGCAATTTCTGGAGGATTGGATCAAAAGGGAAGTGGTTCCAGAGGGGTTATCGCCATTCTATGCTCTAGAGAGGGTGCACAGAGTCCCATCCAGAATGCCCATTCCAGGGGCTCCACCGAAGCCAATAGTAGCCCGCCTGCTTCCTTTCATTTCGCTACGGCACAGACGAGAGGAGACTGCTGTCACTAGAGATTGGCGAGGAAATGAGGGACTTATCATAGTGCCCTAGATGCTGCATCAATCATCATCTATACTTGCTACAGAAAATATTTTGACATACAGATTACGAATACTATCCTTTCAGGACATGACTAAAATGTGGTAGCTGCGGCAACGGAGACCGAAAATGACCTAGATACTACCAAAAGATCATTCTTATTTTTTCAGCTTCGTTTGCTGACATTACAGACTTACCCATATTACGCCTGTCGAGCCGTCCAACTTCTCCGAACAATTCTTACACTTTTTAAGCCTTGAGAAAGTCACAGTGGTGACGAAACGCGTGTTGGCTGTTTCAAGTTCTTTGTGACAAGGACTGGACGACTTTTCTCCATCATTGTAGAGATTTCTGACTGTTTTATCCAGACTGAAGTGTCTCAGTCCGTGCTATTGTGTGTACTAAGTTTGGTACTTTGTTATTTATGAAATAAACAAATGAATGTCTTGATAAATGCACTTTCCGTGTTTCCTGTGTCAAGAGGACTTTTCTTTCTTTGGTCTAGGCCGACAGAATGATGTCATTAATATAATTTGAAATATTGTGAGTGCCAGGGTTCTTCTGTTATAAACTTCATTTCAAAGATAGAGACCACATCCTCAAGCAGGCCCGACAGAAAAATGACTTACAGATTGGGAATAGCAAAGTACTGGTGTTCCCTGATTTTACCAGAGAGGTTCAGAGGCAAAGAACCACGTTCCTGGCGGTGAAGATGAAGCTGCGGCAACTGCAGCCTCCATATGCAATGTTGTTCCCGGCTCGACTGTGGGTGGTTGGCCCAACGGGAGTGCAGTTCTTCCAGACGCCGCAGGAAACCTGGGAATGATTGGACTCTGGACCGGGGCGTGGATCGAGGGGAAGCTCTTCGGGGTCGACGGCGGCAAGGAAACAAGTGGGTCATGGCAAGGCAAGGGCACCGACCTCGACAGAAGCCCAGGCGGAACGATGCAAGGCCCTCAAAGCAGTGGTGGAGCTAAGCCATTCAGGGTCCAGCCCTAGATCAACACAAAGTGACCGAGAAGATGGTTGGTCGGAGTGTTCTCCAACAACTAGTGCAGCAGACGAATCAGAGATGGAGCTACCGAAAGTAACGCCTAATACAGCTGACGAACTTGGCTAACCTGAAAATATCAAGTCAGACAAAATGCAGACTCAGGTGGACTATATCCTTTTTGAAGATGCCACCGAAAAGAAAGGGGAGGGAGGGCTTCAGGAGGAGTTGATAGGAGAAAAGGGGGGGTTGAGGTGGAGATTACCTGCAGAACCATGGGGGGATTCTGGGTGGAGGGGTTCTTTGGTCTTGGCGATAGCCACCACAACCACATAGCCAGAAGAACAGTTTAAGTGTTTGGATGGGAGGGGGATTACTTCTACCTGTCCTGGGGAAGGGGAGTTGGGAAGTTTGTTTGTTTTTTGTTCTTTATAGGGGCCAGGTGTGTCTGGGGTAAGAAATCAGATAGGGAGATCTCAGTGTCAACCCAATGGGACCCACCATAGACTTCAGGTGTATCTCCTGGAACGTACAAGGGATGCACTCCACGACAAAGCGCCACAAGGTACATGCATTCTTAGTGCGCAGAGGGGTGCAAATTGCAATGCTGCAGGAGACACATATAAATGCGAAGGAAGGGGCTGCGCTACAGCGTCACTGGCGGGGCCAGGTGTACCACGTGAACTATTCAGCATTCGCCATAGGGGTGCTAATCTGGGTAAGAGCAGGAGTCCCTTTCCAGTGTACTAAGCAGATCATAGACCCAGAAGGGCGGTATGTGGTCTTAATGGGTAGACTTGACAGGAGGGATGTGACAATAGGGAGTATCTATGGTCCAAATATGGATCAGGCCTCCTTTCTGGCAGCCCTTTCTAGAACGTTAGCGCAGGCGTTGACTGGCTCAGTGCTCTTAGGCGGGGACTATAACTGTGTTGAAGATGTGACCCTAGACCACTCCCACCCTCCATTGCAAGACTCACCAATTCGCAGAACAGCAGTGGCAAGTAGAAACTGGCAACCGCAATGGGGACTGATAGACTCCTGGATGCCACAACACCCAGGGGATAGGGACTACTCATTCTTCTCGCATTTGCACCAGCTACATGTTAGGTTGGACGCCATACTATGCACTCCAGATGTCCATGAGTGTGTGCATACTAACGAGTATCTGACACAGACAGTCTCAGACCACAATCCACTGTTGATTGGGCTTGGCTGGTCCAGGGTTAGGTCGTGCATCCCCACGTGGTGCCTCAAACCAGAGGCATTAGAAGATCAGAGGTATCAAGCAACGATCCGAACAGCCATCGAGCAATACTTTGACGAAAATGCGGGAACTACCTCGAGCCCTATAGCAGAGTGGGAGGCCTTCAAGGTGGTACTTAGGGGCAGGTGCCTCTCCGAAATGGTGGGAGTGAAGAGGACTCTCCTGAGGGACACTTTAATAGCAGAGCAGCGCTTACGAGATATTGAGAGAGAAAGACCAGAGAATGTAGACAAACAGGAGAAGCTGCTGGCAGCCAAAGAAATGGTAGCGGAGCATGTGGAGAGGCTGCGCTGCTTTGATTACAAGAACTACATGATACGGGTGCATGCAGAACGAGATAAACCAGGGGCTTTGTCGGCGTGGTTGGCCAATCTGGCCAAGAGTGTCTCTGTTACTCTAGAAATGAAGGACGAACAGGGGGAGGCCCGGTATCGTCAGCAAGACATTAATAGAATATTCTGTGAATGTTACATTGGGTTGTATAGAAGTAGAGTATTCCCCAGAGCTGAGGAGCTAGACATTTACGTTGGAGGTGCTGAACTGCCGACGCTCCAAAAGGAGGAAGCAGAGGCACTGGGGAGGGAGATAGAGCTGTCCGAGGTAAAAAGTGCCATTAAGGCCATGGCTAGGAATAAAACGCCAGGGACAGACGGGTTCCTCTTTGAATTTTACGCCGCATTCACAGACCTTTTGGGACCCTGATTGGTGGAGATGTACAATCGAGCAAAACAAATGGGGAAACTACCGGGGACCAATAGGGAGGCTCTAATAAAGCCAGGGAAGCTCTGAGCCAGCATGTGCAGGGAGGGGTGGGGCCTGGCCATGGGAGGTGGAGTGGTACATGTGCACTTTTAAGTGTGCATGTCAGTTTGGCCAGCCGTCTCAGGCAGGCCAAACTGACATGCACACTTAAGTTTCTCCAACCCGGGTGTATTGTACAGCCTGGTTGGAAAAACAGCACAGACTCCCAGGGCCTGAGAAAGTGTTGATCCAGCCCACTTAGGCCAATCCCCACCCTGCTCTCATGTTTGAGAGCAGCGCGGATATTGGATGGGGAGTCTGATGCAGTCCTAGGGACTGCTTGGACCAGGAACGGAGGAGCACGAGGTGGCCGGCAACACCAGGTAAGTCTTGTTTTTTTATTATTCACCCCAAACTCCCCTGCTGCGCTCTCCCTCCTGTGCGCTTCCCGGCGGCCCCATTTCCCACGCCCCCTCCACCGGTCCCACCGGTCTTTGTCTCCGTCAGCAGCCACTGGATTATTCATCAGCATCTTTCCCATGTGGAAAATTTTGAAGCAACTGCGCACAATGTGAACATCCCAAACAAAGAAGCAGGGCCATAAAGGCTCAATAACAAAATGAAAAGATATAATTAGAATCTCCAATTAAGTGCCAAAATGCACAGCCTGAAATACATTTAAGAGCTGGCAATGTTTTTCTTTACCCCAATGAATGGATTTTTCAACATTTTATTTGGTGATGTACTCCATTTGAGAACTTTTGAGACCACTGCCACACTTTCCAAAAACATATTGGGAAACATTTTGTGCAGCAGTGTATGGTCTCCACTATTGCAAGACATCTCACTCCTTACCATTATACATCCTTCAGCAAGCAGGCCAGGAGGGCTGGGAAACGTAACTTTCTCAAGCAGCGCATAGTGACAGATATCTGCACTGATGCACACATTTTGAGGACAAAGCTCCTGCCCTTGCACACGTGATACTGTGAACGTCAAGTTACATGCAACCTTGCTCTCAAGGTCACATTCATCTTCCAATACTGTTACGATCTTCTCTCGAAACATTGCATCTGCTCTAAAGGTTTGTCTGTTTGAAGGTCACACAAGACTCCTTACAAACCGCCTTTTACCCATGCCTCTCCCGCCTTACACCAAAATGGTTCCGGTTAAGCTAATTCTGCTACATTACTCTGCTCACTAAAATCTGCTACATTACTCTGCTCACTAAAATCCACTTAATCCAACAAACTGAGAACAGTGGCACAACTGGCCTCATCTCAAGATTTACAAGTTCTACTCTCATACTAAAACAACGTTAACTTCCTTAATTTATGGTGCCATTCTGGCATGGAATCTAAAAGGTGTTGAGGGAGAGGGGCAGTGAGTAATGTATGATGCTGTATTCTGAAGAGCTGACTCACTACTATACATCATTGATATTTATAATGAACTCAAAAGATTTCTCTCACCAAACTTGGAATAACGTAGAATGAAAGGGAAAGATGGCAAGAAACAATGTGGTAATTCAGGATTGACAGAAGCCGAGCTGTGCAACTCACCATATTCTGTTGGGCTTGAATATTAACAGGATACAATACTTCTGTTCTGGTAAACTCTATTTTACGCCCGACAGTTAAATAAATAATCTCCCAATTACAATCCCAAACGTGTAAGGTGTCAGAGGCATATCAATTAGTGGGAACGTATGGTTTGACCTTGCCTACAATTGACAGAATTTGGAAAGAGGTTTATACAGTAATAAGGTTGATCTTAGGGATTGACCTTCCACGTGACCCCACATTGGTTTTAATATGGTACAGCTCATTACCTTACGGGCGAGGCAAGCAGAATTACAATGCAATCTTCATGGCTGCACTAGAAGCTAGATCTCTAATGACCAAACACTGGAGGCCAGATATTGCAACATCAGGAGAAATATAGGTAAACAAAATGTAAAATATTAGGGGCTATTTATAAACTACTACAATCGTACTACATGTAAACTACAAAATGCTATTTACTAACCAACATGCGAAGGTCTATGCCGCCGCCAATGTCTTTTCTGTGCAGAGATCTCCGCCCGACTGCGGAGATCTCCGCACATGTACGCCTACGTTTTAGTAGCAAATGCGGAAGAGATAAAGGGGAGTGGATGGAAAAAGAGGAACATTCACTACTTAGGGGCCGATTCCGATCTCGCTCGGTAGGGCTCCTAGCGGCATCCGTCAGTAGCGAGTCCGGGCCGTACGCGTGTTTCCCGACCGACTCGTACAGCTGTACGAGCGAGCAAGTACGATGCGATAGACGCGAAATCGCCGACCGAATCGTATCCGGGACCGAACCGCTCCATACGTCTCGTCCGTAAGCAAACCGTGCCGTGCAATGGAGGCGATTTGCGAGCGAGCAAGTACGATGCACGAATCGTACGGCTGGATCGAGTCGGAGCCTCCGACACGTAAATGCTCCGGGAAGCGTACTTCGGGGGGCCGTAGAGGGCCCCCCTTCACCCATAGCCTTATGAGTCGATCACAGGGGGGGACCCAAAGGTCCTCCCTACACATGCATGTACGGTGCGGGTGGCACTGACGCGTCCCCACTACAGGGGGCGCCCTTTTACGCAACAAAGCTTTTTCGTCAATGGGAGCCTATGTACGCGACGTACAACAGGCTCCCATTGACTTCAATGTGGCTCTGAGCGACCCGTGTCCGTCAGCGCTTATTCGCATCGTACTCCGGCACTCGGAGCCCCGGAGCACGAGTCGGTCAGAAAGCCCTCCAGATTCGAGCCGGACAGAGGCTTTTCCGAGCGAGATCGGAATCGGCTCCTAAATGGTAGGGGTTTTGGAAGGAGTAATGAGGAGTTAGGGAGGGTTAGAGAAGGACATGCATCCACTCACTAAAGAGTAAGCCCATTCCTATTTACAAGCTGCACTCCTAAAGTTAATCCAATCAAAAAGGACCTGCAACAGCAGTAAATGGACTCCAGCTCAGACCTGGAGTAGTCAAGTACAGCACATGGACAACCACTGGTACTGCAACACCCCCCATTGAAAATAATGGAATAAGGAAGGTAAAATAACACACCATAAGAAATAATGTTAAAATGAATTTCTTTTTATTTCTTAAAAATGTATACACATTTTTAATAAATGTTATATAAACCTATATATAAATAGATATATAAACAATATTTTATTTTAAACTATTTTGATAATCTTTTTAATTTAAAAATAAATGTAACTATAAATACATAATTAAATTCATTTAAATTGCATCTATCCACAACTTTTAATAATTTAAGTACACAATACATAAATATAAATATTTTACTTTAGATGTGATTTTGTTTTTTGGTCTTTTGACTGACGTTTCTGTAGCTAGGATTTTTTTACATGGTGGGGTAGCTGGCCCCATGCATAACCTTCCTCCTATGGCAGCTGGGCTTTAGTACGGGCAAATTTGTGTAGCCAACGGTAATTTTATACCAGTGAAAGACAATCACCTGCAAAATAGTCCATGGAGGACAAGTCAGGAAAAGCCTTCCAAGTGAGGACCGGAGTCCACCAGGGTTGTTTGCTCTCGCCTTTTCTCTTCCTGCTGGCCATAGACTGGATCATGAAGATATCCACAGTAGGAAGAAGAAATGGGATCCAGTGGACACCTCAGACACAGCTCGAGGAACTGACTTTGCAGATGACCTGGCCTACTGACCCATACCCATCAACAGATGCAAGAGAAGACTAACCATGTGGCAACCACATCAGCACTACTTGGCCTCAACATCCACAGGGGAAAAACCAAGATCCTGAAGGATAACACAGCTAGCACAGTTGCAGTCACTCTTGCAGGCGATGCACTTGAAAAGGTTGAGGCCTTAATCTAACCAGGCAGTGTCATAGACAAGCAGAGAGGCACAAATACCAACGTCAAGGCAAGAATCCGCAAAGCAAGGGCTTTCTTCATTCAGCTAAAGAAGATCTGGAGCTACACGGACCTAACATGTCAAACTAAGATCTGACTTTTTAACATCTGCATAAAATTGGTCCTTCTGCATGGAGCAGAAACTTGGGGCACAGCAGTGACCACCATCAACACCTGTCTGAGGAACTTCCTCGAAATTCGCTGGCAAAACACAATCAGCAACAACAATCTATGGCAGCAGACATCCCAGTACCTTGACCATGAAGAAATCATGAAAAGACATTAGTGCTGGATAGGCCACACCCGCTGCAAGACCGCATCAAACACGACCAGGCAAGCCCTGACCTGGAACCCTCAGGGGAAAAGGAAAAGAGGAAGGCCAGGAAACACCTGGAGCTGAGGCCTCTAGGCTGACTGTAAGGAGATGGGCTACACCTGGAATCAGATTGAAAGAGTAGCCCAAGACAGTGATGGCTAGAGAGTCCTGGTTAATGGCCGATAGCCCAGGACGTTTAGTAGGCATAAGCAAGTAAGTGATTTTGTTTTAAATAAATCTTTAAAAAATAATTTTAATTTCATTTAATATATTTAATTCAATTATTTAAGTTAATAGTGCTGGAGTGTTTTTTATTTTGTTTTACATTTTACAAAATATATAAAATTGATTTACATTAATATTTACATAAAAATATTTTTACTATTTTTTTAAAGTTTAATAACATTTTTTACTTTTTCCTATACTTTACCATAAGGTGCTCTCTACTTAGGAGGTCAAGCTCGCCGCCTGCGTGTGAAAAGTTGCTAGCAGTCACTTTACACAAAACTTTCATGTCCCCACCGAATCCAGATGTCCATGTAAGTCTACACTTTGTAGTAGATTTATACTTTTAAATAGTAAATAGCCAAAACAGTAAAACCATTATGCGTCGCCGAGGTCTCTTTATGGCTCCGATGACGTCACGGGGAGTCACGTGCGAAGCCATTCCATTGTGATGTCCTCGTCGATGTGGGAGAGCTGAGGAGAAAAGTTTGCGTGGAATGCTGCGCATGGGGGTAATTCAAAATCTGAGGAATCCACAGGCAGATGTATCCATCAGAATTGCGGTATTGTGACTATGAAAAATGTGCAATACCAAAGTAAAGGATATTTATTAACTTTGAGAATGCCTGGGGTCTGTTTTGATTAAAATGCAGGTTTGAGACGCCAATGTCCTCGTTTACAGTTTGGTGAATGGGCAGCAAAGCCATTGGGGCAGTGCAGTTCTGTCTTTTACTGCCCACAGCAATCTCATTGGCCGAACTAAGAGAGGCCAGGTACTTGGGTGGGTGGGGGGAGGGGGGGAGGTAGGCTCACTTCAACAAAGTTGGAGCACTTTTAGCAATGTTTGAACATCGGACAGGTTGACAGGTCATGACTGCTCATTTGGCATTGATTTAGTTTCACAGAAATCCCCGTCTTAGGAGTTTGTTTCTGTGCACTGGGAGTTTTCTCCCAGCACGTGAGAATCCGTGCTAATGCATCCTGCCCAGAACTGCGATGCTAAGCGTGATGTATGCAGCCGTCGGAAAGCCTACCTTAAATAAAGCTGGCCTTCGGACATTCTCAGGTCGGTGCCCACTGCCCTGTGGTGGGTGACTCCACAAGCAGCTCATTTCTAATAGCGCAGCAAGCTGATGCTCATCCTCCAGAAACAAATTAGTTCCCGGGGAGGGTGGGGGGGGGCGTTAGGGGAGCAGCGAATAAACTGGTAGATGTTCTGTAAACCGGCGGGGCTCCTGCCATGTTTACCGAGGATGTCCTGCAGCATCCCAATTTAAAATACCTAGCCCAATTCAGTTTATTGCTGTATCATATATAGAAAAGATATCAGTTTATATATCTATGGAAAGAGATAATGATCAGATGTAATGAAATCATATTTCCATATTAATGATTTCACAATAACACAAACAAGCATTTGCAATGCAATAGGTCTCGCATTTTTTTTTAGAGTCAGAGCTATTGACGCTGTAATGGAAATGTTTGGCGCTGTAATGGAAATGTTAGTTATGAAGATGTTTGTTTTAGCACACCTCTCCCACCAATACCCCCCCCCCCCCCCCGGCCATCTAGATCAGTTCACACACTGCTTTTTAGGCACTACAAACACTGGCTTCACTCCATGTTCTAGAAAAAAAAATTGTGCCAAATGTACTTTTTAGTGTCAGTCACTAGGTTTAAAACATATTAACAAATGCAACCAGTTTTGAATCTAAAAATAACGATAAGCAACAGAAATGTGGCAAGTCAAGCTTCGCAAAGGGACTTCCAGTGCGCTGCAACACTTTTTTTGCTGTTTAATAACTTTTGATCTGAATAAACTAGAAAAATCTACAGATTATGTAATAGATGATGGATTATATGGCAAATGCAGAAAATCCATAACTATGCAAAAAAAGCTGTGGCCCCACAATCACATAATTCCAGTGGGGAAACCAAATTATGTAACTTGTTTGACTAAATCTTGCAGCAAGAAAAGGCAAATTATGAGGCACACTTAGGGGTCGATTCCGATTCGGGCCGGAAAAAGCACCGACCGACTCGGATCCGGAAATAATACCGACCGACACGTACCTGTGGCGCCCGACACGCCAAGTACGATGCAAGGCGTGCAAAATCCGACCGACACGTACCGAACCCAAGTCGACCGACCAAGCCGCACGGAAAACAGCAATCCGGTCGGAAAAACATGCGAATCCAACCGACCGACACGCACCCGGAACAAATCCGACCGAAACGTACACGCGAACTCCAAACCGCAAAGTACGATGCAAGGCGCGAAACCACGAGCGAGTCGGACGGAGGCCAAGCCGTACGACCGACACGCATACAAAACCGAGCCGAAGCAACACAAAACACCGCGACCGACGCGTACGCAGCATAGAAAACAGCACAAACACAGCGTGAACGAAACGGAGAACACCGTACGAGACAAATGCAGGGTCCGACTCGGTCACAAGAACGTTTCCAACATACACAGACAGTACAAAGGAAAAATCACCCAAAAAAGGCCAAACAAGCAATTACCAAGCCAATAAATACTGGGGGGTGGGGACAGAGAACAAAGACACACCCACAACTCCACCCATATAAAGGACACAAATCACAACCATGAGCCTTTGCAAATGCCATTCCACTGCCAGCACCCAAGAGAAAGCAACCACACACCCACAGCTCATCCCTCACACAAGCCACACACCATCAGCACACCAACAAATACCTACCTCACATACACCCAGCAAAACACACACTCACACACCCTCACCTGCACACCAACACACACATCACTCACCATCACCACCCATCACCATGCCCCCAAGAAGAATCCCAAGTTCCTAGATTGTGAATTGGAAGTCATGGTAGACGAGATCCTCAGGGTAGAGCCACAGCTGTTTGGCACACTGGTCCAACAGACCCCCATCTCCCAGAAAACCAAGATGTGGGAGAGGATCATCAACAGGGTGAATGCACAATCACCATGTCGGCGCACAAAGAGCGACATCCAGAACAGGTGGTATGACGTGCGCAGGAGGGTACGGGACCTGCTCAAAAAGACTACATCAACAGCCAACACACCGGCAGTGGCCCTCCTGCCAAGCCAATATACCTCAGGCCCTGGGAGGAGAAGGTGCGGGCCATCCTTCCGCCAGTGAGCGTATATGGACTAGAGGACATCCCAGAGCCTGGTGAGTACACAACAAATGTACACAATATACTGCCACAAAACACACACACATCACTGTCAAGGGAGAGTCAAACCATGCACTCATAGCAATTACACAGCAACCAGAACAGAATCATCCCAAAATGTGTATGTCAGTCAGATAAACACAACACATGCCATCAAAAAAGTCACATCCAACTGTGCCATCACATGTACAAACACAACTACAACTACAGCTAGGCAGTGGCACAAATAGAACTAACAAACACATCCAGACATGTAGCCACCACAACAACACCAACACACAGTGAAGACCACTCAAAGGAAGGAATTCTGTGTATGCTGGCCAAGTCAGTGTAGCCAATAGCATCATGGGAGTCGCAGTCACACATATTGCCCCCCACAACTGTCCCATCAACACCACCATGAACCATGCGCACATCACAGGGAGTGGAGAAGGACTCACAAGATGGCTGACACTGGCAACTGCTGTGGGGAGGACAAGGCCCTGCTGGCAACTGTGCACCAACAAACAGCAGGACACCACTGACTGACATCCTGAGAGACAACTTCCACTCCCTGCAATGCAAGCACGTTCCATGGTGGGATATCTGGCTGGCTGGGTGGGAAGGAGGACTTGCAGCACTGACCATAGTCACAAGCACCTCCCCTCACACACCCCAACACAAACTCCACAGAACCCACCTGGTAGAATGCAATGCCCCCCATCCTAACACAAGATCCCACAAAGAACCACCACCCTGGGTTATGTTGTGTGAAGCACAGTGACACTCTTGGGACTCTTAGCCAAACAACTGCCAGGACAACACTCCCAGCCATCCTGTCAGCACAGCCAGCCCACCCCACAGGTAAGCAGAATCAAAAGGAAGGAAGCATGGGCATGCTGGGAAGGGGGGTGGAGGCAATAGCATGATGGGAGTCGTAGTCACTGATATTGGTCACCCCCACAACTGTCCTATCAACACCACCCTGAACCATGCTCACATCACAGGGAGTGGAGAAGGACTCACAAGATGGCTGACACTGGCTACTGCTGTGGGGAGCACAAGGCCCTGCTGGCAACTGTGCACCAACAAACAGCAGGACACCACTGACTGACATCCTGAGAGACAACTTCCACTCCCTGCAATGCAAGCACGTTCCATGGTGGGATAACTGGCTGGCTGGGTGGGTGGGAAGGAGGACTTGCAGCACTAACCATAGTCACAAGCACCTCCCCTCACACACCCCCAACACAAACTCCACAGAACCCACCTAGTAGAATGCAATGCCCCCATCCTAACACAAGATCCCACAAAGAACCACCACCCTGGGTTATGTTGTGTGAAGCACAGGGCCACTCTTGGGACTTTTAGCCAAACAACTGCCAGGACAACACTCCCAGCCATCCTGTCAGCACAGCCAGCCCACCCCACAGGGAAGCAGAATCAAAAGGAAGGAAGCATGGGCATGCTGGGAAGGGGGGTGGAGGCAATAGCATGATGGGAGTCGTACTCACAGCTCCACATCCCCCACCACATGGCCCAGCAAGCTCACACACACGCATGCACATCCCACAGAGAGTGGAAAGGCCCATCAAAGATGTCTGACACTGTTGCTGTGTCGTGGGGAGCACAAGGGCATGCTGGGAACTGCACACCAACCAACAGCAGGACACCACTGTCAGCCATCTTGCCATTGCTCTCACACCCACACACACTGAACTCCCCACAAAAGCAAGTAAGTATGGGAATGCTGGGAAGTGGGGTGGAGGCAATAGCATGATGGGAGTCGTAGTCACTGATCTTGGTCACCCCCACAACTGTCCCATCAACACCACCCTGAACCATGCTCACATCAGAGGGAGTGGAGAAGGACTCACAAGATGGCTGACACTGGCTACTGCTGTGGGGAGCACAAGGCCCTGCTGGCAACTGTGCACCAACAAACAGCAGGACACCACTGACTGACATCCTGAGAGACAACTTCCACTCCCTGCAATGCAAGCACGTTCCATGGTGGGATAACTGGCTGGCTGGGTGGGTGGGAAGGAGGACTTGCAGCACTGACCATAGTCACAAGCACCTCCCCTCACACACACCCCCCAACACAAACTCCACAGAACCCACCTGGTAGAATGCAATGCCCCCCATCCTAACACAAGATCCCACAGCAATGTGCTTCAGCTATGGACCCCACACTTACATTTTGGTCACTGTGATGATGGGGGTTTGGACCCCATTGCCACAATGTTCAAAATGTGCTTCAGCTATGGACCCCACACTTACATTTTGGTCACTGTGATGATGGGGGTTTGGACCCCATTGCCACAATGTTCAAAATGTGCTTCAGCTATGGACCCCACACTTACCTTTTGGTCACTGTGGTGATGGGGGTTTAGACCCCATTGCCACAATGTTCAAAATGTGCTTCAGCTATGGACCCCACACTTACATTTTGGTCACTGTGATGATGGGGGTTTGGACCCCATTGCCACAATGGTCATGGCCTGCTTGCATTGTGGGTGCCACACACATATATGTGTGGCACATGTGCTAGGGGGTCACATTGTATGTTCAAAGTCATGTTCGGTGTTGTAGGCATTTGACACAGTCTACACACGCTTGTCATGGTGTTGGGGGATGTCTTCTTCTTGCATTCCCTAGGTTGTGGTGTGCTGGTTGTGTCATGCATTGTCCATCCTATGAGTGGGGGTGGTAGTAGTGGTAGGCATCCAGCCCCCCCTGGCTGAGGGTGGTAGTGGTGGTAGGCATCCAGCCCCCTGGGTGAGGGTGGTAGTAGTGGTAGGCATCCAGCCCCCCTGGGTAAGGGTGGTAGTAGTGGTAGGCATCCAGCCCCCTGGCTAAGGGTGGTGGTAGGCATCCAGCCCCCTGGGTGAGGGTGGTAGTAGTGGTAGGCATCCAGCCCCCCTGGCTGAGGGTGGTAGTAGTGGTAGGCATCCAGCCCCCTGGGTGAGGGTGGTAGTGGTGGTAGGCATCCAGCCCCCCTGGCTAAGGGTGGTGGTAGGCATCCAGCCCCCCTGGGTGAGGGTGGTAGTGGTGGTAGGCATCCAGCCCCCCTGGGTGAGGGTGGTAGTAGTGGTAGGCATCCAGCCCCCCTGGCTAAGGGTGGTGGTAGGCATCCAGCCCCCCTGGGTGAGGGTGGTAGTAGTGGTAGGCATCCAGCCCCCTGGGTAAGGGTGGTAGTAGTGGTAGGCATCCAGCCCCCTGGGTGAGGGTGGTAGTGGTGGTAGGCATCCAGTCCCCCTGGCTAAGGGTGGTGGTAGAGCATCCAGCCTCCCCTGGGTGAGGGTGGTAGTGGTGGTAGGCATCCAGCCCCCCTGGGTGAGGGTGGTAGTAGTGGTAGGCATCCAACCCCCTGGCTAAGGGTGGTGGTAGGCATCCAGCCCCCTGGGTGAGGGTGGTAGTAGTGGTAGGCATCCAGCCCCCCTGGGTAAGGGTGGTAGTAGTGGTAGGCATCTAGCCCCCCCTGGCTAAGGGTGGTAGTAGTGGTAGGCATCCAGCCCCCCCTGGCTAAGGGTGGTGGTAGGCATCCAGCCCCCCCTGGGTCCCCCCTGGGTGAGGGTGGTAGTGGTGGTAGGCATCCACCCCCCCTGGCTAAGGGTGGTGGTAGGCATCCAGCCCCCCCTGGGTGAGGGTGGTTGTGGTGGTAGGCATCCAGCCCCCCCTGGGTGAGGGTGGTAGTAGTGGTAGGCATCCAGCCCCCTTGGCTAAGGGTGGTAGTAGTGGTAGGCATCCTGCCCCCTGGGTAGGGGTGGTGGTGCGCATTGAGGCCCCTGTGTGCATATGTGGCATTGGTGATGGGCATCCCGCCCCTATGGTGCTGCTGTTGCTGGTGTAAGTATATTCTGCATCCCTCTGTGTGTGTGTGATGTGTCGTGTACGTGTTGTATGTGTTTTGTGGTTGGTGTCTGGCTTACCTTCTGCGCCGTACGCGTCCGTGCCTGTTCCGGTAGTAAATGTAGAATATTGGTATGATCGGGACGAAGGGATTCATGGTTGGTTCGTGTCGTTCGTCCTTCTCGTTGCTTCGCGTCGTCCTCGTCGCTTCGCGTCGTCCTCGTCGCTTCGCCTCGTCCTCGTCGCTGGCGTGTTCGTCTCGGAGCCGTGGATCGTGTTGTGGCGCGAATCGGAGCTTATGTGCGCCTCTCCCGGATGCTTTGACGTGCCGTGCGTGAGCGACGAGTTCGGCGCGTACGGAAAGCGCATCGTACTCGTTCGGCCGGACGGAGCTGCATTTTCCTTCCGTGCGACTCGATTCGGCGTTTCCGGATTCGCCTCGGTCGGGGAACAGGACCTGGTTTGGGTGAGTACGGCTCGGCCGGATTCTTTGCTGTTGTGCGCATCGTACTTACTCGTTCGGTGTGCTGTACGGATCGGTCGGGAAACAGGCTTTCGCATGGCTTTTTTCCCGACCGAATGCTATTGGGTGCGCCTCCGACCGAGATCGGAATCGGCCCCTTAGTGTTGGTATTACCTCATTATTTTGCCACACACTGCACACAAGTTCATATAAAGTAAAAGCACGCCCTCTTTCCATCTGAACAATCCATCTGCATTCTCAGTGCAAATTTATGTTGTCCATTACAGGGAGTGAGGTTTATTCTCGTGGGATGCTCAGTATGTGTACTAAGAGCACGAACGTCTGTGCTGAAGACAGATGCTGCTGTCGACATGATACTGTTTTCAAGTATATTTTTGTCCCAAAAAGCATACGCTAATATATATTTATTTACAAGTTATTTCACTGTTTTTATGAACAAATTGCTGAAGCGATAACGAGCAAGTTCACGTTGATATTGCAAAGAGTGATGAAAAAATCAAATAGATTTATTAAATAATGGGCAACAGCCTCTTGCAAAGCAATTACCGTAGAAAAAGTTGTTTGCTCTGTAAACTTAAACTAGTTGGGTCCGGGATTCTCCACTCTCTTAACAATCATTTGGCCTGACTTGTCTGTAGGCTGTAAATGCTTCAGAGGGCAGAGCAGCTGGGGGAGCCACATATATACAGGAACATGGGAGGAATCTAGCATTCACTAAAAGTACATTACGCCAGCACAAGGACAGCCTAGCAGTGCAATATTATTAGATTCAATAGCGGAATATTATGGATTTATAAAAAGAAAACATGTAGACCGGAAGTATTTATTTATATTCCAGTGGCAGGCACTCATCGCAGGAGCAATTCTAAATGCTTTATAAACGCATATAAATAACTAACGACACTTACACTAGAACTGGTGGAATTTTCAGTGTGAACTAAACACTAAAGGCAGGTGTGTTGCCAGATTCAGATCGAAGCCTGACCTTGTAAAGTGGCGCACCTCTAACGTTTTTAGGCGTGATGAAATATCCACACCTAAAACTTGAAGTTACTGACTGCCAATGACAATGCCAGTGTCAATGGCAGCGGACCCCAAATCTCGTTCTCAGGCGTTTTCACCGCCTCGCATCACCCCCACGCCTTCCCCAGTCAGCCTCAGCTTATTGCCATGTGTTATAATTCCACTTGTGTTTGAGGCCGCGCGCCTCCGTGGAATCTTTCATGTTCAATTACAACACCATGCTGAGCTTCTCAAATAATTCCTCGCTGCGCCGGGAAGAGCTGCTTATCACGACCCTCACCCAGCCCCCACCCCTCCATGTTCATCAGCAGCACTGGATGCCCGACTGGTTGCAGACACTCTTTTCCCTACCCCAGAGCTGGCAGCAACGAGCGAACCAGGACAGCATCATTCCGTGACTCCAGGGGAAAACTCCCCCCACTGAGACGATCGGCACTACTTTGGCGAACTCGGGGAAGTTGGTAGCCGCGTACATGTGAGCAACTGCGCTGTTCAGTCACAGTGCATTCAAAATTGGCTCGCGGAAAAAAAGGTTTTTAATGCATAATTAAATGCACGTCCCTCGGCAGAGAAAATGGTCCAGCAAATTTGAGACCATATGTTCAAAACAGCCTGTACCGTTTTTTCCACACTGTATTTATCTTACCACGGTTTTGCGATATGCAGTGCTTAATTTGTAAAATATTAAGTGCAGGTGCTCACAATTTTTAGGAGGCCACACCCACTTCCCCAGCTCCGCCCACTTCTTCTACTGGCCCGACCAAAGTCCTTTATTGGCTTCACCCACAACCACGAGCCTTAACACTTCATAGCCACCTCCTCACTTCCGCAAGAAGCTGAAGACATGGTTCTTCATACAAGTACCTCAGGGACCTCACACTTACATACCTGCCCAATCTCCTGGACACCCTCTTGGGTGATTAGTGTGCTCTACAAATTAATATAACATCATATAACCTATGGAAAGTCTATGAAAACAACTCAAAAGTGAACTCAAATGAGAGAATGTGTGTACATCTCAAAATGCAGCTTTAGGCAAGGTTACTTGAGGCAGCTTTGCAAACTAAAGAGAATGTGCTTGTAGTGTGCTGTTTAGGAAGGGATGAAGGAAGGCAGCAACAAATGTAAGCAGGAAGGGGAGAACTGGTTTGAGGAAATAGATAAGTAATGGATGAAAGAGGGAGGAAATAAGAAAAGAATGTGAAAGGAATAAATGAAGGGATAGAGGGAGAAATTAAGTTAACAATGTGTGATAGATGAATGGAAAGAAGATAGGAAAAAGGAAGATAAGCAGAAGGAAGAGTTGAGGATAAGACAGCAAGAAATTAGAGAAGGGATGAAGGAAGGAGCAGAAAAAAAGAAAGTGAGGAACGAATGGAGGAAGAAGGAAGAAATGCACCAAGGGAGGAAGGCTGTGAAATGAATGAGGATGTAGGAAGCAAGAATGAAAGAAGACAGGAGGCGTAGCTGGAGAGGCTGATGAAGAGAAAACGGAAAGGAAAAAGATGGGATGAAGGAAAATAAGGAGGTCAGGGGAATGGATGCGAGCATAAAAGGTACTGGGTCAAGGAGGAACGGACACAGGGAATAATGACAGTGTAATATTGCAAGGAAATTTGAAAACAAAATATTAAAATGCATTTCTATGTCCTTAACACACCATGTATGCTTGTCCAGCACATATTGACCAGAGGGGGCCTTGACACCAAATTAAAAAGGTTATTCAACTCAATGGCACTAATTTTTATCGACCTCAGAAAGATGAAAGACTGAGTGGCCACACCAAGATTTAAATGTATGACCCTAAGATCAAACACATATTTCTGGAGTCGATTGAAAGAGATATGTGTAAGAAAGAAAAACATTAAAGGGAGAGTTAGGAAGGAGGAGAGGTCTAAAGGCAACGATAGATACAAAGATACAAAGGTAGACATAGAATGTGAAGACAAATGGGAAAAGCAGAGATTGGGAGTGCAGGAATGGAAAGGAACATATGAGAATGAAAAGTGGAAAGAGGAGAAAGGCAAGGGGAGAAGAGAAGACAAAGGGGAGCGCTTAAAAGGATAGTGGAAGGGAAAGATGAGAAGGTGAAAAGCAGTTAATGGTGGAGGCGGCGAAACGCGGACATAGGGCAGAAAATGACGAACCGCGGACGTAGGGCAGAAAGTGAAGGAAGAATGGAGACAAGGGAAGGAGTGAGGTGTGAAGGGAAGAAAGAAAAGCAGATACTGAGGGAGAGCAAGAAAAGAGTACAACTCTGCTTTATTAAATATACAGTAAATAATTATGTAAAGTTAAGGGGTGACAGGGCTGTAGTGTTCTTGGCCTGTCTGATCAATGCATAGCTGTGCTGTCCAAGACACACAATAGCGATTCTTTAACTGTGTTAAGGTTTTATGCCATCAAAAGATGTTTGTGCCATCACAATAGGTATTCCTAATAAAAGATAAATAGTGTCAGTTATACCATCGCGATTGGGCTTGGATGGAGAATCGGGCTCTCATGCTTTAAAGAAATACTTTTATTATACGATCACACTGTGAGACACAAAATGCCACTGCCACCTATTTCAAAATGAGGTAAGACATTCAACTCCATTCAGAGAGGCTTTCACGCTGCCTTTTGAACTAATAAAGCACAAAATTCAACTGAGTCTGCCCGCTATTGGTGAGATGTGAGCATATACCCCCACTCTCCAAACCTCCACCCCAAATATAGTGCCACATTTTCTGCACTTTCTAGGGTTGCCACCTGACTGTTTTCTAATGGCATCAATGGTATTTAATATCCTGGTCGGTACAAAAATAAGCAGAATCTCCTAAAGCTGGTATTCTTAGCCCTTATCTTTTCATACTTCAACAAGCAAATATAACTAGAAAGCACTTTTAGAAGAGTTAAGTATCCTTGACTAATAACGGAGTAATAAAAGACGAGCCAGGTTACAAATGAATACACACAATTTTGTTTAAAGTACTATTCAGTATCACATCTGGGTCTTTGCAGACTCTTAATACAACAACAAACGGTTGGTATTTTACCCTTGGAAATGTAGCTAGCAACTCACATGTTCGAAAGAAAGTTACCCCATCCATGCAATCTAATTCACAGGTGGTTATTTCTGCCTCTCCATGACGAAAGCTACAATTTTTAAAGCTCACAGAGAAGCTGAGTCCTGCACCATCCTCTCGCATAAAGCACTACATTTAAGCGATGCATATCAAAGAATGGCAGTTCCCGCCTTTCAAACCAAGCGCATCGTTTGTGGAGAACTCAAAGTGCATGGAGGCGACAAAATCAAACCAGCCTAACTGTGTGCCACAGCCCAGGTTCTTTATTGGTATGGCAATTCAAATACTGTCAAGGTTCACACATGGGGTGAAGAGCAACTCTAACACCTCAAGTTAAAAGTTCAATGTGTGGCAAGAAGAGATTGTTTTCCGTGCACGTGTTCTCAAGTCTTGCAGAATATAGGAGTTTTCAAGAACGAAGACTGCACGTTCCTCTTTTATGGTACTCTGTGAAGCAAGTTGTTGTAATGTTTGCCCTTTGCATTTATGTTTTTTTACCGAAACTGACAAACAGTTTAGGGGCTCTAGCCTAGTGATGCTTCAGAGAGAACATGTGGCACGTTCACTTACCAGTTACGCGTATATTCTAAATTTTGCCTGTTGAGACCCCCCCTGGCAAGAGCAGACTAAGGATGCACCATTGTTTATTCACCACCTGAACACGCCGCATAGAGTAGACACGTCTCTCCCTGCAAGACCGTCAGCTCACAAAGTATTTCTGCAGGCACAGCTAATTATATCTTTTTAAGACTTAACACATTAACATGCGTTTTGTTCAATAAAACATATACACCACAGACGCACACAGTTGATCACCAGAAGAGAGTCACGCCTTCAGCAGCAGGGACCGGCTGGGCTGCCCTATACTTGCAGACTGAACTAGTGAGAGTCACGTTACCAGAACCACAGGCTAAACATTTCGTCGTAGCGTACATTTGACCTTCCATTACTTGCGTCACAGTAACTTCACACACTACTTCTAGCAAGTTACACAATCTTTACTTACTGCCTTTTAGTTTGAATTACTCTGTGGCCAGCCTGCTGCGCGACTGCTGCTTGCGTCTTCTGTGGCAGATTAGACTGCGGCTGCGCAGCATGCTGGGGTGGGCCGCGAGAGAAAACAAAGTGGGGTAAGACTCGCCTGCACCCGAGGGGTGATTACCCGCCCGATTCATGTGTTCCCACAGAGCGGCAGTGCCCTGTGCTGGGGCATGTCTTCTCTAGAGCATGGTTCTGGAGGCTGCCTTCACAGCAGCGTCACCAGCGCTGCTGTCCTGGCCCCACTGCCAGGCAGCCCCCTTAGGGATCATTGGCGTTAGTGCCCCCACCATGCGACCGGAAAGGCAGTGGCCACACTTTCATCTTGTGAAACTTTCCGGAGCGCGCACCGCGCAGGACAACCTTAAGCTCCACCAGCTACCCACCGGGTGCTTCCTGCGCACTCAATGCCTGCCCTTGCATGGCGTGGACCCAGCACCTGTCCTGAGCCACATTTGTGGGGAAAGAAAGTTCCAGAAAAACACTCGTCTCAGCAGACCTGGGCAATCGCTTGGACGGGCCCTGGAGGCGTGGTTTAAAAACGTACTATACGCTGTTAGCAGCATTTCACTGCCTGGGCTGGGCTTTTCAAGTTCCACGTTCTCCAAAAAATAAAGAACTGGGACATTTAAACGGTGTCCAATTTGAAATATTTTAGCACACAGTTACATGCGATTATCAGCTGTTCACCGGGGAAACCTGTGTGAACTTAACTAATCTAATATCGCATGAGGACCCGGCCCTGAGAAATAAGTGCCGGTGCTAAGCACCGGAAAGCTCCGGCACAAATTAAGCACTGGCGATATGCGGTACTGGCTACCAGGGTTCGCTGCTTGAACTGTCACTGCCTCCCGCCATGATTTGGGAAAACGCCACTGTTGATGTATAGCGGCTGCTGGACGACGCATGCGTAACACAGCCGTCTGGACAGGTCAGGCAAAATAAAGTGCAAGACTCAGCCAGCCAATCCCAGGAGAAAACAACCATTTATAAATGCAATAGGACTCGTATTACGAGAGACCTATTGCATTATAAACAAACTTGCGGGCGTCCAAGAAGGCATGATCGGGAGTGGGGGGGAGGGAGGGTGGTGAGCAGAGAAGTTACGGACTGCGGGAGGGAAGGGGGGGCAGAGGAACAAAAGAGTTTGTAAAGTAAAGGGGCCGATAGCAATGGAAGGAGAAAAATGACGACATGGCCGTGAGGAGGAGGGACAAAGAAACCGAAAACAAATCAGAATGCAGCATTTCCGATTTAAGCCAATGAAAAACATGGACGGAAAGTGGGCGGAGCTTCACCCCACTATACTGTATACTGCATGCCTTGCAAAGCGAACAGTGCGTTGCACTGCAACGCTATGCGAGACCTAAAAAACGATCATTTACATTTGAAAAATACTACCTTATGCTTTTATAAATACATTACTTCAAACAGTTGGAACACATACTTTTTATTTTCCAGCATTTGGAAACGTACTTTAACTTTTCGAATTTGTAGATCTGACTTTTGAGCTAATAAATTGTAAACCACCTCTGAGCCAGAAGAAAAGAAATGAAGAATGTATGGTAAGCGGTACCTTTAATTCCATCAGTTCCTGTGTGTTGGGAGGAGTACTGAGGGCCTTTTCTGCTATCTTCTCAAATTCTTCACATAACCTGAAAGGGAAATACTATTTTATGCAAAATGTATATAACATCAACCTTCCAAAGCAGTAATGCTACTTTAGACTTTTGAAATCAAGCAGAAAAAATTAACATAATTGGGTATACATTACCTCACTTCAAAGTATGGTGCAGGCTGCAACTTAACAGAGGCTACAGCAAATGTCTTTAAAAATAACGTGTCCTATGTGTTCTGAGATTGTCTTTACCCCATTATATGTCACATTGGACGGTGGTGGAAGGGCTGTTTTAGTACTCTGTAGAGCTCTCTTTAAGTGTGTTTTCAGCAACTCGCAAGTGGTGTTGAACCAAGGGTGCACAATTACACACATGTTTCCGTTGGTTTGAAGTAACTATAGGACTTGCATTATATCATTGGGTCTAAATTGTCTCCCATAACTCTAAGTCAGTATGTATGTAATAAATGACCTGGTATTCTCCCCGTTTGCGTTCAGACGATGATGATGAAGGTTTTTGTACAAAGCCCAATTACCCTAAAGTGTGTACTGGCACTGAGAGGGGTGGGAGCTGGAGCACAGACTTGAACAATCTCTGAGGAACACATTGAAGTAAAAAGGCAGGTAATAAGTGGCTTGCAGAATAGAAGGTGGTCGCCAGGAAGCACCTGGAGGGGCATGGCATTTGGAAGTTTGGTTGTTATAAGGGAAAAATAGTAGCATTCAACCCGAGTTCTGGCCTTATGAAACCAGAAAACAGTAGTAGCTTCGCAAAAGCACTATGAAGATCGAATTTAGATTGGCCACCAATAGGCGAGACAGGGAGAAGGAGGTGGGGGTTAAACTTAAAATAAGGACTTCTGCTTTATCAATGTTTATAAATTAGAATTCTTCCAATAGTAAGAGAGTCGTAGTAAGAGAGGCTACGATGTCTGAGTGTCAATGGACTTCTGATCTAGCCAGATGACAATCAGTGTATCTTCAGTGTATGTCATATGAGAAAGCTTAAAGCATGCGTAGGTTTAGCAAGTGGAGAAACATGCGCGTTAAAACGTGTGGGGCTCATGGAGGAGTCCTGTGAAACTCCATGAGATGGAAACTTGACGTTGGAATGGAAGGGGAGCGGTAGACTGCCTGTGAACAGTTACACAGGTAGCAATCTAACCAGGCTCAAGCCTTGTCACTGATGCCAGCCTACTGAAGGTGGGCCAGATGAAAATCATGAGACACCAGGTCAACCACCACGGAGATTACCAGGAGGACCAACGTGGCACAGCCACCACCTTCCACAATAATTTAAGATGATCCAGAATGGTGACCAATGCGGACTCGGTGCTGCAGCCAGAAAGGACGAAGGATTGCACAAGGTCCAGAAAAGTAATGATAGCACCAAAGGAAACACAGTTGTCCCAAGCTGTAAAAAAAGGGCAGATGATTCCACCACTAAGTGCAATGTCTGAGCAGAGGAAAGGATAAGTGAAGATACCAACTTTATGGATAGTGCTAAAGTTAGTCCTGTCTATAGTAAGTAAGAACAGATCAGATAGAAGAGACTCTGAATTCAGAAAGCAGGAGAAATTATTGCATCCCGGAGAGCACCGATCTGGTTTAGGCAACAGAAGTTTGATCTGTCCAGTCATATGAAACTGGGGCGGGAATCATAGAGAGCCTGAGAAAGGGAGGCAGAGAGGCTACAACAGAAGGGATTCATCAAGTATTTGACAGTCTTGAAAACTTGCCTTCAGGAACTGCCCGCCTCTGAAGTGTGAAATGCAAAGTAAGATGCTCACGTCTATCTAATCAGCTTTTTATAATCGCGTAGCCGTAGGGCACATTGATAGCAATGTCTCTTGGGAGGGCTATAATCAGTGCACAGACCTTTTTTCACATTTCGGATTCGTGCTCAGGAGAACGCCTAGGCACAGAGGGGCTAGGCCGGCTCATCGAGGGTGGAAGCCGGCCGAATTTGTGATATGTCAGTACCTTAATGGTCACGCTATTCTGATACTACTACACCCATTACTTATCCTACGGCAATGTGTATTTTTAGATTTGCCCTACTTTCTTTCCTTGCACGTTGAAAGTGGATTTTTCTTCCATTATTAGTCGTCCTGTTCCCCACTCGCCTGTATTAAACAGGTAGGAGGCATCATCGGTGCTGAATTCACATTATAAAAGAGACTCAGAGTTTTGATGTGGGAATTTCAAAGTACGATAACCTGGAGGAGTGGAAGGGCTGGCGTAAATCCAGCTTTATCAAGAGGCCTGGATCTTAACTGTTGTAAATGATTCTTGCAATCCATTATCTGGAGGTGGGGGGTGAATATGTCAAAATGAGAGGTAGGATGACAGGGAAAGGCATGCGTAAGCAGATTGAAATGTAGAGAGAGAGAGGGGGAGGAAAATAAAAAGAGAATGTACCTGCACGTCCGTGTGTGTGTTTACACAGTCAACATTACACCATAGAAAACTATTTTTAGAATCTTCTGATTTGAGAAGAGCTGTGTTACTAACGTGCAGATAGTACTGGGTCTTATACTGGGCATTAATCTTGAACAAATCTTGATATATGAGAAAGGGATACTTAGATGTTGATTCACCAAAATGGTAGAGGTTGCAGAAGTAACACAACACATCCCTTGACTCAGGAAGCCTTTGAAGGGTTTCCCTCTCGTCCTACTCTTAATCTTACTAGATGGTGAGGAGATAGTGGAAGGGCTATAAATGAAAACTATAAGATGTAAGCAGGGCCTTACAGCTGTTTTATTTTGTACCTCCTTCTGCCTTCATGAACCTGGAGACCAGGGATAGCAGTGGCTGCACCAGAGGTAAGTTGGAGGTGGCAGCTACTTCCCCCAGCTATCTCTAACTAATGTTCACAAGGCATATTATCTTAAGAAGAAAGAGGATCTACATCGAAAGAAACCAAAGGATTTGAAGGAATTTTTGAGGTCCATGCTGTAAATTTCTACCTTCACAACAGTGTATTAAAGAGAAGGGGAACGTTCAGAATTGCTTGGAATATTTTTAGATTAAACTACTAAATGGAAAATCACTGCATGACTTGGGAAATTGCTTACACTCTGAGCAAATGAAATAATCACATTAAAGAAGAGGCAACTACCAAGTATATTTCATTAGCAGGTTTTCATACTGTCTAATATTGGAGGAATGGGATAACAATGTTGTACAGAGAAGGGGATATGCGAACATATTGGTCATTCTCAGTGACACTTTTATACTGCAGAGCTTACAGAAATGTAAATGTGCATTCATAAGGAAGACTTTCATCATTGAAAAAGCAAACAAAATAGTAATTGAAGACTGGACAGGTAAAGTAACTAAATAATCAGAATGTGTGTCTCAGTCTGAAAGTGAATTCAACTTATCAAAGTCTTTGATGGCTTTATGTAGATTTTAAAAAGTAGTCATTAATATTCATAATGTTTTGAATATTCTTATATCTTAGTAGTAGTGTTGGTGCTCTTTACCCTAGCAGATAGGATACTTTATATTATAGGCTATCTTATCTTAGGGGTTGTCTTTTGAGTAGTGCATTTTTACTTAAAAATGTAATTGGCTTAACATGCCTGTTGTGGCTCGGCCTTCCCTCTTATTCTTATCCTCTCAAGTGCTATTATTCAATAATAAGACATATTAATACTATCCTTATACTTCTCTAACTGCAACATCCAATGCTTGTCTGTATAAAAGCACTATGTAGGGCATATGGGTTCTAGATGTAATCAACTTGAGTATATCACTGCATCAACAAAGTAGCTTTAAAAAAAACAGCATAGGATCTAGGTGCAATCAAATAGACTACACTATTTTATCAAAAAAATTATTAAAACAACATGCCATGGTGTCAGTGAAACTCAATAAAACGACTACGGCCTGGAACAACCTCCCCCTTCACCTCAGGGCCTCACCATCGCTCCAGCAGTTCAGAAAGGACCTCCAAGACCTGGATGTTCAACCAATAGGACAACAGGCAGCAAGATCTCCCAGCGCCTTGAGACCCTCACAGGTGACACAGCCGCGCTATACAAATCCTGATTGATTGATTGATTGATTGATTGAAGGTATCAGAATAAGTTAGACGGAAAAGATTCAACATACAACAGCTGATCGAATTACTGCTGAAATTAACAAATAATCCTAATAGACCCATGGGAATTTATAGGAAGAGCAGGTCACTAAATTATATGCTCACTAAGAGTGAATATCGTTGACAAATCAGAAACATGGTTTAAGAGAAAAACAGTTTTTTGTTGCAGTCGTTGCTAAGCCTATTATGTTTGGGCTGAATAAAAATATAGTGGAAAATCCCTTCATGGGCAAAAAAATTAAAACCAACAAATATAGTGTGGTAAAAGTTACTATGCCATCTATCTACGTGATCTTGCCCCAAAATGCACATTACTGGTACCACCTTACCCGTACATAAGAGGAAAGTTAAACCCTTAAGAGCTATTAAAAACAAGGAGGAATCTTATGCAATTGCAGGATAATTTATTCATTGCATAAGAGTAGTAGCTGATCTAGTTAGAGGCCGCTGGCTCACCAAGAATCTTCCTCCTATGTCCCTATTATACCTCTGCTAGGCCTTCTTAAAAGTTTGTGTTGCCTCCCTAAGCGTGATTTAAGGACTGGAAGCAGGCCGGACTTTCCACTCAGGGTGACCAATTCCAAAACGGCCAGATCCTGTCCTTCAAAGCTCTTATGGAACAATTTTCTATTCAGTGAGGTCAGTTTCAATGTATATGGCCTGATACATTGCATCTTCTGAGGTTTATAGCAGGTGGAGGACTTGAAGCCAGCTAGCCATCATCTGGCGAATGGAAGATTTGTTACATGGCTATCCGTGGCACTTGTCACTTACACACAAATCTCATAACAACACTTGACGGATATCTGAGAGACAGAATTCAGAAGATCCCTCCATTACAAGGAATGGGTGGGAGCCCTAGAGTATCCCCGTAGGGTTCCTGCAATGCTTCAGACTCCTACACAAGATGTGCCTCCCTGGCCACAGACTTTAAACATATGTTATGTGTTTGTCCTACCCTGCACTCATACTGGGCTGAGGTGACACAGAAACCTTTAATAATCACAAGCTTTCCGAGAAAGGCCTTGTGGGAAGTTGGGTTGCTGGCTGTTCGATCCTTGGACCTGGCCCTAATCATCACAAAGCATGTGATTACATTAAAATAGAAAAAATCCATTACCTTCTACTAGTGAGGCCTGGCGGCAAACAATGAGGTTGTGGGATGGGGCAGAGGCCATGATTTTACACAAAGAGAAGGCTAAGGTCCTCTGCCGTTGTCCAATTGCTCATGAATGGGACCTGCTCTTGTCAAATTTTATGGACCCTCACATTAAGAGCTTCTCTTCACCATCAGCCCCTACTCAAAGCAGAACCCATACCCCTTTCTTTCCAGAACTCGCTACTTGGGACCTAAATCCTGTTTCTCTAGCTTGTTTTATAATATATTTTGATGTGGGGGGACCACTGGTTTCACCTTAGGTCCTCTCCCCCATAGTTGGATCTTGGTTTGACAGAATGTGCCAACTATTTACTCATTCATCCCTTCCGACATTCTAGAACCTCTGTTCCACCCCATGTCACCGGGGTACCCCTCGACCTCCCCCTTACCTTTCCTACGCAGCTTGTTCCATTTTAACCTTCTTTAGGAAAGTTTGTAGTCTTGCATATACTGGAGGGAATCTATGCTATGTTCATACACCATTGTTTGTCATACAATGTCTTGATATACACACTGGTGGTGGGAGAAATAAATGTATGCACAGAGTCCTATTCGCTGATACCTCACCAACTCATTTTGTAATAATTCTCATTGTATTGTGAACTGCCACTGTTTACTTAAAAATCAGTACAAAAACTTACCAAAATACAAAGGAGTAGAGGTGGTGTGACCTGAACCTGGAGGAGGGATTAGATGTACATTTGTAATAATGAGCACACTAATTGTACCTTTCTTTCTCTTATGTTTGATAAGGTTGTCTGTTTTTTAGAATAGGAGAAAAACGATTTTGTTTCTTTGTGTCTCCTCATTTTTTTATTTTTTTTAAACAAGACTAAGAAGAACATGGAATATGAATACAAAATATAGGAATTAAAAATGAGAAAAAATAGAATTTATTGATGAACTATCCCTGTTTCACCCATGTAATGGAAAAATAATTTTAGGAGTTTGGGTTTTTCAAAGGAGTGGCATCATTTTGATATCATTTGGCCACTGGGGCTGTATTAGATGTATATTAAGTATATTTTATCGGAACTTCCTTATTAAGGGAATAGCCTACACAAATTAAAAAGAATGATATATACATATATGAGATCGCTAACAAACTTTGATTTGGGCAATATTAGGAGACTGTACCAGAATGATTTTACCTTTAGTATTGTAATTTTTATTAGAGATAAAGAGAATTAATTTAAAGGTTGAACCAGTGTTTTAATGCTGAACTTTTGAAGTGTAGTGTTACAGCATTCTCCTTGGTCTTTGAGATCATGTGATGTGATTAGATTAGATTTAATGCTTTATTTCGATTACTAGAATCATAAAAGCCACAGACAAAAAACACAGACAAACGTTAAAAAATATACAGTATATCACATTATTATGAATACATGATTTAACGGAGTTATCAAAATAGCTAAAAGGATACTAGTAGAACGATTAAGACCTGTAAATTGGTTAAAACATTTAAAAGGTTTAAAAACAGCTGTATATAAAACCTTCTAGCAAGGTAAAAGAATGGGCTTTGAACGCACAACCAAACATAAAATGCAAATCTTGAGAATTAGAACGATTACGCAAGCATATCTGGGGAGATGTACAAAATCAACCCCAAATAGAGAAGTATATCTCAGGGTGAGGTGCTCTGCAAAACACGAACATTTTCTCAGTGATTCTAAGTAAACTCTACGAGTTGTTACAGTACTTAGGTGGTAAAAAGTAGGCTGACATAGATATTTATCTCTCAGCAAGCGTGCTAGTGCCCTTCAGTGCTTTGTTTCTGATGATCCAGGCACGACTCAAAAACTTCGCCACCCCGCACGAAACAAGCACACCTGGGTCAGTTTTTAGGATACGCAGGGCGGTCCTATGGTCGCGGGTACCCATAATTTTGCAGATAGGTTTAATCCAGCTAGATCTGGCAACGGAATAAGCCGGGCAGGCAAACAAAATGTGGGGCATGCTTTCCAACGGAGTTCTACAGCAGGGGCATGCCTCACTTTGGTGTTTATAAGAGTGCCATTTTGAAGTGGTTGCGTGAATTGGGAGTGTGCCCAACCTGAATTGCATATATAACTGTCTATCGCGTGGAATCTGGATAATGTCCAGATAAGGCTCTAAGCCTCTACACTGTTTGTGGCAAAAAAACTCTTCTGTCAGACTCCCCAATTCTGGGTTGCTCAACTCTTTGGTATCAACCCAGTTCCAATAAATGTGCTTAAGTTCTGCCTTGTTAGGTGGTACTTGGATATCCCATGCTTCCGTGAGACCCAGCTTGGACAGCAACCTTCTAACATTGGATATTCACTTGACCCTGTGCCCCGTGTCTAAGTTAATCACCTCTTTTAGTGCCGCGGCATAGTTAGCAAGCTCTGAGGTACGCATCACTCGCGCCCACAAGAGAAGAGTGCGCAATTTAGCAATATCCGTGAGCGGCCATCTGCCCATATCAAACATCAAGGGAGTTAGTGGGGTGTTACTGGGAAGCATCACCAGATCCCTCAAAAACTTGTTTTCGGACCTGCCAATATCCTCGATGTTTTCGAAGCCCCACAGCTCCGCCCCGTACAATGCAGCGGCAACTGCTTTAGTGTTGTGCTGGAGCTACCGGCCTACTATAGGAGGCCCGGTGTTCTTTACTAAGAGCCCCGGCAGCGCGTTTATGATTCAATAACATCTTGGCTAGGTGCGGCTTCCAGTGCATTTTATCAGAAAGGCGGATGCCCAAATAGTCAAACAAATCTACCCTCTCTAGTCGGGTGTTATTTAGAATTAAATCATTTTTAAAAGTCTTATGGGGATTAAAAGCCATGAATTTTGTCTTGTCTGTATTAATAACTAGGCCCCGGGAGTCGCAGAATAGCTGATATCGGTTAAGAAGTTTTTGCAACCCAGACGGGGTTTTCGACACCAGAAGGGTGTCGTCAGCAAACAACAGTGTTGGGATTTTCTCGCCCGCCAGGGTTGGTGCATCTGCCGGGATCTCCTGAAGAAATCTCACCACCCCATTGATATACAAGGAAAACAGGGTGGGTGCCAAGACACACCCCTGGCGGACTCCTCTACTGACTCGGATCTTTTCCGTAACCTCCCCTTGGGGGCCCCACCTGACTTGGGCGAAGTTTCCTTCGTGCAATCGAATTAAAAAGTTAAGAAGAAGAGGGGGTGCCCAGGTCCCTCAGCGTTTGCCACAGTCTTAACCTAGGAACAAGATCAAAAGCTGTTCTCAAATCGATAAAAGCAAGGTAAAGGCTTCCCTTACCGATAACAACGACCTTCCAGTATATGAGTAATAACCTGAAAACTTGGTCAATCGTGCCTGTATTTCTTCTAAACCCAGCCTGGTATTGGGATAGAATGTCCTCCTCTTCAGCCCAGGTCTGTATTCGCTGGAGGAGGACCCTACCTACCAACTTTTGCATGGCGTCAATTAGGCTTATTGACCTATAATTTGATGGATCTTCCCTGTCCCCTTTTTTAAATATCGGGACCACCAACGCTCCTTTCTAAGAGTCAGGAATTGGGGATCCATTGGCTATGCTATTGATCAGAAGTTGGATGTAATGCGACCAGTTCCTTGGATCGGCCAAAAAGAGGTCACCAGGAAGACCGTCCGGTCCAGGGGCTTTTCCCGACACTGTCTTTGTGATTGCCATTTCAATTTTAGGCAACAAAAAGGGATTGCTCGTATTCCCCACCGGAGGGATGTCTGTGGAGTCGCTTAACTCCTCCAGACATTCATCATCAGGGGCGGAATACAGTTTCCTGAAATGGTCGTGCCATTCATGGCTTGTTATATGGTTAGACAGAGAGGCAGGATCTCTGCTAATACCCTTACTAACGAGGGACCAGAACTGGTTTTTGTTTTTCTCCAGACTGGCGTCTTTCAAGTTCTTCCAGTGAGATTCGTCCCACTCTATTTTAGCCTCGTGGAGTGCTGCCCTATACTCCTTTCTCGCTAGTTTAATCGATTCGGAGTTCTTGGACCTGATTGCGGCTGCCAATGCTTGTCTATTTAGTCTGCATTTTTTGGTATACCACGGGTGCTGTCTTTGCCGGGGTGCCTTTGTGTTAGCATAATTATGAGTGGCTAAAAAAAGAGTACTCAGCTGATCTATGGTACAGGAGTGGGCTAAAGAAGCTCCTGCACAGGGGTCGGCAGCCAATAGGGTTGCCTGGAGGGCTTGGATACCAGAGAAGACAACTTCCTTAACACGAGATAATTTTATTTCGTGTGCGCTAATCTTATGCCATTTCAGGTATCTTTTACAGTTTGAAGGAACAATGTCTATAACCAGAGCTGTGGCCTTCCTAGTTTGGTGCGAGGACGGAGTGGCCCAGAGCAGTTCTGATGTCAAACAAAGAGGATTGTGGTCGCTATCTGTTGTGGTGCCCACATACATGTCTAACATTTGGGCCCACAATTTTACGTCCACTAGGATATAATCTATACGTGAAGTGCTACCTACTCTATTAAAAGTGCACCGTGGGTGTCTGAATGAGTTCTGCCATTAGCAGCTCTAAGACCATGTTCAATGGTTAGTGCATTAAGTTGAATTGCAAGCGGGGTCCACTTTCTAATAGGGGAAATATTAAGAGGGGGGACCGACCATTTTGCATCACCATCCTCCAAGCTCCAGCATATCCAGCTCAAAGGCTCAAAGGTGCAGTTCAAATCTCCTGCTACTATAATTTTCGCTTCGGGCTTGCAACTGGATAGGGAATGGTCTAAGAGTGTGACAATGGGTGATTGTTGACCTCCCTTGGTTCCTCTAATATAAACATTGAACAGCTCCAGTATGCCACCTCCCCTGGGACCTTTAATAGTTAGTCTCAAAATGTCCGGACTTGTGGTCGGTTGGACAGTGATTTGACAGCCTAAGGTAATGCTCACCCAAATGATCAGCCCTCCTGACGGGCGCCCTCTCCCCTTTGTAGTTGCCGGAATGCAATAGCAAGCGTAACCAGATTTGTGGAGTGGGACCAGGCTCCACGTTTCCTGGAATAAACATATATCAAAACCTTCTACAAGATTATTCCAGTGCGGCAGCAATAGCTTGTTTAGTAAGCCTGCCACATTCCACGATAACATTTTTAGCTGTTGTGGACATGTGGCCGGGACCCCCTCATGTATACAATACGGAGTTGAGGTGCAGGATGAGTCTAGAGGGTCAGGTGTTGTTAATAAATCGGGGGGCATGTAAGGGACAGTCTCATACAGGCATTGTGGGAAATGATTCGACACCCCCCCTATTTCCTCCAATGAACTTTTACTGGGGAGGGGAACAGAAGGTTCGTACAGTTTCTGGGTTTGGCTAACCATGGGAGTGACACTGGTGCCGTCTCGCTGTCCGGATGCGGAAACGAGCAGACGCTAGTGAGGCATATATAAGTAGGCCGAGTTACGGAAAACTAGAACGGAGGCGGGTGGTTGTCTCTGTCAGGAGACGTGAGGAACCACGTGGAAGCCAGTTAGTCGGAATGGAAGAGTCAAATCACGTCATTACGTCCGGGTTTCCGTAACTTGGCCTACTTATATATGGCTCACTAGCGTCTGCTCGTTTCCGCATCCGGACAGCGAGATGGCACCAGTGTCACTCCCACTCCATTGTGTAACTCAAGACTCCTCGCTACCACGGTGTACCCGCCTCTTCTACCCCGGACACTGGACGGCTCCCACATCGACCATTTGCGGCTACCCTCATTTCAAGTTGGATCATACCGATGCGTCCATCACACGCATCTCATTTTACGTACCTACATTAGGTCTCCATTGCCCAGGGACCACACCGCCCGCCTTCTTCCTACCCAGACCCTTCTAGATTACCCAGCCGGGTTGGAATTATCACCGGCCTTACGAATCTTCCATTCATTCCGCAGCTCCGTACAGCCCTGAAGAAGTCACTGGATAACTCCCTCAAGTGACGAAACACGTGTTGGCTGGTTGTTTTTCGTTGTTGCATCATTAAAAATATTTAATCAGCATACTGGTGTGGACCACAGATACTGTTAAAATACGAGACTTTTTGAACCATAAGTTTATCCCAATTACGTGTGCCCAGGACAGTGTTTCTCATTATTATTGTGGGTTTCTGGACTCGCATATTCACGGGGGTTTCAGGGTGTTTTCCCCCGACCTGGCAGCACCGTGCATACACTGAGCATAGCAATACACACGCATACTAGCTTGAGCGCCAATCTTCCTGTCGTCACTAAAAACCTTACACCAATATAGGAGTGCTTGAATAAAGCTTGAATGGTGGCTGCCTGTCACTTTAATATTTCAAATATTGGAAATATACAAAGTTAAGGGGATTCATTAGAAAATACGTTCAGCAGATAAGCTGAGATGTTCAATGATGAAAAGCACAAATCAGCCTAAGAGAAGCGTCTCTCACTGCCCACAGTACTGTAAATATTCTGAACTGTTGTTTATTTGGATGTAGTGGCCCTGAGGCATGATATTCGCACCAACAAATGGCCATATTTCCCTCATATGCGACTGTCTCCGAATTCATTAACGTAACTACAGTATATGAACTTGATTAATATGACCAAGTTATACATTCATATTGTCACCCACTGACCTCGAATCAGAAAGTAGACTAGTTTTCATTCCTGGGTTTTAATGTTAAGCATGGAGGTTCACTAGGGGTAGTCAGAGACCGCAGATGCTACCGCAGGATTTCCCTTTGGTAACCCTGGCCATACCCTTACAACCTGTCGTCTTAGTGGTTATGGAGGCAAAGTAAAGGGAGCTCAGACGTTACGAATGTTCTCCTAAACCTGCAGTAGCAAGAAGGAGGATGTTGATGGGCTAAAGGTGGGATAAGGAATCAATATTTTGAGGTCTCCAATACCTAGATGTCCTCTAAATGAATGGGTTGGTATTTTTACATTCTTTCCTTTGTTCATGTATGCAAGAAATGCACTTCGCGTTTGTCAATACCGTTTCAGGTACTCTCCCTACTTACGTTATAAGGCACATGCCTTTGTAGGAATACTGAGGCTGTGAAGGTATCAGCATCAATGTAAGGCAACCCTTCACTGTGAGCAACAACAGAAGATCAGTGTGCTAAAGACACACTTCAATATCATAGTAGGTGCATGTGGTCTAGCAGCAAGATACAAAAGAAGCATTGGCAAAGGCAATAGGTCTCACCTATGAGATCTATTGGCTTTAGCAATGTTTTGCAGCCATGCCGTACAGCAGCGCGGATACTTTGCATTTCGCTAAAACTAATTTCAAAAAGCGCTATGACACAGCCAAGGCTAATGTGCTATTTTTTTTGGTTAAGTGCATTAGCATAAGGTAAAATATATTTTGTCAATGGATGCTGGGACTGTGGAAGTGCTGCGACTGTTGTTTTGCTGTTATACAAAACAATAAAATGGCGCACGAGCGGGCCGCAATCCTATCAATAGACCTGGAAAAGGCCTTTGATACGCTTAGTTGGGACTATCTGTTTGAGTGCATGCGAAGAATGGGCTTGGGGGAGGGTTGGCTCAAATTGATCAAAATATTGTACGCTTGCCCAACCGCAAGAGTCAAAACGGGTGGGACAGTTTCGGCCCAATACGAGATTTCACGAGGCACACGACAGGGGTGCCCACTGTCACCTGTGGTATTTTCTCTGGCGATGGAGCCACTCTGTTTCGGTGGGGTGGGATTGGGATGGGGCTGGTCCTCAATGGCCGCCACCATGTTATATCCCTATACGCCAACAACCTTTTGGTTTACTTAAACAAGTCTGTCACTGGATCAGACACTGCCCTATGCCTCCTGGAACGATTCGCCACCCTGACCTGTTTGCGAGTCAATAAGACTAAAACCTAACTTTTCCTAGTGTCAGGACATCTGATGAGACCCCCGAAACTCCTGAGCAATCTCAACTGGGCCCAAACCACGTTTAAATATTTAGGCATCCATATCTATCACTCACTAGCTGACATGCGAGAGGGTAGTTTGGATAGAGTGCTTAGGTCGCTCAAATCCTGCAAAATGTTTTGGAGCTCCCTGAAATTGCCAGTCATGGCACGCATATCGCTGACTATAATGGTCATGTGAACCCGTTGGTGCTGCCCAGATGCTGGTTTGCCCCCCTGGACTCCCTAGTGCGAGACTTAATATGGGGAAATGGCTGCATCAGGGTCTCTTTGGCGACACTACAGTGTTCGATGGGGAGTGAAGGACTGGGGGTTCCCAACTTTGAATTTTATTACCTAGCCTTCCAGCTGTAGTGGTTAGCACAGTGGCTGGAGGGGGTCAACACAGAGCGAACGTTCCTGACCGCAGTAGGTGAGCGCCCCACACTACTATTAGCTAAAATACTAGATCATAATGTGGCGACCCCGTATCGATCGGTACTGCAAACAGCGGCACTGCAGTGTTGGAGGAGGACTATGTCCAGGCTAGTAGAGGCTCCTCAATACACACCACTGTTGCCCCTGATGGGCCTCCCTCACGGTACACCACACCAGATATTTACCTCTGAACAGCTAACCGACTGGACAGAGGTGGACTTGCAGAAGGTGGGAGACTGTTATCAGGAAAGGACAATGATCCCCCTTGTGGAATTGGTAGAACAATATGGGCTCCCAGGGGGCCAGTTCCTAAGATACAAGGCTTTAGTTCGCACCTTCGGAGATTTATGGGGCGGTGACAAGGAAGAACCGGAAACTCACCCCATGCTGCATGCACTGCTTTCTCTGGCAGCCGAGAGCCATCAGGTAAAATGGTTTTATATGGCCCTAGTAGAGGCATCCCTGAAGCCATTAACTAAAATTAGAGATCACTGGGAACAAGCCCTAAAGAGGCAATTTACAGATCGGAACTGGGGGAGGATTCTGACATCACCTAAGATACTTTCGCAGAACTCGAGGCTGAAATACATTCAGTTCAATTACATACATATGACCTATCTGACTCCGCACAGACTGCGGATAATGCACGTGGGAGAGATGCGCAACTGTCTGAGGTGCGACCATCAAGACGTAGGTTTTATGCACATGGTATGGTCCGGCTCGCTACTGCGCCCGTTCTAGTCTGAAGTGGTGAGATTGAAGGGGGCGACACTTGAGAGATCGCTGGATGGGTCTGTGGAACTATGCCTGTTGGGCTTATTTCCCCGCCAACCAAAATGGAAAGTAGGGAATACGTTTATTGACCTGGCCATGGCCCTGGCCAAGAGACGAGTGGCGATGGCCTGAAAGGCCACCGCGGAACCGCAGGTCGCTGTTTGGAAACAAGATGTCACGAGTTGGGCTGAAGCAGAAGGGCGTGCAATCTCCAGGGAAGAGGCGAGAGGGCTGCGTAGGCGGCCTATAGCTGATCAGTGGAAGGAACTGATTCGGTCCTGGGAAAGCCTATTATTAGTAAATGGCAACGACCGGGGGAATGGTGAAGCGCAGACACCAGACAGAACGTTCATAGACACTTAGGAAGCAATACACATGACTAAAAACTGCCTCTACACGCGGAAACTATAGCACTTTATACACTGCTGTTCCAACCCCCACATGGCTGTAGCTGATAGATAGAAAAGATACCTTACACTTTGCCCGATCGCTTGACGCCCGCTAGCCTCCCCCCCATCCAAAATAGACCTGAGATACTCACCCACGGAAATAGGTTTTATGCGCACCACACAAGTTGTACTTATTCCTTTGTAAGTTTGTGGCCAGTTTCTATGCACTGCTGTTGGTTTTTTATTAGTGTTAATATGCTGTGAATTCCCATTAGAACTGCGACATATAAACGCAGGCAGGGCGCGTTTGGCCCTAGTCAGCCTAGGTTACACTATAAGTACCACCGAGATACCAACATTGAAGGATAATGCGAACAAAATGTTGAGTACCTCACTGTTACCAAGTCATAATTAATGTCTTTGTAATAATGTAAACGGATGTACTGACTGCTTTACAGCCCCCCTTTCTACTTATCGATGTGTATTAGAAATGCCAATAAACAAATGTAAAAAATACAAAACAATAAAATACATTTTTTTAAAAGGGCATTAGTGCTGGAAGCATCGTAGTCCATTTTATAATTATTATTTTTTTAGCTGCGCTGCACAGCAGTCATGCTGATATACAGCATGGCTGCAAATCATTGCCAAAGTCGGCAATGCCCATGCTGTACAGTATGAACAAAAGGCAATGGCAGAGTCAATTGTCTCAAAGGCGATAGCTATTGATTTTGCCAATGATTCTTAGTCTCGACACAACACCCCTGTGATTCTGAGCTGGTCAGTTAATCTCCACATTTTACCTATATAAGCAATTGAACCCATGTCCATGTCTTAGTGAAAATACATTTGGAAGCAGATAACATCTGTTGTCACAATAAACATCCATTTCAAAGGACAAAATGGCTTCTTTGAAGTGTGAGTGGCATAGTAAAACAGAGTATGCGGTGTAACGGCCAGAGCTGCTGACTTTGGAACTGGGGAACTAGGTTTGAGTCTCATCATCGGCTCAACATCCTGTGAATCTGGGCAAATCACTTAATCTCACCATGCCTACCAAAAAACGAATGTGTCCTTGTGTAATGTAGCTGGTGCTCATGTAAAGCACTCCAATACCTTTGGGTCCAGTTCGAGTTATATAAAACTGCAACCAAAAAAATTGCTAAAAATGGCAAGTGTTCAACAAGGACAACAGAGAAGAAAAAGAAATAAAAGTAGTACCTGAATAACAGTGTGATCAGCGGAAGGACAGCAATCAAGCTGAAACAATCAGTACTTAGTCAATGCTCCAGCAAAAAAACAGAGGAAGTGAAGCCAGCAGGCACTGACCAATTAGAAGGCAGCAAATAAGAGTGACAAGGAAGCCAACGATGTTAAGCTATGGACGGGCGCAA
Source organism: Calotriton arnoldi (assembly GCA_963921515.1). Classification (NCBI taxonomy): domain Eukaryota; kingdom Metazoa; phylum Chordata; class Amphibia; order Caudata; family Salamandridae; genus Calotriton; species Calotriton arnoldi. Next base: position 531,766 of record CAWUFW010000415.1, read on the forward strand.
AGCCCCTTGTTTTATAAACTATCTCTCGCAAGTGAGAGCACATGCGGTGTCTCAGGTGAGAACTAAAAAGACTAAATATGCTTCTCTAATGTTCTCAAGGGCTCGGAATATAAACATTAAACAATCAAGCCATGTCACTTTCCCATTGATACTTACTTCCTGTTTGCTTCCTGGTGATCTTGAAACATTTTGTCGATCAGTTTTCCACAAAGAGCTTCAGAACGCTTAGCCAGGGACCTGATCAGTTCATCACAGTGGAGTTCAAACATTCCTAATCGGATATACTGCAATCAAAAAACAAAGAATGTTTACGATTACTAGAATACCGACGATCAATATAAATATTATGCATCAGTGTGTGGAATTGAACGCCCTGGAAGGTTTCACAGAAAGACATTTAAATCTAAAAGTACTGATTGGAAAAAAATGTGTCAACGATGATAATCACCCTCCAGCGAGAGCACGGAAAAAATACTTGAGAACAATATAGATGCACAGTCAAACAACTGAATAAAGTAAAGGTCAACAGTGATATTACCAATCATATGACATCTTGGTCATTACCTTTATCCATTCCATTCAATTTGTTTTTCTTGTGCAGTGATTGGATAGTTGGTTTGCTTATGCTTGTAAACATGGACCCATGTGACCCATTACTTTCCAGGTCCAGTTATTGGGTACAGTTCCTCTGTGTGTAATGTACCAGCAAGACTGCAAGTATACAGCTAAGATTTTATAACGTAAATTCTCTTTGATTGCACTCTTAAACACCGTTTCCCCCAGCTGCCCGCTCTCTGTTCAGTTGCATCTGGACAATGCACCATGGTCACCTTAGAGAGATCCACAGATTTCACCCCAAATTTTCCTTTGTTGGGAAGATTATTGGTTTGTCAATTGCCATTAGCAAGTTTATCAGGTTAATGTCACTTGGCAGAGTCTTGATAACTATGCAGCAGGTTTCGGTTAGGGTGGGTTATTGCCTCAGATGGGCTTGTTAAGTTAGAGTGAGAAAGGAGTGGACTTTACTTAGGGCATAATCCTAGGTCACTCCTAACTGATGGTCACACAGTACATTGCTGGACATGCACAACACTGCAGAGGGCATCAGTGAACACCCAGCCAGCCAATTTTTTGCTGCCCTTTTACAATCCAAGCTATTGACTACTCCTAGACCCCCTTATGCTGGAATATTCATGTCATGAATATTCCGTGCAAGGCTCGCTGGAGGTTTGCCTGCCTAAAAGAGAGGATATTTATATCGGTCTCCTAGAAAAGACCAACTTAACCAAACATATGATATTAAGATTATGAGCCAAATGGACTGGCGCTACCTAGGAAGGTTTTCAATCCTCCTATGTTAGAGGAGTTGCAACTGCAATAAAGAAAGAGACCCGACTATCCCCCAAAAAATCAGTTGTGATTAGGGGGTGAATACATTCTCCTGCACGGCACTTTATTGGTCAAAATCATAACAATAGTGTGTTTAAGGGCCCAAACTTCATTCACGGTGTGTGGCTAAAAATAGCACAATTCAACCCACAAGCACTTGCATGGAAAGGGGACTTCAATGTAGTCATAGATCATTCAGGATACATCAAGTGCAGCACGCAGTCCTCACTCATTGGGCACCTCACAATTAACTACAATCATGACAGATAATAGTATCATTGATATATGGCACACTCGACACCCTACACAACAAGAAGGCATATGTGTCTCAGTTACATACAATTTATGATTCAGAATAGATTATTGGCTGGTTACCAGAGATGTTGGTTCATGGGCCACATAGGTTGAACAAAAGCCCAGAACGCTCTCCAATCACCCTCGGTCCGTAATTTGCCAACCAGTGCTTTACAAGCTCCTGTATTTAGGAGAAGTCAACTCAGTAGACCAGAAGGGGAACTCCATGCATTGGAAAAGGACTCCTGCACCCCATGGAATGGACAGAAACCGTCAGAAATCCACACCAAATTTAGAGGAGTACAACGAGGCTGCAAAGAGGGAATTAAACTACCTTGGTAGGAAGATGAAAGCCAGAGGCTGCAGGGAGGGCAAAAAGCCTGGTAGAGCACTTGCTTACCTCCTTAGGCATCCATGGGCTAGCTCATACATTATTAAGGTCCGCTACAATAACAGGTAGGCAGTCCTGGGCACAGATGAAATTCTGCATGAATTTACATTTACTAACTTTCACCTTTTTATGGGTTCCTTCTCTTGGTATGGCAAAGCCTGGTAAAAGCAGATTTTTGGTTGACGTAATAAAAGGAATTACTGATATGACAATAATCAGTGTACCAGAAACACAACTTGCTATGCCAGGGGAAAAGAACATCAGCCCTGCCATCTGACTTCTGGCATTGGCCAGAGAAAGCTCCTCCATCTTCCTCTATGGGCTTATTGAATTTAGGGATTCAAGTTGATTCAGACCTATTATTAAGCTCACAGGTCAAAATGTTTTGCCCTGTTAAAAATGCTATGCAAGATCCTGCCATTACTTCCAATCAACCTGTGGCTACTGGTGGTAAAGGCAACGATCCTGGGCAGCTTAGATTATGATAACTCTCTTCTTTAGGTGGTCTGGACTATCTGTTCATGCGTCTGTATAGGATCTAGACTACATTAACTCGGTTAGCTCATTCTTTTCCTCGCTTCTCATTGGCTACTGAAGCATTGTAAAAGATTGCACTGGCTTCTTGTACCTGAAAGGATTATCTTTCAATTTTTTTGCTTGGTGCATAAAGCCATCCATTGAGTTGGGCCTCCTGATGAAATTTCTTCGGTATCATCCTGCCCACAGACTGTGCTCTTCAGACGCTAATCTTCTTCTTGTCCCAAAGTACTTCCGCTCCAGAGTGGGTGGTAGAGCCTTTTTGGTCCAGTCATCTCATCTTTAGAATAGGCTGCCTTACTCTCTTTGTTTTATCTCTGAACTGTTGATATTATAGGAAATAAAGCACAGTACTGCACTAATAGCTGGAGTGATTTGGAACAAAGGATCCCCAAAACTTTGAATATATGGAACTCTCTAAGTAAAATTGATAATATACTTGTCATAATAGACTACTTTAGTATGAGGGTTCTCCAAATGTTTAGTATCCCTATGCATTTATTTCCACAATGATTCCTCATAAGTTATTATTGATGAATTTGGAATATACTCCTTTAGTATGAGGGGTATCCAATAGTTAAACACTCCAATGTGCATTTATCATTAATAACAATTTTAAGTTATTAAGGTGATTTTGGAATGAGACATATATACACACTCTTGTGGAATTATCTAGCATTCGCACTTTCTGTGATCGATGTAACTCATGTAATAATAAATTATTTATTATTTTATGTCTACTGAACTCCTGCCTTCTTTTAAAAACATCATGATAATTAATTGAAATGTATAAAATGTTGTCGAGAGAAGATTCTGCTTATATATGATATGTGTACTTTACATGGATTGAAAATGGCGTACTGAAATTGCCTATAGGCAGAAGTATGATCAACAGTCTAGTTGTTTTTTTTTTTGCTTGTCACTTGAATAGCACAAGAGCACTTTAAATTGACGATCTAGACAAAGGGACTGTATGGTCCAGTATAAGGCTGTGTGCCGAAACGCGTAGACCGTCCATTCACTTGCACTATTTGCACTTTAAAAACTTAACAAAAATGAACTAAAGAAATCTTAGAACGTACCAGAGTCTACGAGTGTCTCATTGGAGGCAATGAGATGGTGATCTATACACAAGATTGAATAAACAGAGCACTGCAAAGACCCACTCAGAGATTCATGTACTCACTCACAGACCCATTCACACACCCACCCACTGACTCACTCAGACACTCACGGACCCACTCAGACACTCATGCACTCACTCACAGACTGACTTACACACTCATGCACCCACCCACAGACCCCCTCAGACTCACACACCCAGCCAGTGAAATTTAGCAGTTATAGTTACCTGAGCTAAATATAACTTACGCCCCTGCAATGCACTGCTTATGACCTTAGATAGTACATCACTCATGACATGGTCAGCGGGGAGAAAGATCGCCGCCTCCAACAGGCTCAAGGAGCCCGTCTGGGCAGCAGTCGTAGCCTAATCCCTAGAATGGAGGCAGTGCCTGCGGAGTCACTGCCGTAGGGATTAGGATATTTCTTTCCCTCAGCCTGTTCATGGCAGTCCTACCACCATCTTAAGGCAGTCGGAAAGGGACTTTGGGGGGCCCAAGCAGAGCCCCCATGGGCCTCTGTTATGGAGCAAGGGGGACACATATGGTGCCCCCCCAAACATCCGTGCACCATGTGCCAGGCATCACATGGGGCCTGGCACATGGATGTTTAAAAACATCTCTTTTTCAATTGAAAGAGGGATATTGCCGTTCGCCTACTAGGTGGTCGCATCAAAATCTGGTGGGTGGGACCATCGACAACTTGTTGGGTGGTCCCAATCCTGATACCACCATCGTAATGACCTCCTAAGTCTGCTCCCAGAAGGAATGAGAATTAAAAATGCTCCCATCGGCTGGGAGCAGTCTTGTGTTCTGTTTCCCTGCCCGCACTCATGCGGGCAGGGAAAGAGAACACATATTGCTCTCATCTGGAGGGAGCAGCATAATTAGCTGTTCCCTCCGGACGGAAGCTATGCCGGCTCCTGAACCACACAGAGAGCCGGTTGGGGCCACAGGGACATGGGGTCTCCCAATGTGTGCTTGGTGGGTTCCCTGCGTGGGCATCAGAGCATCCACCTATTTATAATGCAGGCCCCAAAGGATGAGGTCCCTGGGGCCAAATAGGCTTGGGGAAGAGGGCTGCGCGCCCCTCTCCCCATTTTAAAAGCACCCAGCCCCGAGTGATGGGGTCCCCAGTGCCTAATAAGGCTCAGGGAGTGGGGCCACAGGGCGCACCCCTTTTTTATTGCATTTGACCCCGTGGGATGGTTTCCATGGGGCATATTAGGGCTCGAGGAAGGGGGCTACCCACCCTCTCTCCTTAGATTTTGGCCCCGGAGAATAGGGTCCCCAGTGCCTAAGAAGGCTTGGGGAGGGAGGCCAGATTAAGTGCATTAGGCCCCAAGGATGGGGTCCTGGGACCTAGTTTGGTTCGGGGTGTGGAGCTGCACGCTTCCCTCCCCTTAGATTTTGGCCCTGGTGGATGGAGTCCCGGGGCTCGGGGAGGGTGGCTGCATGCCCATCTCCTCTTAATACATCTGTTTTGGCCCCAGGGGACCTACGTTGCACACAACAAAAGCTCTGCACGGTGTGGGGTTTGCAGTCTACTGGGGGTTTGGCCAAAGGGCCTGGCGGCAGGCCAAGCCATGAGACCAACCCCATGCTGTGCATAGCAAAAGGCTATGCGCAGAGTGGGATTGGTTGCCGGCGGGCAAACAGGGCCTGCAGCCAACCTCATGCCATGCACAACCAAAGGCCGAGCGCAGCGTGGGGTTGGCTGCCTGCAGCCAACCCCCTGCTGTGTAGGACCGGAGGCTGGGTGGGGTTGGCTTTACGTCTGGCATTAAAATATTACTTTATGTTGAAAAAAACTAGAAATTCACAGAAAAAAACAAAGGCTAAAGTAACTTTAAAGTTAGGTGTGACAAAAAGATCTGTTTTTGCGGCGCATGGCGGGGGCGCAACTTATAGTTAGCTCTACTATCTATAACTGGTGAATTTCTGTGTGTTTTTTTAGGTCAAAACGTTAATGTTGTCACTGAAATATTCACCTACTATATTGTCACTTTAACCTTTGTTTTTTTTCAGTGAATTTCTAAGGTTTATTTCAAACAAAAAACAGTGTCATTTCATCACCCCAAATATATAGTTACTTTAACCTCAGTTTTTTTCGGTGAAAAAAAAATATATATATTACCCGTGGACAGCCAACTCCATGCCACACACTGCCTATGGCGGTCTGGAGTTGGCTGCAGGGTCTGGTGCTGAAATCCCCACAGACCAGGCTATGCACCCAGCTATAACTGGTGAATTTCTGTGTTTTTTAGTTCAAAAGCTTAATGTGAGATATTCACCTAACTATGATGTCAGTTTAACCTTTGTTTTTTTTTTGTGAATTTCTACATTTTTTTTTTTTTTAAACAAAAACAGATCTTTTTATCACACCTAACTATAACGTTACTTTAACCTTTGTTTTTTCAATGAATTTCTAGTTTTTTATTTTAAAACAAAGTAATATTTTATTACCACACGTAAAGTCAACCCCCCCGCCATGCACAATCTTCAGAACAGAGGGGGGTTGGGCACAGGGCCTGCAGCCCAAACCCCTGCGGGCGCACACGGCTGACTATGCGATTTTACAATGTAAAGAGAATAATTTTAAGTAAGGCAGACAGACTTACTGACTTTGTCAAAGAGTCAGAACACCAAAATATAAAAAGTGAGCCTATCTGCTTTATGAAGGGGTTAGCATATTACATGCATAAAGCAGACCTATTGTCTTTGTCAAAATACCATCAATAATTATAATCAAATGTATATTTCATTAGTTCACACAGTGAAATGTTTAATAAAATTGTCATAAAAAATGGATAAAGTTTTATTTAAAAAACGCATCAACATATCTTTGAGTGTTTCTTTTAACATTTCCCAGCCCATAAAATGCAGCCATAAAAATAATCACAAAAGGGCCCTGCACTCCAGCTGAAGAGCATAGAACTCCACCTAAGAGTGCTTTAAAAAAGTATGGATAAGCTGTACTGCAGTCATGGTTTTAATGACACAGGCAACTTACTCTTTTTTTTAAATGTTGCTGGAAGGCTGCTGCACCCACCTGGGGCACCCCAAAAAATTATTTTTCTTAAGAGTTGTGGGGGGAACCCCAGGTCCCGCATGGACCCACCAACTCCCTGCAAGCGGCCTCATGTGCCATGCAGGAGCCGGCAACCCAAAGCACTGGTAATGATGGAGGCTGCAGGGGAGCCCCAGGGCCTGCCTGCCTGCCCCAAACCCATCCCGGGTGCGGTGGGAGCCGACACTACTGCCACCCAGTAGGAGCAGATTTCTCTTGCACTAGCCCACCCAGCAGCTTTCTGGTCCTGTCGGGAGAAGCACATTAAACTTCCCTGCTTGTGCTCTTGAGGGCAGGGAATCAACGGTGTCCTGGGGAATGGAGTCAGCAAGATGCTGCAATGGAGCCGGCGCTGAGGGGGTGGGTTCCTCTGGGCCATATTATGTCTCGGGGAAGGGGCCGCATGACCCCCTCCCCCTATTAACACATCAGACCCAGGAGATGGGGTCCTGAGGCTTCTTAGAGGCTCCAAGCGGAGGGGAGCTCACCCCTCCCCTTATTTTATGCACGGCACCGGGGAACGGGGTACCCTGGGCCTCATTGAGGCTGAGAGAGGGAAGGGTTTGCATGCCCCCTCCCCTTACTTTTTAACTTAGCCCCAGGGGATGGAGTCCCCATGCAAAAACAACAATTGATGGACAGAATGCAGAACAATGTCATACATTCACCCCAGTACAGAGATATGGGCCTAAATCCATCGTTTTTTTGCTCACCATGCTATTCCAGTTTGAACCCAGCCATATGCAAATCAGTCTTGACCCTGTGCCCAATGGGAACAGTCCAGCCCGAACTGCCAGGCCAGGTCCTCCCTGGACTGGAAACAAGCATCCTAGGACCGGTTTCGGGGTTTCACCAATCTTCAGCCAGGATAGCTTGATTCCAGTGGCATGGAGAGCACGGGACCCACGTCTGGGCATACCCGTCCCACTCGGGGTGACAAATGCAAAAACAACAATTGATGGACAGAATGCAGAACAATGTCATACATTCACCCCAGTACAGAGATCTGGGCCTAAATCCATCGTTTTTTTGCTCACCACGCCATTCCAGTTTGAACCCAGCCATATGCAAATCAGTCTTGACCCTGTGTCCCCATGGCCTGAAAATGGCCAGGGGAGTCGGGTTGCACCCCTCCCCTTATTAAATAAATGGGCCCCTGTGGGATGGGGTCCCCTGGTTCTGAAAATGACCCACGGGGTGCATGCCCCCTGCCCTTATTGAATATTCTCCCCCCCCCCCACTCTTGGTCTATCCCAGGGGAAGGGTTTGTCTAAAAAGCAGACTCAACAGGAATATGTAGTAATAATTATTTTAAAATTACATCTTTGGCCCCGGGGGGCAGGGTATCCCTACCCTGGCCCCTTATATTATTTTAATACTTTTTCCAGGACAGAGAACCGAGTCCAGATTCCTAAAATGGCTGCATCACATCTTTGTTGATGTGGTGGTAGCCAATCAGATCTTATCTTTAGATCTGTCAGCTCCACAGATCCTACACGGCATGCAATATCTATATTTGTTTAACCTGAATTTCTCGAAAACTACTTAATGGAATTACACCAAATCACAAAAAGCATGCTTTCTGGACCATGATCTAGCTTTCTGCCAAATTTGATGTAATTCCATTCAGCTGTAGCTGTGTCTAATGTATATGTATATATCATTTACCTCATCATACTTACCATGTGTGGTAAATGCATGCATAGTAAAGGCTGCATGGAAAAGGCATGTATGGGTATATAACCCTAGATTCCTTCCTAGGTAATAGTGAGCTTTAGGAATGGAAATAATAATAATCGTAGTGGAGTATCAAGAACATTTTTTGTTGGATGGTACTGTTAGCAAAGAGATGGGTGGCAATCCACTGGGATTGCGGTCGGCCACCCAGAACCACAGCCTGGTTGCAGTATGCAACATATTGTAATGAACAATTAACCATTTATTGCAAATACATAGAAAAGTAGAGGCTGGGTGAGAGTGGGAAGGCTTGGGAAACTCTTCATTTCAGTGAAGACCTAGGGGACCTAAACATACCCCTGACCGTGATATAACGATTGGACAAGAAGAATTGGAACCATTGTCTTCCAAGTCTGAATCCCTCCCACCACAACCAGACTGTCAAGTAGAAGGGAGTTGTCCAATATATCAAAGGCTGCTGATCGATCCAACAGTGCTGTCAATGCTAGGTGGCTTATGTCAGTAATTTACTGGATATTATTTGGGGTGTCCAGTACGGCATTTTCAGAGGGATGGGATGAACGGAGGCCACAGTCTAAAATTGTCCAGAAGCCCATGGTTATTCAGATGATCCTTTAAGAGTAATGGCATAGTATTTCCAATAAATGTATTCATCGGAGTCCTGTTATTCGTCTATAGTTGACAGGTTCACCTGGATCAAAAATATCTTTTTTCAAAAGCAGGATGTTAACGCAGTGTTTAATTACCTCTGTCACAAAATATTATTTCAATGTGGTGCTCAGGTATAGAAATGAGCTATCCTCGGATTGGATCATTTGGATGCTCAACGCTTGAGCAGCCCTTGATATCTGTGCAGTCTCTGGCACCTTGAACCGACCCACCTTCTAGGTGGAGTCTAGCAACGATCAGTAGGCTAGTACTTGTCCAGTACCTTTCATTTGAACTATCTTTGGTAACGCAGAGACCTGAATTTGGGAAATCCATTTCATTTCAGCAGCGCTAGCTCAGCACTGGCACTTAGAAGACCCTTGTAGGTTTGAGCAGCCCTTTGAGGTCGTCATCATTTTACCCCAGGTAATACCATTATAGCCAACAGCTTGTAGACAGTTAACAGACTATGGCATGATAAATCTGAACAGAAGCCCATGGCTTTCAAATGAACCCTAAAACTTTAAGCAGTTATCACCATTTTAAAGTTTTATGGCATTGTAACCAGTAGATGGCATATTAACATGGAGTGCAGCAAGTTGTGTTACTTTGATTTTTGTGTCAATGCCCTGGTGTTAGTGAGAGGACCCTGACAATTGCTTTCCAGCCTGGCAGTACTGATAGCACCATAGACTATTTGAGCAGCCATCAGAAATACTTAAATATTACAGAATCAACGGGTTGGAATTTATGTTTAGGATGGTTAGTCCAATGGGAAATGGGAATTTTGGATCAATAACAACTTTGGTGCCATTTAAAGAATCTGCATGACATTTACCAGAGGATAGGTACATTCATCTTGTTTCTTCATTTCAAATTTTGAGAAGAATGGTCAAACGGGGTGAGGGCAACGTTGTTTGGGGCAATCCAAAAATAGCATTCCCCCATCAAATCTTATAGGACTTTCTGATTTTTGCTGGAGCAAAACCTACTGAGCATAAGAATCAGTGGCCTGTGAAATGGGCTAGGATTTTGCCAACTCTGGGGTTAGGGATACCAGGGATACTGGTAATTCTGAGGGTGGGGACAATTTGGGTATTACGAGTAGAACCCTGAGAATCCGCTAAGAACTGAGGAAGAAACTGGGGAATTCTGTAATCCCAGATCAATTCCTCTGATTATTCCTCACTTGGGCCTGGACTTTTATCCGCCACTATGCATAGTGATGTCATCAATGATGTCATTTCAAGTAGTCATCAGTGATATTATCAATGATTTCATAAAGCATGTCATGAGGGCTGTATTATGTGAGGTCATAAGCAGTGCATGGCAAGGGTGCAAGTTATAGTTACTTGAGTGAACTATAACTGGTGAATTTCAGTGTTTTGTTTGTTTAAAATGTTGCGTTTTGGCTTACATTTTCACCTAACAATAAAGTCACTTTCAACTTTTTTCTGTGAATTTCTGAGTTGTTTTAATGTAAAGTAAGATTTTTTCACCATATCAAACTATATCACTTACACACATATATATATTTATATATATATATATACATACATACATATATATACACACAAATCTAGTGTAACATTCCATTTATGATCATTCTCGAGTGAGCAGCGAAGATTGCAGGTTTCCAATGTGTCTTGGAGCTCTCTTTTTTCCTCAAAAGTGGTAATAAATGGTACATTATACTCTAGCACTGCCAGCTTGAAGGCTAGTACCTGCTCAAGGGATAAACTAGCTGACATCAGCAAAGAAATCTTAGAGAGGTGCTCCAACAGTGGAACCCGTTAAAAGACGACAATGGTCCTTATTCAGAGTTGGGGTGATGTCCCATTTGCCGTACTGAAAGTGCATTGATGTCAATGACACATTAAAATACTCAGACAGGACTTTAGGCAGTTTTTGGCAGATGTTCCGCTCTGCTAAACTTTTAATGAGTCCCAATGGTTTCTCCTTTGATCTCCTTTTCTTACCATGATGGATTGGTGATCTCTGGTGCACCTTCTTATGTGTCCAGTGTTTCTTCAAAGGAGAACAGCTTCTTGTCCTGGAGCAGGTAAGCGTTCCCCTGGAAATGGGCCTTGACTTACCCTTTAACACTGCCACTATCTTCTTGGCTTCCCTTTCTCCTTCTCAATAAGCCCAGATCCCAAGCATGAAAAACAGGAACTGGCGGCATCAAGTCAGGAGCCCTATAGATATGAGATATGAAGGAGTCACGGCCGTCCATCTGTGACATTGAAGGGCTCCACCTGCCACTGGTGACAATGGATTGCTGGGAGAGAAAAACAAACCCAGTGCGGTACCTAGAGAAGATTCTCTTAAGGAATCTAGGGAGTGGGCACTGGCTCTTTAAAGAAAAGGAATTTACCCAGAGAGCCTCGGTTAAATCTCTGCAGTCAGATGACATCCTATTAAATAAGCAATGCGAGCAAACGGCCTATTGATTGTTTTCCTGTGAAATATGATTGTAACATGGAATTAAAACAAGTTTTTCCCAAATTTCAATACAAGCCTACTGATCTGGAATTTGACCTTTGCACGCAGCTTATAAACGTGTGAATGTTCGTCTATTAGTATAACTGTTCATGCTTTTTTGGGCCACATTTATGTTGACTGTCATGGCATAACTATACAAGCAATTTGGAAGCAAACTTCACCTTTCTAGATGTGTAATTGATCTCGTCGGTGAGCATCTGGTACTTGATCACTTCCCTCATTGTCTCATCGAAGGTGTGTTCTTCTGTCAAGAACTGATCCACGTCCAGGTCTGCCTGCTTGCTGATCAGCGAGTTGTACTTGTCATACAGATTAATATGCTCTCTTGGCAGGCGACTCTCCCTGGCGACCTCTTCTTTGATCTTCAGCTTTTGCTCTTCCAGGATTTCATCTAAGATGATTGGCTTCAAAGTGGGATTATGCTTGTTTCCGGACTTTAAAAAACAAAGGATTTACAGTTTTTATTTTTTGCAAAAAAACATATTGACAATGAATAATAACTGGTGTAGGCATCAGCAAGAGCTAAAAATGTACACAATTCAATTGCCGCGCATGGCATTGATTCACAAAATGCAGTGCATACAGTTTTCACCTTGTCATCATAAAAAAATATTTAAGCACGGCCTCTATAGCAAGTAAAACCGTGAGCATCCGTTGTGCAATCCAGTATGAATAGCCATTACTAACAAAACATCTTTTGGTACAAGGTTCTAGTGTCCTTTCATAACACTGGCATAAAAAGACATAGCTCCCATCTTAGACAAGATGCTAGTTTGATCGACAGTGGCTTCAAACATGCAAAGACGATAACAGCTCTTCGCCCCCAAATTCTAAATGTTCAAAGGCAGAACACAGCATTGCAGAAAACAGTCAAAACATGCAGGATATGCATTGTCTTCAAAACATCTCTACCCACCGTTGACCTTTGTTGCAACCTCCTAACAGATACAACAGAATGAATGCTTCTGTACTAAGAGAATGCAGCCCCTCAATGGCAAGCGGCAGCATGTGCACTTTGTGCAGGGGGCACGTTTGTTGTGATAAGGTTCCTGGCTAGCTAAGCGAGCTGATAGGGGTAGAAGGTGTTAGGAAGATGCAAAGATCACTGGTCTGAATGGTGAAACAATAGGATGTAGCCTTGTTTGGATGATGTATGTCGTTTAGTCAAAGCTACTACCACTACAAAATTGCCTGTAGCACTGTTCACCTTAAAGTTATGCTGGAAATGGAAAATGTTCCCTGTGGGAGCTCATAAATTGGGTGCAGTGTTGTGCTGGGTTAGTAACAGATGTGCTAACTTACACGAATTCCTCGCAATCAGGAACTTTTGTCTGATACGGTAAGGTAAGTGACACACTCAATGTGTGACAGACAGTTCAGCAATATTCATTTACCAATTTAGCAATATATATTTATTAACAAACAATACCTGTTAGCAAGAATTGCAATGATTTATCAAATGTGCATGGAAAACAAGTCAAAGCAGAAAAGAATAGTTGTCTTTGTCACTCAGGTTGGCGGAGCTGGTAACTGTCCCTTTCTTCAACTACAGCAGTTCTGCAAATGGAGGCCTGTTTTGGCTTTGTGCTCGCTGAGAAGCATAACATACATTCTGTGTGCTGCCCCGAGGCCTTTCATTCCTGTAGCAACTGTAGAAGCCTTATCTCTGGGCCAGCTCAGCATTTGAGTAACCCAGCACTGCTGTTCTGTTCTCGTTCATGGAACACAACAGTAACTGGAGTACAGTTCACATGCTGTGATCTAAACCTCATGTGCTCCATCAAGATGTATTACAGGGAACTAACTAAGCGAAGTACTAATCTAGCACCAACCCCTACTCTAGGTGGCTATCCCTAGGAGTTATGCTAACATTAGTACATCACAGATGCGGCAGAAACAGGGGGGAATCATGAGGTGAGGAGACAAAGACAGACAGCCGTTGCAATATTTTTGATAATCTTTGCATCCAATGAAATTGGTAACAATGACAAATGCAATAATGTCATTGCAATAATAAAGCTGTATAAGTATACTTAATTGGTCACATACAGACTGCATTTTAAGATAGTGCAGGGTTTAAGAAGTGCATAATGGGAACTGACAAAGGTTGGGGAAGGAATCTCTAAAGGGGCTGTGGCCTAAGAAGAGTAACTAAGAACTGTTTATAACAAGTGTAACTGTGACAAAGGGCATGCCCGTACACACATGGCCTAGGATCACATTGGTCTCTTCCTTCTACTGATTCCCTACTTCCTCTTCCTCCTGTCATTCTCCTCCACACCTCCTGGTCCTTCTCCTCCTCGTAATGATAATCCTCCTGCTATAACTCACCATGGTCCTTCTCCTCGTTCTAGTCATGCCTTCCTCCTTTTGCTGCTCTTACTGTTAGTCATCCTTCTTCTAGTCCTGCTTTTCCTGCTGGTGTCCCTCCTGGTCCAGGTGATTTTTCAGGCCCTGTTTTAGCCTTTCTTGTCCCAGTCTTCCTGGCATTTCTCACACAGGTCATCCTCCCCTTCACCCTAGTCCCGTTTGTTCCGGGTCTTATACTATTCCTCCTGGTTCTAGTCCTTTAGGTCCCCCCTCACCTTCTTCCATCTCCTGGTCATCAACTACTTAGTCTAGGTTCTCCTCCCCATCCCTCTAATCTGCCTCTTGGTACTCCTAATTGTGGTCTTGAACTTGTCCTTTTGCTCCTTTGATTTATGATCCTCCAGATATTGGTAGTTCTGCTCTTCCTAGTTATGATCCTCTAGGTACCAATTCTCCTGTTTTTCTTGGTTCTCCATTGTCCTTATGGTTTTGTTACTCCTCCTAGTCAAGGTCCTGTTCCTCGTCATTCAGGTTCCGTTCCCTCTGGACATACGACTCTAGTCCAACTGTCCCTCATCCTAGTGGTCATCCTTGTGCTGGTGTCACTGGCCTACAGGTCTTGGTTCTCCTGCTTCTAATGCTCCTCTGGGTCCTGCTACCTTTAGTGGTACCCTTGGTCTTGTTGTGTTCTTGGCACATGTAGGCCTGGTTCTCCTCCTGTTTCTCTTTCTTCTTGTGGTTCTCTTAATCCTAATACTAACTGATGCTGGTCCTCTCGCTATTGGTCTGCAGGGTGCTGACCTGTCTGATGCAGTTGCTCCTGACCCTAGTACACTGATTTTTCTTGCCCTGGCTCTCATAGTCTTGGGTAGTCAGCAGGTCAAATATTCTATATTTGGCTTAAAAAGCCATAAATTACTTAAAAAAAGATACAGTCACATTTTACATAGTTTGATCCAGATAATGAAAAAACAGGAAAGTGAAGTATAAATAATTTGAATATGCATACAAACATCAAAAAGTGCATAATATGGATACAAATCATGTCTCATGATACTTTTCCTAATAATACTTCAGAGTTGCACACAAAAATAAAATATTGATAATTCACAGTGAAAATGATATACAGTACATTAAAGAATAGTTCTCGTCTCCAAGCTCATGATTCATAACATTTTCTAATTGCAATGGAACTTCTTAAAAAATGTAAAACAGTATAACAGATAACAGGCATCCCTAGTCGTTGTAAAAATTCCAATGCAGGATTATAATGTCTAATATTAGTTTGGAGTAAAATAGGAGCCAAATAAGATCATCGTGGGACAGAATATAAAGTGCAAAACAACATAAAGTGGCATGTGCTTTGAGTAGAGACATTATCACAAAAATAAGGGGGCAAACTCCTTGCAAATGTTCCCTTCATGGAGAAAGCTACCAAAAAAGGATGCCTGACGGAAACACTCAGGCCATTACCACGCATCGCTTTACAAGGCAGTCATAACAACGACCACCTTTACAATTAAATTTGCATTGTTAAGGCATTTATAGTAAAGGCATTTGCGTGGTACAAATCAGGTAAGTATAATCCCAATTTTAAAAAAAATATATATTTTTTTTTTATTCTGCTCCAATGGTTGTCCACCTGGTGAGTAGCACATATATATTTATATATATGTGTATTTATATATATGTGATCAAGGCCCAGGCAGGGCTGAAACGCGTCATGGCTGTAGAGGTGTTTGGGGAACAATAAAAAAGACACTGCCAAGATAACATGTGGTCCGTGCTCCGTTTTTGAAAGAATCAAGCTACAGCGGAGTTTTCTGGAGGTTATATATATGTATATATACATACATATGTGTGTGTGTGTATATATATATATATTTTCAATATTTAAAAGAAATATATATACATAAATATATCTGTATAATATATATATTTTTAATATTTACATATATATATATATGTCTATATATAATTTTTGTAATATATATGTATAACTAAATCTAATTATAAATAAATATCACACACACGTATAGACCCTTACCACCCAAAAACCCACACCCACCCTAAACAATAAAAACTCCATAACACCCAAAAACCCATACCTGCACTAAAACCTCAAAATCCCTTAGCATCCAAAAGCCCATACCCAACCTAAACCATAAAAACCCCTTAGCACCCAATAACCCATACCACGCTAAACCCTAAATCCCTTATCACCCTAAACCCAAAAAAACCCTTACCATCCAAAAACCCATGCCCACCCTAAACACTAAAAATAACCTTGCCACCCAATTACCCATACCTACCCTAAAAATACCCTTACCACCCAAAAACCCATACCCACCCTAAACCCGAAAAATGTCCTTGCCAATTGATTATGTTTGTCTGTATGTTTCCGGTACTGTATGAGGGGGCGCGACTGCTTAAAGTCGTGTGGACCGGCATGATCTACCACCATGCAGGGAATTGACTATATTTGCCTGTATGTTGCGAGAAACACGAGAGCGACGTTTTTATTTTATCTGAAGGCCCATGTGGTATGGCCTGTTTGGTGTCGCTTAGAGCTCCTTCCCGCTCGACGGAAATACATTTATATGCCCATGGGGTCACAACATCTTTTCTCGCATACGTGACCTTATATTATGAAGTCTATGGCATGAGTTAAGGACAGGGAATTTGATGGGGCTTTCTTTCCTTATTTCCTATTACTTTATCTTGCAGGCACAGGAGCCGCTTCATTTCTGAACTGTCCCTGGATCCAGGAGGGAACAGTTGCATTACAGGACTAACTCAGTCCCTAAATCTTTTTCTACCTTTCTACACAGACTGAATACCTTAGAAGTCTATACTCATACATTAAGGTATGTTGCTACAATGATACTGTACCTTGGGCAACAGGTCCATCTTGGATTTAACTAGGTGGATTTTTCCTCTTTTTTCACTTGATTTAGGACTTCCTTTACACTTGGATGGTGTTACACTCTCTTAAAATCCTTCTTGAAACTCTGCTCTTCTTGCTGTGTCCCTTACTATTTTACTTCTGGTTCTATGTCACTATATAATCAGATATTTTTTTAACTACACCTTTTATAGATTGTGCTACGTCTGTCCCTGTTTTTTATTCAATTTGTGAATTGTCATCGTATTCTTGTCATGTATGACTTTTTAATATAAATGTTTAATATAGGAATTTTTACAGGCAAATTTTTGCCCAGTTAAGTGTTTATATTGTGTGTTATTATGTATTATTGTTCATTTGTGTCTTTTCTGTTGTAGTATACACTATATGTTTTATATGTTCTACAGTCCTGATGAAGTCCACACCAGTTGGACGAAACGCGTCGGCTGTTTGGCTGCCTTTTTGTTGCTTAAGAAGAATAAAGGAATAAGTCTTGTTGACACCAACAGTGCATGGATATAATTATTTCTGGAACTGGTGGTGCATTCCACATTTGTGTGAAGTTTGACGTTGGTCTTGGTGACTGCTCCTTGGAAACAGTGGGAGCGGTGGAGATGCACACCATTTGAGCTAAAAGACTTATAGCTTTGGACTCTTTTGTGGGGGATTATTTTGTGAGGACGTGCATTACAAGTACACTTTGTGTACAGGTTGAGGCTTACTGTTTCATTTGGATGTGTATTATTTGAAGCCTGATCGCACTCCTCCGCCCCATTACTACTGATACAATATTACAGCTCGCAGAATGGCCAGATTCAGGGACAGGAGGGAGGAATTTGCATTGAATTTATTTGCGGCACAGCAACCTCAATGGAATGTAACCAATGATACAGGCACAGTGAAGGGATTAAAAACACAATTCCAGAAACTTGAACACCTGAAGAAACAAGAGGTTGCAAGGTGGTGGGACGGCATCACCTTGCAACAATACCTAGATAATAACAGGATACCGAGGGGTCTAAGGATTTTAATATTCCCCACATTCGAAGATCTAGACGATGAGTCACTAATAGAGTGGGAAGGCAACCTCTTGAATTCATCAGTAACTATGATGAAAATCTTGATCAGACATGCTGAAAAGAAGGCGGCATCTCTGGTAACTGAAATAGACAAACTAAAAAAGGAAATTGAGGAAAGTCCTTTAAAAGATGTGATAAAAAAAGAACTTTGATATCCTAGAAAAGATTATAGAAGATTATCAGGTTTATCAATGAGATAAGAAGGCTAGGAAGGTGAAAAGAGACGAGAATGACTATCGGGAAGGCAGAGTGTATACCTTTGCCAAGAAGTACGACAGTATTAAAAACACAGAGACAGTGAAGAGGGTGAGGGAGGAGACTTCAGATTCAGGCTCAATCAGTGGTAGCTCCTTTACATCCACAGAAAGCATTCCGACAGGAGGAAGTAGTAGTAACTCCACACAACCTCAGGTCCAGAACTCTTTTTTATTAGAGATGCAAAGGCTGCGACTAAACAGCAAACAGCCAAGAAAGGACCTAAAACAAGGAGGGGAGGTAGGAGGTGGAACAAGAAAAAAGGCGGTTCCAGGATTAACTGTGAAACTTCAGTCGTCCAAAACAAAGTAGACCCTTGCATTACTACAGGGTGTTGTTCAGGTGGGGGTGGGGAGCCACCCACACGGGCACGGGATGATCTAGTGATTGTTAACTTATCAGACTATGTACCTAATGATGATAAATGCTCTGTATTACAAAAGGGTTTGGGCTTTTGCCCAACACAGACAGGAGACATTGTGGATGTAATTGTGGACCTTCATAAATTTGTACGTTCACTGAAATTAAAGCATTACTTTCATGCAAACCCCAGGTGCAATGTGCCTAATATGGAGAAACATCAAACTCTTAGCCAGACGGTGGGTGATGTGGAGAACATCCAATTACTAATGTCCATATCCGACAATGACATCACACCCCTGGAACAACTCACCGAAGAATTAGGTATCAGTGCTAAACCAGATATAGACAGTGGCTTGAAATGTAAATCTAAATTCATACCACATTTAACACATCCAAATATTGACCTTTTTAAAACTAAGGTATCAGATGACATACATAAATTGCTGACTGGACGCACACGCAGGGGAATAGGTCCCTACAATCTCACCTTACAAGAGAGATCGGCCTTAAACACACTAAGAGATAATGAGAATTTAATCATACCGGAAGCCGACAAAGGTGGAAACGTCGTGCTGATGAGAAAGGAGGACTACATGGGTGAAATAGAGAGGCAACTAGGAGACCATAATTGTTATGAACGTGTCTCCATCAATCCCATGAAAGAACTCACCTTGCACATCAGCATGAAATTGGGCGACTGGAGGGATAAGGGATTACTCTCGGACGATGAATTCAAATATCTAGCTGTCCAGAACCCTACCCTTCCTTGCATATATATCCTCCCAAAGGTTCACAAGGGTTTTTTTTTTCCCCGGGCAGGCCCATAATTGCTGGAATAGACTCCCCAACCGAATGCCTCTCAGAGTATGTGGACACTTTCCTGCAACCACTGGTAATGAATTTACCAGCATTTATACAAGACAGCAATGACATCCTAAATAAATTTGAGGATGTACCATGGTCTGAGGAGCTTTTATTTGTCACGTTTGATGTTACCAACCTCTACACATGCATTAAGAAACTGTTTGGTCTCAATGCCCTAGGCTATTTCTTAAAAAACAGGACAGCAGACTGGTATGAGCATAATGAGATGCTCATCAAGATGACAGATCTCATCTTGTCAAAAAACTACTTTCTACACAATGGGTGCTGGTACCACCAGCTCCATGGGACCGCGATGGGCTCTAAATTTGCCCCTTCATACAAGGGACTCTTTATGGGTTGGTGGGAAAAGGAACACGCTTGGGGTCGGTATGCCTCCCCCTGGCTAGAAAACATCATTTTTTGGGGGAGGTATATCGACGACGTGATTGTTATTTGGAATGGTTCCGTAGAACAACTGAGGGACTACCATGTTTTCCTTAACGACAACCCACACAACGTTGCCCTCACAATGACATATGGGCAGGACAAAATTGATTTCCAGGACATCACTTTCTATGACAGGGAGGGGCGCATTCACAGTACATTAAATCGTAAGTCGACAACTTGTAATAGCACCTTACATGCCACCAGTGCGCACCCGAGAACCACCGTCAATAACATCCCCTATGGCGAGATGGTTAGGGTACGCAGAAATTGTAGTGAGACTGCCACCTTCACGACCAACCTGGAGGCTACTAAGGAACGCTTTAGAAAAAGAGGATATAAGGAAAGAGTTCTGCAACTAGCAGAACGAAGGATTAGCCAGAAATCAAGGGCAGACATACTGAAACAACATAAGTCAAACCCTAAAACACAAGACAAGACATCTAATATCTATTTTGTTACCAAATATAACAAACATAGCCAGGACATCTACAAAACTCTTCGAAAACATTGGTCCCTATTACAGGATGTGCCAGGACTGAAGGACATAATCTCGCCAAAACCCAATATAACATATCGACGAGGCACTACACTAAGGGACATGCTATGCCCTAGCTACACAACATCCAAAAAAGCAGATAAAAATTGGTTGACTAGACAAACACTTGGTTTCTTTACATGTATGGAGTGTAATATCTGCCAATATGGTAAAAACAAATTGAAGCAGTTCAAGTATAATACTGAACGGGTTTACACAATCCGTCATACTATCACCTGTAAATCAGTTTTTGTAACTTATGTTATTGGTTGCAATTGCAATGTTATCTATGTAGGGAGTACTATCAGGGCCCTAAAAAAAAGAATTCAGGAGCATGTGCGGGCGATTAAATTGCAGGACCCAAGATATCCCATGACCGCACATATGGCAGAACATCACGCGGGCAAACCTGATATATGGTTTCATGCAATAGACCATGTTCCCCCAAGGGCAAGGGGAGAAGATAGAGAATTGGCCCTTAGACGCAACGAAGCAGGCTGGATTTGCCGCCTAAGCTGTGTTATGTTGGGGCACAACACAGATGTGGAGTTGCACTATTTTCTATAGGTGCAACCTCTGAGCTTCAACCCTCTTGAAACATATTATACAAGCTGCATATATCTATATTGGATATGAGCCTGTATAACCAGGGGGTATCAATCTCCATGTTTATTCAGTCAATTAACATACAAGATGAACTGCACTCTAGCTAGGCTACTTCATGTCTCCACGACCACTTTCCAAAACATCACAAATCACACATGGGGGCCAGGTTATTTTATAACTTATGTTAAATGCTCCCGGGCGTGATGACGAAGCAGGTACTCTGCTTATGTATTGACTTATTGTTTTCATACATAAGAATGTATGCAAAAATATTGCACTAATTGCTTTTTTCTTTTTTCTCTCCTTTCTCCTTTTTGACGTTTCCTCACCACAGGTCTTTATTTGCCTTTTCTGCAATCTCTATAACATACTGGGTATTTTAAGCCAGTCACGAAACAATTGTCTATCACCTTATGACATGACCAAGTCAATTCCAAGTATACATTCTGTCTGCACAACGATACCACCAACTGAAAGATTTTGTCCCTCTGGGGACTATACCTTCTTACTCCCAGCTTCTTTCACTGTTACCCCATGAGGGTGAATTGATCTTTATATATATTAATCGACATTTTCCCATTGTCCCTATATTCCATAACATCATTTCTATCAAGGTGCATATTATATTAGTACTCAACCCCTCCACCCTTGTATCACTTCCTTATTAAGTATCCTTCGATATTTGTTGACATTTGCCT
This sequence comes from Calotriton arnoldi, assembly GCA_963921515.1. Lineage (NCBI taxonomy): Eukaryota > Metazoa > Chordata > Amphibia > Caudata > Salamandridae > Calotriton > Calotriton arnoldi. The sequence continues at coordinate 553,481 of CAWUFW010000415.1, forward strand.
ATAGTCCCTATATTCCATAACATCATTTCTATCAAGGTGCAGCATATTATATTAGTACTCAACTCCTCTACCCCCGTACCACTTCCTTATCAAGTATCCTTCGATATTTGTCATAATAGACACTGATACTCTTTGGCGCCTTTCCCTTGGGTTTTATTACAACCCCGGAACTCGGCCTTGCATGTATGCAATCTTTTGATATATCTCACACGCATATATAGGTGTATCTCATACAGCCACGCAGCTCGTCTCTAGTTAGGCAACGGTGGCCACCAGCCTGTCTTTAAAAACAGACCACCGCGGCCTCGCGTCTATAATCATATAGCAAGAGGACGGAAACAAGGACGGTCTTCTTGGCTGCCCGGCACAGTGAGGTTCAACATGGAATCTTTCGGTTTTTAAACTTATTTGCTGGGAGTCGCTTGGGAGGCTTTTTGCCTATTGTACTTGGATGCCCCTGGCGTTGAGTCTAATTGTTGGCTGGGTTGGCATTCACTCCCATGCACCCCTAGTCCTACAAACCAAGGGGGTTTGAAAACGAGTACCGGGGGTAACTTTCTGGTACTTTACGAGGGGGCGTGACGGCTTGAAGTCGTTTGAACCGGTCTGAATTACCACCATGCGGGCAATTGATTTTACTTGTCTGTATGTTTATGGTACTCTAGGAGGGGTCGCGACTAGTCGTTTGGATCGGCCTGATCCACCACCATGCGGGCAATTGACTACGCGTGTCTGTATGTTGAGGGGGCGCGACTGCTTTTAAATCATTTAGTCCGGCCGGATGCACCACCTTGCGGGCAATTGATTATGTTTGTCTGTATGTTTCCGGTACTGTATGAGGGGGCGCGACTGCTTAAAGTCGTGTGGACCGGCATGATCTATCACCATGCAGGCAATTGACTATATTTGCCTGTATGTTGCGGGAAACACAAGAGCGACGTTTTTATTTTATCTGAAGGCCCATGTGGTATGGCCTGATTGGTGTCGCTTAGGGCTCCTTCCCGCTCGTCGGAAATACATTTATACGCCCATGGGGTCACAACATCTTTTCTCGCATACGTGACCTTATATTATGAAGTCTATGGCATGAGTTAAGGACAGGGATTTTGATGGGGCTTTCTTTCCTTATTTCCCATTACTTTATCTTGCAGGCACAGGAGCCGCTTCATTTCTGAACTGTCCCTGGATCCAGGAGGGAACAGTTGCATTACAGGACTAACTCAGTCCCTAAATCTTTTTCTACCTTTCTACACAGACTCAATACCTTAGAAGTATATAATCATACATTAAGGTATGTTGCTACAATGATACTGTACCTTGGGCATCAGGTCCATCTTGGATTTAACTAGGTGGATGTGTCCTCTTTTTTCACTTGATTTAGGACTTCCTTTACACTTGGATGGTGTTACACTCTCTTAAAATCCTTCTTGAAACTCTGCTCTTCTTGCTGTGTCCCTTACTTTTTTACTTCTGGTTCTATGTCACTATATAATCAGATATGTTTTACTTACACCTTTTATAGATTGTGCTACGTTTGTCCCTGTTTTTTATTCAATTTGTGAATTGTCATCGTATTCTTGTCATGTATGACTTTTTAATATAAATGTTTAATATAGGAATTTTTACAGGCAAATTTTTGCCCAGTTAAGTGTTTATATCATGTGTTGTTATGTATTATTGTCCATTTGTGTCTTTTCTGTTGTACTATACACTATATGTTTTATATGTTCTACAGCCCTGATGAAGTCCACACCAGTTGGACGAAACGCGTCGGCTGTTTGGCTGCCTTTTTGTTGCATAAGAAGAATAAAGGAATAAGTCTTGTTGACAACAACAGTGCATGGATATAATTATTTCTGGAACTGGTGGTGCATTTTGTGAAGTTTGACGTTGGTCTTGGTGACTGCTCCTTGGAAACAGTGGGAGCAGTGGAGATGCCCACCGTTTGAGCTAAAAGACTTATAGCTTTGGACTCTTTTGTGGGGGATTGTTTTGTGGGGACGTGTGTTACAAGATTGAGGCTTACTGTTTCATTTGGATGTGTAATAGACAAATGCTGTTGCAGTAGCTGCGGCACTTCCATGCTCCAGGACTTGGAAGGTAAAGGGACATCACTAACATTTTAGGGTTGGCAGGGGGGGGTTGAAAGGGTTGCTGAAACGTTTGTACTGTTGTTCTTAGTTCTTAATGTCACAGCCAGCGGTGAGGGCATGCGCAGAACACTCCTAGATCAGCAGGCTCATAGATCCCTTCAGGACACGACTAGACAGCTATCTGACACCATAGACCTGCACATGATCCCAGATGGTTAACTTCTTAACCAGGAACATTCTGGGGCTGAACAATCTCTGCAAAGCTCTGCAAGTCCTTCCGTACTGAGATCGACCCAAGGTTGATATATCTATGATCCAGGAGACCCACTGTTCTCCCATGAGCCATCCAACCTATGCCTCATCCTGGGGATCGCACTGTTACTTTTCCTCTTATTGACCTACTCATATGGGGTGGTCACCCTCATCAGCATGACGATCAACTTGACACTGATAGAACACATTTCAGACTAGGCTGGCAGGATTACTGTGACGGCAGGCACACTAGACCGATAGTGCATACTGTTAACTTGTACGGCCCCAATATAAACGACCCAGACTTTTTCAGAGACACCCTACAAGTGTCCAGCTAAATACAGGGAATAGCTGATGGTATGGGGAGGGGATTTTAAGGTCATGTTCTCAACAATATTTGAAAGATCATCTGAGGTGGTGTGACCTGCTTCGAAAGCCCACCAAACCCTTACACGCATTATGCAACTATGTGACCTATTTGATGTCTAGAGAGAAGCCCACACCATACTAGTTGAGCACACCCTTTATTCCCCAGTACATGATATGTCTTGCTGACTACATAAGTGGTTAATCTCAGGGGTACTTATGCACAAAGTCAAAAGTGTGGACCTACTTCCAAGTACGTTATCTGATCATTCCCGGGTAGAGCTAATGCTTCACAATCCTAATCCCTATCACCATTTCATACTTGGAGACTCCAGGGTACTGAATTACGAGACAAGACTTTCTGATGCAAAGTGAGGGAAGCCATACTGGAATATTACCACCTAAATTAACATACTTTGGATGACATTGTCATGCTCTGGGATGCCTTTAAAGCTTACATTCACAGCATATGTATCTCTAAGAGTTTGGGTGTCCTTAAATTGATTTGCAATTGTCTCTCCCAATGTGAACAAGAACTCTGTCAGCTGGAAACTAGATACACTGTCTACAAGGATGGAGTGACTTTAGTTCAGCTCCAAGAAACACTGACAGATGATAGAGATGAAGCGGATCATGAAGTTCTGTATCTTAGGCGGAGGGGTTAGTGAGGCAGTGTGGTGAGGTTGACAGACCGGGCAAGGAAACTGGGTTTGAAAGCATCACTACTCTTAATTGTGGTGCAAACAGGGCCACATCTGGCCCGACCCTTGTACTGAATGAATTTAGTCAATACTATGAGCTCCAATACATCTCTAGAACCAACAGGGAGAGGTCTACATTATCGGAGTATTTAGATCAGGTGGCGCTGGCTTGGCTGGACGATGAAACGAGGGAAATAGTAAACTCCCCCATAATATTAGAGATGCCAAGCCGGCAATTAGGAGCCTGTCCAGTGGCAAAGCATCAGGAGACGATAGTCTCCCCGCTGCTTTTTGTAAAGTATATATAGATATTCTTGCCCGAGGCTGTTGGAGATCTACAATACTGCGATTATAAAAAGGGAAGCTTACCGCATTCCACTATTGATGCTGTCATAATGGTAATGCTGAAACCAAACAGACCGTACCAAGTGCTTCTCATAGAGACCATTATTGTTTTTAAATACAGACAATAAAATCGTTTCTAAAATCCTTGTGCAGCGTCTCCAGCCCAAATCAATTTTTGGTGTTAACGGACCAGTTGGGGTTTATACCACAACACTCTACTGCATTTATTCTCTGAACATTAATGGCCATACTCCACAAGGTAGATCTCCAGTTTCCAGCAGTCGCAGTGCTGCTTGACACAGAAAAAGCATTTGATTCCTCATAGTGGCACTTTATGATGGAGACGCTGCGCAGACTAGGGCTGGGCAATTTCTTTATATCTTTAATTCAACTATTATACACTTCTCCAAAAGCGAGAGTTTGTGTGAATCAAACTTGTGCGCAGTTATTTGATATCGGCCGAGGTACAAGTCAGGGCTGTCCTCTCTCCCCTTTAATTTCTGCACTTGTAATAGAGCCACTAGCCTGCTATGCAAGGGAAGTGCACATTGTGGGCTGTGCCTCAGAAACAGATCGTTAATAATTGTGTTATATGCGGACGATGTGATTCTCTATGTGCAACACCCAGAGGAGAACCGATCCCCCATTGTAAGAGACAGGGCCGCCTTTAGGGCATTGCGATGGGTGCGGCTGCACTGGGCGCTGACATCTGGAGGGGGCGCTGACCTCAGAGGAGGGGAGGGCTCGGTTTAGCAATAACTTATGATTGGAGAGATATGGGGCACTTTTGCCCGATGGTAGTGAGGGAATACGAGGAGGCAGTCTTTGGGTGTGGGGGTGCCAAAAATGATTGTTGCACCAGGTGCCATCAGTGCTAAACCGGCCCTGGTAAGAGAGGTGGTTTGGGGGATACCGATAAACCAGCCTAAATCCAAGATCTTTCCCCTCACGGAGTTGCACACAATACCTGCACTGGAGTATCTGCTACAGTGGAGTCTAGATGGTGCGCGCAATCTGGGAGTGTTGGTATCTATCCCTCCCACGACTATGATCACTTGATTCCCAGTCATTTTGGCTCAGCGCTCTGGCAGATAACTCGAAAAGATCGATGAATTCGGCTGCCGCTCTCACTATCTCTCATCACAAAGATAATATCCCCAAAGTGTCCGTACCTGTTCACTAATATCCCTGTTGCGTTGGCACGTTATATCTTCCAACCGTTACGTCCGATCTCGCTCCGGCAGATTTGGCTTGAAGGCACAGCCACGGGTCCGTTGAAGTGTTAACTAGTCCATTACAGACTGGAGGTCTGGCATTACAGGATTTCTAAGCATACTATCTTGTCGCACAGGCTCATTGTTTAAAACACTAGACTGTCCCAAGCAGTGCAGATGCACGTCGGAACGGAATGTGCACTAGCTCAGACGCAGTCTTTACTGGGGCAGGTTCTCGCGCCCGACGCACGGCACGAAAAGGTGTACACATCCTCGAGCGACATGCCGGGGGTGGCGGGAGCTAGAGAAGGGGATACTCCCCGCTGTTACCTCCGGCAGATAATCCTTTGACCGCACCTACAAAGGAAAAGGCGGCCAAGACTCTGCTGAGAAGTATGGGGCTGGGAGAGCTCTTTGAGAATGGTACCTTTATTACACAAAGTAACTTTTGTGCCCGCTCTGGCTCGGCACCACTAGCATCTTTTTGCTACCTTACACTTCGCTCCGTGATTAGCGCAGGGCTCCCTACATTCCCTAATGAGCCCCAGCAAATGTCACTTCTTACGGCCTCCATAGGGCGTGCTGAATTCGGTCACTCTATTACTTACCTATACTCTATCTAACTAAATGTCAGGCAGGCCTGGTACACTTACTGAGGCTAGGAGAAAATTAGAGGACTCCATTTGGGTACAGGCTCACTGATAAGGCATGGGCATACTGTTGTGCTCAAGTTAAAAACGCCCATCTCAAACACAGACACAAATTGATACAGTTTAAATACTTGCACCAACCATATTACACCCTGGAATATATTGCCAAGTTTGGAGGGATAATTGCAGCAAATGTAAACGCTGTAGAATTGTATCCGTTGATTTTTATTTTAAATTATGGCATGGGCATGTACCGCACTGGCAATGTACTGGCAAGACATTTAACACAATGGCCGACATTCTGGAGATGCCCTTTCACCCCTCCCCCAAACGGCTTTATTGGGGGACACCCTGGGCATAACTTACTGGCTTGCCTCCATCTTGCTTGTGCTGGCTAAAAGGCGGATTGCTATAGTCTGGGTGTAAAGGTGCGTAACGACACACAAACAATGGCTTTATGATGCAAGCTACTGCCAAAAAATGTCTGACCAATACGCCAACACTATACACCCCACTGCCCGCCCCAAAGACATTTGGACGGCGGCCCCCTTCCAGAGATGTCTCAGTTGCACTGAAGCTCTATCATCTCCACTGCAGTGGATCCCGATTCCTTGTCGTTTCCCCCAGAGCCCCGAGAGTCCATCTGCAATTTTTAGATCTCCCAGTGGGTTATGGGTATCTTATTATATGCTGGTCTCGCTCACAATACTTACCTGCTCCCACTGTTTGATGGGATATACGTTATATGTGTACTTTACTGGCTGTTATAATGTGAAAATTCGATAGACAAATGCAAAAAAATGAGATAATGCTGAATAGCGGTCTTCAGGAAGAAGGTAAAATACAGCTAGAGGTGAACAATTTGTTTTTATACTTGGCTGCTGGGAAAAACGATATAGAGCGGGCATAGGCTTTGATCTCTCCTTTTTCTGCATTGACTGAATACTGAATCAAACAAAATACGTTTTAATGCAGGAACACTTTCTAAAGATACGCAAACTGCAACTAAAGACTCCCATAAGAGTTATTTATGGACAAGAATCTCTAAGGACCTATCAGTTTTGTATTAAATAAATTATTTGCCTTTATAAGAATGAATATCAATTAAAACATTCATATTCCTTACCATTTATACTACTGTGGAGATTAAATATCAATGCGTGTTACTATTCCAGGCTGTGCCTTGCTATTAAAAACATTTTTAGCTCATTGAACACTTTGATTATTTAATTTATTTGGGCAAGTAAGAAAAATTAAGTAAGAAGGAAAATATGTATAGAGCTTGTTTTCAGGGAGGTGGGCTGTATGGGATCTGGAACTGTCCTATTAGAGGCCTATTCAGAGGCTTTTGGAGTATGCAAAGTAATACTTCTGTAGTACCCTTTTATGTACTCCTACAGGTTGTGGAATGATTGCCTATTTCGAATATCTACATGGTAATTTCCAGTGTAGGGTTGAAGGGATTGGTCACATAAAATGTGACAGCTGCATCGCCATGGCCCGCTTCACAGGGGGAAAGATTATGCATTTCAAGGTCAGTGTTAAAAGCTCTTTCAATGAAGGTGGCACGGAGTGCACGTTTTGCTGAGTGCTGTCTGAGTGGGGGTGCAGACACTTTTCAGAAGCTCTCGTCATAACGGGCATCAATACCTTCTCTTTCAGCTGCATGATTGGAGGAATAAGATAAAGGAAATTCTTCCCAATGGGATGATGAGGAGAGTAGAATGAACAATTCAAAGCTGGTTTTCTAAATATCATAACTCTCATCATTGAGGGTAAGGACATTGTTTGTCTGATTGATGGTGGACAACCTAAAGTCATGAGTCTTGATGTATAAGGTCTTGACATCAGGTGTGAAGGGTTCCTTCCTTCTTTTTATCTCCAAGTACCTTCAAGACAAGGATCCTGATGGTGAACATTTTGATGAAATTGATTTGTTAGAGGACTTGTGTTTGATTCTACCTCAAGGCATAAGCAGTTCTCCAATGGTGAAGCAATTATTCTTTCTACATTTGAGCATGGGCTTTGTACAACACTGTTGCTATGAGTTCAGAAAATGACCTCAAGTTCAAGTGCTGGCTCAATTTCAATACAAACTAAAGCCTTGGCTTTGAAACCTACTGCAAAGCTAGTGTCTCGACATTGAGCAGGCTCTCAATGTTCAAGGACATCTCAACCCGAACAGGTCATAGGTGCAGCCTCAAAGTCAAATGATTCAGGATTTAACTTCCTATTTATCAACATTGACAGTAAGAAGGAATGATAATGAGAGATGTTCTCTGAGGGACTGCTGTAGTTGTCCAGTAGGCCACCAAGGTCTAAGGTGAAGAAATCACTACGTTGGCACCACATGGCAGAATATATTTGACTTTTCTTCCTAGAAGCCCCAATTTTAACTTCAAAAGAGCTCTTTCTCTTTTCTTCAGTCTAACATATAACAATTTCTGATATGTAGTTTGAACCAAGAATGTATTTTTGGTAAATATTTATTAATTCAATTTACTAGAAAAGTAACAATGCCAAGTAGTGTTAGTTCTAAGTATATTCTGCATCCTGTTACATAGGAATGCACATGTATATTGAAACAAACATAAGCATTTAACACAAATCATAGGATGCATGTAATCATAATGACCGTGTACAAGCCTTGTTACTTGCCTTGTGAACAATTCGTACATGCATTCATGTAAACACAACCAGCAACTATAACAGAACATAACCTAGGTATGCGATCGCCCCCACCCACCCTGGTGGAGGGAGGGACGGAAGCGGGAGAGGAGAGGGGAGGAGGGGAGCAGGAGGATGAAGAGGAGGGGAGCAGGAGGATGAAGAGGAGGGGAGCAGGGGGAAGGAGAGGAGGGGAGCAGGAGGATGAAGAGGATGTTTACTCGATTACTAGTGTGGGGGTACTGTTAAGTAGATCACACAAGTGGGTCATTCTGTCCACCTAGGCCGCTGCCACTAGTGCATGGCGTCATATTGGAGGAAAGGGAGTGGGTATGAGTCTAGTGTCCTTTGAGTCAGAGTACAGCAAGTGGTCGAGGTGGCCTGTCGTCGGTTTTACCCTCTATCTTCTCCAAGTACCCCTGCCAATCAGGGGGCGTGGTCGGTACCGGACACCAAGTCCCACCACCACGTAAGGCCTGTTGTTCTGCAAGAATACTTGAGCGCAAATCTGACAGCCAATGTCGAATGGAGGGGGCAAGAGCAGACTTTTAACTCATAGCTGTCCTGCGCTTGACCAGAACCAAAGCTAAGCCAATTAATTTGTTAATAGGCTTATGGGCTGTGGAGCGGGAGGTGACAGCCAATAAGCAATGCATTCCCTCTCTCAGGAGCAGGGAGCACAAGGCCTCTGACAGAAACCCTATGATCTGGCACCAAAAAAAAATCGAGTTGTGGGCATGTCCAGATCATTTGTATGAAATCTGCAGGGGTGGCCTGGCAGTGTGGACAGGTATCAGCGACCACCGGTACATACATGCCAACCGTTCCGGTGTGAGGTAGGTGTGGTGGAGATAATTGAACTGTGTATACTTAATCAGGCATTTGTGGAGATGAGCTTCGGCACCCCTACACACTGTGGCCATTGTATACCTGAGTGTAGTGTCTAGGGCGCCATCCCAGTAAGCCGGAAAGAGGTAATGTAATGTAATGTAATGTAAATGTAATGTAATGTAAGTAGCATTTATATAGCGCAGCTGTCACCCAACGGGCATCCTGGCGCTGGGATTACCTAAATCACTGTGCAGCTATAAAACTATGAATCATCATGCGCCGATCTCTCAAGGCTATTCTCTTGGAAAGAGCCTGGTTTTTAGCTTTTTCTAAACTGCAGTAAGTCGTCAGTCTGTCTGAGTTCGCTTGGTAGTTCATTCCATAGCCTTGCGGCTGCATAGCCAAATGATCTACCTCCTAGTCGGGTTTTCTTAACTCGTGGGGTACATACTAGGTGGGCTGCCGAGGAACGAAGACTTCTAGCTGGGGAGTACCAAGTAAACATTCTCTGTAATGGTTTAGGCCCCATTTTGTGTGCCGCCTTATGAACAATGCAAAGTGCCTTAAATTGAATTCTTTGCAGAATAGGCAGCCAATGGAGATCCCTTAGTGCTAACGACGCAGAAGATCTGCGTTGTCTTTTTAGTGCCATTTTAGCCGCAATTGTTTGTATTCTTTGCAGCCTTTTTGTTAGAGTCACCGGTGCTCCAAGAAGCAGTGCATTACAATAATCCAGTCTACTCATAATAATACTCCTTACCACCTGGGGTCTAGCCGAAATTGGTAAAGAGGGAGTATTTTCCGTAGAGCTCGGAGTAGAGAAATACATGTATTCACTGTTTTATTCACTTGGGATTCTAACTGTAGATTACTATCCAGAAACACCCCCAAGTTACGCACTGTCTTGGCTGGCCGTGGTGGATTGTTCGCAGAAACCGGCCAGAAGTCCACTGGCAATGGACGGGGTATTTTCTTTGCTGTACAATATATAACCTCAGTCTTGTCTCCATTGAATTGCAGCGAGTTCTCCCTAAGCCAACCTGCAGTTTCACGCATACAGCTGTGAAATGTATCCAGTGATACTGCTTGATTCCCTTCAAAAGAGAAAACAAGTTGAGTATCATCTGCGTAGTTAACCACTTCAATACCAAAAGACTTAACAATGTACATGAGTGGACGCAGGTAAAGATTAAAGAGAATGGGACTTATGGCTGAGCCCTGCGGGACCCCATGTTTTATATCGCTACTGTGAGAAATAAAAGGTGACATGGCCACTGCCTGCTGTCTCCCTGTTAGGTACGACCAAAACCAGTTCAGTGCCCTTCCCACAACTCCAGCCTCCATTAATCTTTTAATCAAGGTCCTATGATTGACCGTATCAAAAGCGGCCGACATGTCCAATAATACCAATATAGCTGCTTGGCCAGTGTCGGCACGCATTCTAAGGGCATCCAAAACTGTCACCAAGGCTGTTTCTGTGCCATGGCCGGGACGAAACCCAAATTGTATTTCATCCAGTAGATTGTTTTCTTCTACATGTTTCGAGAGAGTTTTGCTAACCACTCTTTCCACGATCTTTACCGGATATGGCAACAAAGATATAGGTCTGTAATTTGATGGGCAGTCGGGGTCAAGTGTAGCTTTTTTCAGCAGAGGAGTCACCACTGCCTTTTTCCAGCATTCTGGGACTGAACCACTAATTAGGGACTGGCAGCAAATTTGATAGAGCTGAGGGAAAAGCTCTACTCGGAAAGCTTTCCATAGTTTATGTGGGAGAGGATCCAACGGAGAACCAGATGAGATAGTACCTGCTAGTATATTAAACTCCTCCTCTGTAGGAATTGGGAAGGATTCAAGGGTTACTCTGATCTCTTTATCACTTCCCTCCTTCTGAATATTTTCTATTGCTTGTTCCAACTTATCGTTTTCTCTATCTATCTCTATTTCCATATTGGAATTTAGGCCACTAATAATTTTATTAATTTTATCTTCGAAGAATACTGACAGGCCATCGCATAGCTCTTGTGAGGCTATAGTCTTAGTTTTCATACATTCCGGGTTCGTCATGTCTCTTACTATACTAAATAGAGTTCCGGTTTTGTTAGATGCCTGCATAATAGTTTCGTCATAATATTTAGCTTTGGCCTTAGCAATTGTCCCTTTATAGCTGTACCGTACAGTTTTCAGAGCAGCTTTATCTTCCTCTATATATCGCCTCCTCCATTTTCTCTCAGCCTGTTTACATTTATTCTTAAGTAACCTTAGCTCCTCATTATACCATGGGGCTGACAGTTTGTTTCTATTTTTAATATTTTTCATCGGGACCACTTGATCTAGTGTGTGGGTAATTTGGTTACATAGGTTCAAGTAATTCTCATCTACCGGTTTATTAATATCAAAAGTAATTTTTCCGGTAAGTTGTGGGAGCCTCTCATTCTTCAGCAATCTCGTCCATTCCCTTCCTTTCCGGGTACTGGCCTGTCCATGAGCTGTTTTACTTAGGCATTTAAGAGGGAGGTGCCTCCCTCTCAGCACATAAGGAACTATAAAGATATGTGACAGCCCTTTGACCACCCTAATGCATCATTAAGACCTGGAAAAGCTGTGAAGTCTCTGGCTCATCATGCATTCCGTGCCAAAGTCTATGTAGGTGTCACATAAGTGTGGCGTAAATAAGGAAGGAGCCTGGGGGTACACCATAGTCGTCCACCAAACTCTCGAACGTGCTGAGAATCTTAACAGAGAAAAGATCGCAACTCGTGGTGAGGCCAGCCTCCACCCAGGAAGTCACATCCGGCCTCAATCGTAGCTCGGAGCAGCCAGGCAGCACTCCAAGGGATAGATCCGGCGCATAAGGTGGTAAGGGCGATTTTAGATCATGTAGGTAGTCCAACACGCCTTAGCCACACGCATAAGTGCATTCCCTCCTCCCTTGGGATTGAACCAAGAATGTTTACCCCAAGAAACAAAAGACAACAGTTATTTTGACTGAAAAGCTAAATAAGGATAGAATCAAACTGCATGAAATGTAAACCAAACAATCCCTGATGAATAAAAAGATGGATGGAGCGGCTGAGGCACAAAGTTGTTGAATAAAGTCAAACCATCCACTCAAAAAGGCCGGACTGGCCGTACTGGGCATCAGGCGTTTCCCTGGGACGCTGCAAAGGTGGGAGGCTCGTTTTGTTGGTGGGGGCCGGTTTTATAACAGTGCAGCAGTTTTAAAAGTACTGCAAATTTCTTGTATATCCAGCAGTTTTCAGGCAACAACAAAAGTGTCAAGAAAAATCAGGTGATTAATGTACCTTCTGGAGAGAGAGGGGAGTTTTGTCTAGTGGGAGTTTTGACTCATCTAAGGTAGCACAGAGGGTTAATATGCCTGCCGCAAAGAACATGTACCATGCATATCATAGAACAGTATTTTATGTGCATAGCTCAGTGGGTTACTGCTTTTGTCACAGAGAATCTCTTGTTACTGTGCAGTTCACAAGCTACAATCGTAATCTAGCACAGTGAGCTATGAACTGCCATCAAAGAGCTGCATGCAAACTGCATAATACAGGTTAGAACATTATGGTTTTTTTCCCAGTCTTTCATTATCCTGATGTTGATATAAAAGGTTTGTTTGGGTAGAAATAATTGTTATTATTAAAGTCAACCCTAACCACTGTGTTAAGTTTTGAATCCCAGGTTTGTGCATCTCCAGACCAACCACTCATAAAATGGCTACTAGTATGGATGACATGTGAATCCTACACCTTATAGTCCCCTTTGCCTTAGGTAACATTTTCTATAAAGTGAGTTACACACGTATGATTCATAGTCTCTATGTGTGTGTGATGTAAAGTGGTCAAACCATATACTAAATAATTGGAATGCGAACTGCAAAGGAGAACGGGACTTGGACCAAAGGACTTAGAAGAGCTTGGAGAACCAGGAACCACCCAATGTAAGTACCCAAGAACCCCAAGAGGCTGTGTGCAGAGTGGAAACACAGCTGCGTGTTCAATGGGAGTCAATAGAGAAGTCTCAGTTGCAATTTTAAAGAAAAGGGACCCTTCCCTGAGAACCCAGAAGAAACCCTTTGGAGGACAGAAGGTGGGGGAGCAACCCCACCCGTGGCTGGGTGACTTGGGAAGAAAGGCCTCTGGAGAAGTCTGTGAAGATGTCCGGTGGAATCCAAGTGTGGATTCTTGAAGGGGAGAACCTACAAGTAGAGGGGCCAGAGTCTATGCCAATCGAAGGTGACCAGAAGGCACTGAAGCACAATGTCCAGCCTTGTCAGGAAGCTCTGAGAGTTGACAAGGACCCCCTAGCTTTAGCTGTGGGGACCAGGTGATGCTGTAAAAGACCAGGAGCCGTACACGTGCTATCCCATTTTGGATACCAATTGGGGATTTGGTAGGGATGCCTAAAACACTACCCTTCCTCATACCAAATCTATATCAATTCAGTATCCCATTTTAGGAGAAGGAAAAACCTTTCCAATCGCTAAAATGGAATTAGTAAATACGAAACAGCATTTTCATGGTCACAAAGGCTGAATTGGAGACTTTGCGACTGCTAAAATGAGAAGTACATCTGGCTCATAGTGTGTCAACCTGAAATTTGACTTTTCAGGGATGTATAATTGCATTGTATCTAACTTTAGGTCTTTTTTGTATATTTTGATGAGGAATGATAAAAAAATAAGTTACTTACCTGTAACTGCAGTTCTCCAGTATTGGTATCCTTCATAGATTCACAAGCCTGAATCATTCCCCTTTGTCGGAGTGTGAGTTCCACGGTACCATAATAAAGCAGTATGTATCACTATCAAAGGCTATAATGGCAATGTAAAAAGTCAGTTTAATAGCCTATCTATGTCATTTTTTTATAAAAGGACCAAACTTGAACTATAACCAATCAGGCGACAGCACCCTCTATAACACTCCCAACAGAGGCTGAGTTACTCAGATTTTCAAGCACAAGTGGGAATAAATAATCCCGAGCTATATGGGGATCCTCTCAGGGGAAGAGGGTGGATCGCATGTGAATCTATGAAAGATACCAATACTGGAGAACTGCAGTTACAGGTAACTTATTTTCTTCTCCATTACTGGATCTTTCATATAGTATCAGCGCAAATAGCGGATGGTGGGTAGAAAATGTATACAGAACATATTCATATGCAATTTAATAAAATATATATATATATATATATATATATATATCCTACTGGCGTTAGCCAGTAGATAGTTAGGAATATATATATTACCTACGGAGCCCCCTTCTCTAAAAAAGAAAAGAAAAAAAGGCCCAGGAAATTGCTGGAGGCCCCGCCCCCTTTCTCACCACTCTGCAAATGCGCCTCCTGGGGCGCTGCTGGTTGGGGGATGTGGTCCCCTTGGCTCCAGAGCGTCCTTGGGGGCCAACAAAAAACAAGTTACTTACCTATACACTGTGGTTCTCCAGTATTGATATCTTTTATAGATTCACATGCTTGACTCTTCCCCGTCGTCATGGTGGGAGTCCCATGGTAACAGTAAAATAGCAGTATAAAAGCTGAAAGGACAATCTCCCTTGAAAATCAATAGCATTTAGTAACCAGTTAGCCTCATTAAAGAACATCCAAACTCCAGCCAATCACATCACAGACCCTTGAGTATCCATCCCCTGCAGGGCCACCATACCTCAGATTTCGAGCACGAGTGTAGTTAGTAAAATAATAGAGGTATGGAAAGGTGCACCTGTAAGGGGAGGAGGGAGGGCCGCATGTGAATCTATAAAAGATATCAATATTGGAGAACCACAGTGTACAGGTAAGTAACTTGTTTTTTCTCCAGTATTGTATCTTTTATAGATTCACATGCTTGAATCAGACTAGTAAGCAGTACATAATAGTTAATGGAGGTGGGAAAAACAGGTGAACCATCCCACCATGCAACATAGTATTATAACCAGAATCGCAAACAAGTAACAGGAGTTCTGCATATATAAGATATAAATAACATTTGCCAAAACCCAATAGAAGAACAAACACAGAATAGTGAAATAGGCAAGAAGTAATAATAATAATGATAATAAAAACTCTTAATAAACCTAAATAAAATGACGCCTACCTTAAGCGAACAGACGCCGAAGGGTCGCTTGATCAACGGCAACATCCGTCTTCCGCAAGGTATCCAGGCAGTAGTCCCTTGTGAAGGGATGGACGTTCGTCCATGTTGCCGCCCTGCAGATGTCTGGTAGAGACACTCCGGCAAACAGGGCAGAGGACGTTGCCATCTTCCTAGTGAACTGGGCAGTCACTTTAGATGTAAGCGGGCGTTCCGCTCTTTCATGGCAGTAAAGTATAGTAGAAGAAACCAAATGTGCAATTGAAGCTCTAGTCAAAGCCTGACCCTTCCTAGGGGCAGAG
Source organism: Calotriton arnoldi (assembly GCA_963921515.1). Lineage (NCBI taxonomy): Eukaryota > Metazoa > Chordata > Amphibia > Caudata > Salamandridae > Calotriton > Calotriton arnoldi. The sequence goes on from CAWUFW010000415.1 coordinate 569,000, forward strand.
AAGGCGATGAGGAGTTGGGTAGATTTATGGAAAGGTCTTGTCCTTTGAAGGTAAATTCAAACATCGTTTGATGTCCAAGGATTGGAGAGCTCTCTCCGCTGGTGTTGACGGAGCAGGAAAAAATGAAGGCAGGACAACAGGTTAATTCAGGTGGAACGTGGTAGGTACCTTTGGGATGAACGAAGGATTTGTGTGGAGCACCACCCTGTCCTGCTGGAATTGAAGGTAAGGTTCCGTTGCTGTGAAAGCTTGAATTTCACTAATACGTCTAGCAGACGTGATGGCTAAGTAAAAAGCTATCTTCCAAGAGAGGTATTTCAAATCACACTTGTGAATTGGTTCAAATGGTGATTTTGTGAGATGAGACGACACAATGTCCAATTGCAAGAGCACTGGAGGAGGTCGAACTGGTGGGTAGGCTCTAAAAAGACCTTTTATAAATTCCTTCACTAGTCTGCAGGACCATAGGGACGACTGACTTGAATGTCTCCTATACCTTAAAATTGCAGCCAAATGAACTTTAATTGAAGAATGAGAAAGGCCAGCCTTGGCCAGAGATAAGAGATATGGCAAAACATCCTCCGGAGGAGAAGAGAGTGAATGGCAGGAGTGTTTTGCACACCAGGAGCAGAATCTTTTCCATTTGGCTGAGTAACACTTGAGAGTGGAGGGAGCACGGGCCTTGTTGAGTATGGAATGGCACTCCTCAGAGATGGTTAAGTCACCAAACTCTGTGTGGTGAGGAGCCAGGCCGACAAGTGAAGAGAGTGAATCTGTGGATGAACCACTTGGCCTTCGGTCCATGGAAAGTAGACGTTCTGAAGGATGAAGACGTATTGGAGAAGCCTCTGATAGGCGAAACAGCTCTGTGAACCAGTATTGCCTTGCCCACGCCGAGGCAATGAGAATGATACGGCAAGGCTCCAGTTTCATCTTCTGTAGAACTTTTGGTATTAGTGGGAATTGAGGGAACGCGTAAGCAAACGCTCCTTCCCAGGAAAAATGGAAGGCGTTCTCCAGAGAACCTGGCTGAAGAAATCTGCTGGCTTAGAATTCGCATTTTCTGTTGAGTAATGTAGTGAACAGATCCAGGGTTGGCGATCCCCAACACTGAAACGTTTTTCCCAGCTGAACGGCATCCATCTCCCATTTGTGGCACTGCTTTGTATTTCTGCTGAGTGAATCAGCCCACTCGTTTAGCACCCCTGGAACGTGCTGGACTTGTAAGGAAATATTGTGGTGAATCAGCCAATTCTAAATTCGCTGTGCCAGACTTGAGAGAGCCAGAGATCCCGTCCCTCCTTGTTTCTGCAGATAGAACATGGTGGTTGTATTGTCCGTGCGGACGAGAATCGACGAACCCTTTATCCTTGGTAGGAAGGAACGGAGTCCTAGAAAAACTGCCTTCAGCTCCAACAGGTTGTTGTTGCATAAAGATTCCTGGTCCGACCACCTCCCGTGGACCTGAAGTTCCTGGAGGTGAGCTCCCCATCCCTCCATGGAAGCATCCGTTGTCATTATCATCAAAGGCTTCGGTGGAAGGAAGGATAGGCCTTGTGAGAGATTGCTTCTTAATGTCCACAAAGACATTGCCTTGATCATCTGAGGCGTGATTGACACGTTGTCGTCAAAGGAGGCTCGAGCTTGGATCCATTGGGCGTCAAGCTGCTCCTGAAGAGGTCTCATCCGCAATCGACAGTGAGGAATCAACAGGATGCAAGATGACATCATCCCCAACATTGATTTTTAAATCCTCACAGAAACGAACCTTCTTGAGGAAAGGGACTGAACCATCCTTAGAAGACGAGAAATTCTTTCCTCTGTGGGAAAAGCCATTGAGCGGTTGGTTGGTATCTAACATCGCTCCCAGAAACAACAGAGATTTGGAGGGAAGGAGTGAAGACTTTTATCTGTTGAGATTGAGACCCAGAGAGTGAAAAAGGTGAAGACAGGCGTTCGTGGACTCCTTTGCACTTTGAAATGTTGGGGCCTTGACCAACCAGTTGTCCAGATAGGGAAACACCTGGTGACCGGAACGCTGGAGATAGGCTGCTACTGGTGCCAAACATTTGGTGAAAACCCTGGGCGCAGACTTTAGCCCGAAAGGTAGCACCTTGAACTGGTAGTGGCACCCTGCCACCTAGAACCTGAGTAAACAACGGTGCTTTGGATGAATGGGAATATGAAGTACGCATCCAGAAGATCCAGGGAGGTCATGTAATCTCCTGAATCCAAGAGAAGGAGAATCTCCTGGAGCGACAACATCCTGTACAGCTGACTTTTGATGAACTTGTTCAACAACCTGAGGTCCATAACCTGCCTCCATTTTCCAGTCTTTTTCTTTATCAGAAAAAAGTGGGAGTAGAAGCCCAGGTTGTGCTGACTGCATGGCACTACCTCAATTGCCTGTTTGTCGAGAAGGATCTTTACCTCCCTTTTGAGAAGTGCCAGATGGCGGTGAGCAGTCTTTCTTGGGAGAAAATCCGGAGGTTGTTGAAGAAATTCCAGGGTGTGACCATGGTTGAAAACGTCTAACACCCATCTGTCGGACGAAATGGAGTTCCATGGAACGAAGCATTTGGAGCAGTTTCGAGCCAAATGTAGTGGAACTGGGGTGACAGGTGCCTGATAAATCTCATTGCCCTCTGTCTGCATCACGGTATTTCCCTCTGTATGCGGGGCGTCTTCGTGCTGGAGCCCTCATGTAAGTCGGTGCAGGTGTCTGTTGAAAGGACTGAGCAGAATATTGAGGTTGGAAACCTTGTTGGTAGTAGGGCTGAAAACGCTGCTGGAGCTGGGGACGAGATGAAAATTGGCCCCTTTCCCTCCTTTGAAAAGAGGAGAACCTCTTCTGTTGCAGATTGGCTAAAGATTTCGCCGTATCTGTGTCAGATTTGATAGCCTGAAGTGCCTCATCCACATGTTTACCAAACAGGTTCTCACCGTCGAATGGCATGTCAAGCACCTTAGTTTGGACTTCTGGGCGAAATGTTGTCGCTTTCAGCCAGCCTTGTCTGTGCAACACTGCAGCGCCTGCCATCTGCCTAAAGGCAGTAGAAGAAATGTCCATCGCCACATCGATGGCTTCCGATGAGGCTCTCTCTCCCTCTGCAAGTATATCTTTCGCTTCCTTCTTCTTGTCTTTAGGCAGAAATTCCAGAAAAGGAGCAATGTCCGACCACATCTGCCTATCGTACCACCCAAGGATGGCCATGGCATTGGAGGCTCTGATGGCTCTAGCCGCCAGCGCGGAGAATCTCTTCCCGACATTGTCCAACCTACGACCTTCCTTGTCTGGCGGGGTGGTACATGGTAAAGCAGGGCTCTAAGATTGTCTTTGAGCAGCCTGTATTATTACAGAATCAGGCTTCGGATGGCCAATGAGACATGAAGGAGAGTCCTCCGGCGCCCAGTACTTTTTGTCTAATTTTGAAATGACTGCTGGCACAGAAGCTGGATTTTTCATTAACTTAATGCCTTCATGCCACAAGAAGTCGACAATAGGGATTGCCCTAACAGAACGCTGCGTGGCAGCCTTGAAATCGTACAAGAAGCATTCCGCTTGCTTGACCGGCATGGGGAGGTCAAAGCGTTTCGACGCCCTCTCGAGAATGTCATGGAAGCCGCCAATATCTGCTGGAGGAGAATCAGCCACTGGCAGCGTGGGAGAAGGCGTTGTGTGTGTCTCAATCTATCCATTCATCATGGACATCAGAATCTACTTGTATCTCTCCTTCTCCCAATTGTTGGTCACCACTGTCTGATGCTCGAGCAGGAATCTGCAGGGGAGGTAAGGACTTTTGTTTTGGCGGAGCAGGTGGAGTTTCTGGATCTTGAATAACGACAGGCTCCTCTTGTCAATAAACTGGCTTCTGAGCAACATTAACCTCAGGGAAACGTTTATAGTAGTCACTGAGCATCGTACGTAAGTCTGTGACCAGTGACATCGGAACGTTAATGGAGGGTTCCTAAGGACGGTCCTCCTCTTCCTGCTCATAATAGGGGTAATGTTCTTGAAAGCTGTCCAAGAGCTGCATACCTGAGCGTCTGTCCGAAAAGGAATATTCACCTTCCAAGTACGCAGAAGGGTCATAAGGCTGGTCTTCTTCCTCTGATTCTTGGCACTTTACCCTCAGTTCAGAGGGGCTGTAAGCGGGGCCATAAGGACCTTCATCCTCCGATTCCTGAAAATCCAGGAGGTGAGAAGGAGTCAGAGGAGAAATTTTGGAAAAGTCCTGTAACAATGAAGAAATTGTTTTGGAGACTGGCATGCCCATTTTCTTCATCGACGGGATCGTCACCAGAGACTGCGCCGACGGAGTGGAAGTATCCATCGACGGAATGAAGACGCATGTCGACGATGCAGCACCCTACTGCACCATTGACGGCAAAGCTCTCGACGACGTCCAACTCCTTACAGAAGCCGTCAACGACATCACCACTTCAGTCTTCGTCAGCCGTCGTTGTCTTGACCATCGATGTCGCTGAAGAAACCGCCGACGGAGTCCCGTTCCGAGGTTCGTAGGCGGAGAATGCCTCGTCGACGAGCCCGTCGGCGGGCGGATTTTCTGTGAGGGAGTATGTGGTGCAGAAGGAGGAGCAAAACCAGAACTTTTTTGGGCATGAGACGAGTCAGGTTGCTCCTTTTTGGCCCTTTTTTCCACAAAAGACTCCTTGCTCTGAGATCTTGACTTTTTTGGATCTCTCTTGACTGAAGAAGGATCCTCTTCCTTCCTTTTCTTAGAAGAGGCATGAGGCCTCTCCTCACTCTCGGAGTCAGAATCCCTCACAGATTTTCTCTTTTGGAGCCAAATGAGAAGTCTTCCCTCATGATCTTTGAGGGTTTTTGAGGAAAAAGTCCGGCAGTGCTTACAGTCTTTAGGTTTGTGTTCTGGATAAAGGCAGTAAAAGCACTCTTTGTGAGGATCTTCAGAGAAGAGCCTGGACTTTCCACAAGTCTTGCAGGGCCTAAACAGTCCTTTTTTAGACTCTGACTTTCTGCAGCAAATACAGAAATAAAAGGGTAAACTCACTTTCTAGCAGCACCTCAGTTGAAGAGAAGGTTGAGGAAAAAGAAATGCTAGCTCAAAGTTGAAAAGTTCAAGGTAGAAACACTGTGACTGAGCAGAGCTCAGGGAGACTCCCTAACACACGACATGCGGTAAGAAATCTGAGGTATGGTGGCCCTGCAGGGGATGGATACTCAAGGGTCTGTGATGTGATTGGCTGGAGTTTGGATGTTCTTTAATGAGGCTAACTAGTTACTAAATGCTATTGATTTTCAAAGGAGATTGTCCTTTTAGCTTTTATACTATTTTACTGTTACCGTGGGCCTCCCACCATGACGACAGGGAAGATTCAAGCATGTGAATTTATAAAAGATACAATACTGGAGAAGCCATCCTGCTACCTCCAGTAAGTCCCATACAGGAGGAAGGCTGAGAGGACTTTGGAGGCCACGCCCCCTTCCTCCACCACTCTGCAAACGCGCCTCCTGGTACACTACTGGTTGGGGAATTAATTCCACTTTACTCCTGTGGGCCTCTGGACTAAAGCGGACTTCTTCCCCCAACCAATAGTGTGCCAGGAGGCACGTTTGCAGAGTAGTGGAGAAAGGGGCCTCAGACGACCTTTCAACAATCCAGCTGTATGGGTCTTACTAGAGGTAACCCCTCCTGTTACCTCCAGTAAGTACCACACAGCAGGATTGCTAAGAGGTCTTCGGAGGCCATGCCCCCTTTCTCCACCACTCTGCAAACACATCTCCTGGCGCCCCCAGTGGTTGGGGGATAAAGTCCACTTTTCTCCCGGGGGCGGAAAGGAGGCCAAGGAGCCCTCCTGGTACTTCCTGTAAGTCCTAAACAGCGGGATTCCTGAGAGCTGGTCAGAGGCCCAGACCCCTTTCTCCACCATTGTGCAAACGAGACTACTACTTAAAAAAACATAGAAATTCACTGAAAAAACCAAAGGTTACAGGAATGTTATAGTTAGGAATTAGCATTTCAAAAACTTTAGAAATTCACTGAAAAAAACAAAGGTTACAGGGACTTTATCATTAGGCTCAGGTTATACTTGTACAAAACCAGTGAATTTCGGCAGTTATAGTTAGCTGAAGTAACTATAACTTGCGAACCCCGCAATGCACTTCTTATGAGCTCACATATTACATCACTCATGACATGGTCAGTGACATCACTGATGACATCACTCATGACAACTCAAACGACATCACAGAATCACTGACACACCCACTCACACCCCATAGAACCTTTCATACACCAACTCCCACTCAAACAGTCACAAACCCTTTCACAGACCCATATCAGTACTAACACACCCACTCACTGATTCATAGATCTACACACACATATACTCACCCATACAGCCACTCATACACCCACTCAGTCACTAATACAACCACTGACATATCCACTTATACACCCATACAGCCACTCACACACGGAGTCAGTCACTCATAGAGCTACTCACACAGCTTGTCACTCTACCATACAGTCAATCACACAGCCACTTACTCACCTATACAGATACACAACCCCCTCTCACTTACTCATACAGATACTAACACATACTCACTCACCTATACAGTCAATGACACAAGCACACACTCACCCATACAGCCACTCTCACATTCACTCACTCACACATACAGTCACTCATATACCCAATCACTCAAATATGCTACAGTTCACATACCCAGTTACTCACCCATACAGTCAGTCATACCCAAGATTAGTCTGACTTTTCCTGTGTCTTCATCAGCCTCTGAATATTCTGTCACCTTGTATCTTAACAAAGTTTGCCTTTCAGTGGATTGCACCTTCATTGCTGTATTATGTAATATTTCATTTTGATATCCCCTTTGCCTAAACCTACTCAGACATTCACTGGCAGATTTAATATAGTCTTCCGGGAGTGTACAGTTCCGTTTTAAACGTAACAACTCCCCATAGGGGATACTATGAATCAAATTTCTGGGGTGCTGACTCCTAAAGTGTAAGACAGTGTTGCCCGCTGTAGGCTTTCTATATAGCTTTGTACAGATCTCATCTTCAGCCACAAACACTAGGAGATCCAAGAAAGGCACCTCTTCTTTGCTAATATGACTCGTAAATTTGAGATTGAATGGATTGTCATTTAGAACTCTAATGTAGTCCTCTGCCTCCCTGATTTCTAGCATGAAGTTTTGAATGCTTTGGCTAAAATTGATTATTTGTATGGTATCTGCCTGATAAAATGCCCATCTTAAAATGGCCGCCATATTATCACTTCAAAGCGACCTTTTTGGAAGTCCTTTGTTTGTTCTTTGTAAATAGCACTTTAACGAATGAGACTGTGTGTTATTTAAAGGTCATTATTTTAATGTTTGACTAACACTGACGAAGGCCAGGTGGCTGATACGCGTGTGTTAGCTTCCTGATCTCCGAAGCACACTGGAATAAATGAATTTGAAATATATTGAGCCCGAGTGCGCAGCCTTCTGTTTTCATGTGTGGAGACGGTGTGGGTTGAAAGTATTGTCGCGGTCCGCCTCCGCGAGCTGCTGCACCCGCACTTCTGAGAGCAGCGAATTTTGGCGGATTCTCTCGTGTGGTAATATATATATATATATATATATATACATACGTATATACATATATACATATACACACACATATATACATATACACACACATATATACATATACACACACATATATACATATACACACACATCTATACATATACACACACACATATATATACATATACACATATATACATATACACATATATACATATACACATACACACATATACACATATACACATACACATATATACATATACATATACACATACACATATATACATATACACATATACACATATACACATATACATATATATACATATATACATATCCCCTGCTGCGCCAGTCACAAAGGGAATCTTTCCCCTCATGTGGACCCTTCTCTTCCCTTTGTGACTGGCGCAGCAGGGGATTCTATTAAAGCAGGCAGTCTTGAGGGGTGGCAGCCTGATGGAGAACCCCCAACTACATTGTAGGCCAGCCCACCTCCTTCCACCCACTTCTCCTGCAGCCGGAGTGCCCACCGAATCATGGGAGTGGGCACGATTCCACCACAAATCGCTTGCCACAGGAGGGTGGGCCGATAGTACGTTTTTGAGAGTTGCACTAAAGACAACCTCAGCGTATACTTGAACGAGGACGCACTCTAGCTGGAACTCATTACAGGGAAGCCGCGGAGGCCTCGAAGAGATCAGTTTCCAGCGGCTGCCAAACTAAAGAAATGAGCAGGGATCGTATCCAGGCCTCGGAATTCCCACGTCGACGCGAGGTGAAGATTGCTTGTTGCGCCTCCCCGCAGCTCAGAATTTGCACGTTTTGATTAGCGCACACATCGCTTCACATAGATCTGCCGTCCCTGCCTTAATGAAGCCATATTTCTGCCTTGAGCCACTTAGCACTGTAACCGAATCCCCACATCATGGTGAAAAGAGTTGGAGGTGGGCACAAAAGTAACAAAATGTATACCCAAGTACCATGTTTTTCGGAGTCAAACTTTATCAAGAGCATCAACTTTATAAAAGCCTTGATATGCAAAATATGTCATTGATAATTCTGTGACATGCGTGACGTAGCGCAAATTGGGGACACAACACCACCCGTACACCATTTACCACTAAACAGTTGTGCCACCAGTGCAATTTATGTACTCTAGTTCTTAGATTTTAGGAAAAGCAAGATGTACATGGTCAAAAATGTAGAGCCTCTGCAGTGGTCTCCAAGGCACAAGCAGCTTGTGAAAAAGCTGCTGAGGATTGACAGGTTTCAGCCTGAGGTCAGCAGCAGTCGAGGGCCCCCTGTCAGAGAAGCCAGGGCTTGCAAAAAAACTTTCAGTGAGTTTAAATAGGTCAGGCACGCCTTTGGGGTGCCTTCATGGAACGGGAGCTTTCCATGCAGACATGGCTTTTTTATATGCACTCATAATTATGGACTCCAACATGCAGATTTAGTAGAAGCCATCAAATTGATCTGGTGAAGGGTTCAACACCCTGCACGATTCAAAACCCTGTATGTCTACAGGTGGGAGGAGACAAGGACCTATACTCAAGGTCACCCCAAGCCAACCCCGTTCCTATGAAAGGCCAGCAGGGCTGGGTCACAGTCATGCGCATGTTAGGGACTCCAATACTGGGGGATGCCCCACCAGGCCAGAGCATCTGAACGACTACCGTAGAGTAAGTCGCATGACAGAAGACACCTTGGCACACAACTGACTCCTCCTCAGACCTGCCAGCCTTGAGGGGTGGCAGCCTGATGGAGAACCCCCAACTACATTGTAGGCCAGCCCACCTCCTTCCACCCACTTCTCCTGCAGCCGGAGTGCCCACCGAATCATGGGAGTGGGCACGATTCCACCACAAATCGCTTGCTACAGGAGGGTGGGCCGATATTACGTTTTTGAGAGTTGCACTAAAGACAACCTCAGCGTATACTTGCACGAGGACGCACTCTAGCTGGAACTCATTACAGGGAAGCTGCGGAGGCCTCGGAGAGATCAGTTTCCAGCGGCTGCCAAACTAAAGAAATGAGCAGGGATGGTATCCAGGCCTCGGAATTCCCAAGTCGACGCAAGGTGAAGATTGCTTGTTGTGCCTCCCCTGCAGAGCAGAGTTTGCACGTTTTGATTAGCGCACACATCGCTTCACATAGATCTGCCGTCCCTGCCTTAATGAAGCCATATTTCTGCCTTGAGCCACTTAGCACTGTAACCGAATCCCCGCATCATGGCAGACACTATGAAAACACCACCTCACACCTGGCAAGCACCCGTGTTCCTAACACTCCGCACTCCATTCTCGAGCTGCGGTAAAAATAAATAGAGGTGCACACAGTACCAGGTAAACAACATGTTCAAGTGTCGCTCCATTTGCTGAGAAATTAGGAAAACGTATAGGTATAACCAGTGCTTTAAATGGGAAAAAATAAGTGCAGGTACTCATTAAAATGAGCTACGAGGTGTAGTGAGGGGGCGGGGCTAGGGGCGGGGCTAAGGGCAAGACATGATGATACTTAACAACTTCTATATTAGTTGCAGCACATACCAAAACACATGAGAAATGTGTTTATATAAACAAAGCAGGTTAACTCAGACAAAATGAAAGAGAAATGGGATAATATGTTAACATTTCCTTTTTTTTTGCAATAGTTGCACCTTCGTTCAAATTTCTTTTATTAATTTAAGAGAGAGAGTATAAATAATTAAGGTACAACAGCATGTAATACATAAAAACCATCTCGAACAATAAATAGTTAATAAAAAGCATAAATATGAGCAATATGATAAATAGTGGATAAACCCTAATACAAGCAGATAAATAAGAACGTATTTGTGTGAATTCATTTGTACTACATTTAAATAAAAAGGATTGAACACAAAAAAAAGAAGAAAAAAAGAAAAGAAAATAATGAGAAAATAGAGAGCGTGAAAGGAGAAAAGAAGAAAAGAGAAAAAGAGAAAGAGAGAAAGGGACTCCAGTCTTACTGAAATAAAAAGGGAAAATCAATCAGCGGAGAAAAAAGGATACTGAGCCACTAGGCCCTGAGAAGCTAAATGGATATATTTGTCAAGCGATCTCCAGACACCAGAAGAGATAGAGGGGTATATTGTTTCTCCTCCATCGAAGTGTGAGCACCGCGGAGAAACGATACCCATGCCCACCATGTATGATATGATAAGGAATTAAAGGATTTCCATTCTGACAAAATAATCTTAACAGCTATGGATAGCAGTTAATCCAGAAGTTGTAAATCTAACTCGTCTAAAGGAAGTGGAGATGGAGCTGCCCAAGGACCCAACAAAACTAAAGGAAAGGAAAGCTCAAAGTGAATATTAAAAATTAGTAATAAATGCTTATGGATTAGTTGCACCTTCTTAATGTCATACTGTTAATTGCCGTTTGGCACAATACTATATATTTTTGAGCACGCGAGTAGGAAGAAACTGAAAATACCCCCACGTCGAACCAAAGCTCTTATGGCACCAAACCAATGAAGCAACTCATCATGACTCTCCCCAGAAGATCTCTTGTCTCTTCCATCGATCTATCCATTTATCCTACCATTTACCTGCTAATGTCCACCATTTAACCTTTATATTCTATCGTCTATTCAGTCTTTCATCAATCATTCAGTTTTTCACCATTCCGTCTATCCACCCTTCATTTCCAAACCTATCCATCCATCCATCTCCAAACCTATCCATTCATCCTTTCACTCATCCATCTCTTTATCCACCCTTTCCCTCATCAATCAATCCTTTCGCTCATCCATCCATCAACCCTATCACTCCTTTATTCCATCCACCCTATCACTCCTTTATTCCATCCACCCTTTCACTCAATCCCTCCTTTCACTCATCCATCATTCACCCTTTCATCCATCCTCCCTACCTTTCATTCATCCATCCAATCTTTCACTTATCCACCCATCATCCGCCCTTTTATCCAATCATCCACCCTCTTTCACCCATGCATGCTTTCACTCATCCATCCATCTATTCATCCATCCATCTATACATCCACCCTTGCTCACTCATCCATCCACTCACTCACCCACCCTCCCTTTTACGTTATTTATGAATCTTTGTCGCCGGGCAGACATGTACAAACAAAGTGCCACCCATTTTCTTTAAAATACCTACTGAGAGTGTCTGGATTCTCTCTCTCTCTCACTTTTTTTCTTACAAAAACAGGCATACACACAAACATAGCAGACACACAAAAGACTAAGGTAGATGAAAGCCATCTTTTCTCTTCACCTACCATGGCTTTTTTAATTGCCAGCATGGCCGGACTGGCCTTAGCCTGATTGCCACTGCCAGGGCACAGACATGATTCCTGTGCTTGCAGGAATGCACAGGATAGTGTGAATGTGATTGGCAGCACAGGGCCTGAATGGACCCTGCTCTGTCAAGCACAGCGTGATGGTGACCACCGGACATTATTCAAATGAGCCCTGCTGAATAGCTCAGCTGGGGCTCAGATAGGGGGGGGGGGCTGCAGAAGCAGCGCCTTGGCTGCCAGAGACACGTTCCACTCCTGCTCACCAGCACAGGCAATGAGCCTACCTCTCATGTGTACCGGTACTCTCCACGGCAGTAGAGAAGTGCCGGTACTCAGAGTTATAAATCTAAGAAGTGCCGGTACTCCGTACCGGTGAGTACCGGCCCATTTAAAGCACTGGGTATAACTTCACATTATGGATGACGCCTAGAAGCACAGTAAACGTAGACTTCAGTATTACCATAACTGCACACTTCCACTTCGAACATGTCGCGGCAGGAACTCGATTCCTTTCCCTGCAAACAGACTGTGTGAGCACTTCCTCCCCTGTTGACCATTGATTAGACCAGTTAGGCAGCGCACACCAGCTAATGAATGGCCTCTTAGCGTTGTCTGTAATCTATGCCTCGCTTGAAGGATGAAAGGCAGAGTCAGCCCGGCAGGGATTCCTGCCTGAGATTTGAAGGATCTCCAGCGGGACTTAACCCCCCTACGCTGATATTTACACTCAAAAGGCCTGCTTTAGGAATCATCTGGGGGGAGATTGTCCTGACTTTGACAACACTGGCAAGAACTTGTTTGAGACTTAAGTCCTTGTGCATGAAAGGGTGTCTCTGATTGTAATAATTACCACACGGATACAGTGCTAATCAGACCTAATTGCCACAGTGGATGCTCTCACTTGTTTTTGGCAAACAGCACGAAAGCAAAATCCAAAGAGCATCAATGCCTCGGCTAAGCAGGAGGCAGGGAGAGAGTTTTTGACATACACTGACAAGCTTTAACATCATCATATCTCCTAATACAACAGACGGTCCCTTAATCCCTGTCTGTCGCTGCCTATGATCTCCTAGGATCCAAGAAGGTGAGGGTGCATTTTTTTAACACTGTATATTTAAGAGTCTGTTGACACCACATGCCTCTTTGTATTAAAATGCCCGCGATGCTTACGTGCATTGTGTTCGAGTGTCAAACGTAAAAACATGGACTGAACAACTATTGACAGGCAAATATCTGCCCCGGGGAGGTGGCGGTCCCCGGGGGCCCTCGTGGGCCCCCGCTATATAATTACAGATTGCCCCCGGGACCTGGCCCACACGGAGGCTTAAGGAAAACAAAGCGCGGGATCCCGTGCTTCTTTTTAAAAAAATCTCAGCTGGATTCGCGCACCCTGCGTGAAGTCAGCCGATTTTTTTTTTAATTCTTTTTTTGGCCCCGAGGGTCCTTATGGGACCCCTGAGCAGGCCTAGGGGGTCAGGGTGTTTCTACCCTGCCCCCTTTTCTTTTTTTAAATAATTTTTTTAATTGTTTTCTTGTGACTCAAGTCAAAAGATGGCTGCCAACACTTCCTGGTTTGGAGTGTTGGCAGCCAATCAGAATGAAGCTCGGGAAGGTTCGCGAATCCTCCTCGGTGCTCAGATATATAAATATTTTTTTTTTTAATTTCTCAGGAACTACTGAACGGATTTCCACCATTTAAAAAAAGATCGCTTTCTGAACCAAGACCTACCTTTTTGCCAAATTTGGTGTAATTCCGATCAGCAGTTGGGGCTATAGCCTGTTCCAAAAATTCCTATGGAAATTAACATGGGGAAAACGCGTTTTGGGACCCCCCTTTTTTCTCATCCCCGCTTGACAAATCACCCCGAAACTTTCAAGACAGGAGCTGACCTGAGTGAACCATTAGTTTTGAAAATTTCGCGAACATTCGTCAAACGGCGCCAAAGATATTGGCAAAAGAAAAAATGCTTTTTGAATAGAAACAAGGTCCTAATTATAACAGTCGCCAGTAGGTAATATACATATATATATATTTTTATATATATATACACACATTTACACACTCAGAAACCTCCACCCAGAAACCCCCACAAAGCCACATACGATGCGCATGTCCTCCACTGGTGGAGATTCATAGATGACGTGTGTGTGGTATGGAGAGGGTCTGTGGAATCTGCCGAACAATTTGTTGAGGCTATTAACATCAATATGCTCAATTTGAATTTTACCGCACACATTAGCAACAAGTGTGTGCAATTTCTGGATGTGGAACTATACATTGAGGGCAACATCATACATACTAAACTTCATAGGAAGAGTACTGCTGGCAACTCTATACTCCATGCCAGAAGCTCCCACCCTAACCATCTCATCAGGAGTATCCCCTATGGGGAATTTTTGAGAATCCGGAGGATTTGTAGTTCAGAGGCAGACCTCTATATTTGCCAGTCAGAAGTTCTCCTGCGTTTCAGTGCACGGGGTTACAAAACCAAGGAGTTGATACTAGCATTGAACAGGGCTAACAGTCACAGCAGAGAGGAATGCTTGCAGGTCAACATTGCAAATACCAATCCAATATTGGCCATTCCCACCCAGTCAACTGAACCTTCCGACTCAGTCAGATTGATAACCACTTATAGTCGCCAAGAGAAACAGATAAGGAAGATTATTTACAATCCCTGGCCTATAGTTCTGTCGGACATGACTTTGTCCCAAAACTTACCAGAACTTCCTTCACTAACCTTCAGACGTGCCCCCTCTATGAGAGATGCACTTGTCAAAAGTAGCCCGGAAGTTAGTGTCTCTAGCACATGGTTATCTCACAGGACAGGATATTTCAAATGTAGCTCCTGTCGAGCGTGTAAGTTTGGTAAAAATACTGTAGAATATACCACAGCGTTTGAGTCTAAACCTACTAAAATCCAGGGCCATTACACCTGTCGGACAGATTTTGTGGTCTATATATTGGCGTGTACCTGTCAATTGAAATATGTTGGTAGCACGAAGCTCCAAGTTTTTAACAGGATACTCCAACATCTCCGCGCTGTGGTAAACTCAGATCCAAATTATCCGGTTGCTCGACATCTGAAATTAGTCCATAACAACAATTTAAATGACTTGAGTTACTTTGTAATAGGTTCAGTGCCTAAATCAATTCGGGGTGGCAATAGGGAAAAACAATTACGCCAGCTTGACTCCCAGTTTATCCTGTTATTAGACACTAAAATACCCAACGGCCTAAATACAGGGGAGGACTTGCACATTTTCTTATAGTCTGGCTAGTTTTTGGTCCTGAACTGGTGTATCTGTTTTTTAACCTGTTTTTTAACCTGGTTTTAACACCATCTATTCTATGTACTGTGTCCTTTGATGAGGAATACCATGTATCAATGTTGTTATTCCAGTTGCAACAGTCGTATGTTTACTGTGCATCAGCACTTTATTTACACATGAATTGTACTGGTATTGGTGGTATGTAACATTTTTTGTGTTGATGAAATTACTCCATTTAGCACTCAGTCATATGTTTACTGTACACTTGCACTTTATTTATATATGAATTGGGCGTGCCTTAGGCTTTGCGAATCTTTTAATGCCACTTATCATACATCATAAATCTGCAAATTTTAGCGTTTTGCACATTTTTGCACTTGCACTTTAGCTTTTAGCACTTTATAAGAGCGTACAATAGTGATGGATGAGTACTTGACCATCCTGGGTATTATAAAAGAATATATCAATTTAGTAGAACTGTTTAATTATTTCAGGATGCGACATAATTCACCACTTGGTTGAATCTTAGACATTTTTAATACATTCGTATGTATTTCAGAGTTTTTATCCTGGTTTTACGGTTCTTTACATATGTTTCATTTTTCTCATTCTTTACCCTTATGAATTGACACTTGCTTTTACAAATCAATCTATGTATTTGTTTGGGCTAATGTTCATAATGTCAAGTATGTTTTCCATCTCTATAGCTCAGGGGTGTGGTTGAATATCGCCAACCAAGGATGTGGTCACTATTTAATGGCTGTAATTGGTCCAGCGCGTCATGTGATCAAGACCGTGGAAACGCGGTCGAAACGCGTCATCCTGGGCACTTGCTGTTTCACTAATGGATGTTGATGATTTCTTTCTGCAATAAAGCACTGCATTTCTTCTAAAACAACACGCTATGGTCCGTACCTGATTCCTGCCATGGCTATGGTGATTCAGGATTGTGGTTTCTTCATGTGATTTTGGTGGAGCTCGGCTGTCTCCGACATTGCTGACCCTCCCTCTAACTTGTGGCTGACCGGCATACAGTCGTCATCGCGGAAGCGATTCGTTTTCAACCCGGAAGGAGTATTGTCCGTGTCAGCCCCCCGCAGTTGTGAATCGATGGACTGTTGAACCTGCGTTTCCTACGGAATATTCGGTGGCGCCCGAGGAGTCGGAGGACGCCAAGGAGCCAAACGAGTCACTCCGTGGTAAGCCGGCCTGGAACTTCATAGTGACATTTGCGGGTGGAGGGATAGTGTTGAAGAGTTGAGTGCTCCATAATCATTTTTAGAGTACCACCGTGCGTATAAATATATTGCAGTGTATCTAGCACACATGTCTACAGCTGACGCACTGCGGGAGCGTGAGGCCGCGGCAGAAGCCCTTTTCCTTAATTTACCGGATGTTGACGAAGTGCAAAGTGGGCATAACAAAAATTCCAACACAAACAATGATGTGAAATCATTACTCAAAAACCTGGAGAAATTGTTAAGAACTGAATTAACGAAATGGTGGGAGAAAAGTATAAAGAAGTAAATAGGATCCCACGAGGACTAAAGGTTATGATAACGCCCACTTTTGAGAACCCAAATCCACTCATGCTGAAGGAGTGGGCTACAAACAATTTAGAGGCTTCAATGAACATGGCATCTATTCTAATAAAATATTCGGAAATAGACAGAGCAGAGATCCTCAAGGAAATCGACAAAGTGAACGGTCTGTTGGAAGCGCATGATCAAAAAGATCAGATCAAGAAAGGCCGTGAGGAAATAGAGTCTCGTCTAAAAAAAGCATGAAGATACCATAAAAGCACGCAAAATCTTTAAATTTGCTAGGGACAAGCGAGATTATGAGACTGGCAGGATATTTACTTTCTCTAAAAAGTTTGACACCGTAAAGAGACAAGCGCTGGCCACGAAAACATCAACGGTTGCAACACCAGCCCAATTGGACTTGGAACCGTCCTGCTCTGACATGAGCTCTGCATTGAGCAGCAGTGGTTCTGATGATAGTAGGGACACTAATGTGAATGCACAACTGCCTACAAACTTTACATCAGCTGAGGAGTTGAATTTTTTACGTCAAGATCGCCGCCATACTTTGCGGGCGCGCAATCCTGTGAACAAACAAGGAGAAGGAGAAATCAACACAGGAGGCAAAGGCGTAAACTCCGGAGGCAACTACAAAGGCAGAGGCGGGAGAATCAAGAAGTGGTCCCAACAATAAACAGAATAGATAACACTATCATCAATCTCTCTGATATTGTCCTATCTACTGCAGAAACACAGCTTCTTTCACGGGGCCTCTCTTTTTGTCCCACTAACAGCTTTAAGTATGTGCAGTCAAGAGTGGATGTTTTCAAGTTTATTCGGAAACTCAAGCTTCTCAAATTTTACAAGCTAAAAAATTCAACTGAGGTTACCTCTACTATCAGGCAACCCACCGCGACTTCTTCTACTTTACAAGTATCTGACATCAATACACTCAGATTGATGCACTCATTGTCCAAAAATGATGATACCACACCCAGTTCCACACAAGATGATTTGCAGGAAGTTGGCATTAGTTGCAGCAATCCTACCAATAGCCCCTTTCGTCCGCCTTCTACATTCATTCCAATCATGCCCAAGCACGCAATTGATGTATTTAGTGATTGTGTCATCGAGGAACTAAAGAAATTAAATAGAACTGTCATGCACAAGGACAATCAAAGAAGGCATTTGGATGTGCAGTTTTCCAACCTCATGCGCAAGCTCAGAGATAATAACAGCTTGATCATTAACAAGGCGGAAAAAGGGGGCAACATAGTGCTGTGGCCTAAGGACCTCTACATGAAGGAGGCCCTACGCCACCTAAACGATGCTGTGTGCTACAGAAAAGCCTCCTTCAGTGATCTCAGACAAGTCAAGGACATGATTTTTAAGGATCTAGCCCAGTGGAAACGCATGGGCCTTCTTAGTAAAAATGAATTCTGCTTTTTTAAAAATGAACACCCTATAACACCAATGTTATACTTTATTCCCAAAGTTCATAAGAAGGTAACACCGGTTCCAGGGAGACCCATAATATCAGCTCAGAGAAGTCTCTTAGAGCCCATGTCAAAATATGTTGATTATTTTCTACATGAATTTGTCAAAAATCTCCCTTCTTTTATCAAGGATACTGGCCATTTTTTATCTAAGCTTCAAACCGTCAAATGGGAAGAGGATTGTCTATTTATTGTAATGGACATCAGCTCACTATACACAAGCATTCACCATTCAGATGGTATTGAAGCGGTCAGATACTATCTGGGTAAACGCAGTATTCATTTATATGACCACAATGCAATGATTGTAAAAATGATTGAGACTTGTCTTTTGAACAATTACTTTCTGTTTGACAAGGAGGTTCACCAGCAGCTCCGAGGGGTGGCGATGGGGGCATGCTTCTCCCCCAGCTATGCGTGTTTACATGTTGGCTGGTGGGAGGAGCATGTCCTCAGAAACCTCCACAAAGCCACATGCCATGCGCATGTCCTCCACTGGTGGAGATTCATAGATGACGTGTGGTATGGAGAGGGTCTGTGGAATCTGCCGAACAATTTGTTGAGGCTATTAACATCAATATGCTCAATTTGAATTTTACCGCACACATTAGCAACAAGTGTGTGCAATTTCTGGATGTGGAACTATACATTGAGGGCAACATCATACATACTAAACTTCATAGGAAGAGTACTGCTGGCAACTCTATACTCCATGCCAGAAGCTCCCACCCTAACCATCTCATCCGGAGTATACCCTATGGGGAATTTTTGAGAATCCAGAGGATTTGTAGTTCAGAGGGAGACCTCAATATTTGCCAGTCAGAAGCTCTCCAGCATTTCAGTGCATGGGGTTACAAAACCAAGGAGTTGATACTAGCATTGAACAGGGCTAACAGTCACAGCAGAGAGGAATGCTTGCAGGTCAACATTGCAAATACCAATCTAATATTGGCCATTCCCACCCAGTTAACTGAACCTTCCGACTCAGTCAGATTGATAACCACTTATAGTCGCCAAGAGAAACAGATAAGGAAGATTATTTACAATCACTGGCCTATAGTTCTGTCGGACATGACTTTGTCCCAAAACTTACCAGAACTTCCTTCACTAACCTTCAGACGTGCCCCCTCTATGAGAGATGCACTTGTCAAAAGTAGCCCGGAAGTTAGTGTCTCTAGCACATGGTTATCTCACAGGACAGGATTTTTCAAAAGTAGCTCCCGTCGAGCGTGTAAGTTTGGTAA
This sequence comes from Calotriton arnoldi, assembly GCA_963921515.1. Classification (NCBI taxonomy): domain Eukaryota; kingdom Metazoa; phylum Chordata; class Amphibia; order Caudata; family Salamandridae; genus Calotriton; species Calotriton arnoldi. The sequence continues at coordinate 588,407 of CAWUFW010000415.1, forward strand.
AAATACTGTAGAATATACCACAGCGTTTGAGTCTAAACCTACTAAAATCCAGGGCCATTACACCTGTTGGACAGATTTTGCTGTCTAAATATTGGAGTGTACCTGCCAATTGAAATATGTTGGTAGCACGAAGCTCCAAGTTTTTAACAGGATACTCCAACATCTCCGCGCTGTGGTAAACTCAGATCCAAAATTATCCGGTTGCTCGACATCTGAAATTAGTCCATAACAACAATTTAAATGACTTGAGTTACTGTGTAATAGGTTCAGTGCCTAAATCAATTTGGGGTGGCAACAGGAAAAACAATTACGCCAGCTTGAGTCCCAATTTATCCTGTTATTAGACACTAAGATGCCTAACGGCCTAAATACAGGGGAGGACTTGCACAGTTTCTTATAGTCTGGCTAGTTTTTGGTCCTGAACTGGTGTATCTGTTTTTTAACCTGTTTTTTTAACCTGGTTTTTAACGTGTTTTTTTAACCTGGTTTTTAACCTGGTTTTAACCCTATCTATTCTATGTACTGTGTCCTTTGATGAGGAATACCATGTATCAATGTTGTTATTCCAGTTGCAACAGTCGTATGTTTACTGTGCATCAGCACTTTATTTACACATGAATTGTACTGGTATTGGTGGTATGTAAAAAATTTTGTGTTGATGAAATTACTCCATTTAGCACTCAGTCATATGTTTACTGTGCACTTGCGCTTTATTTATATATGAATTGGGTGTGCCTTAGGCTTTGCGAATCTTTCAATGCCACTTATCATAGATCATAAATCTGCACATTTTGGCGTTTGGCACATTTTTGCACTTGCACTTTAGCTTTTAGTACTTTATGGGAGCGTACAATAGTGATGGATGAGTACTTGGCCATCCTGGGTATTATAAAAGAATATATCAATTTAGTAGAACTGTTTAATTATTTCAGGATGCGACATAATTCACCACTTGGTTGAATCTTAGACATTTTTAATACATTTGTATGTATTTCAGTGTTTTTATCCTGGTTTTACGGTTCTTTACATATGTTTCATTTTTCTCATTCTTTACCCTTATGAATTGACACTTGCTTTTACAGATATATAGATAGATATATAGACAGTTATATATATATATATACATATATATATATATAGATATATAGATAGATATATAGATATATATCCAAAGGTTACAGGGATGTTATAGTTAGGCTCAGGTTTCACTCGTACAAAACCAGTGAAATTAAGCAGTTATAGTTGGCTGAGCTAGCTATAACTCACCCCTCCCGCAATGCACTGCTTATGACCGCACATATTACATCACTCATGACATATATAGCTATATATCATGCATTAAAACCTGCATAAACACATGGAAACAAAAGGGGCTCCACTTATTGAAATAGATGGTGCAGTAAAACCTGTCCAACCGCTGTATCACTGCACTGTGCCTATTCGAGGCAATAATGATGTGTGAATATATGCACAATCTTTCAAGTCGCAGTACGACAGATCCTCTCAAGAGGCACTTCCGCAAAGTAGTTGAGGTGGAAACTGCCCTATTTGAGTGCACCCTGGTTTTTGCTGTGAGGAGTTTGCTAGCCTTTGAATGGCAGAAACTGGATTGCAGCTGCAATTCATCAAATGTGATAGTTGCCATCATGACTGGAGCACCTTTACGAATGTGTCCATCTGAGTACAACAATGGGTCAGTTCTCATGAGCTGTTTAGTGCGATGTAATAAGAATTTTAGTTATCTTTTGATACCTAGCTAATGATAAGACCTCTCAGATGGTGATGTTGAATTCGGGAAAAAAGTCTGAAATATTATAGGTTCATTGAGGCGAAAATCCGAAGGAACCTTCTTTACCTTGATTCTGAGAAGTACTAAATTGCCTGTGAGGCACAAGAAGGGTTCTTGAGTTGAGAAAACCTGTATCTCCTCTACACTCCTGGCTGGAGTGAGTGCTAGTAACCAGGCGACCTTCCATGTATGAGGTCTGATCTATGTATGGGTTCGAATTAACTCTTCATGAGTTGAAATAGAATTATGTTCATGTGCCAGTCCTGGGGGAAAAAACTCTGAATACTTCTTTGATGAACTGTTTGATGATTCTGCTAGAGCAGAAAGAGAGAAATGTGATGAGCGTCTATATCTTGATATTGCTACAAGCCGTACCTTAACAGACGTATGTACGAACCGTGACTGAGAGGAGATAGAGTAGTTATCTGCCAGATTATGCTAGTAGAGAATGCACGTTTGATTTCTGGCACCATAGGCAGAAACATTTTCATTATGGTTTACGTCTATATCGTGGCTTCCGCCTTGACTTGCAGAGAATATACCTGCAGTCCTGAGGAATATTGAGATCTTCGAATTCATGGAATTTAGGAGCCGTGTGGATAAGAGGGGAGAGGTCAGGTGAGTGTGAAGGACCTGGACTTAGTTCATCATCGAAAGTTTACAGGATGTTGGTGGGTGAACGTGGTTGTATTCCAATAGCACGAGAAGCTCCATGAACCAATGCTGCATGGGCCACCTGGGGGCTATCGGGATGAGACAACAACACTCTGCTTTCCTCTTACTGGTATCAAAGGTATCGGGGGGAAAGGTAGGCATAGATCCCGGATCATAAGTCAAAAGGCATTCTCGCAGGATTTTGGATGTGGATGCCAACTTGCAAAGAACTGGCATTTGCAGTGTTCGTTTGATGCAAAGAGATCTAGAGCCAATTTGCCCCAGAACGAGAAGATCATATCTAGTGCCGACTGACTTCCAGTTCTGCTTAGCATGTCTGCTAAGATATTGCTAGTCCCGGGAACCTGTTTGGCCTGAAAAGTTATTCTGTGTGTTGCTAGCCAGGCTCCAGATTTCCTGAGTTTCCTTGGACAGCACCAGTGATTTTGTGCTGCTTTGTTTGTTCACATATTGCATGCTGGTGGTATTGCACGTGCAAACTAACACTGAAGACCTTGCTATCATAGGCAGGATAGCTTGGAGACTGAGTTAGATAGCTTTGAGCTCCAGGCGATTGATATGTATGCTCTTCTGGAGCGGAGACTACTTTCCTTGAATTTGCAGGTTCTGTAAATGACTGTCCCAGCTCTTCAGGGAGGCATCCGTAGTCATTATGAAGTGAAGCATTTGGGGTAAGAATGTGAGGCCATCTGACCAGTGGGAGATCTGGGACCACCAGGCTACAGCTTCCATCATACCTGGTGTGAAGTTCACCAGGTCCTTGAACGATCTTTTTATTTGAATCTATTGTTTTTGTAGCTGTTCCCTTTAATGCTCTTATTTTCAAGTGTGCAAGAGCGATCATATTGATTTCTGAGAACATGATGCCCCCAAAGCTAACTGAACATACCTATTGAAATGTTTATTTTTTTGAATAGTTCGAGAACCAATTCCTTGAGGCTTTGTTGCTTGTCTTAGGATCGAAAGTCTTTGTCTTGTACATTATCTAGTGTTCTGGCCCAGGAACAGTTTAATCTTGTATGGATAAGTTAATGATCTTTGATCATTCACAAATGATACCTAGTTTGTGAAACAACTTTAGGCGAGCCTCTGTGGCCTTGGATACTTGAAATATCGTTGGTGTTTTTATCAATCAGTTGTCGAGGTAGGCGAATACCTGATGGCCGTCCTTCCTGAAAAAAGGTGCCACAGGGGCTAAGCTATAGGTAAAAATGCAGGAAGTTGATTTGACACCAAATGGGAGAACTTTGGTGCGTGGGTGGGGATGTGGAAGTGTGAATCCTGTAAATTCAGAGCTGCTATGTGGAGTCAGAGAGCATGACCATGTAAAAGGATTTTTTCCGGAAATACTTGTTTAATTTCCGGAGGTCTATGATGGATCGCCACTCCTCAGAAGCCTATTCCTTGCTGAGAATGTGGACCTTTCTCTATGGAACCTTTGGTTAGCATAGATAGCACTTCCTTCCGAAGCAGATGGAGATGAGGTGGGTGCCTTCCTTTTGGTGGAGTGGTGGGTGGAATGTCTGACCATATGTGATGAGATTCAGGACTTATTTGTCTGATGCTATTTTTGGCCAAAGATGACATAATTTTGGAATTGTTTCTCCCACAGGATGGTGTAAGCAGCATTGGAATGTTGTCTCTGTAGGTAAGCTAGCCTAAGGGCTACTGAAAGGGTTGATAAGTCTGATGCCTCTGGTACCCTCCTTGATATGGATGTGTCTCTTTTGTGGGTCCCTCTAAAGGGTGTTTGTTTCGAAATTGTAATGTGCCAAAAGATCTTGCGGTGTCAGAATCAGTCTTGACTGCTTTCAAGGCATCGTCAAAGTGCTTGCCAAACAGAGCGTCACCATGGTTAGGTAAAAATATTAGATATATTTGTAACTCAGGTTCTAAATGTTGTGGCCTTGAACCAACCTTGGCGTCTAAGGACCACTGACCCTGCCAATTGTGGGAATCCTAATGAAACTATATCTATGGCACAATCTATGTTTTCTGATGAGGACGTTTTGCCCCCTGTAGAATCTTCTTTGTCTCTGCCCCTTCTGTCTCTCAGCAGAAATTCTATGTGTGTGGCAATGTCTGACCAAATCTGGTGGTCATACCTGCCTGTACTAACAGTTAATTGGCAGCCCATACACTAGAAACGGATATAGTTGAGAACCTCCCCTTGCTAGTCAGGCGGTGTTATGAGTGACCGGGTTTTCCATGATTGTAATTCCTCCTGGATATATCAACAACTGGAATAGGTCTCACAGCCTTTCTATTTAAAATCATAAAGAAAACAAACCAAGTGCTTGCTTGCAATTGGAAGTTGGAAGCGTTTGGCTGCTCGTTCCCCAAGGGTATGGAAATCATCAAACTTCATCTGGTGGGGAATCCACCGGTTGTGGGACCTCTCTCTACCATCACCGGAGGTGAACGGGACATTCCTGGGAAGCATGGGAATATTTGACACTGTGGTCATTCTTGGAGTGGCAGAAGCATCAAAGGATGCTGACATATCGGACACAATGTGACCTCACAGGCTCTGGAAAGTGTTTGTAGTAATCCTGTAACATGCCCTGTAGTTCTATTACTAGAGCTACATGGACCTCACCCATGCTCTGAAGTTGGGGGTGGAGCCAAGTGGTGCTCCTATATTGTCTCTTATATTATTAGTCCCCTTCATTCTTGATATTAAGTTATGCAGGATTATGTGTCTTTGGTTCTTGTTTACAACTACGGTGCTTTCGTCGTCGTTTGTACTGTCATCGAGATCGTCGTCGACGAGGCAGAAGTGGACAACTAGGTTGGCGTCGACAATACTTGTTGTCGACGAGGCCTTCGTCGTAGATGAGGCCGTTGTGAGAAGTTGGCCTGGCATATGCTGTCCACTAATTATAGTGGGCACCTTGCACCAGTCCAAACAACCCCTTATTGGAGATAGGTTAAAGACAACCTTTATTGAAAGCTATCCTAGTGGTAGCTATGGAGAGCAGCCTTCAGGCTAAGTCTTGAAGGAATGTAAAGCAGCTTGTTTTACCAGTCTATAATCTCTTGAGTGACCAAATGAAAGAGGACCACACCAGGTATATATTCAAAATATATGTATTTATTACTAAACACACCCCTCTAGTCTCTTTATGAGGCTAGAGTTCGAAGTACATAAATTATAAGTTAGTTATCTACAGTAATAGCACAAATACACGTTTGAGCCCCAGGGGCGTACCAAACCATATACCAATAAAGTGGTATAAGAACCACGACTGAGCTAGACACAAGGCCTAGAGCCTGTAGAAGTGCTTGGACCACAAGGAACCACCCAAGGCAGTGACACAGGGGACCCACGGGGGACGCGTGCAGTGTATGAACACAGCCGCGAACCACCGTTAACTTCTATGGGGAAAGTCGCGATTAGAATTTAAAAGAAAAGGGACACTTAGAGGAGGACTTGGAGCAAACCCTTTGAGAACTAGGCTGTTCTAGTGTCAATACCCACGGGAGCACCGGAGTACTCGAGTTACCTCACCCAGGGGAGCCGGGTGCATAGGTGTCTTTCGGGGTCGGGTTTCGTCGTCGCTTTCAATGGCGATCTTCTGCAAAGTGCTGCTGGCGGCCAAGTCGAAAGTGTTCGGGTGGATCCAAAGGTGGATCGAAGATCTGAAGAACCTGAAAGCAGAGGGGACAGAGTCTGGGTCACTAGCCAGTGACCAGGAAGGCGATGAGCAGATGCCCACCGATGTCGAGTGCTTCAGGTAGGTTGACGGTCGTCTTGACTCTTCAGCCACGAGGTCCAGGAGGCGTCGACGACGACCAGGAGCTGGATTCGAGCTGTCCCACGACGTCTGTCGATTGCAGGGGTGTCGGCGACCGGATTGGACCCAACAAGCCTTGGCAACGGCAAGTCTCGTGGAAATGGAAGAAGGACGATGTTGCAGACCAGCAAGGTCTGGGGGACTCACCCAGCGAGGATAAGTCAGGGCACACCTGGAGCAACCAGGGAGCCCAAGCAGAAAAAGATTGGCCTTCGGGAGGGCCTACTAGCCAACGGACTAGCGACCGCGAAGGAGCCTCAAGTCGATGCACGTGGAGCTGGCTCACAGGACACTCGTGGAGTGGAGGCCAGTGATCTTCGTTGAAGTTGGTGCTGGAGGCTGGGGCTACTCGGAGCCCAAAGCACGACTTCGTGGGAGACCCAGAAGAGGATGCACTTGCAAATGCGTTCGGTGTCCAGGGGTCACGGTTCCACGTTACCCACGACAGCTACGGGCCTCAGCTTTGCTGGGGACTCAGGGCAGCCTCGGGGAAGTCTGGAAATCCACCTCTGGTGATGCAAAGACTTCGGCGTCCGACGGGAGCTTCAGCGATGCAGACCGGACAATTGCTTCTTTGGTGCCTGCCAAGCAGGGGAGTCACTCCTTGACCCCAAGGGAGATTCTTCAGTCCTCTAATCTTAAAGTAGAGCGTCGAAGGTCCAGGATTCTGTGTCAGAGTTTCGTCCAGGTAAATCTAAAGTCCTAAGGACTGGGGTCCCATACTTATACTAAGGTAGGGGGTTGGACATACTCTGTGGCCCCACCTATGGGAGGGTCAGGGCAGAGGGGTGGCTACACCCCTTTCCCTTTGTCCAGTTTCGCGCCAGAGCAGGGGCTGGAAGCCCCTGAGCCGGTTTGAACTGGGGTATGCACAGGGACACCAAGTGTGCCCCCAGTGCAGGACTTCAAAGCACCCGAGAGTGCTCCCGCCCAGCCCCAATACACACTATCCTGTCTGGGGAGGTGGTCACACCTCCCTGGGACAGGAAACCTATTGTCCAGGCCTCCCCTGCCGGAGTTTCGGTCAGCAGCAGGAGGCCAGACTCGTGTCTGTGGCAGCGGCATCCATTTTGTGATGCCAGGGCTCTGGAAAGTCAGTACCGGGTATACCGGTGTGTACATGTCTTTCCCTCTAGAAGGGTGGAATGCTACCCCCGCTGCCAGAACTGGCGGGGGGTAGTATTCCAAGATGTTTGACACCAAACACAACATGTTTGCGTGCAGCCATCCCAAAGTTAGCATTTAACGCGAGGTTATAATGCGCTTAAGAGTATATGGTCAGGCTGCACTACAAACAGCATCAGAGAAGGGTCTCCGAACGCTGCAGAGGGGCCCAGCTCATGCAGGGGCACCCTCTCACATAGGAACCACGCACTCTGCCTTCAGGATTGATAAGGCCTGCCATAGGAGTGACTTATAGGTTTATATGTGTGTATGTATGTAGTGATATAGGTAGCCTATATCACAGTAAGGAGTGCATGCACCACCTTACCCAGGCTGCAGTAGCAGACCTGTGGTGTCAGTTTGGATGGCCTTCCAGGGGTGGCACAATACATGCTGCAGCCCCTGGTAGGCCTCTGAGGTACCTATGCCCTGGGTACATAGTATACCATATACTAGGGACTTACAAGGGCACTCCAGATTCCAATCAGAGATGTGCCTAAGGCACATGGAAACCATTTTAAAGAGGAAGCAGCTAGGCTGGGGTTCTGATTAGCAGGGCCCCAGCCAGACTAAGGTCGAAAAACAGTGAAGCATCAGCAAAAAGTGGGGGTACCCATGTGAAGCAGATCCTACTCTCCTACAGCCGTCATAGACGATTCAGTCGTAGACAAGGCCTCCGTACACGGGACTGCCGTAGACTATGCAGTCATAGACTATGCAGTCATAGACAAGGCCATCGTAGACCAGGCCACCGGAGACGTGGTTATCGTAGACGAGGTTATCATTGTAAACGACCATCATAGACGAGGCTGTCATAGATGACCGTCGTAGTCGATTTTTGTAGGCGACAGTCACAGATGAGGCCGTCGTAGGTGACTGCTGTAGACGACCATCGTAGACGACCATAGAAGACGAGGCCATCGTCGACGACCATCATAGATGAGGCCGTAGTAGACGACAGTTATAGATGACCGTCATAGATGAGCCCGACGTAGATGAGAGTCATAGATGAGTTAGTTGAGCCATTGTAGATGAGGCCATCGTAGATGAGGCCATTCGTAGATGAGGCCATTCGTAGATGAGGCCATTCGTAGATGAGGCCATTCGTAGATGAGGCCATTCGCTGATGAGCCCATTCGTAGATGAGGCTGTCGTACATAAGGCCATCATAGGTGAGGTAGTAATAGCCAACATGGTTGTGATCATCGACGTTGTCATCTTAATTGTTATTAACAATGATTTTGATGGCGATTTTGCCAGAGGCACCTCATTGTCAGGTTATGAGTATTTCCCTGATGTACTGTCAGAGCTGAAGAGAAAGTTGTAGGGTCTGTCTCTGATGAAGCTTTTTCCAATTTTCTCTCTGTGAGAAGTGCCTTATGAAGACTCATGGTAAGTCTTTTTTATGGCTTTTATGCGCACCTTCTGGAGACTCTTGGCGCAACCTCTCTCTTTGATCTCTCCTATGAGGTCCTCAATGTCCTCATCAGAAGTAACAGATTTAAGTTTCTGTAGCCACAATAATAGCCTTATCTCTCTAAACATGAGAGTTTTTGAGGAAAAGGTTAGACATATTTTGTAGTCCTTTACCTTGTTTTCTGCTTCTCTGACATGTTGGTGCCAGGCCAGAGAAATGAAACATGAAATATAATGTTGGATGATCCAAAAATAAGTAATAGCTAAACCCCTTCCATGCTCATGACGGAACCATTCCGTCATGAGCACATGTTCAGGAAATTTCCCATTTTTTTTTTTTTTGCCTGGAGAGGTGGGGAAGAGCTTCCCCAACCTCCCCAGGCCTATTTTTGAATTTCATTGCAATGACGATCGCGCGCATGGCGCGCGATCGTCATTGCAACGAAATCGAATCTGAAACTTAGTTTCAGTTTCTCAGTTTCGATGCTTGTGGGGCTATCTCAACCCCCGAGCACCGAAAAAGATGGGAGAGGTATCGTTGGAAAGGGGAGAATCCCCCCTTTCCAATGGTACCCTTCCCTAGTGGATCCCTGCTTGGGGATCACCCCAGGAGGGCGATCCCCAAGCAGGGATCCACCCACTAGCACCAGGGAGGGGGGAGCGGCCCCTTGGGCAAGGGCCTTTGCTCCCCCCATATTTGTTTGGTCGCAACAGTCTTTCTGCCCCCCCTGGGGGGCGGAAAGCCCACTAGAAACCAGGGATTATTTTTTTTATTGACGTTGGGGTGGGGGCTGCCCAAAAAGGGCATGGCAATGCCCCCCCCCCAGAGAAATGTCAGTCTTTCTGCCCCCCCTGGGGGGTAGATGGGGTAGCAGCCCCCAATCTGCCCCCCCCGGGGGGGCAGAAAGCCCACTAGAAACCAGGGATTTTTTTTTTATTGACGTTGGGGTGGGGGCTGCCCAAAAAGGGCATGGCAATGCCCACACCCCCGAGAGAAATGTCAGTCTTTCTGCCCCCCCCCAGGGGGCAGACGGGGTCAGTAGCCCCCAATCTGCCCCCGGGGGGGGCAGAAAGCCCACTAGAAACCAGGGATTTTTTTTATTGATGTTGGGGTGGAGGCTGCCCAAAATGGGCATGACAATGCCCCCACCCCCAGTGAAATTCCAGTCTTTCTGCCCCCCCGGGGGGGCAGAAAGCCCATTAGAAATCAGGGATTTTGTTTTTATTGATGTAGGGTCGGGGGCTGCCCAAGATGGGCAGGCCAATGCCCCCACCCCCCAAAAAAATGAAACAGTCTTTCTGCTCCCCCCAGGGGCAGATGGGGGCAACAGCCCCTGATCTGCCCCCGGGGGGGGGCAGAAAGCCCACTAGGCACCAGGGATTTTTTTGTTTTTTATAATTCAGGGGTGGGGGCTGCCCAGAATGGGCATGATAATTCCCCCTCCCCAAAAACAATTACCACAGTCTTTCTGCCCCTCCCCAGAGGCATATTGGGGCAATAGCCCCTTATCTGCCCCCCCCGGGGGGGGGGCAAAAAGCCCTCTAGGCCGTAGGAATTTTTTTTGTTTTTTATTCAGGGTTGAGGTCAGCCCAGAATGGGCATGCCAATGCCCACACCTCCCCAAAAAAATGCCACAGTCTTTCTGCCCCCCCCGAGGGGCGGATGGGGGCAGTGGCCCCTGATCTGCCCCCGGGGGGGGGCAGAAAGCCCACTAGGCGCCAGCGATTACGCTGGCTTTTTTTATGCGTGGGGGTGGGGGCTGCCCAGAATGGGCATACCAATGCCCCCACCCCCCAAAAACATAGCCACAGTCTTTCTGCCCCCCTTGGGGGCATATCGGGTCAACCCCCCCCCCCCGATTCCCCCCCAGGGCGGCAGAAAGCCCACTAGGCACAGACTTGTTTTTAGCAATGTGCCTACCTGTGGATTTTGGGCCCTAGCGCAGCCGGCACATAGGGAAACCTAGCAAACCTGTACATTTTTTTTAACTAGACACCAAGGGGAATCCAGGATGGGGTGACTTGTGTGCCTCTCACCAGGTTATGTTACCCAGAATCCCTTGCAAACCTCAAACTTAGTTAAAAAAAACACATTTTCCTCACATTTCTGTGATGGAAAGTTATGGGATCTGCGTGGATCCACAAAATTCCACCCACCCCGCATTCCCCAAAGTCTTCCAAGAAAAATGGTACCTCACTTGTGTGGGTAGGCCTAGTGCCCGCGACAGGAAACGGCCCAAAACGCAACGTGGACACACCACATTTTCACAGTGAAAACGGACCCTTTTTTTGCAAAGTGCCTAGCTGTAGATTTTGAACCCTAGCTCTGCCGGAACCTAGGGAAACCTAGCAAACCTATACATTTTTGAAAACTAGACACCCAGGGGAATCCAGGATGGGGTGACTTGTCTGGCTCTCACCAGGTTCTGTTACCCAGAATCCCTTACAAACCTCAAACTTTGTAAAAAAAAAAACACATTTTCCTCAAATTTCTGTGGTGGAAAGTTCTGGAATCTGCGTGGATCCACAAAATTCCACCCACCCCGCATTCCCCAAAGTCTTCCGAGAAAAATGGTACCTCACTTGTGTGGGTGGGTCAAGTACCCGCGACAGGCAATGGCCCAAAACCTATTGAGGCGACTTCAAAATTACCTATCACAAAACAACCTGGTTTTGGAAGGGGGGGTCCCATGAGTTTTTGGCCCCGGGCTCGGCGGCCACCTAGGGAAACCTACCAAACCCACACATTTCTGAAAACTAGACACCCGGGGAGTCCAGCAAGGTATGGCTTGCGTGGGTCCCCCAACATTTCCCTACCCAGAATCCCCTGCAAACCTCAAATTTTGTTGAAAAAATCTATTTTTTCTCACATTTCTGTGTGGGAAAGTTGTAGGCTCACCGAGCTGACACAAATGTCCTACCCCCAGGTCTCCCGATAAAAATGGTACCTCACTTGTGTGGGTAGGCATAGTGGCTGCAACAGGAAATGGCTCAAATCGTACTGTGGAGACTTCAAAATTGCCTATAACAAAACTACCTGGTTTTGGGGGGGGGGGCACCTGGGGTTTTGGCCCTGGGCTTGCCGCCATCTAGGGAAACCTACCAAACCCACACATTTCTGAAAACTAGACACCCGGGGGAGTCCAGCAAAGTATGGCTTGCGTGGACCCCCCAACGTTTTCCTACCCAGAATGCCCTGCAAACCTCAAATTTAGCTGACAAAAACACTTTTTTCTCAAATTTCTGTGTGGCAAAGTTCTGGAGTCTACGTGGATCCAAAACTTTCCTACCACCCAGCGTTCCCCCAGGTCTCCCGATAAAAATGATACCTCACTCGCGTGGGCGGGTCAAGTACCCGTGACAGGCAAGGGCCCAAAACGTATTGAGGAGACATCAAAATGACTGATCACAAAACAACCTGGTTTTGCAAGGGGAGTCACCTGGGTTTTTGGCCCCGGGCTCGGTGGCCATCTTGGAAAACTATCAAACCCACACATTTCTGAAAACTAGACACCCGGGGGAGTCCAGCGAGGTATGGCTTGCGTGGGTTCCCCAACGTTTTCCTACCCAGAATGCCCTGCAAACCTCAAATTTAGCTGAAAAAATCCCTTTTTTCTCACATTTCTGTGTGGGAAAGTTCTGGAATCCATGTGGATCCACAAATTTCCTACCACCCAGCGTTCCCACAGGTCTCCCGATAAAAATGATACCTCACTCGCGTGGGTGGGTCAAGTACCCGCGACAGGCAAGGGCCCAAAACGTATTGAGGAGACATCAAAATGACCGATCACAAAACAACCTGGTTTTGCAAGAGGGGTCATCTGGGTTTTTGGCCCCGGGCTCGGCGGCCATCTTTGAAAACTACCAAACCCACACACTTCTGAAAACTAGATACCCGGGGGAGTCCAGCGAGGTATGGCTTGCGTGGATCCCCCAATGTTTTCCTACCTAGATAGCCCTGCAAACCTCAAATGTAGCTGAAAAAACCACATTTTCCACATATTTTTGGGTGGAATCACCGTGCCGGCACAAATGTCCTACCCAACAGCATTCCCCCAGTCTCCCGAGTAAAATGATACCTCACTTGTGTGGGTGGGGCAAGGGCCTGTGACTGGGAAGAGCCCAAAACATAGGGAATAAGGTTATAGCACCAGAATTCTAAGCGCTACATTTTTTTAAAAATAAGTTTTTAGCCAATTCTGCATTGGACACCCACACAAGTGAGGTATCATTTTACTCGGGACACTAAGGAGAACGCTGTGGGGTAGGACATTTGTGCCGCCACGGTGATTCCACTCAAAAATATGTTGAAAATTTGGTTTTTTCAGCTAAATTTGAGGTTTGCAGGGGATTCTGGGTAGGGAAACGTTGGGCGATGCACGCAAGCCATACCTCATTGGACTCCCCAGGGTGTCTAGTTTTTAGAAATGTGTGGGTTTGGTAGGTTTCCCTAGATGGCGGCGAGCCCCGGGCCAAAACCCCAGGTGCCCCCCCCCCAAAACCAGGTAGTTTTGTTATAGGCAATTTTGAAGTCTCCACAGTACGATTTGGGCCATTTCCTGTTGCAGCCACTATGCCTACCCACACAAGTGAGGTACCATTTTTATCGGGAGACCTGGGGGAACGCTGGGTGGTAGGAAATTTGTGTCAGCCCAGTGATCCTACAACTTTCCCACACAGAAATGTGAGAAAAAATAGATTTTTCAACAAAATTTGAGGTTTGCAGGGGATTCTGGGTAGGGAAATGTTGGGGGACCCACGCAAGCCATACCTTTCTGGACTCCCCTGGGTGTCTAGTTTTCAGAAATGTGTGGGTTTGGTAGGTTTCCCTAGGTGGCCACCGAGCCCGGGGCCAAAACCTCATGGGACCCCCCTTGCAAAACAAGGTTGTTTTGTGATAGGTAATTTTGATGTCGCCTCAATAGGTTTTGGGCCCTTGCCTGTCGTGGGTACTTGACCCACCCACGCGAGTGAGGTACCATTTTTATTGGGAGACCTGGGGGAATGCTGTGTAGAAGGAAATTTGTGGATCCACGCAGATTCCAGAACTTTCCCACACAGAAATTTGCGAAAAAAGTGATTTTTTCAGCTAAATTTGAGGTTTGCAGGGGATTCTCGGTAGGGAAATGTTGGGGAACCCACGCAAGCCATACCTTGCTGGACTCCCCAGGGTGTCTAGTTTTCAGAAATGTGTGGGTTTGGTAGGTTTCCCTAGATGGCCGCCGAGCCCGGGGCCAAAAACTCATGGGACCCCCCTTGCAAAACCAGGTTGTTTTGTGATAGGTAATTTTGAAGTCGCCTCAATAGGTTTTGGGCCCTTGCCTGTCGCAGAAACTTGACCCACCCACACAAGTGAGGTACCATTTTTCTCGGAAGACTTTGGGGATTGCGGGGTGCGTGGGATTTTGTGGATCCACGCAGATTCCAGAACTTTCCACCACAGAAATGTGAGGAAAATGTGTTTTGTTTTTTTACCAATTTTGAGGTTTGCAAGGGATTCTGGGTAACAGAACCTGGTGAGAGCCAGTCAAGTCACCCCATCCTGTATTCCCCTGGGTGTCTAGTTTTCAAAAATGTATACGTTTGCTAGGTTTCCCTAGGTGCCGGCAGAGCTAGGGTTCACAATCTACAGCTAGGCACTTTGCAAAAAAAGGGTCAGTTTTCACTGTGAAAATGTGGTGTGTCCGCGTTGCGTTTTGGGCTGTTTCCTGTCGCGGGCACTAGGCCTACCCACACAAGTGAGGTACCATTTTTCTCGAAAGACATTGGGGAACGCCGAGTGGGGGGAGATTTGTGGATCTACGCAGATTCCAGAACTTTCCACCACAGAAATGTGAGGAAAATGTTTTTTTTTTTTTTTACAAATTTTTAGGTTTGCAAGGGATTCTGGGTAACAGAACCTGGTGAGAGCCAGTCGAGTCACCCCATCCTAGATTCCCCTGGGTGTCTAGTTTTCTAAAATGTATAGGTTTGCTAGGTTTCCCTAGGTGCTGGCAGAGCTAAGGTTCAAAATCTACAGCTAGGCACTTTGCAAAAAAAAGGTCCGTTTTCACTGTGAAAATGTGGTGTGTCCACGTTGCATTTTGGGCCGTTTCCTGTTGCGGGCACTAGGCCTACCCACACAAGTGAGGTACCATTTTTCTCGGAAGACTTTGGGGAACGCGGGGTGGGTAGAATTTTGTGGATCCACGCAGATTCCAGAACTTTCCACCACAGAAATGTGAGGAAAATGTGTTTTTTTGACAAATATGTAGGTTTGCAAGGGATTCTGGGTAACAGAACCTGGTGAGAGCCAGTCAAGTCACCCCATCCTGGATTCCCCTGGGTGTCTAGTTTTCAAAAATGTATAGGTAAATGTAGTATTTCAATGCTTGTTTGAGAATGTTGGTCACTTGGAAGCTTACCGTGCGGAGGTTCCATGTCTGGCATTCGATTTATGCCAGTTGAGACGGTTCCTGTTGCCGGTAGCCGCTCCGCTCGGTAGCTCAGCTGTCTTGCTATTAAACTTGTTAATCTACTCACCAGCTGACTTGGCGGTCTTCCTTTCGTGAGTACAACACTATTTTTGGCGACGAGTTGCTGAGCTGCCAAAAGAAGCACGCGTGCAGATGACTGAGAAGACGGATCCCGTGAGGAAGCGTTAACCAAAAGGGAGCAGCTTCGAGGAATCATCCGTTGGTGTCTGTGTCCGGTGAACAGCAGCGGAAGAAAAGAGAAGAGCGGAGCAAGTGGCACAAGAGTTGAAGCGAGGTGAAACGCACAAGTGTCGGTGTGCGTTCCAGGGTGCAACGTGAACGTGCAGTGAGGTCAGTGAGGTCAGTGGTGTCACGTCACGAAAGGGGTGCGCTCCATGGAAACGGAGCAGTGCGTGTGTAGCGTAAGCACGCAGAGTTTAACGTGCGTATGCGTTCAAAGGAGAATCTCCAGTATTGTCACGTCACAAGTTACGTCACAGTGCGCATCTGAGTGAGAAGGGAGGAAGCACGTCTAAGAACTTTCAGGCGGGAAGGTTCGCGATGCACTGTGTGACGTGACAGAAGGCTGCAGAGGCAAACTGGGAAAGGACAAAAGGTACTGTGTTTTCTGCGTTTTTATTTGGATGCAATAGTGCTCTATATCAGTTTTAGGGCGCAGAGGAAGCTTTCAAAAAGGAAAAAACGTGTTGGTAGTCTGTGCTGGTCCACAAGGGACCACTAGTGCGGGCATTTGCTGACGTTTTGAAAGAAGATTAGCGCAAGGATCTTTTCCTATAGAAGATTAGCGCAAGGATTTCTTCTTATCTTAATTGTAAAGAGACAAGGAAATGCAAGCCGTAAGTGCGCCTCCACCTTTTTGGCAGCCCCAGGTGATCCTCCCATCAGGTGGAAACAATGGTTGGATGGGTTTGAAACCTATCTGGGAGCAATAGGCGCGAACAGGTTCAGAGCAGAACGCAGGAAATACTTGCTATTACATTCTTTAGGGTTTGAAGGGAGAGAGATTCTTAAGCACCTCCCTGCCCCTGTAACTGTGGGAGAGGAAATTCTTGATGAGTATCAAGACACGGTCAGGAGACTTCAAGTGAGGTTCGATGTTCAACCCAGCGTTGTGATCCTGCGTCACAAGTTTTTCTTACGTTCACAAAATACAGGGGAGGATGTGGACAGCTACATTACAGCACTAAGGAGATTGGTAGCTGATTGTCAGTTCGAGAATTTTGCAGACCAGCTGGTTCGCGACCAGTTCATCTGCCATTGTTCGGACAAATCAATTAAACAAAAACTTCTGTCCTTGGGAAATCCCAGTCTTGAAGAGACTATTAGAATAGCAAAGAGCATAGAGACCTCAGTGTTGTCGGCGAAGGAACTGGAACAGAAGAGCGATGAAGCTGTCGCTGCCGTAGGGGCAAAGGACAGTAAGGAAAAAGATACAAAGTGGATGGACAGACCACGGCAAAGTTTTGCAGAAAAACAGAGCGTGGGTAACCATCAGAGCAACTTTTGTAATAAATGTGGATATAGGTTTCACATGAAGGGAAATAGGTGTCCAGCAAAAAATGTGAACTGCAGATTGTGCAACAAAATTGGACATTTTGCCAAGGTCTGTCAAAATAATAAGGGAAAGTCAAACTTCCAGTCACAACCTGTCAAATGTGTCATAGATGGAGACATATCCAGCGCAGATGAAGAAACTGTTGTGAGACATCTCAGTGACATGGTCGTTGTAGTGCATGATGATGGGGTTATTGTTGGTAATCCTGAGTTGTGCAAAGATCCTTATGTTGACATTTTAGTGGGAGATCGCATCCTTAGTCTGTTGGTAGATTCCGGGGCAAGAATCTCCATGATTACCTTAGAGCTGTACAACTTCACGTGGCCGGACAGACCTTTAATTCCCCCAGATCGGAAGGCTGTTTCCTATGAAGGAGAGAGATAAACCTGTCCGGTTACATTGAAGAGGTCATGGAATTTAAAGGGAGGAGAATTGCAGGCAAACTATATGTAGCACACAAAGGACTAAATATCCTAGGATGGTTTCACCAGGGGTTGTTTGGTATGGTGCTTAGGCCTGGAACCACTGAACAAGTTTTGGCGTTGAGGGATAGTCCCGATATGGAGAACTTGGTGAACCAATTTCCCCATGTTTTTTCAGGGGAGTTAGGTAAGGTTAAGGACTTCCAACACAAGATTATTGTGAAGGACAATGCTAGACCGGTTAAGCACAAATTGAGAAATGTACCTTTTAGTGTCAGGCAGGACCTTGAGAAAGAGTTGACTTCTTTGTGTGCTAAGGGAATCATCGAACCTGTGGAGTCGTCATTATGGTTGTCTCCACTTGTAGTGGCAAGGAAACAGAATGGAGAGCTTAGGGTCTGTGTTGACCTTCGCTGTCTTAACAGTGAAATTTGGGTGGATTCTCATCCCCTCCCCAACATAAATGAGATGCTGGCAAGTTTGAAGGATGCTAAAGTTTTCAGTAAGCTCGACCTGGCATCTGCCTATCATCAGGTAGAATTATCGCCAGAGTCAAGGCACCTCACAGCGTTTGTCTCACCGTTTGGTACGTTTCAGTATGTCAGGATGCCGTTTGGCCTTTCTTCTGCAGCCTCGGTGTTTCAGCGCATTATGTTCAACATGCTGAAGGGGATTGAAGGGTTATCTGTATTCCAGGATGATGTCCTTGTGTATGCGTCCGATGAGGACACCCATGATTTGATTCTAAAGGAGGTTCTGTCCAGGTTCCAGCATAATGGTGTTGTTTTACGGAGGGATAAATGTGTTTTCAAAGTCAAGGAAGTTGAGTATTTGGGACATATGGTAAATGGAGATGGTGTTTTACCTAAGACAAGTCTGGTTGACTCGATTGTCAGGTCCAAAGCTCCGGTAGATAAAGCTGGTTTAAAGTCTTTTCTGGGGCTCTGCGAATTTTATTCGCGTTTCATTCAGGATTTTGCAAGCAATCTTAGGCCACTTTCATGTATGCTAACGAAAGGTGTTGTTTTCGGGTGGAACGAGGAGTGCCAGAAGGTTTTTGAGTGGGTCAAACAACAACTCACTTCGCCAAAGGTTTTGAAGCATTACGACCCCTCTCTCATGTGCACCCTTACTGTTGATGCAAGTAATGTTGGTTTGGGAGCTGTTCTTTCCCAGAAGAAAGAAGGAGACGTTAGAACGATTGGGTTCGCGTCAAGGGTTTTGTCTCCCACAGAGAGGAGGTACTCCGTAATAGAGAAGGAATTACTAGCGTGTTGGTGGGCAGTAATGAAGTTCAGGAATTTCATTTGGGGGAGGAGATTCCGCCTGCAGACAGATCACAAGCCGTTAGTTTTTATTCTCAGTGGGAAAAATGTTAGGAGTTTCACACCTAGAATAGCTCGGTTGTCATCCAAGCTCCTCCAGTTTGATTTCTCTGCAGAATACATCCCTGGTAACAAGAATGGGTGCGCGGACTTTCTATCCAGGTCCTCCGATATTGTTGAGAAGGAGTTGTGCACGGGAGAACAAGACAAGGAAGAGTTCATTGTGGCGGCAGTGGACATTCCCAAATTGTGTGCGGTGTCAGAGTGTGATTGGCGGGAGGCACTCAGTGCGGATGTATCTATGTCTCAGGTCATGAAATATGTGGAGAACGGGTGGCCTAAAGAGAGGAACCTTAGTTTTGATTTTAAGACCTTTCTTCAAGTTGAAGACGAGCTCTCAATTGAGGATGGGTTGTTACTTAGAGGTGACAAGCTTATTCCTCCTCTTTCATTAAGAACTGTACTCGTCAGGCATGCTCATGAGGGTCACTTGGGGGCCACAATGACGAAGAAAAGAGTGCGTCTCTCATTCTGGTGGCCTTACATGGACAGAGAAATTGATGATTTCATAAAGTCATGTGTAGTCTGTGCTAGTTGTGACAAAGCTGACAAGTTACGCACTCCTCCCCTCACACCTATCGATCTGCCGTCTGCGCCTTGGGTTAAGTTAGGTTTGGACATTGTGGGCCCATTTCATGCACTCGATGCTTCTTCTAAGTTCGCACTAGTTCTCATGGATTATTATTCAAAATGGCCAGAGGTCAAGTTCGTAAGGGAAGTTTCTTCAGGGGCCGTTGTTGAATTTCTCAATGACGTGTTTCTGAAGGAAGGGTTCCCAGAATGTTTAGTAACAGACAATGGGACACAGTTCATTGCAAAAGAGGTGGAGGAATTTTTGCACACCAGTGGGGTTAAGCATCTCAAAAGTTCATTATATCATCCTCAGACCAATGGTCTGGTTGAGCGTATGAATAGGGTGCTTGGAGAGTGTATCCAGTGGGCTCTCGCCAATAAGTGTGTTGTGAGTAATTCTGTGAGGAGCATGTTATGGTTCTACCGCACTACCCCACACTCTACAACTGGTGTGTCGCCGTTCGAATTGTTACGTGGTCGGAGAGCTTCCACTATCTTTTGTCCCAGCTGGATGAGTAAATGGATTAAAGGAAACAGTGGTCGGATGCTGTAGTTAGGAGTCGTGTCGAGTTAATCCAAAAGAAGCAGAAGACCTACTTTGATTCTACTAAGAAAGTAAAGGATATTGAGATAGGTGTGGGGGACGTAGTGCGAGTTAAGAAGCCTGTCCATGTGAAGAAAGGGTTGTCTAAGTTTGGTTCACCTGAAAAGGTCATCTACATCAAGGGGAATTCGGTAAAGTTAGGAAATGGCCAGTGGTGGAACAAGTGTTTTCTCGTTAGAAATCGGCTGTTGAACACTGTTACAGATGAAAGGGGAAGTCATGACCATGGGATGGTTCTCCCTGGTGAGGGTACAGATTGTGCGGGCCAGTCTTCTTTAAGGCGCAGTGCTCGAGTTATAAATGTTCCTCTTCGATACCGAAGATAGTTTTCTTTCAAGTGCATATCTCCTCTGTTTTAGTTCTGTTTTGTTTTCTCCTACCTTTCCCTGTTCTCTGGTTCCCAATCCTCTGTTCCCTCTTTATTCTTCGCTCATGCTTTTCTTCCTCTTTTCCTTTTGCTCCTCTATTTCTATTCTGTTATTTCCTTTTGTTTTTAAGGAAAGACCAATGTAGTATTTCAATGCTTGTTTGAGAATGTTGGTCACTTGGAAGCTTACCGTGCGGAGGTTCCATGTCTGGCATTCGATTTATGCCAGTTGAGACGGTTCCTGTTGCCGGTAGCCGCTCCGCTCGGTAGCTCAGCTGTCTTGCTATTAAACTTGTTAATCTACTCACCAGCTGACTTGGCGGTCTTCCTTTCGTGAGTACAACACTATTGTTTGCTAGGTTTCCCTAGGTGCCGGCAGAGCTAGAGTTCAAAATCTACAGCTAGGCACTTTGCAAAAAAAGGGTCCGTTTTCACTGTGAAAATGTGGTGTGTCCACGTTGCGTTTTGGGCTGTTTCCTGTCGCGGGCACTAGGCCTACCCACACAAGTGAGGTGCCATTTTTCTCGGAAGACTTTGGGGAACGCGGGGTGGGTGGAATTTTGTGGACCCATGCAGATTCCAGAACTTTCCACCACAGAAATGTGAGGAAAATGTGTTTTTTTAAAACAAATTTTTAGGTTTGCAAGGGATTCTGGGTAATAGAACCTGGTGAGAGCCAGTCAAGTCACCCCATCCTGGATTCCCCTTGGTGTCTAGTTTTTAAAGATGTATAGGTTTGCTAGGTTTCCCTAGGAGGTGCCGGCAGAGCTAGGGTTCAAAATCTACAGCTAGGCACTTTACAAAAAAAGGGTCAGTTTTCACTGTAAAAATAAAGTGTGTCCATGCTGCGTTTTGAGCCGTTTCCTGTCGCGGGCACTAGGCCTACCCACACAAGTGAGGTACCATTTTATCGGGAGACTTTGGGTAACACAGAATTGTAGAGCAACTGTTATTACCTATTGACTTTCGATGCATTTCTGCCTTCCAAATGAAAGACAATGTATAAAAAAGAAGTCCTTTTGAAAAATGACCTATAATTCTCATGCTAGTATGGGTACTCACAATTTCGGAAATGTGCAAATATCTACTGTTTCTAAACTCTAGATTTTGTTCCAATTTCAGAAATACATAGGTGTCTTTCATACCGATTTTTCCATGTATATATTTTCCCAAATTAATTGCTATATACCCGGTACATATTAAAAAACCATTGCAAGACGCAGTTCAGTTATTGGCTATGGGTTCGTCAGGTTCTTGGTGTACCTACAAGTCCTATATATCCCCACAACTAGAAATGTCCAGCGGATGTAACGATATATTGCTTTCAAACAGCTGTCATAATTAGAAGAAGTTACAGGTGAAAACGTTGACACAAATGGCTGTTTTTTTCAACTAATTTTCAATTTTTCCTATATTCAACGGTTAGTTTCTATGAAGAAACCTTGAAGGAACTACACAAATGACCCCTTGCTGAATTCAGAACTTTGTCTACTTTTCTAAAATGTATAGCTTTCCAGGATCCATTATTGCTTTCATACCCATTTCTACCATTAACTGGAAAGAGGTTGAAAGCACAAAAAATAGCAATAATAGGCTATGTCCCAGGAAAATGCCAAAACTGTGTAAAAAATGTTGGTTTTCTGACAAAAGTCTGCTTGTCCCTGAAAGCTGGGAAGATGGTGATTTCAGCACCACAACCCCTTTTTTTATACCATTTGCAGGGAAAAAACCAGACGCTTTCATCTGTAGCCCTTTTTTCCCATTTTTCCCAAAAAAACAAAATGTACCTGTATTTTGGCTAATTTCTGGGTCCCCTCCAGGGGAATCCACAAACGCTGGGTACCTTTAGAATCTCCATGATGTTGGAAAAAAAGGACGCAAATTTGGCGTGGATACCTTATGTGGTCAAAAAGTTACAGGGGCCTAAGCGCGAACTACCCCAAATTGCCAAAAAAAAGGCTGCACAGGGGGGGGAAAGGCCTAGCAGCGAAGGGGTTAAGGGATTGAGCAGAGCCCAGGGAGACTTCCTTCACAAGACGTGCGGTACACAATCTCCGGAACTTGTGCTTGCTTGGTATTGCTTTGGTAATGGGATAGTGTCAGGAAGTAAACGAAGGTTGTGAGTGCACGCTTCTGAGTATGAAGGGCCATGAAGGAGTGGCCTATATAAGAGAGATGCCATCTGCAGTGTGTGGGTGGGGCTCCCATTAAGCTGTACCCCATGGTCTCCCAATGTTTTACAGTATCAGGGTTCTCAACAGTCTACCACTTTACCACTCCATAGCCTGATCCTCTTCAAATTAAAGTCTAGCCCCTGATTTTCCTGAATTTTATTTGTCCTTGCAATAAGCATAATTCTTTGCTCATCACATCATGTGTGAAACCCATTTCTGGCATTTCCCTATTGACATAGAATGCACTGTATTATTCCTAAACCTATGATCTGTAATAACTCATTTCTACCCATTCTTTACTTCTCTTTGTGAGCAGTGCACTACACACAAGATTGCCAATCAATGAAGTTGCATTTTGATTTAAAATTACAAAAAAAGGCACGATCTATTTGGTTTTGCCAATGCTCGTTACTCAGGGGCTTTTCAACTCATTGAGATATTGGCTCTTTTATTTGCTCCTAGTCTTTTAACATTTGCCAACTTAGCATCTGTTAAATTAGATCTTATAATGATTGCGATAATAAAACAAGATGAAAAACCATTCCAAAGTCAAGACAAGTAATCCAATATCTTACCCATTCAGAATAGAGCTTCGTTTCAACCCTTGGCACAAGACTGACGGCTTTTATCATTACATCATAAACATTCAACAAAACGATTTCATAGTCTTCGAAGTTTGGTTCAAACACAATTGAGCCATTGTCAAGAACCAGTCTCATAACGAAACCTGAATGTTCAAAGGCCCGGATGGAATTCTGAAAGAAATAAAATACAAAAGTGGCATGTTTTTGCTAAAAAATTAAATCAGAAATAATCAGATATTGATAGTACCATTTTAGCACTGCAGTTGACAAGTAATTCATACTTTATTCTAAAAAAATATGTTTCATCTGTAGAATGAAATACCTGGAAAAACTGTGCTTTTTAGGTCTGTCTTTCTAAACAGTGCAAATCTTTTTTCCAATACAGAAAGTGGGCTTTGGGTCACCCTCCTTTAGCTATCAGCTTGTTTGGGTCAGCACCCTACAGCCACTGCTTTGAGAATTTGTCAATCACATCTTGCATCTCCCCACAACAGTATACTTCTCTCACATCTTCCTATATTGGTTGTTTGGTCTCAAATAATCTGATTACAATACATGAGGAACTGCTTAACATCTGAAAAGTAAACTTAATCACCACAAATTCAATTATTTGTCTTATACATATATTTTATGCAGGAAATGATGCTTTTTATTTATTATTTTTTGTTCAACGACCTTTTTCAAATGTTTTTTTCATGACTAGAATGCACTTGACCCTAAGATTTCTGCCCTAATTGGATTTGTGTGTTTATACATTGGGGCAGTTTGATCCTAAAATAGACGTCTCAGCATCTTGCAAGAACCCAGCTCCTGGCCTACCCTCCCATGTCTAGTTACGGTGGGTCATAGTGGTCCTGGATTCTGCTCGGCCCACCCTCCTTGTATGTGTTTCCATGCGGTTCATATTACTCTCTGCTAATGTTTTGAGCCTACCTGTGCCTAGTAGCTCCTTAGACCTGCTTCCTGAACTACTCGTTTCTTTTCAATCCTGACCACCTGGCAATCCCTCTGATGTATCTTGTGAGCCGTTTATTTGGTATAGAGAGTGTCCAACCAGACCCATACATGGTAATGCTTACCAAAATGTTACACAGTGTTAATGCATCTTGATATCTCGAAATCGTAATGACTCACCACTACCACCAAAACCATTTCCACGATTAACACCACAATTGCAATTACTGTCACCATTAAAACCACCACCAGCATTAATATCGCCATCGCTACAGTTTAACACCTTTACCACTACCATGCGTTTGTCTGTATGTAAGAAAAAGGGTAATATGGGTATGTTTCAGAGAGACACCGAGGCTTATTCACAAAGGCATTTTCTAGTACATAAATTAGTAAAGTGTCCCCAAAAGATCTTAAATAGAAATAAAATAAAATAGTTCAAGGATTATTCATATTCAATAAGCCAAATAGAAAGGACTGTGCCATCTTTGCACTTTTACTAATACGGAGTAGGATGTTTGGGGCTGATTCACAATGGCATGTAAAAGCTCATAAAACTACTTTCCATAATCATAAATGCTTTTGTGCATTGGCCCCGATGTGTGTGTGTGCCATCAGTAATATAACAAGTGTTAGAAATGGGATCTCTAGTTAGCAGAAGTATGCACCCTGTCCAAGTAGGGACCATCACTCTAGTCAGGATAAGTCAGACACACAACCTAAAATAACCTGTGCTCACCCAATGGTAGCTTGCCACATAGCAGTCAGGCTTAAATTAAGAGGCAATATGTAAAGTATTTGTGCACACTTTAATTACAGTACCTCAATGAAGACACCACAAAGACTCAATACCAGTTTAGACGAATAGAGAATATTTGTCCAATTAAAACAATACCAAAATGACAAAAATCCAATAAGTAGAACTCAAGATATTCATTTTTAAAGATTAAATGTGAAAAACAGTGCTTAGAAGTCACTAGCGGTCAATAGGTTACTTGAGGTCGCGAGGGACTGGTACAAATCCAAAGTTCAGGCTGACCGCGATGGAGGGCGGGCCGGCTACAGAACCCACGCAGGGTCCACTGAAAAAGTACCTTATGTGGTGCAATGTGTTAACGTAAAGAATACGATGTGTCGGTTACGATTCACGCAGTCGGGTCACTGTGTCATCATCAAGTTTTGCAGACGGTGTCGAAGGATCGGTGCTGCATCGTCATCGAGCCGCGCAGGATTGGCGCTGTGTCATCTGTGAGCCTTGCAATCGGGACCCGCGTCATCATCTATTCAGTACTGCGTCTGTGTCGAACAGCGATATGTCGATTTTTCTCGTGCAGTCAGGTTGATACGCTGGTTTTTGCAGTAAAATTGCAGCAGAACCCACTTCTGAGGCCCTTGAAAACAGGAGGCAAGCCAGTACGCCGTTGGAGAATCTTGAGTTCAAGGATGTAGAGAGCAGGTGCAGTCCCTCTCACTCCCAGGCAAGAAGCTGCAGGCAGCAGGCCAACACAGCAGACCAAGTGGCAAAGTGGCAGTCCCTCCTGTAGCACAGCAATCAGCAGGCCAACACAGCAAAGCCAGTAGCAAAGTGGCCCTCCTGCACCACAGCAGTTCATCTTCCAGGCAGAATGTCATTGGTTCCAGTAGAGTTCTGCTTTGGTGGTGTCAGGGGTCCAGTACTTACACCCCAAATGTGCCTTTGAAGTGGGGGAGACATTAAAGAGGCCTTTGAATATCACAAAATTCACTGTCTTTCCTGCCCTGGCTCCAGGCACACTACAGGGGGTGGGCATACAGCTCTGTGTGGGGAAAGGCACAGCCCTATTCAGGTGCAAGTGTCAGCTCCTACCTCCCAATCTACGTCAGGAAGGCCCATCAACCTGGTGATGGGCCATGAGGATGCAAATGTCGCACCCCAGATCCCTTTGTGTGACTGTCTAGAGGAAATGTACAACGCCCAGCTGTCACCCTAACCCAGATGCATCTTCAGAGACAGGCAGAGACACAGAATGGTTAAAGTAAAAAAATGCCAACTTTCTAAAAGTACAGATACCTAGTCACCCTAGCTGACATTTTTAAATCAATGATACTTTAGATTGTGGGTCAAGTAAATGAAGTGCCTTAACCTGTGTATTTATTCACATCTACTTCATAATCATTCAAACAGTTGTAATATACATCTGTGCTTGTCCTGGGGACCACCTTCAAACAATTGTCAAACAGATTAATATGTTCTGTTATACATCAAAAAATACAAAGGTGATAACACTTTACTGCAGTACCACATAACATAAATAACTCAAAAGTGCTCTCGTGGGCCTCTTACTCACAAGTCTTTTGGGGATTTGTGAGCAAGAGGTCCACAAAGTTTTATGTGATTACAGACCTCTGCATTATGTTGAATAATAGACTGGTCACAAGAGCACTTTTAAGTTATTTATGTTATGTGTAACTCTCAGACTTGTGACTAGTATATTGTTACCATGATTTTTCAATCTAAAGAGTGCTCATTTTAACATATTGATTTTGTGACCATACATGCACATATATCCAGATATCAAGTTCCCATTAATTGTTATGCTAACTTAGTGAAACCAAAGGCCTTAAGCTTTTGGGTTTCAATGTTTAAACTTTCACATGAGAACTGTTTGCTTGCATGTTCTCTCCTCTGCAGGTGCATACTCAAGCCTTCATTAACTAGTGAAAAGGCATTGTGTATTGTAGCGATAGTAAAGTACAGGAGGAAACTTTTGGCAAGAAGAATGCATGCTAACAAAGCTGGAGACAGGTTCTCATGGCAGAGAAAAGGATGCTCAAGGTTGATCAAATGTTCCAATTTGGAGGGGTGGGAGAAAAGGAGAAAGTTGCCAATTGCTACAGAAGGAGATGAAAATGTACAATGACGTGGGTTACCTTGAATGCTTTGTGTGTAATTTGATGTTACATAGTTAGGAGCAGATAACTTTAGGGCTTCACGAGGTGTAGACCTTGTGCGATACCTCTCAGAGTTTGACTTCGTGCTACACAATATTCTTTAGATTTGGAGCACTTCTATTCGAGTCTCCGTTATATTGACACCTGACTTCTTTGATTCATTTAGGGCTCCTCGAATGTTAGAATAGAGTAGGATAAGTTAGATTTCTTTAGATTTACTAATGACTAGGCAGGAGTATTGAATCTTGCATTTTAATCTTCGGATCCTCTTCCTCATCTTTTGCATTGCTGCCACAGAGTTTCTAGTTTGCTTTTTATTGTTTAGACTGAATTTTATTAGGAAATTCATATTTATTCTGGTGATATTGTATTTATAAGTATATACTTCTGAGACTCATTATATCAGCTTCTCAGTTTGCAATAAACCCCTTTAACTTCATCTAGTAGTCCTGGCTTTATTGTGTGACTACATTAGATTTGTTGTTGTGATTGAAATTGATGTTAACTCCCTCTTACCTCTCTAGCAACTACAAAGGTCTATTGAACAAATAGAAGTGAAAATTTACGGGCTCAGAGCTTTCTCAAGGGAAAAATCGAATTTAGCGGTTTTCACTACCAGTGCATGTAAAACTCAAAAGTACATGTCCTATCTTTTAAAAACACTGCACTCTGCTCTTGAGGCTACCTAAGGCCTACCTTAGGGGGGACTTAAATGTAATAAAAAAGAAGGTTTGGGCCTGGCAATTAGTTTAATTTGCCAGGTTGAAATGGCAGTTTAAAACTGCACACACAGGCTCTTCAGTAGCAGGCCTGAGCCATGTTTAAAGGGCTACTGAGTGGGTGGCACAATCAGTGCTGCAGACCCGCTAGTAGCATTTAATTTACAGGCCCTGGGAACATATAGTGAACTTTACTGGGGACTTGCAAGCAAATTAAATATGCCAATTGTGGATAAGCCAACGTTACCATGTTTAGAGTACAGAGCATATACACTTAGCACGGATTAGACAGTGGTAAAGTGCCCAGAATCCTAAAGCCAGCAAAAACAAAGTCAGCAAAATAGGAGGTCAGAAGGCAAAACGTCAGGGTAAAACACGCCAAGGATGCCAGGTCTAACAACAAGCATTGTCAAAGCCAATAGGTCTGGCTTTAATACGGTAAGCTCAAGTAAACAGAATTTCTACATGATTGTGTTTGTGCGTTTTACCACATTACATTTATTGGCTTTGTCAATGCTTGTTTACAACAAGAGTGAATCCACCTTTAAAATCTCAACAGTCTCAGGCTCTAACCAACTACTCAACAATAAAAGAGTGATCTTTGCCTCACATTACAACATGAAAAAATAAAAAATACCTATTTTCAAAATGGATAGTACTTTGTTTCTAGTAACAGCAGATCTTACTTACTGGAGACTGGACAATCAAATCAGTATAGTCCTGAATGGAGAGCAGGGCTAAACTTTGTAGTTGTGTCGTCATCAAAGCAGCAGCAGTGTTGAAGAAAGATTCTAGTTTTGCACTGTTGGCGTTACTTGGCACTTGCTTCCGTTTGTTTCCTTGGTAGTAGATATTTTGCACTTCAGGAAACCATCTTAAAATAAATGAGATATTTTTGTTCTGTTAGTAATGATCTTGAAATATTAAATTATTTTCCAATAACTCAAGTCAAGATCACTAGCAGATGCTCAACCAAGCCTTCTCCGTATTCCTCCCTCAATCAGAAAGACTGAATCAATCAGGAACATAGGCAGAAACTGGGAGCACAACAAATATAGAATGTAAAATGAGCCGTAGGTAGGTTTTTATTGGTCGTCTGCTTAATATCTTCTGTTCTTTTCTAGCTTGCTCTACTCTGTTACTCAGTGTCTTATTACTCGGTATTTTACTCACAGTGTTAAATAACTGGTTTAATTTCTTCCAGTTTCTAGTCACGTATGCACATTCCCATTTGTTATCATCCATTTCTCTTCCTCTCTAATCTTTTGCTCACCTCTCCCACCTGTGTCTGCCCCATCTTCAACCATTCTAAGAAGATCTAATCCTGCAGCCCTCGCTGTAGATTATATTACTCTTGCCATGTTTTGGTCATAGCTAGCCCTACCTCCATTCACTAAACCAATGTGCCTCGTTGCCGTTACTTCCTAAGATGGAAGGCACAGAGGGAAGTCTTGTAAACCTACCATATGTTTTCATCAGTGCAATGGTGTCCGAAGTGTAACTCTCTGTTTTTTGTCTCCGAGTAAGCCCTACTTGACTTCACCAACTCAAACACACAATGTGAGCATCATGCAGGTGTTTGATGTCGCCTTTGAGCAGTCCACCAACTTTAACGATGCTGAACACGATACTATGAACATGAGTCTAACCACACTCGCTCATCGCTGCAGACTGTCATGACCAGAGACTAAACTGGAGGCTTGTTATAATGAAAATATCCCAGCTTCCCCGGGCTTTATTCCATTATTAGGGAGGTAGAGGAGAAAATGGAGTATTCCCTATGCTACACAATCAGAATGATAGCTAGGGTACATAAAAATGAACAGGCTTAGTTAGGGGGACTGGAAAGTGACGCTTCGGATTCAAGAAAATCATAGCTTCAGTTGGTGATTCAAGGTTGTCCAAAATCCAGGCGTCAGTGTGAATCCAGCAGAATCTTTTGAACGTTCACATGTCAGGAGAATAAATGAGTTGGACATGATGATCAAGTGCTTGATTAAGAATTTGGCAGACATTACCTAGTCAAAAACATGACGAACATCCCGTCCGCCTTATTATAAGAGTATTAAGATATAATGCACTTGTAATAAGGTGGGCGGGATATCCATCACGTTTTTGACAGACCACCCATCCACCAAATGCTAAATCCGACTCTAGTCTCTTAGGAACTTAGCGTGAGATATTCAGAGAGCTGCGTTACAAGTGTGCATGAGTACTTAAGTGCACTGAAGATACTACATAGGGCACCATTCATAGCATGTATTGTGTGATCTTGTGTGTACTTGTGCAGTGAGGACTGGTATTCCTCTTAGATCAGACCTGTGCCTCATACATGCATCTTCCCGTTCACTCCTATAATAGGATCCTGGCTTTGTTTTATGTAACATGTGTGCACTTGTAGTATCCACTTTTAGGAGATTTCTGTGGTGAGGCAGTATTCTGATGCAGATAAGAATGGGAGTGTCTTACCACCTGTAGTTCATCCCATTTACAATATTTTTAAAAGGCCCAAGGAGAGATGGAACTCTAAAGCTACTGGCCCTAGTCCAAAGGATGGTAACCAGTTCCTTTTCTACACTGCTAAGTCATGCTGAAAAGATCACCAAGGACCAGAAACAAAACCTGCTCTTCGAGGCAAAAAGATAAGCAAGGAGCTGTTTAAAAATGTCATCAACTTTGTAAATCTCATTTGTTTTGACTGTTGTACTTTCTTCCATTCACCTGCACCTGAATTCATTTTGGTTAGACTGTACATACAGCAGATTTGTTTTTGATATATTTACCGCATTTGATGTGGATTTATCTTTTTTTATTGGCTGGGATCTTAAGTATATAGTGGCAGTATAGTGGAGACTCTGAAAAGGAGATATCCTCTTGGCAGGGAGTTAAGCATTGTGGCCCGTTCCTGCTAGCCACCTCATATACCCCTTACCTACCCATCTCATATACCCCTCAAAGTCAGGGAGTTCTTCTCTTCCTGGATGCATTTCATTTCCCGTGTGCACTGAGGGTCTTATCAAAGCCTTCACATGGGTACCCCACAGTTAAGATGGGTTTGCTAGCAGTCGTTTTCTGCCTGCATCCTAAAGAGTTAGGTTGGATGTTTTTTGTGGGATGTCTAAGCCCCTCCTTTACTTCAAGCCTTATGGTATACAATGTTCGGAACCTCCCCTGAGTCCAATCTGTCTTCAGCTACTTTGGTAAGTAAGGCCTAAAGGGGACGTCAGGGATCCTTTTAGGACATGGCCTGTTCCATCTCCAGCCCCTTCAAAAGTATAAAGCCTGGTGCAATTTCTACTACTACTGAAAGTAGAATTTTTATTCTGGAAAAAGAGGAGTAGAAGTAGGAAGATAGTGTACTGACCTGGTCAATGACCAGGATTGGAAAAAGACGAGGCATGAGGATGGAAGGGGGGCAGCTAATAAAAACAAGCATTTGCAATGCAAATTGGTCTCGCATTTTTGAGAGTTAGAGGTATTGGCGTTGTAAATGAGAATGTCTTTTACCCATGTGTTTTGGATTGGAGCGAATGTATGTGGTGTGGAGTGGATTTATGTGCCTTGGAATTGTTAGCTGTGGAATGGTGTGGAGTGGAATTGTGTGGAGTGGATTTGTGTAGTGGAACTATGTGGCATGGTGTGTAATGGAAATATGTGGATAGTAATTATGTGGTATTGAGTGTACTGTAATTATGTGGAGTGGGATTGTGTATCAGAGTGTAATTATGTGGAATGTCATTTTGTGTGGTGGAATGGTATTTTGTGGAGTTTAATTATGCAGTGTGCTGTTGAATTATGTGGCATGATGCAGAATTCTATGATAAGGATTGGATGTATGTGGTGTGTTGTGCAATTGTGTTGTTGATTTGAAAAACGTGGTGTGGAATGGAAATGTGTAGAATTGAATTGTGTGGCGTGGCAGTGTGTGGCGCTGAGTGAAATAATGCAATAGGTCTGGCATTTGCGAGATTTTGAGCTATTGGCATTGTAAATGACATTGCCTTTTATTTATGCGTTTAAAAAACATGCAATAATAAAAGGCATTTTCATTTACAATACCAATAGGTTAAAGTTTTGAAAATGCGAGATCTATTGCACTGCAAATGCCTTTTAAAAAAAAAAAAAATTTAAGGTAAAAGGTCTGATACAATGTCATATATGGAGTATGTTGTAACCGACGAAAACACTTTATTAGCATAACAACACAATGACCGATAATTTCCTAGATGTTAGATGCTTAAACAAAATTTGAAAATACATCCCGCCCAAGAAAACAGCATTTTGCAATTCTCATTCTTTAGGGGTCAGTGCAGCTATTTAGCCATACAAACTTTGACACACTTGTAAAGATCCTCACTCAGTCTCTCATTCACATCTCATTTCCAAGCACAAACGCAGCATGTTTTCTGCCGCACAAGTGTACAATGCTTCCTACCTCCCAGGAATAGACTCTTGATAAAGACACTATACAAGTGGTAGAACGTAGCATGGGCCACTGGAATTATACGGCATGGGAGGGCCAAAATATGCGTAAGGGTTGAGTAAATTATGCGGCAAGAAAAAGCAATTTATGCCATGTAATGCAGCATATTTTTTTTAAGTATTACTTAATTTTTCAATTTTAGCAGATTATGCAGCAAATGATGGACTATGTGGCAAATACGTCAACATTTTTATTATGCAAAAATCGCTGTGGCTGCACAATCGCATAATTCCCGTGGCCCTGAACATAGCCTCTAGGCTCAACCTAACAAACAGTTGAGTATAGGGGCCTGTTGACACCAAGGCGGGTCTTCTAGGGTGTGCTTGTGATGCGAATTCAGACACTTTGACAAAGACAAACCTTCACTCCCTTACAGATATCTCCAAAACTGATGATGGGGCCACCCACATCTCAAACCCTAACGCCACCGCGAGGCAGTAGCCACCTCACACCTAACTGCAAATGGAAGACAGAACCATCTCAGAGCCAGCCTGGACAGCTACCAAGATGCGCACAACCACTGCCCGGGCATGCATTGTACCGTGTGCAGCGGAACAGCTAATCACAAGATCATTGCCGCAGTGTCGCAAGGAAGTGCCTGGAGACTAAGTACACCGGGGCTGTAGCCCGCAAAGCGTGCCTTACATAAGGTCCCGCCCTTTTTCATAACATCTGCGTTCTATCTATGCAAAACGTCAGGGGAGTTTGCAAACTACCCTGCGTAGTAAGGAAAAACTCCACCATGGATCCGCCTACGGTCGTGTGTCCAGTCAGTACTCTGCTCTGGTATATCTGTTACCTCACAAGCAGCGGGTCTCTGGTGCGCTTCTCCGAGTTGGACAGGAAGTGGCAAGTACAATACACAAGCATTTACAATGCAAGAGACCTATTGCAATGTAAATGGTTGGCATCACGGACAACGGGAGAGAGGGCGGGAGGGGAAAGAAGGCACGGACAACGTGAGAGAGGGAGGGCGGGTGGATTTTGAAGCCACGGACAATGAGAGGGAAGGGGGAGAAAGCACGGACAATGGGAGGGAGGGTGGGCGGATTTTGAAGACAGGACAACAGGAGGGAGGGCAGGATGGGTAGGGGGAGAAGGCACGGACAACGGGAGGGATGGAGGGCGTATTTTGAAGGCACGGAAAACGGGAGGGAGGGCGGGGGGTGTGGGGGGAGAAGGCACGGACAACAGGAGGGAGGGATGGCAGGAAGGGGGAAAGAAGGGAGGGGTTAAAGAAGGCACCAAAGCATGTCGTGCCTGAGGAGGAGAACCTCATTAAGAAAATAGTGCTCACAGTCTAAAATAACACGAACCGTGTCACAACCGAAGTAAAGGGGCCAGTCCCCATGGGAGGTGACAAATGAAGAGGAGGCGGTACTAAGGAGGGACTAACAAGCCTATTTACAAATCAGAAGCCAGCATTTAGGACAGACAATGACACAAGCCAATGGCAAATAGGGGCGGTGCTTCTATTCGCTACTCAACTACAAGTCTCGCAGAGCAGCGAATGCGAGCTGGCTCTAGGCGCGACCTAAAAAAGCATGTTCCTATGATGAATCCTGAACTTCAGGGGGAATGTTGTGCCTATGACGTGCACAAAACAGTTTCTAAAAGAAAACATTTTCTAAACCGGTTCCTTATAGCTGGATTTTGATGAGACTTTCAGAGCTCCCCTCATCCGAAATAAAATCGTTTTTAAAAAAGATGTTCCATATCTGTCGTCAAAAAAGTTTACTGACTTGGTGCATTCAGCTACGATTACAGGCTTCGTTCACTGTGAATCCCAGAATAGATTACACAAATGCACAGTCTATAGGCATGGCTAAAACATATTTAACATTGCAAGTGGGACAAAAAGCTGTGGTGCGTCTGGCAGGAGGCCTCGGGGGGGGGGGAAATCACGTTACTAAAGGAGGAACAGGCTCCCGCTGGCTCCCAGTGGATACACAAACTAAACTACAGTGCATGCTCCTCATTTTCAAACCACACAAAAGCCTTCTCCTAAGTATTTAGAAACTACTTCCGAAAAGCTCAGAACTCTCCGTGTAGCATTCGACGTGCAACATCCCTGGCGACATGTATGACCAGACTCGGAGAGGACACTTATCCATCATATACTTCTACTACGGGAGCAGCCCGTGCTTGCCCTTCGGTACACCTTGTTTACTCCTTTACGCAGGATTCCTCGCTGAGGGGAACATAAAACAGGCAGAGATTTAAAAGAGTTGTTTGTAGATTCTCTTCTTATCCTCTCCATGCAGCTTGAGCAACTAATAGGAAGTCGATGAGGAGCAAACGCTGGAAAAGGGTAGCCAATGGGCTGCAGGATGGCTCAGCGAGTTAATCGTGCTCCCCGCTGACAAATGAAGCGTCTGCGGGCCACGATTTCAAACTCTGGGAGCGTTGACCCAGCCTCCCAAAGTTACTAACCTTAGGACCATTAACACTGGTTAAGAGTAATACCTTTTATTTACAGCGCTTTGAATCGATAAGTGCGGCATTAAGCATGCTCGCGCCCCACCTGCATTTGAAACGGACATACAAGTTGCACACAATGTCTACCACCGGGACACTAACGAGTTATCTTAATAGCCGTTTTGGGTTCGACTCATTGTTTCAGACTCAAAATAAACCACCACAGGTGCAACAATTCTGGCAGCTATGTTTCGCTACAAAACAAGAACAGGGGTCGCCGATAGACTCCCGGTTACAAAGTGCACACAGGACTGTGTAAAAATTGCAACAAACAGCATGGCTTGGATTCGGATGGCATTGTCTGGTCCCTAGGGCCTTTTGTGAGGGCAGCACCAGCTGTTTAAATATGGCAGCTTCGAGGCTGCACCCTCGAAGCTGTGCACAGAGGGGTGGTGAGGCGCACGGGCCCAGCAGTAGTAAAAATACAACATGCAAAATCTAACACCTTGTTCGGGTCACCCTGCATGCGATTCAGATGTTTCTGTCCTACAGAAAGGCCCCTGCACGCAGGAAGAGCACAGAAAACACTGCGTAAGCATCCAAACAAACAACGAGGTCATATAATGAGCACGACCTGTCATTTCAACATGGACGTTTCACTTCAAAAACACAGAAATTGACCAAAGACATTTCCTAGAGAAGGGTCTTTAACAAATGCTTAAGGAAAAAGCATTTGCAATGCAATAGGACTCGCATTTACGCAAGACCTATTGCATTGCAAACGGGAGTGCGAGGGGGCAGGGGGGCGAGGAGGCACGGACTGCGGGAGGGGGGGAGAATGCACGGGCAGTTAGAGAACCTTATTAATGAAAATAGTGCTCATGATCTAAATAACACATACCGTGCAACAGTCGAAGTAAAGGGGCCAGCAGCCATGGAAGGATACAAATGACGACATGGCCATAATAAGGAGGGACTAACAAGCCTCATAATCAATCAGACGGCAGCATTTACGAAAGACAATGACACGAGCCAATTAAAAACATGGGCGGAGAGTGGGCGGAGCTTCCACGGAGCTTCCACTCCATACTCCATTACTGCATGCCTCGCAAAGCGAGCAGCGCATGCGCGCTGCCTCTATAGGCTCGACCTAAAAAATGAGAAAACACAATAAGGTTATAAACCCATGCCTTGCAGTTTGCATGCAGGGTCTCGATGCTGGTTCATGGCTTACTGTGTTATATTAAAAGGATTTCAATTTATGAACTTCAAGTAATAAAAGGATCTTTGTGTCAAAAGCAGTAACCCACTTACCTAGCTACATAAAATAAAAGTTTGTCAATTGCATGTTACACTATATGCTTCACAGGAGACACATAACTCTCCATTCTACATTATAGATCAAAAATGCGACTATACAAAACATATATCCCTCCTGCAAGTACATTAGCCACCAGAGTTATCTTAACATTATCATTCCCTGAGATTTGCTTAGCATGCAAAGGTTTCTGCAGCAGGTGTCCTAACTGCATAATATATTTTAAAATGCAGCCTTTACAACCAATTAAGCCAGAGCATACGTACTGTCTGTCACGTTTCCTCTTTTTACCAATTTCTTTGAGGCAGAGTTTTTCATGACTCCGTCCCCTTTTTTTGACACGCCTTGACCCCAAACTTATGATTTCCCAGAGTTTAGTTTAACAATTCCAGCACTTCATATGTGACATCTCAGCCAGTCCTGGTCCTTTCGTCACGAACCTCATTCTGGTGCTTAGTGTTCAGAATAGAGGATCAAAATACAAGATTGGAATGTGATATGGCAAAATGCCATAACTGACAGGGTCACCGGACATGAACTAATTCGGCAGTGCTCACATTAATGGCTCTGTACCTACACTCCTCTCTTTGCAGGGACCACACCCCCGCTCTGCACACATGCAAAGATTTAGGAAACTTTAGACTTTACTGCAGGAGGGAGATATCTATCGCCCGTTGCCTTGCGTTATAACCGATTTGAAAACTTTCGGAAAGAAAGAAAAGTTAACTATACACCTCACCACTGACTTTCAGGTGCTGTCCCTGCCCCTCAATACAAAGGCTGACGTACCCGTCCTTACTTTATCCTGCTCTCCTTTGCAAGCCGACCACGCTTTTAAGTCCGAACAACTTTCCCACAGACTCACCTTCCTCAGCTCGCTGGTACGATCCCTCATGTTGCAGCTACCCCAGGTCAAGCGGATCCGTAGCTAACACTGCCAGGCCTTCCCATGGGAAGCGAATCTGCCCCAGTGAAGCGCGTGTGCGCACTGCAGGCAATGACTGCTTTTTTTTCATGGCGTCCATCTTCAAACGTTATTATTTCCAGCGTGACCAGCGTTTTCGTCACTACAAAAGCCCAACCGACCGACATAAACAAGCATTTGCAATGCAATAGGACTCGCATTTACGCAAGACCTATTGCATTGCAAACGGGAGTGCGAGGGGGCAGGGGGGCGAGGAGGCACGGACGGCGGGAGGGGGGGAGAATGCACGGGCAGTTAGAGAACCTTATTAATGAAAATAGTGCTCATAATCTAAATAACACATACCGTGCAACAGTCGAAGTAAAGGGGCCAAAGCCTCATAATCAATCAGACGGCAGCATTTACGAAAGACAATGACACGAGCCAATTAAAAACATGGGCGGAGAGTGGGCGGAGCTTCCACTCCATACTCCATTACTGCATGCCTCGCAAAGCGAGCAGCACATGCGCGCTGCATCTATAGGCTCGACCTAAAAAATGAGAAAACACAATAAGGTTATAAACCCATGCCTTGCAGTTTGCATGCAGGGTCTCAATGCTGGTTCATGGCTTACTGTGTTATATTAAAAGGATTTCAATTTATGAACTTCAAGTAATAAAAGGATCTTTGTGTCAAAAGCAGTAACCCACTTACCTAGCTACATAAAATAAAAGTTTGTCAATTGCATGTTACACTATATGCTTCACAGGAGACACAACTCTCCATTCTACATTATGGTTCAAAAATGCGACTATACAAAACATATATCCCTCCTGCAAGTACATTAGCCACCAGAGTTATCTTAACATTATCATTCCCTGAGATTTGCTTAGCACGCAAAGGTTTCTGCAGCAGGTGTCCTAACTGCATAATATATTTTAAAATGCAGCCTTTACAACCAATTAAGCCAGAGCATACGTACTGTCTGTCACGTTTCCTCTTTTTACCAATTTCTTTGAGGCAGAGTTTTTCATGACTCCGTCCCCTTTTTTTGACACGCCTTGACCCCAAACTTATGATTTCCCAGAGTTTAGTTTAACAATTCCAGCACTTCATATGTGACATCTCAGCCAGTCCTGGTCCTTTCGTCACAAACCTCATTCTGGTGCTTAGTGTTCAGAATAGAGGATCAAAATACAAGATTGGAATGTGATATGACAAAATGCCATAACTGACAGGGTCACCGGACATGAACTAATTCGGCAGTGCTCACATTAATGGCTCTGTACCTACACTCCTCTCTTTGCAGGGACCACACCCCCGCTCTGCACACATGCAAAGATTTAGGAAACTTTAGTCTTTACTGCAGGAGGGAGATATCTATCGCCCGTTGCCTTGCGTTATAACCGATTTGAAAACTTTCAGAAAGAAAGAAAAGTTAACTATACACCTCACCACTGACTTTCAGGTGCTGTCCCTGTCCCTCAATACAAAGGCTGACGTACCCATCCTTACTTTATCCTGCTCTCCTTTGCAAACCGACCACGCTTTTAACTCCGAACAACTTTCCCACAGACTCACCTTCCTCAGCTCGCTGGTACGATCCCTCATGTTGCAGCTACCCCAGGTAAAGCGGATCCGTAGCTAACACTGCCAAGCCTTCCCATGGGAAGCGAATCTGCCCCAGTGAAGCGCGTGTGCGCACTGCAGGCAATGACTGCTTTTTTCATGGCGCCCATCTTCAAACGTTATTATTTCTAGCGTGACCAGCGTTTTCGTCACTACAAAAGCCCAACCGACCGACATAAACAAGCATTTGCAATGCAATAGAACTCGCATTTACGCGAGACCTATTGCATTGCAAACAGGAGTACGGGTGGGCGGGAACAGAGGGGCGAGAAGGCACGGACAGCGGGAGTGCGGGCGGGGTGGGGCGGGGGTGCAAGAAGGCACTGACAACCGGAGTGGGGGAGGGGGAAGAAGGCACGGTAACGGGAGTGCGGGTGG
Organism: Calotriton arnoldi; assembly: GCA_963921515.1. Lineage (NCBI taxonomy): Eukaryota > Metazoa > Chordata > Amphibia > Caudata > Salamandridae > Calotriton > Calotriton arnoldi. The sequence goes on from CAWUFW010000415.1 coordinate 627,123, forward strand.
GAGAGGGGGAAAAATAGTGCTCTAAATAACACGTACTGTACAGTGTAACACTCGAAGTAAAGGGTCCAATAGCCATGGGAGGGTACAAATGACGACATGACCATAATAAGGCGGGACTAACAAGCCTCATAATCAATCACTAGACAGAATTTACGAAGGAGAAAGACAGAAGCCAATGAAAAATATGGGCGGAGAGTGAGGGCAGCTTGTCTCCCCATACTCTACTACTGCATGCATCGCAGAGCGAGCAGCGCATGTGCGCTGCCGCTGAAGCTCGACCTAACTAGTGAACATGTACAGTCCTGATACAAGAGCAGCCCAGGAGTGGGGGCGCGCAGTAGCCAGAGTGAGAGCAGAGACAGATAGGTGACTCACTTGCTATGGGGACTGGTGTATGAGGTGAACGCCTGTGCATCTGTGTCTCTATGCGTGCATAGTATGTGCATGTTAGTGCATTTCAACAAATGTGTGTGCCTTGGTCAGTGTGTCATGTGTTTGAGTAAGTGTCCCTTGTCTGGTGGCCCTTCCAGGTAGACAGTGAGTGGCCCTACCTGGTGACAGTGCCTGGCATATGGAACTGCCAATGACATCCGGTGCCACACTAGCATAAATGAGTCATCTCTGGAAAATTCCTGCCTATTCTTGGCATAATGTTGGCCACCTTTTAAGTAATGTTGGTCCTATAGCAATGGTGCCATACTACTTGACATTTTAAGGTTAACAGTGACAATTGCAGACATATGTGGAGCATCCTTGGCTTAACCGTGGCTATTTCTGCCATAATGGCTGCTAACTCTGCATAATCATGGCCACTCCTAGCATAACGAGAGCCATCCTTGACATACTGAGGGTATCTATGGCATTATTCTGAGCAGCCTGGCATGATCATGTCCCTTCTGGGCATATTGTGTGCATCCTCGGCTTAACCGAGGCCCTCCAGTGATTACCACCCCAGGCATAATGGCAGACACCCTTGACATATTGTGAATATTCTTGCCCCAATGACGGTAATGGTGGCCATCTCTGGTATAATGTTAGCCAGTGTTGACATATTATCGGCAGCCTTGGCATTATGGTGTCTCCCTCTTGCATAATGTTGCCCATCTTTGGTATTCTGTGGGTAAAATTGCCTTTGGGGTGGCCATCCTTGGCCAGCAATAGTAATGCATGGGCAAGTGAGGCTGGATCTCTTGATTTGAGGCAATTGTACACTAGCACTTGATAAAAATAGAAGCAACGCTTGAAAACTGATTTTTGAAGGAAAAAATTAGGGGTTCTTTCCACAGAGGGGAAAGTGTTTGTTTGGGGAACTACTGTTTGCCTATCCCACTTTATCATTGCATTTAATAGCAGATTGTGTGTAGTTTGAGAAAATGGTAAACTGAAGTTTTGATGCAAAATTACTGCATTGATACGATAATTCTTGCCGAGTCATTTAAACTTTCTTTTGGCATTATTTCTTTGGTGCAAACAGCCCTTGCTTGAACGGGTGTTAGATATGAGATTACTTTTGGTAAATCTGCTTGATGTGCTGGAAGTCTAAACACTGTTCATCTGCTCAGATGTAATATTAAATGATATTGTCGGTTCTGCAGCAGCAATATCATTTTATGCATCTCAGAAAAACTTTAAAATGTCAGAAGAAGCTCTTATTTTTGAAGAGATCTGAGACCCTTGCTTTAGACCAAAACCCTGCAGAAATTGTCATTGTCTCGCTGTGTATCAGTGTTTTCTCCCACTCGTTTTCTCTCATTCTCTGCTTTCCTGTTTCCTCTTACGAAATATAGTTGTATTTAGGCATACTTTTTAAGCAGTTGTTCTTTGGCCAGCTCAATGTGTCTCATAATTAAATTCTGGAAGACTGCAAGCTCCATTGACTCATGACGATTATGAAACTCTTCCACATCAATCAAGCGCAAATCCCTGCAATCACAAAAAAGGAAATTATTTACGAGTAGGTTTCCTGCCTATTTTACATATTTTTCTGTTTCTTGTAGCATTCGTAGTTCTTAATAGATATTTTATTATCTAAATGAAAGCAAATCACAAAGGTGGTGGTGTAATAATTATTGAATGTTTTTCATCCCATTGCATGAATAAAACTGTTTAAACAATCACGCCATAAATTACTTTGTTAAAGAAATCATAATTGTTAGAAAAGTCATATACAAACAACCACAACGTTATAAAAAAGCAGAAAAAACACAAACAGTAAAGGCACAATAAATAGTTTTATTGTTTCCGGCATTCTAGATTAACCTGCCATAATTGTAAGGCAATGTGTTCTCTATGAGAAATCGATCTTGACATTGACGTTGTTTGTTCATATAGAGGGGAGAGAGAAAATGTTTGCTTTTCTCACTTAAGACGCAGTAAACACATCTCAAGGAAACATTATTCCTTACACAGATTATTTCATTTAATTTACCGAATACCGATTAAATTTACCTAAAAAATCCGAAACTGCTAAAAAAAAATATATCCATCATCCTGATTATTACAAAGTAGCCTTAAATATGTTTGCAGGATGTAGAAAAGGCAGTCAGCTCAAGGGTAACCATTCATCCTTGCAACCCAATCCCTGCTCTTATTCCTTTCAATCTCCACACTGAGAAACTCACACAGCCACATTACAGCCTTCCTTAAATACACAATAAAACAGATGAGTAGGCCTGATCTTATTAAAGTAAACTAAGTAAAGTTGATAGTCATAGGAAGGTTGATGTGCTGTGTGCAATACAATAATGTAACTTTAGCTCAATTTTGGTAACAGCTACAAAACCGCATTGGATAGGTAAACATTTGCTCTGATGTGTAGCATGCTGTGCATGTTTTATATTAATGTAACACGATAGATCAATTTAGAGGGGTTCGTTGCTACACATTCATAAGGTACCTCTAACTTCTCTATTTGCATATCCAGTCTCCCCTGTGTTGTCACCAGGGCCGGACTGGGAACCGAAACAGGCCCTGGCAAACTACTCAGCCGGCCCCCGGGGCGGTGAAGCTGGGCTGTTTGCTAGAGCCAGTTTCAGCCGATTTTGTTACAGGGGGCTGATATTGCTGGCCCCCCGGTAACAAAAACAGCCCCCCAGCGGCCCAAAACCGGCCCCCACCCTGGCGGCCCACCAGGAAAGAACAGGTGCCCGCTACGGCCAGTCCGGCCCTGGTTGTCACCCTAAACTGAGTAGCAAAAAAGTATTTGATCAGAGATGATGGTTTAATGAAAAGCTAACCTCAGCTGAAGAGATTCTGATGGCAGCACTCATGGTATAACAATGAATGTCGTGTCGTAAGTCGTTTATTAGTTAAGGCTGTAAAAACCAAAGATATGGTTCATATATCATATACCAATTCTAAGGAAAGCTTAGCAAAAAGGCTATTCTGCTTGCTAAAAAAGATTGGGACGAACAAAGGTGGAGGGCCCTGTTGGACACATGTTCTGCTGGTGACTCGTCTAAATTATGGGCCTTGGTGGCTCAGGATCGTTCAAGAGCCACACAGACCCTGGATAATAATATGGCCGCCTCTGACTGGGTAAAATATTTTGGCAGGTTATATGCTGGCAAATTTGAGGACCTTCCAGTACCAACAGATGCTATAATGTCCCAGACACTATTTAGCAAAACGCCGATGTTTGAAATTGCAGATATTATTCAGGCTTTGAATTCTATCTCACGTGGGCGAGCAGCTGGGCCGGATTGCATTCCTTCAAAACATCTTTTTAACTAATATAGAATCCTGATCTCATTACATATTAACCTTGGTCTTACCCATATTTTAAAAAGGTAACCGTTCATTACCATCTAATTATAGGCCAATAGCCTTATAGATTGCATTCAGAACATTTCTGTCAGTGCCTACTGAATAAGACACAAAATTGGATAGACGAGTATAACATCCTTAGCACCGTTTTAGCAGGCTTCTGCACTAGGGTATCCACTATCGACCAGGCCTTTCAATTTATGCTAGTACACTAGAGAACTGAATTGATCCAGGGCGGCAGTTTGTATGTCGCATTTGTCGACCTAAAATCGACTTTTGATTTTAAGATCAAAATTGTGGAGTATTTTGGCTGACCTGGTTATGCCCCCCTGATTTTATCTCTTTTAATTTGTTTACATGAAGGCAATTATGCACGCATAAGATGGGGAGGGGATCAGACTCAGTTGACAGACAGAGTACTGGTCTGAAAAGGTGTTCGGGGGGCGTGGCCAAGATGGCGGCACGGTAGGACGTGGACTCTCGTCCCTCCGGCCCCGTCGATTCTTAGCTTTGTTCGAGCCCCATTCCCCGGTCACCTGCTCGCGGATTCCTGACCGGAATCGACTTGTGCCTTCTCCAACACCGCTGTGAGGGCCTCTGAAGGTAGCGGTGGCGCTCCACGTCAGATTCCTGCTGGGCCTGCAGCGGAGCTCCCGCGGACAAGATGGCGGCTGCGGCGGCATCTGAGCAGCGGCCCCGGTGCCCCGGGTGGTGTTGCTGAGCGGGGGAGCGGTGAGACGCCTAACCTGCTGGAGGTGCTGCCCGGACTGACTCCTGGAGATTCTTGAGACCGGGCTGCCCTTCCGCTGCTGGGGCACGGGCGGCCCTGCTGCCGGCCCGCCACTGCGCCCGCCATTTGCTGCCTCCTCTGACCTGCTTGAGAACGCGCATGGGCGGCGGCGGCTGCGAGAGACGGGGGCGCTTCTTTCAGCATCGGAAGGCGCCCCCGGTGTTGTCCTCTGACTGGCCGGTACTTCATGGTGCATTTGGAGCGCTGAGAGCGCATTCACATCGTCTGGTGGTGGGTGCGTCCCTGGCCTGCCATTTTGCCTTCTCCTGTGGCCGGCTGGACTGGCGGATTCTGGATGGCAGCGCTGGGAGCCTGGGGGCTTGCTCCACAAGAGGCCTGAAAAGAAGGTGGCCCGGGTAGCCCGCCCCACCAGACGTGGGGGCTGACGCTCCAGCTAACAGTGGAGCTTCAGGAGGACTTCGCGTCACCCAGCAATTCACCGGTGAGTGCGGCCTTCCCCCTATCTGCTCCTCTGCTTACGCTTGACTGGCCCCGCTGAGCGCGGCGGTGGAGGCGACGTCCGGGGCCTGCAACCCCGTGGAGGTTTGCCTACGTGCCGCTGGAACGGTATTTTGCCCGCGATCGCAGTCCGGCCTGCCGTTTTGTGTACCCTGCACCCAGATGCCCTGGCGGACCGTGTGGGCCCAGACGGGAGTCACGCCAGAAGATCGGTGAGTCGACCCAGTGGCGCATGAGGGGCCTTGCCCTGGGGCTAGGCGAGGAGGAGGTCCCAGGAGTAACGAGGCGGCCAGAGCCTGCGCTGCCATCCACAGGGGGAGGAACAAGATAGCACTAACCGGGCCCTGAGGTCCCTTGAGGGCGGCAAGAGCGGGGTGCCCGGGATCTCCGCTGGGGTGTGCCTGCATCGGAGACGACATAGAGGACGGCTCCCCTCCTGCCCCATCAAGGACCGGATAATCGATGGTCCAGTGAGCGCCTTCTTGGGACGTGGGGATTTCCCGGTGCTGGGTGTCCGCCCCTGCAGAATTGGTGAGCTTCGGGTAGGAGGTGGTGGGGGCGCGGCCTCGAAGTGACGAGAGTGGACTGACCGGGCTGATAGCTGTGCTCCAAGCCCAAGGCGGGCTCCTAGAATTGAGCTGGTGCGCCATGGACTCAGCACGTGTCAAAAAAGATAAAACGCTGAAGGAGCTCCTCCAGAAGCAATCCGGCTCGACGCAACCGGCCAGTGAGAAGCTCGCCGGAGCGGCGAAAGGCGATGAAGCCCCGGCCACCAAAGCATTTATGTTAGAGCTTTTTGCTGCCATCAAGGAGGACATTCAAGACCTTAAGGGCCAACTCGCGGCGGACCTCCGTGACGTCCGACGAGATGTGGATGAAATTGGGGAGCGAGCTCCAGCAAGATATGTTGCGCCTCCAGGAACAGCATATTTCTCTTCAGGCGCATGCTGAAGACTTAGAGAACCGCTCCCGGCGGAATAATGTCCGGATTAGAGGCGTGCCATGGCGTGAAGAGGGGGATGAGCTCCGGGCCTACGTTGGGGCGCTGTTTCAACAGATCCTGGGTGAGGGCGAGGCAGTCAACATCCGAATGGACCGGGCGCATAGAGTGGGCCTCCCCCGTGGAAACAAAGTTCCGCCACCGGACATACTCGTGTGCGTCCACGATTTTCAATTAAAAGAGCGCATCATACGGAAGGCGAGAGAGGCTCATCCGATACAGTTCAGGGGTCAGACACCGGCCATCTTTCAGGATTTAGCGGCCTCCACTCTCCTCAAGAGACGTGAATTTAAGGTGGTCACCTCACACCTGCGTGATCAAGGCATCCCTTACTCTTGGGGACACCCCTTTCGAATCATTTTCAAGCTACGCGGGAAATTGTACCAGATCCGCACGCTGACGGAGGCGTTGGAGGTCCTCGGTCTAAATGATGAGCACACGACGGAGCACGCCAAAGGGCCTGGAGACCGGGGTGCCAACCGCCAGTCAAGATGGCAACGCATTGGAAAGGCCACTTCTGTCCGGAAACCTGATCAGGCCACAATGGAAAAGGAGCGGGAGGCAGTGATCTCTTCACTTTCACAGCCGTCGGAGCGTTCGGCCTCCCCTTGAGGCCTTCGATGGAGAGCAAGGGGATGGACACAGAGAGGGACCGGGGGGGCGGGGAGGGAGGTCCTGAAAAGACTCTCGACAACCTCTCCGTGGGCGGGTGGGCACGACCCGGGCCTGTAATGGGCCAGACGGCTGCTCGAGCCTGGCCTCCTTGGATCCTTTCCTTTTATGTGACGAACGTTGGTCATGTTACTGTTGTCGTATTTGTTCTGAACAAGGTTTTTTCTTTAGGGGTTGCACTTGATGGGGCTTTCTGTTGGGAACTACCGCACCAGTTGACACTTAGAGCTTATCTCCCTAGGATAACGGGGGGTCACGTCTCCCGATGCAGACCTAATAAGCGGTGGGTATCCACATCACTTAGCCCTTCACTACACTTATCCGATGGGAAGGGACCTTAAGGTAGTTAGCCTTAATGTGCGGGGTCTCAAAAACCCGATGAAGAGAGCGGCGGTGCTATCCCTACTTGAGAACGCTGAAGGGGATATTTGTCTCCTTCAAGAGACGCACCTCCTTTCCAAAGATACCCTACGTATGCATACTAGGCGCTTCCCACAACAATTTTGGTCGGCAGGCCCGTCTAAAATGAACGGCGTAGCCATCCTGATAGGGGCGCACTTTCCAGGGAAGGTTATCGCCACTGTGGCAGAGATAAAGGGACGCCTATTGGCGATCAGAGTGCAGTGGGGAGACGTGCGCCTTACTGTAGCGTCACTATATGCTCCTAATACGCAACAGGAACCCTTCATCCGCACAGCGCTCGCAGAGGTCCTCGCGTCTCCAGATGCGGAGATATTGGTAGGAGGTGACCTCAATTTAGTAATGAACACAGAGTTAGATCGGTCAGGTCACCGAACACACCACACAGGAGCGTTCTCATCCATGGGCAAGGATTGGTTAGGGGACAATGGGCTACACGATGTTTGGCGTGCGCAGCACCTGGCGGAACGGGATTACACTTATTATTCGGCAGCCTCTAAAACATACGCTAGGCTTCACCACTTCCTGGCCTCTACATCTCTGCTGCCTCACCTGCACACGGCTACGATAGAGCCTCGCTCCCTCTCGGATCATGCCCTTATAAAAGTTTGCATCCCTGCGCAGCGCTCACGGGCGCTTCCCCCTGGGTGGCGCCTGCGAGAGACTCTCTTACACTCTGAGGACACGGTACAACGCATCAGGCAGACAATAAAAGACTATCTAGAGCTCAACGATGTGGGTTCCAAGACGTTGTCGGCGGTATGGGAAGCCCTGAAATTAGTAACTAGGGGAGAATTTATTGCTATCTCAGCGGCACATACACACTCCGTAGGGAGAAGCGCAGCGCACTCGAGAAAGAAGTGGGTGAACTAGAGTCGATCCATATGCGCACGGGAGCTCCAAGGGTGTGGCGGGAGTTGGAGAATCGTAGGCGTCTGCTGAAGCATCTTGACATCGATAGGGCCAAATACGCACTTCTCCGCATCCGCCACAAATTCTACCTTAGCAGTGATAAGTGCGGTAAGCTTTTGGCCCATCGGTTGCGCGCTAAGACGCAAACGACTTTGATCCAGTTGATCAGGGACCAATCTGGGGAGGAGCAGTGCGCGGATGCGCATATTGTTGAAGCATTTCGCACATTTTACAGCACTCTCTACACGGGGCAAGACCCGCCGGCGCAGGTACCGAGTGATTATCTCGATAAGTGCGAGCTCTCCCCTCTTCCTAAGGCAGTGGCAGAGGAGCTTGACTCCGCTATCCGTATAGAGGAGGTGATTACGGCTATCTCTAGATTGAAATTGGCTAAGTCGCCGGGCCCCGATGGGTTTTCGGCCTCCTTTTACAAGGCCTTTTGCAGGGAGCTGGCTCCCTTTTTAACCAAACTGTTTAACTCCTTTATAGAAACCGGAGAGGTGACGCCCTCCATGTCTGAGGCGGCGATCTCCGTCATCCTGAAGCCAGGGAAGGATCCCCGAGAGTGTGGTTCCTACCGACCTATTTCTCTCCTTAATGTCGATGCAAAAATATTCGCGGGTATATTGGCGGCGCGAATGAATCCGCTCATGGCCGATCTCATTGAACCTGATCAATCGGGTTTTATACCCACACGGCAGGGGGGAGACAACACGAAGCGACGTTTCCATCTGGTTGATAGTATACAACGGTCGGGTAGACAAGCCTTCTTACTGTCTATTGACGCCGAGAAGGCGTTTGATAGGGTGGGATGGGCTTATTTATTTGAAACACTGCGGAGCTACGGGTTTGGGGAGAATTTTTGTAAGTGGATTCGCTGCATCTACAGTGCGCCCACAGCCTTTGTCAGGGTTAATGGTAGCAGATCACAATCCTTCCCTATCTCTCGTGGGACGCGACAGGGGTGCCCCCTAACCCCGCTTTTATTCGCGCTTTATATGGAGCCTCTGGCTCAGCGTGTGCGAGCGGATGAGCGCATTGTAGGCCTGAAATTTGGTGCTGATGTGCATAAAATAAATCTCTACGTGGATGACGTGATTCTCTCCCTTACGCAGCCGCTCTCATCCCTGCCCGCCCTGCTTGCTGAACTAAACGCGTTTGGTGCCATGTCTGGGTTCAGGGTTAATCTGAGTAAATCTAATACTCTAAATCTCTCCCTTCCCCCAGACCTGACAGATACCTTGCCACAACAATTCCCATTCCAGTGGTCCCAGAGCGATATACTGTACTTAGGCATTAGACTTGCCCCGTCCATCGCCCGGACGATTACGCTTAATTATGCGACCTTGTTAGAACAGACGACTAAGGCGCTGGACGCCTGGGCGCGGCTGCGCTTAGCTTGGTTCGGCCGGATCGCAGCGGTGAAAATGACTATTCTCCCGCGCATCCTGTACATTTTCCCAATGCTGCCCATGGCTCCTCCACCGAGGGCGATTAAGCAATTACAAACCCTTATCAATAAGTTTGTATGGGGGGAGGGGAAACAGCCGCGTCTCTCACTCACCCAAATGGCACTTCCGAAAGCTCAGGGGGGAGTGGGCTTGCCTCTGATCAGTGGCTACTACCAGGCCGCCTGCCTCCGGTATCTAGTAGAATGGAACAGGCCGCTCTCCAGCAAACACTGGAACTTCATGGACCAGGCTGTGGCGGGAATCAATATCTGGAGGGAGTTATGGTTACCTCGTAAGCACAGGGCCTGCGGGCTCTACTCCTCCCCGGTTACCTCTCCGACGCTTAAAGTGTCGCCTATGACTCCCATAGTAGACAATCCGGACTTTCCTCTGGGTCAAGACTCAGTGGTGTTCCAGCGCTGGCGCGAGGAGGGGTGTAAGAGGGTGGGATCCCTCTTTGATACGGAAGGGACAATTCTGTTTGCTCAGCTTAAGCGGGACTATGGCCTCTTAGAGTCTGATGCTTATCCCTACCGCCAACTGTATCATTGGATCACGGCACCCTCCAATTACGCACACATGTCCAGGCCTCTTACCAAATTTGAGCAATGGCTGATTCGCAAAAACGACGATCGTCGACTCGTATCTGAATTATATTCCATGCTCACTGCGCGTCCCGCTGAACAGCGCACAAAGGGGCAGGTTCGCTGGGAAACAGAACTAGGCCGGCCGCTAACCCCTAAGGAATAGGAACATATACTTTACAGAACACATCACACTGCACACAACACTGCCGGGGCTGAGTCCGCTTTTAAAGTGTTTTCCTATTGGTACTACACTCCTGCACGAATCCACAGCTGGGACAAAAGTAAAACAGACCTTTGCTGGAGAGGATGTGGGATGTCTGGCACGCTAGCTCATCTGCTGTGGCATTGCCCTAAGCTCCAACGCTATTGGGCTGAAGTCCTAGACAACATTGACGAGGCTTTTGGTATTCACTTGCCTCGCTCCCCGGAGTACACCCTCCTTGGCCTCTCGCACCCTAAGACTTTTCCGTTACGATCCCTACGTGGTAGGCAAATAGCGTTAGCACTGCTTGCAGCTAGACAGGTTATCTTGGTGCATTGGGGTACAACTGTAACGCCTGAGGTGCTCTCTTGGGTGCATCGCCTCTGGTCTCTATTAGCCATGGAGCGCATGTCGCTTGTGGTGGAGGGCAAGGGGGGGGGGGGGGGGCGGGAGAGTATGCCAAACTTTGGGAGCCTTTCATACAACTGTTGTCCAAAGATATGAGGGAAGTTACCTGTCCTAAGTTTCTACAGATCCTTCAACTGCTCCCTCTGGAGAAGACGACTCCTGATCTGAAAGCGGCGAAATGACGGTGATGGGATAGCACGTCCTAGGTCTAGAGGTGCGGAATATAGATTGAGGTCAACAACTGGTTCGGTGGTGGGTGGGTGTGGGAGGTAGGGTGGGGGTGGGACTCTGTTTGGGTATTGTTTCTCTTTTGTTACTATTTGTTTTTGGCTTCCTTTGCTCCTCGCTCGAAAATTAGGAAGTGGCAAATTTATTCTACTGCAATTTGATTTATCACGCGGCCGGCCTCTGGGTTGTGGCATGATCGCTGTGTATGGCTGCTGATGATTTGCTCTGCCGGCCACTGGATGTAGGCAGTAAGCTGTGTACTTTTAATTTGACTTCCTCTCAATAAACACGATTTAATCATGAAAAGGTGTTCGGCTTTTTATTAATGATATTGCTTCCAATTTGCTACAACAGGAAGCCGATGCTCCATCTTGTCAGGCTTTAAAACTCCGATCCTCCTATTTGCTGACAACACCTTGTTGATTTCCAAGATCCCTTCAGGCCTCCTGAAACATTTGGATCGTTTTAACGAATTCTGTGAGGATCGGGCCTGGAAATTAACACTTGAAAGACCAAGGTGATATCCTTTAAGCAGCATAAATCTTTCAAGAGCAAACTAGTCTTGGGAGGAACCCCCTAGAACAAGTAGATTCCTTTGTTTACCTGGGGGTTACCATTGCAGAGGGTATGTCTTGGCAACCACACATTAGCAAGGCCACCACCAGGTTAAAACAGATCTCTGGTGCAATACTTAAGAGTTTTCAACATCTTTCTCTAAACCCATTTCTCCTGCACTTAAAATCTACAAAGCCAAGAGTGTCAGGTCAGCCTTGTATGGGGCTGAGCTGTGGGGGTTCTCCAAACACGATGACTTCGTAAAATCTGAGAACAAGTTCATTAGGAACGTGAGTTCCCTCCCAACTAGAACTCCGTTATACCCACTGTTTTGTGATACAGGAGTTACTAGGGTCACGCATAAAATTTGCCTGCGGCTCTTATTGTACTGGATGCACCTGTGGACCACTCCTGAGCTTGCTCAATGTGCTGACAGTTTAAAGGATGTTAAGGCTGACCAATTTAATTCAATTCCATGGCTCTCAAACATGAAGTCAGCCCTGTATTCATTAGGACTCCATGATTTGTGGGACCAACCGAATACATCTGTCTTTACATCTAAGACCGAGATGAAAATGAAATATTGGTAATTTGTGGAGGCTGAGGATGTTCGGAAGTCAGCCGCTGCCAAGCTAACAAGTGATTACATGGACATTAAGTCATGCTGGGGGCAGGAATTATTCTGGGATGTAGTGACGGTTCCACTGCACCGAAAACTTTACTTTCGGTTTCGTATAGGCACTTTACCCCTCAGGTCGTTTACATCAGGCTAGAAGGGCGAAGGAGGTAGCACTTGTCCTACATGTGACCACCAGAAGGAAAGTGTAGCACATGTTATGTTTGTTTGCCCTCTTAGGCTACTTATCACCCTGGCACAAATGGTTGGCACCGATTTGTAGGTCTTTAGGTGTACAGAACGATCAGTATGCCCTCCGTATTTTTAGATCAGACTCTTCCATGCTAATGGTTGTCTCGATTGCAAAATATTTGGACGCAATGCGGGTGCTACGCAAAAAAGCCCTAGGTCGGACTCTCACTGGATAACTTCTATTTCTGCAGGTCCCATCTTGACCGTAATGGGGAATACTTTTAACTTTTCATTTTTAATTATATGTTTCATTTTTATTAGTATGTGTGTATAATTATACATATTTACATTTTTTACATGTTTTAGGGTACTAATGGATGTATTAATACTATTTTAGACATATGCCATCAGTGTGATGAATTGTAGTTTTATGGCCTTGGAGTTTTGATCGATTGATTCTGATGTTTTGCTTTGCAGTGCACAAGCATGAATGTCAATGTCACATAGTAATGCTAAGTTAAGGTGTAAACTCAAGCCAGGGTTTACCAACATAGACATATCTCTGGTGAAAATAACCGATGCTTTCCTGGATCTTGTAGTGTTGGGCCAAAATTACTCAGTGACACTATGAAAGAGGCAAAACAGTGGTAAATTCAACTGTATAGTTGCCAACTACTTGTATACCTTCATCTGATCATGTTTTTGTTTTGTCAACAGGATTCTCTATGATAAGGGTTCATGCATGTATTTCTAACTAAAAATGAAATCCAAAAGTCCCAGAATCGAAAGTGAATTTGGCTAGGCCAAGACTAGCTGAAGATAACAGTCATACATGGTCCCAGGGGATCACTTTGCAATTAGATATTGTCCCCTCAGTAACAACCTTGCTTGCGACATAGAGTCCTGTATTGTTAATCCAAAATGTTTGCACTGCCCTGTAAAATAGCAAAGCCAAACATCACTAAGGAAGGAACTGATCTGGCTGAAAAAGGGAATCAAATTTGTCAAATAATCTAGATTAGCCCTGGGTGCCACCTTAATAGTCATTTTAATGATGTCATTTTTCTAACTTGAAAGGCAAATGTGACAATCTCATTAAGTTTCATAAATGGTTAAATGACAATGTCTGGAATAATGAAATAAATTTGGAGTAAAGTTCTGAAAAGAGAATGGTTTTAAGCTGTGAGTTACATGTAGAGAATAACACTGTAAAGAGCAGTCACTATAGAAAAAAACGAATCAGTAAAATACTGCATTTCATGCTATATCAGCTAGACATTAGTACCAAAAGAACAATTTGCCATATGATAAATTAATGACAGCTAAGAGAATATGCAGTCAAGAAAAAGATTTTCACAAGTACCCATACATAATAGCTGAACAGTTCAGACATAGAAGCAACGAAGAGACAACCTTGAGGGAGCCTCACAAAGAATACAATTTAAAAAGTAATTAGATTTATTAACAGCTATGTGTATTTCCTACCTGATGCTGAAGTAAACAAAACCATATGTTTTATTACTAAATATACATCAAAAAATAGCCACATATATAAAATCATCCATAAACATTTGCGTCTCCTTATGCTATATGTTCACCTTAGTTGATATGTGATTAGGAAACCTCTGATAACTTTCTGACAGACTAAACTTTTAAGGACATTTTTAGTGCATGTGACACATGCAGTATATTGCTCTGGTTACCCACCCCAGGAAAGGGATTCTTCAAGTGTGGACACTGTAATTGTTGTGACTACACAATAGACAAACACATTATGTTTACAGACATTTAAATTGAGAATGCATTTCAAATTCATGATTTTATTAACTGTAACACATCCTATTGAATTTATATCATTACATGTATTTGCATCAAGATATATGTTGGTGCAAAAGGACTCTAAAAGATTGGTGGCAAGAAATATTGAGGGGTCTGAAAGAAAATAGTAAAAATGGAGATGTAGAGCAGAAGCACTTAAAAAGGATCTTAATAATGATTGAGCATAATAAGTATGCTTACACTTATAATGAAATTTCAAGAAGAGAAATAGGACACTGGCAGATCCACATAGTAGGTAATCATAAAACATTAGCTGACTGAGTTCCAACAAAGGTTTACTATAACAGAATTGTACGATTTAATTATATTAAAATGACAATTGAATATTGAGCTATACAATACTACTGGTCAGAGATTCTTCACATACTTGAAACCCAGTCTATATAATGTTAGCTGTTACTATTAAATTACAATACATGCATAATTTTATGTAGAACTCACTATCCAGTTTTGATAAATATATGTAACTAGATCACTTGACAGTGGTTCACAGGAGAACATGGCAATCATTGATAACATACTTTGAGACTGTGACAGTCTGATTCTAAACCAAGCTCCCATGAGAAGATATACTAATTTAATTTTGAAATCGATACGGATCTGGAGGTCCCTATGACAGATGTGGAATGGCGTAGGGCGAGGGTACAGGTGCGCGATACGGCAAGCAATGTGAGATTCAAACATACACAGTTCTATTACCTCCACAGAGCCTATTTAACACCTCAGTGTCTGAGTCGCATTTACCCTACTAGAGTGGCGGATTCTGTAAAATGTGGGGTCTCTCCAGCCGGATTTGCCCATGTTACATGGGATTGTGAACTGTTAAGACCATACTGGGTAGATGTTAGATCCACGGTAATTTATGTGACTGGAGTTTGTCTGGCACTCCCCATCAAACACTGCTTGCTGGGTCTTCTGCCCCTCCCCAGAGAGAAGGGCAAGATGGGTTATAAATTTGCGCTTTTGGCCCAGGTCCTTGCCAGGCGCCGGATATCTATCTACTGGACGCGGCCAGCACCCACAACAAACGATAAATGGACCCCAGAACTATTGGAGTGGGCCATAGCGGAAGGAGTGCGTCTTCGAAGGGTCGCACAGATGAAAATGTAGAAACGGATCTAAACCTGTGGGACATGATGATTGATCGCATAGGGGGAACCACAATGAGGTATCACTAGATTCTGATACAAGCTATTCTCGGGCCTCAATGGGATCTAGGCACTCTACCGCTTTCTCCGAACTATGATCAGAGAGATGGAGAGCATGTGAGTGCTTTTTGCCCCGAGACAAAAAAAGTATACTTTGCTGTGATTGCGGGAAAGGATCGAGAGCCACATGCAGCTGGGGGTGGCACTGGACCCTCGAGGTTCCCCAAAGAGAACCTTTTATATAGGTTGCTGGCGTGGTTCCCCTATCCCCACATAACTAATGAACATTATGTGATTATGTATACTGTTTTTTTGTGCCCCCTTTTTCCTCCCCTGTACTGCTCCTGTACAGACATGATCCATTTCCTTGGAATTGGAGTCTATTGTATTGTATACTTCAAAATGGGTATTGGAAAACTCTATAGTCGTCATCGTATGTTTTGTTTTGTTGTTTTATGATCTCAAAATCCCAATAAAGACATACAGAATTCTTTTTTAATTGATATGCTCCAAATACTACAGTTAGTTGTATTAAAAAAAATTTATACGGTTAGGATCCTGATCATTAAATTAAGATGCCATTAAAAAATTGAAACATTTTTGATATTGAGCAGGAAAAACGAATGCGCCAAAAACAACAGTGATTTTATTTTCCATGGAGTCATGTTTAGAAAGTTGAGAACACATGGCAGACTCCATTTTGAAACAAACCATACAATTGGGGTGGTCATCTTTCTGTCACTCTTCTTCAATTTTGAACTGGCAGAAACATTCTAATTCTAATGATAACAGAAATTATTACACTGCATTTGAAAGAAGCTACATACTTAGAGGTGCACATCTTTCTTTCAGATTTCTTGGTTCTAACTACGGCTCTACATGGTTACCATGCCAAAATTGGTAATTAGGTATGTTGCAAACTGCGATAATTAAGCAACACAATAAATCTCATCAGGTTGTTCTATGTATGATATTAGTTATTGAAGGACTTACTTATATTACAGAAGTATCATTATTATCTCTAAAAATGAACCGAAAAACAAACCCTAACTAGTCTACAATTAAAACAGGATATATTACTTTGTGAAATGAAGTATGAATTTATATGCGATTGGAAATGTAGTACATCTTTTTGTAGTTAAGTGCCAATCTATCTTCGAAGGAAATGATATGGATAAAAGCTTCGGAGAAATAAAAAGCATTACCTTCAGAATTACAAGCAAGGCTTTATTTTAGACATTGTACAATATATGCATACTGTTCCCGAATGATCAACATTAGTAATTTGCAGTGATGGGTATAACTATGGGATATGACACTATATTGACAGAGATAGGCCTAGCCTGGACCCATTCATTCTGATATTTCTCAGTGTGCTCATTTGTTTCATTGGAAGTTAGCCCTATGTACCATCTGTGCATTTCTGATAATCTGTTTTACCATTTATGAGCTAGTATACATGTTGGTCCTGGTGAGGCCTTCAACAGTATGTTTCAGGACTCATATGAGCATTGGGACATTTATCAACTATTTCATGGATTCCCACGGGTTAAATTAGATTGTGCTTCCTCAGGATATGGTGTGTAATTAAATTACTTATGTAACTTAATAGCAAATATGAAAACAAGTTACTTACCTGTAACTACAGTTATCCAGTATTGGTATCTTTCATAGATTCACATGCCTGAATCATTCCCCGTCGTCGAGGCGGGAGTCCCACGGTAAATTACAAAAGTAGTGCCAAAAGTAAATAACAGTAGAAGGCTAAAAGAAAAGGCCTAAGGCCTAAAACTTAGTAGCCTAGCTACATCATTATAATGAAAAAGAACCAAAGGTTAGCTCCAACCAATCAGCTACCAGCACCCTCTAGAACACTCCCAACAGAGGCAGTTCTCCTCAGATTTTCTTAGCACAAGTGGGAGTAAGAGTCCCAAATCCTAGAGAACTGACCTGCCGGGGAGGAGGGTGGGTGCATGTGAATCTATGAAAGATACCAATACTGGATAACTGTAGTTACAGGTAAGTAACTTGTTTTCTTATCCAGTATTGGGGTATCTTTCATAGATTCACATGCCTGAATCAGAGTAGTTAGCAGTATATCAAACGTAATGTCGTTTGCGGATGGTGGGAGACAAGTATTACTAAACCCCCAAACTGTATCCACAATGATTTTTTTTTTTTTTTTTACACAAGTCTTCAAGACATCAAAGTTATGTAAAATGCAATCTACTACTAAGAACAAGAATACATAAGAATTATCATATATGTATATTTGTACAACTATACTTTATATAGATATTTACATATCAGTTTTATATGAATACTGATCGCAGGAACAAACAGCATATAAAAGAGAAAATACCTGGTCCGACTTAATGAAAGAGATGTCGTAGAACCGCCTGTCCAACTGCTGCATCTTCTCGCTGAGCAGATTGAAGACAGTAGTGCTTCGTGAACGTGTGGACATTTTTCCATGTCGCAGCACGACAGATATTCTCTAGAGTTACTCCGGCAAACAAAGCTGCAGAAGCCGCCATAGTCCTTGTAGAGTGAGCCTTGACCTTCCTCTGTAAAGGCTTGTTGGCCTTGTCATGGCAGAAGCGGATAGCGGAAGCCAGCCATCTGGCGATTGTTGCTTTTGTTACTGCAGTTCCAATAGTTGTTTGGCCATAGGCCACGAACAGTTGGTTGGAACGCCTGATGTCTTTAGTTTTCTGTAAGTAGAATTTTAAACAGCGTTTGACATCCAGAGAGTGTAACGCTCTCTCAGCTGGAGAGGATGGATCCGGAAAGAAAGTTCCTAACCTTACCGGTTCGTTCAAATGAAATTGTGACGGTACCTTGGGGATGAATTTAGGATTTGTGCGAAGGGTTACATAATCTCGAGTGAAATGTAGAAAAGGCTCAGTGATAGTGAATGCTTGGATTTCACTAACCCTTCTTGCCGAAGTTACCGCCAGTAAAAGTGCGACCTTCCACGTGAGGAATTTGAGGTCCGCCTTGTGGATTGGTTCAAATGGACGCTTCATCAGCTGCGCTAGCACAGTATTGAGCTCCCACTCTGGAGGGGTGCTTGCACTGGAGGGAAAGCTCTGAAAAGTCCCTTCATGAATTGCTTGACAAGTGAGTATGAACAGAGAGACGGCCGATCAGCACTTTTTCTGAATCTAGACAGAGCAGCAAGGTGGACTTTGACTGATGAAAAGGTAAGACCAGACTTGGCTAGAGACAGCAAGTAAGGGAGAATCTGTTCCGCCGGAGCTTGAACTGGGTGAGTATTATTCGCTTCGCACCAATAACAAAATCGTTTCCATTTTGAACGATAAGTCTTTATTGTGCTTTGAGCACGAGCTTTGGTCAAAATTTCACGACAGTCTTGTGAGATGTTGAAGTCTTTGAACTCTAAGAAATCAGGAGCCATGCGTGCAAGTGTAAGGACTGTGGGTCCGGGTGGACCACTTGGCCGCTGTTCCTGGACAACATCGTAGGAGTCGGACACAGGCGAATGGGCTTGTCCTGAATCAACAGTAGAAGTTCCTGGAACCAATATTGTCTTGGCCAACGGGGTGCAATCAGGATTATGTGGCAACCCTCTAGCTTCATTTTCCGGAGCACTCTCGGGACCAACGGGATCGGGGGAAAAGCGTAAGCACAAATCCCTGACCATCGCATGGACAGGGCATTCCCCCTTGACCCCTGTTGAGGGAATCTGCTGGCATAGTACCGGCATTTCTTGTTGTCCCTTGTTGCAAACAAATCCAATGCAGGTTTGCCCCAGGTTTGAAACACTCTGTTCAACTGTTCCTGTTCCAGTTCCCACTCGTGACAGTCCGACAGAGACCTGCTCAACGTGTCTGCCAGAGTATTGTGTAAACCCCTGACGTGTTCTGCTCTGAGGGTTATCCCGTGAAGAGTGACCCATTCCCACAGTTCCTGGGCCTCTTGTGAGAGTGTGGCAGATTTCGTTCCTCCCTGTTTGTTGATGTAATACATGCTGGTCGTATTGTCCATACGGACCAGCACTGAGGAACCCGCAATCCTTGGCAGGAACGCTTGTAGGGACAGAAAAATTGCGCGGAGCTCCAGACTGTTGATATGTTGTTGTTTGTGAATTTGAGACCATTTTCCTTGTATTCTTAAATCTTGTAGATGGCCTCCCCATCCCTCCATGGAGGCATCGGTAGTCAACACGAAATCTGGGATGGCTTGTAAAAATGTTAGTCCCTGGGTTAAATTCGTTGCCTTGGACCACCAGCGCAGAGCCTGTATCATGCGAGGTGTAACCTTTATGGAGTCGTCGAAGGAACCCACGGCTTGCTGCCATTGAAGATGTAATTCCTCTTGAAGAGGCCTCATTTTGAGCCGCGCTAGGGGTATCAAGTTTATTGCAGAAGAACACATTCCTAGGAGTGAAGCAAACATCCGGACAGAAACTGACTTTCTTCTTGAAATTGATGTTGCTAGTTTTCGGAGACGCAATTGCCGATCTTCTGACAAGAATGCCTTGCACTGGATCGTGTCCAGCATTGCTCCGAGAAAAGGAATGACTTGACTCGGACGGAATTGTGACTTGCTCTCGTTGATAGTCAGCCCCAGTGAAGAGAAGAGATGGAGACACGTCTCTGTGGCCACTTTGGCTTTCTGTGCTGAAGGACCCTTGATAAGCCAATCGTCGAGGTAAGGGAATACTTGGATTCCTTGAGATCTCAATGCTGCTGCTACAGGTGCCAAGCACTTCGTGAAGATTCTTGGTGCCGATTTTAGTCCAAACGGGAGCACTTTGAACTGATAATGAGCGCCAGCCACTGTGAAGCGAAGATATTTTCGATGTTTTGGGTGAATTGGGATGTGGAAGTACGCGTCCTCCATATCCAGAGAAGCCATAAAATCTCCTTCGTTTAAACAGCTTAAAATCTCTGAAAGTGTGACCATCCGGAAACTCTGTTTTTTGAGAAATTTGTTTAGTTTTCTGAGGTCCAGAATAGGTCGCCATTCTCCTGACTTCTTTCTGATTAGGAAGAAACGAGAATAGAAACCTGTTCCCCTTTGAGAAGAGGGAACTTTCTCTATTGCGTTCTTGAGGAGCATTAGTAAGGCTTCTTTGAACAATAAGTGAAGACGAGGGGAGGGGGACCCCTGGGTGGAGTAGTGGGTGGCTGTTTGACGAATTCTAGCGTGTGACCGCTGGATACCAGGTCTAGAACCCATCGGTCTGATGTAATGTCCTGCCACTTGCGAACAAAGGCTGAAATTTTCGCACCCACGGGAATAGAAGATAATGTGGTTGGCGCCCTTCTGAGATCATTGTTTCTTGTTGGTGTCTCGGCCTTGATTCTGGGATCTTCTGCGTCCGCCCTGACGGGAGAAACCAGCCGAAGAGGATTGGTGATATGAAGACTTGTTATACTGTTGTCTATATTGTGGCTGATATTGCCTATTCTGTTGATTTTGATATCCTCCTCGTGATGTGAAACTACGTCCTCTTGCACCCCTAAAAGATCCGCGCCTGTATTGAAGGACGCCTAAAGATTTGGCGGTGTCCGTGTCCGTTTTAATGGCAAGAAGAGCGTCGTCAATATGTTTTCCAAACAAAGACTCTCCATCATAGGCCATATCTAGGATCTTCGTTTGTACTTCCGGTCGGAAAGTAGTGGCCTTAAGCCATCCCTGGCGTCTAAGTACGGCAGCCCCGGCAAGCTGACGAAAATTGGTATTAACGATATCCAGCGCGCAATCTATAGTCTCAGATGCGGCTCTTTCTCCCTCAAGCAGAATCTTTCGTGCGTCCTGCCTGTGGTCTTCAGGGATTAGATCAATAAGGGCAGCCATATCTGACCACATTTGACGGTCATACCGGCCGATTATTGCTAATGAATTTGCCGCTCTAATGGAGGCCGCCGCCATGGTGGAACATTTTTTCCCAATGAGATCCTGCCGACGTCCTTCTTTGTCGGGCGGTGTGGTGATAGGCGTTGCAGGATTTTTAGAACGCTGTTGAGCGGCTTGGGAGATGACTGAGTCCGGGCGAGGATGACCAATCAGAGAAGATGGACTATTAGCAGGCGCTCGATACTTTTTTTCTATACGAGGAAGCACCGCTGGAATGGAAGCAGGCGTCTTCATAATTTTTATCCCCTCTTTCCAGATATAGTCTATGATTGGGATCGCTCTAGTGATTTTTCTGGACTCCTCCTTAAAATCATGTAGGAAACATTCTGTTTGTTCAATTGTAACAGGCAATTGAAACCTGGCTGCCGCCCGTTGCATCAAGTTATGAAAACCCCCGATATCCTCCGGGGGGGAGTCGGATGGTAAAGGTATGGGCGGAGAAGGTACCGGTATGATGTAACTATCACACGGATCCTGGTGAGGGATATTCTCAGGTAATTCTCCCTCTTCAACTTCATCTTCCGAGGAAGTCACATCCTGTTGCACATGCTCGGAGGAAGCAGGCGGAGGAAGCGGTATGACTGGAACCTGTGGCTGCGGTAAGGGTTCAGGGACCACTGATGGTTGTTCTGGTACCTCTTGCTGCGGTGGAAACCTTTGCCGGTAATCCGCCAGCATGGCCTGGAGATCTTGAATGAGCGTCGAAGGGAGATGACTGGTTTCCCTCTGATGCGACTCCCTTTGATGAAACCTATGCTGCGGGACCGTAAGGTGGTGTTGATAATAATGTTCTTGGTAATCATCATCATCATCTTCGTCGTCCTCCTGACATTTTATATTAAGTTCAGAGGGATGGTGAGCTATGCCAAATGGTCCATCCTCATCGTCATCTTCATCATCATCATCATCAACATAAGATAGGAGATGTGAGGGAAGAAGCGGAGAAATTTTTGTATAGTCCTGCTGTTTTTGGAATGTCTTAAGTTGGAAAGACTCCGATAATAAAGGCGTCGATTGTGAAAGCCCAATTTTCACCGTCGACGGGGTCGTCGTCGACGGGGTCGTCGTCGACGGGCTCTTCGCCGACGGGCTCTTCGTCGACGGGCTCTTCGTCGACGGGCTCTTCGTCGACGGACTCTTCGTCGACGGGGCTATCATAGACGGGCTCTTCGTCGACGATGTTTTCGTCGACGGTACCGTCGTCGACGGACTCGTTATTGATGCGGTCGTCGACGGGGCCTTCAAAGAAGGTTTCCTCACAGAAGAGTCCTCAATACCAGATTTCTTAGATGACAGAAATTCTGGTAGATAAAATAGGAGCGGTTATGGCCGTCGTCGAGATAGTAGCTGTCGACGATGAGGCCGAAGTGGTCACAATAATGGTCTTACTCACAGTTTTTGTGACAGCTTTAGGTGACCCTTGTGAAGGGTCAGGAACAGCATGGGAAGACTTGTGATGTTTTCGTCCTTCACTTGAAGAGCTGTCCTGGGATCTAGCCCTCTTGCTAGACGTAGAGGCTCTGTCATCCTCCTCAGCCGAAGAGGATTTAAGCCACAAAAGAAGCCTTGCCTCCCTATCCCTCAGAGTTTTGGCAGGGAAGGTACGGCAGATTTTACAATTTTTTGCCTCATGCTTAGGATGGAGGCAATAAATGCAATCCTTATGTTGATCATCAACATGGACCCTCTTCTTATCACAGGTCCTACAGGGTCTAAAAGGGCCTTCTTGTCAGACATGCTGAAGAAAGTTGAGAAGAAACTGAGTTGGCACTCAGGGAGACTCCCTTCCACACGACGTGCGGTGAAAATCTGAGGAGAACTGCCTCTGTTGGGAGTGTTCTAGAGGGTGCTGGTAGCTGATTGGTTGGAGCTAACCTTTGGTTCTTTTTCATTATAATGATGTAGATAGGCTACTAAGTTTTAGGCCTTAGGCCTTTTCTTTTAGCCTTCTACTGTTATTTACTTTTGGCACTACTTTTGTAATTTACCGTGGGACTCCCGCCTCAACGACGGGGAATGATTCAGGCATGTGAATCTATGAAAGATACCCCAATACTGGATAAGCTACTCTCTAGCACTGAAATACATTTCTGAATGAGCATGTACATATATCAAGTTTATATTTTGCTCATATTATATACATGTCACTTGTATTCAGTTCCTGTTTCTTATAATGTGTGTTTTATAGCATTTTAGGGCATATCTGTCTTCTTCCATTAACTTATTTATTCTCAGGCCGCCCAAACCAGTCATGCGCACTACCTTGTTCTCCATGCAGGCTGCATTACAGCCTGCATGGAGAACATGCCCACCCCTCCAGCCCCTGGCTGAGAGCCATGTCACGGCACTCAGACCAATCACAATGCTGCATTGCAGCGTTGTGATTGGCTTAGGAGTGGGAGCCTGGCTGCCTGCCTCCTGTCGAAGGCAGGAGAGCAGGAGGAAAGAAGATGCAAAACCCGCCCCTCCCTCCACCCCCCACGCCACCCGCGAGCCATGTTGGCCGCGACTGTTCGGACAATATGGACACTTGATCGTTTGAGCGGATTTCCACGTATATATATCACCATTGTTTTGTATTGTAATTGCATTTATATAGCGCTTACTACCCCTGATGATGCGCCAAAGCGCTTTTTTCGTCAAGTAGCATGCTACTCCGGAACCCATAAAGGATTAGTGGTGAATTAGTATAGTGAAAATATATAAGTAATTTTAGTGGTGGATATGTTAGTCAGTTATATCGATTGAGAAGGACAGTGGAGGGCTAGAAGAGGGAAAAGGTTTGCATTTATATAGAGCCTGCTACCCCTGATGAGGTGTTGAAGCGCTTTTTCGGCGCGTAGCGCGCTACTCTGGAACCCATGAAGGATTAGTGGGTACTTAGTATAGTGAAATATGAAATTAATTTGAGTAGTGGACATGTTAGTCTTGAAAAGGATAGTGGAGGAATAGAAGAGGGAAGGATTTAGAATATATATATTTCTTTGGAGCTCATAGTAGAAGCAGGAGGCTTGGGATGAGTAAAAGGGAGGTAGAGGGGGAAGAGTCAAAGGGAAGGGTTTAGAAAGGCTTTTTTTGGGAGATCTGAATAGTAATGAGGTATAAGATGATGCAAGGAGGGGTAGAGTAGGGAAGAGTATTTATCTACAATTGCTTCACTATTAATTTGTAAAAAACCTAAATACATTAATTTGAAGTACAACAACACTTGACAGCCGGAGTTTATTAAATGCATCTTAAGCTACATATACTAACTTCTGTATGCATATATATCTTCCCTGTACTCATGTATCTATATATTTATTACTTTTCTTCTAATTCAGCATATCCAATGCACTACCCGATTTCTCACCCTATACTGCGCTCAATATATCCTTACTGCAACTCTCATTAATCTCAAACCTCATTGTACTACTATTTCCAAAGCACAACCCTATTTCTCACCCTATACCTCTATCAATATCTCATCTACCTCCACTCTCTCATTCATCCCAAACCTCATACCACTACTATGATCCCCAAAATAACCATTTCAAGATTATGATAAAAGATTTACTTACTTATGCAGTCACTTATATACATGTTAAAAACATAGAATAATGTAACAATCAGTAATATGTACATTTGTTAAGCAGAACTAACGAATATCTATATTTTAAAAAACATATTTTTATACACAGCAATACACATATATAGGTACATACCTATAGTGCAAATAAAGGCTTATATACAGAGGTATATACTGTATTTTTCTGTTTGCGTATGGTGGTTATGTGGGGAAGTGCCAATTCTTGAGTAGTTTTCTCAAGATAAGGTGGTTATCCTTGGATCTTATGTGTGGTGGTAAAGAGTTCCATAGTTTGGCTACTTGAACAGAGAAGGATGTGCCACCCATGGTTTTTTTCTTGTACGTTGGAATTTTGAGGCTAGGTGCCACTCTAGAGCGGAGGTTCCTTTGTTAAATGTGTTTGGTGATTTTATTCCTGATGAAGAGTGGTCCCGCTCCATGTATCGCTTTGTGGGTGATACAAAGCAGCTTGAACGTGGATCTTCTGGCAACCAGTAACCAATGCAGGGCTTTCAAGGCAGGGGAGATGTGCTCTTGTGGCTTTATATGTAAGAGTAATCTGGCAACCGTTGTAGTCTTTACATAGTCGTTAAAGGTGATCCGTGGTAGAGGCTATTAGCGTAATCGAGTTTGGACAGAACAAGAGAGATGGTAGCCTGGACCTTCTGTGAAAATCCCAAATGGGGGAAGATTCGTTGCAGAGTTTTTATAGTAACAAAGCTTGATTTTGCTAGATTTTCCACTTGGGCATTCATTGATAGCTTGGAGTCCATGGTCATTCCAAGGTTTCTTACTTCCTTTGATACTTTTGCCAGTGTTCCCAGATCATCAGGCTGTCGGCAGGTGGGTCATAATTTTTCCAATCGCCACACGTGAGTATTTCCATTTTGGAAGCATTTAATTTGAGATGACTCCACGTCATCCATTGATCCATGGCTCTGAGACAGATGAAAATAGGCGATTTTTCAATGTCTTTGGGGAAATCCAGTTGAAGGAGTAGTTGCTTGTCATCTGCATGGTTATAGCACGTGAGGTAATGACTCCATATAGATGTTGAAAAGAATGGGCAAGATAGCCTTGAGGGACCCCTGCTTTCGTGAAAGGGAGGTATGTATGACATTAGGTCTAGAGCAGTCACCTCTATGCCAGCTTTGTAGAGTCTTTGTATCAGAGTGTCATGGTCAACCGTGTTCTTCATATCATCTCCGATGGCAACATGGGTAGACTCTGTGCCTCTTCCTGGACGGAATCCCGTTTGGAAGTCTGAAAGTATGGCATTATCTTCAATGAATTGTGACATCTTGGCGAATGCTGCTCTTTCTATCAGTTTGTAGTTGTCAGTCTGTAGTTGTCAGAGTTCAGCGGGTCCAAGTTTGTTTTCTACAGTAATGGGCATATGTATGACTTTTTGAGTTTGTCTGGAAATTTTCCGGTAGTTAAGGAATTGGTGATGATTCTTCCTACTGGTGTGGCAGCAGAGGTTGTTAGAAGAATTGTCTTGAAGGTTTGCGGCGGACACGGGTCAGAAGGGCAGCTGGCAGGCCTGCTTGCTTTGACCAGGTACATAAATTCATCGTGTGAAATGTGTTGGAAGGAACGGAGAGGCTGGGTTAGAGTATTCTTGTATTGTTGTTTTGGAAAAGGGTCAGTGCTGGTGCTTTGTCTCTGTTTTAAACGTGTCTGCTTTGGCCGTATAATGATTTGCCAGTTTGTCTGTGAAATCTTGAGTAATGGGATGAGCTCCTTCTAGGCATTTTGGTTTACAAAATTCATTGAGAATTTTATAGAATTCTTTATTTCCACATGTAGCATCTTGAATTCTAACTGAATAGTACTTTTTCTTAGCTTATTTGATAGCTGACTTGTATAATCTGACATATGACAATTTTGTTTTGATAGGGCATATATGTGTGCTTTCTGACGATCCCCACACATCTCTTTGAACTTATTTTTACTATTGAAAAAACAATAGCTAATAAATGTTTTGATTATTGTTACTTAAAAGACAGCGTATGTGACTCTTTAATCTACTACTGTTGCCTATTATTCTTTTGAAATATTCTAGTATTCATATACACATGAAATGAAGCATAGTCACATAACAGTTGATTCAGTCAATAATTATTATATCAATACTTCCTAAATGATTCCTTCTGAAGCATATTGTTGTTTTGTTATTTTAGCTTTACAATACGAGCAATATTACCTGAAAAGCAACATATGTTGCATTACATATGGTGGAATGAGAATGGAGCCTCTCAGTAAAGGTACAACCTGCTATCATAATACTAGAAACATAGGAGAAAAACAAATTGGATGTCTTTGTGCTAGGATTATGTCTACCATGAGCGAGAGGCAGATGGTAAGGATTTCTAAAGGGTAAAGGTTGGGTAAGTTAAATATTTAGAGCCCTTGCAATTATGCCACATTATATTATGTTTACATTACATTACTTTTGGAACCTGGAATGACCACTTGATAAAATGAAAATTTAACACTTTTGGATTAACCAAAAGTAATTTAAGTAGTGCAGCTTCATCTCTGCTACAAGTTTAGAGTTTAGGGGTGAACAAGACATTACTTTTACATACCATCCTAGGACATGTTACTGCTCAGCGGCAAGGATGAGTTAACTACCTCTAACAATAGTTCTCCAGTGAGCATCTCTTTCCCAAATTCACAACCTTTGATTAGTTCTAAATCACTGGGTTTTTGTGGGTGAAAAATGGATACACAAAGAATGCTAAAACACAGCTGTCTTCCTGCTGAGTCCCATAGTAGGGGATGCAATATCAGCACTCCGGAAAGTGGCAACTTAATTCTTTAAAGAAAAGTACTAGATGCCTTGATAAAAGTGGGTTGGACCTAGCCCTCTCTGCAGGGTCACCCCGGATGTTCCCCTCCGCCTGCCAAACCTGTTTGTTTTTGCTTTAAGGACGATGTGCACTTTTTCCCTGCTAAACAGTGGTAAAGGGTCTCTGCTAAACAGTGGTAAAGTGCCTGTGTTCTCCCACGAAAACATGGTAAAATTAGCCAACATGTGATTGGCACATTTAATGTACTTGTAAGTCCCTAGCATATCGTACTACAGGGCCTGTAAATTAAATTCTACTAGTGGGCTGTCACACACATTGTGCCACCCACTACAGTAGCACTGTAAAACATGGCTCAGGCCTGCCATTGGAGACTGTAGTGCAGTTTTAATATTCCATTTCGAATAAACTTTTTTCCAGGCATTAACCTTCTTTTTATTACTTATAAGACATCCTTAAGGTAGACCCTAAAGGAACATAGGGCAGGGGGCATGGTGCATAAAAAGTAGTGCATGTTTACTTAAGTTTTATATGTCCTAGAAGTGAAAAACTCCTAAAGTCATTTGACAATGCTGTAAGGCTATCTGTGCTATAGACTAACACAGGATTACCTTATTTCACTTTAAGAAATACTGTTTCCAATCAAATGAATTGTAATTTAAAATTTTCTTTAATGGTGAATTCGGATTTTAAGTTACCACTTTTAAAATGCCACTTTAGAAAGTTGGCATTTTTCTGCCCCAAACCAACTATGCCTTTCTGCCAGTATCCTGGGTCACATGACTGTGAATGGCTCTCCTCTTGTGGGTTGTGTATTCCTTCCAGATTCTAAGACAAAAGAAGCCTAGGTGTGAGAAGAGAGGGTCTTCCTGACAGAAAGGCTGGGGAGGAGTTGTGCGCTCCCTGATTACACTTCAAAGGGCCCTGCCTGCAGCAGACACAAAGGAACACGACACCCAGCCTTCTCTTGCCTTTGTCAATTTAGACACTTTGGAGGCAATACCAGGGGAAAGGGAAGAATTTACCAGAACCAGTTTTGGGGGTATGTCAAGGAATTTCCCCACACAAAGGCTGGCACCAGATATAAAAGTAGGACTTTCATAACCTCTCATCAGAACACTTCTGGACCTGTGGAAGATTCAGAAGGGCTGCTGTGTTTGTCTGAAGAAGGAAGACTGGGCCTTCTTGCCCTGAACCCAGGCTCTCCAGAGTGATTCCAAGGGTCAGTTGGCTGATCCTCCAGTTTTGAGCTACAGGGACAATCTTCCAGAGGCTTCCTTGCAACTGCCCACTGACCAGAACCAACTGGACCCACCTGAGCCCTGCTGCTGGCCTCTGCTGCAGGAAGACCTGATCCCAAAGAGGTGCCAGGTCTTGGAATCCTTGGATGGCATCAGAGTGAGCTCCTCCTGAAACAAAGGTGAAGATATCGAAGATTGGGCTCCTTGCCATGTGAAGTGGCCTATTCGTGCCGAGAATCGACCACCAACGCAAACCTCCAGTGAGACCTGCTCTTAGCGCCAATATCAAGAGCCCTCATCGACTGCCAACACGAAAGTTAATCGCTGACTTGCTCTTCACGCTAGGCAGCAACTGTCTGCGACGTCCTAGCTGCTCCTTGCAACGGCAGCCTCCTCCTTGTGGCCCCTGCAAACTCAAACAGCACTCTTCGTGCAGGACTTGAGAAGGTAACTGTTCAGTGGGACTAGCCTGCAGGGGCGTAACAAAAGCCACTGAAAGCCCCTGTGGTGCCGGGGCGGTAACCCTCTAGGGGGGCCCCTTCAAGTGGGGTCACATTCAGTCCAGACCCAATAAATATCTGTGACATATGGGATACTTGGATATCCCTCATTACATTATGCATGGGACCTCATCAATTTACGTTACGTCACTGCTAACCTGGTCCCCATTTTCGACACACGCTCCACCGTGGTCAGCCTGAACTTGTGCCTTTGCTCCAGTCCAGTGCGACCAGATAACCGTGAGTGGCACTTTTTGGTTCTTGACTCTATTTTCACCTAATACTTTAAAAACTCATATCTCCAGTTCAACTGATTGGATTTTTGTCATTTTGAAGTTGTTTTATTTATGAAAAAAATACTCTATTTTTCTAAATGGGTTTTGGATTTTTCTTGTGTAGTGTTTTCACTTTATAGCTGTTTTAGTGCTGCATAAATATTTCACACATTGCCTCTAAGTTACCTCTAAGTTACGTCTTACTGCTTTTTTTCCAAGCTACCAGAGGGTTAAGCACAGGTTAATTTAGTGACTTTTGTGGTTCGCCCTAACAAGGACCCCTCTCAACTAGTAACCCAATTTCTTACAAGGTGGTGATAGCAGAAACATGATGTATTGAGGAATTTCCAGGCCTACCAAGGGGCTGACTTAGAGCTTGACAGACAAGTTACTCAGTCACAAAGATGGCAGATAGCTGTCTGACTTATTACAAGTGCATTATATAATATGACATATAATAAGAGGGACAGGATATCCATCACGTTTGTGACGAAGTAAGCAGTCCTCCAAACTCTAAATCAGGTGCTAAGTCATGAACGGCATTACATCAATAATGGAAGCATCAAGAAAATTACCTTTCTGCCCAAAGCCCAATGACAGAACCCAAATTGTTTACTCTTGTTTAGCTGATTGTCAGAATCGTTCTTTATAGTACACAAGATGTTTACGTTGCGTTCAGCCAGCTAGCATCTAGGATGATAGGCTTTTAAGTTAAGCAACAAAGGGCTATTCAGAGTAAAACAGAGAGGTGCAGAGAAGAGGCGCAGATTTTGATAAAGACTAGGACATGTACTCAAACTGTTGTTGTCGATCTGAGTACCAGTACTGTGAAGAGCATGCTCCTGCTATGAAAATAAAAGAGATGTTGCTGCTCTCAATGTAATTCTGCAAAGTGCAAGGGTTTCCACATCCAATAATTCAGAAAGGCTTTATCTGGGAAGTCTTAACCACACCCTCTTCATGACGTATAAAGAAGGAATTTTTTATTATTACTGGCCGCTATTAGGTCGCCTGGAGTTGACAGTTTGCTGTTGAATATATGAAACGATTACCTTTGTAGTGATTCCAGTACTCTTATTTCCGTTTTTCTTTTTTTGTAGTTGGTTAGGTCCCGCGCTTTACGATATAGCAAATTACAATTTTAAATAAATGTGACTCTGTCTTAAGAATATGAAAGGCCCTTAGTCATGGGCCACCTCTTCATCAGCCAGTTCCCCTGTTTCATATGTGGCCAATAACAAACTGCTTTTTCCCCTGGTTGTATGCGGGCAATGGAGGTTGTAGCATATTATATGCTAGAGAAGGTGTCTTTGTTGGTGTTGAAAAGGAAAGAAAGTAAGGACAGTGAGTACCTGAATTATTAGAAAGCTACTTTTCATCGCTCCAAACACTATGTCCTCCCTCCATCGAGTCTATTAGCAACAGACTCCAAAGAATATAAGTAATGGAAGAGGTGACATTATATTGACCAGGATTTAGTGATACAGATAACACCGAAACATGTGGCTAAATGAGGCCTCAAGACATATCCTCAGCAATTCAGCCTCAGTCACCTTTAGCACCCATTGCACTATTCTTCAAACCTTTCCTTCAGCATTTGCTTTGGGGGTGTCACCCTCTTTTCACTTATATTCACCCTCTTGACAAACAAAATGCTTTACGGTCTTCAATCGGGTTACCCTCTTTTCAGACCTATCACCCTCCAACATTGGTCATTCTGCATTCACTGTCTCTTTGACTTCATCCTCACTTGAGAGTGAACAGGTTGACAAATATGTGATTGGGATTGTAAAGTGGTCCTGAGGGAGGAAAATGAGGGACCTGAATGGTTGCCCAGGGTTTAAGTTTTACATGTCCTGGTAATGAAAAACTCCTAAATTTGTTTTTCACTACTGTGAGACCTACCTCTCCCACAGGATAACATTGGGTTGCCTTACTGCATTTAATAAGTGCTAACTTTTGATTTAGAACAGGTAAACATTTTGTGTTTGTTATCTGAGAAATTATAATTTTAAACCCTCTTTAATGGTAAAGTCGAATTTCAGGTTACAATGTTGAAAATGCCACTTTTAGAAACTTGGAATTTTCCTGCCCTATTTGGTGCCTACAGCCTGTTACTGAGTCAAATGACTGGGTGTAGCTGGCAGTTGGACTTTGTTTACTCTTCCCAGACAACCACACAATAGTGGGATTAGGTGTGCCTGGATGGGCCATCAACTGGCAGGACAAGGGGCAGAGCCTGGCACAGCCCCACTTGCCAATGAATAGGCTCTGCTCTGCCTTTACACAAAGGACTTATCACCCCTGCATTGTTCATGCAGCCAGCTTGGAGCCAGGGCAGGGGAGTCCGGAGACATCAAGCACTTCTAAAGGAATTCTCTAGAAACCTCTCCTTCTTCAAAAGAAGGGACCAGGCATAAAAAATAGGACCTTCAGACCAACTCTTCAGTTCAATTTCAGGACATGCGGAAGGACTCTCAGAGGACTGCCTGCTGCTGTGTACTCCACAAGACTGCTTTGCTGTGCCTGGACAGACTGCTTTGCTACCTGGAGGCTGCCTTGAACTCTGGGAGTCCTGTCCTGCTGCTTCTGCCCTGTTTCATCTTTTGAACCCAGGACTATCAATGTGACTCCAAGGGCTAGTTGGCTGGCCTCCTGATCAGAGCCTTAGGGACAGAAAAGGCTCCAACCATCTTGAACCCGCACCCTGGCCTAGCCTGAGTGAGTCTTAACTCCCCACGTTGCTCCCCTTCTGTCTTGGACTCTTGGTGGTGGTGCTAAAAGTGCCCAGATTGCCAAAATCCCAAACTTGGGCCTTAAAAAATGTGGATAATAACAAATCCGAGAACCGAGAGAAGATAGGGACCAACCTGCTCATCTATCTGCCAAAGGTGCATCGCCAGTTGGCCTGACTTCACGGTAGCTCCTGCTACATTCTTCTCCGCAACAACAAATCCTGTTCAACCGTCCTTCAGCAATGGGGTACCTGGCCTCGTGGAACTCTCGTTGGCTACAGCCTCAAGTCTCTTCCCGCTGGAGATTTCCAACTTCTAAAACAGAGACCACGTACGAACGTAGGAATCTTCACCATGACTTCAGCCAGCGGCTCCCTGATGAGGAAGTTTGCTCCACGGACACCGCTTGCACACTTACCCCCCTGAACTTTACCTTCTCAGAACATTTTTTTTAAAATTTCTTCTAAGTCTTAAGATAAGCGCCGTCTGGGCCCAATTCACTTTTTGTATTCAACTCGCGCTCCATCGTGGTCAGCTTTATTTTCCTACTTTGACCCAGTCTTGGGCAACTAGATATGAGCAATTAGCGCTTACGTCTTTTGGGCACTCGTTTTTTCCTTAAGCTTTAAAAATCCATAACTCTGGTTCTACCGATTGGATTTTTTGTTATTTTGGTGTCAAATAATTTATTATAATTTACTCAATTTTTTAAAATTGCTGTGGGATTTTTCTTGTGTTCTCACTTTACTACTGTTTGTGTGCTGCATAAATACTTCACAAATCGCCTCTAAGTTAAACGTGACTGCTTTTGGGTCAAGCTACCAGAGGGTTGTGCACAGGTTCATTTAGTGAATTTTGTGGTTAACCTTGACAGGGATTGTGGCTGTTGCTTGAACAGAGGTCACCCATGGTTGTTACATGTGTGACGGGGCTGGGTCAATGTGCAAATTGGTTGCAATAAGGACAGCTCGCAAGTCTGTATCACCCAAGGTCAGTCTCTAATTAATAAATATGATCATATCAGACTGCACTGGATATATATGCGGTGGTGGCTGACCATATGTATTGGCTTTGCCTTAGTATGTGGAGATTCTTCTTTCATTTGTGGGCTCTATTTGCCATTTGAGGCTATATCTAAGCATGATGATGGTGGCTGGGCAAATGATTGGGTTCTGTATTCAAGGTCGATACCATATGATGTCACTTTGTGTGATGTCATCATGGAGTTAAATGGCTTGTGATGAATTAACACTCATGAGCCACTGGGAATTTACTTGCCATTACCTTCTACAGTTCAACTGTGCTATTACCCACGTTTGGTACGGAAACTCTATTCTACCCATATTCATCTAGCTCTTCTCTTGTGAAACCTTAGCAGATTTTCCCCAATATTACTGTTCTTAAAATAGTAAATAGTTTCTTTTGCACATGAATAAGGAATAAACACAGGTTAAAAGAAAGTGGTTCAGCTGTTGATACTGGAGTTTACTCATTCGTTCACTGAACTATTCTGTATCCCTGGCATGAGACAACGTGTTTGTATGCTGATAAAAAATGTTTAAAAAAGTAAATAAGGACGTGGTTTGGGGGAGGTGTAATCCAGCATTTTAAAAATTCCACTGCCTAGAATTCATTTTCATTTCAGCATGCACACATACTGAATTATACAGAGCTAATTTATACATACCCAAAAGAAAGTTGCCACAGATCTAAAACGGCTGCCATAGTAGGATTTATTAAGTTCAAATTTTCCTTTATAAAGTTGAGATTCGTCAAAAACGACTTGTTCCAAGGTTTTGGTACAACCTTCAGTCTATAAAATAAGAAATTCTGTTTCAATGTAAAGCTTTTCAGATAGGTTAATATTTTAATGGCCTAATATAATATTATGTTGCATAAAATATAGTCATTGAGTAATATTTGTGAAACAGCATTTTCAGTTCAGTAACTAAAATGTCAAAACTGGGAATCAAATGAATATGATAAATAACATTTGTTTCAAGGCCATCACTCCTTATACTTAATGCAGAAGACGTTGTTTGCCAGGAAAAGAGCCAGCAATTAGTGTATCAATGTCCCATGCCACTTAAACTTAACTGGACATATCTCTGTTGTATAATTGTTGATTCAAAAAACCGGGTGGAGGGACTAGAGGTTATAGTATCATGGCAACTTTTCACATGTAAATGATATCAACAAGATTAGCATGTTTTGGACCCTCCAATATTTCTGAAAGATGCCCTGCTGACCAGCCAGCTGCTGCCTCTCTGACACCTACCACTTCCCAGATGTAACCATTTCCAATTCTAGAGTTCCAGATGCATCTTCAAACACTTTCTATTATTTAGTAAAGGGTACATACTGTTGTTATTTTGCAAGAGGAACAAGCTACTTGCCTTTGGTAACTCATTATCTGGTAGAGACAATATCTAGCTGCAGATTCCTTACTTTTGAATTTCCCAGGTGTCAGACTGGATCCGGATACATTTGCGTGGGCAGTACCCCTGCATGCCATCAGGTGGCTCAGTTTGGCTCCGTGTGACGTCGCTGGTTGTGACGTCGCGGTCACCTATATAGGTGCCACTCAGGCGCGCAGATGTCAGTTCCTTTTCACTTTTGCCACACCAGAAGCGCAGAGCCATGAAGTGAACTGACTTGTCTGTGTCACAACTAGGGCCCTGAAAAGGGAGCAATCCTAGCCCTAGAAAATGTGTCCACAGAGCGGGGAGGTATGGGAGGTTCTGTAAGGAATCTGAAGCTAGATATTGTCTTTACCAGATAATCCCAGTAATCCGAGCACGACTTTGAGTTCGTGGTCACGCTCGAGACACCACAAGCAGATGAGATGGGGGTCGGTTATCGACATGGTGTGGTGACAGGTGCCACACGGCTTTAACCATGTACATCTAAAAGTCATCCCTCGACACACAAGAAAGAATCTCTCGATAAAATGTCAAAAAAGTCTGTCAAAAAGAGACAGAGGGGTAGTTCTTTTCGGGATCAGCACTTAACTGCTGCAGAAATAAAAGAACTGACGTGCACGACCTTTGGTGGCACCTGTATAGGTGACTGTGACATCACAACCGATGCCAACAATGCTGGTGTTGTCATGCGGAGCCAAACGGTACCACCGGGTACAGCTCATGCAAAAGTTTCTGGATCTAGTCTGACGCCTGGGAAATTCAAAGGTAAGAAATCTGCAGCTAGAAGTCTCTATCAGATATTGAACTTTATTAAGAAAATGGCAAAATATAGACACTTCCAATGTCTGTCAAATTATTTAGACAGACATTGGATAACTTTTCCAATTGATTTGTTGTAGCTGTGAATGACACTATTATTGCAACTTAAATATTCTGTTAAATGACAACATTTTCAAAATTCTATTAGAAATGTAAGTTATTTGCAATAGTTAGAAGTTATACTACAACACTTTGAAGTTGCAAAAGTAGTCATAATTAATAGACACACTGGGCCTATGCTTTTTTCACTTACCATTGCTAAATTGCAGCCGTAGCTTTGTTTTATCAATACAAAGCAGGATTAAAACAACTAATCAGTTACATAGCGTGCAGAGAGCAGTGATATGTTTTCCACTGCACTTAAATTTTTTAATACATTTAATTTAAACCCTCATGTCCTCAAGATGATAATCAGAAATGATGTGTTGTCATAGAAATTTGACATTTAAAAAAAATAAGTACGCCCATACAAAATGACTGTAAAATATTGAAGATTTATGTTATTAACCATTTTGTTTTACAAAGGTAGTGCAATAACATTATATCAATACAATTAAACTTAAATTAGATACTTTTGTAAAAATAAATTACGATGGTTGATACTATGGAAATGAAAACTGGCATAATTGTTTAGGACTCCACTACACCTAAACCATGGCCTTGTCTTTTATCATTTAAACATAACAGAGTGTGTTCATAGTGTGGAAAAACTATACGATCCTTCCTATCTACAGGACTCTATTGGAAACTGAGCTAAACCAATCTAGCTTGTACAAATACCCTGCAAATCCATTCAAGTGGATGGAGTTCAAAAGAGGGGATAAAAGGAGTTCAATGGTCCAGATGTAAAAAAAAGTTGCACATTTTATCTCAGGGGAACATTCTTATATTTGCAGCAAATGTCTGCTTTCTTAGAATTAACACCGACACCAGAGGCACTCTTATGAAACTAAGACTTAAAGCAAGAGATTATGAAGTTGTGGAGAATGTTGGAGTCAAATGAGTTGCGCCTGTCTAGTTTTCAAAATACTGGGGCAGAAAATATTGTGGGGTTTAGGAAGATTGGTGCACTTCCAATGGAGCTGCAAAGATCAACCGCCAAAGAAAACATCCTTGATACACATGTAAGGCATTGTAAATCATTCTTTCACCAGGGGGTTAAGGCACTAGCAAAGGTCCATAGACTCAGCCTGTTGACTTCTGACCGTATCCATACAGGACAGTCCAGCTTTACGCTACACATGTATGCAAGATTAAACTTATGAGGACATCATGAGGTCCGTAACAAAAACATAGAACTACCAGAAACATTAGCATGGTGGCCTTTTCTATTTCGAATTCTCAAAAAAGTTATCGTCAGATTGGAATTCCTAAGCTGGATCAAAAGTCCAGGATAGATGACTGGGCAAGTGTCAAACGTTTTCCCAATGGTGAGGGAGATAAAACATGAATGTCCACATTTCCTGATTAGATCTGCCCTGACCCTCAGGTCAGATCAGACCCGATTAACAAAGATGTCCTGGCCCCAAACAGTGGAGACTGGGTCTCTAGTTATGTGCAGACGATACCGTATTACATGCGGGAGAACCTTAACTCTAGCTACTTTGAAAGATGGATATCACAAGTGAT
This sequence comes from Calotriton arnoldi, assembly GCA_963921515.1. NCBI lineage: Eukaryota > Metazoa > Chordata > Amphibia > Caudata > Salamandridae > Calotriton > Calotriton arnoldi. The sequence goes on from CAWUFW010000415.1 coordinate 664,259, forward strand.
TGTGGTAGGCACTCAAGTTCTACAAATAAAAAATGTAACTCAACAATTTTCCTGTTTTAGATGGTCCAAAGGCAATATCCTTTTGGGGAGCCTTTAGGATTGACAAGCACTGGTTATGTTAGAAAAAAAGAGGGATCACGGAAAGAGTGGAACTCTTCATAAAATACAATATACATTTGTGCCTGGGCAACCTGGAAACAAAGGTGAACCAATGAAAAAGGCTCAAACTAACACACTTAGCTAGAGCAGAGTTATAAAAATTATTTGTCTGCTGAAGCTGCTCTATCTCTTACAAAATATACACCACACTTCATACATTCTGAAAAGCTGTAGGGAAGATACTTAAGTTTATTGTGGGGCTATCCATAGACTAGTTCTTAGAACCCTTTGGCCTTCATTAGGAGTGGCCCAGTGTTTAGGCCGATATTTACTGAATGTGATAAAATCCAGCTCTGCTGGGTCAGAATTTATAGGATCCGATAAATAACTCCTAATTAAGAGTTTGGCTCTAGAAAAATTGAATAACATACGCATTTTGGGGCGTAACACACTAAAATCTGTGTGTCCTAATAATTTTAGGATAAATACATTTCTGCAAGTCTGACCTGTTGAGATTTATTGGAGAAAACTATGGGAGTGAGGTGTTAGCCACCACACTCTAAATTGCGATATGAGTGGTATCAAAAGTTACAGCATATACTGCAATTAACCCGGCCACTCAATGAGGGCCATAGTAGCAAATGTATGAAGAGCAACAGGGTTACCTGACATCAGAAACTACCAGTAAGGAACACAGGAAGCATTATAAAAAAAACCTTGGTCAAATAAAAACCCTCCTGGGGAAAACAAGTTCTGTTACCTTATACATGGAAGGGTAGTTAGGAGAGTGCTCCAAACCCGTATGAAGGCTGTAAAAAGGGCATGGTGACGATTCCAAGACCAAATGGCCTAAAATAAAACGCTGACAGCAAGATCTCTGCTATGGGTGGGCACATAGCAAGGGAGATCTCTTGGATGGAATGCTTTAAAAAGTGGGATATGATAAGAAAACTCTATGCTAGGTGACCTGAAGAAAAGGAAAGTGTGCAGAATGTGTGTAGGCCTCATAAGGAAATCGTGAGGACTCTTCCCAAATACACCATGCATTCCAAAGCTGTATCGGAGTTCTAGCCATGCCATCAGTTACTCTGGGGAGCAGTTGATAAGAAATCACTTTCACTAGTGCACAATGTCCTAATGTTTCAACCCCCAGTTTATCGGAATCATTTGAGAGAGACAGATGATTGTGGTGTGCACATTACATGACATGCAACACAGAAATGCACAATTGTATCTGAGGGCGCGAGCAATTAGGGACAATGGGTGACTTATTTGACTTACCTCACCTGTACTTTGCTATGTAAGATGGGACTTATAGCTTAGATCAGAATGCTTGAACTGCAGTGGGATGTGACGGAGACCTAATACATATTGCTTTTTGATTAAGAATCACACTGCACACGCTTTTAGGATGATAGGTCTGCCAACAGCCTGTTGCCGATCTTTTATATAGACCATATGAGGCCACGCAGAACGTGTTAGAAACGTATGCACTTTATAATTAGTATACTGCATAATAATTCCATTAGCTACTTTGCATAATATTCCATTAAGACGAAATTAAATTCACAATATACAGCAATACAAAGTGCCTTACTCTAAACGGTGAGGTGGCAGATCTTGCTTCTTGTCATCGTCTTTCTCTCTGGGGTCCTTTAAGACAAAGTCAACTAAAAAATAAAATATTGAAATAATTAACATGAAGAATCCGTACAATAATGAAGTTTCATCTAAAAGGTAAAGTGGTGAATGTGTGCTAGTGAATCAGAGCTAAAGGCCATACCATGGTGATAAAATGTAATTTAACATTAACCCGAGGTAGGTGCTTTACGTGGACACTTCACCCCCATGTTAGAAAGCATTGTTCTTGTTTGAAGTGCTTAATTTGATCCGATGATTTCCGGTGCTCAGCACCGGCACTTAACTGGTTTCCGGTGCTTGGCACCGGCACTTAATTGTCAACACCACACTTACGACAGTCTGCTACATGGTGACTGTAGGAAAGTAGGATCTTTCTGGCATAGATATCCCCACTTATTGCCTGGTGTCAGAGTGTTTTGACTGCAGTTCACTGGGATCCTACTAACCAGGAACCCAGTGACTGTGCTCTCTCCTCTAAATTTACCGGTAACTACTTTGTACTCCCCATAATTGGCATACTGGGGTACCATTATAAGTCCCTAGTATATGGTACTGAGGTACTCAGGACATTGGTACACCAGGGGTCTCCTATGGGCTGAAGCATGTGTTGTGCCACCCATAGGAGCCCAAGCAAACTGTGTCTGCAGAACGGCCATTGCAGTCTGTGTGACAGGGTGCATGCAGCCTTCACTTCAGATATAAGGTTTTCATTATATGCCGGTCACTGTACTTAAAACCGATAGGTCACCCCTAAGGTAGGCCCTTCAGTCCAAGGGCAGGGTGCATGGTTCTAAGTGTGTTGGAGCCCTGCATGAGAAGAGGTGCCCCTACAAACCCCGGACTCAATTTTCTGGGCTTTGCAAGTGTGGGAAAGCCATTAGAAGGTATGTAGAAGACACTGGCAAGTCGAGATGTCTAACTACATAATGGCTGCCCTGAACCTGGACGTGTTTGGTATCAAACATGTTAGAATCATGCAACTACACCGGTTCCAGTGTTAGTTGCATGATGCCATGTACTGGGGGGCTCCTTAGAGGACCCCCCCAATACCTACCTGTGTAGCCTCACAGGGTCTGACTGCGAGCCCGCGCTGCTGCTGACCCTAGACAGTGTTCTGCCCCCCGCTGGTGAGCTTAACTCTGGCAGGCAGAACAAAGGCACCTCAACGACAACGACCGTTTTGCTGATCCTGTTGTCCCATGCAAATTGCCCGGCTCTGCAACACAAGTGGTGGTTTGTTGGTACTCTAGAGGCCTGACCAGTCATCCCTCCAAGTTGGGAGACTGTTATCCCCCTCCAGCCAACGCAGACTGCCTCTCTGTGCACCGCGTCTGTTTGTCGTCACCAAGGCTTGGTAGCCCCTGCCTCCTGCACTACACAGCTCCGAGCTAGTCGTCCTGCCTGCATCCTCTGCATCGTGGACCTTCGTCTCCTGTGTGCTGCTAGGGCTTCCTTGCGACCTCCTGTGCCTGCTGCCAGAGGGTCCTCGAGAGGACTCTATTGATTCCTGCTAGCTCTCTTGCTGGGTTAGTCCCACAGACCTTGCTGGTCTGCAACCAAGCATCTTCTCCAGCGAACCGTAGTTTGTGTTTCCCAAGGCTTGTAGGTGGTCCTGCCAGCCACTGACCTTCCTGCACTCGTTGACCCATGTGGGACAGCTCGTGAAAGGCTCCTGGGCCCCTACTACATTGCCTGGTCTCCACAGCTGCTGCTGCTGCTTCTACTCTGTGCTACACCAAGAACCTTCAACCAGGGCTGGTATTGTGCTCCTGTGCCTCCTGGTCACCCCCGGTTGGTTTGGACTCTGTCCACTCTGCTTTTAGGTTCTTCTCATCTGGATTCTTTGTCCTGGTTCCACCGGCCTGGTCCACGAGACTCTGTAGCTTCTGGACTTCGATGACTCTCCATTGGCGTCTACGGAGGTTTCCGACACAACTTCACACCTATGCACCTGGGCCCCCGGGTGCAGGTATCCGTAGCTTCTGGGTATCCACGGTTGGGGGTGACTCTCCAACCTTCCTTGATCCAAGTAGTTCCTTTGGGGTCCTCTGGGAAGGGTCCTGGAACTCTAATTATCAAACCGCAACTTACCCTGTGTTGTCTATGGACGTCTGACCCGGTGTAACCACTTGGAGCCCAGGCTGCTCACCTAGGGTGGTTCCTTACTCCCCCTGGGATCCTCCAACCTTGGGTACTACTCACTCTGCATTCCACTATTTTAGTATATGGTTCCCCCCCCCGTGGGGCCCTGTGTGTTTTTATACGCTACTTACCCGTTTTCTAAGTATTTCTTGTGTGTAATTGATATCTCCGGGTAGGAGATATACCAAGTTAGTGTCTAGTGTGTAGTAATAAATATAAAGTATTTTTCTACTCACCTGGTGTGGTTCTTTATTGTGTGAAAAGCTTACTGACAGACTAAAGTGGTACACGCAAATGCTTTACACCCCTCCTGGATAAGCCTTAGCTGCTCTCTACAGCTACCTCTTGAGATCTATGGTTTTCAGGGACCTAAACACTACCATTAAGGGTTGCCTGGACTCAGTGCACAGTGCCTCGCCATAGATGTATACTATATACTGAGCCAGCCTCCTACAGTGGCGTTGCTCATCTAATTTAGAGAGGAGCAGAAGAACAAGTTACTTACCTTCGGTAACGCTTTTTCTGGTAAATACAGTATCTGCCTGTGGATTCCTCACCTTTTGAATTTCCCCCATGTGCAGCATTGCATAGCTCTCCCACATCGACGAGAACGTCATAATGCATCGGCTTCGCACGCGATCCCGTGTGACGTCATCGGAGCCATATGAAGGGCTTGTCAGCGTTGTGACGTCAGTTACACCCATTTTTTCCGTGCCTTTGAGGCAAACGGGTGAACAATAACATTTCCAACAGGTATACATAGTATACAGTACATAACATAAGGTAATAACCACATGCAATTAAATTGCCAAATCAACAGAATCCTCATAATTCAAATAGAAAACCTCATAAGAAACATTCATATGAAAGATACATACAAACTTATTTTCAGTATAAGCAGACAAGCAACAGGGAGGCGGGTAGGTCAGTGAGGAGTCCACAGGCAGATGCTGTATCCACCAGAAAAAGCGTTACCAGAGGTAAGTAACTTGTTCTTCTGATGGATACATCTGCCTATGAATTCCTCACCTTTTGAATAGAGTCCCCAAGCAGTCCAGCACTCAGGAGGGTGCTGGCCTACCTATACCAAAAAATCTTGTAACACAGAATGAGCAAAATGGCCGACCCTCCTCACTTCCGAACCCAAACAATAATGCTTTGCAAAAGTGTGGAGGGAGGTCCTAGTTGCCGCTTTGAAGATGTTAATCACAGGGACACCTCTAGCCAGAGCAGAAGAAGATTTAGCTCTGGTAGAATGAGCTCGAATAGTTTCAGGTGGCTCCTTCTAAGCCATAGCGGAGCAAATCTTGATACACAGGGTTATCCACTTAGATAAAGTTCTCTTGTGGACTTCTTTCCCCTTCATTTTGCCCACATATCCAATGAACAGCTGGTAATCTAATCTGAACTCTCGGGTTCTGTCCATATAGAAACTCACTGTCCTCTTCGGGTCCAAAAGTCTCTCTAATCCTCCGTAGATGGATGTGGGGGAGGATAGAAAGTAGGCAAGGTAATGGATTGTTCCAAATGGAACAGAGTGGCCACCTTAGGCAGGAAAGCAGCTCTCGTCCTAAGCACCATCCTATCTGCATGGAAGGATGTGAAAAGTGGCTTGAAGCTAAGGGCCTGCCACTCACTCAGCCTTCTAGCAGATGTAATAGAAACTAAAAATATAGTTTTAAAGGTAAGAAACCTCAACAGGCACTAACTATGCAAGGGCTCAAAAGAAGAACCCACCAGAAACGTAAGTACAAGATTAAAATCCCACTAAGGCATTATAAACGGAGTGGGAGGAAACTTATTAGTGAGACCTTTAATAAATCTCATAACTATAGGAGACTCAACAAGTGAAGGCTGGTCCGGCAAATAAAGAAATGCAGACAAAGCAGATAGATATCCTTTAACAGTTGCAACAGCGCAACATTGTTGCACCAGGGATAGCACAAAACTGAAAACATCTGATAACTGGGCTTTCAAAGGGTCAATTGACTTCTCTCCAAACCATTTAATGAATTTTCGCCCATCTGCCAGCATAGACCATATTGCTGTAGTGTCTTCTGGCCATTAAACCTGCAGAGGAACCTATGAAGAGCGCTCATATATCAGCGTGCATTGTTTACCAACAGAATGCAGGAAGCTAACAGACCGAGCAGGCGCAAGACCTTCAGGACTGGAACAAAAACTTCATTCTGAAACTGCGGAATCATGGCCTGAATGTCCTGAATCCTCTAAGGAGGTGGGAAGGCCCGACTCACTGTAGTGTCCAGTACTGCCCCTATGAACAGGTTGCGCTGAGAGGGCTCCCGGTGAGATTCGGATACATTTATTGAAAATCCTAAGCTGAACAACAGTTGCGTTGTCACCTGCAAATGGCACAACACCATCTCTGGTGACTTTGCTTTGAGCAGCCAATCATCTAGATATGGGCACACTGGAATCCCCAACCTTCTGAGATGTGCTCCCATCACCTTTGTGAAGACCAGAGTTGCAGAAGTAAGGCCGAACGGAAGGACCGCAAACTGATAATGCTGAGACCCCACTGTAAAACGGAGATACTTCCGATGTGATTTCAGAATGGGAATGGGAAAATATGCATCCTGTAAAATCGACCGAACCCATCGAGTCTTCCTTCATCAGCGCAAGGAGAACCTGTGCTAGGGTAAACGTTTTGAAATTTTCCTGTTTGAGGAACAAGTTCAAAATTCTGAGGTTGAGGATTGGCTGCAAACGACCATATTTTGGGGGAATCAGGAAGTGCAGTGAATTGCATACCTGCCCCTGGTCCTGCTCTGGAACTAACCCTGTTGCGCCCTTTTGAAGCAGCATTTGCACCTCCTGCTGGAGAAGCAGAAGATACTCTTCCGAGCAAAGGCCTTGTTGGGGGAGGGAAACGAGGGGAATACTCCTGGAAGGGTAGGACATATACCCATTCTCTATGATGTCTAAAACCCAGAGGTCTGTAGTGACAGACCTCCAGTGAGGAAGAAAATAGGTCACCCGTCCACCCACGGTGCAAGCATGCTCTAAGATGATGAAGCTAGAGCTGCTTTCCTGCAACAACGGCTAAAGATGAAGAAGAGGAGGAGGAGACTTGTTGATGGGCAGAACCACGCTGACGAGCTCTGCCCTTTCCCCTGAAGCTCTTACAAAGGGGATTTGAGCCTTGCTGCTGCTGCTGTTGCTGCCAATTTCTTCCCCGAAAGGACAGGTTCCTTGAGAATCCTCAAAATCTGCAAAATTGCCGATAGTCCCTTGGCTGGGTCTGAAGCCCTAAGGATCTCGCAGTCTCTCTGCTATCTTTACATCGTTGCAGCACAGAATCAGCCTGGGCCCCAAATAAACAAGACCCATCGAATGGTTAGCCCAAAAGAGTAGCCTGAACATCTGGCGAAAAGCCTGACCCCCCTCAATCAGGCATGACGTCTTGTAGCCACAGAAGAACCAATGGCTCTTGCCACCGAGTCTGCAGTGTCCAGCCATGATTGTATAACCTGGCGGGCTGCTGCCTGAGTGTCATACAACAGCTCAGAGAAATGACCTTGAAGATCTGTTGGCAACTTTGCGATGACCTCCTTCGCTGAGTCCATCAAGGCATGCACATAACGCCCCAATGGACAAGTCGCGTTAGTATACTTGAGGGCCATATTCTCAGAAGAAAAGACTTTCTTGGCTGACTGCTCCATCCTTTTGGACTCCCCTTCTGCATGAGTAGTAGTGAACAAACCAGAAAACAATTTAGAGGAGCATGAAGCCTGAACCAACAGACTTTCAGGCGTGGGGTGTGATGATAAAAACATAGGGTCTCCTGGAGCTGCTTAAGACCTTCTGGCATAGAGAAAAATTGGTCCAACTGACCTATATTTAGGAGAAATCTTTGTACAACACCCACATTCAACAAATTAAATAAATAATGACAAATTTCATATTGTAAATTCATTCATAGTTATTAATGTCAATGGTTGCTCCAGTGAGTGTAAAGTGAAAATAAGTGCTCAAGGAAGTGCTTGTGATGGGACGGGAATGGAAGGGTGCAAGTGCTGATATTGACAATATTTACAAGATGAAAAGACCTGTCTAACAATATTCAGTTGCTGACTAATCAAAATCCCAAGTAGCAAGATGCTATCAATGGTGCATCAAATAAAAGTACAGGTCAAGGTGGAGGAAAAGTCGACGTTTCGATCCCAAAGAATCACGGAAGGTCAGTAGTTCCTTCAAACGGGATCTTCCTCAGGACCAAGAAATTGAGCAACCTCAGTACAACGCTTCTACACAGGCAGTGAAGGATTTATGGGGCTGGGTTGGGAAGCTCCAATTCCAGAAAATGACACACACAGCGCATAACCACAGAAGTCCCACGTGAAGCTTCCAGAGTCTGTCCGTGATATCAAGAGAAACTGACCGAGTCCCTCCGGGTTCATTGATCGATGCGACTTTCACTGCAGAACCTTCAAGTAACGTCATGACTGATTAAGCAGAACAATCCCTTTTCACAGCAATTCAAGCTTCACGTGGGACTTCTGTGGTTATGCCGTGTGTGTCATTTTCTGGAATTGTAGCTTCCCAGCCGATCCCCATAAATCCTTCACCGCCTTTGTAGCTGCATTGTACTGATGTTGCTCAATTTCTTGCTCCTGAGGAAGACCCAGTTTGAAGGAACTACTGACCTACTGTGATTCTTTTGAGTTGAAACGTCGACTTTTCCTTCACCTTGACCTGTACTGTTATTTGATGCCCAGATGCATTGATGAAATGCGTATTGATAGCGTCTTGCTACTTGGGATTTTGATTAGTCAGCAATTGAATATTGTTAGACAGGTCTTTTCATCTTGTAAATATTGTCAATATAAGAACTTATACCCTTCCATTCCCGTCCCATCACGAGCACTTCCTTGAGCACTTATTTTCACTTCATGTTCACTGGAGCAACCATTGACATTGTTAACTATGAATGAATTTACTATATAAAATTCATGATAAATGCTCAATAATTTGTCAATATTTATTTAATTTGTTGAATTTGGGTTTGTACAAAGATTTCTCATAAATATAGGTCAGTTGGACCAATTTTTCTCTATATTATTATTGGCCCAGGTCCGGCTGAATACTGGGTTTCCCTATTGTTATGTAAGACCTTCTGGCAACTGATCTAGAAATCGTAGCAGAGAACATAGGCTTTTGCCAGATCTCAAAGATAGGTTCCGTTAATGCCTCATCAAAAGGTAATAATGGCTCTGAAGAAGAGGCAGACAAATAAAGTACCACTGTAAGAATATTGGACTCAATTCGGCAGAAAGAAGAGGCAAGTCCAATATATCCGCAGCCTTTCTCATTACTGCATGATAAGGGAAGAGGATATGGCCTGACGGCTAGAGCGGTCGACCTTGAAGCTGGGGAACCGGGTTCGAATCTCGGTAGAGATGCTCAACCACCTGTGACCCTGGGAAAATCACTTAATCACCCCGTGCCTACCAAAAATGAATGCATCCATTTGTAATGTAACTGGTGTTCATGTAAGGCGCTCTGATACCTTAGGGTCGACTTCACTCTATATAAAACTCTAAGAAAAAAGATGTTATCTCTGGAGGCATAAAACCCTCAAGAGACAATAACTCCTACTCGGGGGAGGTATCCAATCCACTAGCCTCTTCTAAGCCTTCAAATTCAGGATCTAAATCTACAATTTCTCCTTGTTCAACACCTTCATGCTCTTCCTGATATCTTTCCTCTTCCAGCAACCTCTGAGTTTCCCTGCGAGATCTGAACCTTGGCGTCAGTGGTGCCAGAGGAGGCGCCGGCGACTTCGATACTGGCGCAGAAGGATGATCCACAGGTGGAGTTGGTGAAGTCGGCTGTGGACGCACTGGGGCCGGTTCAGATCCCGACTGCGCCGAAGATGGTTCATTCGTCATAGGCATGAAGGGTGCCTGCTGGAAGTGAGCTGGAAAGCCTCCAAGCAAATAAGAAATTGGACCCAGGGGCCCGCAGGCGCACCAGATGGAGTCACAGCCCTCGCAAAAATGCTAAACATAGCATTAAGAAAGCTGGGAGGATCCGAGCCGGGAGTCTGGAGCGTCAGATACACCAGATCCTGGTTTGAGGGCTCTAGCGCCGTATGAGGGACCACCAAATCGGACTCCAGTTGTGGAGTCAGAGTCTTCGGCCTCGGTGCTGGAGGTGGAGTCACAGGCCTTGGAGGCAGAGTCGCAGAACTCGGAGCCAGGGACGAAGCAGGAGACATCCTCGGAGGCAGAGTCGGAGATGGAGTCAGAGCTATCTCATCTCTACGCATCCAAAGCTTTGGATCAGGGAAAGCTGACTTCGGAGAACCCTCTTTAGAAGACTGACGCTGAAAACCATGGCGCTGCTTTTTATGCTTTCGATTGGAAGACTTTGAGGTGTGGGGAGATGGCAACTCCGAACGAGGTCGAGACCTCCGACGACCTCTCTTCTGCTTTTTAGCCCTAGTCATAAACAACTTAGCCTCCCTTTTCCTCAAGGCCTTAGGGTTTATCTGACGACATGATGAGCAGGCCTCAAAGTCATGGTCCGATGACAAACACCAGAGGCAATCTTCATGCGGGTCAGTGATGGGACATCTGACCACCGCATTCCCTACATGGCTTAAAACCCAACTTCCTCAGGGGAGACATCTTCAACAGTAACAAAGTTGCTGCAACAGAATCGAAGAAATCTCCCAGAAATGGAGAGCCTGGGGAAAAAACGTTCCGCATGGACGGTGTGGAAAAAAGGGAGCCGACGTCAGCACACAGATGAGTTCTTCTTATGGCTCCGATGATGTCACAAGGAGTCACATGTGGAGTCGATGCATTAAGACATCCTCGTCGACGTGGGAAAGCTATGGAAAAAAGTTTCCGTGGAATGCTGCGCATGGGGAAAATTCAAAAGATGAGGAATCCACAGGCAGATGTATCCATCAGAACAAAGGGTGTTTATAAATTCAATATATATTTAAAAAATTACTATTACCTGCCTCTCATGCCATTCCTTTAGCTTTGGAACTTGGAATAATCGGAACTGTTGCACTTGCTGGTGATAGAGATGGTTAGTAGTTGTTTTGGTACCACCATTGGCAGCGATGTCAGGGGCAATGGGTGGTGTAAGCTGCAGTGGCCTCCTGGTCAGGGCCCTGGCACTTGTTATTTTGACAAATTAAGCACTGAATAATATTAGATCACACTTTTAATTGAAAAAAATATTAAATGGGAACTTTTCGTCTAAACATATTTCTGCTGAATGTCACGCTGCAGATTTGCATGGCCATCTCAATCATATGGTCAAATAGACTCAGCTCACCTCTTGCCTGGGTTGTACGACAAGAAACTTCCAGTGGAGACACAGGTGAACATCAGAATACAAGCACCCTGTCACTTACCTGTACTTCTCGCAAACTGTCAGTATTAAACCACAACTTTGACACACACCCAAAGTCACACCCATCTTTATTCAGAGCCTGGAAAAGTGATGTTGGTTACAAAAGCTTGCAAATAAATGAAGCTGCAAGCATAATTGTGGTATGAAGTCCATACGTTTATAGTTAAAAGCTATTCAAAGTAAGGTAACTCGTGAAACACAAGATGGGAACCGTGTTCAAATGAAGTCAAGCAATAAACAGCAACAAAGGATGACATTCTCCGCATTCAGCAAAAGGAAGGCAAGCAAGGGGCGTGTGGAGCATAACCAGAGTCATGCAATTGCTCTTGCTTACAGTGTTCCTTGTTTACAATGTTTAATCTGTATAGTGTAGTTGGCAGAGACATTAGAAATCTGAACTACCAGTCCATGTTTTTTGCCGATACAAGCATTAATCTTATTGGCCGTACATCCCCTGACTTCCTGCTAGTCTCATTTAATTGGCCATTAAACGGAACCATTTGCTGATATGCAGAGATCAGGGCAATGGTCTTACTATGAAACAGATGTCTTGATTTCATTTCAGTTTGTCTGCCATCACCAACATTTTGTTTAGTGTGAAGTGCATTGCAACAGTAAACTACCGTTATTGGGATTTTTTTACAAATTTAGATCTATTTGATGAAACCTTTATTAAATATGCATTTTCTTTGGTACTGATATGTAATATGATTCATGAAAAAAATGTCAGTGGGTGAGGTGCTCACTTGGAGTCCACTCACATAATCCTTTTCTCCTCCTTTTAAAATGGAGCCAGGAGCCCAACAGCTGTCTTTTGAGGGGATTTAGAAGGTCATTCAGAAGCTGTGCGCCCTATTTTGAGTTCCTGACCAAACAGTAGTGCATTTTCCCAAAAGGGCTTTCACCTACACAGGAGGGGAGCATTTTTAACAAAACTGCTCAATGGAGGCCTGTCAGCCATGTCAGGAAACATAGACCAGTTGTTATATTTTTGATTATTTTTTCATTTCTAAAAACAAACCGGCAAAGTGAGGGTTAGCTTTTGGAAAACAAAAAAGGCAGACTGGTCCGCCATACTACCATGACGGACCCAGCAGTGAGCAGATTTGTCATAAGGGCTCGATTGTTGAAAAACAAAATTACATTTTCTTTATGCGCTACAAGTTTTCTGCAGGCATGTAAGGCATTGATGAGTTGTATTATTTTCTAGTGATCTCCATCCGGTACATGGTGGTTCCCAGCCAGAAAACCGCAGTGAACATGACATAAGAAGTCCTAAAGAGGGCTGCCCTTCTTATACAACTTTCCCCTATACTTGCAAAACAGTGGATTCCCCACATCTAAATGAGACAGAGAAACCACGAGAATGGCACATGGAAATTCACAGATTTTTGGCAGATATACTGTTACTGCCCACGTCTAAATGACGCTGCAAAACTCCTGTCCATTGCTAAGGATAAGTGATATCAGTGAATAGGTGAGCAAGTATACTGTATCTCCTAATAATTGCCAGCTAAAAGGGAACTAAGTTGAGTATTTATTAAGAGATTTTATCACGTTTATAAAACATTGATCTATAATACAAATATAACTACTTTCTCATGCAAAACACATTGAAGAGAGCTCTCTGTGAGCACTAGAGACATTCATTAACACATTAACAGAATTACAAAGTTATATTCACCAATAAGTATGCCATGATTTCTCCCAGAAAGGTTCCAATTTACTATCTTCAATGGGCTTTTAATTTGTTTTTGGAAATACAATGTTGCTCTAAAGTTTACCTAGAGTGTTTGGTAGATGATCTATGGGAAAGTAGAAAAAAATAGAAAAGTATAAAATGTATTGGTTACTTACCAATGGCTTTTTTAACACTTAGAAGATAGTCCTCCCTCATTTCTTCTGACAGCAAATATATACTGCCTGTGAAGCTTTTCAGATGATTTGGAACAAGAGCCAACACATTTTCCAGCCAAGAGTCTTCCATGGGGCGACATGTTCTGTGTCAATTCCATGCTTAATATAATAGTTGTATTTCTACACATAAAAGACACAGAGAAGCATCAGTAGCAGTAAATGGACAACTGAATTTACAAAATCACACTGCACGCCTGGGTACCGATTAGGCATAGGGAATATCGGTTTTCATATAAAGTAACTACTATCTCTGATAAATGATTAAAGTGAAATGCCATTTATTTGAAAACGTTTTGGTGTATTTGCGATGTAGATTTGCAGATCTATATTAGGATCAGCAATCTGGCATTTACATTGGTTACATAAACGTTAAGTGTCATTAACTCTTGGATAACCATCTTCAATAACTTTTCCCTCATAACAATCTGCATGAAATTTTACAAAAAGTATAGGCGTGAGCCTAGAAATGTTTTCTGTGAATTGATCAGTAAGGTAGTAGTGGTACACAGTGTCTCAATATCCCGTTTCCCATTCAAATTCCATTGGAAAGGTTTGCCCATCAGTAGGATAAATGAGCTGGGTGGATTGAAACTCAGTCTGACATGTAGAAATACGTCTTGTCCTTCAGTGCGCCATTTGTGATTTGAAATAATGTTGTCTTGTGTTTTTTTAACCATCCAAATCTCAGTAATCGTTAACAGAGGCCTTATTGAGCACATTGTAAATCTTTGGATTTTGACATTCAATCAGGTGTGGCCTGTCCTTAAGGGTGGAAGGGCCCCATCCAACCAGTTTTTTTGCAAACATAAAGCGTGTCTGTCAGGTTGAGCAAAGGACAGCCTGACAGACAGTCTTGCCATTGCCTACCATACTAATATTAAGGTCTCATTTACAGGCATCCCTCAATTGGAGGAAGAAGCCATTATGTTTTCCCTCAAAGTCAACAACAAGGTAGCGTTTAACGGGACCCTTATCTACCGGGCACCTGGCCCTAGGAACAAGTTCATTTCCTCCATTCAGACCTTTCTGGAATCTTGCATGAAGTATCCCAATTTCACTTTGTTGGGTGACTTTAATTTCCATTTGGAATCTACCGGATATAGAGATACCATCAATCTAATTGACTGTCTAAAGAGCTTTGACTTAAACCAAGTCGTTACTGAGCCGACTCACACAGGGAATCATACTCTTGATGGTGTTTTCACCAATTACGCTTGGTTAACTTTCAGCAGAACCCTGCCTGTGGCCGGGACAGATCACAGTGCTGTATTTGTTTAGTTAACTATTCCAGGAGAGACCTTCAAAGCACCTAACATCAATAATACGGCTACAACTCGCCCATGGCGAAAAATAAATACTCCGTAATTAGATTCGGCCTTGCGCTCTCTTACTCCCTGTCTAAACACTGATCCTGACTCTGCAGCCCGCAACTTTGAGGGCTGGATTGATTCAGCAGTTACTAAGTTCGCCCCTGAAAAACATATACGTAACCGCAGGTAGCAACCATCAACACCTTGGTATGCGCCTGAGCTGAAGGAACTTAAAAAGAAGTGTAGGGCCCAAAAACGAATATGGAGGAAAGATTACTCTGCTGTGGAAAAAGACCACTACAGGAAAGCTATTGAAAATTATAAAGAGGCTCTCAGCAAAGTCACGCTTTTTTACTGAAAAAATTAGTTACGCAAAAAATTCAGCCAGAGAGCTTTTTAAAACAGTCACGGCATTATCACAATCTGATGAAAGCAAACAATACACCCCCAACGCAGAATTCTGTGATAAATTGGCAGATTTCTTTCATAGTAAAGTAAAAAGTGTATATGATGAGTTCTCCAGTCATCAAGCTGGGCACAGCCCAGACGTGATGGGTGGTCTAGATCATGGTGAGGTAACTACGCAGGCTCTCCTAGAAAAATGTAATCACCTCACGCCCGAACGAGTGGAGAGGCTTATACTGTCTACTAAGTCTGGATCCCCACTGGACTCCTGGCCAGCTCCTGTTCTTCATATGGTTCCTAGTACCATTGCAGGCCACCTTGCACCTCTTAGAAATAATATTCTGGATGCAGGATCTTTTCCAAACATCTGGAAAAAATCTTTAGTACGGCCCACCTTGAAAAAACCCTCTCAAGACCCTATGGAGGTCAAAAATTACCGTCCGATTTACTGTCTGCCGTTTCCTTCTAAACTTTTTGAGGAATTTTTAACGAAGACCTGCTACATTTCCTGGAGTATAACGACAAAATGGACCCTGCACAACACAGATTTCGGCCTCTACACAGTACAGAATCAGCCCTCATTGCATCCACCGAGAGATCCGCACCCAGCTAGATGGAGGAGGGAAGGCAATACTAATCTTGCTAGACCTCTCAGCCGCATTCCATATGGTAAACCATCAGCTGCTCATCCGGCGCTTATCTTAAATGGGGATCACAGGAGGAGCCTCCAAGATACTAAGATAATTTTTAGCGAACAGAGAACAAACCGTAGCGATGGGAGGACATAAATCACATCCTTACGCCCTGCCATGCGGAGTACCCCAAGGATCTTCACTATCCCCAAACCTGTTTAATGTCTACGTCACCCCACAAGCTAAACTCATCTGCTCTCATGGCTTTATTGCCATCTGTTATGCAGAGGACACACAAATAGTGGTATCCTTAACATCAAAGCCGGATGATGTGGCAATTAAATTTAACAACTGTATGGTCCACATCATCAGATGGATGCGAGACAACTGTTTAAAGTTGAATACCAAAAAAAACTGAGGTGCTACTATTTGGTAAAAACACATCCTTCTGGAACACAGCTTAGTGGCCAGAAGTGGCCGGATCCTGCCCATCCCCAGTAAGGAATGTAAAAAGTCTATGTGTCACTCTAGGCGATCAATTGTCCTTATCGGACTAGGTCAATCTTATCACATCGTCCTGTTTTTACACCTTGAAGATCTTGAGAAAAATCTTACCTTTTATTCCGATGGATCTAAGAAAAACAGTACTTGTGGCCCTGGTGTTGTCAAAGATTGATTACTGCAACTCCCTTTATCTGGGTGCAAACAAGAGGACCATACGTAAGCTTCAATCACTTCAAAATGCAGCAGCGCGATTACTACTTAAAATACCCAAATTTAGTCTGGTGTCCCAAGGGATTCGTGATCTGCATTGGCTTTCGGTCCAGGCAAAGATCCAATTCAAGTCCTTGTGCATTGTTCACAAGACCCTTTATAGGGCAGGACCAGCCTATTTCAGTAATCTTATTACATGGCACGTCCCACAACGCAATCTCAGGTCATCGACTGCCTCTTTGCTGGTTGTTCCCAGGGTGAAGACCATAAAATGTGGCGGCAGAAGCTCCCTTCATCTGGCCCCTAAACTTTGGAACACTCTGCCTTTTACTCTGAGAAGCCAAACCAACAGACAACTGTTCAGAAAGGCGCTCAAAACATGGCTGTTCACGCCCAACTTTTAACCACTGTTCGCTTCCTCTGCTTAGGTTATGACAGCTCTAGTGCTAAGATGCTCTGGCATACACACGCTCTATAAAACTTTCATTTCATGTTCAGGTCAGGCAGCCAGGCACTGTAAATGCTCTAAATGTGCAAAATCCTGGCTGCCTAAGCTTAACTTTGCCGGGCTGAGGATTTCCTCAGGCGTGACTTCCTCAGCCTGGCAAAGTGCTTGGAGGTCCTTTCCCTCATAAAAAGAGGACTCGTGACAAATAGATTCAGACCTGGGCGCTTCAGTTTTATGCCTTGAAGTGTCCAGGAACAAATGTGATGGAAATGTCCCTTCATGGTAAATTGGCTTGACCCCTGCCCGGAGTACCTGACTGCATGTGAATCTGGGGCACATCAAGCATGCCCTCATTTTGCTCATTATTTGCCTACTGTTCATGTCCTGGTTGAATCACATAAAGTGATGGTAGCAGCATGCTGTGTTTTGTGAATCAGTATTATGACCAGACCTTTTTCTCTGTGTCCAGGAGAGGAGAGTTTACTTGCTCCTCTCACACCTGGTCACAGAGTGGGGAGGGGTCAGCTTTCTCACTGACCCCATCCTACTCTCTGAGGAGTAAGGGACTGCCTCTTCCTGTCATTGGCTGGCTCAAGGTCAGCCAATGAAAGGAGGATTCAGTCCCAACCCTCTTGGTCCCTCCAGCTACCCGAGATCACCGCTGTAGCCCGAACGTTTTTTGTTTTTTTATGTTTGTTGCATGCATGTGTGTGTGTGTGTATATGTATGAATGTATATATATTAGTGCGTGCCTGCTGTGAGTGAATGTGTGAGTGAGTGTGCATGTAGATGGGTGAGTGAGTGTGAGTATGTATGTGTATGCGTATGTGGTACGCCCAACCCACACCTGCTCAAATTACTGGCTGCCACTACATTCAATCCTACTTTTCCTTTTGCCATTCAGACAGGGCCACTACCTTCAGCACTTGGATCTATTACATGGGAGTCTACAATAGGTACTTGTTTAAGTGAGGATTTAACAATTTATTCTTAACGGTACAGAGATATAACAATTGTTTGGTTTACAAACTAAAGGGTGGATCTTAGCTCAGAATCTGAATCACCTATAAAGAGCTGAAATCCTTTTAGTCCTAATGGTGGTCTTTGCAGTTTTTGAGACTGTGTGCAAACTTAGCTGTGAAAACAATTCTTGTGCCATTTGGGAACAAGTGGAATGGACATGTGAGTAGCTACTAAGGCAGAACACATAGAGGCTGAATTTTTATGAAAAGAACAAATCAAATTGCAAACCAATCCATCAACCAATAAGCAAATTTTTTAAAACCCTTTATAGGTATAGGGTCAGAATCTACTGAGCCCCAACCATGGTGGTTGAGGTCGTTTGTCACTGGTATCTTGTGGTCCATTCTATTATGGTTCTGCAAAGTGGGTCAAATGCAACCCTTTTCCCACTTGACTCTCAGGGCAGCGAGGGTGAAAAGTCAAAGGCTTCTCAGGGACGTAATATGGGGGACAAGAGCTCAGAACTCAACAGTCAACCAACAGACAGTAACGTATTGTCCAGCCCAGTGTTTATCTTTATTTAAAAGTATTTTAATCATAATGCAAAATGAAATATTACACAATTTAATAGGAAACGCAATTACAGGATTGTATTTTCAGTTACGATTTTAGGCGCCACTCCCACTATTCTCTCCCCATTGAAGTTCTCGAATGTCTACCATCGCCCAGGATGTTGCGGGTATAAGCATTAATTAGGCAGTGGTGCAGGTCACTTCTATTTACCCCACTGGTTAGATGCACAACTCAGTTCCACAATTCTCAACCTGGCTTTCACTTGGGCAAAACGTCTTAAGTCCTCAAATCAGCTCCCTCTGTGTATTCTCAGTCTCTTTTTCCATTCTCACACTAAACCTCACTTTACATGCTCAAAGGTGTTGCAGAGCTAGAGGTGTGGCAGAACACAGTTTGCGTCCCTGCTCTTCATAGTGGCAGCTTCTCACAGCAGGGGCCTAAGCAGGGAATTATCTTTGGAGCAGAATCACTGGACGGAGTTGGCGTGGGTGGTCCATGCAGCAGCATGGCATTTTCAGCAGTTGTGGCTGTCCAGGCCGCGTGACTCAGATGCCCAGTTACAGCAATTGTGGCCTCCCAGCTGAACTGTCAGTGGTGGTGTGTCTTCAGAACCTGTCACTTTTCAGTCTGATTGGGCTTCCTATTCAGCAGTGATACAGTTCCTCGTCTCTGCTGGCAGCTGTACTAGTTTTCAGACACACAACAGACTGCCAGATGAGAGAGTGGTACTTGTACTTGTAAATCATGGTGCAGATCACAACGGAAACTACATAGAGAGACAGTGGGACAGCCATTCTAGGTACTAGTTAGACCCTCAACTCCTCCAGCAGAAAATACAGACTTCAGGTGACTTCAGGTATCCCCTCACCTCTGGGAGACTGGCTCTGAGACAGACACTAGACCAGGTCACACAGCAACACTCCCTTCCTTGGTCATGAAGAACATGGAACTCGAACCAATGGGGTGCTTTGGATTCCACTTTCAAACACATTTTCCAGACAGGGGATGTGAATCCACAGTCTAAGGCTTCAGAAATTGTTTGGGTTAGTTATCTTTCAAATGTAATGTTATGGCTATTCCGCAGGCACAGCATTTGTGCTAGGTGAAAGCTCTCGCAGCAGTAGCAACTGGCACTGCACCAAGCAAAAATATCCAATCAAGATTGCAATGGAGCGTGAGATTTCTGCACCTGGATGTAATCAGCTCTCCAATAGCACCAATCAGAGACACATAAAAAAGCAGGCCTATCTAGAAACTTCCTCATTAAATAGATTAACTTCTAGGTATCTGGTTATGACCTAAATCCTTAAAACAATGACAATCCCACAGTTATAATAAAAGGGTAACCACAAATCAACCCGATGCACACCGTACGATCTCATACACTATATGAAAAGTGAAGTCATAAACTACAATGGTGATAACATCACTGCTGGATCATAACCATAACGTCCCATCAAATTACGTTTTGTTCAGGTAATCCCTAAGGTTTTTTGTAAGTAGGTCAGCAAGAGTTTTGGTAAAAAGATCCTTCAGCGAGTGACTCGAGTTTTGCAATTAAATAGTTTGCCCACTTCTGACAGTACCACCGTTAATTTTGTTAGCACTAGGTGCACAGAATGGCCTTTGGCCCTGCTCATTGTTCCTGCTTATAGAACTTGCAGTAGCAACAGTCAATGGGAGCCCTTAATCCCTGTGCCAGATGCCCCTACCCCTAATAGCTGCTGGGCATGGCCTGAAGAGTTGCCCTTCATTCAGAACCCTGTTCCAGGTAAGGATGGCTTGCAGCCGGGTTGAGTAGGCACTGGGCCTGTGCCCATTCTCCCGGACTGCAGTTCCTTTTTCCCGTTAATCCTCTTTGCTGTACCCCCTGGCCACATTGTGCTTGGTGCACCATGACCATGCCCTGTGCCACGCATCACTGCAGTCAACAAATAGCTAGACCGCAAGGTGCATTGCCTCTGGCCATGCCACATATCCCTACCTACAATACCCATGAGAGGCACAGTCTCCAACTTGGTGGAGAGTAATTTAATTTGGCCATGTCTGTGTATGGTGCCCGTGCTCACAAATGCTAGACACAGTGGATACCTTTTCGCCACACCCTTTCCACTGCTCGAGCACCCACTGAACACAACCGGAGACCATCCCCAGTGGGCATCGAGCATAGTGCATGACCTTCAACTAAGCTTTATACCCGATGCCCATGTGGGTAGTGCCCACTGGACATGGTCTGAGGTCCTGGTCTGAGGAGGTCGGTCACAGGGAATGGTCGTGCCCTGGGTGTAGGATCCTGACAGTTTTTGCACCCTCACTCCTAAAAACACCCTTGCTATGGTAACCCGACATAGAAATATTTTTCTTATTAAAAAAAAATACTCTAAAGTTGTGTTTTAGGGGGCGTGGCCAAAATGGCAGAGAGCTAAGACGTGTTTCGCCTTCGCTCTTCCACCCGCCGATCTACAGCACTAGCCAGGACGCTGATAAGCGCTGAAAGCGACTACTGCTGAGGTCTGCAGCACATCAGCACAAAAGGCAACTCACAGGGTGCGACTCCCGGGCTCCCACGGTGGTGTAGCACAGCCCCGGCTTCAGGTCGGGTCCGGGCGCCGGGGAGCCAACGGGCGGCAGAAGACGGCGCTGCCGCGGCGACGGGGACTGGACCTCTGCGCCCCTAGCCGCGCTGTGAAGACCACCACATCGGGACGACTGACTCGAGCTAGGGTCCTCCCGCACCGTAGTCGATCGGTGCACAGCGACGGCGGGCGCCATCTTGAGCGGAGCTGCGGCCTCCCCTGCGAGAGGCCGATACACGTAGCGCCCGGCGGGCGTACCTGGCAGCCACCAGAGATCGAGGCACGCAGCCGGAGGGCACTTCGACCTTCGACTCGCGAGACCGACACAGGGAGCCCCCGCGGTGACTCTCCCCTAGCGCATATGACCACCTGCAGCCCCCCGTGGTCCCCCAGAAGTGCCGGGCGACGATAGGCCTTGTTGCGGCCTAGTCAGAGCGCAAGCCTGCAGCGTAACGCATACTTCTGCGCCCATGGTGGCTGGCCTCGCCGGACCTACCCACCGTTGAGTGATTGAGAGAGCCTCATTCCCGAGCCCTGCAGAACGGGTCCCAGCAATGCACGGACGACTCCTCTTGGCGCCTCCTGCGCTCAGCGACGAGGGCGAGAGTGGGGGAGGGGCCTGCACCTGGCGGCTACCGCGGCACACCTGAAAGCACTTGGTCCAGTCTTCCCATCCGTGCACCATGGCCTTGAAGACGAAGGGGCAGCATACAGGGACAGGCTGTTGGACTGGCGTACACCCTCCCACTGACACAGCTAACACCACGCCGGGCTTCCCCTGGACCAAGACATTAGGGGCACCCAGTGTTCTATCAGATACTCAGCACTCCGCCGCCCAGCCCTGAGCGACATCCTACGCCGGGAGCACATCAGGGTTAGTGCGCACCCGCCTGGGCCCTGAGCAGTGGAGTTGGGACGGTTGTGTTGGACACCATCGGCCAGGGGTGTCTCCTCGCATAGCCCGGTTGGTGACAGTCGGTGGAGGTTAGGGATCGGAGCATGTCATCCACCCGGGTGAAAAAAGACAAATCAGCCACAAGAGAAAAGTCGCTAAAGGACCTTTTTGCCAGAGCGCAGAGCAGTGGGTCAGTGGGCTCCGGACGACCGGACGCGGCAGAACAGATGGCCACTTCCGCAGAGGAGCCCGTGACACGGGCCTTCTTGGAATCCCTATTTGCCGCGCTACGAGACGACCTCCAGACGGTGAAGCGTGACCTTACAGCGGAGATCAAGGACATTCTCAAGGACGTGGATGAGATAGGGGAAAGAGTGGCATCCCTGGAAGAGAAGAGCGATACCCGAGACACTGAACTGGCCACCATGCAGCAGGAGGTGCTCCGCATCCACGAGCAGCAGGTAGACGTTCAATCTCACCTCGAGGACCTTGAAAACCGCTCCCGCCGCCACAACATCAGAATATGGGGAGTGAGCACCAATGAAGAAGCTGGTGACATCTTCAAATATGTCCGTGAACTCTTCAATCATATTCTGGGCAACCCGCTGGACTCTGATCTTAAGCTGGACCAAGCGCACAGGGTGGGCCCACCTCGGACGGCGGCGGCACAGCCGGCAGACATTCTGGTCTGCGTCCAAGACTTCCACACCAAAGAAGAAATCCTGCGCAAAGCCCGATCACTTCAACAGATCACCTTCCGTAATCAATCGCCCGTCCTCTATCAAGATTTGGCTGCCATCACACTCCAGAAACGCAGGTCTTTCCGGCCCATCACGGAGGCCCTGCGCCAACGCAATATCTCCTACTCCTGGCGACACCCGTTCCGCCTAGTGTTTCGCCACGATGGCAAGTTGTTCCAACTCCGCTCCCTGTCCGAAGCAAGCAAACTGTTGGGGATCCCCATCCCGGAAGACGCGGACGAGAGGGGGCACTCGGATCGTGGCTCCACTGATGGTCGTCCGCGATGGAGGCAGCAGCGCCGTCGACGTCTCACCCAACGGTCGGATCCACGGGTAGTCAAGAAAGAACAGCAGGCCGCCCTTAAAGCTTTACCAGAAGCCTTGGCCAAGACATCGACTCACTGACTGAGCTCGGCTACCATGATATCCTTTTAATAACATTCGGGGGTGGAGGGAGGAGGGTTGAGGCAACCATCGGCCACACAACCACCCCAGAGACCTTTTTCTCTGTTCATCCATGGATGACGGACTTTTGACCGGACTTAAACCCTTTTTGGCACATGTTGTGCTTCGTTTTCCCTGTTTCCCCTTTTTTTGTGGGTTTTTGTTCTATTTTCTTTCCTACTTACTCTTCTGCGCTGTTCTCTTTTCTGGGGGGACCCCCGGTCTAGGATGTGCTAGTGTTTACGCGTTCTTACGCTGTACTGGAAGGAACTCAGGGTGGGCTTCTCCCGAAGACCTCGCCCTCCTGACGCCTCCGAGTAACGATATACCCATACCTAGGTCTTAGATGCCACCATCCTCAGTTAAGATTCTCACTCTTAATGTGAGAGGACTCAACAACCCCATCAAACGTAGGGCACTACTTACCCACTTAGAGAGTACAGGGGCAGATATCTGCCTCCTTCAGGAGACACACTTGCTCCCTAAGGACTGCCACCGACTCAGGTCCCGAGCCTTCCCGACTCAATTTTTCTCCTCCAAATCCTCTAAAACTGCAGGGGTGGCCATCTTAGTCTCGAGAGCCTTACAGGGGAAAGCGGTGCAGAAGGGGGTGGAGATAAAGGGCAGACTGCTTACATACCAATTTTCCATAGGGGGCCTTCCTCTCATAGTAGGCTCGATCTATGCCCCCAACAAGGGTCAGGAACGATTTCTACACGAAGCCCTTACCGAAGCCACGGCAACCCCAGAGCGTCGCATACCACTAGGGGGGGGCCTCAACCTGGTGTTTGACAATGATTTAGACAAGTCGGCACAACGCATGAGCCAGGTAGGCGCACTCTCACCCACAGGACGCACTAGACTCCACGACTTGGGTCTAATGGACTTATGGAGACATTGCCACCCTAAATCGTGAGGATTCTCATATTACTCCAACGCACATAAAACTTACGCTAGACTGGACCACTTTTTAGGCTCGAACGCTCTCCGCGACGTCACACTTTCGGCCGATATCTTGGCGGCGACTCTATCTGACCACGTCCCAGTGGAGGTCACGTTGGCTCTCCCACGGATTCGTAATCCGACCAGGCATTGGCATTTTCGCGATACCCTATTGCACAGGCCGGACACGGTAGCCCAGATACGACTAGCACTAGAGGACTATTTATTGCACAATGACAGCCCTGACATAGCTCTTTCTACCCGATGGGAGGCCCTTAAGGCAGTCATCAGGGGAGAGGTCATCGCCATCTCTTCCGCGGATAATGCGGACCGTAAAGCGAAAAGGGAGGAACTGACACTAAAGGTACGCGAACTGGAACAGATGCATCAGCGTACCGGGGCTCCCCGCTCCTGGCGGCTGTTAACGGCAGCACAAGCACAACTGGCTGCCATTGACCGGGATAGAGCGGAGTATGCGGCACTGTGGCTGCGTCACTCCTTTTATACAGGTGGGGACAAGTGTGGGAGACTACTCGCACACCGGCTTCGGGAAGTCCGACAACGCGAGGGAGTTCGGGAGGTCAGGGACCACGCAGGAGTGTCAATCTCGGAAGATGCGACTATCGCCGAGGTCTTCCGAAACTTCTATGCCCACCTTTACGATGAACAACCTCTGGAGCCATCAGACATAAGAGGCGTACCTAGCAGGGGCCCGTCTCCCTGCAATGACGCCAGACCAGGCGACTCACATAGAGAGAGAGATCAGACCGGAGGAAGTCATAGCGGCTATAGCCCGCTTAAGGCTAGGGAAATCCCCAGGCCCCGACGGCTATACCGCCGCTTTTTATAAGCAATTTTGCTCCACACTTACCCCTCTCCTTACTAGGCTCTACAACTCATTTGCGACGCCCGGGGCGATCCCTTCCTCTATGCTGGAAGCAGCGATAGCTGTCATACCCAAGCCGGGGAAAGATAAGGCGGACTGTGGGTCATACCGGCCCATCTCGTTGTTGAACATTGATTTGAAGCTCTATACTAGGATACTGGCCGCCCGGCTGGCCCCCTATATGCCCGAACTGGTGGACCCGGATCAGGCTGGATTCATCCCGCAGAGACAACCGAGTGACAACACTAAACGTGTCACCCATCTAATAGAAAAGGCCTCCCGTATCGCCGGGGACTACATACTCCTCACTATAGACGCGGAGAAGGCCTTTGACCGGGTCCATTGGCCCTATCTCGAGCAGGTATTGGTTCGCGGGGGTCTGGGGGAAAAGACGCGTACTCACATTTTTTATTGCTATCGCCCACCCACAGCCACGGTGCAGATCAATGGGCACACATCTACTCCCTTCCCCATCCACACAGGCACGAGGCAGGGATGCCCCCTATCGCCCCTCCTCTTTGCCCTCTACATGGAACCTATGGCACAGAGAGTACGGGACCACCCCCAGATTACCGGCATACATCTCGGAGGTGACACTCGTACTATAAGCCTCTCCGCAGATGACGTGCTAGCTACCCTAACGAACCCTGGGAGGTCCTTGGGGAGCTTCTTAGAGGAACTGGACACCTTCGCAAGCGCCTCTGGGTTCAAAGTCAACTTGACGAAATCCACTGTGCTGAATCTCTCGCTGTCGGCCCAAGATCGGGCGGACCTTCAGACTCGACACTCCTTGAAGTGGTCCAGTGATGTTGTCCCCTACTTGGGTATCCAATTGGCTCCGACTTTGCAGGCTATGAGGATGGCTAATTACGCCCAACTCCACACACACATTCGTGCTGAGCTACGAAGATGGAAGCATCACCAGATTTCGTGGCTGGGACGTGTTGCAGCTATTAAGATGTCAGTCCTCCCTAAAATTTTGTACCTTTTCCAGACGCTCCCCCTACCGCCTCCAACTGGTTGGCTACATAGGGTGCAATCAGAACTCTCACTCTTTATCTGGCAAGAGCGTAAACCAAGAATGAAACGGCTGGTCAGCTTCCTCCCTCCACACGAAGGGGGCTTGGGGATCCCGGACCTCACGCTCTATTATAATGCCGCGCAGCTTCGACATCTGGTCGAATGGAGTAGAGCTGAATCCGAGAAGCATTGGCTCTTCCAAGATCGAGCAATCGCTGGTACCCCACTGATGCGTGTTCCCTTTCTTCCGAAGCCTCACCGCCCACCTAATTTATACGCTTCACAGGTGACGCGCACAACTCTTACAGTTTGGGACCGGACTAACATACGTCACGGCCTCACTACCTTCCCGTCCCCACTTACTCCACTTTTTGACAACCCGGATTTTAACCCCGGGATGGAGCCGCAATCCTTTCGCCTGTGGAGAGACACCGGCTGCCGAGCCTTAGGCCTCTTATTCGACAAAGGCGACATTCTCCCCTTCCCGCAGCTTAGGACTGTACACGGCCTCCCAGAATCTGAACGCCTACACTACTTACAAGTGCGACATTGGGCCATGCAACCAGACAACCGGACACAGGCGGCTAGGCCTCTCACTACCTACGAGAGGTGGCTCATTACGCGGTCTTTAGACAAAAAGCTAATTTCCGACCTGTACAAGATGCTCCTGTCCCGATACACCCACACTTACCACGCAGGGCGAGCGCGCTGGGAGAGGGAACTTGGACGTAGTCTTCTCCCCAAGGAGTGGGAGGGAGCATGTTATAGAGCGCGCCACACAGCTACACATGTGGGTTTAACTGAGACACTTACCAAGCTTGTCTATTATTGGTATTATACGCCGGAAAGATTACATCAGATGGACGTGAAGCAAAACCCTGACTGCTGGAGAGGGTGCGGGAAGAGGGGCACACTGGTTCACCTCCTGTGGGAATGCGAACACCTTCAGACTTACTGGAAACACATCCTCGACGAAGTCGACAAACACTTAGATACAGAAATTCCTAGACTTCCTGAATATGACTTCCTGAATATGTCCTCTTAGGGGTGCCAAACCCACTTACCTATCTGCTGAAATCCAGGCGAGGGAAGCAGTTGGCCATAGCCCTAGGCTCAGCTGTCCAGAATATATTAATCCATTGGAGAACGCCTCACACTCCTGCACATACCGGGTGGTATCAGTGACTGTGGCATGTATTAGGCATGGAAAAGATCTCCTTACTTCGGTGATCTATGGCAGCCATTCCTCGCTATGATCGCGCAAGACTTTAGGGAATTGTCCTGCCCCAGATACTTACGTCTCCTAAGCCTTAGCGCACCAGATCCCTCCACACAAGACGACTTAGCTACTTGAACGACCCTACGCTTAATATGCCACTGCATGGACAGACCGGACCGGGGGAGGGTGAGTGTGGCTCTCTCTGAATCTTCTTTTTTCTTTTCTTTGACTATCTCTGTCGGGGTGGGGGGTGGGACTGTATCTGTTTTTGTTGACCTTTGTTAGTCAATGCACTATTTAACATCTGAGGTGGACCCTGCGTGGTCCGTTGCATGTGAACTTATCTTCTGCATTGCCCAATTAAAAGAATTAAACCATAAAGTTGTGTTTTAGCACAAATATACTTAAATTGAGTCATACTTGTAATGGATTAGTGATTTAAAAAAATTATAATAGATATTACCTTGGCCATATCCTGAATATAGTACATAAATGGACATGCAGAGATATACTCAGGACTCGGTAATGGCCAAATGATATTGTTTTCTCACTCTTAGTGCGGAAGGGAATAAAAACCTTTGCATATTGATTGCTGTGTGAAAATAATTATTGATCGCTAAGAATCATGCTCTCCGTCTTATTACTTTAGACCCTTATAAACTGCATTTCAAGACACCTTCCAATGACATTTCTTACCTAGTACGCTAATCCAGATAGCTAGTGTAATTCCGCGATTTGTTGCCTCTCACTTTTGCGCTACTTAGGCTCTGGTTATATTTAGGGGGTTATTTTCTGATCCATGCGCCAACAGGTGTTGTTATGCTATGTCTTTATTCCAAGTTCAAAGCCTCAAGTAGGATCTATGTAGTGAACTTGGTAGTGAACTTGGTAAATACGTCACCCTCGGGCATCAGTATTTACCAGGGGCGTTAAATACCTCACCCCATATCAGCACACATGTAATCGGACCTTAGAATTTCAATCTTTACTGGAAAATTTACAGATTTGGATGAAGGCAACCCTACTCCGCATCACGAAGGATCCTTTACTGCTCAGATTGCTGTGCCCCTACCACCACTATATTAGCTCAGTTGCCTGCTTTAAATATTATAGGCCCTATTCACAAAGGACCTCTGCACAGTCGTGGCAGGGGCCCCACACTCAGGGCGGGACTTCCGTATTGGACTTTCTCATTGTGGAGGTCCCGCCATGATAGCGGGGCCTCCGCCACGACTGTGGAGGCCTTTATGAATCGTGCCCTATCTGCATTACTGAATAAAGTACAATCCTTAGTTGAAGCGAAGGTTCGCATTGGCCACTGATTCGCCCAGCACTAAAGCATTATCTGGAACGAGATACAATTTCCCAATCTCTCCTCTCCTTCTTAACATTTACCAGGAACCTCTCACATAAACCATTGAACCTTTACATGAAAGGAGGCACGTTTCTTGCAGAGAGGTCTCATCAGTTCTATTATTTTGGCTGAATCTTGATTGCAAAAAAATATTTTCATCTTTGGAGTAATAAAATGTAATGATTGGCAACCAGCTATCATGCTAGAAAAAAGGCCAAAATGAACAGATGTAAAACTACTGATGTATGTATGTGGCGATCAGATGGCATTCTTTTATCCACTGGTTTTCGGTGAGGGAAAGAATCAATAGTAAGAATATCAGCAGCTGCATCAGCTTTAAAGACATCACGAAAGGCACCCCTGCTTCTCTGGTTGACAAGCTCACTCCCTGCGCTGGTTCTCCGCACACCCAGGACAGCATCACTCTGAAGAAGAAGTGCAAAAAAAGCAGAAACAATGCTTCTCTATTTAGGCTCGTAGGATCTGGAATGACACCCATGTATCCATTAGGACTACCCCAAACTCACCTCCAATTTAGAGGATTGCATTGCAATAAAGTAACTGTACGCCTCCACTTTCAAACTCAGCTTCTCCTCCAAACAGCTTTTGACTGGATGCTTGCCTTTGACCTTGTGCAGCAGTCTGCTGCTTTTCAGATAAGCCTGCATGTTATAAAAATACCCCATAAGTTACTTATATACATGATGTTGGGACATAAAAATCCCTGCATGGTGATGGACGTGCATCCCTGCCCTGAATGCCTCAGCTGTAAAGATATCTGGATCCTTGGTGCTGAATTTTGGTGTCATGGGCCATGACATAGACCTCTCTAATGGATTGTGGTCTCATGGGGGGGGGTGGGGTGGGGGTAAGGGGGCAATGCGCTACCTTCATGATGGTAAAAGGTACTGCTTTTACCAGGAGTTAAGTAGCACAAGCACTGTGATGGCAACATACTGTGTAGTGATCAGCAGGAGTGAAAAGGACTTGTTACCTGTGTCATTGAAGTGACGCCTGCAGGCCCAGTCATGTACAGTTCCACTGCACTGTGCTTTAACCTACCTTAGCCTACATCAAGTTAATGTGTAGTGCTGTGCAGCGCTTGTGTAGTTGCATGCATTTGCTGTGCCTGTGAGTGGTACAATACATGGAAAACTCTGGGTTCCATTTTGGGAGACCCCAGGCCTGATTGGAGGAGCATGAGGAGGTAGAGGCTTCCTCAAGACATTCGTGGATTGCTTCATTCCTGAGAGCTGGTAGGAGATACACTGTAGGAATGAAAAGTCAGGCTCATCAGTACACTTCAAAGGGTGCTCTTTGATCCAGAGGGAGGTCACTAGAAAGGAACCTGGGCACATCTTAGAGAGTAGATGGGGCTGATAAGAAAGTCAAAAAGAGTAGGGATGGGGCCCTTCTATAAGCTTTGACGCATACATCACTGTGGCTGACATTCAGGTGTAAACCTCTAGCCACTCCCATGGCCTGTGTTGTGAGGTTATCATATTTGGAGTGGCAACTGCTTTGACAGACTGCTTTCTGGATGAAGGACAAAACAGAGGAGTATGTACTTCAAAAGGAAGCAGACCCCAAGCACAAACTTGAAAGACTCAGACCCTAAATTACAGTTAGTGTCTGGAAATGGACTTTAGTCTGGTAATGGACTCAAGGCAACCAAACTTGTGAACTGCCAAGCAGCCAGTCAACCAGGACTGGGGTCTTCCAGTCTCTCAGCTGAGTGAGGGGACATCGCCCAGGGAAATCCAAGACCACCAGCACCTTCCTGCTTACCAAGACCAGTGTTCTCTGTGAGGAAGAGTAGAGCGCTTGGAGGAATCAAGGTCCAATGAGGGATCCTGGAGAGTGGATCCCTGTCACCCTGTCACGAGGTGTGAGAAGTGGCTGCTGCACCAATCAGGCAGTCACACGTGTGCAGATTCAAGTCAGCGACCCTGTAGGAGAGAGGGGGCTGAGGTGAAGGTTGCATTAGTGCAGTGCTGATCGGGCCGCCAACAGTGTGCAGAGTGTACGAAAATGGATAACTGGCAGGGCGGGTGAAACCCTACTCAAGAAGCATCCACAATCCTTGTCAGGGTGAAATCACAAGCAAACCTTAAATTAACCTGTGCCCAACCCTCTGATAGCTTGCCACAAAAGCAGTAAGGCTTAACTTAGAGGCAATGTGTCAAGAATTTGTGTAGCGCTTCAAACAGTAATAAAATGAAAAAACACACCACAAAAAAGATCCTACACCAAATTAGAATAATAGAGTACACTTGACTTTAATAAATAAAACAAGACCAAAATGATTTTTAAAAAATCCAATCAGTAGAACTGGAGATGTGCAATTTTAAATATTTCAGTGAAAAATGCACCGAAAGCACAAAGCACCACTCGCGGCTATCTATCTGTCATGCGAGACTGGGTGAAAGTCACAAGTTAAGGCTGACTGCCATGGAGCACGGGCCGAATATGGAGACTAGGTTAGCCCAGCTGAAAGAGTTACCTTCACAGTCAAGCACAAAGGGTTCCGTTCGCGGCGGAAGGGGCTGCGAGGAGAAGGGAGAGCGTTGCAGGTGGCTGTCAAAGTAGCATGAAGATCCTGTTAGGCGTCGCAGACGGTCGTAGCTGGAGCTTCACTTTGGCAGTCCCCGCGAGCTGCCGATGCTATAGCGCGAAGTGCCAATCTTGCGCTGCCGGGCGTCGGCAGCAGTTGCTGTAAAGTGAAGAGTCTGGTTTCCTGGATCTTCACATTGGCAGGCAGCAAACTCTTGGTGCAAACAGGCCCATTTGCATTCGTGAGGCACCCAATAACTTCAGGGCAACTTAACTGATGTCACACTAAGGGCCAAGATTGGAAAGGCCAGCAGGGCCTAGGAAGTTCTAGTTGAAGGTCCAGTGAGCAGGGCAGCTGGGAAGTGGAGAGAGCCTCTGGAGCTTGTTATGTCCCTGTAGCTCAGAACAGGAGTCACTTCAGCCTGGAATGAAGGGTGCAGGTCCAGTCTTTGTTTTCAGCAAGCAGGACAGCAGGCATCAGAGCAGCAGAGTAGCAGGGCAGTAGAATGGCAGACCTTCTGGCAGCAAAGCAGCACAGCAGTCTTTGTTCTATAGCATCCTCAGGTGCGTGAGTGTACTTCAGAGTTGGGTCTAAGGGTCGAATATTTATACCTGGTGCCCACTATGAAGTAGGAGAAGCTTCCAGAGATTTCCACCCACCCAGAGGCATCAGGTACTCCCTTCCTCCCTGCCCTGGACTCAGTTTGTCTGGGGTCACAAAAGGCCAGTGTTAAACCTTTTATGAGAGTGCTCAGGCAGAGCCTTTGTGATGTGCAAGTGCGTTAGGCAACAGGTCCTACCTCTCATTAACTCAGAGCAGCCCATCCTGCCAACTCCTAGCCTTCCAATATCTCACTGTCTGGGAGCAATGCACAAAGACCACCTGCCAGCTACACCTAGTCATGTGACCCAGGATCAGGCTGAGGCACCAAATGTCGATAAGGGGGAGGGAGGTAACATGGAGGGAGGAGTTGCAGGGTGGGGGGTGAGCAACAACACAGACAGCAGGTGGGATGGTAGGGGGCAGGAAGGAGAGCAGCACCATGGATAGTGGGTGGGGCAAGCATCAACATGCACAGTAGTTGGGGGAAAACAAAGGTATGGACAGCGAGTGAGGTGAAAGGGGGACGGAAAGCAGCAACATGGACACCGGATGGGTAGGAAGCAACAACAAGAACATCGGGAGGAGGAAAGCAGTCAATAACAGGGACAGTGGTGGGGACAAACAACAACAAAGACTGTGGGAGGGCAAATAACATGGAGAGCAAATAGTCTGGGGAGACTGCTGGAAAAGACACATACTCTAGTTAAGTTCTTAGACAAAAAGAAAAAGTAGCACCCGATTAAGGGAGTATTGGAAGGACACAAGTATTTGGGCCACACTCCTGGGAAGAGACAAACAAGAACAAGAAGTGAATGCCACACACAGCAGCTTATGAAAAGCAAGCAAATGAGAGTGACAATAAAGCCAACCAATGGTAAGCAATGGGCGTCCTCTAAGCCCCGTGTAAATAAATAAAATACCTCACAAGCGCCTTAGACAGCATATGTTGTCTAAGGGAGAACTAAAAAGGCTCAGCATACACTAGTGAAAAAGATATACTGTGATATCTGTAGAGTCTGTGCAAACAATGGTTCTTAGTATTGCTTGTGATTCCCCCACTTTGATGCAAGAGCAGATGGTTTACAGTGATCACCTCACCCCAGATGATTGAGAACATTGTATCCAGTCCTGAACTGTTAACCTACAATTCATTGCTTTGAGGTGAATTAGTCTAATTAGTTCTATGGAAGAAAACAAGACTACAAACCTAGAACGCATTAGGCTTTCAAGCTAAGTCCTAAACTGGATCAGTGTTTAATCACCTGGCGGGCGGTGTCACCCTAAGGGAGTTTAGCAAATGTCCTCGTATAAATAAACAATAAGCATGCTTCGACACTGATGCGATAGGCAAATCAAACAAAGCGTTTACTTCCGTTCTAGCGCATTAAAAGCTAGCCTCGATGCTTCAATTGCGTTTCCAAACCACTTGCAAAGCTACAGGAGATACTTCAAGAAAGAGAGAAATTAGTGCTACTGGACTTACAACCTATATATCAATAATACATGATTTCCTGAGTTTCTAAATATATATTACGCACGGTATTGGTAGGAGAAGCATTAGAATATATTTTGAGCTGTGACAGCCTCCGTAGGGACTCATTAGCAAGGCCGCGCCATGTGTTTCAAATCTCGCAGCTCGGATGGCGAGCGGACTGTAATCTGCTCTGGGAATTCACGCAGGCTCCCTAAAGCCCCAGTGACATCAGTGCTGGCTCTCCTTCGGGACCGGAAGAGCTCTAGCTACTGAGTTACCAATACAAGGTTTTAATTATAACGTCTCTGTACCTGTACGAAGGCATACTCGTGTGCTGATGATATTCACTCACATCATTTCACTTATTAGTGGAGGAGGAAGGAAAAAATACAAACGATTGTCAGCTTCAACGGAAAGGGATAAGGATAGTACCATGCTATGTCAGAGAAAACATTAAAGGGGCAAAATCAGAACGAGGATAAAGATAACACTAATACTACTACTAATCATCAGCAGGATATGCTAGGCATTATCACTATCCAGAAACTGTAAAAACCTGGTCATTATTGACATCTGTGACCTTTTACCCTCTGGGCAGGCCCTTTGCTGATTGTACCTGGATTTTTAAAAGTGAAAATGTCAGCTCAGTGTCTAGGACACCCTGAGCTCACTTTCTTAGAGCTGATCTGCATAAACTGAGTTTCAAGACCATGGAGACCCTGGAAGAGTACAGGCCAAGGCTCAGGCTGAGATCTCCCGCTGGGGGTTCGGAGGAGGAGAAAGGCCAAAAGAATTGGAGTGGAGGGTTTAGGTTGGTGGAGGTGTTGTTTTGGTATATTTTTGTCATCGTCACACCTGGATGGTGTAGGGTGAGTCCTTTGTATGCGGTACTAGGCCTAGTTAGAGGAAGTAAACAGGTTTGGGGAAACATTGGAGGGGATGAGGCGTTATGGCCAGAGCTTACGACTCTGGAACCAGGTTTCAGTCTCGGCATCGGCACAAAATCCTGTGATCCTGGGCAAATCTTAATCTCCCTGTGCCTAAAAAAAAATTTTTTTAAAGGAATTTGACCTTGTGTAATGCAACTGGTGCTCATGTAATGCACTCCAATGCCTTCGGGTCGAGATTGTTCTATATAAAACTGCAAAATAAAAAATAAAAAGAACAAATTTACAAATTTGAATGGTTTGAGGGTATTGAGGGGTAAAGCAGCTTAAGGCAAGATGCAAGACTCAGGGATGGTGGTTGAGGCATCGAGGGTACTGAAGGAAGCAGGAAGGGAAGATTTGTTGAAGTCGGAAGTGCTAGGCCAGACGTGTGAGATTGCAGAGGCTGAGAAGGTAGTCAGCTAATGGGGTGGCTGCGGCGGTGACAACCTGTTCACAGCCAGGGGATGGGAATGCTAGAGGCTTGGGGAAGAAGGTGGTAAATCAGTGAAGACAGGCTGGGGAAGAGATGGAGGGACTAAGAACTGAGCAGGCAGCGGATGCAGGGCCGAGCACACGCTGTGGCTGGGCAGGTGACAATGTCAGCAAGGGAGGATTGCGGGCAGGCGGGCCAGGAGTGCACCAAACACAAGGAGGAGTCCCACACAGAGACGTTTTAACGCATGTCAAAGTGGGCTCTTGCCAGGGCCTCAGCATATCAAGGGGCCTCCTGACAGACCCAGCTCTGTTCTGCAGAGTCTTGCCCTAATACCTTTAAAAACAAGTTACTTACCTTCTGTAACTCATTATCTGGTAGAGACTCTATCTAGCTGCAGATTCCTTACCTTTGAATTTCTCAGGCATCAGGCTGGATCCGGAACCTTTTACTGAGCAATACCCTTTGCGCACCGTCGGGTGCCTCCATTCAGATCCCTGAGGCCCCACCTGCGCCGTGGCCGGGGCCGACGGAGTCGAATCAGACAGGGCCCCTCCCGAACCCGTGGGGCCCAAAGGCTCACCAGAAGGGTCGACCAGCTCAAATACGCGGCGCATGGCCTCGTAAAACTCCTTAATCTGAGCTGGGGTTACTCCGGCTCCCGGAAAGGCAGGGGGGTGCAAAGTCGACCCTGGCTCCGGCTCTGCAGAACCATGCCTAGAGCGTCAGTGCTCCTTACCTCCTTCATCGACGGACGACATTCAAGGTGAAGATGAAGTAGGCTTGGATGACTTATTCTTCTTGTGCCTCTTCCCCGAGTGTCTCGACTACCTAGAGTGGGATGAAGAGGACTTTGGGCTCTGGGAGCGATCCCGCGACCGCCTCTTCCTCGATCGGGACCGGGTGTCAGTTGTCGGGCCGCTCCCTCAAGGTCTTAGGAGCCATGGCCTGACAGTCCGAGCACGACTTCGGATCATGGTCGTGCTCGAGACACCATAGGCATATGAGGTGGGGAATCGGTGACCGACATCGTGCAGGGACAGGCCCCGAACGGCTTAAACCCTGTCTTCCTCGAAGACATCCCTCGCACACGATTGAAAAAATACAGAAGTCAACAAAACATCGAGAAAAAACCTGTCAAAAAGCAACAGAGGGTTAGCTCTTCCTGGATCGGCACTTAACTGGCGCGGAAAGAAAATAACTGACGTCCGCGCGCCTGGGGGCGCATATATAGGTACTGCGACGTCTTAACCGATGCTAGCGATGCCGACGACGTCACGCGGAGCCGAATGGAGCCACCCGACGGCAAACGCAAGAGGTATTGCTCAGCAAAAGTTTACGGATCCAGCCTGACGCCTGGGGAAATTCAAAGGTAAGGAATCTGCAGCTAAAAGTCTCTATCAGATATGAAAATTCCTTAAACCAATTGTTTTAAATACTGTTTTCCTTTAATTTATTTTTAATGTACGTGATGTGTGAGAGCCTAGTACACATATTTTGCAGAGAAATGTTGTATTTATGTTCCACAAAAAAGTATCTTTTAGATCAAAATAGGGCCTCATATATGAGAAATGGGAGGGGGGTCACAGAGATTATTTTCCGTAATGTTGGTGAGCTGCTGCTGTGTTACAATATCAAAAACACACATAACTATCCCTGAATATTAAATGTAAACACATTTAGAATTTGGACGAGTGTTCCTGTGCACTGTCAGGGACCTAGCTAAATAGGGCATGAAAGAGCTGAAACTGGATCATAAATTCAAAGCTGTTCCGAACAGGAGCCCCCAAAATACGTTTGACCCAGGGCCCCCAAAATCCTTTAGATGCCCCTGGTCCCACACAAAGGAGGATGCACTGGTAGTGATGAACAGGCAGCGGGTGCAGATGGCACCAAGGGTGCTGCCTGTATAAAGCAAGTTAAATGAAAGAGCACTGTTGCTGCAAAAGATGGCTGCATCCAGCTGGGGGGCAGAGGAGATCGTACTCATATTAGGTTTAGAGGAGGAAGAGCACAAAAAGGTAGTGTTACAACTAGCCCCTGAGGCGGAGAGAGAGATGTTTATGAAGGTATACGTTTCAGTAAAAGGAGCAAGAAAGTGGCAGCAAAGAGGGGCTTTGAGAACGGAGTACAGCTATATGAAGGCGAGGGTAGGTGTATGGCAGAGGGGCTTAAGGTGGCAAAATGGGTTATTGATGATGAGAGGATTGTATGGAAGAGGAAAGAGAAGGGTCTTTAGAGCAGGTTGTTAGGTTCTGTGCAGCCAGTTGGGCCTCTAAGTTGGACGAGCCTACCAGTGTATAACGGAGGCCCTGCAGCCCCCTTGGTGCGGGGGCCCCAAAGGTTTCTTGTTTTGGAGGAGACCCACTCACCCTCTAAGCCTTGCCATTGCATGCCTTGTAGAAGACATGCAATGGCATGGAATAAGAAATAGTTAAACACTAAGGAATGCACTGCTCCTCCATTTTGGGAGGCAAAAAATGAATTCTATCTTTTTTTTAACACATAGAAGGGGGGAAGGTGGTGAAGGGGGCAAGTTGGACTCATGGAATTGCATGCACAGGTTTAAGCTCAATGCATGTGACGGATGAATGATTTTGGTACATATGGACTTTCAGGCACAAGAGCACGGGTGCTAATAGGTGTTCACGATGGTTGCGGAAGGGCTAACAAGATAGTCCATGGATGGATTGGTCATGGTCAAATAAGGAAACTCATATTTGGAAGTAACCCTTTTTTACCTTTGCTTTTAACTCTAGCTTATAGGTATAAGTGACATGAAATGTATGAAGATTATTCGACGGTGTGTGTGGCTCAGTTTCTGATGTATATTATGTTTAGAGGTTCTGCTAAAGCAAATGTGGTTTTGAACATATGGCAATCCTGAGGAAGGCGTGTATTGCCGAAACGCATGTAGAAGATTATGTTACAACCATAGTACTATTACAAAAGAATGGGAGCAAGTCAAGAGGAAAAAGAGGAAAACCAATTTGTAGTAAAAGCTGTATAACAAGAGATTAAGATTACCAATATTAACAAAGAATAACTATGTACAGATTTAAGATACAAATTGCTACAGATGTGATAAACTAAAGAGATTCCTTAGTTATTGTATCCGTGGAGACATAGTTGGGTATGAATGTAGTAGGATGAGGATGTAGTGAGTGGTTATATGGATGTTGCTCTTGAAAATCTGTGTTTATATGTACATTAGCTTACGAAACCTGTATTTATTCTACCCAGGATAGACCACTTGAGGTTGCTACATTGTTGCAATTGTTTTAAACTATTGAATAACAATTGGCAAAATATGATAAATGGTATTTTTAAGAGTGTTATAACAAGATATACATAATTATTGGAATAAAGGAACGAATACATTCCCGACATCATATTTTTTTAATTTTTATTTTACAGAGTTTTATATAGCGCGAACTTGACCCGAATCAGGTATCAGAGCGCTTTACATAGCACCAGTTGCGTTACATGAGGAAACATTTATTTTTGTTAGGCACGGGGAGATGAAGTGATTTGCCCAGAATCACAGGATGTTCAGCGTCATTGCCGAGACTCGAACCCAGTTCCCCATATTCGAAATCAACCGCCCTAGCCGTTAGACCAACTCCTCTCCCCAAATCATATACTTTCTGAGCCGCACACGAATGTTCATTAGGTACAGGTATGAGTGAGAGTTTTAAGGTTAATGGAAAATGTTGTTACTAATTATAGTTTTTGCCCTTTCCTAGGAACCTTATCTAGAGCAGGGGGTTCCTTATTCTACTAATTAAATGCTCAGGAAACCCACTCTGGTTTCCTGAGCAGGCCCCTGCAACGTAGGGAACTCAGGGGGCCTCCATTGAGACCATGACCAATGAATGTCTGTGCGATCTGGGAGATGCCGGGGTCCCTCATCAGTCTGCAGGAGGGCCCCATCATTTTGCATTACGTCACTGGAGCCTACGAGGATGAGCAGCCTGGATACAATTCTGGCAGCACAGGCAACTGGTGCCACCTGGATACAAGATAAGGTTGAGACGACTTTTGGACTCCGGCCCAAAAAGATGGAGAGGTCTGGGGTGGTCTGTCTAGCATCAGGAGTTATATAGAGGACCTGATTATTGGCATATTGTGGTGTGGTTGAGGTTGAGAGACCAAGCACAAGTACGCATATGAGTTGGGTGTGAATAAGTGGGAGCTTGTAGAGGACTTGGCTTATAAGGAGATAAGAAGAGTGCTAGAACAAGACAAATTGCAAAGACAAAGAGCTGAGCATAAGGTTTGGTGGAGTTAGGGAATTGAGGATGAGGACAATGCAGCTAATGAGGGGAAAGGAGTTGGGGCATTGCAGGTGTTACAGGGGAGACGAGAACATCTTGGTTCAGGATGCAACACAAGAAGGAAGATGAAATGGATAAAAGAAGTGCGCAATGAAAGAACAGATCCTATAAGATTAGGTACGGGGAGAAAGTGGGTGTCATGGGGTAATGGGGAGGAGAAAGAGAAATGTAAGTTAGCAAGGGTGATTTCAGTAGACGGTAGGAGGATGTGATAGAAGAGATGGGTAACAAGAAGGTAACAGGTAATAAAGGCCACATGGTGGGTATGGATAAGGTGGAGCACAGCGAAGCAAAAAAAAAGGCAAGAAGGGGCAAAAAATGAGGAGACAGTTGCCCGTCAAACAAAAGCATTGAGTAAGCTAATAAATGGGGCAACGGGGATAGAGGTGGAGACAGAAATAAATGTAAAAGGTTGCCTTACATGAGAATTACAATGCCTTTAGTGGCCCATTCTCCACTAAAGAAAACATTTGTAAGGAAGAGTTTGTTGATGTTTTTAAATTGTTGCACCATGCAATTCAGGCAAAAGAGGGATTGAAAGAAGAAGACTGGTATTTGGCAAAAAGACTCCGTATTCCAATGATGGTTGAAAAATGGACCTCAGTATTTTTGATATATGGTAGTGTGACATCATCCTGAGGGATGCTTCACGCTTTTCAAACTTATGGATGTGGTTCAGAAGGCAGAATTAGTTATGTAGGCATTGAATGGCTTCTCTATGATGAGGAATTTCAGGCCAAAATTGCAGCATATCCATAGTCTAAATGGGGAGAGGTAGACAGTGAACTATAGCTTCAGTGGATGGTGCCGACTAAGCCCATTCCGTCAATGAACACAACGAGTGGCTGTCCATTCAGTACAATCTCTTTCTGTGGCATTCCACCGAGCTTGGGGTGGGTGCAAGTGGAAGAGGGCAGTTGTTACAGAACTGTGAGTGTTGGGCTTTTATCAAGGGGAGCTGAACCAGACCTCATTGTAAATTTCAACAGGACTCTGTAAAATGTGAGGGGAAGCACCCAGTGGTGAAGTGCTTTGGGCAACTGGCATTCAAAGCTCAAGGGCAACACGAAAGAGGTAGAGGACAGCAAACAATTGCAGGTAAGGGAACCTAAACCAATTGAACTGTAGAAGTTGTGTCAGTGGTTGGTTTTCAACCCAGATATAGAGGCTGCAAAGGCACTGCAACATGGCTGGGACTGAGAGTGAAGAGGTTTGACAGAGAGTTTGATGTTATTAGAAACCAACCCTCAGATTGCCAGGGACATTTTGCAAAAGGAAGTGGGAGATGGTAAGAGTGCAGGACTGGCCAGGACTTTCAGCACTTGCCATTGCCAGACGTGATCATTTCCCCATTGGATGAGGTTCTCAAAAACAGAAAGGTAAATTTAGACTTATGTATCATTTTCCCTGGTCAGAAAGTTCCTCAGTGAAAGAATTTATCTTCAATGATGATGCATCACTTTGGTATGTGTCTGCTGATCATGCTGTAGCATTGGCGAGGAACTGTGGGGTAGGGTCAGAGTTAGTGAAGTCAGATATCAAGCTGGTACTCAGATGTTACTGGTGAATCCAGAGGATTCTTTGCTGCTTGGTTTCAATTCAAGGGAAACATTTTTGAAGATAGGATGATGCTAAAATGTTGCTCAATTTCTTGTTCACTAATTGATGTTTTAGTTGCTTCATGTGATGGGTTATTTCATTCAGTATTCGGTTTGTTTAGGTTACTTATTATATGGATGATTTTCTGTTTGTGAGTCAAGCAGGTCCCACAAGTTGGGGAGCTGTCTGGTAGGCTTTTCAGAGTATGATGCAGGATTCAGGGTGGGGTGCCGTTAGCACCGGAAAAGACAGAGGGGCTAGCAATGCTTTAGATTTTTCATGAAACTAAGATAGACGCAGTCACAGTGGAGGTGAGATTGCTGCAGGATAAAGTGGGAAAATTGTTGAAGCAATTGTACAAGGTAGCTGGAGCAAAGAAACTGGAACTAATGAAGGTGCAGGCTTTTTTAGACCTCCTGAATATTGATTGTACAGTATTCAAGAACGGAGGGCATTTTGATGGAGTCTGGGTCTTTTGTGGTCAGGTGCTCATTTGTCACATCGCAGAGGTTGTTTGAATGTGGGTCTGCAGAGCATTTTAGAGCATGCATTATATTCTTAAAACCCTTCAATGGCTTGAGAAAGTGGTCGCTACAGGAGCAATGAGTGTGGCAGTTTCAAGCATACTGTGATGTTGCAGCATCAAAAGGTTTTGCAATGTTTTGGGATGGCAGGTGGTGTCCAGAACCTTGGCCAGATAGTTGAATGAAGAAAAGAAGGAGCATTGTTTTCCTGAAGCTTTTTTGTCTATTGGTTGTGGCTAAGGTGCTTTGGAGCAAAGATTGGCCAAGCAGGATAATTAGTTTTAATGTAGACAGTCAAATGGCTGGGATTGGTAAATGGTCCAATGCAAAATATATCAAACATTGTAAAGCTTATCTGCTAGGCTGCTTGAAATCTATGATTATATTTTGGGCCAGACATGTTCCACAAATGGACAATAACATTGCAGATGCACTGTCACATACACAGTGGCAGATATGCTGTGGCCTGCTGCAGAGAGGGTAAAGACTAGGAAGCTGGAGCTGGTGGAGAAGTTGGGGACCCTGCCCAGGAGGAAGGTCTGTATGCAAGCATGGTGGGAGTTCTTAGACAATGGGACGAGTGAAGGGGTGGGATTAAGAGTGGGGGAGATCAATGGAGAAGAGTTTAAAACTAGAAGGAAATATGTTGTGCATTTTATCATGGGATAGATTGGGAAACATTATCAGCCGTAACTATCGGAGGGAAGTTGGCTGGGATTGCATTGTACAGTAAGTTCTTTTTGGGTAACAAACCATCAGCTGGGGAACTGAAGCACAGAAAAATAGCAGGCTGGATAAGAGAAAAGAGTTAGATAAGTGACATAGCAGGCTGGGCAAGAGAAAAGAGTAAGATAGGTGACAAACAGAATGATCACAGGAGCTACACTGGCAAATATTTGAAGGTCAATGCAAGGGATTTGTTTTCCATGTTGGGAAGTGACGTAGTTTTCCCTGTGCATGTTATGATTGTTTTTTGGGGCCTTCTGGATTTCACAGTTCTTGGGGAAAAGGGTTTAACAGGTTTGCAAAGATAACACTATATAGTTCTGAGAATGACTGCAGGTGTCTAATGAAAGATTGGCAAGCATTTCTGCAGCTGAGGGTAAATTTCAGCGGAGACATTTTTTCAGCATGATGGCACAATTCTGCAGGTTGTCTGCAAGGTGTTGAGCATGCTGGCTTGGCCAGAAGAAAAGTTTGGGATGCACTCTATCAGAATTGGGGTAACCAGGGAGGTGGTACGTTTTATGGAGGATAGGGCAGGTTCTGCAAGGGATTAGCAGGCGGAAAAACAGGTACAAAAACACATCATGACAGTTGGGGTCACTCCAGCTTGGTGGATTCTGGGGGGGAGGCTCTGATCAGTGAATGAAGTAGTTAAATGGAGGGGGTGCGACAGAGGTGCATGGGTGACTTCAGGACAGAACAGGAACACGTATGATAAGGTTTGTGTTTATTTGGATGTTGAAGGAATATGTTAAGGAAGGTTTAAGGGTGGGGATGGTAGGTATAAAGTTAGAGTATTATTGAAGTCAAAGTTAGTCAAGAAGGCGTTTGCTAACAGCCATGTACATATGGCAGATCTGTTCTCTTAAAGGAGCCTTTTGCACTTAAGTATAGGTTGAATGTTCACTGAGCTGTCTTGCCCGAAGAAGACTGGGAGATTATGACAAAGCACAGATGCATTCATGCCAGGCTTACCAAAAGATCTAGTTTTACATGTTACAATGAAATTTAATTCCACATGATAAGTTATAAAAGTAAAACCAGTGCATTCATGCCAATAAAACACCACCATTCCCAACACGAAAGGATTTACAGCTTCAGAGTTAGAGTTTGAGCTTCTAATCAGTTCTAGGCATTGTCCATTTCATCAATATTTGTGCACTGCATGGCTAGATTTTCTCAATCGGAGCAGGTTACTTCATGAATTATAGGGAACGTTTGGGGAGGTCACATGAGTTTTGGGGAGGGTTATGGGTCATTGCGCAAGGAG
Source organism: Calotriton arnoldi (assembly GCA_963921515.1). NCBI lineage: Eukaryota > Metazoa > Chordata > Amphibia > Caudata > Salamandridae > Calotriton > Calotriton arnoldi. The sequence goes on from CAWUFW010000415.1 coordinate 707,023, forward strand.
TGTTTAAAGACATCGTATGAGTTATGTTCAGAGTTTGAAGATCATGGGTGAGTTATTGGGAGAGTTGGTGACATCTAAGAATACCAAGGAGCACTACTAGGGGTAGATATGTTCTAGCTAATTCACCATTTTACCTCCTCAGCCTTACCTTGTGGCAGTCCTAACTGAACGAAGGTCTGCCACACCTCCTGAGACACAATGTGAACTAACTAAAACAGTTTGATCCCTCGTCCTCCTGGGATCCCATGGATCCACCCATTCTGGGCCCATAAAGGATCCATATGCCTTCCTCACAGTCTGTTTTTTGTGTGTGCTGCCACACCCATTACATTGACCAGGACACAGCTTGATATTTACTCAACACAGACCTGTTTGGGATGCAGGTTGTGTTTTTTGTTGCAGTATCCTTGGAGAATGGCATGGTTCTGTTTTAACCAAGAGGTGTTGTATGTCACTGCACATCTTCAGCTTCAAGGAAGTAGCCTTTGGCTGGAGGTACGGCTTTTGAGGATGTAGAACAGTTCTGTTGTCAAGAGATGACATGAGTTTCTCTTCACAGAGCAAACGGAGATGATTCTTGGTAACAAGGCAGACTTTAGCAGAAATGCTGCGCAGCTGGAACAGTGTTGTGTAAGGGTCGAAGTGCTGGCAGGTTGCATGCAGTGCATGAAAACTTTGTATGTGTAAACACAACGCAGTGAAGTAGTCTTAGTATGGGACTGTTACTCTTCTATATACATTTAATTAAGCAAGCATGTTTGAGACCATGGCTGTGGTTTCCATGATTATATACGCTATATGTCTGTTTAAGGAAGACAAAGGGATGATAGCTCTCTCTAATACTTTCCTCTTTTATTGGTACATAAGAGAAATTGATACTATATTACATCTGTTATACTTACCAGTTTAGTTTACTGAATTTATTGCCATCAGAGTAAAGTTAGAGGTATGTTTGAAGCCTCCCTTTCTGACTATACAGCTGCAATGAATGATTATTTCTGCTTTTACATCTGTCTTGTCACTAATAAGGCAGTACTCTGGTCACCCAAAGTCCTCAACAAAAGGTATAAAAAGGGCACCGGGGCCTTTTGTCAGTGAGTCTCTAGAAGGCAGTAGCAATGTAGCCTCATAAGCACTTGTCTAAATGCATCATACATCGAGAGATGAGGAGGAGACAGCAGGGGCATCCAGAAGATTGAAGATTGATTCTGATCTTTCTTCTGCTTTATCTCAATCTCAACTACAATTGTTAATAAAATCTCTAACAGAGGTGTTATAGAGATACTGTTCAACTCCTGTTTCAGACATTCCTTTGGGTGAAGATTCTATTATTAATTCACCAGCTTTTATTTCTACTAGGTAGATTTCTTTGTCTTCAGTATTGTCATATCCATCTCCAGAATACATGATGGAGGAAGAATCTGAGCTGAAGTCAGTTTATTCAGAGGGCTGACATGCAAGCATGGTTTAGAAACCTGGCAGATAATCTTCAGTGATATGTGAGGTTACCTTTGTCAGTGATCCTCTGGACATGCACGTGTAGTCTTCTCTGAAAAACAGTTTTACTGGGTTGAATTTGGCAACAAGAGCATCTCTCTATGCAGGCTATGTCTCCAAGTCATTAGTTAAGGATCTTAAGTCTATGTCTAATGATTTGCAAGCTGGGAAAGACTGTTCAGACCTTTTGACTCATGTGGAAATGCAGGTGAAATATATTTCAGATTTTTCTTGTAATGAGTTAAAGGCTGCTGCTTTGGCAACCTCTAATACTGTGGCAAGAAGACCAATTTACCCGAGAGACTGGCAGGCTCAAGGTGCATACAAATCTGCTGTAGTAAAACTCCCTTTTCATGTTTCTTCACTGTTAGACCTGGTTTTTACCGCGGGTTTATCCCCAGATTTTTTGCTTTGTGGCCTTCTGTTTCTGACCTGTTTTTGTTGGTTTTATGACTTTGGGTACTTTACCACTGCTGATCAGTGCAAAAGTGCATATGCTGTCCCTGTAAATTGTATGTATGGATTGGTGTTTCCATAATTGGCTGATTTGATTTACTAGTTAGTCCCTAGTACAGTGCACTGTGTGTGCCAAAGGCCTGTAAATCAAATGCTGCTAGTTGGCTTGCAGCACTGGTTGTGCCACCCACATAAGGAGCTGTAAATGTAACTCAGACCTGCCATTGCAGTGCCTGTGTGCAGTCTAATACTGCCATGTCGACTTGGCAAGTGCACCCACTTGCCAGGCCCTAACCTTCCCTTTTCTTACATGTTAGTCACCCCTAAGGTAGGCCCAAGGTACCCCTGTGGGCAGGGTGCAGTGTATGTGAAAGGTAGGACATGCCCTTGTGTGTGTGGCATGTCCTGATAATGAAATACTGCCAATTTCGTTTTTCACTATTGCAAGGCTATCTGTTTCCATAGGATAGAATGGGGTGTTTGTAACATCGTATAAGCATAACTACCCCTGGGAACAAGCTAGGAAAATAAAGTTTAGTATGCCTGAACTCAGAATGTTAAAATGCATCTTTTAGTGAGGGTGATTTTTACATTCTGTGCTTGAAAATACCTCTTTTAGAAAGTAGGTATTTTCTTGCTTAGCCATCCAGTGTGCCTCGGCTAGGATAGGATATTTCACTGTATTACTGTATGTGTTCACAAATGCTTTACACACTGCCTCTGAGATAAGCCTGTCTGCTCATGCCAAGCTACCAAGGGGGTGAGCAGGGGTTATTTTAGAAGTGTATCCCCCTTACCCTGACTAGAATCAAGGGTCCCTATTTGGACAAAGGTACCTACCTCTGCCAACTAGAGACGCACATTTCTAACATTCACTTTTCAGGGATCAGCTATAAGATTTATTAATAAGAGCTTTTAAAAGTCAGAAGCAAACTAAGTATCATCCTCAAGCTTCTAGAGGGCATTTTCAGTCATCTTTAAAGTTTCAGAATATGGATAAAAGTTCCTCTTCTTCTTCAAAGGGCAAACAGCAGTCCTAACTACTCCAGTCCATTGCCCATCCCAATCCAATATGACAGACTGGTTAGCTCCGTATTTGTCAACTTCTCTAGCAGAGAGAAATACACGGGAGATGTGCATAGGATGGATTTTTGCTAAACCTTCCAGAATCTAAGTTGACATCCTCTCAAGATTTAGAGTTTCTTGGAGCCGGGTTTCAGACTTGTTGAGAAAAGTATCAAGGAGGCAAGGGCATCAAAGCTTCAGGTGCATCTACAACCCCTGATAAGATGACTTGCTTCTCCTGCAAGGTACTGGCATCAGGTTCAGGGGGGATATGGTATGATTTATTTCTTAAGGAACTTGAAATGGGTTCCCGTTCAGTCCTAATGTAACCTTTTATTGGTTCTGTTTTGTGTTTCCTTCCAGGCTGCATGTGTATTTGTAGTACAACAAGCATGACTGCACCTAGGTCCTCGGGTTCAGTTATTCACTTAGTTATTGGAAGCCAACATCCAGGGACTTTGATATTGCAGTCCTGACTTTGATATTGCAGTCCTTATGTCTCCTGCACTGGTAATTGTAACAACAAATGCCAGCAGTCGTGGATGGGAGTGATGTTGAGCTCTCTGAAGACACAGGAATTCTGGCTACCACTCAGCCATCTGGAGAGAGTTGGTGGCCATTCTAAGAGCACAGAAGCAGTATGCTCATCTTCCTTAGGGTCATGTAGCATTGATAAAAACAGACAACACAGTTACAAAGTCATACATCAATCGTCAGTTGGGGACCGGTCTTTTGCTCTAGCATGCCTGCCCTGCCAGATATGTTGCTGGGCAAAAAAGGACATTTTCCCCTCTCCGTCATTCATATTTGTAGTGTTGACAATATTTTGGTAAATTGTCTGAGTGGGATCTTTCCTCACTCTCACCCTTGGATTTTCAGCCAGGTAGGTGTCAGATTCAGAACTCCGGGGTTGGACTCAATTGCAAGTGCATGCTCCAACTCCCTTTTTCCTTTCCCATGCCAAAGCTTGGGGAGTGGATGGGTTAACATCTACAAGCCCACCCCTTCCTTTTTCATTCATGCCTTTTCTCCATTTCACCCAATAGCCAGATGCCTAGCATATCTTTTCAGAGAGAACTCAGAGGTAATCTGGATAATCCCCCTTTGGCCTTCCATGGGGTGGTTTCCCCTTCTGAGGATGGCATTATGTGCAGAATGGATTCTTCCAATAGATGTATGTCCGTTAAAGTTCAGATCTCTCCCTTTTACCCCTACAAAGGCTTCACCTGTGAAGATGAGAGGAGGAGTTTATAAAACCTAGGTCTCTCCTCTTCTTTAGTGGCCTCAATTCATGATTCTTGAAGAAGTTCTTCTTGTAGATCCTGTGATCATCATTTGTCTTCCTTTGGTTCCTGGTGTCAGAGTGATATGTTAGAGCCCTGTATTTGTGAGCTCAGGTGGAGACTGCAACTTCTACAGGACAAATTTAATCTGGGGTTAGTGGTAGTGTTAGAAATAGGATTTCTGGTTGGATAGGGCTTGCGCCTAAGCCAGGCAGAGACCACCACTCTAGTCAGGGCAAGGAAGTTACACACCGAAGATAACCCCTGCTCACCCCCTTGGTAGCTTGTCACGAGCAGTCAGGCTTATCCCAGAGGCAATGTGTAAAGCATTTGCGCAACACACACACACAGCAGCAACACACTAGGCACGCTACAAAAGAAACTCCACACAAGGTTATATAAAAAATAGCCTTTGTATTATCATAAACACATTAGATCATAACCACGCATATACACTGTGCCCACTGGCACCAGGTAGTAATTTACAGGGGATTATATACATGACAGGGCCAATCGGGCCGCTGTCAGAACCATTAGAAAGCACAAGTAGCAAATATAAAACAACCAGTAACTACTGGTAAAATACTGTACTCAGCATCATCACAAGCAACATAAACGCATTATGTCTGCATCACATTAGGCATTAAACATCATAGCATGACATTGGCATAAATCACATTTAGAAGTGCACCGTAGTAACACTCCCTAGGTGCATACATCACCTTCAGGCATAAACATATTATGCATCCTCGTAGGGCCTTGCGCCCTACCAATATCACCAAGAGGACCCCAGGCCAACTGGCCTTCTCTGGGGCCCAAATGCCCTCTGTCCCAAAAGTCAGGGCGCAATAATCACTGGGCCTCCCACCAGGCCCTCCGGCTGCCAATGCAGCAGAAAAGATGAGCGCAATACAATTGGGGCAAGGGTGCGTCTCACCCCTTCCTCGTGATGAAAGGAAATGCCCCCATGTTGCAGCTGCCCGCGCTCTCGCGGAGCAGCTGTGCAAAATGACCAAGCACTTGGCACTAACAGTGCCTAGGGAGCCCCCTTTCAATGGGGCTCCTCCCGATGCCGCCCTCGGCACCACAATGCGGCAAAACAAAATCAGTACTGGCAATCCAATGCCCGGTATGAGCCCCACTCACCAGGACTCTTTGTGGACTCCGCTCCCCTCCCGTCAATAATTTCCACGGCCGGGGGAACACAGAGCGAGGTCCCCGTCGGACCCGCACTCGACGCAGCTCCACCTCCAACCAGGCAAACTCTGCCTGTATTCCGGTCTCTGGGGCGAAGTCCCCGTCGGATTGGCTCCCGTCACCGCTCCACCTTTAGGAAGGCGGCCGCGCCCACAGTCAGGCGCCACCTGACTTCCACCGGCCTCCGCTCCGTAATTGACAATGCGGGGTGGGCTCCCGCTCCAAGTGGCACAGAATGCGGGGTGGGCTCCCGCTTTAAAGGGCATAAATGCGGGGTAGGCTCCCGCCCCAAAGTGGCACCGAAATGCGAGTAGGCTCCCGCTTCACTCCTGGGAACCTCACTCCTGAAGGGAATCCACACGCCAGGATTCCCTCTCAATATTGCGCAGTACAGCGCTGCCAGGCACAAACGCTCCTCCCGTCCTGAGAGAAAGATATAGCGCTCACGAGGCGCTCAGTCCCAAGAGTTTAGAGTGGCACAGCTGGGCCTAGGCAGGCCAGCTCAAAGGGCCCTCCAGCAGAGGGGCAGTCCCTCGTGGCGGTTACTCCTGGGGCCCAGCAAGCACCCCAAAGCAGTACACTGACATGGGGTCACAGCCCCAATATTTATACTGCAATTCTCTTTGTTCTGCCCTGGCACAGGGCTTGGAGAACCAGCCTCAACTGGTTCTGGGGGGTGTTGAAGCACTCCGTCTACCAGGCTTCCACCCTCCTTTGTCAGATGGGGGCTCGGTCCTCAGACACACCACAGGGGGGCGGAGCCAGCATTCACCCAGGCAGGCACAGACCTATTCAGGGTCAGGGGACTACTCCTCCCACTACTCCAAATGCAGCTCTCCTATTCAGCCTGGCGCTGACTCACCCTGCCCTCCCTGGAGCCACGCACCTCACCAGCCCCTGTCACTCCACAGTCAGACATGCAATACACATCAGGCAGGCAGACACATAGCACACAGAAATGCCAACTTCTAAAAGTGGCATTTCTAAGATAGTGATAATAAACCTACGCACACCATTGCGCAGCATTTATTATTACTATTCCAAAACATACCAAACTTGACCACGCTGCTCCTCTCATATCAGGAATTACCACTGAAACACTTATCAGGGAATCCCCAATGCATTCCTATGGGAGGGCAGCCTCACAGTAGTGAGTAACCAAAATGGCCGTTTGTCACTACCAGGACATGTCACACACTTAAGGTACATGTCCTACCTTTTACCTACAATGCACCCTGCACATAGGGCTAGCTAGGGCCTACCTTAGGGGTGACTGACATGCAGTAAAAGGGGGGGTCACAGACGTGGCACACCCTTTAGGTGCCACGTCACAGCGGCAGTAACACTGCACGCACAGGCCCTGCAATGGCAGAGGCCTGAGACAGGTTTGAAAGGCTACTTTGGTGGGTGGCGCAAGCAGCGCTGCAAGCCCACCAGTAGCATTTAATTTACTGGCCCCGGGTATATGAGATACCACTTTACTGGGGACTGATAGGTAAATTAAAAACGCCAAACAGGTGTAGACCAATCCTACCATGTTTACCACAGAGAGCACACGCACTTTACACTGGACAGCAGTGCTAAAGTGCCCAGAGTCCTAAAACCACCGACACCAGGTCAGAAACAAGACTAGGAGGAAGGCAAAAAGTTCAGGGATGACCCTGCAAAAAGGGCCAAGTCCAACACAACCCCCTTCCAGCCAAAAGCCAGGGTAGACCAATCATTACCTTGATGGGCTTCCCTGCTTGGGGCGATAGAACACGGACGCGGGCCCGCAACTGCAGGGGCACACTCCAGTTCTACGCCAATCTGAACCAATGTGGTTCCCTCTGTCAAAGCTCCAAGGACCAACTAAGCTACCCCACTGGTACTCCCTAGCTGTCCGCGGCCAGGCCCAGGCCCTAGGCCATCCAGATGTCTCTGGTCCTTGCCATCTCACAGAGTGGGGGGCAGTAACCCCTGGTACATAGAATCCATTCTCCACTCTTCCTATCATCGGTGCAGTTCTAAACTGCCACTGATCCTCCAACCTAGGGTCCGCACCCTCAGGCTGACCAGAGGTCTCGGGTGAGGCTCTCCTCCCCTTACCTCTCCTTCTGGGGTTCCGCACTCTCCTCCCAGGAGAAGCACCCTCAGAACCAAAAACTGTCAGGACGCTGCAATCAGTCCTCCTACACAATCCTTCCACCAGTACAGGGCCTTGACCCTGCAACTGATCTACCAACCTAGGATCTAAATCCTCAGGTTGAACCGGGGTCAGAGGCGAGGACTCCCTCCCTCTGCACCCCCTTCCAGAGTTCTGCACCCTCCCATCGGGAGTAGTACCCCTAGAAGACAAACAGGTCAGGACACTGCTTACAGATGTCCTTCCCTCCAGGTCAGGTAGCACCTGAACCTGGCTTCCCAACCCAGGGACTGAACCCTGCGGCTGAGCACCCGCCTGGCGCACCAGGACTTCCTGGGGAGCACGCATGCCCCCTGAGGGTAACACATAACTCATGTGTTGTGTGACGGTCTGCGTGGCGCAGATCTCCCAACCCCTGTCCATCTGACAGTGCGCGAAGATCCCCCAGGACAGAAGTGGTGTCACCATGGTCACTCCTAGGAGGCTGAGCCCTTCAGGCTGGCCCCTGACCCACTGGTTCTCCCACTGGGGAACGCATCGCCCTCTCACCCCTCCATCTGGACTTCTGCACCCTCCACTTAGGAGCGGCATCGCCAGACACCAGAACCGCTGGAGCTTTGCTTACAGACGCTCCACTTTCTCCTGACACTAGGAGATCCCCCTCAACGGACGGCCTACCAGTACAGCCTAGGCTCCCTACCTGGTGTTCACTTAAGGAACACTCCAGGCCCTGAGACTGTGTTTCGGGCACCTTGGGACGCATCCCATTCTCACTCCTTCTCCGCAGAGACAGGACGCGAGTCCCTACACCCCTCCCACTACACCGGGACCTAGCTGGGCTACTCTGAACCTCTCCCACCACTCTGGGCTGGGAAATACCTGAGCCACTCCTCTTAGGGACACTCCCCAATGCCTCTTCAGACCCTCTGGCAACCACCCAGAGGTCTGCCTCCCGTGCAAGCTCCCTGGGATCAGAGAACTCACACTCTAACACGTGTTGGCGTAACCCCGGAAAACAATTACTGAACATGTGCTCTCTGACAAACAGATTGAACAGCCCTTCAAAATCATTTGCCGTGCTACCCATCACCCAATCTTCCAGTGCATCACAACATTCAAACACAAACTCCCCCCAAGACTGGTGAGACAGTTTTCTACTGCCCCTGAACCTCAACCTGTACCCCTCTTCCTGGGAACCAGGCACCATACTCTGGGATCTGGGAGTGGGACTACCTGCACTGGACTCCATATTGATGCCACCACTGGACCCCACCCTCACTGGTGAATCCAGACAACTAAAACTGCACTCAGGGGACATATCCTCAGGAGCTAGCTTTTCCCTGGTGAAGGCCCTCTCTGCCTCCGCCATCCTCTCCTGCGCTAAGACCCTTTCGGTCTCTAGCTTTTTCTCTTCAAGGCCCACTGCCCTGAGACTCAACTCCTGAGCCAACAATGCCTTTTTCTCCTCTAAGGCTCTCTGGGCCTCTCTGTGCCCCGCATCCAGCTGCGCTAGCCCCATGGCATGCTCCAATTTGAGCTTCTCTAAAACCAGCTGATGCTCCCTCTCCTTCTGCCTGTCCACCAACTCCTCTGGGGACCATGCAAGGGATTGGGCACTACCCCTGGCACCGGACCCAGCAAGGGACTCCCTCTCTACGGGGTCCTCACTACCTACTGGTGTCCCTGCCCTATCATTTTCTTCCTCCTGCGCAGACTCTTCAGGGCCTCCCCCAGACCCACTACCCTCTTGGTATGCGGACTGGGAACCCTCCCTCTCCTGGTCCTCCAATGCCCATATTTTCTCTTGCCACTGGAGTAGGGTTTCCTGAAGATCTAGCTGGGTTTCCCACCCATCCACTGCTATGTCTCTCTCCTCACAGAACCCCCTCAACTCCAACATACTGTATTTTAGCAGATCTGTTACAATAAAGGCAGATTCCATTTTGGCAAGGCACTAAGACACAAGTGCAACACAGGAGACCTGGGCGTAAGAGCTGCAACAGGAGAACACAAAAAAAAAAAAAATGAAACTTTGAGGAGAAAAAATAATCAGGAGAAATAATCCCCAAACCTGTGATTATCTAAATGCAGAGTTTGTAGTGCAACCAGTTGTCGCTGTGGTACTGCACAAACGCAAGTCCTATCCTCACCGCTGACAACCAATGTTAGAAATGGGATTTCTGGTTGGCTAGGGCTTGCGCCTAAGCCAGGCAGAGACCACCACTCTAGTCAGGGCAAGGGAGTTACACACCGAAGATAACCCCTGCTCACCCCCTTGGTAGCTTGGCACGAGCCGTCAGGCTTATCCCAGAGGCAATGTGTAAAGCGTTTGCGCAACACACACACACAGCAGCAACACACTAGGCACACTACATAAGAAACTCCACACAAGGTTATATAAAAAATAGCCTTTGTATTATCATAAACACATTAGATCATAACCACGCATATACACTGTGCCCACTGGCACCAGGTAGTAATTTACAGGGCATTATATACATGACAGGGCCAATCGGGCAGCTGTCAGAACCATTAGAAAGCACAAGTAGCAAATATAAAACAACCAGCAACTACTGGTAAAATACTGTACTCAGCATCATCACAAGCAACATAAACGCATTATGTCTGCATCACATTAGGCATTAAACATCATAGCATGACTTTTGGCATAAATCACATTTAGAAGTGCACCGTAGTAACACTCCCTAGGTGCATACATCACCTTCAGGCATAAACATATTATGCATCCTCGTAGAGCCTTGCGCCCTACCAATATCACCAAGAGGACCCCAGGCCAACTGGCCTTCTCTGGGGACCAAATGCCCTCTGTCCCAAAAGTCAGGGCGCAATAATCACTTGGCCTTGCACCAGGCCCTCCGGCTGCCAATGCAGCAGAAAAGATGTGCGCAATGCACTGGGGGTGAGGGGGCGTCTCACCCCTTCCTTGTGATGAAAGGAAATGCCCCCATGTTGCAGCTGCCTGCGCTCCTGCGGTGCAGCTGTGGAGAACAAGCACTGGCACCAACCGTGCCTTGGAAGTCCCACTCCGGGACTTCTAAATACAACTGCCCCTTCGGTGCAGCTGCCCGCGCTCTCGCGGTGCAGCTGTGCAAAATGACCAAGAACTTGGCACTAACAGTGCCTAGGGAGCCCCCTTTCAATGGGGCCCCTCCCGATGCCGCCCTCGGCACCACAATGTGGCCAAACGAAATCAGTACTGGCAATCCAATGCTGGTATGAGCCCCACTCACCGGGGCTCTTTGTGGACTCCGCTCCCCTCCCGGCAATAACTTCTATGGCCGGGGGAACACGGAGCGAGGTCCCCGTCGGACCTGCACTCGACGCGGCTCCACCTCCAACCAGGCAACCTCTGCCTGCCTTCCGGTCTCTGGGGAGAAGTCCCTGCGTCGAATTGGCTCCCGTCGCAGCTCCACCTTCAGGAAGGCGCCCGCGCCCACAGTCAGGCGCCGCCTGACTTCCGCCGGCCTCCGCTCCGTAATTGACAATGCGGGGTGGGCTCCCGCTCCAAGTGGCACAGAATGCGGGGTGGGCTCCCGCTTTAACGGGCATAAATGCGGGGTAGGCTCCCGCTCCAAAGTGGCACCGAAATGCGGGGTAGGCTCCCGCTTCACTCCTGGGAACCTCACTCCTGAAGGGACACAAATGCGGGGTAGGCTCCCGCTCTACCTCCAGGCAGCACCGGGGAATCCCCACGCCGGCATTCCGTCTGAATAATGCGCAGTACAGCGCTGCCGGGTACAAACGCTCCTCCCGTCCTGGGAGAAAGATATAGCGCTCACGAGGCGCTCAGTCCCAAGAGTTTAGAGGGGCACAGCTGGGCCCAGGCATGCCAGCTCACAGGGCCCTCCAGCAGAGGGGCAGTCCCTGGTGGCGGTTCCTCCTGGGGCCCAGCAAGCAGCAAGCACCCCAAAGCAGTACACTGTTCTGCCCTGGCACAGGGCTTGGAGAACCAGCCTCAACTGGTTCTGGGGGGTGTTGAAGCACTCTGTTTACCAGGCTTCCACCCTCCTTTGTCAGATGGGGGCTCGGTCCTCAGATACACCACAGGGGGGCGGAGCCAGCATTCACCCAGGCAGGCACAGACCTATTCAGGGTCAGGGGACTACTCCTCCCACTACTCCAAATGCAGATCTCCAATGAGCCTGGCGCTGACTCACCCTGCCCTCCCTGGAGCCACACACCTCACCAGCCCCTGTCACTCCAGAGCCAGACATGCAATACACATCAGGCAGGCAGACACATAGCACACAGAAATGCCAACTTCTAAAAGTGGCATTTCTAAGATAGTGATAATAAACCTGCGCACACCATTGCGCAGCATTTATTATTACTATTCCAAAACATACCAAACCTGACCACGCTGCTCCTCTCATATCAGGAATTACCACTGAAACACTTATCAGGGAATACCCAATGCATTCCTATGGGAGGGCAGCCTCACAGTAGTGAGAAACCAAAATGGCCGTTTGTCACTACCAGGACATGTCACACACTTAAGGTACATGTCTTACCTTTTACCTACAATGCACCCTGCCCATAGGGCTAGCTAGGGCCTACCTTAGGGGTGACTGACATGCAGTAAAAGGGGGGTCACAGACGTGGCACACCCTTTAGGTGCCACATCACAGCGGCAGTAACACTGCGCGCACAGGCCCGGCAATGGCAGAGGCATGAGACAGGTTTGAAAGGCAACTTTGGTGGGTGGCGCAAGCAGCGCTGCAAGCCCACCAGTAGCATTTAATTTACTGGCCCCGGGTATATGTGATACCACTTTACTGGGGACTGATAGGTAAATTAAATATGCCAAACAGGTGTAGACCAATCCTACCATGTTTACCACAGAGAGCACACACACTTTACACTGGACAGCAATGCTAAAGTGCCCAGAGTCCTAAAACCACCGACACCAGGTCAGAAACAAGACTAGGAGGAAGGCAAAAAGTTCAGGGATGACCCTGCAAAAAGGGCCAAGTCCAACAGGTAGCAACCCTTGAAGTCTAGTGGGCAGCTATGAAAGCCATTTACTCTCCTTGGACAGGGTTGGCGAACATAAAAGAGTTAGGTTCACATCTTTTTTACTAACAGCGGCTTCTTTCCAAGACATCTGTTTCAGCATAAGATCTACATATGGTGCCCAAACGTCTACTCTTGGAACCCTTACACAAGGTACATGTTCCATTTTTGACCCTTCAATTTTTCTTTTTAGTAGTCATCACCTCAGTTGTAAGGCTTGCTGAATTGGTTGCAGTGAGTTACACCTCCTTCCCTTCAAGTGTTTTCTGATAGGGTTGACTTACGATTTGGTCCTAGTTTTCATCCAAAAGGAGTTTCTACTTTTCATATTGAACAAGAGATTACTTCCAACCTTTTTCCCCCAAACCCTCATCGGAAGATGAGGAGCAGCTGCATCTCTTGGATGTTTTAAAGCATTAAATATTTTTATTGCTCGTTCAGCAGAGTATAGACTTTTTGAATGTTGGTGTTTTGTGGAAAGATCAGAAATCCCCTTTTTCTATGATAATTTGTTGGATTACGTTAATTTCTCAATATAGACTAGATTTAGTAAATATATTAGCCTTGAAATTTGGAACCAGTGATCTGTCTGCTGTTAGTTCTTTTGAAGTGCCTTTTGTTGTTGTTGCATTATGATTGATTAAATAAATAGATGTGAAGCATTGCAATAAGAGTTGCATACTCTTTTTGTCTTCATTGTCCCAGTACTTTAATTCCTACCCTCTCATCTCTTCACACAACTTTGATCCCTAAGATGCTTGTAGATGACAGACTGTAGGGAAGGTGTACAAATCTTTTATAGGCCTAGGCATGGGTGAGCCCCAGGGATCCCGGAAGAAGGAGGAATCAACTTTGTTTAGTTAGATCACCTGTGGTATGGGGAGTTGTGGCACACCTCTCCTCATTAAGTACTGGAAAAAGGAAGAGTAACTGGAGGGAGAAAGGTTAATGGTAAGTAATCGGGAGATGACATTTTGACACAGAAATGATTGTTCAATGCAGTAGATGTGTTTAAAGAAACTGTGTTCATTACCAGAATGTCCTTCTCTAAGGCAGTAGATTTTTTGGCATGCGCATCGTCTGGTGCAAAAGATTGGGATGTGGCAGAATCCTGTTGCCTAAAAAACAGAAACATTTAAAATTAAAACAGAGCATGTTGAAAAGATTCCACCATTCACAGGACATATATTGTAATTTGGCATGATGGGGGCCAGTGACCACATACAGAACCATAACATGGAGCTACTAAAATATCTTCAGCTTTCAACTAGGCCAAAATATTGAGCATAATGGCTCAGCAAGTTAAGTGTTCGTTGCTGATGAATAGGGTGCTGGTCACAAGTATGAATCCTAAGAGGGAGAAGACAATTTTTTATCTTTCTCAAGTGGATAAAGTGCCATTAAATTAAATGTTAGTTAAATCTATTATTTACATCTTTTATAAGAGGCAAAATGAAGAATTAAGTTGTTATTATTTTAATACTGCATTTGTTTTTTCCTGTTTATTCTTTTGCAAGCAGATTGGTATCGGAGGTCCAAACCTTCTTGCACTGTCCTCTTCTAAGGTTTTAAAGTGGAGACATCAATTTTGATTGACTGACCAACCAGTACAGTCCAATCAAACGTGGTTTATCCAGCATGCCCTACATTGCAACCTTTTAGGTCGAGCTAGACAGTGCATGCACTGTCTCTTCGAGACCTGCTGTAATATGTCTGTGTACTTCTAGTCCATCCCCTTTCTTGGGAATGCTTTTCATTTGTCTATGTCAGTGTCCTTTAAAAATCCTTGCTTGCTAGTGGTCAGTCCTGCCTCTTTGTCCCTCCTTTCTCTCTTCTGTTCCTCCCACAGAGCAGGGACTTAGTACTGTCTCATTCCACTATGGTTCTTCATCTGTTCTCTGGGGGACTATTTTTTTAGTGGTTTCCTGCTCTGTTACTGTTTGCCTGTGTGTAGCTTCAGCACCCTAGCTGCTTACATTCAAATATAGCATTCTTCCTCCAACCTCATTTTAATGCCACAGTTGTAATACTGCTGCCTTTTTTACTGTTGTCTCCCCCACCGTGGCTCCTGCTCAGTTGCTTGCATTTTTGTTATTAGGCTTTTTACACTTTTCGATCTCCACCATTATTTGGGCTTTTTCTATTAGGGTATTTGCTTGGTTTGGGCTTCCTTTTATTGGGGATTCGGCTTGTTTTTTAGGTTTGGCCTGCAAATGGTTTACATCCTGCCCCCTCTCTTACCTGCCTTTTCATTGGTTCCTGTGCGGCCACATACTTTTCCTCCAGTGCTATTGGCTGTAGCATATTTTCCTGCATTGACCAAAGCTTGTTTAATTTACCTTTAATTTACATTTCCCCGTCTGGCTGCTTTTTTATGTACATTTGTAGAATTATGTAGTACTTATATAGCGTGGGCATGGGGGTGATTACGTGAATTGCCCAGATTCACAGGATGTTGAGCCGCCGATGAGGCTCGAACACTGACCTCTCAAGACCCGAGTCAGTTTTGAGGCAGCCCTCATTGTAGGACAGGCGGGGTTGGTTTTTATTCTGTCAGTGGAGAGGGACTGGTCTTCAGGCTTCTTCGTGAGCCTAGTCACTTCACTTCTCGCACAGAAGTCGGCTACAGAAGTGAGAAAAGCCCGTACACAAAACACTGCCCTTTGCAACACACAGTCTGTCCTCTGCGAGGGAGTCTCCCGACGCAGCCCCTGTGCCTGAGGAATCCCGGGGTGTTCTGGAGTGGAAAGGGGGGTTTGTGGAACCTTTTCCGTGAGGTTCTCCATTCAGTGGATTGTACAAGTTCCTGCCCTGGCGTCCCCAGCAATTAACACGGGTCTCAGGTTTTTTTAACACGCTGCAAGGGACTTCATTCAACAGGGGTGAAGCTCGGTAGCAGGAGGGGGGGCTACCATTGTGTAGCCACGTAAAAGTGATTTCTATTCAATTTGTTAGGGCTATTTTGCTAACGGCACTTTGCATGCGTAGGCTTGTAACGGTGAATGTAAAACTGCGAGGTCCAAAATACAGTGGCATTGGCTTGAAAAGAGTACAGTCTCATCTTTGAGTTTCTTTAGGTAATGAGCTTTCGGTCTAATGTTTTCCAGTTCGAGGACCATGGTGGTATCTTTATCATGTAGCCTAAATCTCCCATTGCCTATTTAGAAAAAAATGATTACGTCCCTTCACAAAGTAACCCTTACCCGTCGTGCAGAAAATATACTTTGGCCTCGGCATGCTGGAAAGATTACATTTGGATGCCAGGATGTAATTATAACTGCATTTATGTTGCGCTTAATACCCCTGACTAGGCGTCGAATCGCTTTTTGGCACCACGTGCCAGAGCTGCCGACTTTAATACTGGGGGTGGCCATCCCTTTGTCTCACAATTCTACAACTTGGTCTGTGTCGCAAGTGCACGCAACAGGCTAATTTCCGGGGAATGGGGCATGTTTACTTGCGCATATGCGGCTCTCTGTAGTGATGCTAGTTCTACGTAGGTCCGCTCAGTGGCACCCTTGTGTACATGTGGGACTTAAGATGTGCTGTTTATCTTTACTGTGGCCTCGCGACATGATCGCCTATTCTGATGGTCTTTGTGGTTAATTAGTTGAGAGTGGGCATGGGCAGTGTACAGCTTTCGACCCCGCAGTCATCTTTCGCTGGCAGGTGAGGTGGTTGCATTACCAAAAGAGGCAGTAGGAGCTCACTTGCACAGCTCTGATTGCAATCGGCCACAGCAGCTGAGCGTTGACTCGCCAGTCACATGCTTTCCTTTTCTCTCTTAAGACGAATTTTGTACAATATAGGGCGGCACTATACAAGTATGTGGAATATGAGTCGTTACAACGCGTACAAATACAACGCGTACCATTACAACGTGTGTATTAGTACGCGTTGTCAATTACAACGAGATACCATTACTACGCAAAACTTTTACCACGACTATGCCTTTACCATGCATGCAATTACAACGCAAAGGCATGCGTGGTAAAGGTATAGTCGTGGTAAAAGTTTGTAAGGTAAGTGACAGTAGCCTTCCCTACCCTAAACCCTAATGTTTTACCCGTGCACGACCCTCCCCCGACACCCAGTCCACTCCCTACATTTACACTACTCAGCACAACCCCCGACACTATTCTAAACACAAAAATACTATCCTGCACTACACACACACCACAACACTACCCTAAACACTATAACACTACCCCCAGCACGACCCTCACCCGACCCCCAGACCGGTCCCTACACTCAAACACTACCCTGCACGATCCCCAACACTACCCTAAACCCTAATACACTACCCTACACTACACAAACACCACAACACTACCCTAAACCCTAAAACACTACCCCCAGCACGTCCCCCCGAGCCCAAGAGCGGTCCCTACACTCAAACTCTACCCTGCACGACCCCCGACTCTACCCTAAACCCTAATACACTACCCTACACTACACAACCACAACACTACCCTAAACCCTAAAACACTACCCCAGCACGACCCCCCCACCCCAATCCAGTCCCTACAGTCAAACACTACCCTGCACGACCCCCGACACTACCCTAAACCCTAAAACACTACCCTACACTACACATACACCACTACACTACCCTAAGCCCTAAAACACTACCCTGCACGACCCCCCAACACTACCCTAAGCCCTAAAACACTACCCTACACAAACACCACAACACTACCCTAAACCCTAAAACACTACCCCCAGCACGTCCCACCCCCGACCCCCAGTCCGGTCCCTACACTGAAGCACTACCCCCAGACACTACCCTAAGCCCTAAAACACTACCCTACACTACACAAACACTACAACACTACCCTAAACCTTAAAACACTACCCCCAGCACGTCCCCCCCAACCCCCAGTCCGGTCCCTACACTGAAACACTACCCTGCACGACCCCCGGACACTACCCTAAGCCCTAAAAAACTACCCTACACTACACAAACACCACAACACTACCCTAAAACACTACCCCCAGTACGTTCCCCCCGACCCCCAGTCCGGTCCCTACACTGAAACACTACCCTGCACGACCCCCCCCCCCCCGACACTACCCTAAACCCTTAAAAAATAAACCCCCACCCCACGCCGAATCCCCCTTACCTCTCTCTCCTCGTGGTTCCTCTCTCCTCCTGGGACCTTCTTCACATCGTCTCCGAGGGGCGGTGCACTTCGTTGTGAGGAAACAGCCTCTGTTTCCTCACAACGACATGGATCGTTTTTTTTGTTTTTAGTTCGCATGTGAATACCTTTACAAAGAAATTCGTTGTAAAAGCATACCATACATGCCTTTACAACGAATTTCTTTGTAAAGGCATGCGTGGTAATTGCACATGCGAAGTCAAAAAAAAAAGCGCAGTAATTACTTTGCGTTGTACAACACATGCGTGGTAATGCATGCGTTGTAATGGTATGCGAAGTAATGACTACGAACTAGTGGCTGTTTACCAAGTATGTGACATGGCCCATTCCTTCACATATAAAATTAAATTGCGCATACACTTATTTTCCCCTTCCTCTGTTTCGAAGTTCAAATTAAATCCTGAACAGGAACATAAAAGTATGTTTAGCAGACTGCTGTAGTTTTACAGATAATCTTGTGTGTCCCAAATTGTTTCTTGAAATATTAAAGGGCATGCAAAAGGAAAGGGCGTTTCTCGCTGTTATTCATGTACTTTGTGTGCATGATTTAGGATTGCGGTATCTACTCCTCTCTTGGCCACCGCCAGCCCCGTGCATAGTTTGTGGCCGAACGGGTTAGGCAATTGCATCAGGAAGCATGGAGGATTGGGTGTGGAGTTTGGGCACTGACGGGGAGGATTTGGTCATCTGGGGTACGGTATGGTTTGCTAAATTGTATAAGTTCAACTTGAAATAATTGGAGCATGAGAGAGCAAAACACGTAGAGCCTGGACCCGAGTGCGTGGTAAATTCCTGTTTGTGCAGTGATTGGAATGTCAAGCTTCGTGGCTAACACCTCGCCCTGCAACTTTCCCTTGATAAATTTTGGCAGATCAAACCTAGTGAAATTTACCTTGGGAGAAACGTGAAATTCATTCAGATGTATGCGAAATATGGCGCAAATATTATAAATGTTTGAATCGAATTCCTCATTTTCAAGAGATTTCTGAATATGAGGTATTTACTGCACCCAGTAAAAAACTCACCCTTTTCCAGCCCACTTGTACTCAGGGCCTAAGGTCGCTGCAACCTGCCTCCTGATATGGACCATCAGTCGTTAAGGAATCGCAGATGAGGCAAACCCTACGGTGGTCTCTGTGCCATCCGTTGCCTTCTGGGAGAGGACCGCTCCCAAACCTTTGTCGCTGGCATCCGTGGTCAGGATGCAGGGGGCGGTGCCGTCAAAGCCGTGTAAGGGAATCGCCCCGCAAATGTCCCTTTTGATGGCAGAGAATTCCGCTTCTGATTCGTCGGACCAGGCAAAGGCATTCTTTTCTTTAAGCAGTTGGCGTAAGCTGTGCGTTTTGGTCGCGAAGTTCCTGACGAATTTGCTATAAAACTCCGCCAGGCCCAGGAATGAGCGGACATCATCTTTGATTTTAGGGGAGGGCTCGGACATGATGGCTTCCACATTAGCCGTTTTTGGGGAGATGCCTGTGTCGCTGATCTCGTGTCCCAGATAGGTCACCTTGCGTAAGCCGAATTTGCATTTCTCAAGTTCCGCCGTGAGACCGTTGGCCGCAAGCGTGTGCAGTACGGTGTGCAGGATGTCATGGTGTTCGGCCTTGGTCTTCCCCATGACGAGGATGTCGTCCTGGAAGTAGAGGACCCCGTGGACGTCCTTGAAGAGTGTGTGCATGAGTTTTTGGAAGACGGCCGCTGCGGATGCGAGACCAAAGGGCAGCCATCTGAACCTGTAGCAGCCGAAGGGCGTGATGAAAGAGGTGAGTTTCCAACACGATGGATGAAGCGACACTTGGTGGTACGCGGCTTTGAGGTCGATGGTGGAGAACCATTTGACCCCCTTGGTCTGGGCTAGTAGTTCGTTTATTTTGGGGAGCGGTAACTTGTCAACGATGATGTTTTTATTAAGTTCTCGGAGATCGATGCAAAGGCGTATCTTCCCGCTCTGTTTGCGCGCCACCACCAAGGGCGCGAGCCATTCGGCGCATTCTATTGGTTCGATGATGTCGTTGTCTTCCAACAGTTTGAGTTCTAGCTGTACTGCCTCTCTGCAGTTGAACGGGATGTTCCGGACTTTGTGGGAGACTGCCACCACTTCTTCTTTAAGCATGATTTTGTGGGTGAACTTTGACATCTTCCCGATGTGGTCGCTGAAGACTGATGGAAACTCCGCTTTTAACGAGGCTGGCGTGGATGGGTCGTCCATCAGAAGCACTTGTGTGTCACCGCCTGGGTTGAGTTGGATGCCCAGCGCTCCCTGGTCCGCCCACCCCAGGACTGAGGGGCCTTTCTGCGCGACATACAACTTCGCTGTCGTTCGCCTGCCTTTGAACTCGAACAGGAGCCGCCGGAACCCCACCATGGGGATTCGTTCCCCTGTGTATGTGACTGGGTGGACGTCAGTGGGATGAAGGTTGTTCCCCATGGGGCAAAGTCTTTGTCCCATAGCTGTTTTTGGATGATGGTGTATGGCGAACCGGAATCCGCCACCATGGCGATCTGGACACCTCCAATTAATAACATGCAGGATGGCTTCTTCTTGTCGACGCCGCCGATGCCCAGGATTTGGTCCTCGATGCAGAGTATGCAATCTTGGTCGGATTGGTCTTCTCCATCTTGGTCGTCGGAGTCATCTTGGACATGTTTTACTGCGGCGCTTCTAGGCTTCCGTCTGCAGACTTTGCCGAAATGACCTGTGACACCGGAGAAGGAGCATTTGACGTGGAATGCTGGACACTTCCTATCATTTGCCATGTGGGATTGGCTGCCGCATCTGTAGCAGGTTCCTTGCTTGTCCATGGGCGCGCGGCTGGGCCTCTTATGTCTAGACGCAGATTGCCTGTTGGAGGCCGAGCCAGTAGTTGTCGTAGGTTTAGCGGTCGGGACCCTCCGGTCAGTCACTTTGCACACTGTGGGCGGTTGGACAGGTTCCTTCTTGACAGCGAGTGCGCACCGTTTGGATAGCTCGGCTCTTTTGACTGTTGCGATGATCTCCAGGAGGGACGCTTCACCACTAACCCACAGCTTCTCCTGGACGCTTGAGTGGGTAGTGTGCATTATGATTTGGTCTCTAATAAGGTCATCGTGTAGTGTACCGAACTTGCAGTTGATGGCTAGCTTTTTGAGGGCCGCCACGTAGTCCTCCACTGATTCCGACTCGGTCTGTTTGCGCTGGAAAAAATTGTACCGGTCGATGGCTGTGCAGATTACCGGCTGGTAATGGTTGTCCAAGTCTTCCAGGGCATGTTGGAAAACGTCGTCGTCTGTAGATGCCCTGGTCGTCTTTACCATATTTTCGTAGACGCGCAGGCCTTCCGGGACCAGATTATGTAGGAGTATTTTCTTTCGCTGTTTACTAGAGAACGCCTCCTCGCCTTCATCTTCCAGCACAGATAAATAGTTCAGGAAATACCCTTTCCAGTCGGCCCATTTCATGGCCGGTTCTCCTGGTTTAGGTAGGAAGGGTACTGGGTTGGTTAGTGAGAAGGTTTGCACGCACATGATGCGGGCAGCGTGGAAGGCGGTGCGCCTTGATGTGGTGCGGAGGCGCTAGAGGACGCTTGTGGCCTTGTAATGGGCGTGCCCGGTTGGGAGCAGGGTGTCCCTTGTGCTATCTCGCCGGCACCGCTGTGCTCCTGTATACTGCTGCCGCGTGGTGGTACAACGCGGTGCTGTGGGCTGTGTGCTTCTCGCCGTGGCAGGCTCGTGGCAGGATTGCCAGGCTTGTGGTGCAGTTGTGGAGCACCTAGTGCGAGGGGTTCTTATGGGCTACACAGCCCCCTTGGAGCGGGTAGAGAACTCGATGGTCGAGGACAGGATGGGGGGTGTGAGGCACGCGCCGATGTGTGCGCCAAGGGCCTCACGCGACGTGAACTGGTTGCCCCCCCCCACACTGCTACTGTGCCTGGCTGGATGCGGCGAGAAGGCCGCACCTACAGCTGTGCAATCGCCGGCTCTCCCCTACCGTGACGGCGGCCTGGATGTGCTTCGCGGGTCTGCCGCCTCGTCGCCACTGTGGTGTACGAAGTTACACCCCCCTTTAATGAGAACAAGGACAGGAGGGTTCGTGGAAGATGCTTTATTCACTTTCTAGGGGAGAGCCGTCCGTTCGTCTCCGCGCCGCGATCTCGAATGGCCGACCGCGTCACGTCACTCCCACAATGCCTTGCGGCGAGTCACGTGACATCGGAAGGCTAGACCGCGACGCTACAATGGTATGTCCCGGCAGCCTGGCAGGCTCACTAAACAGCAGACCGGTGGTAGTGAGAGGAGGCCCCCAGTATACAGTGTGACTAAATGGCCATGTAAATGCGAGACCTGTTGCATTGCAAATGCTTGTTTTATTATGTTTTGGTTTTACTTTCGCACACCCTTCTATTCACCGCAACCATTTATTTCTGTCACACAAGACTGTGGTTATTTACTGGGCCCCTGATATGGATTCAGCTCGGCTCCCGTACTATAACGCTGTGAGTTTTGATATGAAATCTTAGAGAGCAAGTCTTATGTTTTATTCACACACATAAGGCGACGGAGTGTCTCGTGCATGAAGAGGGCACCCGGAAGGAAGCCGCAGCCCATGTCCCACTTCTGCTGCGGGGTGTCTCGATTAAATGACTGCTGCTCCTCAAACAATCGGCTTGGTCTCACAATAACCAGCAGATAATGACTGTGCATCATTTAAGAACGTAGCAGACACTGTATGCATTATTTGAAAGGACTCACTTAAGGACGATTAATGCATCCAGTATAATCTGCAGTTGATCACCAGAAAGTAAAGGTTAAGGTTAGGGAAGTGATAAAAGATACTTCTGGAGACAAAATTCTGGAAATGTTTCAGACATGACAATTTCCGAATCTATGGAGTTTGGCACGCTCACAAAATTCTTCAGGGGGCAACATTTTCAGCAAAAAAATGTTTTTACAGGATATTTTTCAGCCAAATCCATTTTTCCAAGAGAATCCTTCTAACAACAAATGTTTTGCAAGTTTTCAATTCTTGAGAACCTATTTTTGCAGGTCTTTTTACCTTTGCCAATTTCACACACCCCAGTTAATATCTGAATGTAGACCCTGCATGAAAACAACGTTTTAAATGGCTTGCAGCTGTTTTTTTACTAGCAGGAGACTTAAATGTTTTAAATTGTTCTACATTGTCAATACTAACCTCTTTCTTTCACACAAAGAAGGGAGAATGTTTCTTATAGTTCAGATTACATCTTTGCTCACCTGTGGCAACTACCTGGTGTGAAAAAGTGCTGCAAATATGAAAAAACTGATTTTGACTGTAATTTATTTGCATACACACTAACGTTTTGTAAAAGAGCTTCACATCATCTGATGAAAGCCATTAATGTGGAGTCCTTCAGCAGCTGTAACAATACTAAAGGATCAGTTTGGATCCAGATGCTTCACCGCCGATCGCTAAAACATTGCTTCCATCTGTGGTTTACAAAACAGAGGTATCAAAACGCTTGTAGGAATGTAGATTCCAAGACAACAAAGTCAGCTGTGTATTCATCAGGTCTACTTGAAACTCAATTTTGGGTTCTGGAGAAATTTGGGAAAACCTTTCCTTACTCTAAAATGCAGTATGCAGTGTGGTACCCAAGTAGCAGGTCCAGAAAGTTTGGGGATAATTGGAGTAATAAGACAGAAAATATTTAACATTTGCCACAGTTGGGATTTAGAAAATTGTTGATCTAGGGGGAAGCAGAACAAGGTGCTAAAGGGTCTCGAAAAAAGGCACCTGCAGTGGCTATATTTTCTACTTTGCCTTGCTTTATGTTTTTGAGGGTGAAGTTTAAGGCTAGCAAGGGGCGTAAACAGAAGATATGCAACCTCAAGGAACCAGAGTTGGCATGCTCAGAGATTTCTTTTTCTGAAAAATACATCTGAATACACTTGTAAAGTAACTGACCAGGACGAAGAGACCACCCTTAACTGACCCTATCTCCAATGCCCATCAGCTGAAATTGGTGTTTAGGCACCGGTTCTCCATCAAACGGGACTTGGGTGAGTTAACATCTTCAACTGACCATGTACCATGATTGGGGTGCCCATGATCCAGTAGGTACACACATAGGACAACATTGACTTTTACGTTTTTCATTGTCTTCTATTGACATCTTTTAGTGGTTCCTCAAGTATTCATAACTCTTAATCCTCTGTAATATTTTTAAACACTGCATTGCAGTCGTTTTTTGTTAAAATGGTGTAGGAACTTTAACTTATTTATTTCTTAACTTATTTTAATACTGTGTTTTACGTACCTGAGGAATTACTTGCTACGTGTGCCAGGCTACCAAAGACGGGATCGGGATTCCTCACAGAATCCAATATTGACTTCTAGACACTAGGTTGTTGTGATTGTGGTGGGGGGGTCAGCCCCAGCCCACATCAAGAGAGAGGCTACTCTCCCCGAAGCTTCCCATTCTCGTTTCTGATAATGAGCATTAACCAGACATACAAAGCTGGAAATTACCAAAATTGCTGAAACGTTTTCAATTGGATTATAGTTCCCATTAAAATGGACACTTATTTCAGGCTAAAAGTGCAAATTCTCGGACTCCTGAAATAGGGTTAGTTAGAAAAAACACAATGTGTACAAACCCGTAATAGTTTAGTAGGTATTTGGATGGCACTACTATCAAATACATAGAGTGAGAATTTTAAATTACATGGGGCCTATTTAGGGAAAGTGCTGTATGAACATTGTAGTCGTAAAAATACAGCCCCTCACAAAATAGAACATCTGTGCTGGTGGTAAAACTACCACTGGCAGTTGATGCATTACCATTAGCGAAGCTTGCATTACTATTACAATGTCATATACCTAGATGAAATACTGCCCACACATGGAAACATTTATCACTTAAGCTAAGTTCAGGTAAGAACTCCTTTTAAAAAGTCGCAACAACAGAACCAACCATTCCATCCTGAATATAAATATTTTTTCTGCAGGGAAGACATTATTACGGTCTCAACAATTCATACAAACTTTAAAGAAAGTCATATTTTTAATGTTGGTGGGAAATTTTGAACCCACCAATGTTTGTTTAGCTGCTTTAAATGAGACCTGTAGCAGAAATGTATGGGTTCTTATGGGGCACATTTAACACTGGTGGTGACAAATGCCCCTCCGTTTCTGCTGCACTTCATTACATTGCATCCAGGATTTTTATCCTGTATTTACATCAAAATAACAATTTACCACTAGAGGTATTGGTCATGGAACAGGACCAACGCTGTTTGATATTTCTTTGCTGTTTTCAGAGAGCTCTCCTCTACTATTTGCCCTTTCCAAACAGCACAAAATAAGTTAACTCTTTTGCGGAGAATTAAAATTAAGATTTTGCATTTAAGAGCAATGGAAAACAGATGTTCATCTTAAAGTAGGTGGTAGGTTAGCAGGTACATCAACACTCGTCGGTATTTGATTGCCATTATATAGCAGGGTCTCCTCTTATGTGTGCTGCCTCGATTTATTTCCAGTGACTGTCTTAGTGTCACTTTTGTTTTATTTAACCCTTTCACCGCATCCGCCCATATTTTGTGAAGAGGGCAGATGATAATGAGAGCTGAAATGTTCCTTTAAATTCCAAGTTTGTTGCATACTACATTGACTTTGCCTTCTGTAAAATTAACGGCAGATTGTGCTCGAAATAAATGACAATAAATAACATCAACAACAGCAATACCTTGAAAAACAATGGTTACAAGACAAAACTGCAATAAAGAAAGGAGGCAAACCATGACGCACATGATGATGTCAACCAGCGCACTTCTGAACTGCTCTCGGTCCCTCTTGGGGTGGGAGACGCCGCTCCGTATCTTTGATGTTGTGGCTCCGGCTTGGCCCCCATTAGTTCTACCCGAAGGGCCAGGAATCGACCCACATTCTGTCTTCCTGGTCTTCTTTGCTTTTGGAGTTGGAAATTCTCCTTCAACATAGGAAAATACATTTCTGCAATTAGAGTCTATATTATGAATTATATATGAATACATATCAAACTTGCCAGAATTTCCTTCCTAAGTTGTGTGGAAACTCAGTGAATTTAAATCGCATGGTGTGTTATTCGTATACAATTAAACTATTAATGCAAACAAATGGGATTACTACACCGGTTGCCAGCAGGCTTTATGCTTGTTTTGCCTGTGTAAATGCCTATTCGAACAGCTTGTACACAGTTTTGCAAGGGCAATAACAACCAGCTACAATATGGGCTTGTAACATGTAAAGGTGCAAAGCTCCCAGTATTTTGCCTTAACGATACCAACAATTGTGAAACTGTAATGTAAATGCACTTTAGCTCTACTGCTGAAATCTTTTGTGCGCTTTCCATGTGCAGAGACTTTCCTTTCTTCAAAGCTCTACGCCAAAGAGAACATGCCACCTGGACAGGGAACAAGACATGGGGCCAGACGTACGAAATACTTATTTTGCATCTCTTAAATAGTGACTCCTTAGAAATGCATTCCTTAAATAGTGACTCCTTAGAAATTGCTATGTAGGAAATGCAAAATGGTATGTACAAAAATAGATTACCTAATAGCGATTCCTACTGAGTAGGAATCGGTATTAGGAAATTGATTTGTAGGTAATACCAAACGATTCGTACCTATGGGCCCATACGTACAAATGGTTTTGCATTTCTTAATTTGCAATTTTCTAATAGAAAATCACAAATTAGGAAATACTAAACCAAGGGTGACCTTCAGCCTAAGGCCCCCCCCCTGCTGTACCCCGAAAAAGTGGTGCACATGTAAAGCGCACAGATGCCCTAGGCGCATGTGTGCGCTTTATTGCACTTTAAAAAAAACGCATTTTGGAGTGCTTTTTTAAAAATTGCACATGGTTACCATCGATTTTGTGTTGATGGTAATACATTTCCTAAATGCCCAATTCACATTTAAGAAATGCTTTGTTGTCCATGTGCATAGGAAATAGTAGAAATCGCACTTTGCGATTCCCAAACACCCTTTGTACATGCCAAAAGGCTATTTAGCATTTCTTAACGGGCCGAAATAGAGAGTCGGCTGGTTAAGAAATGTTATATTGCTTCGTACACCGGGCCCATTGTCCCCTGTTTCCTTATCTAACATTTGACTTTATACTGATCTTTGTTGAATCATGGGGAGAAAACCTTCAGAGAAAGATGCACTGCTTGGAGCTTAAACCTGTATATATGCAGCCATCTTTGATGTCTTCAAGGAGCATCCATGAAGTCCTTCAGAAAGAAAGTGAAGAGACATATGTATTACAATCACTCTCTTGAGAGAGCCTGACCTTCAGGACAAACAGTCTGAATAGCCACCAGCTCATGGGATACTGAGAGGACAATCTATCCTCCCTATCTCCCGTCACTTCGTGCTGCTGACCCCAAGACACTCTTCAAGAGGTCCCATGTGCAATATCGAAATTTAAATGAGATTTTCAGGACACTACTGTGCCTAACAGACGCCACACCATTCTTACAGTCAGACTCCATCCCTTGCAGAGCCTGGAAGGTATCTTTTAAAAAAAAATTATTGGTTTCATTCTGGAACAATGTACATACAACTTAGGACACAGTGATATCCTGGACAAGCATATCAGTACAGAAGATCTTAGCAGTACAAAAAAATCATTAATTCTCATAAAGCATGAATCAGGCATTTAGGGAATTCCGTTTATACAATTACATCCATAGTTAGAAAAGCGTCTCACGTCATTGTATCATACCACTCTGCTGACCAGTGTCTCTTGTTAGGTCCGATTTTCACACAGTGACCCGGTTGACGTGACTCAACCTCCACCCGTGAGCCCCCCCAACTGTCTATGTTTCTGCCTCCTGTGATGATGCCTCATTGGCAGCAGTATGTGGGTTCGAGAGTGTACCAACAGTTTTACTTAAGAGGTATGTTTGGTATGGTCCCCAGCAGTTCCTGGGACGGCTTCTGGGAGGGAGCAACTCGCTGTATATGTCGGCCTGCGTGTTGCAATACAACATGTCTACATGCCACTCTGTGATTCATGGTAGTGGGCCCCCCATCCAGCGCAGCACCACCCGGCGCTTAGCCAGTAAAAGTCTGATGGCCAGCAACGGACGCACTGTCTTATCCACAGAGAAATCCCACCCCAGGAGTGCCATCTTAGGGTCTGGTTCCAAGTCTGCACTAATAATAGTTCCCAACTCCTGGAATATTTTGCCCCAGTATGCGTGAATCCCCGGGCATTGCCAAGCTAAATGCCAGAATCCCGCGCCTTCCGCACCACATCTGTGGCAACGGGAGTTCTCCGCAAGTCCACACCGAAACTGGCGCTCAGGGGTGCAGTAAGCCCTGTGTAAGAATTTAAAATGAATAAGTCTGTGTCTCCCGCTAAGAGACACCGACTGGGTACGGAAGCAGCAGTACTGCCACTCTTTGTCACTTAAAGGAGCGCCCAAATCTCGCTGCCAATCCAGCCTAACTCTCAGGTCTTCAGTTCTACGAGTTTCCTGCAGACTAGCGTAGACTTTAGTGATTAACTTAAGAGGTTCTTTAACCTTGATGAGGGAGGTAAGCGCCCCCATAGATTGCGGTTCCAACAGATCGTCGCCAATAAGGGCTCGCCAAGTATGCCTGGCTCTGAAAAAGTGGAATAGTGCTGTGCCCATCGGTTGCCTGTCGGGATGCTGCAAAGCCTCCCAGGTTACTAATGTGCCATCCTTGAAGAAGTCTCCCATTATGTTAATGCCTATAGATTGCAGTGCCTGCCTTGCCCCCACATCTTGACCCAGCGGAAACCACAAACACCACTGAAGGGGCATTTCCGGAGAATATAGGAAGGCCCCTGCCTGCATATGTAATAGTGTTTGCCAGGTTTGTGTAGTAACAGCTAGGGAATCAAAGACTCGCAGTCACCTGGAGGGCGGATGGGTAAGCATTTGAGGTAGTGTGAAAGGTTCCGCTGCATTCCTTTCCAGATACAAAAAAGGTATATCCTGCGGGCCATGTATCCAGTAGTGGGCGAATATGCTATTTGCGGATTTATAATACTTTTCTAAGTCAGGAGCTCCCAACCCACCTAACTCATAGGGCAAAGTGAGTGAATCCCACCGCATGCGAGGTTGCTTACCGGCCCAGGCGAGCCGTATCAGCTGTGTACGCCAGATTTTGAATAGATGCTTCGGCAGAAGAATAGGTATGTTTTGAAATAAAAAGAGGAATCGTGGTAGAATCACCATTTTCATAATAGATATTCTCCCCATTAATGAGAGTGAAAGCCTAATCCACTTGTCTACATTTTCCGTTAGCCGTTGTGTGGCTTTACCATAATTTTCCTGAATCACTATTGCAGGGTGTGTGTGAAATTGAACGCCCAAGTACCGATCCGCCTCTGTAGTCTAGCGTAGAGGGAACTCCATAGTCGGCTCCGTGGTACTAGGAGTGAGGGGGAATATGATGGATTTATCCCAGTTTATTCGCAGCCCTGAGTGACCGCTGAACTGGACCACCTCTCGCAGTATTGGAGACTAATTTACCTCTGGATTGAGAACGTATAGCAGAGTGTCATCCGCGTAAGCAGAAATGTTTAGTGTGTACTCGGGAAACCTTAACCCTCTGTGGGCATGATACTCTCGAATAGCGCAGGCCAACGGTTCAGCAACTATCGCGTACAATAGCGGGGGACAGAGGGCAGCCCTGACGTGTCCCCAGCGTGATGTTGAATGACTTGGAAACCTCATCTCCAATCCTCACTCTAGCAGTGGGAGATGTGTATAATATAGACACTAAGCGGAGGAATATATCCCCAACTCCTATCTTGCATAGCACAGCGGACATAAAGCCCAAATCAACAGAGTCGAAGGCTTTCTCGGCATCGAGAAAGACTGGCGCCACTTTGATTTCTGGATTCAATCTAGGTACCGTACCAAACAGAGTTCTCAGATTTTGAGACAGGTTACAACTAGGGACAAATCCCGCCTGTTCTGGTCGAATAATACCAGGTAATAAAAAAGCCAGTCTATTACCCAAAATTTTAGCATAGACTTTGGCATCGCCGTTAAGCAGGGATAAGGGCCTGTATGAGGAGCAACTGCTGGGTGACTTTCCCGGCTTTAACAGAGTGACAATAACGGCTTCGCGCATAGAGGGCGGCATTATTCCAGACTCTGCCATCTCCTCATAAAGCATTTTAAGATAGGGAACTAGTAGATCTTGGAATTCTTTATAAAAAGCTACCGTGAGACCATCCGCCCCGGGGCTTTTCCAGTTGCCATTCCACACAGCGCTTCTCGTATCTCATCGGATGTTAGAGGTGCCATCAAATGTTCCCTGTGCTCAGTCACTAGCCATGGCATCTTGATATAGGACAGGTATTCCTCTAGAGCAATTAAGGGAAAAACTCTGCCTAAGATTTCTTTATATAGTGCAGTACGTCACAGATGTATACAAAACAGTCCTAAATCGGGTACCTTTCACATTAATAGTACAAAGCGCTTGTGGATTAGGGATATCATATTTATTTTAAACAATTTCATCAACATAATACAAAAGACATTACAAACAAAAAAAGTTCATAAACTATTGCACACATCCTAAGTTGCGCACACACACACTTACAAACAAACAGGCAGACGTTGGCTCAAACATACTCAGACATTACATCAAGAAACAATAAATTTCATCAAAAATAATGTCATTAAATAGTGCCAAACACAATCTTATAGTACAAAAACAAAATTACATAAAAACATAAAACAATATCAGATGCTGTGGAAGATCCAGTTTAGGTTGATTATCATTCTATAGCACTGATAAAGTCCAAGTTCTGATTTTTCTCCAAGAAACAATTGCAAGCAAAGGAAGCACAAGGGCTCCAGCGCCGACGCGCGTTTCGGTGTCAGACCCTCATTAGGGTCACACCTTCCTCAGGGCGACAAGTTCGTATGCAAGCAAAGGAGTTAGAGATTGCCTGGGTAAGGATGCCAGGACGGCGGCCAAGTCATGAGAGAGTAGACAATATGCGGAGATACAAAATGAATAGACGCTCCAAAAGTGCGGCCCGCACGTAGGGTTTATCCAGAGAGGTGGTAGGCGCAGTCTATTCTTCCAAAATAAAGGGAGATGCCTCACAAGAAAGTTTTCTAGACGATGCAGGGCGTAGTGAGAGAATCCAATGCGGTTGCGCTAAAAACTTAGACGTGAATCCTCAGGTCGGATGATACCTCCGGATGGGATCACAGCCGTTTCTCAGCCAGGACGACAGGCAAACCGCATTGGATTCTCTCACTATGCCCCGCATCGTCTAGAAAACTTTCTTGTGAGGCATCTCCCTTTATTTTGGAAGAATCGACTGCGCCTACCACCTCTCTGGATAAACCCTACGTGCAGGCCGCACATTTGGAGCCTCTATTCATTTTGTATCTCCGCATATTGTCTACTCTCTCATGACTTGGCCGCCGTCCTGGCATCCTTACCCAGGCAATCTCTAACTCCTTGGCTTGCATACGAACTTGTCGCCCTGAGGAAGGTGTGACTCTAATGAGGGTCTGACACCGAAACGCGCGTCGGCGCTGGAGCCCTTGGGCTTCCTTTGCTTGCAATTGTTTCTTGGCAAAAAAATCAGAACTTGGACTGTATCAGTGCTATAGAATGATAATCAACCTAAATTGGATCTTCCATAGCATCTGATATTGTTTTATGTTTTATGTAATTTTGTTTTTGTACTATAAGATTGTGTTTGGCACTATTTAATGACATTGTTTTTTGATGAAATGTATTGTTTCTTGATGTAATGTCTGAGTATGTTTGAGCCAACGTCTGCTAGTTTGTTTGTAAGTGTGTGTGTGTGTGTGCAACTTAGGATGTGTGCAATAGTTTGTGAACTTTTTTTGTTTGTTATGTCTTTTCTATTATGTTGATGAAATTGTTTAAAATAAATATGATATCCCTAATCCACAAGCGCTTTGTACTATTAATATGAAAGGTACCCGATTTAGGACTGTTTTGTATACATCTGTGACGTACTGCACTATATAAAGAAATCTTAGGCAGAGTTTTTCCCTTGATTGCTCCTTAATTGTTCCCCTGCTTTCTCTGCCTTATATCTGTCTCAGGGGCCCCCTTCCTTGTGAGTAGGTATTCCTCTAGAGCCTCGTTGTCTGTTGTAATTTGGGAGGTATACAACTTTTGATAATAGGAGCGAAAATGGGCGGCCATTTCCTCCGGGGTACGTAATGGATTCCCGCTCTCGTCCATCATGCCTACCATGCTGTCTAATTCCCTCTTGGGCCTCAATATTCCTGCTAGAGTGGCGCCTGGACTTTCCCACTCCCCATAGCAGCGTGCCGTTGCATATTTCCCCATATGTTTAATTTCATCTTTGGCTGCATCTAGGAACTCTACCATTTTCTGTTTAAGGTCTGCAGCAGTTTGGGCCGTTTCCGCCCCATGTAGGTCCTTTTCCAATTGACTTATTTCCCGTTCTAGTGTCTCCAATCTGCTTCAAATAGAACGCAGCACGCCCGCATGTGTGGAGATCACCACCCCTCTGACATATACCTTGAATGTTTCCCACACTGTGGCAAATGATTGCACCGAGCCTATGTTATCAGTAAAGAAGTTTTCTATCGCTGTTGCTAATCCCGCTTTGAATACAGTGTCCAAGAGTGAATAAGGTGGGAAACGCCATGTGAATGCTGGAATTCGTGGCGCCCTGTACCGCAGTGCTAGTCGGACAGGGGAGTGGTCAGAATATGTTCGTGGAAGGTGTGCACATGCCATAACTCTGGAGTCTAACCCCCCTGATAATAGCCAAAAATCTATCCGGGTGTGAGTGTCGTAAACTGAGGAGTAATGCGTGTAACCCCTCTCTGCTGGGGATCCACGTCTCCAGATATCTATAAGGCCTTCTGCGTGCATTATGTCTTATAAGGCTACTGCACAGCCGCTGGTCGCCTTGGCAGGCCCAGTGATCTGTCCATATTTGGGTCTAGTATGCAATTAAAATCGCCTCCCCACTCCTGTGGGACACCCTTCCACTGTACTAACTTGGCCGCCAGTGAAATGTAGAATTGGGGATCATCATAATTCGGGCCATAAACACCCACCAGGAGAAACCTCAAGTCACACCGTTTGCAGAGGACTACCGCGAATCTGCCCTGTGGATCTCTGAACAAGCCCGTCATCTCCACCCCCGCCCTTTTATCTATCCAAATCAGGACCCTTCTGGCATGGGAAGTGTAGTCTGCAGAGTAACATATCCCCTGTAATTTACGATGTACCTCCCCACTGCGCTCCGGGGTAAGATGCGTCTCCTGCAGAATTGCGATGGCCACGGAGTGTCTCTTTAAGTAAGCACAAACTCTTCTAACCTTTCTGCTGTCATTTAGACACACACATTCCAGGTCATGAGATGGAGATCCTGCGCTTCCTCCCCCTTAGTGGCTATTTGTTATGTATAAGCACTGTAGTGAACAAACACCTGTGGTATGTACTGTCTGAAACTGTTGTTGCATGTCTACACCGATGCGTGCATCCTTTCTTATGGAACAAAAGTTCCCTCCCACGCCACGAGAACCCACAACAGTCGAGGCTATCTGAACTCCCCCCCCCGATCCCTACAAACAAACAAAAACCCCAAATAAAACAATGCTAATGGTGTGATACACTTGGGGGCAGATGTTGCCATTATTTCTGTCTCCCTACACCACCCTACTCGCACTTATGATCGCATAAAACGTTAAACAGACGTCGTTGTGAGGGGCTTTATGCTATGGTCTATGTTCCCAGTGAGTCCGCAATTTCGCACTGAAATGTTTTTCTGGTCTTCCCCAACCCGTGCATTCAAGACACGACATAGCAAACGGGGTTCTCCCATCCCCATGCTACCATACGAGCACGTTACCGTCATTGTCTGTTTGTGTATTCTGCATGTTGTCCTTCTCCATTCTGCCCAGGCCGTCACTCCCCCCACTCTTGCTCTTCACGAGCGCTTGGGGAGCCCGCCGTGTGTGACTGGGAGCGCCTGGAGAACCCTGCCATTTCGAGCGTTGCTCTTTATCTTTGATGAATCGTAGAACAGCTTTAAGATCAGTGAAAAAATGCATTTTACCGTCCATTTTGACCCTTAACTTCGCAGGATAAAGCATGCTGTACTCCAGGTTCAAGTCTCAAAGTTTCTTTTTCGCTGGAATGAAGAGCCGTCGCGCTTCTTGTACTTGCATGGTGAAGTCGGGAAATAAAGATATTTCCGCACCTTCATGGTGAAGAGTTCCCAGCTCTCGAGCTTTACGCAAGGCCGCATCGTGATCCCTATAATTCAGTAGCCTCGCTATGATAGGCCGGGGGGGTCGCCCCTGGTACCGGCCTTGTCGCCAGGGAACGATGCGCTCGTTCTACTACTAGTATTTCAGAGAAGATGTTCCGGCCCAGTAGTGTGACAAGCAGCTTCTCTACGTACTGCTCCATATTGCCAATATTGGACAATTCAGCTACTCCCAAAATGCGGACGTCGTTCCGCCTAGACCTCGCTTCGAGATCTTCAGCTTTTGCCTGCAGCGCACGCAGAATCTTGTCCCTCTCTTTGTCGGTCTCTGCGTATGCTCGGACAACATCCTCCATGTCGGATATGCGCTGTTCCGCCGTGTCGAGCCTGTCGCGATGCTTGTCTAGCCTTTCTGACATCCTGTCCATGCGAAACGATAACGCATCAATTTTGCTGTCTATCTTTGAGAGGTTTTGTTGTATAGTGCGAAATGCCTGCTTCATATCTATATCCGCTCCTGCTTCCAAATCATCTGAGGCGGCATCTTGCTCGGTAGGCATGGAATCTTTCGACCTAGGTGTTTTACGTAGGTCAAAATGGAGTTTGGGCTGGAGCTTGTCTGTTTTTCCCATAATGCAGAGATTTATGTGATGTGGGTGAGCCTGTCAGGTAACCTCTACAATACGGGTCGGTGCTATCCTGGGGCCTGGTGTTGCCAGTTGATAGGATCTAGCAGGGTCAAATGTTCTCACCTCTGCACTCTCTTAAGAGCTCTCTCAGAACGCCTTCCGCGCCCCACAGAGGGGGGTGATATCTATTTTGGCGTCTCTTTTAACTAATCACGCCATTATTATCTCCGACACACGAGAGCGTCCCAACGTGCAGGCACACGCTGGACTAATTTGTCCCTACACCTCTGTACTTCTGAGGTGTATTCTTCGGGCTCCTTGAAGGTCGCGCCGCGTTAAGGCTTGGCACTTACTTTCCCGGGGGCGCCAACGGCAGTCCCAAGCACCACGTTCTACCTTGTGCGGGCCTGTGCCAGCGCAGCTCTCGGCTTCATATGCACCTCGAGGCCGCTGCGACTCACTCTCCTTTCAGCTCCGGGCTCACGCGTTTATTCAGTGTCGCTGGGAAAAACCTTTCTCCAGCAGTCTTGTAGCTCGCAGGCGCGCGTCCGCTTGCCGACTTACAGGTGCTCCTGGTATCTCAGCCCCGCGTACCACATTCGCGGGCCACGCCGGAGGAACCCCCGGCCCAGGCACACGATTCCTACGACCACCTTGTGGCTCCAGGTACGTCGTCGACGATGTGGGATCGCGCGTCTATCTTGCGCAAGCTCCTCTGTGAATCTCTCTCGCAGGGCCGCCGTGCTTCGCCGTGGGATCACTCACCCAGTGCGTCCGTTTCAGAGTGGGGCGCGTCGGCCGTCTGTGGAGCCAGAGGGCCTCGTACGCCTCCGCCGCCAATGTGCGCCACTGCCTGTAACTTCTGTTTGGCCGCACCGATTTGGAAGTCGCAGGGCACACCGGATAGCGCTCAACTGCAGCGAGACGGCTACCCCTCGTAGTATAGATGGTATCGAGATTTATGCCAGGATTCTGATGGATTGTTGATGGTGATCGGGAGAGCTGCCCTAACTCGCGGTCATCTTGGAGTCAGGCTAGCTCTGCCCCCCTCCGAGCCTGGAAGGTTTCTTAATCAAATAATAAACAGATCATTGTAAAAAACATTCCTTCAAAAAACACTTTTCCTGCTTCTGTTTCCAACATGGCCACTAGAAACGGTACTTTGCATGATGGGTTAGAAGTCGCCTTTAACCAAATTCACTGAAAGTTCAAGACACTTTAGCATTGCTGATACATCTTACAATGATTGACTTTCACCCTCGCGTTTCTGGATCTTGCTAGCCTAGCATCCGTTTAAAAAAACCACATCCGTTTGAGGCAACTCAAATAATCTTTTTCATCTGTTCCACACACTAAAAAAATACTCTAGTAGAGGACTTTAACTCACACAGCAAGACCTTAAACATATGAGAAAGAGTCCCCACTGAAATCTGAGACGCATCATGTGAGATTTTCTCATTGGGATATAAAAGTATGCATCCTGTTTCATACCGAGCCCCCTGCCTTTTAAAATAAATAGAAAATCTGTTGAAGGGATAGTTTTCTAAACCTCTCCTTTTTGATTAATATCTTCATATATTCCACGTGGTGGGAGGTTTTCTCCATATTTAGAATCAATTTGAATTTATGGGTTCCGGAGTAGCGTGCTACTTGCCAGAAATGCGCTTCAACACCCATCAGGGGTAACAGGTGCTATATGAATGCAAACCTTTCTTCCCCTACTATCCTTCCGCTATCCTTCTCACTCCAAATAACTGACTAATATCCACCACTCAAATTACTTTCATATTTCACCATACTAATTCACCACTAATCCTTTATGGGTTTCCGGAGTAGCGTGCTCCTCGACAAAAAAAAAAAAAAAAAGCGCTTCAACACCCCATCAGGGATAACAAGCGCTATACAACCTTTTTTCCTCTTCTATCCTTCTGCTATCCTTCTGAATCCAAATAACTGACTAACCTATCCACCACTTAAAATTACTTTCATATTTCACTATACTAATTCAACACTAATCCTCTATGGGTCCCGGAGTAACGTGCTACTCGCCGAAAAAGCGCTTTGACGCCTCGTCAGGGGTAGTAAGCGCTATATAAATGCAATTACAATACAATTACAATACAATATATTATGTCCTTCAGAGGACACAGAGACACCTCTTTTTGATTCATTGCTCTAAAATCAGCCTGACGTATCTAGTGGATGGTTTTCACTGTCTGTGAAAATATCTGAGAACAAAGCAGCACATTTGCTATTGCCTCTTTTTAAGTCCGGCTACAAACAGCTTAAGGTGTCTGGAAGATCACATGTCTGTAATTCTTCTAAAAAGTACACTAAGTACAGAGAAACAGTGGGCTTTGGGTCAGTCCCCCAGTGATTAGCTTTCATATGCTTTTCGTAGTTTGTAGTTGTCTGGATATGATGTTAATCAAGGTCTAACATAGAATGAACGGTTACATTTTCCCATTTGTGTTCTTATCAGGTTTTTAGTGATGGGTCATTGAATAGTCCTTTTAATAGGCAATTAATGGGACATGGTATTTAACTTCTAATTGAAAACTATTTGTTGTTCGATGTATTTACTTTCCTGACACCACAACATTTTAATTGCTGATTGTAAGAAACTGGGTTATTGGTTGAGGAGGGTGAAAAACCTACTCAAGCAACAACCACAAAAGGTATTCAGTGCTTAACCCTCTGGTAGCTTGGCACAAAAGCAGCCAGGCTTAACTTAGGGGTCCTGTGTAAAGTATTTATGCAGGAGAAAAACAGTAAAAAAAAGTGAAAACAAAGAAATATACAAAAGCAATTTAAAACAAAATAGAGAAATTTTTAGCAAATGAAAGGACACCAAAACTAATTAAATCCAATCAGTTGAACCAAAGTTATGAATTTTTAAAGTTTTTAGTAAAATCCAGCACTTAAAAGATCAATGCACCCAGCGCGGGTATATGGTCGCACGAGACCGGGACAAAGCCAAAAGTTAAGGCTGACTGCGATGGAGCACAGGACGGATACAAGGGCTGGACGTAGAAAATTTCTTGATGAAAACGTCCAGAAGGTAGCGTTCAGCAGTGCAAAGCAGCTGTGTCTGAGGACGGGTCGTCGATGCCGGGGAGCTGCTGGGCGAAGTTCCAGTGAAGCCATTGACGATGGCAGGA
Organism: Calotriton arnoldi; assembly: GCA_963921515.1. Classification (NCBI taxonomy): domain Eukaryota; kingdom Metazoa; phylum Chordata; class Amphibia; order Caudata; family Salamandridae; genus Calotriton; species Calotriton arnoldi. The sequence continues at coordinate 744,869 of CAWUFW010000415.1, forward strand.
AATACTTCAGAGTGGGAAAAGATGGATTTCCAGGCCCAGGAGGTCATCGTCGTCAATGGGGAGCTGGTCGACATCAAGCCCAGTGAGGATTTTTACCTTTGGGCGACTTTTTGGAAGTCGAAAACCTCCAGCAGGATGAAGCTGTAGGCTGTAACCGAAAAGGGCTCCACGAGCCAGGATACAGTCGCAGAGAGGTCCAGCTGAACAGGATTTGCTGCTGCAGAGAAGAATGAAGTGGGAGCTACCACGCAGTCAGGCTGAATAGCAATGCACCTTGGCTGGATAGGTTGGCAGGTAGGTCCTGGTCTTCTGTCGGTTCTCCAGGAAGATTTTGGTGAACAGTTTCTTAAGTCCCAAATTTTAAGGGTAGACAGGAGCAGCACCTCTAACACCACTACCAAGGGTCTAAGACCTGGGGGCACCACTCCAGCAGAGGCCAAGTGCAGGGATCAAGGCCTCAGGAGCTTGTTATGTGCCTGTAGCTCACAAAAGACGTCAGCTAACTAGCCCTTAGAGTCAGATCTGGTGGTCCTGGGTTCATGGAAAGGGTCCAGCAAGGGAGTCCTAAAAGCATCAGGACAGTCCTCTGGCAGCAGGAGGATAGTCCTCTGCTGGTCAAGGCAGTCCTTCTGAAGTATTCCACAAGCCCAGGAGTGTATTGAAGATGTGTTTTGAGGGTCCAATATTTATATCTGGTGCCAGCCTTTGAAGTTTGAGGATTCACTATACTACTCCTACATCTGGTAATGGAAAGGTCTTCCCTTCCCTTTTCAAGGCTCCAAGAAATATGGGGTAACAAAAGTCTAGTGTCAGGTTTCTTTGTGTGTGCTGGAGGGAAGCCCTTCGAAGTGTAAGAAGGGCAGGGACCAGCTCTGCCCTAGCCATCCTGGTGGGATGGCCCATCCTCCCAACACCTAGTCCCTTATTGTCTTACTGTCTGGGAGGAATAAACAAAGTCCAACAGCATGGCCATTCACAGTCATGTGATTCAGGGCAGCTAGCAGAGGACACAAATGGTTAGGATAAGAAAATGCCAAATTTCTACAAGTGGCATTTTCACGATTTTAACTTAAACACTGACTTTACCATTAAAGAGGATTTTAAATTATAATTCATTTGAGTCTAAACATGACATCTCTACCTGCTCCCAACCAAAGGTTAGCACTTATTACATGTAATAAATGTAATTAGGCAAATCATTGTAAGTCTATGAGAGAGGTAGGCCTTACAATAGTGAAAAAATGAATTTAGGAGTTTTTCACTACCAGTACATGTAAAACTTAAACCTACATGTCCTACATTTTAAATACAATGCACCATGCCCTCTGGGCCCTTAGGGCCTACCTTAGGGGGTGACTTAAATGCATTAAATGTTTAGGCCTATCAAAAGGCTTATTTTGTCAGATCGAAATTGGAGTTTAAAACTGCAGTAGAGGCTGCAATGACAGGCCTGAGACATGTTTTAAAGTGCTACTTTAGTGAATGGAACAATGAGTGCTGCAGGCCCACTAGTAGCATTTTATATACAGGCCCTGGGTACATGTAGTGCCATATGATAGAGGGATGCAGGTAAATTTAATATGCTAATTAGATGTAGGCCAATTTCACCATGCTTTAAGGAGAGGGCACATTAGCAAAGGTTAACAGTGGTAAAGTGCACAAAGTCCTAATGCCAACAAAAACGAATTCAGAAAACAGGAGGGGCGAAGGAAAAGTGTTTCGAGGAAGACCACACTAAGGATGCCGGGTAGAACACTGATTTATGTTTTTTTAAAGAAATGGTGCTTTTTGAATGCCTCATCCATTCATAAAGACACATTGTTAATCACTAATCTCCCGTGCATGTTCATTTGTTATTTGTTGCTGTCATGATAACATGTTGTTGAGTGTATGGCTTTATTCGGTCACAGATTTAAGAGATGGTTCAATATAACCTTTTATCCCTTCTTCTTTGAAGAAACTGCTTAGCATTATAATGCAGTCTGTCCAGCAAAGGGGTCCTACTCCCAGTTCCATATTGTTGTAGTCCGAAATGGTTCCTTATTATCTGATTTTCTATCTAGGACAGTTGGAGGCAACAGACACAAAGTCGCCCACCTATTAATAAAGACTTCCTTTAACAATAAGCCAGTCTGATGGGCTTCGCCAAGGCTTTTATTTTTTTAAGTTGCCCATTTCCTATTATACCACAGATAACATATTGATTATAACTCTGCTGTACTGCATGCACAAAACTGAAACAGGTGTTACTACACTGTACAATGCCCAGAATGCAGATGATGATCCTGGTGATTTCACTGCAGGCTGGTAGAAGGAAATGAACCTGGACCAGCTTACGTGACTCCATTTTATGGCACTTCATGACAAAGTCCAGTGGTTTATGTAGCATGGAATATGTGCCACTTTCCTGACCTGTTATAGATGATTTATTGAAGGCCGCAGTGCAATGAATACAGGGAGTGTGAACACAAAGAGCAGGGTCTGTCTGGGTAGGACTTACAGGCGGTCTGAGAGAAGCTGCTTAAAATGGAGGATGTAGAGGAAGTTTAAAATGAATACTAACTTGAATGGCTGACGTGAACTCAAAATAACAAAACAAATATAAATTATAAATAGAAGAGGCTCAGCTTCCAGACCCATACTTGATGGAAGAAGGATTTCTACACAGCAGATAAGAACTGTTTATGTTATGATAGACCAGGATCCACTCCACACAATCAACGAGCACTGAGGTGAATGTACAACATGCCATAGAGAATATTATTCCATGCATAAATATCCACATGCATAGTACCCACTCTGCATGACTGCTCATAAACAACTACAAACAAACTGTAGTAGAAGTTGTTTTGTCAAAGATGTTCCATCTTACTTAAATATACCTTGTGTTAGACAGTGCAATATTTTGTACACTACATGCACTTTGTTTTCACTGATTGATGGGAATCAAATGATTTTGGTCAAATCGGAAAAGACTGCATGCCCCTTTCTATGTATTCAAAATACATTGCTTACCTGGTGACAGGTCATGAGGTTCATGCAACGGTTCCTGATCATCATCTTTTTGCTCTCTCAAAAGGAAGGAGGGAGGACTCGCATTCCACTGTGGTTTGGAGCAGACCTGGAATATGTACAAAAATGTGTTATGGTTTAAATTTATTGCGTAATTTATGTTTTTTTTTGGAACATAATTAAACTATATAGCATATTCCAAGACCAATCCCAAGGTGACTGAAAGATAAAGGACAAGAAGATAAACTGCAGAGAGAGTGGACATTTGCATGGAAGATTTCTGATGAGGTCTTACATTACAAGGTGCAAACATGGCAACATGGTTAGGCTATAATATTACACACGCCCTCTCTGGTAATCGTTTCACTCAAGGCAACATTAACATACCCATGTGATGGAACAGGAGGTGGTAGGCGCATCACGGATAAATGGGACAGACTAGATAAGTACACACTCAAGCAATATAGGCAGAGGCTACACAGGGAAGGGGATAAGCCAGGTCGGCCTCTGGCATGGATACTCCGCAGAGAGCACCCACCCCCAATGATCACACACTTGCTATCACTGGATGGCACACGGGTAAACACTAGGACAGGAATATTGGGCAGCTTTTAACAACACTTGAGGTGTGTATATACTGCAGATCCTGGCATTAACACTGGCCCATTATGTCCCATTCCTAGAAGGACTGAATCTCCAGAGACAAGCGCACGTGGATGCCAAGTCCCTGGAAGCCCCCATCGGTCTGGAGGAACTTTGTGTAGCCCCGAGTCTGCTTTCATGTGCAAAAGCACCTGATGGGGATGGCTTTCCCCCTGAGTTTTATCAGGCATTCTCAGGGACGATCATGCAGGGTCTCCTGGAAGTCCCGCTGGAGGCATGTGAGAGAGGTATGCTGCCCCCATCCATGAGGGAGGGTGAAATCTGCATGCTCCTCAAGCCAGGTGGTATTGAGTATGATCCAGCCTCATATCGGCAACTTGATTAACGCGGATTTTAAAATCCTGTGTAAACTACTTGCTGGCTGCTTGGTGCTCCATATGTCACACCTGGTCCATGAGGACCAGTGCAGGTTTATACCTGGCCAGAACACCGGCATGAATCTGTGACGTCTGGCCATATACTCCATGAAGTGGAACACCGGGATGAGGACCTGGCATTGGTCTCTACTGACCTAGTAAGGTTTTTGATACAGTGGACTGGTGCTATTTACTCGAAGTGCTGAGAGTTATGGGCTTTGGTCCTCCATTTCGGGGCTGAGTCTAATTACTATTCACCGCTCCCAGCGCCAGAGGCGTGTGGTGTCATAGTCGGTCGGTGGCATGGTATTTGGAGCGGGGGACGCCACAGGGTTGCCCTCCTCGCCGCTTCTGTTTGCATTAGCAATTGAACCCCAGCCGATCTGGGCACGTCAGAAAATGTTGAATTGGGGCATACGTCTGGGGGAATTCCGTCACCTGATCTCACTTTACGCAGATGACACATTATTTTATATTACCTCTGACAGATGGCATTGCCTATGCTGTTGCAACTCTTGGATGAGTTTGGAGGTCTGTCTGGGCTCCGTCTTAATAGGCGTAAACTTCTCCTATTTCCACTGGCTTCTTTGGTAGGTACACCGTTGGATAGCCTCCCAAGCCTGCCTGGGATTGCATTGGGAGTTGGGACACTTCCGGTACTTGGGGATATAGGTGGCCCATTCCGAGACACAGCAGTTATGCCTTAATATGGCTAGGGTATTGGATGCCCTGCAGAAGTCGGTGGCTTTTTGGAACACGCTGCAACTATCACTGATAGGCAGACTAGCTGAGTCGAAGATGGTATTGTTACCGCAATGCATATATACTCTGCAGAACCTGCCATGTCCCATACCCAGGACGGTATTTAAGCAGATGAATTCTGTGCTTCTTTCATTATTGTGGGCATGTCGTCGGAGCAAGGTGGCCTTGAACACCTTACCCCGACGATACGAAGAGGGGGGCTTGGAAGTGCCTAATCTTGACATGTACTATTGTGTCACACACCTGCAGCAAGCGGACAGATGGCTGACTGAGGGTGATAACTGGGAATAGCGCCTACTGATGGGATTGATGGCAGCAGATCAATTATCAGTGGTGCTGATGGAGGGTGCGGGAGTGGCTAAGGATCTACACTATATTGTTCAACACACAGCGGACATATGGCAACGTTATGTTGAAGTGGTCCTGAAGCGTGCCCCCTTTCACCGAGAACTCTTGGTCTGGATACTAGCTCCAGTGCGGCAGCTGATGCACGATATGTCTTTTCAGGCATAGAGGGATGGTGGTTGTGCACTGTTGGGGGAGCTGTACCCAGGCACATTTTTACATAACATGTGAGGCCTTTGCAGTGGGACTTGGGTATTTCTTGCATCATTCTGGACTGACCAAGATGGCTAAATTGACATGGCCCACATTTCCTCCTGCACCACCGTTCACACACACATTAGATGTTTTACTGACCTGCGGTGTGGGTCCTCATTTGATTACACTACTCTATAGTGTGATGAGAATAGATGCGGCGAGTACGCCAGTCTGAGCACTTGAAGCATGGGACACTGATCTGGACACCCCGTTAGATGGCAGAACGCCGACAGCTATTTGTGAACTCACACACACTGTGTCCTGCAATGCCCGCTTCAAGCTGGTGCACTATAATTTCCTCCACAGAACATATAATACTCCAAAGAGCCTCCACTGCATATCCCGCACATGGCCAGACAGTTGCCCAGAATGGATTATTAGCAGGGCAGACTTCCTGCATCTAGCATGGTGGTGTCGATCGATATAAGACTTTTGGGCAGAGGTGGTGACAGACTTAAAGAGGACTACACGCTTACGACTAGACTGCATACTATTACTCTGCTTGTTGGGATATGTCAGCAGTCCCAAAAGACATAAAATTGCCTACAAATTTCTGCAATTGGCGTTGGTCCTGGCCAAGGGCATAGTGGCCATCACCTGGATGGGTCAGAGTGCCCCCAGGTCTGAGCAATGGTACAGAGACATACAAGAGTAGATGCTGGCTGAGGAGGTGCACATGAAACTGAGCAGTCATGACGAAAAACTGGAGGAAGATATCCAGGCCTGGAGGGATGTGTGTGATGTGTTCTTAGACCCACAGGCGGGAATGGGGTTGGATGAAAGTGATGATATGGATATCATTGTAGATGATGATATTGATCGGGGTAAGGGAGGGGACTGCTCCTAGTTGTACGTGTTCTGCTCATCAATGTGAGCTTGGTGTGTCACTAGGCAAAGGGGTGTGGTGAAGATGATGCAATCAGAAGTCGATTGGATTCCTGTTTGTGCACTTTCTCAAGCATCACCATGTACTGTACAGAGTCCTAACATTACTGCTGCTATTTGTTACAAAAAACTGAAAAATAAAGGTTTAAAAAAAAACATATCCATGTTATATGCTTCATGTGAGAAAGGACAAGCCAGCTGAAAGACTTCTAGTTTACAGATATGGGTGGAATTCTTCAGTCATTAAGACCTATTGATACGTGGTCCTTGTACATAAATGTCATTAGTGGGGGGCGTGGCCAAGATGGCGGTCGGATGAGACGTGCCTCTGAGTCTCTCCGACACCGCCGTCATTCAGCAACTTCATAGCCCCCTCCCGCCGGACACCAGTGCTGGGGAGACACGCCAGAGCCCGCAGAGAACCCATGCGGTGATGGGGGACAGCACTAAAGATCGCAAGACACCGCCCTGAGCCTTGAGACAGGGATGAGAGAGAGGAAGAGCAGCCTAGCGCCAGCGGCGGAGTGGACGAGGACGACCACCCATCCACGGGCTGAGGGCGGACCCCCGCATGACACCTCCTCTGTGCCTGCAGAGGTGGAAGAATTTGCAGGCAGCTCGTGAAGAGGCCCGGCAATCATCGAAGAGGAGTGGTAAGAGGGCGCGAGTGGCTCAGCTGCTTCCAAACAGGACAGTGATATGGGAGGTGGGAGGCAGCTGGCGCAGTGGCAAGCCCCTACCTGCCACGGAGCATCCCGCAACACGAGACGGAGCACTGGTGAAAACGACTCCTCCCTCTCCCGCAGTTAAGGGGTCAACACCCCCAGCAAAGGCTCAAGCACACGGCGGTATGCGGGACATAGCCTTCAAAGAGAGAAGGGCAGGCTGCCGCGAACCCTAGTCAACACGAAGGGGCACAGAAACAAACAACCCCTACCTCTTCTGCGCACAAAAGGGACACTACCTCAAGAGCAGATCCAGGCACCCATAGAAGAGTCCAAAGCAGGCCGCCGCGGACGCTGAGCGGTGCAAAGGCACACTGAAGCACACGGCTCCAGCATCTTCCACACGCGCAGGGACAATATCCCCAGTGAAGGCCAGAGGCAAAAGCGGGGCACATGTGGCAGGCCCAATAGGGTACAGGGCAGACCACCCCCTGTGGGAGCCAGCGGGGGCGGGAGGAGAGTAGACAAGACCGATCTAGGCTCTCACTCCCCCCACCCCCAGAAAACAGAGGCCTAATAACTGGGGCCATTGAAATCGACCTGGGGTCAACAGCCCCTCCAGCACCCACAAATGAAGAAACGGTTCGACTGTGACGGAACACACCGATATGGCCCACCCACATTAGGAAGATAGAAACAGAAGGCAGCAGCAAGAGATACGGCCCAAACGGTTGGACAGCAGAGACGACTGGATACGCCGGGAGTGGGCAGACAGAGCGACATCCCACCGGACAGGGCAGACAGTGGTAAGAGGTGTACGAGGAAGAGTAAATTCCAGGTCCAGGGGTGGCTGTGACGGAGGGGCACTGGTGAATTCCAGGGACTCACACAAAGAGACCAGGCAAGGTGCCGCGCGAAGAAGGGGTCGGGAGTGAAGCACCAGCAGACAGCCAACTTACGGTATGAGAGTGCCCAGAAGAAGCTCACCCTCACCTGTAGGGCCTGGGAAGTTAGCTTACCACAGCCCGAAAGAGCAATGCACAATAGTGCACTGAGGATAAAAGGCGCGCAGTAGGAGGCCCAGAGGTGTGTTGAGCGTAAAGACGGGGCAAACTGAGAGGAGCCAGGACCCGACCCTATCCCCGCCTACAAGACCCAGAAGACCCAAAACATGGCAGCGGCGCGTTCCAAGAAGATTCGCTCATTAAAGTACATGCTTATGAAACAGCCCATTCTTGGGACGCCATCTAGACCATCCCTGAGTGAGGCTGGACAACAAGACGGGGCAGAGGAAGCAGATGGCCCTACCACGGAGGCATTTATGACCTCACTTTTCACTTCCCTCTGGGAAGATCTCCAAGCAATGCAGGTGCAGCTCTCCTCGGACCTGAAAGAAGTGCGCAGGGATCTAGAAAAAGTGGGGGAGTGCGTCGCGGCTTTGGAGGATCGGGAGTCTGGCAGGGAAGAAGAGATGAACCTGATGCAGCAGGAGATCCTCCGCCTGGGAGAACAGCACAGAGTTGCAGGCACAAACAGAGGATCTGGAAAACAGATCGAGACAAAATGATGTACGCATTAGAGGAATACTAGCTCAAGCGGAAGGGCACGACATACGGGCCTTTGTCCTTGCACTGTTTCAGCACATCCTGGTATGCGAAGACAACACAGATATACAAATAGACCATGTCCACCGAGTTGGCCTGCAAAGAGGAGGGAATGCTCCCCCGGTGGACATCCTGGCATGCGTACATGACTTCCAAATCAAAGAATCCCTTATCCGCCGAGCCAGGGAGGCCCACCCTGTCCAATTCCATGGTCATACGCCAACGCTCTACCACAACCTATCAATGACCACTCTTCACAAGCGGAGGGAATTTCGTCCCATCACGACCCACCTCAGGGAGAAATGGATAACGTATTCCTGGGGGCACCCCTTTCGTATAATTTTCCGCTACGACGGGAAGCTGCAACAGCTGAGATTCCTGAAAGAAGCACAGGAGATCCTGGGCCTTCAGGAAGAAAGTCCACAGGAAGAGGGCTGTGAACCCCCTGTGAGTGCTCACCACAAGCAAAATTGCTGGCTCAAAGTTGGGAAACCCTCCTCGAATCATAAACCGGACTCAGCTATGATGGCAAAGGAAAGACAAGCGTTGCTTACTGTGCTCTCTGGTTCACTAGGGCTGCGAGACCCCACTTGAACTATTACAGCGCCGGCAGGAGGATCCTATACGGGCGGAGTCAGAAAGACGAACTCGCTCTACAACCGCTCCTGCACGATATCTGCCTTGGAGGAACTCCCAAGAGGTGGAGGAGCTAGAGACCCTAGTGACACTGACAGGTCGACGTCCTACTCAAGATCTCCTACATTGATGAACTGATGTCTGTACTAGTTCTATAAAATGTTCACATGAACTGTTTAGTTTGGGGTTTATGGGGTTTCTCTCTATTGTTCTGTTTCTGCCTTTCTTCTTTTTCCTTCGCACCAGTTTTACGCAGGGCTTTGCAGCAGTAGCACGAAGTGAAGTCTCAAGGCCTAGCAAACCTTTGTCTTCACTATCCCCGTAGGTGCAGCGCTGTGCATACAACCCAATACGTGAGCCATGCCAAGAGACATGAAAGTCGTGAGCCTCAATGTCCGAGGCCTCAATCACCCAGTGAAACGTGCAGCGATCCTGTCCCTGCTTGAGCAATCAGAGGGGGACATATGCTTATTGTAAGAAACACATTTACTTTCAAAGGACACGGCACGCATACGCTCCCGATTGTTCCCCCTCCAGTTCTGGTCCTCAGGCCCTGCAAAAAAGAATGGAGTAGCCGTTCTCCTGGAAATTCACCGGCAAGATAACTTCAACAGTAGCAGAGATAAAGGGGCGCCTCTTCGCCTCTTAGCGGTCAGAGTACTATGGGGCTCCACCTCCAGGAACCTTTTATCATCAATGCACTGACTGCAGTTCTCACGTCCCCGGACTCAGCAGTCCTAGTGGGAGAGGACTTCAGCTTGGTTATGGACCCCACGTTGGATCGCTCATGCCAGCACTCTGGTACCTTCACAACTGATGACTTGCATTGGCTGGCAGAGAGTGGTCTCCTTGATACTTGGCGCCGTCAACACCCAGCGACACGAGACTATACCTTTTATTCAGCGGCACATAAATCATATGCGCGTATTGACCACTTTTTCACATCACCCTCGCTGGTGTCTAGAGTCAGAGATGCTACCATCGAACCAAGATCCCCTTCGGACCATGCCATGATTACGATTACGGTTCAGGCGGACAACTCTCGCCGAGCGCTTCTCAATGGCTGCCTCGCGAGAGGCTATTGCAATCCCCGTTCATTAGCATAAATGCGTATAGCACTGCTGGATTATCTCCGTACCAATACGTAGGAAATACCTCTTTGGCAGTGGTCTGGGAAGCGTTGAAGCTAGTGATGCAGGGGGATGTTATTGCGGTATCTGCGGCCAAGAACCGACTGCGATGGGAGAAACGCCGGCAGCTGGAACAAGAGGTTGCAGAAATAGAGGCCATACACAAACACACGGGGCACCTAGAGTCTGGAGAGAGCTGGAAAAGAAGAGGCTCTCATTGAAATGTATAGACGTGGACAGGGCAAAATATGCCCTTCTTATACTCTGACATAAGTTCTACTTGAGCAGCGACGGGTGCAGGCGTATGCTCGCACATAGGCTCCGAGCTAAGACAGTAGCTGCCTCAGTCGCATCGGTCAAACAGGCCTCAAGGGAGGAAGTACACTCAGATGGGCACATTGTAGAGGCATTCTATCAGAACCTATACTCAGATTCGGACACTCCCCATAGTGATGCGAGCACCTACCTACAAAGGAGTCCCGTTACCAGCTTGCCGGAAGCAATTGCATCCCAATTAGATCAACCGATACAGATTGAGGAGGTAATTGCAACGAAATGCGTGCCTCAAGACACATAAAACGCCGGGTCCGGACCGCTTCACGGCACAATTCTATAAAGCCTTTTGCCAGGAACTAGCCCCTCTTCTGACTCGATTATTTAATTCCTTCCTCGAGACAGGAACACTCACAGAATCCATGAGGAAGCATCAATCTTGGTGATCCTTAAACCATCGAAGGATCCCAGGGACTGTGGGTCATATCATCCCATATCCTTATTCAATGTCGATGCCAAGCTCTTTGCAGGAATACTGGCGGCCCATCTGAATCCTCTTATGCCAGGCATAGTGGATCCAGGCCAAGCTGGCTTTATCCCAACAAGACAAGGGGGGGCAACACCAAGACTACTACACCTCATGGATATCATACACAGGTCCTGTAAGAAAGCGGTGCTGCTATCCATTGACGCCGAAAAAGCGTTTGATCGCGTCCAATGGGCTTACCTCTTCGATGTGCTGCACCATTTCGGATTTGGGGAAGCATTTATTAAATGGATAAGATGCATATACCGCACCCCGAGAGCTTCCGTCCGAGTCAATGGAACGTCCTCAATCACGTTTCCCGATAGCCCGAGGCACCCACCAGGGGTGCCCGATTTCCCCCCTTCTTTTTGAGCTCTACATGGAGCCAATGGCGCAGCGCATCCGAGATAACCCACGGATCGAGGGTATCCAGTTTGGAGCAGATACTCACACTATTCGTTTATATGCGGATGATATTATTCCATCGCTGGCGAAGCCAATGACATAACTGCCAGCTTTACTAGACAAGCTGCAGGTCTTCGGGGAAATCTCGGGATTCAAAGTCAATCTGAATAATTCGCAAATCCTGAACCTATCAGTTCCCTCCCTCCACAAAGAGACGCTGCAAACCCGTTTCTCCTTGAATTGGGCGTCGCACTCTTTATTATATCTGGGTATCCTACTTGCCCCTACCATTCCAAAGAACCTGGAAATAAACTATACACCACTCATTGACCAGACGCATAAAGCCCTAGACTCCTGGAGTCGCTTGAGGCTGGTCTGGTTTGGGTGTATAGCAGCGGTCAAGATGACAGTACTTCCGCGCATACTCTACATCTTCCAAACTTTGCCGCTTGTCCCGCCACCAAAGACACTTCGCACACAACAACTTGCTATTAATAAGTTTGTCTGGGGGGGTAAGAAGCTGCGTCTCCCGGTGTCTCAACTAGCACAGCCCAAAAGGGAAGGCGGCCTGGGGCTTCCCTTGGTCCACTGCTACCTACAGGCGGCTCACCTCTGCTATTTAGTGGAATGGAACCACCTTCTCTCTGAAAAACATTGGTCCTTCATGTATCAGATGGTCACGGGGTAAATATCTGGAGGGAGGCATGGCTTCCGCGCAAACTTAGGGCATGGGGTCTATAATCCTCCCCTGTAACATCACTGACACTAAAAGTGTTGGATAGAGTAGCCCTGGAGAAAGGCCTGACGTTGTTCCCCTCCCCGATGTCCCCGATAGTTGACAACCCTGACTTCCCACCGGGGTGCAGCTCAGAAGTGTTTAGTAGGTGTCAGGAACAAGGATGCAAATGAGTGGGGTCTCTGTTTGACTCCAAGGGGATCATCCCTTTCGAACAACTTCAACAAGAATACTCACTTCCCCAGGCTGATGCATTTCACTATCTCCAACTGAGACACTGGGTGACCACCTCTCAGTATAGGAAGGCGGCTTCCTGCCCGCTTACCGTCTTCAAAAATGGCTGGTCCGCAAAGAGGCTGACAAGCACCTCATCTCTGAACTCCAGGAGATGCTATCCAAGGGGAAAGACGGGCGTAAAACCAAGAGCCAATTGTGATGGGAAGAGGAACTGGGACACGTTCTCTCAGATAAAGAATGGGCAGACATTCACTATAGAGCACATCACACTGCGCATAGCGTTTCTGGGACAGAGACAGCTTACAAGCTAGCAGCCTACTGGTACCTCACATCTGCAAGCATCCACAAGTGGGACAAAGGACGGTCGGAGAAGTGCTGGAGGGGGTGCGGACAAACTGGTTCACTGGTGCATTTGCTGTGGCACTGCCCAAAACTGTTGCGCTTCTGGGAGCAAATACTGGACAATATAGACACAGCATTTGACACCACTATCCTGCGCTTCCCGGCATATACCATCTAAGGTCTCCAGAACCCTCTGATTTTCCCCTTGCGATCCCTGCTGGGCCGACAAATGGCCCAAGCGCTGCTTAATGCGCAGAAAGTGATTCTGGCTCTATGGGGGACTATGACCATCCCCAATCACACAGCATGATTACACAAACTATAGTTAGCACTAGCAATGGAGCGCATGTCCCTAGTAGCAGAGAATAGATGGGAGGCCTACGCAGAGCTATGCGCCCCCTTTATTCGGATCCTCTTGATGGAATTCCGGGAGGTCACATTCCCCAAATACATGCAAATATTGCAATTACTACCCGCACAAGGCGAGGGTTCACTAGTAACCCCCCCATGTAGAAACTGAATGCCAACAAAACAATTAAATGATTGCTCACTACTCACAGCTTATAGCAGATAGGCTTCTAGTGCAGGGGACTAGGAGGGAGGAGGGTGGAGGAGAAGGGAGGGGGGAGTTAAGCTATTAGTTTCCTTCTTGTAGTTTTGTTATCAATATTGAACTATCCTTCTTTCGCTGCCGGCCTCCGGGTTGTGGGCGCATAGCTGTGTATGGCTCTCCTACATGATATACGCTGCCGGTCACTGGTTGTAGGCACTCAGCTGTGTTAACTGCTCTACGGATCTGCATTAATAAACAGAATTGTTCCATAAATGTCATTAGTGATTACCTCATGACTTTGCTTTGATAAATGCCTTGGTGTGTATGACCGGTTTGTGTACTCAGTCCATGATAGCTCCTAGTTAAAAGTTGATGAATGCCCAGCTGGGATTGCTCAGTCAATGATGCCACCTCCTGATCAGCTCATAGAGCATGCCCCGTCGTCTCAGCATTTTAAGTCGTTGCCCCATTGATGAGAAGACTATGGCCAAGAATAGTCCAAACCTGCCAGTGGTCATGAGAACTGTGGTCAGGAGAACTACATCCTTGATGAACTATGCAGTCTCAGTGACCATGATACCACTGAGTAGTCAGAGTTCAAAGTACCCATATTCACTTCATGAAGATTCTTGCACGGTAGTAAGAACCATTGCATGTCATCGTTATGCATTTTCAATGACAACAAAATAATATGAAATCATCAGCCTAGTCTGAAATACAAGGACAATACCTGCATAGCGTGTATGTCTTGTTTTATTTACATTATTTACACTTCTTTCAGTTTGGCAGCAACACAGAAATTGATTAAATGTATATTTTATTTTCATTTTGAATCAACAAAATGTTTTACTGTGCTTGTGTTGAAGTAATATAATAAACCAATCACGTTGTAAAATTACTAATTTTGTCTAGAGCATTTGCCATAACTCTTCCACAAGCATTCAATCTTTGTGGAAATGTTTTTACCAATTTAGTTTTATAAATGAGAGTACAACGTTTTGGACATTTACAAAAAAATCTCTTTATTTTTCATAGTGTTTCTTCAGGAAATACCTATGAGTCTCTTATAGGCAGACAAAGCAATTCCTAGGTGAATAGAAGAAGAAGACATCCGTGCTGTTATTGTAATAGGATAGCCACATAGGATTTGTATTCTCTATTAGGACTAGTGTCCCATAAATAAGTGAGCATATCACACCCATGAGATGAAGCAATACAGATCCTAAAAGAAAAGATGTGGGCCATAAAACAACGTTGCAGGTTAAGACTAGTGACAGATTAGGAAAGAGTAGAGAGAGTCGCAAACTTTACTAGGCTATAATCATCTATTTACACTTTGAACTGATTACCCATAAAGTAATATCATGCAAGAACTTGCTCCTTAAGAGTTTGTATGCATTCTAGTGCTGTAAATGAAAAACAAATATTAATAGAGGATGAATGTGGGTAATAAAGGGGTGGATCCAAGAGGGATAGAGTAACAGAGGACAGCGTCATGATGAAGGGTGATTACATGAGTAGGACCATAGGTAATACATGTATGTTGATGATCTGCCATGATATAGGCATTGTCTTTACAAATATAACAAAACTTACCCACTCCCTCCCCTATCCTCCAACCCTTTCGATCTTGTCTTAGCAATTTGTTTTGTCGCGCTATTATTGAAAGCTGGGATCATGACTTTAATTTCATACCCACATTGCTTATGTTCTTGTGCTCATTGGCAAATATAGCAAATACTTCAAGTCTGTTAAACTGGGTGAGATTATGTAACAAGTTGAATTATTAATTTGCGAGGTGGTCACACCACCAACTCAATACGGTACCATCTTGTTAAGATACAACATAGTTTACTGGGAAAACTCTGTTCAACTGTTTGTAGCAATGGCAACAGTAGAAGTCTTTTCCCTGCAGAAATGTGTGATGGGTTGAACCAGTATCAAACAACAAAGTCAAGAAAAAAACACAGTAAAAGTCAAAAACCAATTTAGAAAAATAAAAACAAATTAATAAGCTAAAATAAACACAGCAATGCTTATAATAGTATTACGAGAAACAAAAGGCATACATTCTTACTATTTCTAAGTCAGAAAAACAGCCATAGAAATAATAAAGTTATAAAATTCAATCTTAGTCTATGTGCATTACCAAGTGAGTCCACCTCAGGCCACTCTTGCAGCAAACACAAAAATAAGATAAAGTTACCAACAAACTGTGCTGCATCACAGAAGATGAAAGAGGAGAGTCAATATACACAAATGCTTTCAATCTTCCTGGCACTCTTCTGGGGAACTCTAGTGATTGCTCCAAAGGCGAGATAGACCTCTCAGTCTGTGCCTCTTGCTACAGCCAAGAGTCCCAGTTTCTTAAAGACACTGGGGAAAGTCACTCCTGGTCTCCTCCATAGCTTGACCTTCCAGAGAAGGCTCCTAGGGCCCACTTCTCTCTCAGCTAGGGGTTCCTCAGGGCCCAGTACAGTTCATTTCCAATTGGGCAGCTGGTTCTCCTACACAGGATGGATCCCATGGTTATCCTTTTGTATCCCTGAGGCAGTGCAAGAGACCAGCTAATTTACACTTGTACAATCCACAGCTCAACATGTGCATGCATCCTACATGCCATAGTGCTCAAGATTTCCTGTGCTGAATACCACCTTTTCTTAATGAGGATGTATCATAATACAATCAGCCCGTTTTAAATCATTAAACATTACATGTATGTGATCTGATGCCATTAATGATACGATAATAAAAGCAATGATAAGAGCGTGCAGCAAATTTACCATGACCCTCCACAGAATTGCTGCAGGAAAGTAAACCATCCTAATATTGAATCAATAGATGCGATTAGATCCGAACAAAATAGAACTGTGAAAGTAAGTTTGTTTGAGTCCATAGGTGTGTATTGCACTTGCATTGTAGTATATCTGCCATTTTGTTATATAATCACTCTCATGAGACCTAATCGTATTTGCTCTTCCAGTGTGGTCAGAACATCATTATGGGTGAGGGTGTTAAGGGGGTGAAGTGAGAAGGCTTCTTCTGCAGAAGCATCTATTACCACAGAGTCCATAAAATGTTTTTAAATGTAAGCATTATTGCAAATCCTTTTATTGCATTGCATTTGTTCTACTTTTATAGGTAAAACACCTTCCAATCAGATGTGTACAGCAGCAGATGTGTGAAGTTGGACGTTCATCAGCTTCCTGCCACTATGGTGCTGGGACAGCTATAGGCGATTTGTCATCATTGGCAATAAACACCTGAAATACGTTGTCCCTTGCCCAAGTTACTGCTACCTTCCCTGTGCTCCCACCTTTCCATATGTAGTACAGTTCCCTCAGTAGATCATGCGTTTTCTCCACCATATAATACTAAGCCTTCCACTCAATTTCCAATTCATTGCTAAACACCATCTAGCCGGCACTAGCATGAGATCAAAAATGTAGGTCACAGCATAAGACACAACGAACATACCTCTGGTATCAGCAGGTCTTCTCTACTGGTAACTATGTGTACAAGTTCAAAACTGCACCCCACTAACTCATCATTCCCTTGCTATGTGATAGAAATCTGCTCCACTGTGTCCACAAGTCGGGGACGGAGCATTAAAGTTAGGGTAAATTTCTCTATCAAAGCCTCTGGCAAAGAGTTCCATAATCAATGAAAACATCAGGAGAGAGGGGGCACCCCAGTTGCGTGCCCCTCGTTACGTAACAGAGCATGGTTCTGACATATTCTACCTCTGCTCACTCTTCTCAATGGCTGAGTATGCAAGCTAGGAAATCCATTTCATTAAACTGTTTCCAAAGCCCGGCTGTCTTATTACAGCAAATTTATACCGCTGCAAATGGAATTGAACTTTTTTTTTAGATCTCTTGTTAATATTGCGGATTGGGGAAACGGGTTTGGAACAGCCTCCCAGACAACGAACAGTCATCAAATATTGTTAGGTGATGTGCTACAACATGCAACAAACCCACTCTAGTCAGGGTGAATGATTGATGGCAAATGACCAATTTATTGGTTTGCTATGGTCTTGGTAAGAATTGTATAATCAATGTTCAGCATAGACCGAGCACTAAAGGATGTTCTATACAACAGATCATTCCATTTGGGCAGAGAGACAATCAGCGCTCCCTCCATCAAGCAAGGTAGCACTCCTTTTTCTATAGCAGCTGTTCACATATAAATCAATCTGGGACCTAATAGGTCCACATATGTTGTAAAAAATTCTACTGTCAGCCCATTAACACCTAGAGTCTTACCTCTGGCCAATTCAGATATTGCCTTTCTCACCTCTTGGATGGTTACCGGAGCCTCTAGAGCTTCAATGTGTACTGGAAAAATATGGAGTCCAACCTTCGGCCTTTTGATACAGTCGTCCAATGACATCTGGTACCGCTGCATTTTCCCTATATAAGTCAGTATAGTAATCTAGGAATACTTGATTGATCTCCTGATGAATGTAAACTACTCCAACTGGTCCCATTGAGAATTCTGGAAATTAAAGATCTTCTGAAATCTGGTCTGAGCAGCCAAGCCAGTAATCTCCTAGCTTTATCAACTTCGACATGTCTCATACCCATTGGAGGACTTTATGGACTATGCTATGTGTCTCTTAACCATGTATGCTTTATAATCCAGACAGTGCAGATTTTCTAACAAGATTACGTGCATTTACCCTCCCATGGCTGAATACCTCCCTGATTGTGAGGTTATGCCCAATCCTCATTTCCACAGTTTGATCTTTCTAAGGAATTCCTCCAGTGCAAAAAACTCCTTTTCCAGTTCCTTTCGAATTTCAGCTGAAGTTCCAAAGCAATGGCCCCTTATCACTTCCTTATACATGACCAATTCTAATAATGGATCTGAAACAATCGTGCTGTTTTTAGAAAAGTAGTGTCATATCTTAATGCACTTGTATGCTGGATCTTCCTATGTTGGTACATGGAGGTACCATGAAGGGATGCGATTGATTGTCCTGCACCCATTCATACCTACCAAAAGGGGATTGTGATCAGAAATGGTTCTGGAAAGTTATTCAATATGTACAGCAGACGAAGGCAGGTAGGACACTACATATAATCCAGACACACATTAGGGTCAAGTATAGAGAAACAGAAGAAAGAATTCCCAAAGAACTGGATTATGCAGCATCCAGGAATTTACCAAAACCCACTCGGAAACCAATTGCCATAAGGCTTGGGACTGCTGGAGAGAAGGTATGGGAAGGGTAATATCTGTCCATTGCTACACAGCATAGACCATAACAATGCCCTCCTAGTTCATCAATGGGTGTGAAATATTGGCTACTATGGGGGCTAATGCTGCAAACAAATGCAAGCCTGGTGGTACCTGATGCACGCACACTAGCCTGCAATGTGTCTCCCCTGTACAACATACCATCTGCCATAATACAGCGCATATTCTGTTCAATGTAAGATTCAGTTCCACATCCTCAATGAACAAGGAATGGAGTGCTTCATAGAGTACTCAGATAGCTACTGTGCAACCAGGGCAGGAGTCTGCCTAACAGCTAGTCTCCAACAAGTGAGGGGACATCATCTGAGAGTGGATCTCTTGCTGGAGAAGCTATGCTGCTGTTCTGAAGCACCTATTAGCTGAACAGCCTGCTGAAAGAAGCAAGGAGCCTGCCAACCCTGCAGGAAGAGTGACGGTCTAGGAGAAACGAGGAGAAGCAGGTCCCAGGTGTCTGTGAAATACCCAAAAGACAGGATTAAGGATGGTGATCTGCTGTCTGCAGTGTCAGCGGCCCCTTAATTTCCCCACACTAAGTCTTGGCAGGAACAGAACGTACCTGTGAACTCAATTGTTAATCCCCAGTCAGGGCAGTTTTTTGTGTGTCAGATTCGGCTTGTGTACAGATGCAACTGCCAGCTGACAATACAACCTGTGATCAGCACAGTCTACAACCTAAACCTCATGATCAGCCTTGTGCATGACCGCATTGAACAGTTTTTGATTGGCCTGTGCTTGGCCAGGACAGCCCATAGTAGCCAGAAGAGCTCAAGTGCCCATTGTCACTAGCCCGTGTAGGGCTACATCTGCCAAAGTCGTGACCAGCCAGAAGAGGCTGCACCAGCTTGGTGTCATCTGGCACTATGGGGCTCAGCAAGGAATTGCTAGCTTTGGCATGGACCAATTGTCGCGGCAAAGTGGATCCAACAGGACTATTCCATTGCTGAGTGGTAAGAATGTGAACTGTGACTCTGAGAACTGAGCACACCTATTCGTGAGTAACAAAGACTGCACCAGATCGGGAGAAAGCAGGGCGAGGTGCAGCACTGTCTGCATAGCGCCCAGAGACACTAAATTGCATTCTGTTTAAGCAGTGTGCAGTATTATGTTCAGGTGTGTAAAAAAGTACTTTTCTTTCTATAAAGTTAAGCACTCAGCTGGACATTCTTTTAATGAGTTGTTGCTGGATTGTTGAGCTCTGAGCTGGAGCACCCCCACACTACCTACCCAAGGAGCTGTGACTACTCACCATCACTACCACGGATAGTCACGTGCTGCAGTAGTTGCACCTCAATCTACATGGTTTATACTCAGTAGCCCCTATTTGCACTGTGGCTCCCAGACAAGGTTAGATACATTGCCTTAATGACAGAATATTAAAATATCTCAGTTTGTCTTTAGATATACACGTCAAACTGCATCCGTACAGGCATCTATGACACCTACATTTCAATGCTATTTTTTGATCTCCGTTCTTGTATAATTATGTACCATGAATTAATTGTGTTTTAGGTTTTTAAATTTGGTATTAAATAAAAGCTTTTCATATTTGCCTAAAAGGAAATCTTTTCAGATGTTGATTTTTTCCCCCAAAAGAGGCGTTTGTGGGTAGGAGCATATCTTTACGGGATCATAAATCTGTCTCATTAGTAAATAAAAAGAGTAATGTTGGTATGTATTATTTTGCTTGTGGAGGCCAGTATTGTGGTTCATACGTATGCACTAGAAGGTCTAGGTGAATCTGAAAAATCTGATGGGTTTCAGTTAGACAATCTCAGTCTGGTGTGATTTATGCTGTTAGAGGATCTTTTATTTGAACTAACAAGTAACATACCTTGATTGTTATGGGCAAATTATGAAGTACAAGACTTAGGAACTCAATGACGGTGAAAAAAGAAATTAAAATGTCATGTTTTGCTCAGTGGTTCCATTCGAATATAAGGAGAGTCGATGAATGCTTTTTAGGGTTGTTTTCTATAAAAGAAAATGCATGCAATTTAAAGCTGTTGCAAAAAATGCAGAAGAAAAAGGACAGCAAGTTAGCCTGTAGGACATGTCTGAGTGTGGATGGGTGAAGGTAGACTTGCTGTCTTCAGCACATCCATGTAGTGGACGACGATTTGGCTGTATTTTCCGGGGTCTGGTTCCACTTTGCATTCTATTTTTCCTGTCTCGGGTGTGTGGCCCATTTCTACCGATTGAAAGTTTTGGGAGAGACTAGAGGAGGAGCCGCTTTCAGGGTAATGCTTAGGCACTGAAGTGTCTCTGCGCATTAACAACGCAAGATAATGCAATAAGCAGATGCCTCCTATTCACAACCAGGGCTACAGGTCTCTCCACAAATGGGTCCCAGTGTCCTATGACTAAGTGTGAAGTGTCAACAGACAATATGTAATAACAAAACATCTACTAATGTGATCGCTAGAAAGCTTAACAAATAAACCATGCCCTGATAAATGCACTGTGCTGTCCTACCAGGGTCGGACTGGAATCCCAATTAGGTCCGGCAGTCCCAAAAAAAGTGGCCCAAGTTCACGTATCGTCCCCATTCATGAAAAATCATTTGGTTATTCTCATTGGACTCATTTTTGTTTGGTAACTTAATCATTTTAAAGCCGATATAACCAGTAAGATGGGTGAAAACGAGAAGCTCTGCGTTTTTGGCCTAGCGATCGAGGTGAAATAAAATGACCCAAGGGCCACAAGATTTGACCTGGCTATGGTTGTCACCTGGCTGTTTTTTACCAGCATGATTTTAATATCCTGGCCGGTACGAAAATAAAGAAAATCACCCCAAGTCGGTATTTTGAACTCTGATCGATATGTATTTTAAACAGTCAAGGTAGGGTGAAAGCACTTTAAAATGTGTTCTAAAGCTGCTTTATTCATCTATGCCTAATAATTAAACTAAACAAGAACAGAAAAGCCATGTTAAAAAAACATACAGACGTTTTTATATATAAAGTGCTCTTTAATGATCATGCTCCGTCCTTTGCAGAATCTTAAAACATAAATAAATTGCCTTTTTTATTGCTTTTTGGTAGTTTTTTGTAGAGTGAGCTTCGGTCAAGGGCATTGGAGTGATTTACATGAGCACCAGTTACACTACACAAGATCAAATTTATTTTACTTTAGGCAAAGGGAGATTAAGTGGTTTGCCCAGAATCACAGGATGTTGAGGCGACGACGGGACTGGAACCACTTTTCCCAATTCCAAAGCTGCTGCTTTGGCCCCAACACTACGTCCTCTGTAGTTTAATAAAGGCTTAATAAAGGTTGCCTCACAACGAGGCTTTGCAAATACAAACACACCGAGTAAGGCCTGAAAGACATTGGAGCCGAGGTGACAACACCTGGCCCCCAGTGGGGCCGACGCCGCTTCTCTTACTTCATCCCCTTCCCAGCCCACCATAGCCTCAGGGCAATGGCCTAGGGGAGGGGTGAAGGAAAAGCGCTCCATGGGGGCTCAGATGTAGATGGCCCATGACCATAAGATCACCTGGCCCCCCAGCAAGATCACTGTATACTCCCACCCTCTCTCTCTCAACCACCATTGCCTGAATGCGATGGCCTGGTGGGGGAGGGGTCAGGAGACAGACACTGTTTCTGGGCCAGGTCGGCCCCACAAAGGGGCCGAGACGAGAATATCCCAACGGTCAGAGCAACATCTAGCCCCCAGTGAGGCCAATTCTCACACTCACCAACCTCTTTTATCCACCATAGCCTGAAGTGCGATGGCCTGGCAGGGGAGAAATGAAGCAGAGGTATTTAAAAGAACTGCCCACAGGTCACTCTTAGGCATCGGGACATCATCCAATGCCGGATCCCTGCCTTCCCAATCCGACCCTGGCTCTTATGTGTCAAAACACGATGACAACATGAAAGAGACGACAAGAATTCATACGCTTCAAAGTGTTTTGAATCATGATAATTGAAGGTCACAATAAACAGTTGATAACCTGCTTACAGAAATCGTTAATGTTTTTCATATGGTGTACTTAATGATTGAGGTTGTGTGAGGTGAGGCCAAATTACTGTAATGCAACAACATCACCACAGCTGTCCGACCCCCTTCAGAGGGTAGGGGGGAGGCAGTCAGGGGCTACTGGGTCACAACCATGGAGGTTGAGGTCGTTCGCCACTGGTGCCCTGGGGTTCATCCTATGATGGCTCTGCAAACCGAGCCAAGTACACCCCTTTCAAGCTTGACTCTCAGAGCAGACATGGCGAGAAGGCCAAGGTTTCTCAGCGAGGTAGTGGAGGGTGGTGGCAGGAGTTGTGGGGGTGGAATGAGGGGTTCAGGAACTCAGAACTCAACAGGCAAACAACAGACACAATCACATACTCTCCCGCCTAGTGCTATCTTAGTAAAAAGAAAGTTCTTTAATATCACAGCAAAACGAAATAGTATACTGTTCAATAGGACTCAACTATAGGGTTGTAACATCACCTACAATTCCCAGTCAAGCTTCATATCCAATACAATACCCTCTCTCTGTTCTAGGAAGCTCTCCCAATGTCTACTATAACTTATAGAAAAGTGCATACACAGGTATAGATTAGCTATAAGTGCAGTTTACTAATGATTGCTCCAAGGAATAGTTGGTAGAACAGTTCGAACAGTACTTGCTAAAAGAGGTCACACTGCCAACAGTGAGTGTTCTCTGTGCGATCAGTTCACTCCTTAAGTCTCTCACGCTGCAGTCCTGCTTTAATTGCTCACAGAGATGCAGCTTACACAGCACTGGCAGGGGCACTCATTGGACCTGCACCTTCAACATCAGCTCCAGTAATGCTGCACTGTGGTGGCACGGCAGGCTTGCTCAGTGGGTGCTCATCTTTGGCAGGTACGGCCCCTGGACCGGCATCAGGTCAGTGCTCAGTATCGGTAGTCGCAGCCTCCAAATCAATCAATATGGGGTTATTAAGTGCGCTACTCACCCGTGAGGGTCTCAAGGTGCTGAGGGGCGGGGGGGAGGGGGTTCGCAGATCCGTTAGCCGAAGAGCCAGGTCTTGAGGGCCTTCCTGAAGGTGTTCAGAGAGGGGGCGAGTCTGATGTCTGCCGGGAGTTCGTTCCAGGTTTTGGCCGCGATGTGAGAGAAGGATCTTCCACCTGCTCTGCGGATGCGGGGGGTTTCGGCCAGTGCGAGGTTGGAAGATCGGAGGTTTCTTTTGGGTACGTGGAAGTTGATTCTGTCGTTGAGGTATTTGGGTCCGGTGTTGTGTAGGCATTTGTAGGCGTGGGTGAGGATTTTAAAGGTGACTCTTTTCTCCACGGGGAGCCAGTGTAGTCTGCGTTGGTGTTGGCTGATGTGTTCTTGCCGGGGGATGCCGAGGATGAGTCTGGCGGCGGTGTTCTGTATCATCTGGAGTTTTCGGAGTAGGGACTTGTTTATGCCGGCGTAGACAGCGTTTCCATAGTCCAGTCTGCTGGTGATGAGTGCGTGGGTGACTGTCTTCCTTGACTCCGGGGGGATCCATTTGAAGGTCTTGTGGAGGGTGATGAAGCAGCTGGAGGTGACGGCGTTGATCTGTCGGTTCATGGTGAGGGATGAGTCGAGTACGATGCCAAGGTTTTTGGCATGGTTCGACGGGGTTGGTGGGCTTCCGAGGGCGGTCGGCCACCAGGTGTTGTCCCATGCTGAAGGGGTGGTTCCGAGGACGAGGACTTCTGTCTTCTCGGCGTTGAGCTTAAGGCAGCTGTTGGTCATCCAGACTGCGACGTCCTGCATTCCTTTCTGGAAGTTGAGTCTGGCGGTGGCGGGGTCTTTGGTGAGGGAGAGGATGAGCTGGGTGACGTCAGCGTAGGAGACGATGTTGAGGCCGTGTTGTTGGACGATGGCGGCGAGGGGGGCCATGTAGATGTTGAAGAGGGTCGGGCTCAGTGATGATCCCTGTGGGACTCTGCAGGTGATTTCCGTGGGACCGGAGCGGGAGGGCGGCAGTCTGATTCTTTGGCTTCTTCCGGTGAGGAATGATCGGATCCAGTCTAGGGCTGTTCCTTGTATGCCGGCGTGGTGTAGTCTGGCGACTAGTGTGCGGTGGGAGACGGTGTCGAAGGCCGCTGATAGGTCGAGTAGGATGAGGGCTGCGGAGTGGTCTTGGTCCAGGAGGGTGCGGATGTCATCTGTGGCGACGAGTAGGGTGGTCTCCGTGCTGTTGTTACTTCGGAATCCGGATTGGGATGGGTCGAGGATGGCATTGTCTTCGATGAATCGTGTCAGTTCTCTGTTGACTGTTTTCTCTGCAACTTTGGCCGCGAAGGGGAGGGGCGAGATGGGCCGGTAGTTCTTGAGGTCGGTGGGGTCAGCTGTCGGCTTCTTGAGCAGGGGCCTGACTCTGCGCGTTTCCAGTCATCTGGGGAGGTGCCTGTTTCGAGGGTGGTGTTGATGGTGCGTTGTAGTTCGGGTGCGATGGCGGCTCTGTGGTACATGTGTGGGGGGCAGGAGTCGGTGTGGGCCCCTGAGTGGATGCCTTTCATGGTTGAGGTGGTGTCTTCAGCTGTGATCGGCGTCCAGATGGAGATGGTGGGCTGGCTGGTGTGTCTGGGGGGCGGGCCGGCTGTGGCGTCAGGTGGAAGGTCGACAAAGTTGTCGTAGAGGTTTTTGATCTTGAGGTTGAAGTAGGTTCCAAGCTTGTCGCAGAGGTCTTGGGACGGGGTGATGTCTGTGGCTTCGCTGCGAGGGTTGGTGAATTCCTGGATGAGAGTGAAGAGTTCCTTACAGTTGGTGGAGTTGGCGAGGATTTTGGTGGTTCTGATTTGGTTGTGGTAGTCCGTCATGGCATCCTTGTAGATGGTGTGGTTTTCGGGTGTCTTGGTGTTTCTCCAGTTCTTCTCCAGGCGTCTGCAGGTGCGTCTGGCTTCTTGGAGATCGGTGGTGAACCAGGCGGCTTTCCTGGGGCGCCGTTTGTCGGGGTTGCGTAGCGGGCGAGCTCGTCCGCGCATTTGGAGATCCAGGTGTGGAGTTCTCTGGCTGCGATGTTGGCATCGGATGCCGAAGTGTGGTTGTTTCGGGTGAGGGCGGAGTTGAGTTGGTCGTCGGTGACCTTGATCAGATTGGTGCTTGCAGACGGCAGTTGCATCCTCTGGGCCTGATTTAGACAGGTGGTCATATTCTGCAGTTGTGGCCTCCTCATTGGCATCAAGCAGTCACTCATCATCTGCAGATGCATCCTCTGGGCTGGATTCAGACAGGATTCTTCTTCAGAGGAGACAGCAGCTCCCTCACCATCGCAGTAGCAGCACCAGTCCTCTGGAATGCTGCAGCACCAGTCCTCTGGAATGGTGCATTGATGCTGTACAGCAAAATGTTACAGTCAGGATTGGTTTCTTTAAATGGCCTGCTACAGGAACAGCACTTGCAAAATTGGTCGGCACTGCTTTGCTCCTGCTGTCAGCCAGCTGTTTCTGGATGTTACTCACTCCAACTGCACAGCTGGGCTTTTCCCCCTTGACAGTCTCTCCTCCTGCAGGGCCAGGCACTTTCCTTCCATCTCTGAGCAAGCGTCTTCTAAAAGCTATGTTGATTCTCAGCCTCTCCAGCAATTTGTGCAGACATTTGGTCATGTTCTTCACCAATGGGAGACTGGCTGGCATACAGATACCAATCCTGGTCACATAGGAGCTCTTCAAGTACTCTGCTGAGCACTCCCTTCCATTGGACAAGGAGAACTTGTAACTCAAAAAAGTAGGGTGGTATGGATCCCACTTTTGTATCCCCGATACCGGTTTCAGGTACTCCCTCCTAAAAAGTAATTTTCTGGTTGTGTTGCAGACACAGCCTTTGCCTTAGCCTAGCAGGGAGCGATGAGGCTGGTTCCATGGAGGAGTATCCAAGATATGGGTACAATAAATAGGAAACAGTTTGCATGTGGCTGTCATCAGTCTTACTGAAGTACAAATCAGGGACAGACTAAAGGACAGGCCCTGCTTAGAACCTACCTCAGCTTTAACAACAGACTCCACTAATCACCCCTCTACTCTACAATCTGACAAATGGCAAGGCTCAGGAAATTATAATCACTAACCCCTTGCTAAAAGGAATTCATAGAATTTCTAAGGGTAGCCATGTTTCCATTCGTCCTCACTTTGGTGTCTGAGTCTCTAACCTGCAGTCACAGGATTGCAGTCCATATACTTCCACCATCTTGGGAAGCTATACCCACCCTCCATCTTGTGCAATGCTAAACCAGCCACCCCCCCAAATGGATCCCATTGGTCCCAGGAATCAGACTCTTGTCATACAAAGACTCTGGTATCATGCACATGGTACACATTCCCCTGCATACCTGATTTTAACACATACACACACACACAGAATTGTCAGTGCAAAGTTCTGGGGGAGCACACTAAAGTGGAACTTTACATAAGTGGGGTCAGTAGACTGCAGTTCTCTCTGACACAGTAAAAAGGTCTGGTCAGGACAAGGAAGTCACACAACTCGGTATGCTGCCACCACCACTTTATGAGATTAACACTGGGCATTAACAGTAGTCTCATGTTGGTTATAAGGGCATGCTTGGATCATCGCTTCAGGTCACAGACCCGGTTTTGGATCTTGGCATTTCCATCGACAGACCTAGGTCACAATGCTGACCAGAACGCAGAAAGGTTGAGTTGATCCCAATGTGACCTTTGGTGTCTTAGAATCACTCCAGAAAGCAAGAAAAACATTGCAAGTCTGGTATCCTTGCAAACCTGTGGCGCGCATTTTCATTGCGCACAGATATCTAGAATCCTGACTTTTTTAAACTTT
Source organism: Calotriton arnoldi (assembly GCA_963921515.1). Lineage (NCBI taxonomy): Eukaryota > Metazoa > Chordata > Amphibia > Caudata > Salamandridae > Calotriton > Calotriton arnoldi. The sequence continues at coordinate 772,272 of CAWUFW010000415.1, forward strand.
GGCTGTTGAAGTTTGTATACTCCAAACAAATCATACTGGCAAACTAAACTAAAGACTCGATTGGTAGGATTAATTGTGAAGGTAAATTCTGCAGTTACATAGTAATTCGGAAGCCTCATCATTAACAACCATACAATTCTTTATGCTAATCCTCGAATTTGAAATTTTGAAATCAGAAAAAATGTTTTTAATAAATAACACGAGATAGAAAGGAATACAAATAAAAAGCGCAGTAAAGTAGCCATTTTAATAAATTAACTCTCAATGAGTGTAGCTGTCTTCAGGCATAACTCTGATCTTCCTTAAAGCAGGTCTACAATTCAATGCATACATTCTGGATACATCTAGACACCAAAATACCTGAATGAGGAATGTGTAGTTTTTGCACAACAGTTATGAAAAACTCATCGTAGAGCATGGAGACCTCTCCCATTGCTGTATTTAATTTACACTCTGAAATCTGACCAAATGCAAGATTTCCTTTCAGTGTTTTAAGAATGTCTGCATAGCTTGATTAAAAATAGATCACTATATCGTCTGCATATAGAAATGTTCAAACCACCAGGGTTCCTATTAACTGTGCAAATGACAAAACATTAATTACATAGCACAACCACTATATTAGTAAATCAACCGACCTTGTTGTCAGCTAGTTTTAATAAACATAGCACCATGCAGTATATACAATAGAAAAAGCAACCATCCGAAACACAAAGTGTACAAAATTGATAGTCTTGATTGTATTGACGCAAAGTGTAAGGCGTAGATGCAGACAGCCGACACGTGTTTTGTCGTGTAGACGACTTCTTCAAGGCTTGACAATAAATTGGTAATGATGGTAATTAAACTTCTTTTATCCCTTTGGTTGTTCGGGATAAACAGCGACAAAAGCGATGTTCCGGATTTCTATTTCGTTTCGCAAGTAAGACTTCAGAGCACCTTCAAAACGGTAAAGGTTACTATGTAGACGGCGCGTCTAAAGTAATGCTAGAGTTCAATATACCCAATTTCAAGGACTCAAAGGCAAGTAGTCTTCTGAATAGTAGAAAGTCAAAATGCTCGTATATGATAAATCGAGCCTCAGAGCAGCATATGTACAACTACTGGTACACCATCACTGGTTGCAGCTGTACAAGACCGGATATAAAATAACGCGTCCCGCTACAACCGGAGAAGTCCTCTGTGCAAATGTATTTATAAGGTTTTGCATTATAGCGCACTTAACCTAAGAGGTATCAGCATGCAGTACAATTGTACAAGAGAGATGCAGAGCAACCATTATAGGCAACAGAAAACCATTTGGCAACAGCCATTTAACACTATAATTAGAACAGTACAGAAGTGCATGTCACTTAGGTACAATTTAGCAATTTCCAAAGAAATTGCAGGAAATGCGAACCGGTAAGGTGAGAAGGTAGCATGAGGCAAATATAGAATGGAAGAGAGGATGGAATGGAGGAGACAAAAGCAGGGTTTCATGTGAGTGGGCGAGAGAGTATGATTGAGTGCAGAAGTTGGTAAGATTTAGTAAAAAGATGAGAGGATATGTGTGACAGACAAGAATGTGAGAAGATATGTGTAGAATGTATATTCAATGAAAGTATAATTTAAACAAAAGGTTTTCATTTTTCTCTAAACAGTATTATGCTCTCTGCCCACCTCAAGCTAACTGAGAGGAAGTTCCAAAGTAAGGATTCTGCACCAGAGTAGCCAGAGTTGCTGCTTTTTGGGTTCTGACATTTTTGGTTTCCATGGTTAGGCCATGATGACTTATAAGGTCCTTGTTTGCCCCAGATAGCCTGAGACAGACACAGATGTATCCAGGTTGCTTCAGGCACATTGTCTGACATTAAGGCAAACAAGTTGCACCTCAGTCATGGCTTTGAGAGGGAGCCAATTCAGTTGTCTCCTAACAGGTGTAATGTGGCCAAACATTCAAGTGCTAGATACAAGTCCTAAATACAGAATTTAAAAGGAGCGACTGCAGAAGATGCAGTACCCATCAAGATAGTGTTCCCATAGTCGATTCTGACTAACCCTAAGGCCTTAACAAAACGGTGTCAGTTTGCTGGAGAATGGTATGAGTCTCTTGAAGTCATAGAGTGGGGCCTGGCTTTGGTTCCTACATAATAAGTCTATGCGAAATGGGCGGATCAGAGTCAAGCCACGGGTCTCAAAATCTGATTTCCTTGAACAAGGATTGGGAAAAAGAAATGCTGTGCAGCTCTATAAACCAGTCTATGTTGATTTTCGGGATTAATCAAAGCTGCTAAAGATTCAATAAAAATGGATGGATAGAAGTGGGAAAGACGGCATCCTTATGAGTACCTTTTGTGATGGCATTAACCCTGCTGGTCACTTATTAATAATTAAATGTGCTATTGTGCCAAAGTAAGGATCATTTAGCAACCTGCTAGAAACCCACTTGAGCTAAAACAAGTCAGAGAAATTTTGATTTCACCAGATTGAAAGCTTTTCCCCTGCCCAGTAATGTGCCCAAAATAAAGCTAGTCTGTTCATTTCCAACCCAATCACTAATTACCAACACCAGTTGATTAGCTACTGTTTTCATTAGCAGTTTGTAATCCGTATTTAAAAGTTTAATCGTGAGATAAGAGCTGCAAATTAAGGCGACTGGTTCAGGGGACACACAACCATAGTACCGGTTTCGATAAAGGGTGGAATAATTCTTCATTTAAGGAAAGAATTACCGTTCGCTTCACAGAGATGCTGCTAAAATATTTTAAAGACCACCTCTATATTTTGATAATCTCTTAGCACTTGTTTATATCTTGGTTCTGCTTGCAGCTCTCCCCAGCCAATCATTTTCCAATTGTATTTTCCTCTTCAAAGCGATTTTCTCAGCCACGTCCTTCAACCTCCCTGAGAAACCTCCTAAGGCTGTTTCTAAAATGAAATGTGTTATATTGTATTAGGTCTCTTCTTCCTTAATATACTTCATAAGTAATTCACCCAGCCATCCTATGAAGCGAGACTGGAGGGAGTTAATCTTACTGTTCTGGTGTCCTTTCACAAGCTGTGGGTAAATTGTAAGACTACGTGATAGGTCCTTAAAAAGTTCATCCAATCAACACAAGCAATTTCAGGTAAAGTATAATGCAGCCCCACAATTTCTTATGAATGCCATAGTACTCAAGGTTAAAAAGGCAAAATGTCCCTCTAACATGATGTCGCAGGCTAATGCAAGCATTGGTTAGTGTGCCAATTTCAGGCTTGATAATCCAGCTAATGTTCTACTAACCGCCACGGGTAAGTTAAAATAGGCTCTGCTTCAGGCTTGGCCGTCAAGTACGATGTGCCACGCTATGTATTTCATTTAATATGCGAAATCCGCCGTGTGCCAGTGCAAGTACGCCATGCTTATATGCTTGGCCGTCAAAGTGCAGAGTGCAATATTATGAGAGGCCAAACCATACAATATTAATGTGGGGCTCTGGATTACCGCGTGCTGATGCTACAGCCATCCATGCGCTCGGCTTAAGTGATTGGCCAAAATGTGGGGACTAGCCCCACAATATTGAGGGTGGCTCTAAAGTGCCACATTCTAATGCAACAGTCAGCAGTGAAATGACAGTGTCGAGATGTAAAGTGTCATAATATATGGGCCTTGGCGAACAACCTGAAGCAATATTCTAAGAAGCTGCCTGCTTCTTATGACGCTTGGCCGTCAAGGTGTAAAGTGCCATAGTGTACACCACACTAATCTATTATTCTAGAGCACCACATACTGATGTCTCCACACAAATGTAAGTGTACTCAGACAGCATGCAAGAATACCCTGTGGACCCGACATAATCACTAGGTGCTAGAACATTATAATCTTTTTAAGCTTTGCAAACATGCGGTCAGTCCACTGAAGCTCACGGCCCAATCTTTTCTTTTCCATTGCATACACCAAACTATGGCTCAGTGTTCGTGAGTAGCAGCCCCCGTTGGTAGGCTGGCATCTCAGAGGAGCCTTCCACCTTCCAAAAAGAACTTGCTGAACTGTGCTAGTTCCTTTGGAACCACTGTGGTGTTAATGAATGTCACTGCCTCTTTGCTTGTTCTTATCCCATGCTGCATGAAAACTGACCTTGGGTACATTCGCCTCTGTTGTAACAGGCCCACGCAGCAACATGCAATGTGAACAGCAGATTCAGAATGGTTATTGACACAGCCTACATTGCCCATGTCCTTAGGCCAAGTTCTTCCAATGGGCTCTGTATTCCCATATAGGTGTTGTTAAAAGCCTGATTGCTAATATGCTCTTTAAGGCTTGTTTTCCAATGGCTACTTTAGATATGATTGGCAAAGGATAAGTATGTGTGATGCTGCGAGCACCTCCGCTCCTCTAATATTTCTGGCTAGTTTTATATCAAGTTTTCTTAAGGCCTTCCTGACATGTTCCTTTAGTTTTTCCTTTAGTTGGACTGTAGTTGTTGGTGGATCTGTCAAATATTCAGAATCCAGATTTAGTCTGATTCTGGCCAAACCAAGGTACTTTGCCCAATTGCTTTTTTTGTCCACAAAAAATGTGTTCAGTGAGCCTCGCAAGGACTCTAGATCCGCCCTGGCCACCTTGTGGTGGAATTTGATTATATCTTTTTTTCACTCGATGTCCATGTTCACCAGATAAACTCAAGACGAATCAATGTGCGCATGGTGTCTTTTGGGATGCTGAATATTTCTCTGTATGAAGTTATGTAGCTGCTGTCTAGTGGCTCATTAAGCCTGCCAGGGAATTGATGTAAGCAGTAGGGAGACCTTATTTGTTTTTCCATGGGTTTTAGTAAATGCACTGCTGGTGCCTTTGGGCACCAATGCAATTGACCTGTAAAGTAAACATTAAAATAAATGCATGGATGTACCAACCACCCGCAGCAAGAGGAAAATATTGTATGTTCCACTTTACTGTCTCCTACAATCGTGCCAGTGTAAAATAGTGCTTTCACTAGGCAGAATGCTGACTTATGTAACATATCAGTTTGCATCATTTTGTCAGCAGTGAAATGATTTTACTCTATGCCAGATGTTTTCTTTCCAGTTCTTGCTTGCCAGCCACATTACAGTACAACCGAGTACGGCTAAGAACGGAAGACACAAGGTTCTCGTAAATTCAAACTGTCATGTAGTATTTCACATACAATCCAATATGTAGCATCTATTCAATTCCAAAATGATGGAATCACAGGAAGGGGCAAAAACAATTAATAATCACCTCAATGTTGCAGATTTATTGCCCTTACGTTTGAAGACCGCTCAGTAATGAAGATGGCTCACCCCAACCCGTTGTCTGTCTGTCCTTCATTTGTATAGTGGTCATCAGAGGTCCACAGAACTAAGGTTGGTAACGGAATTGCATTGTTTTAACCTAACTTACGTATTACATCATAAACAAGCATTGAAAATGCAATAGGTCTCGCCTTTGATTAAGTTAAAGCCATTTGCTTTGCTAATGGTATTGTATAGTAAAGCAAATGGCTTTAACTTAATGAAAGGCGAGACCTGATGCATTTTTAATGCTTGTTGTACAAGTTGGCAGGTGTGACAATGTGAAAAGAGGAGGGGGGTTACCAGTGTATGGGGAAGGTGTAGGCTGAATACTGGCCATGGGGAGGGGGTGAGGGGAGTTCAATACCCAGTTCACAGTGGCCACCATCTACAGTCCAAATATGAAAAATTCTTACAAGTAGGAGACACCATGTGGGGGGGGGGGGTTAATGATTTGGTAGATTGGAGTGGATGGGGGAGTACGACCTGTAGGAAAGACTGGCGTGGGAGTTAACCCCTCCGCTCCCTCATGTGTGCCACATCTAGACTGCACTCTACGCCCTTTCTCCTTCCCCCCCCTCCAGGAGTGTTCGTCCCCAGCACTAGAGTTCCCACTCTGCGGTCCCACCGCCTCCACACTCAGACCAAGAGCCCTGCCCACTGCAACACCTCGCTTTCAGGAGAGAAGCGAGAACAGAGGGAGACAATGAGGGACTTCCAAATTGTACACGTATGAGAGTGGAGGGGAGGGGGAGAGCAGAGCGGAAAGAAGAACCTGACCACAAGTATAGTGTGCTGGAGTGCGACCCGCATCCTGGCTCAGCTGCAGCCTCGCGCGCGGTCCTAGCGCCCACCGCCACATGATACCTGATGCATCACTTCTGCTTCACCTCCTCGCCCCCCTCCCTGACAGCCCCTTCCCTCCGGGTCAGGCATAGGCCAGAGTGAATGTACACAGAGGCACCAGGTGGGAGAGACCCTGCTGCAAGTCTCAGCAGAGCCCTCCTCGCTGTCGGTCGGTTCTATGACAGATGAAGGGTTAGAAATGTGCTGGGGCTGTGTGCAGAGGTAGGCTAGTGGTTAACTCTTGGAAGGACTGCTGCAACCACACAGTTTATCCCCCTCTTCAGCGGCCTAGTTCAGGGAGGGTGTGCCCGCCACTCCACATACTGCTAGCAATACTGCATGTTTGGGACCCGGCTGGAGAGGGAGTGGGGGCGGGCAGGCATGTCGGAAGGGTTTTTGTCCACGAACCCAGCTGTATTGTCTGAGACTGAGAGGCTGGATGCACATCTTCATTTTATGGACAGATTGAAACGGACGTCATACAGTGTACTTCACCTTTTCTAGCCTTGGACCTGCCTTTGCAACTCGTGGTTTCGCGGCTCACGAAGGGAGCAACGGGAACAAAAAGTTATCTGCACATACTTTAACAGCAAATATAAATCGCAAGCACTTTGAAACGTTTTGTAGGGCTGCGTTAACGACCCCTGACTAATAATTAAAGTAGACAAAGGCAGGAAAGTCGTTACAAATGAATATATTCCATTTTGTTTAAAGTCCCATTTAGTGTAATGCACAGACCTTTGGAGACCCTTAAAACCACAACAAATGGCCGTATTTTTCTCTTGGAAGGATGGCAACCCAAAAACATGACTTCTGGTTACAATGAGGCAGCCCGCAATATCACCGGGGATCCAATCGCGCTTGATGTCACTTCCGGTACACTTGGCATGTTAATGAATTGACCTGTGCACACACACAGAGGAAAGGCACGTAATCTCCCCAGGCTCCCTTTAGTGTTCAGTGCTCACAAGTGGTTAACGAGCAATGTACGGCGAATAAATGCAACAATGTACGGTGAATGTGACATTGTGTAACTAACTTAACTGTTGCTCACATAAAGCGCTGGTTAAAACTGCTATACACGCACGCACTCTACATTACATGGGCCATAGTGAACGTTAAACGAAATTGTACCCAACAGTATTTTAGGGGCCGAAGCTGCCATGTGTGGCGCCCTCTGAACGTATGCTAGGAACTGGTGCACCCACGCTGTGATCGGAGTTGTACACGTGCAGTGTGGAAAGGACCGGCATGTGGGCAGTGTGTGGGGCATGGGTCACACACAATATCTGAAGACTGGTGCACGTATTTCTTGCAGAGAAAGTGGGATTTTAGCATGAACGTAGGAAGCGGAGTATAAATACCACCAGCATACAATGCAACACTTTGTGCGGTAACTTGGCGCGTACAATGTGCGGGGCATGGTGCGGGTAAAATGAGTGGGCATTGGTGCAGGTAGAATATTTTTGTGATGGTACATATACAGTGTGTGAGCATTTGTGAGTGCATTTCGTAGAGTGGCTCACGGGTAATTTGTAGCGATATGTGCATTAAAGGCACTATATCCATATACATACGAATGCAATGCATGTGGGGAATTGTGCATGTACAATATATTGGACATGTCGAAGGTCCTATACGAGGCACCATTTGAGAGTGTGTGTGTGAGAGGGATTACTGCCCCGGGCAAAGTTGGTCAAGTGTGCTGCCCTTCCAGTGCACGAGAAAAGCACTGGGACCGAGCAGTCGCAGTCAGTACTTTGCATCAGGTGCAACATGCTTTTAGTTAGTGGAGTTAGATTGTACCCGTCACGTGACCGCTAACAACAGTACACCGTGTAATAACGTAACTAAATCGTGCAAATATCCACCTTTCATTCTAATTTGTCACTAAATAATTGTTAGAAATTGCTGTAGCTCGGCCACGATATTGCCCCAGTGCTCCCAGAGTGAATCCTTTGTGCCTGCATGTGGGAAGACGGCGTCCACTCTGAAGGCGTCCACCTTAGTGAGGGGCACTTTTGTTCCCTGCGCACTGTAATCCCACTCCCTGCATCCACCATGCACCCCTTTGAGGCCGCTGCTCAGTGTGTTCTGAGCCTCCCAGTCCGCACATGCAGGCATGTGACTGGCTGCAGCTCACCCGGCGTATCCCTTTGTCTCTAATAATCGCCACAGGGTAAACGTGAAGCACAAGGTAGAGACATGCACGGCTGTCGCTGGGTGGAAGCGCGCATGCGCCAGATAAACAGGGACGGAGAATAAGCATGCGCCGTCCAGAACTCCGGCGATGTCCGCTGCAAGCGCCAATGTGTGTGTGTAGAGCAGGCAGTTCTATGGACGACGTGCTTGATTGAAAGGCCAGGGCAGCACAGCGCATGGTGTGCGCGCAAAAGGCCTAACAAATCGTGCCATGTTCCCTTCCAGAAGCCTATGTGCCCTCCTCACGCCCACTGTTTGTATTCGCCTTGCTTTGTTCCCTCACTCACAGATAGGCACAGGGCAGAAGTCCTAAAATGTAAAAAAAAAAGCTGTCGCCATTGCGCGATTAAATAAAAAATCTGTGGTAAACATCAGCCTGCTAATGATCGGGCGCTGCGTGTGGCCACATTGTAAACGTGAAAGCGCACATATCGCGCTAAAGAAGTCCTAAACAAAAAAAGCTGGCGCCATTGCGCCATTAAATAATAAAAAAAAAACAAGCTGTGCGTGAAAGCGCGCATAGCGCGCTAATAAGTCCTACAAAAAACAAGCTGTCGCCATTGCGCGATTAAATAAAACAAGATTACAAAGCATTGTGATCACCGGTAGCGGCCACGGAGGAAATAAGTGAAAGTTAAAAACGGCAGTTAAACACGCAAGTCAAGCCAGTGTTCCTCAGCTCAGAAGGGCATTAATGGACTCAAGCCCTCAAAATTTCACACGGCACGCGTAAACACATAACTAAACGAGTCATTGTGGCAAAAGAATATCAATTCACTACCTTGGAATCCTCAATCGTGAATCTTGCTTGTATTTTATAACAAGCGTGGTCCCGAAAGAGGAACGCGCCGGAGCATGGGGATCTCTTGTCTTTATGGGGCCATGTGTTTTAACACATGGCCCCATAAAGATAAGAAAGTGCTTCACGTCAGCCGTGAAGAAGGCGACCCAGTCCGGATCGCAAGCCAAAGGGCGGCAACCAAAAACCCTCATTTCCAATGGCAGGCCACCGTTTAGCATAAACGGTGACGCCGGCCAATGGAAATGAGGGGCGGGGCTTCAAGCCCTCTACTGAAACTCCTCATTAGCAATAAATCTCGCCGAGCGAGCTGCGCATGTGCGCAGCAACGCTAGGCGAGACCTAAAAATACCGGAGCCAGAGCCAAACGTGTTTCCATGAGAAAGAACAAGATGTACAGAGGTTCAGAAAATAATTGTTTACTTTATAGGGGCACCTCTCACATGACAGAAAAATACAAGAACATATCCTTCAGCGTCAATATGGTATTGACATGCTTTATTACTTTTTGATGTTTTCATGCATTCATCGGGCCTTATTATTTGTAACCTTTTTTGTGTGCTATACATTTAACTGCACACCCGTACAAACCTTACTGATGGGCTCACAACAAGCAAAATATTGCTTGGGGAGGTACATTATTATGAATGAGGACTCTTCCAAAATCTAGAATGTTGTAAGCTGAGGAACAGTCTGTGAGGTGGATAGTCGCTTGCATTTCCAAATCCTAAGACATCATAGGGTTTGAGCTCCTCAGACTTCATGCTCATTCTACTAGAGAAAAAGCAATATCAGGTCTCTACCTGGGGGTCACTCCCAGATGGATGGCTCTAATTGTTTTTAAAGTGACAGTGCACTTTTATAAGCATCTTTGTCTGGTACTGCCAGCTGGTTGTACCGCTTCCTGAAGGCTGAAGGGGGAAAAAAAACTCTCACCTGATGAATGGGACACAGTATTCTCTCTCGTGATCTATAGAGATCATTTCAGTGATCTTCATTTTAATCTACTGACACAACTTTGGATCTGAATGATCGAAGCAGGTTCTACATACTCACACCTATTTTAGGGGTATTATCTTAACTTATCAACAATGCAGACCTGCAATTTTCTTCAGCCTGGAGGAGGCGGGAAGGTGTTCCTGTGAAAACCTGTTTTGGCCAGCTGCAATTCACAATATTGGAACATAGAGTTGAGCATTATGGTATGAAATAATTCAAAATAATTTCTTGGCTACAAAGTAATCTATGTTTTGATCTATTGGATTGAAACCAATGTGGAAAGGAATGCAACAAAATATACTGGGAAGAACTGTTATTTTCGCGAGGAGAACGATACATTTGAGGACAATCCTTTCTTCTTAAATCAACTTTTTTAATGTGAAATCAATGTTTTGTATTGACTTTTTATGTATAAAAAATAATGTCTACAATTCGAATGCAAGTATGGTTTGAAGATTCGCTACCCCCAAACCTTATACTTTGCTGTATATTATATTATTGTATTGGATTAAGATATCAAAAGCGAGTTCAATTTTGGAAGTTTTGTGCTTAAAGTCGCAAAGACTGATAAAGGCTTATACAAGTGCTGAATCAGACTAACAATGACATATAGGCCATTTGTGTTAACGTCTACGGCAGGCTCAGCACAAAAGACAGGTTGTGGCTAATAGAAAGGAATGTTATCATTTGTCACCTGGTCTGCATTACATGGTGCACAGTGAGTTGCAGAAGGTTGACTCATATGCACAGTTCAGCACTTGTAGCAAAGGACTTTTCATAAAAATATATTCTCAGCATCAAGCGGGACACGTGCAAGGCTACATTCATTTCACCACTGTAACTGGAATGAATGTCGGTGTAATATAATGCAACCACGCGAGAACCGAGGACAAATCCAGGCCTCAGGCGAGGTCCAAAAGCGAGGGTAAATTGGGGTTAACACTTTGCAGATGAGCTCTTTCACGCCTAACATCCAAGCGTCATTGCAGACAGTAAAGACTGTTAAGCAAACTGTATGGATGTTAAACATTTGGGTGTAAGTAAATACATACAAGGCTCACAAGCGGAGTAGGGGCACTGAAGTTTAAAGTGCCATGACCTGTTAAAGTTGACAATGTAGTGCACAGGATCCAGAATGCCATCATGGTACTGTATATATTTCACAAACAATGCATAGTGTGAGGTTGTGTAAAAGATGCCCAATTGCAAATATCAGTAGCAGACAAGCAGACAGAGCGTTAAGGAAGCATCACTTTGAAAGACAACTACTTTAATCAAATATTATTACCAGCATTATCTTCCTAATATTTCAAAGTGTTGTATAGCCTCTGGGTATTTTGGATAGTTCTTACACGAATTGCAACACTGGGGCATCTTTTGCCACACTGGGCTCTCTGGGTTAAAGTTTGCCATCAGGAGCCTTAATGCATTGTTTATTGCTGGACAACCCATTTGCAAACCCAGCAGATTCAGGAACTGAAATGGTAGCCAGTGAGCGACATCAGGAGACTATGGAAATCATAGTTGACTCTTGTTATTCTTTAATTAGAAATAGAACAGGTCTCCAATTACAGACCAGTTATCTCTTCAGAAATAAATACATATTACTGAGACATGCTATGAGGAAACCGTGAGTAATCAGGTTTGGTTATTACCTCTGGCAATTGTGGTAAAAATCTCACTGTTGATTTTGGCAACTTTCCTTTGGAACGTTTTTTAGGCTGTAAGGAAGAAAGAAAACTTTTAAAATCTTTCCCAAACATATAAAACATCACAGATCATACAGTAATAGCTTGCACAATTTTAACAGTTTTTATATTTATTAAGAAGAGCTGTCACCTTCTTAATCTCTCCTGTTGCTGACACAAAGCAATCACAATTGACAATGAGAATAAACAGATCTTCAGTTTGCAGCGAAAATTGCCCAGAAGTCCCATCTTACATGCTAAGGCCCTGTGTGCTTGTATTGTTGCAGTGGTTAAATGACAATTTGCAAATGATACACTGCTTACCTTCAGAAAGATGTTTTAAAGAATTATATAATGATCACTCTCAATAATGAAAAAGAACCTCACTGGAGTTGTGTATAAATGTTACACTACACCCCACCTCCCCCCGAAAGGGCCTCGTAAAGAGTTAGCAAGGTGATTTGACTAATTACATATTAATACCCCTTAACACGGATGATGCACCTCATTGCTGCTTGGCATAAATCACAAACTGTAGGTTTTACCCTATCCACCATCTGAGGATATCTTGGGAATTATTGGAAGATGCCCTGCATATAGACTACTACCTTTACAACATATTTGGTAATGTCAAGCAGGCCTCAATAAAAATTTGAAAATGCTGGTGTTATGCACGTTCCTCCCCAATCCATTTCCTCCAGAACATGTGACTACCCCATCACCTAATTTTAAAGGTAGACATTTGTAAGATCTGCAGTGCCATACAGTCTTGTGCTATTGTCATAAAAATGGGAAAGGAATATAAGCGATTCTTCAAAATAGTTTCCAATGGTGAACTGACCTATGAAATGCTAAGACAATGCACCATGTCGGACGGGCAGGCAAGATATACTTCCATGTGAAGAAATTCTTGTAAGAACACTCTATCCAACCAGACATCATTACCAGTGTAAGACCACACACATCAATGCTCGTGAAGGTGTGGACAAAAGCCTATGTTGCAGCTTTGCACATCTCCAGCCAGACAAGAGGAGCAGAGGCTATGGCACTGGGGAAAAGAAACATTCCAGAAGTTCATGAACTAGATGAAATCTCTTCATATCTCGTTAGGTACTAAGGCAAGCAATCAACTCAACTAGTACAAAGCAGGTCACGTGCAATAACCAATATTATTCAGCTATACAAAGAGAAAAGGTTTCCCTTAAAGGACACCCAGAAATTATTATGCAGTTTTAATAGTAAATATTACTAGTAGAAGGTCTACACTGTGTCCATATTTACATCCGTAAAAGCGAGAAAGTCAACAGTTTCTGTTTTGTGTCCTACTTGCACCACATAAGTTGCTTAAAAGGGCCCGGAGACGCTAGAAAATGACAAGGGAATCAAAGGAAGCATAAGGAGAGACGTAAAGTTGAAGAGTTTCATAGCTACCTTTTATCAGCGCATAGTAGTGAACGAAATGGAGCAAATACTTAATTATATTTTTCCATATCCATTTGTTATGATTTTTTGTTGTGTAAGGACTAACTGGAGGATATATTCAGTGCTGAATCCAAATCAGTGTGCTTGGCCTTTCATCTCCTCCTTTGAGCTCTACCCCTTCCAGATGGTGACCCCAGTAAACTCCGATCTCCGCATCCCTTTCTCGGGTCACATCCCAGTGTAGCGCTCTCCTACCATTCCACTCCCCTTCCTGAATCGAACTTTGGACACTTCCCGCTGCCTCAGTCTTGGCCCCTTGTTCCTCCTTCCAGCCACCTTCCTGCCCCTCAGTTTTCAGGTTCCTATCTTCTGTCTGCCCTCCGCATCCTTTCTACTACCTATCATTTGGCTGTTTCTTCATGCTTTTCTTATGTATGGGCGCTGTGCATTTCAGGTTCCATATAAGAAGACTGCTGTAATTACAAATGTGGCCGTGAAGCGAGATCAATGAAGAGAAGAAAAACATCCTGTGTCTTTCGATGCAATGGGAGGTAGTTTTGTTTTGCCCTAACATTTACTCTTATTGTGTTTAGCTGTTCTAGGAGTACTCTGCATGGGGATTTCGCATTTTTTCCCCCAAGGGTGACGTTGCAGTGCTTAGAGTCATCTTTTGCCTGTCTACTTGCACAGGAGTTCTCTCTGAATTTCCTTTCCTTGTCGTTTTTGTACCATTTCCCCTCCATGGACGTTTGCACCTCTCGTCCTCACGGTCTTTGCATATTGCTGCCTACTCGGTATAACTTGCGTTTGGTTTCTGGGTCTCAGCTTTCCACATTGCCTCATATCTGGATTCAGAATACAAGCGGGTCCATTCTTGGGGCTGCCTTAGGGTCCCTTTTCTGTTTGTAATGAAGAGAAGCTTTCTCCGTCTTGTTACTATCCATCCAGAAGGGGACCCCAAACCTCCCTTAACTCCTGCCCTCACGTCACTAAGCCCATGAACCCTCAAATCTTATAGGTCCAATGACTCAGACTATATCATTCTTTTGGAGTTCAAAACCCATTTTTGATCTATATGCATTACATAAGTCCCGGGCAGGCAGGCAATCCAATATTGGATAACAAGTCATCAAACGATCCGTTGTACGAGCTGTATCCCTTATGGCGTCAGTCTTTCTCCTCGAATGAAAGCCCCAGACCTTCCAGACCTAGCTCACTACCCAAGTGTCAACATTGGCTGGCCAACATGTGTTGATCTGCCATCATAGGCGATCACTCCTGTCTCTGACCCGAGGTACCCCTTTATGTCCTTCACCTGCTAAAGCCGCCCTTTGGTATCCCTAGGCCAGGGCCGGCTCTAGGGCGGTGCGATCGGTGCCATCGTGCCAGGCGCTGACTTGGGGTGGGGGCGCCATGTTTATTGTTCTAAAGACACCTGATGCCGCGCTCCTAGTCCCAGCATTAAAAATGTCAAGATAACTCATTTGATTAATGTTCTTCCTGGAGAGAAACTGGAGCTTTGCCTAAGAAATTTTGACTCGTAGTGCAGAGGGTTAATATGCCTGCTGTAAAGAACGTGTTCCATTCAGATCACAAAGTGTATATAATATAAATTGGTCAATGGGTTACCGCTTTTGTCAGAGAGATCCTTTTGTTACTTGCAGTTTATAAATTAAAATCCTCATATATTAACTGTCATCAAAGGGCTGCATGCAAACTGCAAGGAATGTATTAGAGCTATGTGTTTTTTTGCCCAGTGTTTTGTTATCCTAATATTGCAAAAAGGGTTCATTTAGGTAGAAATCAATTCTTATTATTAAAGAAAACCCCTAACAATGGTCTTACATTTTAAATTCTGAATTTGCGTTTTTCCAGACCAAGGACTCTTAAAGTATACTGCCTACCAGAATGAATGACATGTGAATCCTACACCTTGTAGGCCTCTGTCTTATGTACCATTTCCTATGCGCTCATTTAGACATGTATGATTGTCTCTGTGCAATGTGTGTGTGATGTAAAGTGTGACACCTTAAACTGGTATGAGTGGCGCTATAAAACTAAATTAATCTAAGAGACAGTGGTTATGGAGACTTGAAGGGCACTGTCAAATGGTGGTAGTGAGGGAATCTGTGGTGGAGGTGGACATTGGGGGGCTCCAACAAACATTGTCGCACTAGGCGCCACCAGTGCTAAAGCCACCCTTTGGCATCCCAAGGCCCACTAGGTTGAAGGCCTCCCCTTACAACCTGGCTATCAGTACGATCACCACCATCATTCTTATACCGCCCAACTGCGACTTCAGTTGCATCTGGACCTTGTTGCTTCTCAACCTCTAACTTGCGATGTTGAGAAGTGGGTGAGGGTCGCAGTTCTTCACCACAACAGTGAGGGTGAGCGTTAAAGGTCTTCTTTGAATTGTTCCTTGTCGTCCCCCGAGTGCACCCTGGCCGGCCCTTTTAAGTGCTGCAGCCCAATTTCACAACCTCTTGCACGCCCATACTCTTGCGCGCCTTCTATTATTGGTAGGCCTCGCCATCTGCTTGTCTTGGACTTTGTGATTGCCCCCTCTAAGTAGTGCTGCTGCCCTTTCCCTGGCACTGAAGTGCACCAAGGCGGGTGCCTCGACACAAAGCTGGGTGACCTCTCCGGCCCTCAGAGCTTCCTGCTCGGGCTCGGGCTCGTCCTGCACCACTTCCATTGATTCGAAGTAAATGTGTCATTTAAAGGTTATCTTTCTACACAGCTACACAGTCCCTTTACTGTTTAAAAAGTATTTAGAATTATCAACACGAGCCTCATCTCGGTTTGCTCTTACTTAGATACAGTATTTACTCCGAGTGGCCTTTTATCCCAGTCTTTATTCCAGTTCTTTTCTTCTGCAACCTTTCACACTACCGTATTTAGTCCATCTTTCTCTCATTCCATTTTGGAAAACTAGGTCTCCTTAATGATTTTACACAGAAACATGTTGTTAGTTAAAATATTATTTCCTTTTGCATGTACACTTTTTTGGTTTGCTGCTATTTAATTTCTAATTGCACTCGATTATACTACCTTTCTTCTTGTTTTCTCACTGATAAATAAGTCAGGCACTCGGTCGAGGGGACAGAAAAACCAGCAACTTCGGGAATTAACAAGCTGCACTCACTTATTTTGGTGTTGAGCTCTGGTCAAAAGTTGTTTATCTGGGTTACTGTAATGTTTAAAAGATACTAAAAATATTCTGCTAATTTTTAGATTTAATTTGTCCACTTAGCCTCCTCTTAAGCTAGGATATGCGTTGTAGTTTCTTCTTGAGTTCTGTAGATTAATCATATATTTTAGCATCACTGTATCCATCACTAAATCTTTAGAATTAATACAGAAGTATTCGCTTCCTATGCGGAAAGTTTCACAGGAAAGAACTGTATTCCTTTAAAAGAAACAAAAAGAACAGCACATCAAAACAGGTACAGCCGAGCTCATTTGGTATTTAAAAAGGAATTCAATATTTCTAGGAACAGCTGCATGGAAGATTATATCAGTTTTTAGCTGCTAACATAAAGGAGTTTGGTAAAGGCATATTGCACTGTATGTTCCTGCAAGAATCATCCAGTCACCAACTTTTCACTAATGAGATGAATATATTAATGCTCCTTCTGCATAAATCTCGTTGGCACCACCTGTTCATCTGCTCAAACAGCAGGGATGTTTAGGTAAATGTCAAAGGGAAAATATTTGCTTTTGCTACATTATAGAAACATATATTATTTTTCTTCAAAAAAACACTGGAATAGGTAAAAATCCTGGATGTAAAAACATATCTAGTAAAAAATAGAAGCATGATGCCATCTTGTGCTGAAAATTGTTACATGCACAAAATTCATCTGTAGCAGTCAGATTGCCGTGAATAGTAAGCGGTGCCTAAATTCTGCTTTCCAAGCTCACTACATCCAGTACCAATAAAATAAGTGGTAACCAAGTGGCATTTCAGTTGTTCGCTGATCAAATCTTAAACTTAGTGACCATTTAAACTTGGTGAATGCAATCAATCAATCAATCAATCATGTCACTTATAAAGCGCACTACATACCCGCGAGGGTCTCAAGGCGCTGGGGGAAGAGGGGGGTGGTGCTGCTACTGATCGAAGAGCCAGGTCTTGAGGAGTCTTCTGAAGGCCAGTAGGTCTTGGGTCTGTCGGAGGTTGGTGGGGAGGGTGTTCCAGGTCTTGGCGGCGAGGTGGGAGAAGGATCTGCCGCCGGCGGTCGTTTTCCGGATGCGGGGGACTGTGGCGAGGGCGAGGCTGGTCGAGCGGAGCTGGCGGGTGGGGGTGTAGAAGCTGAGTCGTCTGTTGAGGTAGGCTGGTCCGGAGTTGTGGAGTGCTTTGTGTGCGTGGGTGAGGAGCTTGAAGGTTATCCTCTTGTTGACAGGGAGTGTCAGTGAGGTACGAGGATATTTGATTGGTTTCAGGCATAATGGAGCAGGAAAAAAGCTGGATCTGACTAAATCTCAAGTGGGTCCTCATCTACAGACTGGACAACTCTCATGGTGCTCTCCAAAGAACAAGTATGGTCATGAGACCCCACCAGCCAAGCTCAATTAGCGGACAGAGATGTTTAACTTAACATCTTTTCAACAAAATGTGAAGGCGAAAGGAGGCCAGAGTAAAGGAAGGCACATCAATATCTACCAGTAATATCACTGATAGGCCTTCAAAGAGCCTTCTGTGGGTGGAAGTTCTGTGGCTCCTATGTGCACTCTAAAGATTGTCTATGGAATTGGTAATCTTGGGTGCACCACATAGAGCACTTCAGTGGGTTCCCTTCTTTCAAATCTGTATGGATCCACAAAGCATCCCTGGATTGCACGTGGTTTGGAGTTTAAAGGACACTCAAGTAGGTTGTCCTCCCTCCTGAGTGGGCTCATCGAACATTCTATGGATTGCTCTTCCATCACTTGTAGGTGGCCCCATACAGTTCTCACTCTTTACTGCCCAACCATCCCATCTGCTGGTTGCACTTTTCTGCCTGGGCATATACAGTGCTCTAAAATTGCTTTCTCAATCCAGAAAGAGTCATGTAAAACTATAGAAACACCTTTGTGTGTGCCTACACTGTCCGGACCGGTCTCTCCACCTTCCTCAGTATTTTTCCTACCTCTTCAATATTTCACCATTCCTCCTTCCGACAATATTCCCAAATTCTTTCAATTCCCTGAACCTCCTTACCTCTCTCATCCCCATTACCCACCCAGCACTAGTTCTGCTCTATCATCACAGCTTTCCGATCCTAATGCTTCTCCATCTCCTAATACTACCACACTCATCTTCACTTTATCACATTTCTCTCTCACCTGTGTTATTCTCATTCCCTGTGTGGTTCCCTCCCCTTCCCCCACTTCACCTTACACTGGAGTTGTGCATCCTTAACGGCTATCCCACTCTCTGACTAACCCACACCTACGGTGCTCTCACTGCATCCAAAAATCAGCTTGGCTCCACTTTCTACCCGCTCACCCCAGTAATTATAAGTTCCCTCTTATAAACTTTGCCTGCTAATGTTCCCCTACTTATCACCATATTCTCACCTTCATAAGCCACAATCTCTATCTCTTATGTATGTGTATAGGTAGGTATAGATATATTAAACTCAATGTTTATCTACCTTGAACATATATGTATATATAAAAAATAATATATATCGCTTCCTGTTCTCCACACATACCCCGGTGCCATCTACAGGCCGTGTAAACCGTGATTATGTATACTTGCGGTAAATGAATCCAAAGCACTCTTTCAAGGTGAAAAATTGGTCGCAAGAGTATATATAACTGCAAGGTACTGAACTGTGCAGGTAAGAATAGTAACGCTATATATACAACAATATATACTTACTTTGACAACATTTGGTAGTCACATTGTTGCCTGTAGTATTCTTGTAGGGCAATATTATCATCCATGATGTTCTAACATCCAACCTCAGCTCCCAGTCCTCATCTCCCAGCACAAATCACAAAAAAAGCTTTATAATGACTTTCTCTGACACGTTTCCACATCTCCCATCATGCAACATTGCACTTGTAATGTCTGCAACAATATGACTGGAGCACACATCTAAATCTCAGGCATGGCACCAAAACATACTACTCACATGCTACACCGTAACCAACACTCTTCCAACTAAAATATAGGTAATACCTGCCTAGCTCCACACCAACCGAACAGTGCTTTAGGGCCTAATCAACGATAGAAAAGCAGTGTACAAATGCTGCAGCACACCACAGTATGGCACGCTGCCAACCCAGTTCACTATGGGTGTGGACCATCCCTTGCCCCCTGCGCCCCATTCTAGACAGCAGCAGTGCGATGTGTTTGGACAGAAAGGCTTAGCAGTGGCAGTCCAAAGGATATTAGGGGCCTTTCCAAACAGACTGGAAATGAGCTCTGCAAGATTAGATGAGCATGTTTAAACCAAAGAGTACAATCAGAGTAATGAAGTGCAAAGTCTGAAAACGCCCCTTTCCCCGTCAATTAAAGCTGCATTCGGTCAATTAAGTTACTATGAAAATATTACAGCACCATTATTTATCTATAAATTACAAGCCCAATAATAAAAAAAACAACATGATGAAAATATCACAAGTCCTTCTTAAATCTATGCCAATAAAATACAAAGAATTGCCATCGTACTGCACCGATCGTCATTATTCCAGTGGTGGGCATCGCTGTGCCGTAGCCTACAAGTATGCACAATATTTAGAGAATGGCCTCCATTCTGTCAGGAACAGCATTATGCAAGTGGTAGGCCCCGTCATACCATAGATGTCAACAATGCGCAAGAAATTATAACCATTACGGCAGGGCCTGCATTATAAAGGGGGTGGGCATCAAGTCACATATGTTCAGTTGCCAAGAATTATTAGCACTATGCCTAGGCCAGCATTTTAAAAGTGTTTGGCATCATGCCGTGGAAGTCCACAAGTTTGCAAGACATACCGCCAGTCTGTGAAAGGCAGCATTTTATCAAGGGTGGGCAGTGGTCATCATGCGATCGATGCCCACAAGTTGCCAAGAATTACTACCACTTATGAGAGTCAGAAGTTTGGCAAGGGTGGGCAGCTGACATCAGACCACAGATTCCCACAAATTGCAAAGGATTATCACCATTGTGCCATGGACAGCATGTTACCAGGGTGGGCCATGGGTATCATCCCCTGAATGCCCACAAGCTGCCATACAATCACACCACTGTGCAGGGCAAGCATTTCACTATTGGTGGCCAGAGTACCATGGATACTCTCAAGTTGCCAAAAAATACCATTATGTGAGTGCCAGCATGCTACCATGGGTGGGCAGCGCGCATCATTCCATGGACACTTACAAAAACGAGCATGCATGCAGAAAGAAACACATACATGTGCAGGCATAGTATTAGGGCTTTTTTCACACTTAACTTTGCTACAGTCACAAATTGCAATCCCTCTGGTGCTCCAAACTGCCCCTCCTCCCCCTCACAAAGTGAGCTGCTTCTTCCGGGTCGGGTCAGCGCTCATGTGTATATAGAGATGTGAACAGGAGCAACTTAAGGGGAGGGGTGAAGCAGGAGGGAGAGCCGGGGTACAGGGAGCAAGTTGGACTGCATCCTTTGGCCATGGCTTTGGGCAGTTGGGTAAGGAGGCAAATGGGTGCAATGTTATGGGCTGTCTCAGGAAGGTAGGCCAGAGTGCGCACCAGGGGGCGAACATCTGGCTCAGCCAGTAAATTCCCTTTTTGCAGAGGGATTCCTTTTTTAGGTCGAGCCTAGCGCAGCACGCATGCGCTGCTCTATGGGGAGGCCTCTTGGAATCACTCCAGACTTTCTCAAAGCTTGTCCGTGTGGTTTTTCAACTTCCACACATTCTATTGACCTTTGCGTGTGGCTTTCAAAAATGAAAGCACGCAATTGGCCAAAGGCGGGTGCATGTCCCACCTTTTCTGTAAATGTTCCCTCCCACGGCCTCCAGCTGTCGGGAGCGAGCAGCGGCGCGCAGGGTGCCAGCTGCATTCCTTTGTGGATCATTAAACACAGAACGGTCACGCGCAGCTGGAACCGGACAACTTGTTTTTGTTGACTTTCGCTTTTGAGCTAACACACGTTTCCTACTCATCAGACGCATTCAGAGGGTGCCTGTTCCCTGCACTTCCCCCTCCCGCGATGGCTTTAGAGGTAACAAACACACACGCATTTGTATTCCTTTGTTTATCAGACGGTCTTAGATTTTTTTTTTCATAAGCGGATGGTACACATCACTTTTGAACGTTAGTGTTATGTATTTACGTCATGTTGCCTTTTCTGACACTTGCATATACACGAATCCCCTTTTCAATCGGCAGTTCTTTTACTGCCAATAAGCCTTCCCTTTTGAACCAATTCACCATGTTTAATTTGTAAATACTGGAAAGTCAGCAATCTCTTAATCTACTTTTTATTTTTTTAATTATTACCGCGTCTACGCACGTCTATTTCTGGCACCCTTGAGATGCCCAGAGTGTCCCAGGAACACATTACATTCTTTGGTGTGCGGCAATAGCGAGATGATGTGTTTTTAATGTAGTTTTTGTTTTTAAAAAAATATGTTAATTTTGTTTGTTGTTTTTCTTTGGATGTCCGACTTTGTTTATAAGAAAACTGTACTGGTTACACTAAGGAATCTTATTTTTGCATTTTATATGTATATTTGGGTTGTATTAACTTTCTGATCATTTTTCTTCATTCGTTCATAAACCCACTGCTTTATCCCGGTTCTTGTAAATTAACCCGCATTTCACTGCACGCAGCCAAAACGGTTAGTTCGTTCTGGTGCAGTATGATGTTGAAACGTTGAAACAAATGGCATCACTGTTCGTGCCTCCCCCTGCGGTTTGGACAAATGAGTGTTCTAGATGCGAGTTTATTTTTAGGCCTACCCTTTTAGCAGAGGGTCACAGTGACTTACTTGGTTTGCCTGTGAGTTAGGTCCGATCTGCAAGGGAATCGCGTACACCGGAACAACTGATCAGACCGTATTCAAGTATGATTTACAGAACTGAAACTTATGTTTCCATTTATCATTCTAAGTGATGTGACTTTAGTAAGGAATTTTCTTTGAATTTCTCTACTCCTTGACCCGTCTCTGATTTTAGGAAGCATGCTCTTATGCTAGTGTTTTTAAGATGCCGGGCATCCCCTTTGTCAGTGCTCCTCGATTAACTGTGCTGGACTTGAGTGAGAGCAAGCCTTTGAGTGGCAGATTGCCAGTTTGTTCAATCTACAGTGAGCTTGAATACATACCTATCCTATCAAAAGCAAAGTATAGGCCTAGTGCAAGTTTGCTGCCATGGCAATCCTGCTTTACTGGTTCCATTTCACACAGCCTCGCCCAAGAAACTCTCTGAGGGCATTCACACAAGACTGTAGAGATGTGTGCCTTCAGGGTGACAGAGGACACTGAAAGAAATGTTCCAAAGTAATTGCTTACCCTGGGGGGCATTGATTGATTTTCACATGGGACTTTGCAAAATATATTTCCATGTAGTATATATCTTAAATGTTGATACTTTATTTTCATATTTATAGCAAGCAGTTTGCAGAGTCAGATTTCAAGCTAATTGTTTCTAGGAGTTGTTGAAATAGTATCCTTCTCTCCATTCACCCTCCTCACCATCAACCATCAGCCATCCTTCTCCCCAACCATCCTTTTCTCCATCCATCCCTTCATCCTTCTCTCCGGCCACCCATCTCTCCATCCTTCCTTCTCTCCATCCTACCATCTCTCCAGCCTTCCTCCCTTACACTGCAAGAGATTGTTTCTACGAACTTCCTGGAGACCAGAGTCTCCGATCAAAGTCAAAGAAGCCATAAAAAAGTAAATTTTTCATGTTACACAAAATGACCCTGTGATGGCCACCTACAGAGATGCCTCTCCACACGCTGCTCAACAGAGCAGTTCTGGGAAAACTCTCTATTGAAGAGTTCAGCTGCTATGAGGCTTCCTGTTAAGGATCTTGCGGCGCACTTTCACTTTAAGCATGGTAGCTGCCCCCATCATAAACAGGCTGCAAAAATATCTTCTCTGAGGCCCGTTTGTTTTTGACCAGGCGTTTTGAGCTGCAGTGTTTCTACAGTGACGATTCTACGTGTGAAAGGCATGCTCTGGCTAAACACTTATAAAAGTCCCAAATGCGAGACCTATTGGCTATGCCAATGCTTGTTTCTTGTGTTGCTATCCTTGCTAGAAAGAAGCCCTTCTTTTTAGGTCTCGCCTACGCAGCGTGCAAGCGCTGCTTTGGAGTGACCTCTTGGAATCACTCCGGCCTTTTTTGGAAACTCGTGCATATTCTGCACTGTTTCCAATGAGCACTCGTGCATGTACGGCGTTTACCTTTGCGGGAGCGAGCAGCAGCGCCATCTGTTTGCAATTATCGCGCTCACGCTTTGAAAACAGATGGCGCCGCAGCTCGCTCCCGCAAGGTAAATGCTGTACATGGACTGAGCCTCAAAGGCGCTAGGCTGCCATCTGAAGAGCGCTCTCGTGACTGGGGGTCTCAGAACCTCCTGCGCGAGCTGCCTCGATACCATTAACAGGACACGCGCACCGCTTTGAAACTGGGAAACAAACGGCTTACCAACTTTCCATTCTGCATCTGCGTCTCTTAAGAGATACTGTGCCGGGATTTCTTTAACTGCAGTGTTCTTTGAAACGCAGGCAAAAGAATGGCGCAGTTGTTAGGCGCTTTTGAAATGCAAGAACAATTCTAACGAGGGCATTTTTCAAATGCGCGCTATCTGGCCGTCCCTTAGGAAATGCTGGCATCGCCTACAGTACTTTTTTTAGTCAACAACATGCACCATCTATTAAAGTCCTCTTTCTGGAATGCAGGCACACTCTTGCGGTTTCCTCTCCATAATTGAAAGTCACTGTCAGGCAGCAGTTCCCTTGCTGAAATGAATGCATCATATACAGCCACTAAACACAGTGCGGGTACAGTACATGACAGCTGTTTCTGAAATGCAGGTGCAGTACATATCACAGTTAACCCAATGGGATGTTCATACGTTATATATCAGTTCTTTCTGAACTCAAGGCCCAATTTCATAAATCCTTCTGTACGGCATGCAGCTACAACCTGTGGCAGCACCGTCTCTGGCGCTCAGATAATCGGTGGCATTTAACTGCCTGAACTGCAGATAATTGTCTCTCTGAAATACACTCGGCTCAATCTGTGGTGCCCCCGCCCCATGCAATGCAGGCGCTGTCTGCGGAAATTCACTCTGTAAGGCAGGCACATTCTATTGCAAATTCTCTCCATTATGCAAAATGGCACGATTCATGGCAGTCATCCCCGTGGAATACAGGGGCAGCCTACTGCAGTTCACACTAAAGTCAGAAACAATCTATTTAAGCTCTCGCCGACCGACATTCATGCACAGTTCACTGTGGTAGAGCGTACTTCGGTTCAAGCACAAAATTGTTTTTAATCTCTGCAGTATTGGCCAAGTGGAACATAAGGTATGAAGTTTAATACAAACACCAGCAATGTTTTATAGATGAGTTTATTCCCAAATCTTACAGTTCTCTAACCAGACCTACGATCTGATTTGACGGGGAGTGCGAGCCCCGGGGACGGCCATTCAAGCCTTATTTTAAGACTTATTTGACCTCCAGTAAACTCCGGTGGTGTTTGAGGTTGCACGCCGCTATTCAGTCCCTTCTAAAGAGCGCCCAGCGAGAACCCCGCGTTTAACAACAATAAACACGGTAGGCGTGAAACTGACACACACAGCCCAGAACGTGCCAGTGGCCCAGAGAGAGGGGCGCGACGCGACGTCCAGCCTAAACCAGAGCGCGCGGGCAGCAGCCCCATCACGCCACTACAATAAACCGGACCGTGGTGACTGCCGCACCCCCAAACATCACGCAGACCCATCCCCACAGAATAAAAAAAAACAACCCTGTGGAACGCATCGCCTTCAACAGTTGGCATGGTTGGTAAAGAGTCCTTGTTTGAAATCTACTGAAAGGGGCTCACATGCTTACTCTGTGCAGATGTCGAGACAAAAAACTGCGCATCACATGAAACAGCAAAACGAAGCGCCCCAAAACTGCCGAAGACACGTGGGTGAAGCCCGCACGCCAGCACTCGGCGGGAGTAAAGCAAACGGCGACCACGCAGAAGTAAGCGAAGCAACGTAACCCATAGCCAGGAACAGTTCACCAGCAAGCCCCGTGCGGGCGAAACAGAGAGCAGTCTGGACGCGCAGGAACACCGAGGTACACTGGGAGGCGAGGTACAGGATCGCACTGAAGTGCATCGGGTACACAGCACGCGAGGGAAAGCAAACAGATGCAGCGCGTGCACCTGCACAGAAGGCTACGAGAAACGGACCCAAGTGCACGTGGCATGGTGACAGGCAGTGTAGTGGAGCTCTCAAGGCGTGACAGCAACGCACCCAGGCGCCTGCAGCATGTTAAAATGCAGTAAGGGTCATGATGGGGTGAGAAAGGTCAATACAGTGAAGTGCATGCAGCAAGAGTAAGGAGAACGGAGATGGTTACATGACAAGGTACAGCATATGCTAGAATCGCACAGGGAGAGAAGGGGTCGCGATCACATACATTGGCTTACATCACAGTGTTCACGAAAGAACATGACTCAGAGAAGCGCTGTGTGATGTATTGTGACAGGTGGATGGCGCTGTACACAGCCACCCGGAGAGGGTGGCTTCAGCCGAAGCCGCGCAGAGCCAGGCGTCTAGCAGCATGCCCGTGGAGGCTGGTGGCATGCGGAAGACCAGGAGCTTCGACGGCGATTCCTCCTTCCACCCCCACCACCCTGCAAACCTTCCCTTTTCTGAGCAAGGGCATCAGTAAGTTACTGCACTGCTGGCCCGGGTGGGGGTGGGGTGGGGGGGGGGGGGGTTGGGTGCAATAAAAAAACAAGCATTGGCATTTGGGACCTTATAAGTGTTTAGTTTTCCAGCACAATATCCTTGGTGCAACAACATCAACTGTTGCATGGCTAAACACTTATAAGGTCCCAAAGGCGAGACCTATTGTCTATGCCAATGCTTGTTACCTTTTGCTACAGGTTTCCTAAACCTTCATAGCAATAAGATACAGAATACAATGCCCACCAAACTTGCAGTTACCCTGCTTTATTTAGAATCAGGGAAACTGCTCTACTGTAAGAAACCTTTGACCAATGGCTCAACTGGCCTTTTGTTCCTCTGACCCTCCGGTCTATTTAGGGCAAACCTTCCGGTGTATTTTTCTCTTTTTGGAGTTGCCAGGAAAATTCTGGTGATCCAGAACAAGGAAAACAAATAAATGACCAATCCAGAGACAAAAATCCAGCGTGTTAGGGATATTTGTTTCTGTTTTTTTAAAAACAAACTCCCAGTTCGGAAGATTGTTTTTGAAAAACAAAAATTCTTGCTGTGCGGGCGCATTAAACATGACGTCCATACAGCTAAGCTTCAGTGCCATTATGGTGGTGGTTCCGCTGAAGGCACTGAGATCTATGCCTACCTAGATGAGATCTCTAAATATGGCGGAATGTAGTCCACCAAGAGCGGAGTACATCATTCAGCTGCCCTGGTGGAACAGAATACAGCCTGCCAATCTTTAAATGAGGGTCTTGGTTTTTCGCCTATTGGTTTGTCGAGGTGTCCCTTTTCAGGAACCTCACTTTGCTTCATTGCACTGCTGGCAGCACCACTAAAGCAAAACCTAATAAGAAAGCGGGTACTTCTAAAGACTAGGAGCCCTACAAGTATGAATTTCCACCACTTTACCGTAGAGTCCAATTTATAAAGTGCTTCATATCACTGGTCTGGTCCTGAAGCTCTCTCCTGGGCAGTCAGGTAAAGGGTTACCTAGACCGAAACCGGTCACAGGATGCTTGTTTCCGGTCCAGGGAAGACCTGGCTTGGCAGTTCAGGCTAGACTGTTCCCATGAGGCACAGGATCACGACTGATTTGCATACAGCTGGGTCTGAGCTGGGGTGGCGAAGTGAGCTAAAGAACGATGATGGATTCAACCCAGATCTGTGACTGGGGGTGAATGTCTCAAAAGTTTCAGCGCTCTGTCCATCATCTCCTTGTGTTTGCTTTATTTGCCCTAAGTTGGCAGGGTATGCCCAGACGTGGGTCCCCTGCTCACTTTGCCACTGGATTCTCGCTAGCCTGGCTGATAAGGGGTTTTACCCCAAAACAGGTCCCAGGATGCTTGTTTCCGGTCCAGTGAAGACCTGGCTTGGCAGTT
The DNA here is from genome assembly GCA_963921515.1 of Calotriton arnoldi. Lineage (NCBI taxonomy): Eukaryota > Metazoa > Chordata > Amphibia > Caudata > Salamandridae > Calotriton > Calotriton arnoldi. The sequence goes on from CAWUFW010000415.1 coordinate 799,762, forward strand.
CGGGCTGGACTGTTCCCATGAGGCACAGGGTCAAGACTGATTTGCATATAGCTGGGTCTGAACTGGGGTGGTGAAGTGAGCTAAAGAATGATGATGGATTCAACCCAGGTCTGTGACTGGGGGTGAGTGTCTGAAAAGTTTCCGCGCTCCGTCCATCATCTCCTTGTGTTTGCTTTATCAAGCTTGTTTTGCATAATTGGGAAAGTGTATGTTTATGGTGTGACCTTTGTGGGAAGAGTTGTATGCCTTGCGTGAGGGGCAGAAGAGAGCTCCAGTCATTACGTAGTAGACTTGCAGCTATGCTTGGGCATGTCAGTGACAAACAAGGGTGAATGTTAGATAGAGCTGCCCTTGATGTTAAAACCTAGGGATGGTCAAAAGTAGGGTGGGTTGGATCTGAAGTTACTTCTTGGATGTTTGGTGTGCATGCTGTGTTATAAGAAGATTGGTTCATTGCCATGGATGGCAGAATGGGTGATGCAGAATGTCTTGATGTAGGCAGCTAGTGAAGAGCTTGAAGGATGGGAATGATGTGACCGCAAATGCTGTGGGACAGAAGCTATTCTGGCACACATGTTCTGGATGCACTGCAGCCTGCGGAGACAGGAGCCTCTAGTATTGTCCGTTGGCACAGCCTAAGTGGGGAAGAAACAAAAAGATGGTGGTCTCTACTCATGCCATAACCCAAGGAGAGCAAATGTAACATTAGGACCGTGCGGTGAAGAAGAAAGAATCTAGTCACCCAGATTGCCTCTGGGAGAAGGGTGAAGAAAGAGCCAATGATCACTCCCAGGTTCCTTAATTCTCTAGTAGGACTCAGTGGCAATCTAAATTCCAAAAGATGACGACTGTCACAAGGTGCTGCATCCTTTTCTCACAAGTGAGGAGCTCCATTTATGATAACTTAAGTTTAAGATGGTATTTTGATATGTACTGATCTACTGCTGACAGGCAGGAGTCTAAGGCACAGTAATTCAGGTCTGAGGAGTTTAGCAATGTGAGGATGATCTGGGTGTTGTGTGCTTAATTGTAACAGGCGAGCTTGGAGAATTTAATGATATATCTTAAAAGGCTGAGGTATGTTTTCAATAGCCTTGAGAATTCCTGTTTTGGAGGAAGAAGACGAACATTCAAATGGAGGAAGGGTGGGTATGTAACATCTTTTGGCGAGATGAGATGGGATCCTATCCAGGATGGTACTTGATTTCCAAAAATCAATAAATATCTTTAGTAGGGTGGGCTGTAGAAGAGTGGTGACTATATTCTGGTTAACTGGACAAAATCCTCTTTGGCAGTCTGAAATTATATCTCAAGGTCACTTATCTGGTCTACCACTGAATGTGGGCCATTTCTGTGAGGTAGAACTTAATGCCAGTGGTGCTCAGAAGTACTAGTTTGTTGCCTCCTATCTAGAAAGTCCTCAGACTTGTTTCTTAATAATAAAATTATTTTTGGTATGGTTGTATCTGGTGCACTTTGGTTTCGATCACTCTTAAGAAACTCTCTCACCAGTTATGTTGTAGATGTATGCATTTAAATGTCCCCGTTTACAATTTTTCCTTAGCACACCCAACAGCCTGCATTATGTTGCCTTCCATGCAATAGTGTCAAAAGGCCGAACCCTACTGAAGCCTGGGTCATTTAGCAAATAGCATACATGACCCAGAACAGGAGTTCTTTCCTTTCTTGCGGGTAGTTTCCTTTTGGTTTGCTGTAGTATGCATAAGGCATTCTATCAGGGCATAAGCTTGTGGGTTGTAAACTGATGCATAAATGACTCTGATATGAAGAACCGTCTGCATGAGCTGGGAAATAATGCTCCCTGGCCTATAAATGTTTCGTATGGGAAACAGGATATAGCAAAGCTAGGTAGTAACACTGAGGTTAAAGAACCATAGAAGGATTAGGAAGAACAACTGCTTCAGTATACCACCTGCAACAATCTAGTATGACGATGATATACCAAAACAAGTTGCCAAGGACCCTCCTATGGTCATAACAATCTTGTAGTAAGACGTTTCAATCGCCATTAGGTTTTATCACGGGGCTTTCTGTAGCCCATCCACCACTAAACTTTGCTTGAAATAGACTGCAGCTTTGACTGTGTTTTTGTATTTCCGCATAAACCCTGGACTAAATAAACCATTAGGGGATGCTGTCCGAAAAATAACAGTTTTCTGCGATTCTTAACATCATCATGTTTAATGTGGTACAAGAGGCCCTTCTCCTTTACTAAACAGAATACAGCAATGCTTGGGTTCTCTACACTTCATGAGTCATAATGTGGGTAAATTCCTGGGATAGGGAGGAATGCTCTCTTCTGGTTTTATGCAAGGTGTGTTCAGTGATGCTGGGCAATGACTGGTTAACAATAAGGAGTAATTCTTTTTTCAGATTTAACTTTTCCAGCACTTGGATGCCTTTAGTATTTCAGACCATTGAAGTAAACAAATGGTGGACCTCCAGGGTTATGGGGTTTGAGCCATCTGTTTAGGCAACAAGACCAAATCTGGGTTTATGCCAGGTCAGGCCACACAACAACATTAGACACGTCCATAATGCACTTGCTCTAGCATCACTGCCCCTCCTCCTGGTCGAATTCAGTAACGCTTTTGACTCCGTGGAGTGGCCTTACCTCTTTGCCCTCCTTGCCAAAGTGAATTTGGGGTCCATATTCATTACATTGGTCAGACTCCTGTATACTGACCTCATGGCACGAGTTCAGGTTCGGAACTCGATGTCCCAGGTCTTCCCCATACGATGATAAAGCGGAAGGGGCTCCCCTTATCTGCACTACACTTTGCACTGGCAATAGAGCCTCTGGAAGAGTGAACAAGTGTAGACACCTAGATGCAGGGCTTTGAGTGGGGACATGGCCTTCGGTCTTTACTCTAATGGAGGCAGATCACGGAGAATAAGACTTTGGAGATCTGTCAGTAAAGGACCCTTGGAAGGTGGAGGTTCATTAATAGTACCCATGTGATTGTGGACCATACTGCAGCTGGTACCGCCTTGATTGATGCCATAACAATTAAGTATGGTATTTCTCACATTTTTATATTATTATTTAGCACAGAAATAGCAGAGTGACGATAAGTGGGTCCTGAAGAATGCCATGAACCAACAGGTCGCACAGGCAGAAACATGTTGACCTTACTTTAATAGGGAATATCTATACCCCTATTTTTCACTTAGCTTTTTTAGCTCTAACCATTGGGGACACCGATTAAAATAGATTTTGTCTCCCTTGAGTTAGTTTTAAACACACTTTTTCACTTTACCAAAGATGGAGTGGTGCACTCCCCAAGTGATATTTTCAATGAATCATGTTGACTTGTTTCTTTGTGTCAAATAAATCCTTTATTTTCAATGTCATCCGACAATAAAAGTTCCAGCCAACGCGTTTCGTTCATTAAGCAATGAAATGATGACAAAGGGCATATGACAAGGCAAAAACGCGGGGAGAAAGACATATGACAAGGCAAAAAACGCGGGGAGAAAAACATACAGACATACATATATAGGCTAAACAATCCCCTTATTCTAGAATATGTCATATGCCCTTTGTCATCATTTCTTTTGTAATAATGCGTTATGTTGAGTGTAATCAGATGTTTGTGTATATATTTATGTTATTTATGTATTGTAACTTTCAGCCCTGAAGAAGTTAATTGCTTAAAGAACGAAACGCGTTGGCTGGAACTTTTATTGTCGGATGACATTGAAAATAAAGGATTTATTTGACACAAAGAAACAAGTCAACATGATTTATTGAAAATATCACTTGGGGAGTGCACCAGTCCATCTTTGGTTTAGTTCTCTCTCTGCCTGGCAGCTGGCACCCAACAACGGCAGGTGCAGGAGTTGTATGTGCACTCCCACGCTAACTACTTTTTGATAACCTACAAGGGGAATACAGCAGGGAAGTGCGGCTACTGTGGTCCGCCGTTGCTCGCCTTCTTTCATTACACTTTTTCACTTTATTTTGCACTCTGCCCCTCACTCCGACTTCCATTGGATGATTTAAAAACAAAACACCTCACGCTCCTCTCCTAATAGGAGAGTTGTAGCCCACACTGTGAACCTTGCGGTCACAGTGTGCAAGAGGGAACCCAATGATGAAGCATGTCACCTTTGGGTGAGTGAGGGTTCTCGTCTTTATAAGACTAATGCCTCACTCTTTCCCTACACCGATACCGTGGTTAGTTACTAGTATTAACTGACAACATCCCGATATTTTTTGTGTGTATAGTATATAATATATTATATATAATATAACATGAAATAATATAGCCTTATATGCCGATGATGTCCTTATATTTCTGCCGGATCCACCTACGTTGGGCCATGGGCTCTTCAGATCCTCCAGATCTTCAGGGAATATGCTGGCCTGCAGTGCTGCCAAATCTACATTATATATGTTGGGCGGGGACAGACACAAAAACCATATCGGGCCATGAACCTCAGGGTATGCTAGGATTGCTTCCAATATCTAGGTGTATACATCACCGAGGACAATCACCAGGCCTGGGAGGAGAACCTATTTCCACACAAAGCGAGACGGCAAGCCGATTTGGGCTTCTGGTCAATGCTCCTACTCTAGCTTATGGGTAGGTCAGCAATCTACAAAATGGTTGAGCTTCCCCGACTAATATACCAGCTACAAAACTATCCATATCCCATACCCAAGACCTTCTTTAGGCACCTGGGCGACGCTCTGCAGTGTTTCCTCTGGAATTGCCGACCACCGAGAATCGCACTTACTAAGTACCACAAGTCCACCTTAGACGGAGGCATGGCCACGCCAGACCCACTCTCATATTATAGAGTTGCGCATCTGGTTGTACTTAATGAATTGTGGCATGTTCATAGAGAAGACCCACCCTACGCTTCTGAGCTGTGGGCCATACAAGGGATTTGGATTTAACATTTCTTGTATGGAGGTTCCCTTCTCCCGACAGCCCCCTCCCCCCCAGCGACACTGGTAGTTTACCAAGTCTGGAATAAAACCCTGCGTGCACAGGATTGAGGTACGCGCACAGGGTGGAGGTAACCCTGCTATGGACCCAACAATGTCTTCCACAGGAATCCTCTCTAGAGGGATTCATGGAGTAGGACACCATTGGAATCACCACCCTGGGAGACATCCTGACTGGACCAACCATTAAGACCTTCTCATGCCTACAAGCGCAGTTTGAGTTACATCTCGTAACCACGCTAAACTCTGTTTACAACTGGATGATTTTCCATCACCTAAAGCTAAACCCTTCTAAAACAATTTCTCCTTATCTCCCCTTCAAAATCAACACTTCCGCTGCAATCCTGGATGGACACATACAACATCCTTAACTATAAATTGGTGACAATGCCAAATCTCTACAAGCCATCCTGGACAAAATGCTCAACACACATTCTCAAATCAGCACCATGGCCAAAAATGTGCACTATCTACTACGTTTTCTGTGCGGAATCTGCAGGTACATTCCATAGCAAGATCTAAAATCTCTTACAGATAATCTGGTGCTCTCCACAATAGACTATTGTAACTCTCTCTTGACTGGTCCCCACTGAAAATGATTCTGAACTAGGCAGCACAGTTCGTATATAGGGCCAAAAGGAACGCCCACATTACATCTATGCTGATCACTATCAGTGGTTGCCAATTAATGCCAGGACTATTTACAAGGCTTGCTGCATCAACCATAAAGCTCTGCACACATCCACTCCTTGTTACCTGGTGGACAAACTTAAGCTATCTGGCAGCTCCAAACCATCACAAAATGCCACAACAATGCCGCTAGATCCCCAGTCCTTTAAAAAGGAACGACTGATGGCCCAATCCTTCTCGGGTAGGCCAACCAGAATTTGGAACTCATTACCTCCAAATCTATGCACAACCACCGCCCAGCGACTTTCAAACTGACCTGAAAACCTTTCTCCTCCGACAGTACTTTAGCTAATACACTGCTATCAACTCTTGGCACATACATCTACATTATCGCAACCTTTTTACTGTTGTATATAACTCTTGTACATTCATTTTTTATGCAATGATCTACCATGCTGTATTCTCAACCTTTGTAATTATTTATAGCATTATTTGGTGATCTTAAACCTTCTGTAACTTCAATGTAACTAAATGTTTCTGTTGTGAAGAGTTCTAGCACCTTTGGGTAATGCCTATGCTATATAAATAGGCATAAATAGATAAATATATATACACCTCATGGCTACACGTTAACTATGTGTGTCTATCATGAACTTCTGTAGGCCCAAATTCATGAGAACAGGAGAAGAAAAGGATATAACAGCAGAGATGCAGCTCATACCAGTTTCTTCAACCTCTATATTCTCCTTATCTTTCTTGGTGCACAGTCAGGCAAGGTCCTTCCTTTCGCTGCAGTCGAAACACTGGTTCCCAATGACAGAGTGTGACAACTGATAGATTGACTTTCCCAATTCTATCAAGAATTTCCTGGTCAATAAATTTCACACTCTTTCCAGGAAACAGGAATCACCTTTGCATACATATTTTCATTTTAATCATTATTGTGAAGCTATTTGACAGACCGGCTCTTTAGAAGGTCTAGTCATTTCACTGCCTCGTCAGTTTGGATTTTAGGATGTTGTCGGATTCACAACTGCATTTACTCAGGCAAAGAATCAAGCAGCAAAATATCCTCTTCTGTAAGTTGAGTGGGTTATACCCATTGCTCACAAGCATTCACCACTCCATAATACTGGCACCAGGGTGTTTTATCAGGATCTCATCTGTCAGCTCTCACTTGGAAACTGCAGCATTCCAAATCCAGCCCTATTAATTGGAGCAGAACTGCCCTCACATCAACATACACGGTAGCCCTAGCAGGTAGAGTGGCAGTGGAAAGTGTCATTAGGACCATATTGAAGGCAACCACAAATTTTGAGGGTTTATAATTGCTGGGTTGTAACAGTCTTGCAGCTGTTGAGGAAGTGTTGGTAGTCATTTGCTATTTGTTCCTGCAACAGCTTCAGAATGTCCAACAATCCATATTGTAGCTGCTCCCCACTGAGCAGTTAGAAAAGTGATCTTGTCCTCAATGTCACTTCTCACAACACACGTTGGGTAGTAGAGTGTGATGAATGAGACCCACTTTGAAATACTTAATGCAAAGAGGCAAAATCAGTTTCCTTTATCTTACATTCTGCAGTGATGATATAACATAGCCTCACCGGCTTACCATAAGTCCTTGGAAGAGGGAGTACAGTCAACCAAGCCATAATGTTCTTTTGTGAAATATTTGACTACATAGCACTTTCAAAGTATACATTCTTTTCCCACTTTCTTTGGCTGCATTTTGGATCTCTTATTGTTTGTCACAGCCCTTTCACTCCCTCCCTTAGTCTCCCCTCTCTCCTTCGCATGTGTTAGAAATTGAGTCTCTAGTTGGCAGAGGTATACACCCTGTCCAAGTAGGGAACCACACTCTAGCCAGGGTAAGTGCAGTACACACTAAATGTTTACCTGTGCTCACCTTCTGGTAGCTTGGCACAGGGCAGTCAGGCTAAACTAAAGAGGCAATGCGTAAAGTATTTCTGCACACACACAGTAATACAGTGAAAATACCACAAAAGTACTCCATACCAGTTTAGAAAAATAGCCAATATTTATCTGAGTAAAACAAGACCAAAATACACATGTGAAAATATGAATTTTTATAGATGAAATCAAAATGCAGTGCTTAGAAGTCAATAGCTTTAACTGGGGCTATCTGGTCACACTTCACCGGAACAAATCCAAACGTCCAGTCCGACGATGAAGCATGGCCCAGATACAGGAATCACGCAGACCCCCATACAGTACCTTGGATGTGTAGGAAATCGAAGACAATGCATGGCGCAGAGGAGGGGAGGCATCGCGGATGAAGGTGATGCGTCGGTTCCTAAAGGGGGAGCAACGTCGTTGAAACTTTAACTCCCTGGGATGATGCATTGCACAGAGGAGGTGATGCATCAGTTGCTGGTACGAGGACTCAGTTCCTGAAGGGGATGCGGATTCAACGATGCATTGATGTCAAAAGTCGAACTGGTGGGCTGAAGGCGATGCGTCAGTTGAAAGCCATGCAGGGCCGGGGCTGTTTCAGAGTTGGAGAAGTGCGTCACAGACTTCGGTGAGGCGGTGCTCAAGACCCAAGCAGTGTAAGTTCTTTGGAGGCACTGCGACAAAGTCGGGCATGCTTTGTAAGTCACGGTTGATGCGTCAGGCACTCGGCAAGTGGAGACCATGGCTTCGATGCAGGCAGCGGCGACGCGTCGTTTTCGCAAGGATGCGGCGGTTCCGAACTGATGCTTTGGAGTCCATTGATTTCTTGGTTGCAGCACCAAATTCACCTCCAAAGGCCCAGGACTAGTTTTGGCACCACCTGGCAGGGAAGGACTCACAGCAGAGAAGGTACACGGGGGTACACGGGGAAGGAGGACCACGCATACGGCGTCCAGATCCCGGTTTGGCAGGATTTATCATACCTGTCGCTTGTTCGATTGGCTCCAGTGCATTACACTGGACCGCCCCTAATAGATTATATTGCAAGAGACCTACGGTCTACAAGGATTTTAAATGGACGCATATTACTTTTTCAGTTACTTTTTCGATTACTTTTTAAGTAACTTTTTCTACTCAGTGTGATATGCCTAGATATCACACTGGGACATCTCCTAGAGAAAAGGTAAGTAAAATCGGTTTTGCACAATTGTCATTTTTCAGGTTTCCATACAAATCAACTCCACACTTAAAACATTTTTTAGAGAAAAACAGTCAATGGATTCCTATGGAGAAAAATGAAGTTATCGGTTACCAGGTAAGTACTCTTTGGGGTTGAGTTTCTGGGGTTAGAACAAGGGTTCCCCCAGGGTCGAGGATGCACTCTCAAAACACCCTTAGCGGCACTAGGGCAGCCAGGTGCAGAGTGCTAAGGCCCAATGTTATCCAATGGGGGATAGGGGCCTCCGGTTGGTGGCTGCTTACGAGCAGGCCACTGGGTTGTGGGAGCAAAGCTCCTGGTGTTAGGCTCAGGGCAAAGGGGGATCTGGTTTAGCACACAAAGTGCACTCGCAGCGGCGCAGGGGCGGCTGGGTGCAGGGTGCCGTTTTGGCATTGTGTGCCCTGTTGTTTTCAATGGGGATTTTCGGTTTTGGTTTTTAGCTGCAGGCTCGATCCAGCAAGACCTCCGGGAGGAACCAACAGCTGGGCAGGTAAGTTGGAGGGCTCGGGGACGTATGTGCACCTCGGGTTCTTTTCTCCAGGGCGCAGGGCGGCTGGATGCAGGGGTGTCTTTTGAGGTCGGATTTCACCTTGCCGGGACACTCGCGGTTGGGGGGGGGGTCTCCTTGCAGAGGCTGCAGACGACGTCAGGGAGTCCTGGAGGGGTTAACCCACTGTGGACTCGGACTCTGGAGTGCTGGGGGGGGACCTCGCTCTGACCGGTGGGCCACTCGAACTCGGGCCGTAGGTGACTGGTGCAGTGGTAGTTCCAGGCGTCGGGTTTCTTTGTCCTCAGCAGGCTCTGAGTCTTGCTTTGGAGATTCTTTTGAACAGAGCTGCTGTTCACAGGAAATCCGGTCTTTGTTGAAGGCAATCAGTCCTCCCAGGGGTTCTGGAGGTCGCTGGCTGCAGGACAAGGTGACTTTTGGCGCAGGATCTCTGAAAACTGCAGAAGGGAAGGTAGGGCTGGGACCCAGTCAGTTGTTCTCTGCAGTCTCCTCTGCTGTGCGTCTTCTTTCGTCCTTCTTCTTCGTAGGTTGCGGGAATCTGTCTTCTTGGTTCAGGGCTGCCCCCTAAATACTGTATTTAGGGGGCGTTTTAGGGGTCTCGACGTGGGGGAGTGAGCACAATCCCTAATCCTGATTGGTGAGTGCCTGCCATCTGCAAGATGGCGGGCACTGAAGAGTGGGCTTCACCTCACCTCCCCAACCTGAGGGGTGGGGTTGACAGAGGTGGGCACACCTTCTGGGCTGGCTAATTTTTCCCGCCTGTCTTCCCGCCGAAAAGGAGGGGAGACAGGAAGGGGGCCTGCTCCTGATAGCAGGGGAGGCTGGGGGTCGCATTACAAAGGCTGCAAGGCCTTTGAAGCTCCGCTGCCATAGATGGCTCTTCCTGGCCTGGGGGTTCTTGGCTCAGGGAGCGAAGGCTCCCACCCTAGGGGCCCAGAAACATGTCTCATGGTGGCAGGCTGGTGTGTACCAGTCAGGGAACCCACCAGAGGCTGGTCGTTTTTTTCAGGGGGCATCTCTAAGATGCCCTCTGAGTGCATTTTTCATTAAATCCCATACTGGCATCAGTGTGGGTTTAATGTCCTGAGAAGTTTGATACCAAACTTCCCAGTTTTCAGTGCAGTCATTACGAACTTCACAGCACCATAATGGCAAGCTCCCAGCACCATATACTCTTAATGGCATTACTGCACTTACAATGTCTAAGAATTGGCTTAGACACTGTAGGAGTACAGGGCTCATGCACCTGTACCCTCACCACTGGTGTAGTGCACCCAGCTAGAGGGGTGGCTGACCTATGCCAGGGCAGTGGGCTGTAGGCATGGCACACAGGGATGTGTGCCATGTCGACTCTTCACTTTGTTCTGCACCAAAACACGCAGCCTGCAATGGCAGTGTGTGTGTGGAAAGGTACAGGGCCTCTAAGGGTGGCACAATAAGTGCTGTAGCCCTTAGAGGCCTTCCCTGGCCACAGTGCCCTTGGTATCCATGGTACCTTTTACAAGGGACTGACATGTGGCCAGAGAGGTGCCAATTGGGGGTACAAGGTACAGTTTTGGGAAAGAACACAGGCCCTGAGAACCTGATTGGAAGGGACCCACGGCACAACAAGTCAAAGTGCATCAGTAGCCTGGCAAAAAGTGGGGGGGTTACTGCAACAGAACCCCAGCTTCCTACAGTCCTACAGTCAGGAGCAAGAATTCATCCTATATGGGAATACTGAAATTCAAAACTTCACATGCCCTAAATCAATAATTCCCACATAGGTAATGCAGAATCCTCTGTAACTACTTTCCCCCAACTAAGAACTGAGTGCGTGATTTAGACTTTGGATGACAGAGTAATAATACCTGTCAGAGCAACGGAGTACATTTTTCCGCCCCCCCCCCCTCCCTGATAAACATCCTTTCTCCCAAGTTTAGAAATGTCTGCCGACCCCATGGACAGCTCTTAACATTAGCAGGCACCATTGTCACTGCAGTGCCTCTCAGTGTTGTACATGTTTGACGGATGGCTCCATCAAACATAACAACTAGCCATCAAACTTTTACAAAGTTTTACTTTTTCAAAAACAAACTCCAAAAGTGAGAGTGTGTCTTTGAAAAAAGTAAAACTAATGGCTTTCACACCATGGAAGCTTTTTCCTATTGTGTAGGAGTCATTTCTTTATTTTTACTGTTCCACACCACCAGGTTTTACCTGATGTTGACAGACAGCAAAAAAAGCCACCTGACCGCCCATTTTAAATTGGGCGGACGGTGAATGCCTTCCTTCAGATGGCCCATACTCTGTCAGGCCATTGGAGGAGTAGATTAGTGATGGAGCCGGAGTAGACTCCATTGTCAACATACTGTCAATCCGACCACTTCTAAATCAGACAGACGGACTGTGAGTTTGGCAGCTAAGGTACTCTGTCGCCATTGCAACGGAGTGCCCTCTCCGCCAAGCTCTAAATCAGCCCCTCAGTCTGCTATTCTTTCTTTCACAAAACTGTGAAAAACTCATCTTTTCCTCCTGCAACAGAATTAACAAGACCACTATTGTTTACTGAAGTCAAATTGATAAATCTGTATCTTCTGCTTACTTCTTGTATCAGAAATGTACACAAATGTATTCAGCGCTGCTTGCATCTCAAATGTACTGTGCTGTTCCTTATATGTCAGATGCACTATTACCGTTACTAAGATACGCTATAGAAAACCATTAAATATTTTTTTTAAAACTAGATTCCATGATAACATGAATTGAAAAAGATAGCTCTTTCAACTCAAACTTTGTCTGTCCTATAATGTTAGCCACGGAATGCATTTCTAAATTATAGTTCAGAAATCCAGGGAATGCACTTCAAATTTATTGCTTCAGATATCTCAGAAAAATCATTTTGAGCTCCAAATTCAAGATCAGTTCTGATGCCGATGTTTTTTTCGTAACTCAGAATGATGGCCCCCAGGGGAAGCGGGTCGCAGACTAGTCTTCCCCCGGTGAGCTTCGTGCCCAAACAGGATGTGGCAGCGGACAGGAAGTTGGGGGGGGGTTGGTATTTAGGAGAAGTTTATAAGAATCAGGAAGGGCATGTCCAACCTCTTCCTGATTTTGAGCATCACCGGGTGGGGAGAAAAAGTGTGGGCAAGAAGTTTGTCGCAGTTGTATCAAGCCACGGGTCATGGCTGTGCCTCAGTGGCAGAGGTAAGGGCCGCGCTGCACACATTGGGTACAGCTGGCCGCGAAGATCTGCTAATGCCTGGCATGCTGGGGCAGGCGTGGGTTGGTTTGCACTGCCCGACGCGTTCTGCATCGGTCGGTGTGGCCATGGCGATTGCCGCTTCAAATCACAGAGGGGACGGGGAGGGCACGGGTGGGCCGGAGCGCTCGGCGCTCCACAGGTGATGTGAGGCTCGGCGCTCCACAGGTGATGTGAGGTGTTACAGCCTCCCGGCCCGCGTACAGGCACCCGCTCCCGCTTGGGGACAGGACGGCTTGGAGGAGCCTGAGGGGGCGGGGCCTAGCCCTGATGCACTCATGCTGGCTAGCGTGTTGTATGATGGTGGATCTTTCAATTGGACCACACCAAGAGGAGCAATATAAAGGCCAGGCTGGACCAAGGGCCCATTAAATAAAAAAATCGAAGAATGCTGCAGGGGGCCATCCCAGAGGGGAGCAAGAAGAGAGAGTGGGGGGAATTCACACAAAAGTGTTGAGACAAGGCCGGGTGGTACTTGCCAGATGAGCAGCAACACCCACATGAACAGATGGCAGGGGGTAAACATAGTGGCCCAGATTAGAGAACAGCGCCACTTGGTCCAGTAGACCAAGGAACGTTGAGAGAGTCTATGTAGGACTCAGGAGGAAGAGGCCGAGGCAGAGAGGAGGGTGTACAGGGGCAGTTCCATGGCCGGGGGAGGAGGAAGGGGCTAGCATGGAGGCAAGCTTTCTCGGGCTGAGGCAGGGTGCTGGATATACCGAACGAAGAAGTGCAGGGCTCAGAAAGTCAGGGAGTTTTTGCGGCTGAAAGGCCCGGTGGTGCTCAGGACCCTCCTGGTTGGTGCAGCCAGGTGGGGGAAATGCGGCCTAAGTCAGTAACAGAGGCTGACACATTGACAGCTAAGCCTGATGAGCGCATTACGGCATCGAGACATTGGCCGGAAGAGGTGAAGAAGTCTGCGGCGGCCGCCCCTACACCAAGGGCTCACGCAATGCCTACTTCATAGGATTCAAAGGACCCTGCGGGACAAAGATGCGTGTGTGCGGAAGTATGACCCAGTGGCACGAATGAGCGAGTTTGAGGAGGGTGAGTGCAAGGATGCGCTGGTGCTGGATTATGTTTAGGACAGGGATGAGTGGGAAGAAGGTGAGGTATGGGAGGAATATGGAGCGGTGGTGGGTGAGGTGCATCATAAAGAGAAAGTGTGTGCAACCAGTGGTGCAGTTGGTGTTTTGAAGAAGTCAAGTGCGGAGAGGGGAGGCACCAAGAGCACATGACGAAGCAGAGTTGCGGACGTCGGACGGAGCAGAAGGACTCCGAGCCATTGCCTTCAGGTATGGGGGAATGGTGGTCTATTTGGGAAAAGGGGGAGCAGAAGAGAAGTAGAGCCACCCGCAGGTCTGTCGGTGTGGGAGGTGGGGTCATTGTTGTGGGCAAGGTTAAAGAAACTGCGAAGGGAAAAGAGACATTCAAGCGATCTAGCGGAAAGAATCCGCAGTGGAGAAGAGGTGTCAGTTGGATAGTTCAGAGGAGCCGGAGGTGGCGACAGGGGATGAGACCTCAGACGATGACAAACACAAGAAGCGGTTGCCTTACATGGCTCTGCGATGCCATTGGGGTCTCATTTATCAGAGAAGACCGAGAACAGAATTTGGAAACTTGAATATGTGGATGTTTTCAAACTTTTACATAAGGACATTCAGGCAAAGGAGGGGTCTAAGAAGAGTAGGGACTGACTAGAAGGCCCAGGGTACCGATTAACTTAGAGAATTGGATGTCTGCTTTCTTGATATATGCAAGTATATACTGTGACAAACAAGGCGACAGGGCGATAGCACTGTATAAGTATATAGACATTATCCGGAAGGACTAGATGCATTTTGGGGGTTTTGCATGGCTCAGTTACAATGAGGATTTTCGGGCGAGGGTGAATCTGAATCCTGATAAGCCCTGGGGGGAGGTAGACTCTGAACTTTGGATGCAATGTATGTCTTCCACGCAATCCACTGCCTCTACACACATGGCAAGTGGCCTGCCCATTACCTACCGACCTTTTCAGCCAAAGCCCGCTCCGCAGAGAGTGGGTTATGTGCCAAAACCAGCGGGACCCAATGTTGGGACGTGCTAGAACTTTACTAAAGGCTTCTGTTCCCGCCAGCCATGTAAATTTAAACACGAAAGTTCCAAGTGCGGACACAACACCCCATCACCCAATGTTTCACTGGCCAGCCCAGTCGAACAGTGGAAGGCATCCCGGGGAAGGGGTCAACAGAGACACCATGGCACCAAAGGCAACTACTCCCATTAAGGCTGACACCAGGCGGCTGTGGCTAGCGACATACCCTGATAGGGAGGCGACTTTGAGGCTGGAATGGGGTTTTGACATAGATTCCAGGATTGGATACCAAGGGCCGAGGGGTCGAAGGTGGGTGGACAATTTGAAGTCTGCTAAGAATTTTCCTGGGGTGGTGGTAGCGAAAATAGATAAAGAGGTGGCAGAAGGGAGAAGGGAGAATAGCAGGCCTTATTGGGATTGGCCCATCTCTGGCTTGATTATTTCTCCTTTGGGGGTGGTGCCTAAGAGATTGGCGGGGGAATTTTGGTTGATCCATCATCTGTCATGGCCTGAGGGAGAGTCGGTGAATGACTAAATTTTAGAGGAGGACTCTAGGGGGTTGTATGCGCCCGTGGACGATGCTGTTCACCTGGTGCGACAGTGCAGCCAGGGAGCGGAGCTGGCGAAATGTGACATTAAGTCGGCTTTCCGTTTGTTACCGATTCATCCTGCGGATTTTCCACTACTGGGCATGCAGTTCGGGGGGGAGGGGGCATCTATGTGGACAAGGTTTTGCCAATGGAGTGTGCCATTTCCTGTGCCTTATTCAAAACTTTCAGTACATTTTTGCAATGGGTTTTCACAAAATCCAGTGACCACAGTGTGGTGTTATACTATCTAGACGATTTTTTGTTAGTGGGCAGGAAAAACTCTGTAGAATGTAGCAGAGTCCTGCAGCATTTTCAGATCATGGCAGGTTGTTTTGGGGTGCCTCTGGCGCCGGAGAAGACAGAGGGCCACTTGTCGTGTTGACGTTTCTCTGCATCGAACTGGATATGGTGCAGATGGTAACAAGGTTGCCGCAAGCGGAGGTGGTGGAGATTCAGGGTTTTCTGTTGGTGGTGACGGGGAAACAAAAGAATGAACTGCGACGCATGCAGAAGTTGCTGGGTTTCTTGAACTTTGCGTGTCGTGTTATCAGGGCAGGGTGGACATTCTGTAGGCACCTGGGTATGGCCAAATCTGGAGCGGTGTTGCTGCATCACAGAGTGCGAATCTCATTGGCAGTCAGGGCAGATTTGGGAGTGTGGAGGGCATTTTTGGAGGATGTCAAAGGAGTGCCCATGTGTTTTTTGGACGAGAATACTGTCTGGCAGGTTCAGATATTTTCAGATGTGGTAGGTGCTCAAGGGTTTGGTCTGTTTTTAAGATCGGCAGGTGGTGTGCAGAGGGTTGGCCAACGCACTGGTTGAGTCAGGGCCGTAGCATAGCCTTTTTGGAGTGCTTTCCAGATGGTGTAGGTTAATGTGGACAAGATGACGGTTTGAATTGGTCAACAGACAGACGGCCAGAGACTTGAGGGTGTTGCGTCTGGTGAGGAAATTCATGCTCATCTGCTTACATTTGAATGTTGTTTTCAGAGCAAATCATTTACCTTGGGTGCAGAATGACATTGCGGATTCCTTATCTCATTCACAGTGGCATCGTTTTCGCAGATTGGCACCCGGAGCAGACGAGGTCAAAGCGCAGTTACCGGCAGACATTTGGGAACTGAGCGAATGAGAATTGCGGGTCTGGTCGAGTGCTCGTTAGCTGAATCCACGAGAAGAAGTTACAGATTGGCCTTGAGCAAGTTCAGGGAGTTTGAGGAATGTCCACGGCGAGACTGGGAACTGGATGGAGAGGCAGTGGAGAGGAGAGTGTTATGATTTGTTTTGTTCTGTATTGACAAAGGTGTATCGCCCACAACTATTGGGGCAAGTTGGCCGGGGTCTCATTCTATGGTAAACTGTAATAGGGTTTCGACCTTTCAGGTGATGAGATTCTGGGCTGGGTTCTGAAGGAGTGGGGTAAGCAGCAGGGTGGGGGGCAGCGCTGAGAGAAGCTAATATGTTCGACCTGTTGAAATTATTGTTGGTAGTGTTGCCTGAATGTTGCTACGATGTTTTTGAAGTGGCTGTTTTTTTCTTTGCATTATATGGATGTTCTTTTGGGCATTTTGGGTTTCAGAACTGTTGGGGTCAAGGACGAAGCTGCGGGTTATGCACGAGAAAGTGTGTTTGGATTCGGGTCATTTGGGTACTTGGTTGTGGTGTTCAAAGACCGATCAACAAGGCAGGGGGAAGTGGGTGTGGTTGTGCGAGGAAGGCAGTTTTGAAGTGTGCCCGGTACAGTAATGGTGTCGTTTTCAGGAGTGGACTGGGCAGCATTATAAAGCAGATTTCTGTCATGAGGATGTCCGTTAGCTGTCAGCTTTTCAGTTGTTGGTGGTGTTGCGAATGGTACTGCTCCGTTTGGGGAGGGATGCAGATGTTTATGTAACACACTCCTTTCGGATTGGTGCAGCAACGGCGGCAGCATGCTTGGGGTCGGATTGGGGTCAGATTAGTCAGATTGGTAGTTGGAGATCGCGGTGCTGCAAAAGCTATGTGAGGGAATGAAAGGGTTTCTTGCTCCATTGATGGGGTGGTTGTGGGGGGGGTCAGTGGGGGATGCCAGGCCTAATTCACTTTTTCTACTACAGGATGTGTGAACGGGCCCGGATCCAAGACGGTGACCTGGATCATGGGACATTCGTTTATTCTTTGGGTGGGCAAAATATGCTGACCAACACACATACGGAACCTGGGACTGCACAGCAGCAGACATGAGATGCTCTGGTGGGGTAGAGAGGGAATGCGCTGGGGTTACTTGCTGCCTTGGTTGACTAAGCTGGTTCCGCAGAGCAGTTGTCCGGACATGCTTTAGATTCACCTAGGAGAAAACGATTTGGTGCAATTATCCGGATTGACTTTCTTACAGAAAATGCAGTGGGATATGGAAGCAATCAAAAGGAACTGGGACTTGCATTGTGTGGACTGAATTGGTACCACGTTGTGTTTGGAGGTGGGCGCCGAGACTTGCAGCAATTGATAAAGCTCGACACAAGCTCCAAAGTGCTTTGAGGGTATTTTGCGAAAACAGAAACATCACAGGGATCTTGCATAGGGGTATAAATGAGGAAGAAGTTTGTTTATTTTGAGATGACGGGGTGCACTTTTCATTAATGGGGAATGCATATTATATGATGGAATTGCAGGATGTTGTTAGCAACTGATGGCATTATAACATCTGGTGCAGGCGAGATACCCGCTGAAGTGATGTCTGGAATTGGTCGGGGGAAGCAAAGAAACGCCCGCCAGAATTTTTCTGGGTGGCAGTATTTTGTGGGCTAGAGAGTCACATGCGGACATATCCACACCCTCGGTGGGGGGAGAAAAATGGAGTACAGGTGACAAAAGACAGTGTGCAGTGTGTTGTCGAACAAGGAAAGGGGAGGGTTTTTTTGGGTGAAAAAGGAAGAAGAGCCTGGATAGATGGCAAGAGCCCAAGGAGTGGGACAGTGAAGTATGGAACAAGGTATGATGGCTTGGGGGATTGAAAGTTGGCGTGAGGTGTGAGTGCTCGCAGGATATATGGGGAGGTTCGTAATTCTAAAGTTAATGTTATATGTTGATTAAAAGTTTAATAAGATTTGCAATCGTGTCCTAATAAATGGCCTTTTACGCTAAACTATGGTCACAGTGTGTTTGTTGTGGCACGATTTCAAGCCACAGCATTTAATTACAACAACCTAAATGTAGTAGTATAATCTACACCGGCAGCCTTCAATACAGAATTTAGAAAACAATGTTTTGTTATATCTTAAATTAAATCTTGGAATGAAGCTATCCATGCACTTGCCCGTGATAGACATGATCCCTGTGGAAGATAGAGATCTTATGCAATAGAATAACTAACTTTAGGCTGATTTCATTATTCATTCCTGAGGTCAATTTTTTGTAAAAAGGTCTGTGCTCCGGTTTGAGAAGTTCCACTAACCGACCGCACTCAGGGAGGCAATCATAGTTTCAGTGTTAACATGCCTGTGACATTATTAACTGTTTTTTCTAAAGTGAGTAACAGCCAGGAAGATTTGGGGTAAAGCTTGTCAAATTATGCACCTGGGTCCTTCAGGAGACATAAAAAAACACCAAGCTGTGTCAAAGCCACTAGATCTTGCCTTCAATATGCAGTTTCAGACCTAACTGACTTTGCCAGTGCTTGTTTGATTTGGCATAATGTAGAACCAAAGCATTCTATAATGGGCGTTCTTGCGTGTCCTTGTGTCCGACTCAAAGGGGGCATCTTGGAATTGTTTTTGTTAATGTGTACTTGCGAAATGCCCACAGTTTTGAGCACTCATGCATGTGCGCCCTGTGGCCATTTTGCAATAATGTCTGTTATAGTTTGACAAACAACAATTTAGACGGCTGCCTCCATCTTCATGTGGAAGAGTATAGTGTTATGCAGGTGTACAATTGGTATGGGATGCTGTTCTACATATGTGCATTGGCTAGGGTGGTGTCAAATATGTATATGTCACTATTCACTTTCTGTGTAAATGGAAGCAGGTAGCAGTCTGGAGATAAATTAAGGTAGCATACTCTTCTGTGTGATGGTAAAGGATTGTGCTCTTCAAATGTATATGAAAAGCAGTGTGCTGTGTTTGTGATGTTGCAAGAATGTATAGTAAAGGGAGAATGGTGCTACATGTGCTACAATAGGGAACACACGCTGCATTAGAGGTACATAGGTTGTAGTGACCTGCATGTGTACATGGAAGGGGACTGTGATAAATCTTTAAATAGAAAGGGGAGCCTGGCATGGCACTATATGCTTATGCATATTTAAAGTAGAGGGATGCCTGCATGTATGGAAGAGGCCGGCCGCTTGTGTGTGTGAAACCAACATCTGTACTACATATGTGTATAGTAGGGAACTTTTTGCTATGCATGTATGGAGACGGTGGTAGTCTGCTTGCATATGTAGATATGGTAGCATGCTACATAAGGTGGACATGTGTGTGTGTCTGTCATAGGGGACATTGTGTTGTATGTGTACAAAGGAATTGGGTCAGAATGGAACATTGTAATACATGCATAGAGTAAAAGGGGGTTGTGAATTGCAAGTGTTTAATATAGGGATTGAAAGTCACTGATCTGAGTGTGCCTATTGAAGCCGAAATTGTCAAGAGCTGGTTATTTTTAAGTGGTAAGAGTGTAGGATACTTTGTGCTACTTGTGCATACAGAAGGGGTATTTCACACCATGTGGGATGATTGTGGGACTGTTTGAGGCAAGTGTTTGTCAGTGTACATAAAATTATGATTTAAGTGTTGTTTGTATGTTATGATGGTTATGTTTTGTATGTATGTAGGAGCGCACACACAAGTATTGTACACATATGCATTGTTTGCATCATTGGTAAATGAGGGTAATATTTAATATGAAGATTTTGATCTTTAGGTTCTGACTGCATTCATGGACCTACAAACCATGCCTGTACTCGTGAACTAATTGAGAAACAAGTTGTTAGAAAGCAATGAAAGTAAGGCAGACTTTTTCTCTAAACCTTTAGGACATGTCATAACAACTTCAATATTTTATTTAAGACATATATTTATATTTTAGTCATTAGACTATAACATTAGAATGAGACACAGTCACTGATGATGATTTTATTCTAAGAATTTGCAGCATCTGTCTGTTTGAACACTGGTAGGTATGTGCTTCTAAAGTTACTAATCTGTAATCCTATCATCTTTACTGTCGGATATCAAGAATAGGGAGATGTACATCCATAGATTTGTTTCTGTAGAAGTGATGTTAATGGATCATTAATATATCATTTTGACACTGTTACAGGTGATAAAATATGGATTTGTGCCATCAGTGAATAAGAAATATTAGCCACCCCATTCAATAATAGATAGGAGATGCAAACTTAGAGTGCAATATGAATGATCTAGGATGGAAATTCATATATTGGCTTGCACGTGTTTTCAAATAAGAACATGGAAGGTATTGTGATTTTTATAAAATGATGTGCCCACATGGTGTACATTTGGACTCACACAAAGTTAGGAAATCAGGATGTTTCCTTTGTTTTTAATGCAGTGTATTTGCAAAACTTTGAGCTTTGTGCGAAATAATTTCTTTTTATTTGTGGATTCGTTTTTTTTTTTTAATAAATCTGTTTATTGAACAGCTTGTAACATCCGCAAATACACCCCTATGAAGGGGCCAAGGCAAACATTAATATACATGAAATAGTACAAGCAAGTTTGTCATATTGTAGCAATAGCACCCCCCAACAAGTACCCATACCTTCTCCCCACCCTCCCCCACACGGCACTGTAGATGTTATTTTTGAACCAAACAGCACACCATCAGATGTGGACATTTCTCAACAGGTTTCCCACAAACGCGTGCAGCAAAAGCATCAATGTACAGTATCTATTTCAAATCAGGGTTACATAGAAGATACACAGATAACGGAGCCCAGAAATCTTTGGGGCATGATGCCTCAGGCAGTTCCTCAGCATATATCCCTAATTGTTCTTTACAGTAGAGCAAGTCCCGGACCCATTTCTGTAGTGTAGGGGTAGTTTTAGCCCCCCAGCATTGCGCCACCGCCCTCTTGGCAAGCAAGGTCGAGACAGCCACCAGCCTCCGATTGCAGGGCTTAAGGTTCTTTACCCAGCCTAATAGGCAAACATCGGGAGCACACATCACAGGTTCCGACACAACATCTGTAAGCATATTCGTGACCCTGGTCCAGAATGTGTATATACCTGCACAACCCCATGCAAGATGAAGAAAATCCGCATCACCCTGCCCACACCGCACACAGCAGGCGTTCTCCCACAGACCAAATCTCTTCAGTTGAATCGGTGTATAGTATAACTGGTGCAAATACTTAAAGTGGATGATGCGTAGGTTACAATTCGCCGTCAAGTGCAGCAGAATTTCCACACATCTAGCGTCAATGTAGTCCCTATTATCGCCACCCACTTATTATATGAAGGTGTTTCGAGAGGTTCCCTTTCCCTAAGGGACGCATTGTACAGCTTCGTGATCAGGCCACTGCGTTCTTTACCTGTTAGCACCGCCTGCAGTGCTACCAGAGTCTTGGGCTCAGTTGGATAATCAGGATATATAGCTCTAATCGCTTGCCGAACGCGCGCATCATGCCCCAGTGAGTTCCATCTTGTACATCTGCTAGCGGCCTGAAATGGCCTCGTTTGTATAGGTCACCTAATTGTGTAATACCCACCGCACCCAATGCTTTCAGGGCAGCCAGTTCTCGAGCAGCAGAGATATCTGGATGCGCTGCAAGCGGCAACGCTGGGGCATAAATATAAGGCAACTTTGCACGTGCCACGAGCATTTTCCACGCCCATGCCGTGCAGAGTGCGGGGTTGATTTCAGTCCTCGGGCCACCACACCCACCAGCCGAGGCTGCCGCAGCAAGGGGCATCAGAAGTACAGTATCCGCCTTGATTGCAGCGTGTGGTTGGAACCGCTGAGGGAAAGACCAGAAATGGGCAAACTGGGCCTGCGCACAAAGGTAATAATGCTGCATGTCGGGAGCTTCAAAGCCACCCCGCTCAAATGGTAATCCCAGCACATCCCAGCTACATCTAGACTTCTTGCCCCCCCCAGACAAAGGTCAGTAGTGCTGACTGAAGCGTATTAAAAA
Source organism: Calotriton arnoldi (assembly GCA_963921515.1). Taxonomy (NCBI): domain Eukaryota; kingdom Metazoa; phylum Chordata; class Amphibia; order Caudata; family Salamandridae; genus Calotriton; species Calotriton arnoldi. The sequence goes on from CAWUFW010000415.1 coordinate 822,051, forward strand.
GTGCAAGATTGAGACGGATGGGGATATTTACAAACAAATAGAGCAGTTTGGGCAATATCGACATCTTAATTACAGCAATACGATCTGCCAAAGAGAGCGGTAGTTTGGCCCATCTTGCTGCCAGATCTGTGATCTTGGTAAGGGCGCGACCATAATTCTCGGAAATCACTACCACGGGATCTCTGTGTAGCCAGATCCCTAAATATTTCACAGGATCAGATGACCATGCCAATGGAAAGTCCAGATCCACCTGCTGTATACCGGCCGTCAGCGGAAACACCGTTGATTTCGCCCAGTTGATACCGAGCCCCGAATAACGCTCGAATTTAACATATTTGCGTAACAGTTCTGGAAGAAACATTGTAGGCTCACAAACAGAGAAGCATATCGTCGGCGTACAGCGAGACCACCAAGGGTCTCTGTCTGAACCGCAAAGCCGCTTGCGCGTGGCGCTGGCGAAGCTTACAAGCCAGCGGCTCCAGCGCTAGCACGAAAAGCATCGATGACAGGGGGCAGCCCTGCCGCGTGCCCCGCTTGATAGGAAAAGCATCCGACACCCAGCCATTGACCCGCACCCGTGCCGCAGGTGCCTCATATAGTAACTGTATCCATTTAAGGAAGAAGGGTGACAAGCTCATCCTAAGTAGGACGGTGAACATGTATTCCCACCGCAGGGAATCGAACGCCTTTGCTGCGTCGAGCAGCACAGCAGCTGCCTGGAAGTCCGACTCAAAATAATGTAATGCGGAAAAAACAGTGCGTAGATTATGCGCCGTTGAACGGGCAGGGACGAAGCCAGACTGGTCCGGAAGGACCAGATTGGGAATGAGGGGCTGGAGCCTGCTGGCTATCATCTTCGCCAGTATGTTGGCATCAATGTTTATGATTGAGAGTGGCCGGTAAGAGTCGCACTTATTGGTTGCCTTATCGGGTTTCAGAAGCATAACAATGAGTGCCTCTTTCAACGTGGGAGGAAGCTTTCCCTTGTCATACGCTTCCGCAAATACATTCAAGAGCCTAGGCGCTAGATCGTCGGCAAAGGCCTTATAAAAATCACTTGGGAGTCCGTCCAGGCCAGCCGCCTTACATGTGGGAAGTGACATTATAGCCAATTTGACATCTTCAACGTCAAACGGCTGCGTGACATATTCACGTTGGTCCGCTGACAGCCACCCCAGCGTGATATCATCCAGATATGCATTTATGTCTGCTGCCGACAACTGAGCGCGGTCCCCGTATAATTTGGGGTAGAAATCAAGTACCACCCTGCTTATCTCAGGAGTAGTATAGTGCGCTACCCCCTCATCATCCAAAATCTCAGTGATGTAGACTTGCCCTTTGGGTGCAGCCAGTTTCTGAGCGAGAGAGCGGCTGGGCCTTTCTCCCTCCCCGTACTAGTGGGCGGTGCATCGTCGAGACCTGTGTGCCATCTCATGATCGACCGTTTCATTATGCTCTGATACCAAATCACGAATTGCGGCCAGTTTTTCTGGGGCAGGGTTTTGGGCATATTCACGCTCTAATGACAGGATATCACCAGCTAGTTTATTAATCCTGCGGCGCAAATCCTTCAGGACTCCCGCCTGCGCTCCCATGCAGACCCCCCGGATGGTGACTTTAAAGGCTTCCCAAAGGACCCCACCCCCCGCTGTCTACTGAGCCCTCGTTCTCTTTAAAGAAATTACAAATCGCGGCGCCCACCGTGCATTTGAACACCTGATCAGTAAGCGAGGACTGCTGTAGACGCCACTGGAAAGGGGGGCGCTCACACGCGGGAACTTGCATTACCAGCAGTACGGGGGAGTGATCTGACAATGTTCTGGCCAAGTGGTTAACATCGACAGCCCAGGAGCATGCAATCTCTGAGAGCAGCCAATAGTCCAAGCGAGACCATGTGCCTTGCACCGTGGAAACAAACGTGCTTTCACGTGTCCCGGGGTGCCGCATGCGCCAAATATCATGAATAGCACCGGCATCCAGTAACCCTAGTAGAACTTCAGTCGCCTGTCGATGTCGCGCCGCCCCGACTCCCAGTCTGTCCAAATGCATATCCAGGCAGGTGTTGAAATCGTCCCCCCACAGCAACTCAGCAGGGGGAAACTGCGAGATGCGGCGCCAGACATCCGTAAAAAAGGAATGGTCGTCAACGTTCGGGCCATATACATTTACCAGGAGGACCCCCACACCACCAAGCTCACCATGAACAATTGCTACCCTGCCCTGCGCATCCGTGTCCGTATTAAACACAGTAAATGGGACCCCTCTTTTAACCAGGATCATCACTCCCCTAGCATAGGAGAAATAAGAGGAAGCCACCCTTACCCCTGCCCAGCGGGCACCTATTTTCTTTTCCGAGTGCTGTGTAAGATGCGTTTCTTGCAAGAACGCCACCTGGACGTCTAGTCTGTCCAGGTGTGCCAAAACAGAGCGGATTTTCTTGGGACTATTTAAGCCACGCACGTTCCACGTGAGGAACTTTATGTTACCACCCATGCGTATGCAATATCAATTTGAAGCAATAATGTGAGGTTCAACACTAAGAACAAGCCGTAAAGGATCAGCGATGATACATTGGAGCAATGCCAGCTTTCCCCCCACCACAAACCCCTCCCCCCACCCACTTCAGCATCCCCAACTTGCCAAAGCCATCCCTTCTCTTTTGGACCCTTCCCCAACAAAAACAACAATTAGCAATGTGTGTATGTGTGTACTAGCCTCCTATCGAGTAGGAGGTGGCTGAGCAGGTCTATAACCTGTGCCTACAAAGATATCCGCAGCCGCCATAACGGAGTATGGGTAGTGAGACCCCCAACTGCTATAGGGTGCACCAAGTCCAACATGCAAGAAAGAAAAAGGGCAGATAGATATCCAAATGTCAACATTACGCAAAATAGTCATGTATGACCGGGTGTAATAGCAGGGGACCGCCCCCCCTCCTACTGCTCCTCATCATCCTGTGTAGCGCTAGCCTCACGCCGTCTACGCTTCAGCAGTTTGGCGTGCTCCAAGGCCGCTTTGGGATTAGAAAAGATTTTAGAGTCTCCATCAGGGCCAACCCGCAAGCGAGCGGGGTACAGCATGGCATAGGGGACCCCCTCTGCCTGCAGGAACTTTTTCACCGCTCCAAACTCCCGTCTAGCAGCCTGCACAGTGACCGTAAAGTCGGGTAAAAAAGCAAGGGAGTTACCTTGGTGAACAATATTGCCCTGGTCTCTGGCCATGCGCAAAATGCTGTCTCGGTCTCTATAATTTAAGAGTCTCGCAATTATTGGACGGGGGTAGTACCTGGCGCTGGCCTGGCCGCGAGGGATCGATGGGCGCGCTCGATGATAAACATGGCAGACAGATTTTCAGTTCCGAAGATGTCCTTGATGAGATTCTCCACGAACGTCTCCATCTTGCCTACATTTGTGGACTCCAGCAGCCCCGTGAGTCTAATGTTGTTGCGCCGGGATCGCGCCTCTAAGTCCTCATTCTTGGCCTGGATGAGTGCTAGGACTTTTTCCATATTTAGCGTTTTCCCAGCTACCTCGCTGAGACCATCCTCTGTCGCGGACACCCGCTGCTCGACTTCCCCCATGCAGAGATTTAGCTTTTCCAGTTGTGCAGACATGTGGTCCAGGCGGTGGTTCACTGACGCCATCGTGCCTTCAATGGCTTGGAGGCTGCGCTGCATGGCCAGTAGAGCTGTTTCCAGTGTGGGGGAGCATCACTTTGAGCATCAGCCTCCGAGTCCGAAGCCGCCCTCAGCAGCGTTTTTGTGGATTTGCGCGCCTCCAACGTGAGGCGAGGTTGGAATTCATCTGTGCTCCCCATGGTACCTGCAGTAGAGGCCAGGCCCGGCCCGTAAGTATGATAATCACAGACAAACTCCTAAAGCTGCACACAGTATGAACAGGGGACTGGGCTATGACAGATGCAGCAAATAAACCAATCTGTGGGCACACCGTACCCGTGAGCGAGAATTCGTCACACCCTACTCAACGCCCATTCACTGTGCTCAATGTAGGCTTAGAGACCCGTCTGGTGAGGGTGCTGACAGCGTTCAGCCCAGGGGACCTCACTGGTCTGCAAGTTGAAAATCACCACATAACCCATACCAGGCAGATGAACCAGAGGAAGAAGGTCGCTCCCCAGACCTGGGGAGAGTCAGTGGCCCACTGGGAATAAAGGGCACGTGTTTCGGCAACCTCCGCAGTGTGCCCAGCCGTGCAGAGGAAAAGAAACACAGCAGTTTTTGCGTCCCACGGACCCCCAGCACCCCAAGGGCACACGGCCAAGGGCAGAACCTCCTCTAGATGGTCAGCAAGTTCATTACTCATCCATCCCCAACAGTGGAATTACAGGTAGTGCAATCCTCAAGTCTATTCAGCCAGCAAGACCCAGGCCCTGCATCCCCAGGGTATCGGTAGGAGGGCCCCTGACGCTGCGACGACGAGAGATCTAGCAACAAAGCTCGTTGGCCCCCTCAACTCACCCCCCATGCCATCGTGGGAAGCAGGGAGAATCACAGCATGGATCCAGGCAGGGAGGGAGCGCTCCCCACGCAGCAGGACACTTCAGGGCAGCCGGCCGGTTTGTCCAGTAGCCGCACGCCCGTGTAGGGCTCCACGGGATTGCGGCACCCGAAAGGAACCAAGACCATGTCAGCAGGCTACCGCAGGCCTTTTTATCACTCAGGTGCGGCCGTAGTCGGCGAGTCACGCTCCGCTGTACAGCTGAGCCTCAGGCAGCAGCGGCCCTCGGTGCCAGCATGCAGCGGCCCCCGGCAATGGCTCGCAGGCCGCGATCCACACCCAGGCCCGCACCCGCCTACACAGTTAACGGCCCGGGCAGGGCCGCACCCCACTTACCACCGCCCAGCACGCCAGCGCCTCCGACAGCGCTCTCCTCAGCTCGTGCCAGGCCCCGGCAGGTTCAACAGGCCGTGCACTCTGCTCCACTCGGTCGCGGCTCCAGTACACAGTAGGGGCCCGGCAGCCCTCCTCGACACCAGCAGCCCAGGGGTCAATCCGCAGAAAGCGCCAGGCAGTGCGCCACGCTCCTCCGCAGCCCCCGCGACAAGTGGGCCAGTCACCTTCGGCCCTGGGAGGGGGCACACAGCAGAATGAGAGCGCCGATATTAGAGCCTCGCGGCCGCCGCCATCTTGCCGAGGCGCCGCCGGGACCGAACACTCCCGATATCAGGTAATTGCGGCGGTCCTCAGCAGCCCAATCCGCCCCCAACGTGTGCAGGGGGGTTGAAATGCCCAGAACCTCCGCTTACAGCACTCCAATGCTGGGTTTGCAGGCGGATAATGGTCGGATAGGTGCTCAGCCGGGCAGAGCCTCACTAGGGTGCGGCCATCTTGCTGTGCGCCCTCTAGCGCCCCCCCTGTGGATTCGTTTTTAAACACATTTTTATATACAAATCATTTCAGCCCTGTAGAGGTTCCTATGAAAGGAAATAAATAGAGTTATCTTGCTTGCAAATTCCTTGAGCTAAATGAAAAAAGAAGTCAATTGAAAAAGTTAAAACTTACTTCCTGCTCTTCTTTGGGAGCACCATGTGAAAGAAAGAAAATATCATACAGAAAGACTTAGAGCCTGATTTAAAGTTCAGCGGATGGGTTAATCCATCACAAATGTGACGGATATCCTGTCCGCCATATGTTAATGTTATTGAAATTTGTTGAGCGCACGAATACCCGGGGGTGTCTTGGTGCTGTTGACTGCCGTAATTCCTCCTAGTTACTCAGTTCTGAAAAAGCCAGGTTTTCAACTTTCTCCTAAAAATGGTGAGGGACGCTGCTCCTCTCAGCTCGGCTGGAAGTGTGTTCCACAGCTTTGCGGTGCCATAAGAGAGACTCCGACCGCCCCAACCCGAAGTGCGTATTCTAGGTACCTTCATCAGTCTAGTCCCTGAGGACCGCAGCTGTCTGGCCGCATGGTACCAAACAAATAGCTTTTTGAGCGACAGAGGTCCTGTGTCATTCAAAGCCTTGAACGCTAAACAAAGAGCCTTAAACTCAACTCGTTTGGCCACTGGAAGCCAATGGAGTCGGCGAATTTCCTTAGTGATGGAATCGTATTTGTTGATATTGCTCAACATTCGAGCAGCAGTATTTTGAATGGATTGAAGTTTTTTAAGAAAATGTTTGCGCATGCCCAAATAGAGACTATTACAATAGTCCAATTTAGTCTGGACTAGCGCGGTAACCACCAGCTTTCTGGAATCAATAGGGATATAAGGCATGATTTTTCTAAGTTTTTTAATCATAAAATGGGAGGCGGTAACAATAGCATTAGTCTGATGGGATAATGCTAATTTGTTGTCGATCCACACGCCTACATTTTTTGCCTTTAGCACAGGTTTAGGTGCTTCACCCATCTCTGCTGGCCACCAGAGATGGTCCCATCTAGGTTTTAACTCACCAAAGATAATGATCTCATTTTTTTGGGAGTTAAGCTTCAGACAGTGCTGGCCCATCCATCTGTCGACTTCTCTCATACAGTTCTGGAACTGTAGAGAGGGAGCAGTTTGTTTATTATATGCCGCCACAACTATCTGGGTATCGTCCGCGTAGGACGTTAAATTAAACCCAAATTTCCGAATCAGAGGAGCAAGTTCTGCAACATATATATTAAAAAGGGTTGGGCTTAAGGATGATCCCTGGGGAACTCCACAAGGCAGTACATAGGACTTTGATTGGAAACCGTCCATGGTGACAGTTAGTCTCCTTTCTTTCAGAAAGGAGGCCAGAAGAGTCAATGCCATTCCCCGGACCCCCATTGATTCCAGCCGCCGTTGCAGCAACTTGTGATCGACCGTATCAAAAGCGGCTGATAGATCGAGGAGGATCAGGGCTGCCGATCCTCCTCCATCCATCACCGTTCTGATTTCTTCTGTGGCATTAATCAAAGCGGTCTCAGTGCTATGTTCCCTACGGAAACCGTACTGGGAGTAGTCAAGAAGGTCGTTGTCCAAAATAAACTGAGATAGTTGCTTGTTCATAATCTTTTCAACTATCTTGGCCGGGAGTGGTAGGCGGGCAATGGGACGATAGTTGGCCGGATTGGACGCGTCTAGGTTTGGCTTCTTTAACAAAGGGAGAATGGAGCAATCTTTCCATATAGATGGGAACTTGCCTAGGTTGAACATCGTGTTAAAAATCTGAGTGAGAATAGGACGAACCAATTCTGTTATCTTTTTAAGGACAGCAGGAGGGCAGGGATCGTTTGGGGAACCGGATTTAGTCTCTAGTATATATTTAGCTACCTCTTCAGAAGGAATTGGGGCAAATGAACAGAAAGAATCTTGCAAAGATTCTTCATATTTAATCGGCTCTATAGGATCATGGTCAGGCGCAGTTAAAAAAACATTATAAATGTTCATAACTTTAGATTTAAAAGCTGATGCAATAGAATCACAAAAATATTTGATCCCATTTTATCGCATCCAACTTTGGCAGTGAAGCTAAATTGTTGACTATTTTGAATAGTTCTTTGGAGGTGTGTTTGGCATTCTCAACTTGTTGAGTAAAGTAATCCTTCTTAGCATTTTTTAATAAATTTTTATAGTTGCTTAATGTAGTTTTATATAACTCTTTTTCTGTTTTGTCATAATTAGCTCTCCAACGCCTTTCCATCCTACGGCACAATTGTTTTTCCTTCCGTAGAGTTTCCGAGAACCAGGGAGCCGATGGCGTATCCCGATTCCCTGAAATTTTTCTAATAGGTACTGAGGTTTTTATAGCTTTGTTTAGCCATTCAGTGTATTTAACTGCATTAGAGTCTGCACACTGATTGAATTGAGGGAGTGTTTCCTCCAAAAGAGATTGAAATAACCTCAAATCTATTTTCCTCCATGCAATGTGGGTCGAAAGGGGTTTTTTCGTCGTCTTAATTGACTGGGCTGTAATGGTTACAAGATTAAATTTGATTAAAAAATGGTCTTATCGATTTTATGAGTGGTTATCATCTCGGCTATTTCATATTTATGTTTAATCAGGGACCTCACATTGATAAGTCCACAAGTTATGTCCCGTTTCCTATCATCTAACTGGAGTTTTTTATTCACTCCTTCTTGTGGTGAGCAAAGCGCTTTAATCTTCTGCTCTGGTGGAAGGGTAAAACCACATGGGCAGGCTAAGTAGTTATCAGATGTGGCTAGGCATAAACATAAACATATAGCGCCTGTACCGTTAAGGTTAAGATTCAGGAGTTCCTCCTTAGAGTATTTCTGATATAAAATGGAGATTGAGCCAAGGCTCCTGGCCCTCGGCCCGGGCCAGGCGCGGACCGGCGCAGACGGGCTTGCCTTAGGAGCACCTGCGGCGCGCCAGCTGCGCACATCCACTGCGCGTCCGCGGTATCTGCATTTAAATAGTTTTCCCTTCCGCCTGCCGCCTAGCGTCTGACATCAAGAGGTGTGCCGTGCCGTGTGGACCGCCCTCCACTCAAACAGCTGCGGTGGACCAGGGTCGGTGCAACACGAGCGCGTGAGTGCCAAGCCTAATGCCTTAAGTAAAGTGCTGCCAGTAATTAAAAGCGGGATGCCGGGTACAGGGAGGTTAAAAAACACACGCAATGAATAAAAATAGAGTAAAACAAGCAAAGACGCCAGCAGAACTCACAACAAGTGTGTTATATCCAATGCCACTTGGAATACACTGGACAGGAAATATATCATGTTTGTGATGTAGTAACCTGTCCGCCGAACTTTAAATCAGTCCCTTAATTTTTTTTAAGTCAGGTCCATCAATTAAGGGTAGAAAAGTAGAATGTATAGCCATGGTCCATATTGGGGATTTGATGGAGTGTCATGAAGATTAGGACTCTGTGGTAAGCCAATTCTGGAGGGGTTTCAATGTCAGATAGTTGTGAGTGGGAATTAGCTGAAGCTTCTGGGTCAAAGAAAATTCTTACTAATGTCATTTTCATCTTTTTCACTTGCTTTTTTCTTATAGTTCTTTGCTTTAAAAAGAGAAACACGTGTTGTGTCTGCTGCTTGTGGGTTGTCTGAAGTCATTCTAACATATGTTATCAGTCTTTTAACATATAATAGGACTAATGCATGGTTTATGTATTAGGTAGAAACTCCCCAATATACCACTCTCCTTGAATCAGTTCTCAGTGTTGCGCTGTACTCAAATTGCCAGAGGGTTTCTTTTTGCACAGAATTATGTGTTGGCCTTGTAAATTCCGGACAACAGAGAAAAATATGTGGTGGTTGTAGTTATAGTTAGGGTTACCAGAGATAGAAATTCCTCAGATTTTTCACCATTAATAACTTTGAGCCTGTTTGACGAATCTCCATGAAACTTTGCAAATCTATTCTTCCTTCTACATTGGCGGATGATGCAAAGTGTTGTGGGGATTGGTCAAGGTGATGCAAAGATAAAAAGGGGAGGTCTTAAAACATGTTTTTCCACAAATCCATTTTCCATAGACTTTTGTAATGGACATAGCACGAAAATGGCTGAATCGATTTACATGACATTTAGCAGGATTGGGCATTTTGGTGCACAGATGATCTTTTTGGGTACTACAGGTAAGTATTTTGTAAGTTATAAGGCATTTTAACTTAGTGATATCTGTTGTTGTGGTATTTCATAGTATTTCGTGGAAGTACTGTGGTACATAGCAATGAAAAGCCATTATGTGACTGGCTAATGATTGCTTTTACAAAATTTGAAGGAAGGCATGTTGTTTTAGGTACACTTTGCTTATGTTCTGCGTTTCGCCCTTAGATGTAGGTAAGTACTAGGTTTGATATTTTTCCCTTACCTATTATCACTTTATTAAAGTGGTAATAGAGAGGGAAAAATATTTATAAGTTTCTGTATATTTTTTTTGTTTAAATGTACGGAGTATCGCGGTACCAAAAATACATTTCTTACAAAATGTAAAATACACTGGAGTACACTATATTTTACAAGTATACTGTATTTTCTATTTTTAACATATTCAAAACTTCAGTAGAAATCTACGGAGTTCTGGGGTAATATCTACAAATTACTGCACTACTTAAATTGTATTTTTTTAAATGCTTAGTTCCTCATAAACTGCTGTAAAAATATGTAGACAATTATAAATACATTTCTCTACCTATTAACACTTTAATAAAGTGGTAATAAACAGGAAACAAAAATAAAATTTACTACTTACCAACATCTAAGACCTTAATCCAGAACACAGCAAAACACAGAACAAAGACAAAATGTCAAAAAAACTACATGGCTGTCTTTTTCCTTTGGTACACACAGCCATTAGCTAATCACACACTGCCTTATCATGCGCATGTACCGCAAACTTACTGCGGTATACACAGTATATAACTAAGTATTTTAAAAATTATAACTTTAAAACTACTTACACTATTCACACATAGTACCAAAATGACCAAACAATATTTTTCTGTCACATTACATCTACATCCATTAACACATTTTCACGCTATGTCTGTTTCAATTACCGTACTTCACCATATGCCACTTCACTCTATGCCATTACACTCTACGCCACTCCACTCTATGCCACTTCACTATACACCACTCGACTGTACCCTAATCCACTGTATGCTACTCCACTCTACACCATTCCACACTATGCCACAACAGTCTACACCTCTACACTGTACGCTATTACAGTCTACTCCATTCCACTCTACGTCACTACACTGTATGCTAGTTACACTTAACGTTCTTCCATTCTACCACTCTACTGTATGCTACTCCCCTGTATGCCACTCCACTGGACTCTACGCTATTCCACTGTACGCCACTTCACAACACTCCACTCTATGCCACTCCACAGTATGCTATTCCATTGTACACAACGCCACTCTACAACACTACACTCTATGCTACTACACTGTATGCCGCTTAAGTGTACACCACTGTACTGTACGCTATTCCTCTGTACGCCACTGTACTTTATGTCACTCCACTGTACGCCACTCTGCTATACGACAATCCACCGTATGCTATTACACTGTACATCACTCCATTCTACTGCACTATACCCTACACCAATCCACTCTACCATACAACACTCTACACTAATCCACTGTACGCTGCGCCACAACACTCCACATTACGCTATTCCACTGTATTCCACTACACTCTACCCCACTACACTGTACTGCACTCCACTCTCCAACACTCCATTCTAAGGTATTCCAATCTAAAACACTCCACTGTACACCAATAAAATGTACGCCACTCCACTCTTCTCACTATATGCCACTCAGCTGTATGCTATTACACTCTACACCTCTCCACTCTATGCCACTCCATTCTACCCCACTTCATTGTACACTATTCCACTGTATGCCACTCCAGTATACGCCACTCCACCCTACGCTATTTCAATGTATGCCACTGCACTGTACCTCACTCCACTCTACGCCAGTCCATTCTACAACATTCCACTCTATGCCACACCACTGTATTCCACTCTACTCTATGCTGTTCCATTGTGCGCCACTCCACTCTAACATATTCCACTGTATGCCAATGCACTGTACATTACTCCACTTTACGGTATTCCACAGTATGCTGCACAACCGTACAACACTCCACTTTACACTGCTACACTATATGCCAATACACTCTTCACTGTTCCACTGTACGCAACTCCCCTGTACTCTATGCTATTCCACTCTAAGCCACTCCATGCCACTCTAATATACGCTATTCTACTGTACGCCACTCCACTGTACACAACTCTACCCCACTCTATGCCACTCCACTGTACGCCACGCCGTTCTAGGAGAATGCACTGTATGCTATTACACTGTACATCACTCCATTCTGCACTACTCCACTGTACCCTTACTCCAATTCATTCTACCCTACTACAATATACCCTACTACACTGTATGACAATCCATTCTATGCCATTATACTGTACACTATTCCACTATATGCCACTCCACTCTACGTCACTACACTGTCCGCCAGTAGCAGTCAACCTTATTCCACTCTACACCACTCCACTGTACGCTACCCCACTGTATGCCACTACAGTCTACCTCACTGTACCCCGCTCCACTCTACAACATTCCACTCTACGTCACTCCGCGCCACTGCACACCACTCCACTGTACGCTGCTCAGCTTACGACTCTCTAGTCTACACCTCTCCACTATACGCACCTACACTATACGTCAATACTCTACACTATTCCATTGTACTCAACTCAACAGTACAACACACAACTGTATGCTATTCCACTCTATGCCACTCTACTATATGCTATTCCACCTTACATCACTCCATTATACACCACTCCACTCTGCTCTACTCCACTCCACGCCACTCCAGTCTATGCCATTCCAGCAAAGGCCGCTGCAAAATATGCCCCTACACTAAACGCCACTCCATTAGAATAGCCCTTTCTAGACTCTCCCCTACTCTACCCCTCCTTGCACCATCTGACACCTCTTTTACTATACTGATCTCCTAAAACAAGCCTTTCTAAACTCTTCCCTCTGACTTTTCCCCTCCACATCCCTTTTCACTTATTCCAAGCCTCCCACTACTGCTATGACGTCCAAAAAAAAAAAAAAATCTAAATCCTTCACTCTTCTATCCCTCCACTATCCTATTCACTCAAAATAACAGACTAACATGTCCACTTATCAATTTTCATATGTCACTATACTAATTCACCACTAATCCTTTATGGGTTCCGAGTAGCGTGCTACTCACCGAAAAAAGCGCTTCAACACCTCATTAGGGGTAGCAAGCACTATATAAATGCAACCCTTTTTCCCTCTTCTATCCCTCCGCTATCCTTCTAAATCCAAATAACTGACTAATATCCACCATTCAAATTACTTTCATATTTCACTATACTAATTCACCACTAATCCTTTATGGGTTCCGGAGTAGCGTGCTACTTGCCGAAAAAGCACTTCGAGACACCAACAGGGGTAACAAGTGCTATATAAATGCAAACCTTTTTCCCTCTTCTATCCCTCCGCTATCCTTCTCAATCCAAATAACGGATTAATATCCACCACTCAAATTACTTTCATATTTCACTATACTAATTCACCACTAATCCTTATGGGTTCTGGAGTAGCGTGCTACTCACCAAGAAAGTGCTTCAACACCCCATTAGGGGTAACAAGCGCCATATAAATGCAAACCTTTTTCCCCTCTTCTATCCCTCCGCTATCCTTCTCAATCCAAATAACTGACTAACCTATCCACCACTCAAATTACTTTCATATTTCACTATACTAATTCACCACTAATCCTTTATGGGTTACGGAGTAGCGTGCTACTCGCCAAAAAAAGCGCTTCAACACCCCATCAGGGGTAACAAGCGCTATATAAATGCAAACCTTTTTCCCTCTTCTATCCCCCTGCTATCCTTCTGAATCCAAATAACTGACTAACCTATCCACCACTCAAATTACTTTCATATTTCACTATACTAATTCAACACTAATCCTTTTTGGGTTCCGGAGTAGCGTGCTACTCGCCAAAAAAAGCGCTTCAACACCCCATCAGGGGTAACAAGCGCTATATAAATGCAAACCTTTTTCCCTCTTCTATCCCTCCGCTATCCTTCTGAATCCAAATAACTGACTAACCTATCCACTACTCAAAATACTTTCATGTTTCACTATACTAATTCAACACTAATCCTTCTTGGGTTCCGGAGCAGCGTGCTACTCGCCGAAAAAGTACTTCGACGCCTCGTCAGGGGTAGTAAGCGCTATATAAATGCAATTACAATACAATTACAATACAATATGCCACTACACTGTACGCCACTCCACTGTAAGCTATTACACTGTACATTACTCCAACCTATGCCACTCCACACTATGCCAATCCACTCTACCCTAATACACTCTACCCTATTCAACACTCCATTCTACACCACTCTACTGTGCGCTATTCCACTATATGCCACTCCATTCTACATCACTACACTGTATGCCAGTAACACTCAATATTATTCCACTCTAAATCCCCTCCACTGTACGCTACTCCACTCTATGCCTCTCCACACCATTCCATTCCACTCCATGTCATTACATTATATGCTATTCCACTGTATACCACTCCACTCTAAGCCACACCACAGTACGCTATTACACTGTACGCCACTACAGTCTACCCATCTACACTCTACCCCACTCCAATCTGTAACACTCCACTGCACGGTATCCCATTCTACAACACTCCACACTATGCCACTACACTGTACGCCACTCCACTGTACACTGTTCCACTCTACGCCACTCCACGCATCTTCACTCTACTCCCCTCCAGTGAACACTATTCCACTGTATGCCACTCCAGTGTTCGCGACTCCACTCTATGCTACTCAACTCTACACCACTACACTGTACCTCACTCCACCCTACACCAATCAGTTCTAGAATACTCCACTGTATGCCACTCCACTCTATGCTATTCCACTGTACGCCACCGCACTGTACACCACTACATTGTGTGCCAATCCTCTCTACACTAGTTCAATGTATGCAACTCCACTGTAAGGCACGCCACTCTAATAAATGGTATTTTACTGTACACCACTCCACTGTATGACACTGCACTCTACGCCACTCTACTCTAACCCACTCCACTCTATGCTAGTCCCCTGTAAGCTACTCAACCCTACGCCATTCCACTGTATGCAACTCCACTCTCGCCACTACACTTTACGCTATTCCACTCTACACCACTCCACTGCACGACTCTCCACTATATGCTATTCCAGTCTACACCACTCCATGACACTCAATGGTGTTGTACTGTATGCCACTACACAGTACCTCCTTTCAATCTACGCAACTGCACTCTATGCTACCCCACTGTCTGCTGGTCCACACTACGCCACTCCACTCTACACTATTCCACTCTACTGCACCACATAGCCTTCCACTCAGCGTCACTCCACTCAATTGTACGCCGTTCCACTGTACATAACTTCACCCTATGATACTATACTCTATGACAGTACACTTTACAACACTCTCCTCTACTGTGATGTACCACAGTACAATTAATAACCGCCGACAGTAAACTCTACAATTTAAAAAAAATCATTAAATTTTTTTTTTAAAACATTGAAATTCAATGGAAAAAACCAAAGGGTAAACCTTTGTTATATGTAGAAAAACGTTATTATTTCTATACAAACCAAACTTAAAATACACAAACATTAGAAATGCTTCAGCTATACCTTAAATTCATAATTTACGCACCACCTTTACATTTATATAACTTTATTTATTCTTTAGCTACAGACAACACTTAGAGTACACAAAAATGTAAATTTCAAAACTTATACCTTTAATTTATAATTTATACAACACTTCCAAATTATCATAACTCGCACACCTCCATACACAGTGTATTCAACTTGGTAGCCATACTACATTGACTATAACTCGCCACTCTACCATGCACTGTGTTCTCACAAAAGATATGATTTGTGATGTCATAACTCCTATTGTAAAAAATATTATTTTAGATGGTGTAACTGATATAATATAAAAGGGTATTAGAGGTGCATGGAGAAGACGCGAGTTATAGTTAATGTAGTGTGGTTACCGAGTTCAATACACTGTGTATGGACAGACGTGCATGAGATATAATCTTTTGAAGGTGCTGCGTAATTTATAAATTAAAGTTATGAGTATAGGTTTTAATATTTAAACATTTGTGTACTTTAAGTTTTGTTTGTAACTAAGTAAAAATAAAGTTATATGAATGTAAAGATGGTGCATAAATTATAATTTTAAGGTATAGCTGAAGAATTTCTAATGTTTGTGTGTGTATATATATATATATATATTTGTATAACAAAGGACGCGGCACTCTGAGCAGGATTTGCTTAATTTTATTCTTTGTATCACACTCCACCAACCAGTTTCAGCCTGCCTCTGCTTTTCTCGAGGCAGGCTGAAACGCGTTGGTGGAGTGTGACACGAAGAATAAAATTAAGCAAATCCTGCTCAGAGTGCCGCGTCCTTTGTTATACAAAATTGAACCAGGTCAGGATCCGGCCTCTACGTTGAGCACCCGCTGTGGAGCGCTTCGATTTACAAGGATCACTTTGAAGGAAATATATATATATATATATATATATATATATATAGATCAACAAAATCCGCAAATCTGCGGCGGGCCTTCCTCTGCGGCAGGCCACTGGGGATTTTATGAACTGTAATTATGGACAATGGCACAACCCACTGGGGTAATACAGCTGATTTTGACTGCAACTACTAGAAGGCACCTTGTTGCCGATGCCGAGTGTGGCTTAAAGATACACCCAGGGGGGCGGACTTTGTTTAAATAAAGAGCAGGTGTTCAAAATCAGAACAAGTTGCCTTGTTTCCTCATTTCAGGAGGCTCATGAGCAAGAGCGTCGGCCCGAAACGCGTTGAGCCGCGTATTTTAATGGAAGGCTGCTAGCGGACTCTGCTGGGGCCCTCGTTGGATGATGTGAACTCCGGGTGGCCTCCTCACTTTGGGCAACCAATTTTGTTGATGTTTTGCGGCTGGGCTCGGTCGCGAGGAAGGCCCGCCGCAGATTTGAGGATCCAGACACTGTGAAACCCAAGTGTCATGATGGAGCAGAGTTCTTCGATAACGAGTGGGTTACGTAATCCAGCGGACTCACCTTTCATTTTCCATGGACCCACTGGGGATTTTATGAACTGTAATTATGGACAATGGCACAACCCACTGGGGTAATACAGCCGATTTTGACTGCAACTACTAGAAGGCACCTTGTTGCCGATGCCGAGTGTGGCTTAAAGATACGCCATGGGAAGGCGGACTTTGTTTAAATAAAGAGCAGGTGTTCAAAATCAGAACAAGTTGCCTTGTTTCCTCATTTCAGGAGGCTCGTGAGCAAGGGCGTTGGCCCGAAACGCGTTGAGCCGCGTATTTTAATGGAAGGCTGCTAGCTGACTCTGCTGGGGCCCTCGCTGGATGATGTGAACTCCGGGTGGCCTCCTCACTTTGGGCAACCAATTTTGTTGATATATATATATATATATATATATATATACTGCCAGTTTCCTGCTAGCACAGCGGCGCTGCG
This sequence comes from Calotriton arnoldi, assembly GCA_963921515.1. Taxonomy (NCBI): domain Eukaryota; kingdom Metazoa; phylum Chordata; class Amphibia; order Caudata; family Salamandridae; genus Calotriton; species Calotriton arnoldi. The sequence continues at coordinate 839,115 of CAWUFW010000415.1, forward strand.
CTGCTAGAAGAGCCCGCACTCCAGGTAAGTCCAATTCAATTAAATTTTATTTTTGCTGACGCGTTTCGACCAGAAGGTCTTTGTCAAAGCTAGGGAAGGTACATAGTAGTGCAGTATTTATAGCATACATTGTGACATAGAAAAAACAAATAAACAGGAAAAAGACTTTTAGGCATTATAGAAAATGCCAACTCATCAGTCGCATGAAAAAAGACTATCTCTAGTCAGGTAAGTACCTTTTCTGTCCCATGTAAAATTTGTGTTGGGTAAATTAAATATTGCACAAGACAATGTTGTTATAGCCACAACTGAATTAATTAAACATAATTAATGTAAAAGAAAAAAATGATAGTTAGGAATGGGCCTAGGCTGGAGACGAGAGTAGGCAGATGCAAGTGCTAGAAAGTGCCTTTCACCTCAAGGGTCTCACAGTGCCCATTTTCTCAGAACAAATGACATTGCATTGTGGTGCCCACTGGTGCGAAGGCACCTAAATTTTAGAAATACAGGTCAAGTGACCGAACAGTACAGTATTCTTGGTTGTTCCCCTTGAACCGAAGACACAAAGGGAAATGTGGAGTACATTCGTGTAGTGGCTGTTAAGAGAGCAGCCACAGGGGGTAGGAGAGGAGGCAAGGAAAGAAAAGAGGCAAACATGAAGAAGGAGGAAAAGATTCAGAGGAAAAGGGAAAGGAAAGAGATAAAAAGAGAGAGAGGGAGAAAAAGGGAGAAAAGAGAGAGGGGCGGGATAAGCACTTCTACAAAACAGCGAGACAGCGACAAGATACAGAACAGGGAAAATGGGCAAAATCATCCTAAGTGTACATGAAGCTCTTCGCCCTGGTTCAGACCCCCTGGATGTTTGCTGTTGAGGCTGATAATGTGTCTCGATTCCAATCTTCTAAGGGCCCGTTCCCTGTCTCCACCCCGGCTCTTCAAAGGAATCCTGTCAATGCCAAAGAATGCAATTTTTAGATCATCAGGTTTAACAGAGCTATGTATCGTATTGCAGTGTCTGGCCATTGGATATGTGACATCATTATTCCTTATTGCCCTCAGATGTTCCAAAACCCATTTTTTAACTGGGAAAATTGTGCTGCCAACATATCTCAGGCCACAGATACAAACCAAGACGTAGACTGTGAAATCTGTGTTGCAATTGATAAACAACTTGATCTTGAATTGTTTCCCATCGGGTAAGGGGACTGACTTGACATTGGTACTGTGTGTGCACGCCTTACATTTCCCACATCTGTGGAACCCCGGGAGTTCCCTCAACCAAGTTCCACTTTGTGTCTGGGTAGGTTCTATAGCACTGTGGACCAGCATGTCCCTCAAAGAGTTACTCCGGCGATAGGTGACCTTAGCACTGGGTGTCACTAACTTGCCGATAACGGGATCAAGTTTCACCAAATGCCAATGTTTCCTGATAATGGAGGGCGTGGTATCCTTTAAAAAGGTGTGCCTGTTCAAGCATGTCGAGCCTCTGAGGAAGGAGCCAAAAGGCTTTGAAACGCGTCAGGCTAATCGACGAGCTGTGGGATTCAGAGACGCATGGAGGCATTTTACCAATAAAGGAACTGCTCCTGAAACATCGTGCGAGTGCGTTTCTAATTGAGGGGTAACCTGGAGCTGGATATAAAAAGCGGCAGCCCTTGCCGCTAGAAATGCACCACCCCGATAACTGGGGGCCATGGGACAAGGTATCCAATCTTGCCTTATGTGTGGGACTTTGTTTATGGATTTATGATGCTTCTGTGCGTGGAGGCCCATTGAGGGCTTTTTATAAACAGCGAAAATGAAATGCGCCCATACAGGGTGGAAATTACAGGCACGCTTCAAGATCCAGAAGTCTTAGCCCATTGGAGGGCGTGGTATCCTTTAAAAAGGTGTGCCTGTTCAAGCATATGTCGAGCCTCTGAGGAAGGAGCCGAAAGGCTTTGAAACGCGTCAGGCTAATCGACGAGCTGTGGGAGTCATACGCATGGAGGCATTTTACCAATAAAGGAACTGCTCCTGAAACGTCGTGCGAGTGCGTTTCTAATTGAGGGGTAACCTGGAGCTGGATATATATATATATATATATATATATTCAGTGGAGACTGAAACGCGTCAGGACAAGAATTGCTGATACAGATTAAATGGTTTACCTGCATCCATGAGTGTGACTCGTTTTCTTCTTGGTAGAAGGAATTTGGTTCATGTTTAGCAGCGAGTTTCTGTTGCAGAGTACGCACCACCACAAGAGCGCCAACAACACCCATAGAACCATGTGAGGAGGATCGTGTGAAACGCATGGGGTGATGGCTATCGCCACGGACTGCCGAGGTTGGGTCCACGCAGCTTCAAAAATAAGACTGCATTGGAATGGATGCAAGCCAAAATAAGAAAGGAAAAATGGCATTAAACGCCCACTGGAGGGCAGGCAAAATATATGAATGACCACAAGTCCCACAATGCTTGGTTCCGGATTTCCACCAGGGAGTCAAAATTACAAAATGAGCAATCTAACAGCTGGTCGTCATTTGACACAAAAATTCGGATTTCCTTTGAGAAAGGCAGTGAAGACTGAAACGCGTCAGGACAAGAATTGCCGACACAGATTAAATGGTTTACCTGCATCCGTGAGTGCGACTCGTTTTATTCTTGGTAGAAGGAATTTGGTTCATGTTTAGCAGCAAGTTTCTGTTGCAGAGTACGCACCACCACAAGAGCGCCAACAACACCCATAGAACCAAGTGAGAAGGAATTGTGAAACGCATAGGGTGATGGCTGCCGCCACGGACTGCCGAGGTTGGGTCCACGCAGCTTCAAAAACAAGACTGCATTGGAATGGATGCAAACCAAAATAAGAACGAAAAAATTGCATTAAATGCCCACTGGAGGGCAGACAAAATATATGAATGACCACAAGTCCCACAATGCTTGGTTACTGATTTCCACCAGGGAGGTCCACCAGGGGGCCAACATAACAAAATGAGCAATCTAACAACTGGTCGTCATTTGCCACAAAAATTCAGATTTCCTTTGAGAAAGGTCGTGAAGACTGAAACGCGTCAGGACAAGAATTGCCGATACAGTATTAAATGGTTTACCTACATCTGTGAGTGCGACTCATTTTCTTCTTGGTAGAAGGAATTTTGTGTGTATATATATATATATATATATATATATATATATATATATATATATATATATATATATATATATATATATATATATATATATATATATATATATATATATATATATATATATATATATATCCATAACAAAAGATTTCCCATTTGAGGAGGCCACCGCAGAGGATACCTTTCTTTCAACGGGGGTTCCGCTGGATACTGCCCATCACTGTTCATCAAGATATACGGCTGTCGGAGGGAGGGTCGGAAACAGAAGCGAGGAGGCCGTATGGGATCTATATTGTGAGGTTTATTATGGTTGTGGAAGAAATCAGTATCAGGATAGCGGGGTAACGGAGTAAATGTCTGTTGATTCTGGCACAAGGAAACGCAAATAAGTGGTCGTCGTGGTAGGGTGCAGCAGGAGAAGTGGTCCTTCCAGGGCACGGAGTCAGTTTCCTTCTGGTGGGCTGGTAGGGTCCCGAAGTTCCGACGTGCTCTCGGGAAAGGAAACAAAAAGGTGGCGGTCAGGGTATGTATTCGCGATGAGTACTTCTACTTCCACCACACCAAGTGAGAAATGAGATGAGGGAGCAGTTGAAGAAAAGAAAAAGACACCCGGGCAAAGAACCGGGAAGAAAAAAAAGAAAGGAGTAGCTGATTTACGTCTCAGCGTGGATGACTGTTAAATATCGGGGTAATTATAGCAACGTGCTCAAGGGGAAGTGATTGGGACGGTGGGCGTGCGGTGAGGTTGCTTAAGGTAGTGGGGAAACAATCCCGTGGTTTTACCCCTTTCCCACCCCCTCCCTCTATCCTCCCTCCGCCCAAATCACGTACCGCTTTCTGCCGCAACTCTCCTGAGTTGCGGCGGCTCATCCGCCTCCTCCGGGATCCACCAATCTTCGGACCACACTTCTGGGTTTTCCAGGCCTCCGTCTCTCCCGTCTCCGGTTCCGTTCTCCACAGCAGTCTCTGGGTTCTCCTTCGCCTTCTCCTCCGATTCACCAGCACTTCCTCTGCTCTCCCGTGTTCTCCGATTCCCAACAGCTGACGGACTTGGCACGCTCCTCCTCCTTTTCCAGCCACGCTGGTGTCACGTCAGTCCCTTCCGATTGGATGTCTCGGGTTTCCGTTCCGCCCTCCAGGGGTGGATCACTTCCGGGTTCTCTCCGCTGGGCTATATGTTGAAGGAAAAACCCTTGGTTACAGCGGAAGTCCCGTCCAGGTTTTCGCAGTCTGTTTCATGATCGTAACGGTAAGGCACCCAGGGGTCTCTGTATACGGGCACCTTGCTCATAGGAACGACACTCACGGGGGCTCCCTCACATCCCCCTTCCCTAACATTCTTGTTCACAAGAAAGGGGTCTCTAGGGTATCTGGACAGGTAATCCACGTTGGCCTGATCTTTCCCTTTTCGGTGGTGTACAGTATACCGAAATGGTTGCAGTGCCAGGAACCAACGCAAGACCCTCTGGTTGTGTCCTTTGGTGCGGGACACCCATTCGAGGGGGGCATGGTCAGTAAAAAGAAGGAATTCCCGACCATCTAGATAATAACGGAGGGCTTCGACAGCCCATTTGATGGCTATGGCTTCCTTTTCAATAACTGCATATCTGGTTTCCCTAGGAAACAGTTTGCGGCTTATAAAAAGGATGGGCCGCTCTTGCTGGTTGCTGTCTTTTTGTGATAACACTGCTCCAAAACCTCTGTCGGAGGCGTCGGTTTGGAGTAGGAAGGGTTTCTCGTAATCAGGGCTCACCAAAAAGGGTTTTGAGGTAATGTGCTGTTTCAGTTGTTGAAAGGATTGTAGGGCATTTGGGGAGGGATTCCTGAGCTGCCTTTCTGTTTGTGTAGTTTTCTTCAATAAATCGGTCAGGGGTGAAGCGATTTGGGAAAAACAAGGGATAAATCGCCGATAATATCCCAGTAGGCCCAGTAGGCCCGGAGGTCTTTCCTGGATCTAGGGAAGGGGATTTGGGCGATTGCTTCTACCTTCTCTTCTTGTGGCCGGATACCCCCATCCCCCAACAGGTACCCTAAGTACTTCACTGTGGTAGCTGCCAAGTAACTTTTGGCGGGATTGATAGTCAATCCTCCTTGACCTAGGGTGTCGATGACTTGTCTTAAGTGTTGGAGATGTTCTTTCCATGTATTACTGTAGATGATGATATCATCTACGTACGCGGCTGAGTATTCTCTGTGGGGTTGTAACATTATATTCATGAGGCGCTGAAAAGTAGCGGGTGCCCCGTGAAGCCCAAAGGGCAGTACCTTAAAGTAAAAAAGACCTTTAGGTGTACAGAAGGCTGTCTTTTCTCGGTCCTGGACTCTTAGGGGCACCTGCCAATATCCTTTGCACAGATCTAATGTACTGATATAACGGGCTTTACCCAGTCTTTCTATCATCTCATCGACTCTAGGGAGGGGATAAGTGTCGAACCGGGATATTTTGTTCACCTCCCTAAAGTCGATACAAAAGCGTATTGATCCATCGGGCTTAGGTACAATTACTATAGGAGAACACCACTCACTTTTAGAGGGTTCGATGACTCCTAGCTGAATCATCTGGAGGACTTCGTTATCAATGGCTTCTCGCCTAGCTTCAGGGATGCGGTAAGGTCTTAGACGTACAGTCTTTCCGGGAGTAGTATGTATCTCGTGTTCCACCAGGGAGGTTCTACCTGGTACCAGAGAGAATACCGTATGGACCGGTCGTAGGACTTATTCCAGTTCTTGTTTTAGAAGGATAGGCAAGGCAGGGTCTATGCTTTGTTCGGCCAATGGTTCTGATTCTATGGACGCTAGGACAGGAGCAGGGCCTTCCCATTTTTTTAACAAATGTATGTGACATATTTGGGTATGATTAGTGATGGGGTCCAGTTCAAGCTTATATGTGACAGGGGTTACCTTTTCCAGTACTAAAAAGGGGCCTTGCCACTGGCTCAAGAGTTTGTGTTCGGAGGTGGGTTGAAGCAGTAATACCCGGTCGCCCACCTGTAGGGACCTGTCTTTGGCTTTTTTGTCATACTGCCTCTTCTGGTTTGTCTGAGCTTGTTCTAGGTTGGAACTTACAATGGCTCGTACTTGGTTAAGTTGGGACTTAAGGCTGGCCACATATTCCAACAAGGGTTTTGTTGTATCTGTTTCTTCTTCCCATTCTTCTCTCGCTATATCTAGAAGGGTACGGGGTGGCCGTCTGTAAAGAAGTTCGAATGGGGAATAGCCTAGGCTTTTTTGCTGGCTACATCTAATCACGAATAAAGCCAAAGGAAGCATATCTTCCCATTTCCGGGCTTCCAAGTTTAGTAACTTCCTTAGGGTGGTCTTCAGAGTGGAATTATATCGCTCCACCAGACCATCCGTCTGGGGGTGGTAAGCGGCAGTGCGAATCTGCTTGATTTTTAGTTGTTGACAGACTTGTCTCATGAGTTTTGAGGTGAAGGGTGTACCTTGATCTGTAAGGATTTCCTTCGGGAAACCTACGCGTGAAAAAACAGTGATCATGGCTTTGGCCACTTGTGTGGTATTGGGTTGTCTCAGTGCAATGGCTTCGGGAAAGCGTGTGGCATAATCGACCAATACTAGGACGTAGCGACATCCGCTGCGGGAGGGTAAGAGAGGACCCAGAATGTCCATTCCAACCCTAGAGAAGGGAACGTCGATGATTGGTAAGGGTTTTAATGGCACCCGGGGAGGGGTGTAGAGACTGGTTTTTTGACAAATCGCACATTCGCGACAATATTTCCTTGTTTGTTGGTAAATACCCGGCCAGTAGAACCGTGTTACTATAGCGTATTCGGTTTTTACACCTCCGAAATGTCCGCCCAACAGATGGCTGTGTGCTAGGTATAAAACCTTCTCCCTGAAAGGAAGAGGTACTAACAACTGAACGGGTAGATCCCTCCCTCCTTTTCTTTATAACAACCCCTTTTTGTGAAAAACTGGGGACCTACTTGTAATGGGTCCTCCTGTTCGGTGGCTTGTCTCCAGGCCTCCTGTAAGGTATTATCCTCTTGTTGGGCCGCACGGAAACTCCTGTCGTGTTCCCAAAGGGGGGGGGACGGTATCGGTTAAAAGTACAGGGTTCCAGTTCCTTTTTCTCTCTTCTTTTGTTGTCTACTCTTCCTGTCTTTTCCTATTTGCCACCCAGGATTGGCAATCTGGGAAAAGGGGCCTCTTCTCTCCACTGGGCCCCTTCCTTCCATGTCTCGTTGAGCAAGGAGTGTATGTGGGGGTAGTCAGTCCCTAAGATTACGGGTTCAGGTAAGTGGGGAAGGAGACCTATTTTCATTTTCACAGGGGTCTGGGTGGGTTGGTGTTGGATAGTCACATTGGTCAAAGGATAGGTCTGGCTGTCCCCGTGAATACATTGAATGTTAACGGTCCCTATAGGGATAGGGGGCCCCCCCGGGATAACATGTGGTCGCATAACTGTTTGGCGACATCCTGTGTCAATCAGGGCGTTTCTTGCTTCTCCATTGACGGCTATCTGCCTGTGAAAAGGGCGAGCGTCTCCCCCTGAGGGACAATACAAAACTCGGGTGTAACCCACCTCCATTGGCTCATCTTTCTGGGGACATATGCGCGCTATGTGGCCAAACGCACCACAATGAAAACATTGAGGCCCTAAAGGGGATGATGGTCTGAGTATTGGAGGGACAGGGTTTGGCAAAATAGTCACGGTTTCGGGTTTTCGAGGGTAGTGAGGGGGTTTGGGGTTCCTCAGAGCTTGATTCCCGGTTTGTCTCCAGTGTCCATCGTCTTTTCCTTTTTGCCATTCATGGGCTCTGAAGTACGCTGCTGCGATCTCCACAGCTTTCTCTAAGGTTAGATCTGCGTGTTGTCGAACCCACCTCTGTATGGGTGGGTGTAGGGACGTAAGGAATTGTTCAAGGTAAATTTTCTCTAGGATATCTTCTTTAGAGGAGATGAGGGGTTTGAGCCATCGATCGGCTATGTCTTTTATACGGTAACATAAAGCTCGGGGGTTTTCTTGTGGACCTTCTTTGATTTGTCGTAACCTCATCCGGTGGGTTTCGTCGTCAATGCCCATTCGTTCCAGAATGCATCGCTTGATGTCTGGATACGGGGTGTTCCCCAGAGGATTAGCGGCTTGGTAGGCGGACTGTAAATCCCCTGTGAGTAGAGGCCCCAAGTACTGACCCCACCTATCTTCTGGCCACAGGGCAGCTCTGGCCATCCTCTCAAAATTTGAGAGGAAGAAGTCAGGGTCTTCACCATGTACATATTTCTGGATTACAACAGAGGGAGGTGCTGTGAACCCCCGTGGTTGTCCTAATACTTCAGCCAGTCTCCCTATTGAGGTTTCTTGGGTCTGTCCCTGTCCGGTGAGGGTCTTATGTAGAGCCTCCCTTTCGGACTCCGCGGTTTCCAGGAACCTGGTCATGATTTTTTCCAGCTTGTCCTGTCCTTCCGCCATTTTCTTTACTACGGCCTCCATTTCCTCCGATCCCACTTCTGACACCACCTGTCGGAGGGAGGGTCGGAAACAGAAGCGAGGAGGCCGTATGGGATCTATATTGTGAGGTTTATTATGGTTGTGGAAGAAATCAGTATCAGGATAGCGGGGTAACGGAGTAAATGTCTGTTGATTCTGGCACAGGGAAACGCAAATAAGTGGTCGTCGTGGTAGGGTGCAGCAGGAGAAGTGGTCCTTCCAGGGCACGGAGTCAGTTTCCTTCTGGTGGGCTGGTAGGGTCCCGAAGTTCCGACGTGCTCTCGGAAAGGAAACAAAAGGTGGCGGTCAGGGTATGTATTCGCGACGAGTACTTCTACTTCCACCACACCAAGTGAGGAATGAGATGAGGGAGCAGTTGAAGAAAAGAAGAAGACACCCGGGCAAAGAACCGGGAAGAAAAAAAGAAAGGAGTAGCTGATTTACGCCTCAGCGTGGATGACTGTTAAATATCGGGGTAATTATAGCAACGTGCTCAAGGGGAAGTGATTGGGACGGTGGGCGTTCGGTGAGGTTGCTTAAGGTAGTGGGGAAACAATCCCGTGGTTTTACCCCTTTCCCACCCCCTCCCTCTATCCTCCCTCCGCCCAAATCACGTACCGCTTTCTGCCGCAACTCTCCTGAGTTGCGGCGGCTCATCCGCCTCCTCCGGGATCCACCAATCTTCGGACCACACTTCTGGGTTTTCCAGGCCTCCGTCTCTCCCGTCTCCGGTTCCGTTCTCCACAGCAGTCTCTGGGTTCTCCTTCGCCTTCTCCTCCGATTCACCAGCACTTCCTCTGCTCTCCCGTGTTCTCCGATTCCCAACAGCTGACGGACTTGGCACGCTCCCCTCCTCCTTTTCCAGCCACGCTGGTGTCGCGTCAGGCCCTTCCGATTGGATGTCTCGGGTTTCCGTTCCGCCCCTCCAGGGGTGGATCACTTCCGGGTTCTCTCCGCTGGGCTGTATGTTGAAGGAAAAACCCTTGGTTACAGCGGAAGTCCCGTCCAGGTTTTCGCAGTCTGTTTCATGATCGTAATGGTAAGGCACCCAGGGGTCTCTGTATACGGGCACCTTGCTCATAGGAACAACACTCACGGGGGCTCCCTCACAACGGCTCAAAGCATTTCGGGTTTCCCCTTGCTCACGAGCCCAAGCGTGCACAAACAAAGTCACCAGTGATTTGGAACACCTGCTTTATTAAATGATTCCCGCCCCAATGGGCGTGTCTTGACGCCTCACTCGGCGTATGCATGTGAAATGCATTATGGTATTCGCAGTCCAAACCTTCGTTCTACCCCAGTGGGTTGTGGCAATGTTCCAAATAACGCAAATAAAATTCCCCAGTGGGTTGATGTTGAGTGAAAAGCTGCATCTGTAGGAATCCGTAACCCCTCCGTTAAGAAAACCTCTGCTCCACTCTGGCACATGGAAATCCAGTGCCTGGATCCGCAGCCATGCAGCTGGCACTCCTCGCGACCGGGAGGCCACCTATAAATCCACAACAAAAGGTTTCCCATTTGAGGAGGCCACCGCAGAGGATACCTTTCTTTCAACGGGGGTTCCGCTGGATACTGCCCATCACTGTTCATCAAGATACACGGCTCAACGCGTTTCGGGTTTCCCCTTGCTCATGAGCCCAAGCGTGCACAAACAAAGTCACCAGTGATTTAGAACACCTGCTTTATTAAATGATTCCCGCCCCAATGGGCGTGTCTTGACGCCTCACTCGGCGTATGCATGTGAAATGCATTATGGTATTCGCAGTCCAAACCTTCGTTCTACCCCAGTGGGTGGTGGCAATGTTCCAAATAACGCAAATAAAATTCCACAGTGGGTTGATGTTGAGTTAAAAGCTGCATCTGTAGGAATCCGTAACCCCTCCGTTAAGAAAACCTCTGCTCCACTCTGGCACATGGAAATCCAGTGCCTGGATCTGCAGCCATGCAGCAGGCACTCCTCGCGACCGGGAAGGCCGCCTATAAATCCACAACAAAAGGTTTCCCATTTGAGGAGGCCACCGCAGAGGATACCTTTCTTTCAACGGGGGTTCCGCTGGATACTGCCCATCACTGTTCATCAAGATACACGGCTCAACGCGTTTCGGGTTTCCCCTTGCTCACGAGCACAAGCGTGCACAAACAAAGTCACCAGTGCATTATGGTATTCGCACTCCAAACCTTCGTTCTACCCCAGTGGGTGGTGGCAAACGAAGGTTTGGACTGCGAATACCATAATGCATTTCATACGCAGAGTGAGGCGTCAAGACACGCCCATTGGGGCGGGAATCATTTAATAAAGCAGGTGTTCCAAATCACTGGTGACTTTGTTTGTGCACGCTTGGGCTCGTGAGACACGGCCGAAACGCGTCATGCTGACTGCAATGCAATAAAGCACTTTATTTTGAAGAGCACATCGTGGTCCGTACCTGTTTTGTTCAAAGGATTTGGATTTCGGGACTGTGGTTTGATATATATATATATATATATATATATATATATATATACATATATATATATATATATATATATATATATATCAAGGTGTATTGAAGAATGAATGGGTGTGTGAGTGTCTGTATGGATGATTCAGTGGGTGCGTGACTGACTGTATAAGTGAGTAATTATACGTGTCTCGGTGAATGTATGGGTAAGTGACTAATCTGTGTGAATGTCTGTATCAGTATGTCAATTGGTGTGTAAGTTGCTGCATGGGTTGATGAGTAGCTACATGAGTGTAAATATGGGTTATTGATTGGTTGTCTGAGTACCTGTATGGGTGCCTGAGTGTCTGTTTGGGTGGGTGAGGTGGTGTGTGACTCCCTGCATGAATGTGTGAGTGGGTGATTCGCTTGGTGTATGGGTTCATGAGTGCGTCTGCAAGGGGCTGTATGGGTGAGTAAATGTGCGTATGGCTGTGTTGGTGAGTGAATGGATGTCTCAGTGGTATATGGCTGAGTAACTGCATATGTGAAAGGCAGTATATGTGAGTGTTAAAGTATATAAGTGACTGTATGTGTTAGTGAGTGATTGTGAGAGTGGCTGTATGGATGAGTGTATGCTAGAGTCAGTGATTGTATAAGAGAGTACGTATGTGTTAGTATCTGTATGAATAAGTGAGGTGGTGTGTGTATAACTGTATAGGTGAGTAATTGGCAGTGTGATTGACTCTTTGGGTGAGTGACTAGGTGTGTGAGTTGCTCTATGGGTGAGTGGCGGTGTGTGAGTGTCTGTATGGGTGTATTAGTGGACATATCAGTGGCTGTATTGGAGAGTGACTAGGTTTATGAGTGGCTGTATGGGTGAGTGAGTAGATGTGTGTGTAGACCTATGAATCAGTGAGTGGGTATGTACTAACTGGTATTGGTGTGTCTATGGTTTCGAGACTGGTAGTCTGAAATTTGTAGTGGGTGTATGAAAGGTTATATTGGGGTGTGAGTAGGTGCATCAGAGATTATGTGGATGATATCATCAGTAATGTCATTTGAGATGTCATCAGTGATGTCACTGACCATGTCATCAGTGATGTAATATGTGACGTCAGCAGCAGTGCATTGCGGGGGCGCGAGTTAAAGTTAGCTCAGCTAATTATAACGGCTGAATTTCACATGTTTTGTACAAGTGAAATGTCAGCCTAACTATAACGTTCCTGTAACCTGTGGTTTTTTCCGTGAATTTCTAAGGCTTTTTAAATGCTAATTCCTAACTATGATGTTCCTGAAACCTGTGGTTTTTTCAATGAATTTCTGAGGTTTTTTAAATGCTAATTCCCAACTATAACGTCCCTGTAACCTTTGGTTTTTTTCAGTGAATTTCTAAGGTTTTTTAACTAGCAGTCACGTTGGAAGAGTAGAGGAGAAAAGGGGCTGGGCCTCTAACCAGATCTCAGGAATTCCACTGCGTAGGACTTACAGGAGCTACCAGGAGGGCTTCTTGGCCCCCAAGGTCCCTCTGGAGTAAAGTGGACTTCCTCCCCCGACCAGTAGTGCGCCAGAGTGGTGGAAAAAGGGGCGTGGCCTCCGACCACCTTTTAGCAGTCCCACTATGTGGGGCTTACTGGAGGTAACAGGTGGGCTAGTTGGCTCCTAAGGACCCTCAAGAGCTAAGGGGACTTCATCCCCCAAGCAAGAGCACGCCAGGAGGCACGTTTGCAGAGTAGTGGAGAAAGGAGGCGAGGTCTCCGGCGATTTGCTGGCTTCTGTTTTTGTTTTTTTATTTTAGGAAGGCAGGCTGTGTGGCCCCCCTTCCCTTGATCCTTTTGGGCCCTGGGGACCCCATTCCCCGGGTCCTGACCCATTTTGTTTTTAATTTAAAATTTAAAAAAAAAAAAAAAAAAAAAAGGGGGGCCGTGTGGACCCCCCTCCTGAGGCCGATTTCTGCCCAGGGGACCCCATCCCCCAGGGCTAGGCCTTTCTTTTTTTCTGTTAGAAAGGGAAGGGGGCATGCGGCCCCCCGCACCAGGCCGATTTCGGCCCCGGGGACCCCATCCCCCAGGGCTAGGCCTTTCTTTTTTTCTTTTAGAAAGGGGAGGGGGGCATGCGGCCCCCCTCCCCAGGCCGATTTCGGCCCCGGGGATCCCATCCCCCAGGGCTAGGCCTTTCTTTTTTTTCTGTTAGAAAGGGGAGGGGGGCATGCGGCCCCCCTCCCCAGGCCGATTTCGGCCCCGGGGACCGCATCCCCGGGGCCAGGCTATTTCATTTTGTCTTTTTCCATAAATGTTTTGAGCGGCGCCCCTCCCCTGGTCGATTTTGGCCCCGGGGATCCCATCCCCCGGGGCATGGCCAGCTGGTTGGGGACTGCGGGGGAGCCTGAAGGCCCCCGCGGTCCCGGCCGGCTCCCGCCTCCTGCGGGCGCCGGCATGGCTTTTTACCCCCAGGGAGCTGCTGACATGCAGCTCCTTGGGGGTAAAAAGCAAAGTATGCTTGCTTTGAACAAGCAAGAGCAAAGTGCTCTCACTTGTTCAAAGCGAGCACACTGTTTGCTATGGGATGGCGGGAGCAGTGCTCCCGCCATCCCATAGCAAACTGCAATGTCCCGGGGGTGGGCACCCTGGGACATTGCTGGAGCTCGCCCTGTGGGTGGCGGTCCCCAGGGCCATTTATGGCTCCAGGAGGGGGGCAGCGCGGCCAACTCCAATTTGGAAAGGAGCCCCAGGGAGGTGGTGGTCCCTGGGGCTGTGTGGGGGGGCTTGAGCCCACCTCACACATTATTTTAAACATAGCCCCGGGCGGTGGCGGTCCCCGGGGCTGCGTGGGGGGGCAGGAGCCCCCCACACCTAATTAGCTACATAGCCCTGGGGATGTGGTGGTCCTCGGGGCTGCGGGGGCAAAAGCCCCCCATGCATTATTTTTTATTAATATAGCCCCAGGGAGGTGGCTGTCCCCAGGGCTGCGGGGGCCCACGCAGGCTCCTGCATCGCTTTTCATCATTGCCCCTGGGACCTGGCCCACCCGGGGGCTTAAAGAAAATGAAGCAAGGGAGCCCACCACGAAACCCGCCAAAATTGTTTTTAAAAATGCTTTATTTGGCCCTGGGGGTCCCTGTGGGACCCCCTGAGCAGGCCTACGGGGTCAGGGTGTTTCTACTCTGCCCCCTTTTCTTGTTTTGTATCGTTTTTAACCTTTTTTCTTGTGACTCAGCTCAACCGAGTCACAAGATGGCTGCCAACACTTCCAGGTTTAAAGTGTTAGCAGGGGCGTGGCCAAGATGGCGGTGTGAGCAGACGTACTGCTCCCGAGCTCCCGCCGACGGCCCAACATAGCACCGGCCCTGGGGCCGTTTTAGCTACTATCGGCCCATCCTAAAGGGCAAGAGAGGTCCCGGAACAGCTGGGGGACAACTTGGAGCCGAGGCAGCGCCTGTGGAGGCATAGAGCCGGAGCTGAGCGACCAGCGCTCCGAGCCGACGAAGCTGTGCAGTTCCGCTTCGGATCGGCAGGCGGGACAGACGGGGTCTGTGGCTGCGGAGTCTCGATCCCCCGCCCGCCCGGAGGTAGCGGTGGCTGGCGGAAGAGACGTTGGTGCACCATCAGGAGGCTGGCATACGGCGGAACAATGCAGCAGCGAGAGACAGGGGAGCATTGAGGTGAGAGGCCCAACCGCCATCTTGGGTGCCCGGCGTTCCTGCCCCTGGGCTAGCGCGGCCGCGGGGCCCTCTGTGGACTTTGACGCTCTCCCGCCAGGGAATTGCGGGGCGAGCGGAGCAGGGTGTCTGCGTGGGGGCCGCTGTCCCAAGAGCAGCAGGAGAGCGTAGAAAGCCTCGACTCGGCCCGCATCTGGCCGTGAGCCCCCTCCCCCAACCGGGCCTAGTGAGAAACGAGGGCCTGGAGGTGACGGGCCCGGCAGGCGGCGAGACCTCAGAGGGAGCCAGTGAGGAGGTGGAAGACAGCGCAGGCCTGGACGGAGGGGCAGCGATCGGAGGTGAGCCGCCAGTAGGTTCATCGCGAAGAGCCGGGCGCAGGACCGAGCGCACGGAGGCCTGCTAATTGAAGGCGGGAGGCTGTTAGACGGTCCGGTCTGGTGGGCCCAGGAGGAGTGCGGCTGTGGGGCTGGCGAGTGGCCCAGGAGGGGCTCGATCGAGCAGTGAGGGTAGCGGGGGAGGCCAGGTACGGAGCAGTGGCAGAATTGTGCCCACGGAGACCCCACGAGAACCCCACGAAGAGAGGTACCCGCCCGCCATCTTAGGACAGCGCCTTAGAGGATACTGGGCTCACCCACCTGCGGTAGAGTACCTTGCGGTGTCGCGGGCACCTCCCGGCCGCTGAGCGCTGGTGTGGGTCCGGTAGTGCTGCTGCGCTGGGGTGGACCTATGGTGGGAGCAGTGGCGGAGATCTGTGGACTATAAGGCAGCTGAGACGAGGACACTAAGGGAGGCCTGTCTGGCCTCACTACCGGGAGCTGGAGAGCGAGCAAGCGAACAGATCCGCCATTTTGTTCTGATGCCGATGCGGACCCTGATCACGTACGGCTGACACGGAGGGCCCGACAGAGACTTGGCCGTCCCCTCTTGAAGGTACAGCTGTCTGCAGCTGCCGAGCTTGCTGCGGACCAGGCACTGTGTGGTTCGCGAGGCGCTGCGAGTGGGCCCACCGGAACAGAAGGGCAGAGGGAAGTGCGGTAAGTGCCCACGCCGCGATCCGACTCCTAAACTGCTCCGGAGGCGGCGGGATCTCGAATGAACCTGGAGGCGCTGGAGCGCGATCTACACAAGCTGTGGGGCAGAGAATAAAGAGGGCACCATTGGTCGGATTACAGCGGAGAGTGGGGAAGCATGTTACAAGCGGCGACCTAGTCCCAGATCGGTGAGACTGCTACGAAGACCCCGGGGAAACCTGAAGGGGCAGCGAAGTGCCCTTGAGGAGGGTATACGGCCGGTGTGGGAGGCAGGGACCCTGGAAGGACACCAGTAGGTGGAGAACGAAGTGCTCATTGACTGTCACCTGTGGGCCGCAGGGGGATGAGATAGCAAGTCCTGCTCCGGAGATGTGGGGGTTGGCGGTAGGGCCGAAGAATTGGCTCAGGAAGCTTGGTCAGAGCTCATAGAGTCTGTTGAGGAGAGCTCCAAGCCACCGGTGGCGCTAGGAATTAATCAGCACGAACGGGAGCGGCCCAGATTACGAACAAAGACATGCGAGTGGAATCTATGTGGGACCTCCTCCCGAAAGACAAAACAACCTCTAGATCCTACGGGTCCACAGACCGCTGGCCCCACTTCTCCACTAACGCAGAATGGAATGCAACGGACAGACGCTGTAGCTCTGAAGTGTATTGAGGCAGAGGTCTAGCTGTCCGGAAGTGCGTGTTCAGCTCGCGGATCCTGTGGCGTCTAGAGTGCGACATGTCCACGTCCAGAGGCCGTAAAGATAAGTCATTGAAAGACTTGTTCGCCAAGGCCCAAGCGACTCAGCTATCGGCCAGCATGGCTTCGGGCGCTGCCCAGCCCGTCTCTGAGCGGGAGGACGGAACAGAACCAATCACCAAAGCCTTCTTGGAATCAATGTTTGTCGCGTTGAGGGAGGATATCCACACTCTCAAGAAGGAATTCACAGAAGAAATAAAGGAAGTCCGTAGAGACGTGGATGGTATAGGGGAACGGGTTGCAGAACTTGAGGACAAAAGCGACAGCAAAGACACCGAAATAGCAGCACTACAACAGGAAATCATCCGGATTCACGACCAGCAAGTTGATCTCCAGACTCATCTGGAGGATCTGGAAAACCGTTCTCGGCGGCATAATATACGGATTCGTGGAGGGAAACTACAGGAGGATACGAAGGACCTTTTTACATACACAAAGGAGCTATTCAATCACATTTTAGGGAGGCCACTGGAGACGGATCTCCGTCTAGATAGAGCACACAGGGTGGGCCCACCGCGTGCCTCCTCCGACCTGCCGCCGGACATCCTGGTCTGCGTGCAGGATTATCGCACCAAGGAAGAAATCCTCCAAAAAGCCCGTCAGCTGCATCCACTGACATTTCGGGATCAATCACCGGTCCTGTACCAAGATTTGTCGACTCTCACCCTACAGAAGCGCAGAACCTTTAAACCTATCACTGCTCACCTACAGAAACGCAACATCACCTACAGTTGGGGCTACCTGTTTCGTCTAGTGTTCCGAATGGACAACAAACTTTATCAACTCCGATCCCTGACCGAGGCCTGTCGACTGTTGGGCATAGATCCTCCTGCCGAAGAGAATGGTACGGCGAGCCCCTCAACGGAAATGGACGACTCCAAACCCTGGTGGCGCCAGCAGGGACGGCGGCGACGTGCTCAGAAGCCCCCTGCAGCAGAAATCATGAAGGGGCAGCAAGCCGCATTGGAAGCAGTGTCAGCGGAACTGTCCACATCTCAACCGGGCTGAACTCACGATAGCATAAGGCCTATTGTCTCTTTGTTTTTTCCCTGGGCCGTGGGCGGGAGGGGGGTTTTTTCAGACCTCGACGACCTGCCCCAATTCACTATTTTTCTGATCATCTACGGATGGTGGACAATACATCTAGGTTCCTTTTTTTTCCATCTTGTGGGTTTCTTGGGGGGGGGGGGGTTGTTGGGGGGTGGGTTGCAGTGTTCCTTGTCCACCTTCCTTTTAGGACTAGTGTAGGCCCGTGCTCTATGGGTTCTCTAGAATTACTACGTCCTTGTGCCTTGCTAGTTTCAGATGCGATGCTCCACTATTGCTTTTAACATACTTGCCTAAATAAATGCCGACCACCACGCTTAAAGTACTCACCTTGAATGTGAGGGGTCTTAACAACCCAGTGAAGCGCAAAGCGATCCTCTTGTATTTAGAACAATCCCAAGCGGATATCTGTCTCCTACAGGAGACACATCTTTTGTCGAAAGATTGTCATCGACTCCGGTCCCGGAAGTTCCCACTTCAGTTTTTTTCTTCAGGCAATACCAAAACGGCGGGGGTTGCTATTCTGGTGGCTCAGCGGTTTAGGGGTAAGGTTTTACACAAAGAAGCAGAGATAAAAGTTAGGCTGCTGACCGTTAGATTTGCCATAGGCGACTTGAGGTTCACTATTGGTTCAGTGTATGCCCCCAATGACGGCCAAGAGCGATTCTTCCACTCGGCTCTTACGGAGACCTCTGCCACACCAGACCGCCACATCCTTTTGGGGGGAGATCTGAACCTGGTCCTTGATAACACCTTAGACAGATCATGTCAACGCACGCACCAAACAGGTTCTCTCTCCACTGAGGGACTGACCCGTCTACATGACTTGGGATTTAGTGACTTATGGCGTAGCTTCCATCCCCAGGAACGCGAATACTCTTTCTATTCCAACGCACACAAAACATATGCGCGGTTAGATTACCTACTGGCGTCTGCACCCGTACACGCCCTGACGACGGAGGTGGAAATAGGAGTCGCCTCTCTCTCCGACCATGCCCCAGTGACCGTGGTTTTTTCACTTCCACCACTTCATCATCCTAGTAGGACGTGGCGCCTTAGAGAGACATTACTATATCGCGAAGACGTGGTCACACGGATACAGCAGGTCATCACTGACTACATCTCTCACAACAGTAACACTGACACCACTCTCGCTACGCAGTGGGCAGCACTGAAGGCAGTTGTAAGGGGAGAGTTAATTGCTATCTCAGTCGCAGACAGTATTGAGCGCAGGCGCAAGCGGGAAGAACTCACCCAACAGATTAGGGAATTGGAGCAGATGCACCAGCGAACAGGAGCCCCTCGAGTGTGGAGACAACTTAAGGCGGTACGCCAACAACTCGCGCCCATTGATCAGGACAGGGCAGAATTTGCAGCCTTGCGGCTAGGACATGCTTATTATACCGGGGGAGATAGATGCGGGGGCCTGCTAGCCCATAAGTTGCGCGAGAGTAGACAGCAGCACAAAATACAAGAGATTCTCCGAAAGGACGGTAGACAAGTCACGGAAGACGCAGATATTGCTGACGCATTTCGTGCTTTTTATGCTGACCTGTATGCTAGCTCTCCCCTAGAGCACTCAACTGGGGAGGCTTTCCTTGACTCAGTCCGACTACCGGCGCTAACTAAAGACCAGGCCGAAGGTCTCGACAGAGGCATCCGACCGGAAGAAGTTATTTCCGCCATCTCGCGTCTTAAGCTAGCGAAAACGCCTGGGCCAGATGGCTTTTCCGCGGTCTTTTACAAGACATTCTGTGCACAACTCGCTCCTCTCCTCACCCGCCTTTTTAATTCCTTCTCGGAGCCCGGCGCGATTCCAGGGGATCTTCTGGAGGCCTCTATCGCAGTAATTCCCAAACCAGGGAAAGACAAATCTCAGTGTGGGGCATACCGCCCTATCTCCCTTCTTAATGTGGATCTTAAATTATATACTGGGATTTTGGCTTCCCGCCTCGCACCCCATATGACTGGGCTAGCTGACCCGGATCAGGCAGGCTTCATCCCGGAACGCCAAACTTCGGATAACACTAAACGCGCGCTGCACACTATTGAAAAAGCCACACGCACACAGGGAGAATATATGATGCTGGCTATCGACGCCGAAAAGGCGTTCGTTAAGGTCCACTGGCCCTACCTGGAACTGGTCCTGGAAAGAATGGGGATGGGCATGAAATTTCGCACATATGTGTTGAACTGCTACAAATTTCCGAGGGCCGTGGTTTGCGTCAACGGATTTACATCTCCCCGGTTCACCAATGAGAGAGGCACCAGGCAGGGGTGCCCTTTATCGCCCCTCCTTTTCGCTCTATATATGGAGCCATTGGCGCAGAGGTTGAGACTCAATCCATTGATTACAGGGATCAAATTCGGCGGTGATGTCCATACGATTAGCCTTTACGCAGATGACGTTTTGATTTCGTTATCTAACCCACAAGAGGCGCTGCCTGCATGCCTAGACGACCTAGATTTTTTCGCACGATCTGCCGGGTTCAAAGTGAATATGGACAAGTCAGTGGCCCTGGACTTGTCTCTGGAGAAATCCACCCGGGAACATTTGCAGAGTTTGCTCCCTATTCAGTGGGCGGCGAACGCGATTCCGTATTTAGGGATCCAGCTAGCGCCTTCCCTCACGGAAACGGCTATCACTAACTATACCATACTGCGGCAAAAGATCCGGCGGGAACTGGGGCACTGGAAACATTACCCTTTGTCGTGGTTAGGCAAAATCGCCGCAGTCAAGATGACAATCCTGCCACAGATTCTATATCTATTTCGTACTATTCCTCTTAGACCTCCTGCTGGCTGGATTCGGCAAACACAATCAGAACTGGCTCAGTTCATATGGAACGGTCGGAAACCGCATCTGAAACAGAGACTGGCGACGCTTCCCCCGGAGTGGGGAGGACTCGGACTCCCAGATTTACTGCTCTACTTCCAAGCTGCTCAATTGCGTCTTTTGGTGGAGTGGAGCCAATGGGAGTCAGAGAAACACTGGTTATTCCAGGACCAGGCGGTGGCCGGCAGACCTTTGCAGGAAATCCCGTTTCTTCGCAAACAGCATAGACCCCCTAACTTATACGCCTCACATATCACAAGGGTCCCCATGGAGATATGGGATCAAACCAATATTAAACACGAATTTACCACCTTCCCGTCCCCACTTACTCCACTGATGGACAACCCAGAATTCACTCCGGGTATGGATACGATGGCTTTCGCGAGGTGGCGACCCTCTGGGTGTCGATACCTCTATCACATGTATGCAGCTGAAGGAGTTATCCCTTTCTTCCAATTTAAGCAAGAATATGGCATGCCAGAGTCGGAGAGGCTACGATATTTACAAGTACGACATTGGGCGCTCAGTGATCAGGTCCGTCCTGTGGCAGACAGACACCTCCTTCCATATGAACACTGGCTTATTACACGCAAGACGGACAAAAAGCTGATATCCGATTTATACAAGATGCTACAGGTCAGATTCGCTCACACCTACAGCTCTGGGAGGGCGCGTTGGGAGAGGGAACTGGGCAGGTCACTCAGTCATAAGGAATGGGAGGGCATATACTATAGAGCGCGACACTCCGCATATCACACAGGACTCACGGACACTCTCACTAAGATTGTAACCTACTGGTACTATACTCCTGAACGTATCCATGCCATGGACCACACTAGAGACACAACGTGTTGGAGGGGCTGTGGACAGATGGGCATCTTGGTACATCCCCTTTGGGACTGCGTTCACCTTCAAGCTTATTGGAAACAGATAATAGACGAAGTAGATGTGCACTTTGACACAGAGATTCCACGGTTCCCCTCATATGTCCTCCTGGGCCTTTCAAACCCCCTGACCTACCCACTGCATTCTCGCAGAGGCCGCCTGATAGCAATAGCACTGGGCTCAGCTATGCAAAATATACTTACACACTGGCGGACAGCCCAAGTCCCGACCTTCAATGGCTGGCTCCACCGTCTGTGGCAGGTACTTGGTATGGAAAAGCTTACGTTGACCATGGCAGGGGAGGGATCTAAATATATCGAGTTGTGGCAGCCATTCTTGTCCTTGTTGGCCTCTGAATTCCGGGAAGTCACTTGCCCTCGATACCTCCGTTTACTGCGTCTCTCTGATACGGGGCAGATATCTCAAGGCTAGAATGCTTGAGCGGCCTTGACAGTATAGGTGGTGGACTTGGAACACGGGTGGGAGGGGTAGGGGGGGTTCAGGGGTTTTCTTGGAGTTCTGTTTTATGTAATTCTTTGCAGCATACACAATGCTTTTTTGCAGTGACATGTGCCTGTTCTATTGCTGATAGGATTAGTCTGTCCTTTTGAATCCTGAACTAAGCTCTACTACAAGATTTGATGGCCACATCTGCATGTATTTTTGTCAAAGGTGCTGAAACTTTCCAATAAAAAAGATTTAATACTAAAGTGTTAGCAGCCAATCAGATTGCAGGCTCGAGATCAGGAGGATTCGCGGATCCTCCGCGTACCCAGTTGTATATCTGAGAAATGTTTACATTTCTCAGGAACTACTGAACGGATTTACACCATTTGACAAAAAGAATGCTTTCTGAACAAAGAGCTACCTTTTTGCCAAATTTGGTGTAATTCCGTTCAGCAGTTCGGACTGTAGCCATGTCTAAAGTTTCCTATGGAAATTAACATGGAGAAAACGCGTTTTCGGACCCCCCCTTATTCTCAGCCCCCACTTGACGAATCACCCCGAGACGTTCAGCACAGCAGCTGACCTGACCGCTGCATTAGTTTTGAAAATTTCAAGAAGATTCGTCAAACAACGCCAAAGATATTGGCAAATCAAAAAACGCTTTTCCTATGGAAATTAGGTCCTAACTATAACTACCTACTGGCGACCGCCAGTTTGTAATATATAAAAAATACACAACATTAGAAATGTATATATATATATATATGAGAACACAGTCCCAACTTCACAATAGATGAAGAAACGCATATATATTGTCATTACATGTATACTCAAACATGACAACACATGTATGTAGATGACATTGTCTATTAACTTTTCTCTATTTACACAGGAGTGTGCATCCATTTATTAGGAGTTACATAAAAAAAGAGGAAAAACTAAAAATTAACAATTACACAGTCTATGTATATTTATGCACAACACGCATGTAAATGTCTGACCATGTAAATATTACAACATGTATCTAGATATGGCTGTATATATAGGGGGCCTGTGCCATGTACATAAAAATGTAAGCAATATAATGTGTTTATGTGTGTATGTATGTATACATATTGCTTTATACTTAGATGTGTGGGTATGTCTCTATACATATACATATTCATTTCTACTTATGGGGCGAAGAAATATAATATATATGCATATATATTGTTTTCTCATTCCAAACCTTTCTTACTACTATGGACTCCCCTCCCAAACAAATCGCTCCAAACTCTTTCTTCCTATAGCCAAATCATTCAACTAACAGGTACACATGTCCTCCACTGCCAATAACACCTCACATCTTCCCTTTACTAATCTACTTCAATCAATCTAACCATTTCAAATAAATACAGTAAATGCATGAGATTTTAACAGCACAAAATCTAACACACTTACCACAACTATTCCACAAGGAAACAGAAAAAGTATTTTACTAATCTATTACATTTTTACCTCTAGCCTTGCCTTCAGGAATAGTGTGCTACTTATAGCAAAGCTATTCAATGCCTTGTCAGGGGTAGTAAGTGCTATATAAATACAATTTACAATTACAACCCTCAATCTCAACTATTCTGATATATGCGTGTCAACGTTCATTCCTTGAGGCACCTGGGAAATTACATATAATGGGGTACCTCTACATTCGTGAACCGGAGTCTCTAAGAAGATGTGGTCTAGTAATTAAAGGTCTGGTTCACTGAAATATTCACAAATATGTGCACCACAGACTTCTATATACAACTTACATATATTTACTAATGTTTGCCAATTCTCAAAATCCTACTGGTGTGTACACTGAAACATGATAGTCACAGTTTCCCAGGCATATTCCTATCTCTCAATATGTACTCCGGTGGAATGCCTGCAGGGCAGATAATGGGCAGACAATCTGCAAGAGTGCAATGGACAAAAATAGTGCAAAAGCAGATATTGCTCCTCTTATTTCTACATAAACTATTATTCCCTGTGGAGAAAACCCTTCTCCTACACCTCAATGAAATATGGGGCATACCCTTGTATTTCCTATCCTTTTCCATAGCATGTTTAAGTCCATTAGCACAGTATACAATTGCCTTCAGAATGGGAGTATAATAATGGTATGCAATTTGCTGTGCCCACTGTGAGGTAAACAATTGCAAGAGTACCCACTGAAAGCTGCACACCCCACTGATACCAAGAAATACTCTCACAATTATCCTTTTACGTATATGAAATGTACAGGTTTACACTTTCTGCATGTGAAAATGGAACACAAAAGTGCATTTGCACCATGTAACCTCTTTTCTGTTTCTCCATGGGGAAAGCATTTTTCCCTGGGAAGAAATTCCTTCCCATAAGTCCCCATCAATTTTAGCATAGTTCTCTACCCACTCCGACACTGAAAATGGGATTATGTCCCCCTGAGTTACTTATTTGTGCATCCAGGTTGAACTTAGGTGAACAAAAATCTTTGTCAACTGGGACCGTAGAGTTCATTGTGTTAGAGGTGCCACAAGTCTCTCAGGCAGAGGCAGAAACTAGCTGACTGATTGTAACTATAATTTTAATTGCATTTTTATATGCCTTACTACCCCTGACGAGGCATTGCGGCACTTTAAGCTTTGCAGTGCATTACTCCAGAACCCAAGGATAGTGATAAATCCTGTATTACTGGTTATTGTTGACTATTGGGATTAGTCTTGTTGCCCAATTGAATCATTCCATACATTCCCTCCAGTTTCTTTTAGTGATTAAATTAATAGGAATTATTTGTGATCATTAGTGGGGAGTATATCACACATGGTTAGTGGAGTTATTAGATGAGCTACAGGAGGTTAGGTTTTGTTAAGTTGAAGAGGCATCACTTTCCAAAATAGGAGAGGTTGTTTTTTTAAAAGAGGTGTAGGCAGTTTGCAGGAATGCAATAATAGAGATTAAGGTGAATATGTGAGTTGTGCTCAGGGAGAGCAGGCATGCATAGGATGGAAGGGAAGGAAAGGGCCATTTCAAAGAAAAACAGAGAGGAGGCAGTCAGACGTTTTAAGTAAAGGTCAGGTTTTTTATGCCATATTTTAAGTATATAGAGGATCTTTTTGAGGTTGCATGCAATTTGGGGATCCAAGAATATAGAAAGGAACTACATTGTGCATATGAAGGTTTATAGGTATTATGATAGGCACTAGAATCAGGCAATTAGTCTGTCTGCTGCTAAGCTACTGCTAGGCCACCGCTATGGCCAGGTCCACTCGTGAGCTCTAGGGATGGAAGTGAAAAGTAATGGCTGGACACATATGCAGGGAAATGTTCAGAACATTAGTCTGTACTCAAAGGAAGCAGTAAACTCAATATCATAGCAATGTCGGTAACATAAGGCATTTTTAATCACAAAGCTTTCCGAAAATTACATTACCCCTACATCCCTCGTCCTCGTCCCAGTCGTTACGGCATGAGGTGACATCACCTCGCAACAAGGAACAAAGTACAGGAGGACCCTAGAAAGCCAGCCTCACCCACCCAACCTGATTGCAATAAAGGAGGCTGGCACTCCTGGCTCCTGCTGTATATATCCAAGCCATCGACAAAAGGACTAATAGGAGGGATAGTGGGGTCTAATGACTGTGACGAGATGGACTAAGGGTAATGAAGATTACTGGTAAGTAACCGGGCATTACACAACTAGCCCAAATATCCCTGAAATTATTTAAGAAGGGGAAATGCATTTTGGTTTGACTAAACCAGGCAATATACTAATAAAGGGGTAGTGCTTAAAAGACTATTATCTCTCCCCCAAGGCACCATGGTTCAGGCCATGAGGAGAGAGTGCAACCTGGTCTCTTGGAACATGGCGGCTTCTACTCGGGCTCGAAGATACTTTAACACATTGTTGGAGGATGATGAGGTGGTTAAAGTCTCCAAATTGTGTTGGGAAGAGATCCGAAGTAGTGAAAGGATGTGGGCAAAGGCCGTAAGAAGCAGACTAATTGCACTTAGGAACCTCCATTTAGATAGTGGTACAATTACATCTGGTTCCCCTTTCTAGGCAAATGTGCATTGAGAGAATCGGTTGCTATGGTGTTTGAATCAACTGACCTATTGTATCTAAGGAAGAAATCATCCATTAGCTTCTCGATCTCCACACTGGGCCAGGATAATCTTTTTTCTTATTTATCGCAGTTACCAGACCCAGGATTGAGAAATGGGTTAGGGTGGGATGCAATCCAATCTATTCATCCCGCCCACTTAGGACCAGGGTGCAGAATAATAGTGGTCTTTGCCCCTGCCCTTTGAAAGTTAAATGCTCCCTTACGCATATTCTTATGGACTGCGTCTTTTATCTCGCAAATCGAATTAAGTTTTTGAGACCACTGTTTTTTAAAACTGATGCTCTCCATAGGAGGAAAGCTGTGGAACTTTTGTCAGAAATGCGCTATTTAGATGTGGCAGTTGGAATTGCTAGGTTTTTTACGATCTGTTAAACAGAATTTTAATGATGAAATGTAGTGGGTAGGGGGAGTCGGGTAGTTAGGAGGTGGTTCTTCTTTTAAATATTTTTAATTGTTAATTGAGTTTTTAGAATGTTTTATGGACAATTGTCTAAATAAACTTGTTTTCTACCTAATAAAGTCCTCGGACCTGGTTTGGATTTAATTGTTTTAAATTAGGTTCTTGCATGACACTCTCCCATAAAAACACACAACCGCAGTCACCGAAACATTATAATGACACCACTTTATGCTAGTAGCCATTACAGTACCGTGTCTTTACCTGATCTGTGTTCATTTTGTCATTAGGCGAGCTGGAGATTTCTGCATGAAGTTTCCTTTGCACAGTCTCTCTGTTATCGCTGTGATTCAATTGTTTGCCTTGCAACCCGTGATTTGGAGGACTGGTTGGTCTACGCTTCAAGGTTAATCAGGCTTGGGAGGACGCACCTGAAATTCCTTTGCACGAGGTGAAGACAAGCATATTCCTGTAGTACACAAGTTATGTGCTTGGGAATTAACTCCCTGGGCACCCGCTCCCTTGCCTGGGCTTCAGTCTCTCCCCTCTCTGAATGCTGAGGGCCGGTAGTGTGATGCTGGAAGTCTTTCCTTCCCTTGGATACCCAACTCCGCCGCTCTGACACCGGTAAAAAGTTACAGCTGTTGTCACCCGGTTGCCTAGCAACTCCTTTAGCACAGATTGCAGCGCCCTATTGCTGGTCCCGGAAGCGGAAACAGGGTATCCACCAGTCCGGGACGGTCGGCAAGAATTCCTGGGCACGATTTATCTCCCCGGGCGTAAACAAATATTCTTGAAGACGGGAGTTCGGATGGTTAGCCTTATTATGTTTATCAATGTCGGGAGGCCGATCGGGAAAGATTTTCACGAAGTTTAACACCAAAATGTTCCCGAGGTATACAAGCTGGGTGCTGGGGAACTAACGCTTTGTTACATTAAACACGCTCTCCCTTGCTTAAGCGTCACAAGCTGTCCCGTGCCACTGCTCGGACGGGGGCAGGTGGTGCGTTTCCGGGCAAAATTTCTCCCACCCGGGCGGTTTCCAGTTTCGCTGTTGTTACACCGGTAAAAAGTTAGAGCTGTTGATACCCCGGTGCTAAGCAACCACCCATTCCACCCAGATTCCAGTTTCCCTATGCTGGTACTGTGTGCGCTAAACACCAGAGTGTCGGCAGGTGAACACCCTTTTTAGAATTTCCCTGGATAGTGCGTTATTTGAAAGGGAAGTCAGTTGCCCGTTACTGCACCTGTAACGGGCGGTAATTATGGTTAGCACGACTGGTGTTCTGACATCCTTTTTTCTCAAGATAGTAATTCAGGTCATTAATTTTGTGTCTTGTGTAGTGGACGTTTTATTTATTTATTTTTACCAATCTTCCGAACACATTGCTTCCTCCTACCAGCCTTACTTTATGAGAATGATTCTCTCTCTGGGGACAGGCAACTTATTTGCAGCCTCAGAATTTCTCTAATATTGGCCTCAGCCCCATTGTTTATAAAAGTGACCTCTTACCTCTGACACCTCCTGTGTGTTTTTGTCTGTCGGTATCTGGAGACAGGTCGCTTCTTGATGCAGCTACCTGTTGACAGCTAAATGGTTAAGTGATTCCTGTCCCACTTTTCCTGTAGCAAGAGGTTGGAGGCACCTCACGGCCTCCCAGTAGGCCAGTGGCTTGGCTTAGCCGGTGCAGGCAGTTCTTTTATGCTGGGGTTATTCTGGCCTGAAAGTGGCCCTGATTTACCGGGTTGTGTTCCATCCTTTTCTGTCTTCTGCACGAACTCTGGATTAATCTTGCTGGGAGGATGTTGGCGTGCTGGGGCCGGTTCATTATTTCTTTGTCACTAATCAGGGGCACTGCACTGGTTCAGTCACTTGGGGCCTTTCCTTCATGTGCCTGCTTTGGCTGGTCTAGTACTGATACCCATTCCTTCTTAACTGAGCATTTGGGAGACCCATTTTTCAGCTAAAGAAAACTAAAAAGTGATGGGTGGATTGGTTCAATTTACCACAGTCGCTGGTAATTACTCTTGGCTTCCTTCCAACCCATTATTTTTTGCCCACCGTACCACCTCAACTCAAACACGAACCAGCTATATGCAAATGGTGCAGTGCAAAAATGTCCTACACTTAACAAATGTCACAGATACTTAAGACACACAAGGTATGAAAGTGCACTTAGCACTGGTTTTATGTATGGTTTAGTGAACTAATGTGAGTGTTACGCTTGACCTTACTAAGGAGTGTCTTCGCTGTGGGATCAGAGAATTTGCTCATATTAATGTGTTTTACCATAACTGAGTGTGATAATTAAACCATCCTCATTTAATATATGGACTTCCCATAGAGATGAAATGTGTTTTTCATAATGCGTGTGCAAATTCACACAAATAACATTTATTGATTTGCAAACTACAGAGACACCATCCTTATCTATGTAGAATGTGATTTTACTTGAAACAATATGAAGTTTATGTATGTGTTAGACCTGATACCCTTCAGGTAGCGTTTCCCTAAACCTTCTGGTTTTTCCTCCTGGGTTTTTGCTGATTCTCCTTTAGTGGCCTTAGGGCACTTTCCCACTGTAAATGCAGCGTGAAAGTGCATGTGCCCTTCCTACACACGTTAGGAAGTGGTGCTTCCCGATAATTTAAAACGTGTGCAGCCTGCCATTGCAGTCCGGTCAGCGCACTTGCACCAATGATGTGCTTGAACATGGGTCCAGCCTGCCACTGCAGGCTGGTGTGCACACTTCCACCTAGGGTGTTTCTAGACGTGTCCAGCCTGCCATTGCAGGTTTGTGTGTGCGCAATTGGGCTTCTGCTTAGGCTGGCCTTTTTAAATCACTAGCCATCCTGAGAGGACCTTTCACTACCACTAGTGCACCCGAGGGTACGTCTTAAGGGGGGAAGCGAGTGGTAGGTGAAGTGCAAGTGCACCTGTGTGTTCAAAGCCCCAGGTAGTGAGGAATACCCATGTGTGTTTTCACTACCTATAAGGTTTGCTCTTCCCATAGGGTACATGAGGAAATGGTTGGAATTACTTCAAGCAGCTATAGTGGATTGCAGGGGAGCAGCCTCATTGTATTTCCTATCTTTGAATTCACAATGACAAACCCTTTCCTGTGGTAAAGGAGGTTTTGTCATTACTAGCTTAGAAATGCCTTTCCTAGAAAGTGGGCGTTTCTCTGCTTTAAAACTCTTTGTGTGCCTTTTAGCTTGACTCCAGTGACCGCTATAAAACATTGGGCATGCAACTGGAACGACAGACCTCTGCCATTTGAGGGCCGGCTGGATAGATTAGAGGAGGAGGCTTCACCACTTGCCCTCTGAGAGCCAGATCATGGCCCCACTAAAGATTAAGATCTGCATTCCACGGCCCCATGGCAGATAGGACTGAAATTTAGGGGAGACATCTGTGGTTCAAAGAGAAACCCTCTGAACCACCCCCACTTCAAAGGCAGTCTACAGTATAACTACTGGTGCCTTACTTCAGCTTGAGAGAGGTACTCTTGTGGGGACATGGAACCGGAGAACCTGGAACTGCATGGTGCACACTGCCAGAGGAATCTGTTGTGCACAAGGAGCATTACTGCCATTGAAAGGGACCATGCACCCTTCCTGAATAGTGGTTGGCCTGGCCTGATTACCTGCTGCTGTGTGACAAACTGAAGTGTGCTCCCTAGGGGCTTGTTGGCTTGCCCCCTGTTCTTTCAGAGGTCTCGGGGACATCAAAGATCTCCCAGGAAGGACCCACACCATCTACTTGTGACACCTGGAGAGCGGTTCCCCTCTTAAGTGCCCTCATCGTCTGCTGGATCCCAACTGCTAGTGCAGCGTGATCATGGAACTAAGAATTGTGGCTGATGACTGGATTGTCTTGTGCGGAGCCCCAGAAATCTTGCCCGCATTTAAGGCGTGTGGCCCCTGCATCGTGGGGACCTCGGCACGCATAAGCGTCTTGTTAGTGGTAAGCTGATTCACCGGTTGAGTGATCCAGCGTGGCCCACTTTGTTGATCATGTCATATCTCGTGCGACACACTGACTGCATGCTCATTGCGTGCAGTGTCCGATTCACAGGTTGCGACCCTCGGAAATGAGGGCGTAACCGTAGTAGTGCCTTATTCTACCTCGTGAGACATTGCTGAACTTCGCCTCTGTGTGTGTCTGGACTTTTCTGGTGCGACCCATTTCAACGTACACCGGACGTTGTGCCTCATTTCCAGGGAGGTACGAAATTTGCAACTCTTCGTTGTGTGTGACCGGAACGGTCTGGTGCGACCCGTATCAACGCACACCAGATGTTGTGCCTGGATGGCCTGGTTGCGACTCTGATCGACGTGTACCTGACATGATACATCCTTCTTCCGAGAGGCTCTCCTGCTTCCTTCTTCGATTGTTCCCTTTTTGGCCCTCAGCACAGCGGACCAATTTCCCGCTCCTCACCCAGCCTCTGACGACATTGTGTTGCCAGGTAGTGTTGCCCGGCTCAGGCTTGAGTAGTGAGAGTGGCTGACTGGGTTTAAGGAACAGTTCTGAGAGCAATTGGAAGCAGGTCAAGTGACTCTGTGACACCCCTGTGCTTCGCAGAACAAGGCTGGTGCTGGAAGGCCCTTGTGGAACCCTTTTGAGTGACCGACTATTGCCCTCAGCCCGCTTCTCCTCCGCATTCTGTGGGTGAACTTCCTGAGTGTCTGCCAAGTGCCCATTTGACGACTGCCTCCTAATTAGTCCTGCTACATACCCCCACCTGCTTCCTTGGGACCCTGACTAAGTGTGACTTCAGCCACGTGCGGCCTAGTATCCAGGGGGAGGGCTGGTTATCTTCCATCTGTGGGCGAAGGACGGACTGGGTGAACTGGAAGGTGGGGGGAGGCTTGGGCCACGGGGTCTGCAGTGTGCTATCAATTGACCTGCTGAATATCGGTTGCGCCGCATTACGGTGCTGAGTGCATATGTGTGTGAGCGCATTCCATATGGACCTGCCTGATATCCGTTGTACCACGTATCGGTGCGGAGTGAGTGTGTGGGAGTGACAATCTGCGGACCGCCTGTGATTCACAACACTGGCCAGCGGTGTTGCCTTACTTGTTGATTTCTTGCCAGAAGAACACTCCGGTTGACATTGGTTTTACCCGTGCGGCCTCAGCCCGCAGTGCTGCTAAAAAGTGTTATAATTCCTTCTATGTACATATTTCTGATATTGTTTTGGCTCTGGGTGCACCCTATAACTGTGTGGTATTGAATTATAAGAATTTCTAGGATGGGCCTGGGGTTGACAATGTGTTCCACCGTATAAGGGTGCTGGGGGGGGTTAGAATAGATATGTCCCAAGAGTGCATATTATTGATGTCATTTCAACACGGTTGGGCCCAGTACTGCTAGTAATATTTCCAAATGTGATGTATGACCCGAAATACATGATGTTAATGTTGTCGATTACTGTGTGTGTTGAATACAAACGTTATTTGCATACATCACTTGTGAAGTCTCTTTTGTGAAGCTCAGTGTATTTATAGTGAGTGAGTGCTGTGCCAATGCTTTACACATTGCCTCTGTGATTCGCCTGACTGCTCAGTGCCAAGCTACCAAAGGGTGAACGCAGGTTATACAGTGAGTGTAATCACCCACCCCTGACGGAGTTGTAGGATCTGCCTGGCTAGGGCCTCGCCTCAGCCAACCAGAAAGTGCCAGTTCCAACAGTGTGCATTAGAATTTCATATATTTGACTTAAAATGTAGTTCTTATCTATACTTACAGCCAATTATTTTAAAGGCTTACTGAATATTATATGTAATGTGAAACTTAATGCATTAAAAATATATATTCATTTGTGTTTAAATTTGCACACGCATATTAAATGTGCACCATTGAAGTTAATGTTTAAGTTGTCATATCTGTATTTCACCATGCTGCATAAAAGCTGATTTCATTTTTCTGTTGACTCGACATTTTTGCAGGCATTCACATGAACTGTTAGTTGTAGAATAGATACATTACTTTACTAGAGATGGAGACAAAAGCTTTAGAAGAAGACCTTGACGAAGAAATATGGGGAACCAGATAGTCAGCTGAAAGGCCTATTGAGTAAATGTAGCCATCTGATGTGTACTTGAGAAACTGATGTAATTTCTGTGTCTAGTGTGTGACATTTTCCCAATGTACCCCTCTGCTACCTGAGAACCGGACTGAAACAATGGACTCCTAATGATGTGTGCAAAGGGGGTGTTACCTACTGGACTTTGAGTGTTATAATATAGTGTTCAAACTATTGGCGTTCAGATCTCTTCAGAACCCTTTTGTCCAGGCATGCTGTAGGAGGTCTCTTTCAAACCTTCTCTGCCCTTTAGAGGTTTAGACCTCAATGCTTATCTGATCCCTTCGTAAGTGTGGATTTGGCTAGCGCTTTTCTCTCTGACCCATAAAAGACTCTTGACCGAGCTTCTGAAATGCTGACACCTTCTAGATTTAATTTTCCTTGCTAGACTTTGAATTTCCTTCATGGAATTCTCTGATTTTTGAGACTTTTTAGATTAATAGAATCATCCAGAGAGGATGTGGTGCAACAGCCAGAGCTGCCGACTTTGGAACTGGGGGACCAGGTTCGAGTCCCGGCGTTGACTCATCATCCTGTAATTCTGGGCAAATCACTTAATCTCCTAGTGCCTACCAAAAATGAATGTGTCTTTGTGTAATGTAACTGGTGCTCTTGTAAAGCGCTCCAATAACTTCAGGTCGAATTTGCGCTATATAAAACAGCAAAAATAAATGAAAAAATCCTCTTTGTCTAGATCATAATTGCTGCGATTCTGGATTTACCTATGCATAGAAAACAAAACATGAGGTTTTTCTGTGAGCACTAGTTTCTTTTATTAATTTTCTATATTGCTGTGACGGAATTTCTTGAATGTTTACAAGAGACATCTTCAGGAGGTTGCGTTTTCCTGTTGTTATTCTGTATCTTTATAGCATGGTGCTGTGAGCAGTTTATTTAAGTTTAATTCTGAATTTGTAATAAATCTTCTTAATCCAAGTTACCGATTCCTGGTCCTCATTGTGTAGCCAAATGGGTTGCACTGTTAATTGATTTTTTATTGATGTTAACACTAACTCCCATCACCTCTCAGTCGGAGAAAAAGGTCTGTCGGAGGACCAATGGTAAGCAAGTGGGCCCATTACACGCTGTATCAGAAATCATCCTTTGTCCTGATCCATTTGGAGCAGTCCAGCCTGAACTGCCAAGCCAGGTCCCATCTCAATGAGAACATAAGCAACCCAAGACCGGTTTCGGCCTAGTTAGGTCTTTTCAGTACAGTGCACTTTGAGCAATATGGCTCAGTGAGCATGGAGCCAACGTCTGAACATTTCCATTGTGATGGAAATGGCCCTTCCTGCAGGGTTACCCCCAAACTTTTTTCCCCCTCCTCCTCTTTTTGCTGAGTTCGTTTTTGTGTGCTTTAGGACTCTCTGTACTTTACCATTGCTAACCAGTGCTAAAGTGCTTGTGCTCTCTCCCCCAAATATGGTTTGATTGGATTATCCACAATTGGCATAAGTCCCTAGTAAAGTGCACTACCTGTGCCCAGGGCCTGTAAAATGACATGTTACTGATTGTGCCACCCACTTAAGTAGCCCTTTAGACATGTCTCAGGCCTGCCACTGAAGGGCCGGTGTGTGCAGTTTACACTGCCATATTGACTTGACACTTACAACCCCTTGCCAAGCCTTAAACTCCCCTTTTATTATATATGTCACCCCTAAGGTAGGACCCAGGTAGCTCATAGGGCAGGGTGCTGCATAATTTAAAGGTAGGATATGTACTCTTAAGATTTTCATGTCCTGGTAGAGAAAATGCCCCCAAATTCGTTTTTCACTACTGTGAGGCATACCCCTCCCATAGGTTTACATTGGGGGTTCCTTATACCACTTAATAAGCTGTAATTCCCAATTGGAAGGAGTTAGAGCTGTCGCGTTTAGTACCTATGAAATGGTAATGATAAATCCTCTTTAACGGTAAAGTCGAATTTATCATTACAATTTTAAAAATGCCACTTTTAGAAAGATAAACAATTAAAGATTATTTTAGAAAGCCCTGCCATTTGCACCGGAGCTAGCTGTATTGTTTATGGCAATGTATGAAGAAAGATTCATATATAATAACAACCCTTTCCAGCAGTACATTTCAAATTGGATGCGGTATATAGACGACATTTTTTTTGATATGGACAGGACCGCATGAACAACTGAATTAATTTTTCCATTGACTCAATGCAAGGACTGAAGACATTAAATTCAGTCTCAATCAGTCGAAGCAGCGAATGACTTTTCTAGATGTGGAAGTATATCCATCAGAAGGAAGTTTGGTGACAACTTTATTTAAAAAACCGACGGACAGAAATAAGGCCCTCCATTACACCAGTAATCATCCCAGAAGTCTAAAACAGAATCTGCCGTTCGGACAATTCTTAAGGATTCAACGCAATTGTTTCTTCAAAGATGAGTATTTCTTGCATGCAAACAATCTGCTAAGTAGGTTACTTGACCGGGGTTATCCTAAAAGACTTTTGAAGAATGCAATGAAGAGGGCATGGTGGACACCACGTGAGTCACTTCTACAAAAGAAGGAACGACCACCTATGGATAGATTGGTATGTGTCACCACATTTTGCCCTAATTCTAACCAACTGAAAAAAATCATTCACCAAAACTGGCATCTGGTGAAAAATCTTGACGAAACCCTTCTAAATGCCCCTTTGTTCGCCTTTAAGAAGGATAAAAGTATTGCCGATCATGTTGTCCGTGCAGAGTTACCAAAACCTCCTAAACCAACCCTTAGAGACTATATGTGTTTAGCACCAGTAAGCGGACAGCACAAGTGTGGTTCGTGTTCTTGCTGTGAGCAAACAATTGAAGGATATTTGTTCACACATGATGGCATTCACTGGAAGCATGAAACATTTACCAACTGTAAATCTAAGTTTGTCGTCTATGGAATATTATGTCCATGTCCAAAGCTTTATGTTGGTAAGACTAATCAAGAAATCCGCCAGAGAATTACGCAACATAAATCCAGAATTAAGAAAAATGTTGAAACTGCTCCGCTAGTAAATCATTGGAAGGTAAAGGGACATACAGAGAGAGATCTCAAATGGACAGTCATCTCTAAAGTCGAAACTGACTTAAGAGGTGGAAACCTGGATCAGAAATTAATTCAACGGGAAGCTATGCTCATTGTTAAATTTAACACTGCGGTGAACGGTCTGAACGAACTTTCGGAATTGTATAAATTATAATCTGCAAATAGCCAAATTCGTGTTCTCGGTTACACTGGCAATGCCGCTCGGTGTGAATGTATTCCTTCGTCAGCTGACATTGAGTAATGAGGTTCAATAGCCCGTTTTAATCCATTCAAACTTTCCATGACGGACATGTGATTGGTTTCGACAAATTATAAGCTGTAGGAATCGAAAATCAAGTAAATGCGAGGCGTTGCCTCTCGACGCTGGTAGCAACGGGAAGAATGTACTTTCGGAATTTGTTTTCTACATCGGCAACTAGAAATGGGAAATCTGCTATTGCAGTTGGTTTGGAGTAATTTAACAGATTGGCTCATACTATAAGAAAATCCACTCCAGGCTTTCGAACACAGACATGTGGTCTGAGCAAACAACTACAAGCCCCATGACCTCTGTGATTTCTCCCAGAATTCTCGGAGAACTTTTTTGCATTAACCGTAGGAAGCTTTAACGTGGGCTTACGTGCACCCTCTCCACCGTGGGTGATAGACGCACTACGGACGGAGCGCTGACCTCCGCTAGGAGAGCAAAACCGCGAGGTATGTTTGGAATACAACCGTTGGTCCTGTGGGTCAATTAAGATGCCATTTAGTTGGCACTATACTGTCCGTAAACTAATGTTGTCTATTTGGCAACACGAGGGTTCAGCGTTCTCATGGAGACTTTGTTCTTTGTTTTCAAACAGATACGGCGAAGCCGGTGGTGAAAAGTATACAAATTTTCTAATCAAACGAGCACTGTAATTGTAAAAGGTAAATATCATCAGTATCCACTCCGTCACTGTTGTCGGTTCGAATTAGTAATTTCGGAGCCACCATAGATTCTAACATTAGTTTGTTCTTAAACAGATATGCACAACTAAAGAAGAGTCAGCCGCCAAAGAAGTAACTACTGGTGCTTAGTCCCACTATTCGAAAGGTATGCCCGTATGCAAAAGAGATGACATTTCTTTTAAGTTGTATTTGACGTAGGACTTATATGTTGCTTTACCGCCAACAGTAAAAAGAATTACGGTGGAGTTAGCCGTCATTCTAACAGTTACTGCAGCTTCGTCAGAACATAAAAGGACAGTTAAGACCTTGGACACCCCTATCATTGTAAGTTTATTCGGGTAATGACTGATGACAGTATTAATTTTCTTGGATTCTTCCGTACAGTATTTTATATTTGCATATGTTTTACAGATCACTTGCCCTTAAAGACATAGAGAGCAGTAGGGTTCTCTACGATAAGTTAAGGTAAGCAGAGCTACACTGGGTTGCCACAGTGTGAAGATTAGAAGCACATTTTGTTGTTTTGACTAGTAAGTAAGAGATGGTGTCTCTGTTTTTATTTCAGCTGTTGTGGTCCTGAAGAGAACCCCCCAAAAGAAGTGGGTTCGAAACGCGTCGACCTTGTGTTGTTGTACCAGACAAACGTTTTGTAATAATCTAGCTTTTGTGCACTTTAAATATTTTGCCACTTTTGCAAATTTATTGTAAATTCTGTCCTATAGTGCACTAGAAAGTGTGGTGTATAATAATTTTTTCCGTTGTTTGGTGGTCCCTTCTGGTTGTAAAATTTCAAATAAGTCTGTCGAACCAGGAAGGGTTTGGTGTGTATGGCTGGAATGCAGTGTGGGTTATAAATGGTTGTGAATGATGGTTATTGTATGTGAGAAATAGATGATGAAGTGAGAGTATGGTGTCTGTAGATATATTTTGTATAGTATATTCATAAAACTTTATCCTGAATTGTTAAAAAGCTTTGTCTAGCTAAAAAAGAAAAAAAGAGAAAAGGATTTTAAAATAAATTGAAGAGTTCAACGAAGAATTTAGGTTGTCATAGATTTATTTCTATGGGCTTTCTAAAATAATCTTTAATTGTTTATCAGTATTGGCATGGTTGTTTGGTTTTGTTCTAAGGGCTCAGCCTTACTGATTTGAGCCAAGACCCATTGTTGTTTTCTTGTTACTTTTAGAAAGATGGCATTTTTCTGCTTTTAGCCCTATGTGCCTGCAACCTGTCTCCAATACATGTCTGAGGTAGGTGACAGCTGGGCTTTGTGCATTCCCTCTAGACAGCCACACACAAAGGGAGCTTAGGTGTGACTTTATGGGCCATCCACATTCTGATGGCCCATCCTGGACAGGATGGGAGGGAGGAGCTGGACACATCCTCATAAGTACTCCTGTACAGGCAGTATCCTGTCCCCACACAAACGACTGCTTAACCTCCAGTAGGAAGCCAGGACAGGAAGGGAGGACGTCTGTGTCCTTCAAAGCCCTTCTTTGATGTCGCTCCCACTTCAAAGGCACCACTTGGTATAAGAACTAGAGTGACTCCAAGGACTTGCTGGCTGGCTTACTGATTGAAGTCTCAGGGAATTAAACATTTTCCAACTCACCTGCTTCCTCTGCCCTTCCAAGTGGTGCCAACCCAGTCCAGGACCCTTGGAAGTGGGTTTGAAGTGCTGCTCCAGCAAAATCCACTGTTGCCGTTGATGCAAGGACTCGGAACCAGCACATCTCCTCCACTGTGCACTCATCGCCGCTGTTGCAAGGATCAACTCAGACGAATGGGTGACTGCACAGCGCATCGATTCTATTCTCGATGCATAATCGCCGTTGCGTGTCTCAGAACCAATGCATCGCCTTCCTTTGTGCAACGATGACGACGCATCGCCTCGCCTGCACCCCGCATCTAATCTTCAACGACGATGCAACAAAGGTAGTTTGCAACAGGCCAAGGCTGGTCCCTGTATCCGACCCCCGCACCATTTGGGTTTGGCCTGAACTTTTGGATTTGACCAGATAGCCTTGGTGGGCGCATTATGCTTTTAAGCACTACATTCCAGTTTATTATTTAATTATTCATAACTGCAGTTCTACTTATTGGATTCTTGTCATTTTGGTCTTGTTTTGTTAATTAAATTAAGCTCTATGTTTCTAGCCAGATGTGGTATCTTTTTGTGTGGTGTTTTCACTGTTTTACTGTTTGAAGTATTGCACAGATACTTTACACATTGCCTCTTAAGTTAAGCGTGAATGCTCTGTGTTAGGCTACCAGGGGGTGAGCACAGGTTAATTTAGGGTGTGTTTGTGACCTACCCTGACTAGGATTGTGGATCATGCTTAGATAGGGTGCACACCGCTGCCAACCAGAAACCCAATTTCTAACACGTTGCACTTAAAGTGTCACACTGAAGAAAACAAAAATGTGATGATGGATTGCTTGAAATTATTTCAGCCACTGGTATTTTTCTCTTGGCTGTGATACAATTCAATGTGTTTTGCCCACCATGCTACCTCAGACAGGAACCAGCCACATGCAAATCATCCTTAGTCTTACCACAGTTGGAACCGTCCAGCCCAAACTGCTACATCAGGTCCCTTCTGAAAGGGAACACGAGAAACCCTAGACTGGTTTTGACCTATTTAGGCCTCGTCGGTATGGTGCTGCATGAGTTCTCTAGCACAGGAGCTATATCTGGGCATACCCGCCACTCTTATTTGTCAGTCTTATTTTGACATGCACTTGTTTTGACTCTTGTTGTGTTTTAGCTGTTTAGATCAGAATACTGTTTCTTGGCTCTCAGACTGGTGGTTGGTGAGGATTTAGATGGACTCTCAAGGGCTGCACACTTGGTTTCTGGTATGGCTGCAGCTGTGAGACTGTGAGGATGTCTTTGATTGTTTCTTCTGTGCAACTCTCTCTTGCTAAAACATTGGTGCCTGTTGTTTGACCTGTTCCTAGATTTGGTTTAGGATGGTTGCCAAGCTCAGACTTATCTTTTTTGTGCTCTTTTTGGCACTAAGTTGGCCCCCAGTCTTTCCTCTTCTGATTCTCGTGGACAGTCTATGGTAGGCAGGGGCCTTCTGTGCATGTTCCTATTTGGTGCTAGAGTGGCACTGGCTTGGTGCGTCCTGTGGAGAATGTGCTCAAATTTGGTTTCAGTGTCCAGGTTCTGTAATGTAGCATTCCTGATCCTGTTTAGCCCTATAGATGTTGCTTTGGACTGTCCTCTGTAGACATTGTTCCAGTCTTCCTTTTCAGTAGTCTCATTGGTCCCCTTATGACAGCTTGGCCTGGAACCAGGTTAATTTACATTACCATTTAACTCTACTACAAGTTGTATGTTCAGGGTTTTGCTGTTTGCCTCTTTGTTTCTAGTCTTCTGGGTTTTCTTGCCTCTGGATTTGCTCTGTTGAGTTTGATGGCCTTTGGCACTTGGCTACCCTTTGGAAACTGTTGGGTGACTAGTGCCCCTTGTGGTGTTGGGCCGGGCTCCTCTAGACTCCTGGTCTGGCTTCCTGCTTGGCCATCATGACCATGAGGGATTCAGCAGTCGCCCGGGGTCTGATTTCCCAAACAGTCACAGCACTCCAAACAAATGG
Source organism: Calotriton arnoldi (assembly GCA_963921515.1). Classification (NCBI taxonomy): domain Eukaryota; kingdom Metazoa; phylum Chordata; class Amphibia; order Caudata; family Salamandridae; genus Calotriton; species Calotriton arnoldi. Next base: position 878,961 of record CAWUFW010000415.1, read on the forward strand.
TTGATTTGTCGAGTGCTTATTTGTTTTTTTAGCCACAGTAATGCTTCAGAGGACTGGCATACTTGCTGTATCCTCATAGACTAAGAACTGGGATGAGGAGGTAATGGCCAAATTACTTACCAGTAATCTTCATTACTCCGAGTCCAACTCTTCCAAGTCCCAGCACTACATCCCACCCCCCATTCCCTTGATCATCATTTTCAGTATTTTTCTGGCTTGGTAGTGTACGGGAAGTCATTGAGGTAGGTTAGTTATTGGGAATGCAGCAAAAAATAGAGACATTTTGGGCCAGCAAAGAAGCTGTCTGTCTCTAGGATGAGACTTACCCTCTTGGACTCTGAGTAAACAGAGGAGGGTGAGGAAGGTGAGGCACAGGCAGGAGGGCGAATATGAGAAGCAGGAAAAGATAAGGGTGAGAAAGAAGGAGATGGGGGAAAGAGTGAGGTGGAGAAAGAAGGGCGCGGTGGAGGCAGAGAGCTGAGAAAATATATTTAGGCTAGTGGAAGCTGAAGATAATATGAGGCTGTTAAGAGGTTGCAGGTGGTGGGGCTGGGACTACAAGAACCTTGGGAAGCACTGAAAGAAGGAGGTAACATCTAGCGAAAAGCAAAGAAATTGAACAAAAGCACAGCTTGTCTTTCTGTTCTTCGTGCCTTATGGAGGGCTGGAAGGAAGCAACAGAGATAAACAGGAGAACACTGTACCATATATTCCTGTTCTTGCTGAAGAGATACTGTATGTGTACAACTTGCAGGTCTGCGAGTTTAATCCTCTGTGACCTAGTCGAGAAATTCATCTTTTTAAGGTCACTAAATGTTCTGTTTGGCAATACTGGTTCTGTTGCAAACTTTAAGAAGTACCTCAAAACTCTAGAGAGTATTATGCCCTACTGAAGTACACATAGTGTTACAGTATTATAGCTAACCAGCCCATAAGTACTGCATTTCCAGAAATTTACAAAGGTATGTGTTGAATAGACTGCTTTTCGCTGCAAGAAGGCCTGGACAAATCAGGAAAGAATGGAGCATACTTCCATAGCACTCACTGCTAACATTTTTGCCTGCAGGCTCTTTTGAGATGCAAACCTCAAAAAGACTAGAAATAAGTATGTTAGCACGACAATGTAAACGTCTCACAGTGCCTACAACTGTCTGTCATATCCACCTGTGCAAGCCGTCCAAATTTTATGTCCAAAACTAATCGACCCTTTGTAATTTCTAGCAGAGAGCCAGACACTGAAGAAGCAGAGACACTTCAGTGGCCACAAAGACTGCCATCCTCCCAATAGCACATCCTCCTTTCCCATCATCGTACAAGCTCTATCCTTAGTGCTTTCGCTAGCTTGGAGATTGTGGACTATGGAAAATCAAGATGGCTTCTATAGAGGGAGACTTGATGGTGATCAAAGGGGTGAGGGTGCAGGCCCATAGTTTCACGGTGAGTAGTGGTAAGCTGGATATTAGATTGATACATAGTACACAGCCTCAGTGCCTTTGCACCAAATGTGGTATATGCGGTGGTTAGGATCTTGCTGGGTGTAATAACAGTTTAATTGGGTTACAGGCTGCACCAGCAGTTGCACTGGCTTTTTGTGCACTAGAGGATCCTATTTAAAACAGCCTGTATGATGCATTTTATCTTTCTTGGGCAAAGCTCCAATTTTAGATGTCAAATAGCATTCAAGTAGCACCCTGAGATCAGTTGCACAGCTTTAGCTGGCAGTGCCTAAATTCAGGCTTAGCAGGTGGGGTGGACAATCCTTTAGTATTATAGAGACTAAGATTTTGGAAAAAGCTAAACACCTAGCTCTATTACCAGTAATTCTACCTACCCTCTCTCTGTGTGGTCTTTTTCTACGGCAGCAAGGGACCCTTTGAGAGTGTATGTCACTACGAGAAAGAGAACTTTGAGTGATCCACTTCTTCATATTGCTTTTGCTGATATTTTGTCACTGCCATGCCATGTGACAGTATTCATGCCCTGTTCCTGTAGCATGAGGTAAAATGAGCTAAACTAATTGTCTTATTTCACTTTCCAGTAATATCTTAGTAAGGAGTGGCAGGAAATGCATCAGTGGTGTGGAATTAAATGTTTTGTTGGCTGCAGTATTTATTACTCTCACATTTATGACTGAAAAGTATGGTCACAGGTACTCCCTTGTGTCCTGCCTGGCTGTAGCTTTAAAGCCCTGCTATAACACGTTAGAGTAGACTCCTCCGCCACATAAAAAAAACTACTTATATACATCAGGTAAGTGACCTCTAAGTGTGACGTATCCCAGTGGGTTGAGTGCTTAGGACATGCTAGAAACGAAACAAAAGGATATCCCTGCAGTGAATAGCTACAAAATGCAGATTTCACTGTGTAGGTAAAGTGGAATGTTTCTCTGGGGAGGCCTAGTTGGGAATGAAGTCTATTTTTCCAGTTTTGCCATGAAAATGCTAGAAACTTGCTCAAAAGTTTCATTTGACTAGTTATAAAAAATGAATTAATTGCAAATGAAGATTTGGTTTATACCTACAGTAGAAAAATAACTTTTAATAATCCTATTTAGTGCTGTCTAGAAGCCTGGTAGTAATAAACCAGTTGTGTTGCCTTTCCTTTCCCTCCAGTGGCAGTAATTATCATCTTGATGGGTTGTGAAAATGGTGCTATGCCAGGATACAATAAACCAACTTTTAAAGGCAGGAGGATTGTGGTGGGGGCAATCATTTTATATTTATATAGTAGGTGCCACTTGAGAGGGACAACCACAGACAGTATCACAAATGAATAGAACAGAGGCCTGCCTTTGGCATGAGGATACTAAAAGGAGGCTTAAGTGACAAAAGCCTTTCATCAAGAGAACTCTCTTAAACATTCATCTCTTTCCCAACTAGGAGGTAGACCTATTCCCAGATGAGAAAAAGGGGATGGTTCCTCATTTCTATGGGGCTGGTGCTGGTAGGGAGTTTTGAGCTCCCAAGAGAGGACTTGGATCTCAGAGTACGGGAGCCTGACTTCTACTGTCTTAAATAGAGGTCTGGGATTGGTTTACAGTCAAGTGAGGCAGGAAGTGCTGAAAAACAGGGAAAGGTTTAGGTGTGAATTATGCAGAGATTGACCCAGGCAATGACACCAAGAACTGGCTAGTGCACTTGATAAAAATGGCACCCAACTACCAGCACCTCAGAACTCTCCTGGACCTGTACGAAAACCGTAAAAGGAGTCTTCCTCCCTGGCCTGCCTGTGTTGGACTTGGCCCTTTTTGGCAGGTTCACCCCTAAACTTTTTGCCTGTCTCCTAGCCTTTTCCCTGTGTAGTGTTGGTGGTTTTAGGCCTCTGCGCACTTTAGCACTGTGTCCCAGTGTAAAGTGCGGGCGCACGCTGAGTGCGTGTGGTGAGATTGGCCTGCCCACCCATAGGAATGCATGGGGGATATGAGTGTCCATGGTAATTCCTGGTGTGAGAGGAGTGCAGGGGCGAGTTTAGTATGTGCGAACTCGTGAGAATAAATGCTGCGTAATGGTGTGCGCAGATTTATTGTGACTAGTGGAGAAGTGCCACTTTTAGAAGTTGGCATTTATGTGTGCTCTGTGTCTGCCTGCCTGATGTGAATTGCATGTCTGGCTTGTGAGTGACAGGGGCTGGGAGGTGTGTGTGGCTCCAGGAGGGGCAGGGTGAGTCAGCGCAGTGGTGAATAGGGAGATCTGCATCTAGATGGGAGGGAGGAGTTGCACCTGGGACCTGAATAGGGCTGTGCCTTCCCTCCACAATGCTGGCTCCACCCCTGTGGTGCGTCTGATGTCCCTAGCCTGTCCTGTGAAAGGAGAGAGGAGCTGAGCAAAACAAAGTGCTCCAAAGCTCCCCCAAACCAGTTGCATCTGGTTTTTCCCTAAACCCTGCACCTTTAGACAAAGGAAAAGGTGTATAAAAGAAGGGGCTGTGACCCCATGAAGAGGTTCTCTGTTGAGCTGTTCCTTTGCTGAGGGGCCTGCTGCTGCTGGGCTCCAGGAGGAACCGCCACTAGGGACTGCCTCCCTGCTGGAGGGCCCTGTGAGCTGGCCTGCCTGAGCCCAGCCCTTTGCCGCCCCCTTTTATCCTAAAGGGCTTGCTTTGGACTACAGCGCCTGTGAGCGCTTTATTTTGCCTTTTTGCAGAGCGCTTGACTTTTGCCTTTGTAAGCGCTTTATTTTTCCTTTTAAGAGCGCTTGACTTTTGGGCTTATGAGCGCTGTGTTTCTGCCCCAGGAGGACTGCTGGTGGCCTGCAGCACGAAGCTGCACCGTGTGGGATTCGCCTACTTGACGTGGGACCAGCGGGAGCCCACCCCGCGTTATCGCCGCTAATTTGTGTTGGAAACCGAGCGGGAGCCCACCCCGCATCGGTACCTTGAAAGCAGGTGCCCACCCTGCTTATCTGATTTATTGTCCTCACGGGTGCCTACCCCGCATCTTGAGAGGAATCACCGCCGCGGCACCGAGCTGCACAGAAGGAGAAGCCGCCGGCCGCCGCTCGCGGCGAAACAGGAAGACAGGCATTCGGAAAGCCTGATTGTGGGCGGGGCCGCGTGACGAGGCGGAAGTAGCCCGGGAGCCTCGCGGGCTCCAGAACGAAGTCCTGGTCCCGAGGAGCGGGACCGGGTGAAGCGAGGCTCAAGTGCGGCGCAGGGCTCCCATACGTGCAGAGAGCCCCGCAAGTGCCGTTGCTGACAAGGAGCAAGACGCCGCCGCAGGAGAAGTCCGGAGGAGTCCCGCCGCCGGAGACCGGGAGAGCGCAGTGAAGTCCCGGTGAGTGGGGCTCAGTGTTATGGTGGTTGGGGGTATGTCGGGGCACATTTTCGGTGCCCGCCCTCGTGACCAAGCCTCGGGCACTGCAGGTGCCGTGCTCAGTTTTCTTTCCCGCTGCCCCGCTTGACAGTGGGCAGCGGCAGTGCCTTGGGGGCATTCTTGCCTCATTTCCCGCCTTCCCGGAGTAGCCCTGCAGGGGCCCGGGTTGGTGAGGCACAAGTAGTGCCAGTGCCTGTTTTGGTGGCTTCCCCAGCTGTCCTGCAAGACCGCAGGCAGCTGCAACGCTTGGGGGCATTTTATTCCTCAGAAGGAGAGAGAGAGAGAGGAGTGAGAGACACTCCTGCCCCAGCGCTTTGCGCACTTTTGCTTTCGCTGCTTTTTGCAGCCAGCCCTGACATTATGGACGTTGGGCATTTGAGCCCCTGTGAGAGGCCAGTTGGCCTGGGGGCCAGTTCCAGGTTGTGTGCCCCCGATTGGGGCACCCTGTGTTTATGATGATTATTACCTAATGTGTTTATGCACCATGATTCTTGCCTAATGTGCTTTTACGTATGAGGTTGGTGCATAATGTGTGATGCTAATAAGGTTTGGGCCTAATGTAGATTTATGCCTAATGAGATTCATGCCTGATATGATTTAGGTGTCCCCCTCTTTTATGTGGCAGGATAATGCTGAGTACAGTATTTGTCAGTAATTACTGGTTGTGACCTACCTTTTTACAAGTTCTACATTTACTCTTTCCACTTTGTGATGGTCCTGACAGTGGCCCAATTGGCCCTGTCAGGTGTATATAGTCCCCTGTAAATACTGCCTAGTGCCAGTTGGCACAGTGTACATTGTGTGATTATGATCTAATGTGTTTTATGATAATACAAAGGCTATTTTTTATATAACCTTGTGTGGAGTTTCCTTTGTGGTGTGCCCAGTGTGTTGCTGTTGTGAGTGTGTTGCGCAAACGCTTTACACATTGCCTCCGGGATAGGCCTGACTGCTCGTGCCAAGCTACCAAGGGGGTGAGCAGGGGTTATCTTGGGTGTGTAACTCCCTTGCCCTGACTAGAGTGGTGGCCTCTGCCTGGCTTTGGCGCAAGCCTTAGCCAACCAGAGATCCCATTTCTAACATTGGTTGTCAGCGGTGAGGATAGGACTTGCGTTTGCGCAGTACCACAGCGACAACTGGCTGCACTACAAAACTCTGCATTTAGATAATCATGTGTTTGGGGATTATTGTTTCTGAGTTTTAGTTATTTTATTCTTCTCCTAAAAGTGTCATTTGTAAATTGTGTACTCTTGCTTCAGCTCAGAAACCTAGGTCTCCTGTGTTGCACGTGTCCCTGAGCGTCCTGCCAAAATGGAGTCTGCTTTTAATTTTTGTGGTCTGTTTAGATACAGCATGTGGGAGTTGGTGGACTTCTGTAAGGAGAGAGACATAGCAGTGAGTGGGTCAGACACCCAGTCAAAACTGAGGGACAACCTGATCCAATGGCAAAAGGATGAATGGGACTGTGAGCGCAATGAGGAGAAGAGGGCCCTGGCCGCACGCCAAGAGGGTGGTGGGTCTGAGGGGGCCCTGAGGAGTCTGAAGAGGAGGAAGAAAGTGACAGGACAGGGACGCCAGTAGATAGTGAGGACCCCATAGATAGGGAGTCCCTTGCTGGGTCCAGTGTCGGGGGCAGTGCCCCATCCCTTTTCCTGTCCCCAGAGGAGTGGGTGGATAGGAGGGAAGAAAGGGAGAATCAGCTGGCTTTGGAGAAGCTCAGGTTAGAGCATACCAGGGAGATAGCGCAGCTGAGTATGGAGGAGAAAAAGCTAGAGACCGAGAGGGTCTTAGCGCAGGAGAGGATGGCGGAGGCTGAGAGGGCCTTCGCCAGGGAGAAATTAGCTCGGGAGGGTAGATTATCCCCTGAGTGCAGTTGTAGTTTTCTGGATTCCCCAGTGAGGGTGGAGTCCAGTGGTGGCAGCAATATACAGTCCAGTGCAGGAAGTCCCAGTTCCCAAAATATGGTACCTTGTTCCAGAGAAGAGGAGTACAGGTTGAAGTTCAGGGGCAGTAGGAAACTGTCTCACCAGTCTTGGGTGGATTTTTCGGATGAATGTAATGATGCACTGGCTGATTGGGTAACGGTTAACACGGAACAGGATTTTGAAGGACTGTTCGATCTGGTTATCAGAGAGCACCTGCTCAGTTGTTGTTTGCCGGGGTTGCGCCAACACCTGTTGGAGGGTGGGTTTTCTGATCTATGGGAGTTTGCATGTGAGGCAGACCTCTGGGTGGAGGCCCAAGGTTCTGAAGAGGCATTGGGGAGTGATCCCAAAAGTAGTGGCTCAGGTATCTTCCCGTCCTGTATTGGGGAAGAGGTTCAGTGTAGCCCAGCTAGGTCCCAGTGTAGTGGGAGGGGTGTAGGGGCTCACGTCCTGTCTCAGTGGAGTAGGAGTGAGTGTGGGACTGAGTGTCCCCAGGTGCCCGAAACCCAGTCTCAGAGCCTGGATGGTTTCTTCAGGGAACACCAGGTTGGGAGCCTAGGCTGTCCTGTTAGTCCATTTGAGGAGGATCTCCTAGTGTCTGGAGAACCTGGAGCGTCTGTAAATAGAGCTCCAGTGGTTCTAGTGTCTGGCAGTGCCGCTCCAGTTGGGAGGGTACAGAAGTCCGGATTGAGGGGTGAGAGGGGGATGTGTTCCCCAGTGGAAGAACCAGTGGGTCAGGGGCCAGCCAGAAGGGCTGAGTCTCCTAGAAGTGACCATGGTGACACCACTTCTGTCGTGGGGGATCTCTGCGCACTGTCAGATGGACAGGGGTCGGGAGGTCTGCGCCACGCAGACTGTCACGCAACACATGAGTCATGTGTTACCCTCGGGGGCTGCTGAGTGCGCCCCGGAAGTCCTGGTGTGCCAGGCAAATGCTCAGCCGTGGGGTTCAGCCCCAAGGTTGGGAGGCCAGGTTAAGGATCCGCCTGACCTGGAGGAAAGGACATCTGTAACCAGTGTCCTGACCGGTTCATCTTCCAGGGGTACCGCTCCAGTTGGGAGGGTGCAGAACTCTGGAAGGGGTGCAGAGGGAGGGAGTCCTCGCCTCTGACCCCGGTGCAACCTGAAGGGTTAGACCCTAGGTTGGGAGACCAGTTGTGGGAGAGACGTCCTGAACTGGTGGGAGAGTTGTGTTCTGAGGGTGCTTCTCCAAGGAGGAGAGGGCGGAACACTAGAAGGAGAGGTAGGGGAGGAGAGCCTCACCCGTGACTTCTGGTCCGCCTGAGGGTGCAGACCCTAGGCTGGAGGATCAGTGGCAGTCTAGACCTGCCCTGATGAGGGGAAGAGTGGAGAATGGCTACTATGTGCCAGGGGTTACTACCCCCACTCTGTGAATGGGCAAGGACCAGTGGCATCTGGATGGCCTAGGGCCTGGTCCTGGCCGCGGACAGCTAGGGAGTACCAGTGGGGTAGCCCAGTTGGTCCAGACAGCTTTTTCAGAAGGAACCACATGGGTTCACCGTGGCGTAGAACCGGAGGGTGTCCCTGCAGTTGCGGGCCCGCGTCCGTGTTCTATCGCCCCAAGCAGGGAAGCCCATCACGGTGGTGATTGGTCCGCCCTGCGTTTTGGCTGGAAGGGGGTTGTGTTGGACTTGGCCCTTTTTGGCAGGTTCACCCCTAAACTTTTTGCCTGTCTCCTAGCCTTTTCCCTGTGTAGTGTTGGTGGTTTTAGGCCTCTGCGCACTTTAGCACTGTGTCCCAGTGTAAAGTGCGGGCGCACGCTGAGTGCGTGTGGTGAGATTGGCCTGCCCACCCATAGGAATGCATGGGGATATGAGTGTCCATGGTAATTCCTGGTGTGAGAGGAGTGCAGGGGCGAGTTTAGTATGTGCGAACTCGTGAGAATAAATGCTGCGTAATGGTGTGCGCAGATTTATTGTGACTAGTGGAGAAGTGCCACTTTTAGAAGTTGGCATTTATGTGTGCTCTGTGTCTGCCTGCCTGATGTGAATTGCATGTCTGGCTTGTGAGTGACAGGGGCTGGGAGGTGTGTGTGGCTCCAGGAGGGGCAGGGTGAGTCAGCGCAGTGGTGAATAGGGAGATCTGCATCTAGATGGGAGGGAGGAGTTGCACCTGGGACCTGAATAGGGCTGTGCCTTCCCTCCACAATGCTGGCTCCACCCCTGTGGTGCGTCTGATGTCCCTAGCCTGTCCTGTGAAAGGAGAGAGGAGCTGAGCAAAACAAAGTGCTCCAAAGCTCCCCCAAACCAGTTGCATCTGGTTTTTCCTAAACCCTGCACCTTTAGACAAAGGAAAAGGTGTATAAAAGAAGGGGCTGTGACCCCATGAAGAGGTTCTCTGTTGAGCTGTTCCTTTGCTGAGGGGGCCTGCTGCTGCTGGGCTCCAGGAGGAACCGCCACTAGGGACTGCCTCCCTGCTGGAGGGCCCTGTGAGCTGGCCTGCCTGAGCCCAGCCCTTTGCCGCCCCCTTTTATCCTAAAGGGCTTGCTTTGGACTACAGCGCCTGTGAGCGCTTTATTTTGCCTTTTTGCAGAGCGCTTGACTTTTGCCTTTGTAAGCGCTTTATTTTTCCTTTTAAGAGCGCTTGACTTTTTGGGCTTATGAGCGCTGTGTTTCTGCCCCAGGAGGACTGCTGGTGGCCTGCAGCACGAAGCTGCACCGTGTGGGATTCGCCTACTTGACGTGGGACCAGCGGGAGCCCACCCCGCGTTATCGCCGCTAATTTGTGTTGGAAACCGAGCGGGAGCCCACCCCGCATCGGTACCTTGAAAGCAGGTGCCCACCCTGCTTATCTGATTTATTGTCCTCACGGGTGCCTACCCCGCATCTTGAGAGGAATCACCGCCGCGGCACCGAGCTGCACAGAAGGAGAAGCCGCCGGCCGCCGCTCGCGGCGAAACAGGAAGACAGGCATTCGGAAAGCCTGATTGTGGGCGGGGCCGCGTGACGAGGCGGAAGTAGCCCGGGAGCCTCGCGGGCTCCAGAACGAAGTCCTGGTCCCGAGGAGCGGGACCGGGTGAAGCGAGGCTCAGAGTGCGGCGCAGGGCTCCCATACGTGCAGAGAGCCCCGCAAGTGCCGTTGCTGACAAGGAGCAAGACGCCGCCGCAGGAGAAGTCCGGAGGAGTCCCGCCGCCGGAGACCGGGAGAGCGCAGTGAAGTCCCGGTGAGTGGGGCTCAGTGTTATGGTGGTTGGGGGTATGTCGGGGCACATTTTCGGTGCCCGCCCCGTGACCAAGCCTCCGGGCACTGCAGGTGCCGTGCTCAGTTTTCTTTCCCGCTGCCCCGCTTGACAGTGGGCAGCGGCAGTGCCTTGGGGGCATTCTTGCCTCATTTCCCGCCTTCCCGGAGTAGCCCTGCAGGGGCCCGGGTTGGTGAGGCACAAGTAGTGCCAGTGCCTGTTTTGGTGGCTTCCCCAGCTGTCCTGCAAGACCGCAGGCAGCTGCAACGCTTGGGGGCATTTTATTCCTCAGAAGGAGAGAGAGAGAGAGGAGTGAGAGACACTCCTGCCCCAGCGCTTTGCGCACTTTTGCTTTCGCTGCTTTTTGCAGCCAGCCCTGACATTATGGACGTTGGGCATTTGAGCCCCTGTGAGAGGCCAGTTGGCCTGGGGGCCAGTTCCAGGTTGTGTGCCCCCGATTGGGGCACCCTGTGTTTATGATGATTATTACCTAATGTGTTTATGCACCATGATTCTTGCCTAATGTGCTTTTACGTATGAGGTTGGTGCATAATGTGTGATGCTAATAAGGTTTGGGCCTAATGTAGATTTATGCCTAATGAGATTCATGCCTGATATGATTTAGGTGTCCCCTCTTTTATGTGGCAGGATAATGCTGAGTACAGTATTTGTCAGTAATTACTGGTTGTGACCTACCTTTTTACAAGTTCTACATTTACTCTTTCCACTTTGTGATGGTCCTGACAGTGGCCCAATTGGCCCTGTCAGGTGTATATAGTCCCCTGTAAATACTGCCTAGTGCCAGTTGGCACAGTGTACATTGTGTGATTATGATCTAATGTGTTTTATGATAATACAAAGGCTATTTTTTATATAACCTTGTGTGGAGTTTCCTTTGTGGTGTGCCCAGTGTGTTGCTGTTGTGAGTGTGTTGCGCAAACGCTTTACACATTGCCTCCGGGATAGGCCTGACTGCTCGTGCCAAGCTACCAAGGGGGTGAGCAGGGGTTATCTTGGGTGTGTAACTCCCTTGCCCTGACTAGAGTGGTGGTTTCTGCCTGGCTTTGGCGCAAGCCTTAGCCAACCAGAAATCCCATTTCTAACACCTGTGAAGAAGCCTGATCTATCTGCTGCTCTCTATTTGAACCCAGGGACTGGAAGTGCTCTTCAATAGTAAGTTGGCTGGCTCTTGTAATGCCGCAGGGATACAAAGGTCTAAAGAAGGGCTCTGTCCTGTGTGAGAAAGCCAGATGTCCATTTGAAAGTGTACAGCACGTGACCCTGTGGGAGACCTGGTTAGAGAGAGACCTGGATCACAGAAGCCTTTCCTAAGGGCGTGTATGCTGTAGGAAAGACTAAGAGTGACTTTTCCAACATCAACACGAATTGGGACTTTGGCATTTTTGTCCTTTAGAGGACAAGACAACCATTAAAGCTTCCTGAGAAAGATGCATCCTAGCTGGCTACAAATGTCCAGATTGTCCTGCTCTAAGATATTTCCAGCAAAGTTCAAAGCAACCATTGGCCCAATGAAAAGCAGTATCTGACCTCATCGAACCCCTCGTTGATTACAGCTTCCTTCATTGCCCGCAGGAGAATCCCGAGAGTCAAAAAATAAAGAAGTCTGAATGGGACTTTCGGCCAAACGGGGGTGCAGCACAGACCACAATCACGCTCTTTATGTGTGAAAAAGGCTGCTTTATTGAAGACAGGTGCTTCTGACAACATTTACCTTGGCTTTGCCTTACAAAATTGTACCTCACTATACATTTATTCACCTACCTTGCCTCCTCCCCCCAACCCTAAGGTTTCCTCCCCCTTATCCTCTCCTTGCAACTATTTAAAAATCCCTATTCGGTCATTAACTGTTGAACTTTATCCCTGTAACCTCTAAATGTAAAAAAAAAAAAATGTAGCCTCTTACCTACTTTTCTAAACATCTACCTAACTATCTCCTATCTTAACTTCTCCTTATTGCCTGCTCCCGGAGTAACTTGTTCACAACCTAAATTTAACCTGTAAACATGTAAAAAACAATCTACCAACCGCCACTCAGAAAAGTCCCTCCCTCTCTATGACTTTTCTGACCCACCCCAACTCTAGAAAGATTTCGGCTACCTCCGGATATCTAATGCCCTGTCCAAAACCTCTTTTATCTGAATCAGATATAGCTCCTAAACCATGACAAGTGCACTCCATCGTCCCTGAGGAAATAAACAGCCGCATACCTCAATTCAGGGTGCTCTACTCTACCGAAACCGTCCTCCCTACAAAATAATCTCATATCCCTATTGATTTTCCTCCTTGCTTTGTCAATAGTGGCTGGTCTTTCAGCCCCCCTCCACTTTCTCCGAGGGATAAATTCCGTCCAAATGACGAAACATCCAGACCATTGCTGCCTGATCTCCAATAAATCCCTTTACATCTGCTTCAGCAAAGCTAATCCTTTCCATACCACCAGCTCATTCTCCCCTAAATGCACAATCAAAACATCAGAACAAATGTGACGTTGCAGTAAATTGTTCATGCAGGGTATGAGTTCGTGCCATCGCATACCACCCTTCCCGTGCCAAGAAATGTTAAATAAAGACTTGTCCAGGCCAAGGTTCAAACCTTTCCCCTTTTGAAGTTCAGCCAATTTTACAAACGAATGACTGACTAGCCAAATGGACAGCTCCGCTGTATCTGGCCCCGCCACTGCACCTGAAAAGACACGTGTAAGAACGTGAAAAAACTACATGTTGCAGTACCCTGGCTCCCTCAACTTTACATATCTCTTAAAACAATCAGAAGTCCAACACCGCAAGTGCATGATTCTGTCTCTATCCCAACTCTGCTTCGCTTCTTCGGTAGCTGCACCGATCCTGAAGGAGTGAGTGCCATAGTCACCCGGGGCTTCCCCCACCTGCAACAAAGCTCTCCGCATCACCCACAAAAGCTGCACCGCAGTCGCCTCCTTGCCTGAAACCCTGCAAAAAAACCACCCCAAGCCCCTCGGTAGTTATATCTGTAAATGTACACCCCTAGGAACCGGACATAAAGCCGGATCAGCACTGGGCCTCATTACTTCCACTTTACCTGTTCCCCGTTATTTGTCTTACATTGTTTGGTTGAGATTCACCGCTACCACCCCTAGCTTCCCCTCCTTAATCTCTACTTCCCTCCAATCTAACTCTGACCCTCCTTTTCTCCCCAACAGCTCCAACACCCAGAATGCGCCAAAATACATCCATGACATTAAGGCGGAGAATAACGTTGTCTCTTCAGTACTCCTGCAGATCCCTGGTATAACCTTTAAGAGCTGGTCAAAAGTGCTTTGACACTGGCCTACTGACCCAGGGCCTGGTCCCCATCTCCCTGGCCCAGCCTTCAAGAATACGTCTGCCCAGCTCACCCGCTGAAGGGGCATACCCACACCAAAGCTTGCCCATAAAGGCAATCTCTGCCAGCTTGCCTGCAATCGTGACCTTGGACAAACCTCTGTCAATCGATGACAAAATAAACTGAACAACATCCTCCTCCCATGCCCAAACTTCCGCCCTCTTCTGCGCCCCTCCCTCTATAAACTCCTGCCAGGCTTGACTATACGCCCTCCTATTGGAGACGGCCAGAGACCCTACCACTAGTTACAGCATTCTTTGTCTCCTATGGACCACATCCCCGCCAGCACCAGTGTCTTGAAGGTGTCCTCCACTGTGGCCTTCCCATGGAACCTCTCCCACTGTGAACGAGACAAAGCATCTGCAATGTCATTGTCCACCTCTGGCACATGTCTGGTTGAACAGAATATCATGTTTCAAACAACTGAAGATGATAACTCTCAGCAGCTTAAGCACCTGCTCGTCCCAGGCGGATTGCTTATTGACCACGTGTACCACTGACATGTTGTCCACCCTAAAAATGACCTTCTTATATGCCAACTCTTGTGCCCACACTGTGACTGCTACCACTAGGGGAAAGAATTTGAAGAAGGCAATACTCCTGCCCCCATTCTTCCAGTGTCTTGGCCAATCTTCAGCGCACCATCTACCCTGCCAGTACAGTCCATAACAATTAGCTCATGCCGTGTGCGAGTATATATGGACATCCCATTCCCATTTCTTCGGTGCTGTCATGGGAATGCTATTGAAGTCCTCCAAAAACCTGTGCCACATTCGTAAGGCTTCTTTCATCCCTGCGGACAAGCGCATGTGATGGTGTGGTAGCGTGAGGCCTGCCAAGTACCTGCTCAGTCTCCTATAAAAAGTCCTTCCTGTCTGTAGTACTCCACATGCAAAGTTAAGGTGCCCTAGCAGCACTTGCACCTCCCTAACTATCACTTTCCGCCTGGCCAAAATGTCATCTATCAGCATCTGCATATGCAGCTTTTTATCCATCTGTAAGCGTACCTCCATTGCCACTGAGTCCCATTCAATACCCAGAAATGACAATACCATGCTTGGACCTTGTGTCTTCTGTGGCGCTAGGGTGCACTCCCAGTACCCCCATGAGCTCTTGGAACCTTGCCAGCTGCTGCTGACAGTCCGTCGACCTTGGTTGGCCTACCAGGAAGAAGTCGTCAAGGTAGTGTGTCACCGTCTCTTTACCTGTTTGCCATGAGAAAACCCATTGCAGGAAGGAGCTGAAACGCTCAAACAAGGCACACAAGATGGAACAGCACATGGGTAACGCTTTGTCCATAAAGATTTGTCTGTCAAACTGAATGCCTAACAGCTGAAAGTCTTCAGGGTGCACCGGCAGTAACCGGAAGGCAGACTTTACATCATATTTTGCCATCTCAGCATCTATGCGCACCTTCTCAACCAATCCCCTGGCTACCTCCACTGAGGAATATGAAATGGACGTTAGCTCTTTAGTTATAAAATCGTTTACTGAAGACCCCTCCAGCCAGTACAGGTGCTGTATTAATCTAAACTGGCCTGGCTCCTTCTTTGGCACCACCCCAATTGGTGAAATGATCAGGTCTCTGATCGGCCAATCTGTGAATGGGCCCTCCATTTGCCCTTTGTTAACTTCCTTGAACAACTTCTCCCGCACTACTGCTTTGTGTGAAGTCACCAACCTCAAATTCTCCGCCCTCCTGGTGGACTGTGGACTCTCGTACCCCAGCTTAAACCCTTCCTTGAAACCGAGACTCAATAATACAGCATCCTCCCTGTGGGGATAATATGCGAGCCAAGCATCCAGACACTCTTGTTTAATGGTTGTACGATCCTTTCTCCATGGAACCTTGTGCTCCTCGCCCTCCCCTGACATCTGCTGTCCATTGTACGGGCTATTATGCTTGAACCCCTGGCCAGATTGCTGCCCTTGACCGTTGCATCCTGCCCGAAAACATTGTACCAAGGGGTGGCGCCCTGCACATTTCGAAAACTCTTGCCTAAATTTGTAGCAAATTTGCCGGCTCCCTAATTAAAGTACCAACAGGAGGCCCCTTGGACACGCCCAGAATTCTTTGTTGTATATCCCCCCTCCCCCAGGTGGGGCGGCTCTGAAAGGGACAGTAGACTAATGGGAGCCCACTGGCCGTATTTCTGGTCTTCCCAAACTTAACTGACCCCATCATTTGTTGATACAGGTCTGTGTCAATCTCCCCCCATTTTGCCTCCGGGTCCCATGCCAGCCTGGCTCTAAACTCCTTATCGTAGTGCAACCAACCGTATCCCCTGTATGTCACCTGAGCCCTCCTGATTACATCCATGTATTTAAAAAGGGACACACACCTCTCTGGGTATTTTTCACAATAAACGCTCGCAAATACCACGAAGGCCGCTGTCCAGCTTTCTGTTGTCATGGGCACCTTAGGCCTCTTAGACAACTCTAGTTCCTCCTCCTTCGATTCTTCTTTGGACCTCAGTTCCCTGTGTAGTAATTTCAGCATCTCTACGTATTCCCCTTTCCTAATCTTTTCCTTGGTTGTTAGCATAAGGTGTGCCCCCAATGGCTGGGGGAGAAGCACTTCAGAGGGTCAGGAGCTTCGATTACTTGGGAGTTAAGGTAATGGGGAGTATGAAGTGGAATGACCAGCTAAAGAAAAGTTCACTACTACTAGAGCACAGAGCAAATGCTATTGGTAGGCTGCATATGCAAACAAGCTCCCGTGCAGTATCGCCAGCCCTGGAAGTCTATTGCGGTAAAGCACAAGGGGCAGCCCTATATGTAGCCGAGACCTGGGGATGCACTGATGTTTCTCAACTCACTGCTGTAGAAAATAGATTTGCCAGAAGGCTGGTTTCTGTCCCCAGTAGTACACCATTAATTCCCTTGTTTTATGATTTAGGGCTCAAAAGAATTGCAGATCTGGCCTCCCTTAGACCACTCGTCTACTGGATTTGATTATGGGTCACCCCTGAACTGAAGGAATTTAGGGATTGCCTTGTTGAATTGTTGTGTATAAGGGTTGCCAAATCAATACCTTGGGTCAAGTTTGTCTCAGATTGGTTTAATAAGTTGGGATTGACAAGGCTATGGACTAATCCAGAAAGAATGTGTAAGACCGATCTCAACTTTTTAAAATCTAGTTATTGGACCTATATCCGAGATATTCATTTAGGTAACCATTCAATTAGCAAACTAACCAATACATTTTTAGATATTAAGCCGTTTTCTCGTTACGAGGAATTCTTAGATTTCATCTCCTCAACCTCTAGCCAAGAGTCTTTATATCCGTTTCCGACTTGGCACTCTGCCCTTGAGATCAGTAACTAGTCAATGGAGCAAGGCCCTCGGTATTAGCACTTGTCCGGCATGTGACTTGGCAGATGAAGACGAGGCACACATATTATTCTTCTGCCCGAGTTACCATGGCCTGCGCCGGAAATGGATCATTCCCGCATGTAAAAATATGAAATTAACAAAATATATAGTGGCCCCTAGAATACTAAGGAGTGACACAACTCCAGTAATAACCATTGCTACGAGCACATTTTTACAGGCGGTATGGCATAAACGTGGTAAACTTTTGACTGTGCCCCCAAGCGACTAGGCCAATCTTCTTTAATGTCTGTTTTATTCTATCAATATTAATTTTACATATATAGCTAAAGATAGTTCTTAAGTTCTTTTATGTATTTATTGCTCAATTTGCACACAGTTCGGCTTGATTTCTGCCTTCATTTTTTCACATAAGTAATGGCTAAAGAAAATGGAATTTTGAATAGTGATGTTTCTCTTTTAATGAATTGTGTTGTGATATGTTTTAATGGTTTTATAGTATATCTCTTGTAATGTTTTTGCATTTTTGTGCACTTTGATGGTACTTGGTTACCGAATAAAGTTCATTACTACTACTACTACTTCTGTGCCCACCCCAGTATCCTTCACATACAAACCTTTCAGCAGATGGACCTTCCCATCTCCCTCACCTCCACCCGCGTCAGTCCCTACTGACACCCTGTCATTGTGAAGAACATGATGACCATACCCCCCTGTGCCCTTAATTCGCCCTGGCGCGTATATACTTTGACCGGTGGAATACATTCTGCTGTTTGTCCCTCCCCCAGGTCCCCTTCCTGCTCCTCCCCTTCACTCCCTTCAAGCATAGCCACCACTATGGCCGGCGCTGGTCCCCATTCCCACCCCCTCCCCATGTCCTCCGCACTCTCCCCTTCCCCCTCCTCCTGTATCTCCCTGGCCTGTGGTTGTGCCTCCTGCTTCCAACCCCCCTCCTCAGACCACCGTAACCTGAGCCCATGGGGGGCACTGTCCAGCCACCCTCCCAGCTCCAATAATGCTGGGGGGGCCCACGGGGCCCCGGACACTTATCCTCCCGTGCAGGCCTCCTTCCCCACCCCAGGCCCCCCTCCCCCTTGTCCGCTACTGCCCACTGCCGTAACTAGACCCCTTTGTGTGGATTCCCCCTCCCCTTTCATCCTGCCACCCTTCTTACCCAACAGGCTGTCACCCCTGCCCCTCATCCCCCGGCCTGGACCCCCTGCTGGTGCCTTTCTTGGGGGGCACTACAGGAACAATGGCTCCCTCACCTACAGGCATGCAAACCCCCTCTGCTTCGCCCACTTGTGAGGCCTCTGTTCCCCCCATCCCTACACAACTCAGGCACGTGCAACTCATGCTTCTTTCCCCTCTCCCTCCTCCCTTGGGTCCTCTGGCCGCTGTCACCTCATTTTGCCATATGCCTTTTTAGGCCCACCCTTCCCTGCAAGGAAATGGAGAGCGGAACGCCGCACGGCACCCCATCCCCTTTGCCCCGCTTGTTCATGACCCCTGCTGCTCCTCTCCCGCGGCCCCTCTGACATACAGTCTTTCCCGTTTTAACGCCTCTGGGCCACGGCAGTGAGCAAGCCCGCACTGCCAAGGCCACACTGCCGGTAGCACGCCATGCAGGCCGTGCCTCCCAAGCCGTCAGCACTACGAGGTTCATGCGCCCCGCCTCCGCCAGTAAGCGCATGGCCTCAGCAACACGCGGGTTCTCTGCTCGCCATCCTAAAATACTTCTACAACTACAGTCTAGATAAACTGGAAAAATAGCTTCACCACTCCCCTAGCAAAACCGGCTGCCATGTCACCTTACCAAAATGGTGATACAGCACACGAAATGGCCGGCTAGATACCCCCGCTTTCCCAGGCAAAAATCCCCCAACTAGCCCAATTGTGCTCAGGGCCGCACCATTGGCCCAAAAACCCCGGGGGAGCAAACCTCCTTGGCGGTCGGCTGTCCCCTCCCCCCCCCCAAAGCCCCATTGGACTGAGACAAGGCAATGAATCCATCTCATTGAGGAAGCAAACTCGACAGCCTTGTCCCGCTCAGAGCTTTTGCCATCAAATGTGAAGGCTTCACCAGGAGCTTAAGCAGCTTATCTTACTTTGAGGGCCTCTCACCTCCTTCAGTAATTTGCCTTGCCCTGCTAGAGAAGTTTGACTTCCAGAAAAAAAAACTTTGTCTTACAATTAAATGTTTGAGCTGTGTGACACTCAAGACTTACTCGACCCCTGCTCCATAGTGGTCAGCCTGAAATTGTGCCTATGTACCGGTCTCAACAAACATTAATTTCGATTGGTGCTTTGTGTTTTTATTTTCTTCGAGTTTTCTGCTTTAAACATTTAAAATCCATATTTCTGGTTCCCTTAATCTGATGTTAACCATTTTGTTTCTGCTTGCTTAATAAATGTTTCTTCATTTGAACAAAGGTTTCTCATTGTGTGGTAACCTAAGAAGATATTATCTTATAAACTGTGTGTATACCTTGCCAGCCCCCATCAATTTAATTTCTTATGGTCACTTTAAATGCCAGAATAATAATAATGACAGGAGCTTGGAGTTTACCAGTCTTGGAGCAAGCAGTCCTACAAAGCAGTACCGATTAACTTACTGAATGTATGTAGGCATGTGGCATTTGTATGGTGTGAACATAGAAAAAAAGGCAGTACAGTTTTGTACTGGGTCAAAGACAAAGGTGCAGTGAACCAATTATTGGGAGTAGCTGGATTCTGAAAGTGGAAGCGCAATGTGATGTATTCATGTGAGGTGTGTCTTCAACTGTTATTTGTCAGGTTGTTTGGTATTGAGCTATCAAGTTCTCCCTTTCACTATTCTCTCTTCTTTCCCTATGTGAGAACTTGAAAAAGGCTCAGTGTTGGAAATAAGCACCATGGGCATATTTCCAGGAAAGTCCCCCCAGCACGGTTGTCATTCATACACGATTATGTTTTTATCATATTTTCATAGCTACATTATAGCTGACGGATAAGAGCAGCCTGGTCTGTCACTGGTGAAATATGTTGATCCACTCTTTAGTTAGTCTTCACTTCTATCTTTTCTCTTACGTTGTGGTCACAATGAAAATATCATCCTACCGTGTGGGTGAAAGGATTACAAAGATTTCTGATGTCACGAAGTTGTAGTTTCCTTTTTTACATGCTCTTAAACCTTATTCAGATTGTCTAGAAAATGTCTCATGCATTCTCCCCCTCTCCCCCATATAGCCAGAAGAAAAGTCAGACAGAAATCAGCCTCAATATTAAACTTGTCAAAAAATAAATCAAAACTGTCCTCCACTTCATAACCGAGCAGGTTAGCAGGTAGTTGGATGTCTCACACTACAAACAAACAAGGCACAGTATCTGACAGTCTGCTCCCAAATGAGGGGTGTGGGACACTGCTACGTTATTAGTACCTCGGCTCTGGATGGGCCCACTTAGAGGGGGGTTGTTAAACTGGGTGGATGCTGGCATTCGGTCCAAGCCAGCCTAACCATTTTTCTGGTCTCCATATTGCCATGTGACTATCTCATCCATTCTCCACTGGGTGTTCTTCTAACACTGGATATCTTGCTCCTTCTAATATTACATCGTCTTTACACCCTACTACCCCTGCTTCAGAAGTACACCAGGACAGGCGTGTATCCCTTTTGTGGACAAGAATACTAGATCTTCTATATGAGGTCCCCATGAACAATCACTGTTTGGTTAGGTAAGAAATCCTTCAAAAATGTAAAGCTTGTCCTATGCACACGCTTGTGTATATCAACAAATTTATGTACAATTATATCGTTTAAAGCTGCAAATGCATTTCAGTAGTATGCAACACTCAGCAAAATTAAATATAATCCTCGTTCTTCAATAATGAGTCGTTAGGTGTTCTTCTGTTCTTTTATTACATACGACTTGCAGCCAACACGTGTTTCGTCGTGTGCATATAATCCAATCGACTTCTTCAGGGCTTGCAAACAATGGACTGTATCTGTCCCGTTCTCCCCGCCGGTTCTACTTCCGTCCCGGCTACGCGTGTGTGCTTCCAGATCTGTGTCTAATCTTCCCCTCTGTGATTCAATCCGTCTTTTTCGCATATATTCCAACTTGGCAATCCTGTCCGTAGTGCCTAAAAACACTCAGTCCGTGTTTTAATTAAAAAGA
Source organism: Calotriton arnoldi (assembly GCA_963921515.1). Taxonomy (NCBI): domain Eukaryota; kingdom Metazoa; phylum Chordata; class Amphibia; order Caudata; family Salamandridae; genus Calotriton; species Calotriton arnoldi. The sequence goes on from CAWUFW010000415.1 coordinate 899,764, forward strand.
CGACCACAGGTGTGTTTCTGAGCGAGTGCGCTGCTGAAAATTAAAGCCGCTCCATGCGTGTAGATGACCCGGAAGCTCCACACTCAACATAAACCACCCCTCCTCGTGCCTTCCTTCAAAAATGTATTTGAGCTGAGGGAGAGTGGTCAGTGCCCTTTGTATTAATTTACTGGGGACCGAGTCTCTTCACTCTTCGTGGGGTTTTAAAGAGGGCCATTCCAGACTTCTGTGTGTGGTGGCATTGCTGAGTAAAATATAGTTGCCAGACAGGTTGATGGGGGTTTCCTCTACCAGGTGTCCTAGCATGGGTGACACCCTCATGTGGCTTGTCTGCTCCCTGTCAAACCCTAACTTCCACGCTCTATAATTGCGCCATTCAAAACATTCCTCTCATAAACATCACTCAAGAGAAGAAAGACATGGGGAAGCTTCTGTACTTCTGAAGGGCAGGAGACTTGGAAACTGATGCCTGACAGGTTGGACCTGCAGGTGAGGTTTCCTTGCCTTTTGAACTAACCACAGTCAAAAGGAGGGCAATCATTGTTAAATTATTTACTTATTCAATTTGTATTAATATCTTGAACCATCCAAATGGCTTGTGCGGTATCTGTGCATTTGTGATTGTACGGACTCTATTATCTCTCTGTTCTCTTTCCAGAGGACAACACTAAATCCAGCAGATCTTTGTGGGCAGAACACCTACAGCAGTGCACCTCAGAGTACTTGAAAGTCTATTTACAGGCTCACTTCGGAGCCAAAAATAACAGGCCTGTAGTTTCAGCATCGGAGATTGGAATGGGCTCACTAAGAATCCCTGCCTCTACTACGAAACCTCAAATATGGCCAACGACGGCCCACAGATCCACCACTAAAGAACAGAAATACCCACCCCTAAAAATAAGTTGGTGTCTAGGTGGGTGACATGGTATCCAGTCGTTAGCACCTGGGAGGGTGTGTGGGGCATACAAGGGATGAAGTTATTAGGGTCAAAGTCAAGTGGTTTCTGGCATACTAAGGGGACTGTGGCTGGCTAGGATGCGCAGGCACCCAAACTGCCAAAGTGGGCTCTTGCTGTTCCAGTCATCCAAAGACTTTCAACCAGGGCAAAGAACTTCTGATTGAAGCTTCAATCTGAGATATCTGCAGAACCTCAAGTGCTAGGAGGATAGAAACATTATTGAAAAGGTTCCTTGACTCAGGGTGATCTCCGCCATTCATTGGCTTGGGATCCGCACCAGAGGTCCAAGTCAGGGTTTCTTAGGGCCTTCCAAGTTTGACAGGAGAGGTAGGTACAGGCACCTTAGGCTATGGGCAGGATCGGAGATGGAGCAGGATCCCCATCTCAGTGATTGAAGGTGGCGGAGCCTCTCCTGGACTCAGATATTATTGTGCTTGGTGTTGCTTCTCCTGGGTAGCTAGCTAGGCAAACCTTGTATCTGCGGAGCAGTCTCAGTTCATTGTGGCCATTCCACCAAGGTCAAATCCTCCTTACAAAGGCACTCCAGTTCTTCGCTTCTCCTTTGTTTCCAGCAAGGAGTCTCCATACGTCTATCCCAAACTTAATCCCTTTCCAGAGGTAGAGAAGCACACCAGCAACAGTCCTGCTTGTGGCTATTCCATCTTTAGCTCTTCTATGATGGTGTGCAGGCCCCCTCAGTTTCAGAGTCAAAATGTTCAACAATGTACTGGTCACAGGGACCAGTATTTGCCAATGAAAACGCCATGGCCAATCAGGAGGTCTGCATCTATTGAATTTCAAGGAGCCTATTCTTGTCGTGGGGGAGTGATCACCTCATGGATAGGTCAGAAAGCCTGCTGCCGCTCTTGAGGCCAGATAGGGCTAGCTCAGGTGAAATGTAGATTGGCTCCAAAGAGAGGGCCTCCAAAAACAATTCTGATTTCGAAGAAAATGAGTAAGTGTAAGTTTGACTCTGGCAGGTGAACTGCAGCCACATCAAAGGAGCTGATAGGCAACCCAACTCAACCGAGACAGCTGGTTATGTGGAAGAGAGCAAGAAAGGAGCGGTGTACCTGTAGGACCCAATGTCCAAGATGAGCAATGGAAGCTCAGCACAAAGCAGATCCTAATCTAGTGCCGGACTTGCATGCGGAGTGCTACAGACACCACCATTCACTTGTCCAGGCAAACGTGAAGTCGTACATACACTCTCACATAAATTCACACACCACAGAGCAGCTTTCAAGTACGACAAAACCAGCTTGAAAAACAAGAACCCCCCATTTGTATTGGACACCACAGACTTTTACCCAGGGACTCTGGTTGGCAGTCGCCTCACAGGAGTACATGTAAAAGGTCGGTGCCTCAAACTTGAATCACGCTGCAAATAGTAACCCCCAAATAGCTTGGGTAAAGGGAATAGTAGTTATACTCACAAAAGGGATCCGCTTTGGGTATCCCCACATATCTCACAGTTCTAAAAGAGACTAACCCACAGTGCACTCGCCGATTCTTCAACGCTTTGAGCGGCACGCCTCTTTTATATATTCATAGCCTTATCCTTGGTGAAGTCATATTAATTACACTGTGTCCATTGTGAATTGATTATTTCTAATGCAGCAGCATTAAGAACGTCTCGTCCACCTTTGTTATAATTGAGATTACATCATTTTCATACGATTTATTATTGTTTGTCATGCTGCGTGTCCAGAAGCCTTGCATACTCCTGATGAACCGCTAACAGAATAGCAAATGTGGGTGGATTAATTTGAGGCATATGTAGAAGTTTTAGAGGTGGATAGTTTTATATCACAAATTAAATCTCCAAGATCCACTCACCCCATGACCGGGCTCCCTCCAATGATGGGGCCAGTTGTATCAACATCAATCCTAATCTAGAGCAGAGGACCTTGTTGCCCATCGAATTATCTGCTCCCACAGCAAATATGTCTACACCTGCTCAGGGGACAAGGCCAACGCCCAATCCAAGCTGTAGTAAAATTGGTCAAGGGGTAAAAAGCCAAGAAGGGGCTATCTGTGCAAATAGGACTCATTTCCAGGAATCAAAGCCCCAGTTATGTTCCGCACACTTTCAGCCCTGCTTGAATTTGGCACCTGATTGTTGTCTGTATGCTGCGGATCTACTTGGTGTACCGCCACTTCCCTCCAGCAAGGATGAATCATACATGGAACTTAAAACTAAAGTTTGCCATTGGCTTACACGGAATACTGACTTCTCGGTCTCCGAGCATAATTTATTTTTGTACTGGTGAGAAGAATTAAGTGGATTGGCCAATCTGCAAAATCAATAGAAGGGCACTGTGTGGTAATAAATTGTAGGCACCCGGATATAGCTCTTCGCTTGATTAAAACTAGCTGCAGGCCAGTTGAACTAGAAGCTGCAGCCAGCATTGTTCCCCTAGGATATTTTTATAAACCAAATTCTCCAAGACAACCGAGCGGGAGAGGGAATTTATCTTATCGAGCGGATACTCTAGGTCCCTTCATTGTTCCTACTCTCAATAAATACTTACATTTTTTTTTTTATTTAATTCCATTTATAGAGCGTCTGGTTACACCCAACAGTGTGTCCCTGTGCTAGGATCCAATCCCCCGAAGAGCGAACAGAGAGCACCTAAAAAAAAAGAAAACATAAACGGAGGCTCCAGGAAAGACTCCGATTAGGGTTGCAAGAGGCAGGTTTTTAAACCTTTACGAAAGATGCTCTCAGACGGCTCGGCTCTCAGGGTCAGTGGTAGGGACATCCACTTTTTAGCTGCCAGATATCCAAAGGATATCTGGCCCTTTGGACTCTAGGCACTTTGACCAGATGTGCTCCCTTTGACCTTAAATTGCGAACGGGATTATGTGGAGTTAACATGGGGTGTAGCTAACGAGGACCTCTTCTCCACAAAATTCTATGGCAGTAGCACATTGCTTTGTAGATGATCCTTTTATCCACTGGCAACCAGTGGAGGGTATCCAGAGCCCTGGCAGAAGAGGCTCTTCTGGGAAGGTTTAGGACCAATCGTGCAGCCGCATTCTGAATGTGTTGCAATTTATGCAGGCATTTTTTTAGTGTCTCCTAAGTATAGTATATTGCCATAGTCCATCTGGGATGTGACTAGAGCATGTACAAGAGTTTTCTTGGCCGATAAAGGTAGTAAGTCTAGGGTCTTTCTTAGGACTTTGAGAGTCCCAAAGCATTTTCCAACAACCTTCTCGATTTGATTCTCGAAGGAGAGTTTAGGGTCAAACCAGATTTTTAGTTTTGTCCTTGGGGGACGGGGTTGGGCCCAAGGTCTGGGGCCACCATGCTGAGGACCAGATAGAGGGGGATTTCCCCACGATCAGTACCTTCGTCTTACTGCCGTTCAATTTAAGGCCGTTGTCGGACATCCAGGCGGCAAGCTCTCCTAGACAAGAGGAAAACTGGTTGGCCGCTTCCTCCGAGTCTTGGGATTGAAAAGGGTGGGGCTCAGTATCGAGCCCTGCGGGACCCCTTGCATAAGCGGGATACTTTGGGAAGTATGCTGGTGCTGTGCAACTTGAAAGCGGCGGGCAAGGAGAAAGGAGGTCAGCCAGCGCAAAGCCGAACCCCCGATCCCACAGAGCCTTAGTCTCCGAAGGCGCACGTTATGGGAGACAGTGTCGCAGGCTGCACAAAGGTCAAGCAGGACCAGTGCAGCAGTATGGCCTTCATCGTCACTCTTCCGCAGGGATTCCATAGCGAGAAGTAAAGCCGTTTCCGTGGAATGGGCGGCCCGGAAGCCAGATTGCGAGGGATGGAATAAGTTGTTAAGATTTATGTGATTTACCAGTTGGGATATTCACTACTTTCTCCGCAATTTTGGCGAAGTAGGGCAGGAGAGAAATAGGGCGCAGGTTGTCTAGCAGATCCAGGTCGGCGGAAGGTTTTTTCTTCAACGGGAGGACTATTGCTTGTTTCCACTTCAGTGAAACTTCGCCGCAGCGAAAGGATAGATCTAAGAGTTGTTGGACATAGAACAGAATGACATCTAACCCTTGCATCAGGATTTTAGGCGCGGCTGCACCCATAGGGGAACCAGATTTGATGCTCAAGGCCAGACTTTTAAGATCATCTAGCACCGGTGATTTGAATTCAGAGAGACCAGTCCCCTCAAAAGGGGTCTCATAGGAGGTGTCGGGATTGGTACCGTTACGTACATCTGACGGGAAAGCGTCATAGATTTTAGCTACTTTCGTTGCAAAGAAGTCCGATATTATTACAGTTCTCCAGTGAGCTAGGAGCGGGGGCCACAGTGCGCTCAAGTGAGGATAAAGAATTGAGAAGAGTTCTTTAGAAGAGCTATTAGCCTGCTCTATTTTATCTGTGTTAAAGGCACAGCGTGTTTTCCTGATGAGTGTGGTATCGTTTTAGCTCATTCTTGTAAGCAGTTTTATTAATGGTGGAAAAGTCCTTCTTCCATTGGCGCTCAAGGCCCTTACATGTTTTTTTTGGCTACCATCAGGTTTTCATTAAACCAAGGCGCGGAGTTTCTCCGCCTCTGGGTATTGTTGGTGGTCCACGGGGCAATTTCATCTATAGCTCCCAGAATCCATTTTTCAACTTCCGAATTGGCTATGTTGATATCATCTCCAAGTTGGAGATGGGTCTGCAGAAGAGTCTGAGTAAAGCTTTCAGAGTTGAACCTAGACCATTTCCTGTGGGTGATTTTCTGGCTGGTCCTAGCGAGAGTGGGGGTGGTCTGGAGAGAGGGGTAGAGAAGGCCACCAAATGGTGGTCAGACCACAGGACTATAATCGGGGTGTCCAATTTGATCTCGGGGAAGTTAGAAAATATAGGGTCTAATATATGGCCTAGTTGGTGCGTGGGGGAATCAATTTTAAGATTTAGGTTCATAGTACTGAGTTCCTGACATAAGGACTGTGCTTCCCCATTCAAATTGATATCAAAATGTAAGTTAAGATCGCCTAAAATTATCAGGTTGCTGTGGCGCAATGCTGGTTGGACAGTATTCTCCACAAGGCTCGCTATGAATTAAGTTGCAGGCCCTGGGGAGCGGTATATCAGGAAACCGGCTAGAGCATGGTCATCTACAGCAGCAATACAAACAAGCGCTCCTACCGGAGGAGTGGAATCTGGCGCGTCCGCGACGCGGCCATTGAGATGTAGGCCGCCTCCGGGGGCATGGCCAGAAACAAGCCAATCCTGAGGCAGCGGGAAGTGGAGCGAGACGGCTCGCTGCGCCCTGTTCTCGGTGTCAGGCGAGATCGCAAGCAGGGGCAGAGTGCAAAATGAGGGTAAGGTAAGGAAAGTGGAGCTAGGCAACTCCTGCACCAAGGTGCTACAAGGAAAACAAATACTACGGGAGCAAGCCACCTCCCAGCAATATGTGCTACAAGGAAATAAAAGTTACTTTAAAACACAGCATACAAGAATACAAAACACTACTGCCAGAGTGATTACACACACAGGGGGAGTGGATGCACAATACAAGGAAGCGCTCCTACCGGAGGAGGTTTAACAGACCTGGATACCAATAATTGACTTTCTTCAACTGTGGCTCAGGATAGGGCGATTGGCTTAGAAGGGTCCAAGGAATCTGGACCTATTGCTGATGTACCCCAGACTCCTGTAGTTGATGGCTCCTCTCAACCAGCGTCTGTTCCCCATTGCCCTTCTCTTATTGCCAACATGTTGCATTTGCCCATAGGTGATGGCTCTTTACCTTTAGCAGCTGATGCCCTTAGTTTTTCCTGCCAGTAGTGGCCTTATGATTTATGCCAAAGTATGCACAAAGCTTGTCTCTTGGAACGTTGCAGACATATTGAACAAACTTGCATGCCCAGACTGGTGTAACTTTGTGAACCAATTCGACATTTGCATGTTTCAGGAAACCTGGGCTGTCACCCCACAATTTTGATCTTGCTTTGCTAGCTTTGATCGACCAGCATCTTCATCTGGGAAAGGCCGGCCATCGGAAGGCCTTATGATCTTGACTAAAAAACACCCTTGAATGTACACTAAAAGTAATTTATCTTGACTCTCCTGATGTGCTGTGTGTTATCATGCAGTTCCCTTCAGAGGTCTTGTTTTGCTTGTATACAGTGTATTGTAGGCATGATGGTAAGAAAGTCAATTTAGCTATCATTAATCTAATCAATGCTCATTTGCCATCCCTCTCTGCCGGTGCTTACAGAATTGTGGTGGGCAATTTTTCTCAAAACGTATTTTTATTAACTTTTCACATGTTACAGAAAATAGCAATGTATATGATAATAGATCTCTATCTCGCATTAATAAGCCATAGAACAACACAATTTCGCATTGGAAATTGTTACAGAAAAATAGCAATCTATATGTTAATAGATCTCTATATCTTGCATTAAAAAGCCACAGAACAACACAGTTTTGCCTTGAAAACTGAAATCTTTCACATGTTAAGTCATAGACCTGAAAGGATGTCAACTCCAAAACACGAACTTCACCTAAAAGAAAACCCCCATCCTCCAATCACCCCTCCCCCGATTCCCCACTGTCCCCAAAATAGCAGGATAGAACTGAGAACACCACAGAGATCACAAAAATGAAAAGAGGATAACATAATTGTATAACTCACAGTTTAAGCGTAGTCAGTTGGGTGAAGCATTGGATAAATATTCTACCTCCATATGCCCCATGGAGAATCAGAACTGGAAGAGGTGCAACGCTCGTGCATTTGGGGAACAGGCCAATAGAGGAAGGCCCGGGAGAAGTAGGACACTAACGGCCCCATGAATACTCAAAGTTTTTGAAATCATCTCTAAAAATGTCCACCATCCTTTCCATCGTAAGAACTCACCATAGTTGAGCATGCCATTGTGTCAAAGCTGGTGCCTCCTGCTTCTTCCAGGCGGCAGCTATCATCAGCTTTGCCACTCCTAAACATTTCCCCATTATGGCCCCATCACTCCTAGTTTGGTGTTTCAGACAATTGTCCCTGAGACCGAAAAGTGCGAAGTCAGGGGTGTCAGGAATGGGATATCCCAGTATATCTTTAATTTGCGCTAAAATTTCCGTACAGAAAGGGCGAATTGTTGGGCAAATCCACCAAATCTAATGAAATCTCCCAGGAGGCCACAACCCCTCCAACACGGATCAGACGTGTTAGGAAAGATTATTTTTTAGCTTGGTGGGGTACAAATACCAGTCATAAAGTATCTTATAGTGTGCTTCTCTCATGCCTAATGAGTGATTGCTTTCAGAGATGTCTTTCAACAATGTCTTCCATTGTCCCTCAGCTATTTCTGTGCCCAGAGTGTGTGCCCAGAAAGCGATGTGACGTGACTGTGGGACATATGATGTGCTAAGCAGTAGGAGTACAAAAAGGATATAGTGCCCTTAGAGGAGCCCGCCCTGCGCTCAAACTACTCTATGGGTGTGAGCTCTCTAGTAGCCGCTGCTATAGCCTCCGGATGTAGCTCCCCGTGCTTTAACTGCAGATAATGGAAGTGTTCAGTGCTGGGAAGATGAAAATTACGTTGAAATTGTTCAAAGGTCAGTGTATCCCAGTTGTGGAAAAGATCTGATAATGTAAGACACCCCCCTTCCCGCCAGGCATCAAAGGGTCCAGGTTGTGCTGCTGGAGGAAATGCAGGATTAAAATGAATCGGTGTGTATGGCGATGGCAAAGTTGTTCATTCTGCAGAGCTATTCACCTCATCCAAAATTTTAAGGGTTGTGTTCGTAGGGGTGCTCAAGTAAGCATTCGGAGGTCAGTCTCCCTTGGGCTCCCAAAGTACCTCCAATATGACTCTCCCCATTATTGCCCTGTCCATGTGTAGCCAATGCTTGTCTGATTCACGCATCGACCATTAAGAAATGACTGAGAATTTGGCTGCCTTGTAGTAAAGGTGGAAATCTGGTATGCCCAGACCTCCGTCTGACCTGGGCCATTGGAGTCGTTTGAAAGGTAGTTGTGCTCTTCCATTTTGCCAAATAAAGCATGTGATTAAAGTTCGTAGAGTTGGGATTAAGTCCCGGTCTAAGCGTATAGGGAGAGCCTGGAATCGGTATAGGAGTTTCGGAAGTACTGTCATCTTAATTGCATTTATTCTGCCAATCCAAGAAATATACAGGGGTGACCAACATGTGAGCTCAATTTTTAGCTGTTGCAATAGTGAGGGGTAATGCTCTTGATATAGAGCTTGTGTGTTTAGGGGTAATCTTGATACCTAAATATGTCAAGTGTTTTTTACCCATTGAAATGGGGTTGCTTTTACTAGTGTGTCCGTTTCGTCTTGGGTAAGGTTAGGTTCAGTAGATGATATTTAGACAAGCTGATACGAAAAACTGCCACTATCTCGAAGAGTTGTAGCTCCTCTTGCGGAGCCATCAAAGAACATTGTGGTGTGAAAAGGGTCAGTAAAACATAATCGGTGAATAACAAAATTTTATGCTTCACTGATCCAAACATAATGACACAGATTTGGGGAGTTGCTTGAATCTTAGCTGCTAGGGCATCCCTGCCTTGTCCCCCTTCCTGAATGGAAGGGCTCCGAGCTGAATCCATTGACCAAAACCCTGGATCGGGGCATATCATAATTCGTTTGTATCATGGTAATAAAGGACTCACAAAAACCGAATCGCCTGAGTGTGTGGAAAAGAAAGGGCCAGTCCTCCCGGTCAAATGCCTTTTCGGCGTCCAGACCTCGTAGTACTGCCGGCACTTGCCGTTTAGAAATGTTCTCAATTATCATGGGTTTGTCTGCCTTTAATAAAACCCAGTTCATCTGTGTGTATGAGGTCTGGCAGCAACTCCTCTAGTCTAGAGGATAGTACTTTAAAATAGAGCTTTGCATCCAGATTAAGTAGTGCAATCTGCCTATAGGAACTACAGAGAAAAGCATCTTTCCCCAGTTTTGGAATGACCGTTATCAAGGCTTCTCTCATAGAGGGAGTGACTGCTTTTCCCTTTGCTATATGATTAGACAGGTAGATTAGATAGGGCACCACTTCGCCGCAAAATGCTTTATAAAATTGTGCTGTGATCCCGTCCGGGCCTGCGGATTTATGACATTTCAAGGATTTAATCTCCAGTCGTACTTCTTCGTGAGCGATGGGTTCTCTCCAGAAGCTCATTTTGAGTCAGTGTCCCTTGTGGGAGTTCTACTGATGTGAGATATTCAAGCTGAGATTGGGTATTAGTGTGGTCTGCCCTGTATAACTTTTCGTGGAATGAGCCAAATGTACGTGCTTTACCTTCCTCTGAGCTTTCTAGTTCTCCTAATTTGTTAAGAATTTTACCAATGTATTCCTTTTCTCTCTTGACCCTGAGCTGTCTTGCCTGATGTGTACCACCCTTGTTGCCGTGTTCATAGGACATATGTTTTAGGCGTAAGAGTGTGAGTTCCGCCCTATTTGTATAGATTGCATTTAGTTTCCCTTTCAGTGCGGTCATTTTACGCTGTAGGGCTGGTGTGGGATTGACCTTGTGAGTGTGCTCGAGCTTCAATATCTCCTCCTCTAGTGTTAGTCGTTCCTTCACTCTCTGCTTATTAAGGGTTAAGACTAAAACTATGCATTTTCTCCTCAGGTATGCTTTAAATGTGTCCCAATTGTTTGAAAGTGAAGTGTACTGGGGATGATTTATGTGAAAGAAATCCCCAATTGCCTTCCGTAAGTCATCTCGTAAAAATCTATCATGCACCAATGAATTTGGAAAAACCCAACGAAGAATTTTGGTGGGGGAATGCCCTAATATAAGGATATCAAAATTGGTGCGTGGTCAGAGATCGTGATCGGATGGATCTTTGCTACTCTTCGGTCACCCATAAGCGCCTGGCTAATGAAAATGTAATCTAAGCGGGAATATGTCTGATGGACATGCAAAAAAAGTAAAGTCTTTAGTGTTCGGATAGAGCAACCTCCAAGCGTCAAGGAGACTTGGACCATGTATGGCCTGCTTTAGCCCTTTTGAAAAGGTGCCTGTGGGAGAGCGATGTGAATGAGTGCAGTTTAGCCACGCATGCCAAGTTAGGTTGAAGTCCCCCATTATAACTATCGTACCTTCTGCATAACCCCGACCATTGTTAATGGGGAATTAACAAAAGGAATTTGGTTCAAATTAGGCGCGTATATCGCCACAAAAATGCACATCTTCCCATGAAGGCGGCCTTTCGCCATTACTATCCTACTGTCTTTGTCTATCTTGTATCCCTCAGGTTGGAATTTCACTGATGAGTGAAATAGAAGTGCCACCCAGTTATGTTTTGTGGAAGCTGAAGATTTATAAACCAGGGGGTAGGATTTATGCCACCATCTATGATCTTCTGATTGTTTGAGGTGCGTCTCCTGCAAAGCCACCTGTCACGATTCCAACATCCCACAAGAAGGAGTAAAGGGTAAAGAGGGAGATGTCCCTACGGACGAATGGTGGTCCGCCTCAGCTGAAACCCATTGTCTCCTTTCCTTGCAGGCGGATGACTGGGAGGCAGAAAGAAACCCAACATGGGACACCGATAGCCCTCTTTTTGAACCCTGTCCCTTTAACGGGAATGCATCTCATGGAAACTCCACCCAGGCGTGTGACGTCACCCTCCCGGGACCAATCCCAAGGAGCCAACGTAGTAGGAGCGAGGATCTCAAACCCGGAAGACGCGAAAGAGGGATGTTCGTGGACGCCTTGCGAGGAGCGAAGGAGACGCCGGAAGACGAACAGCCGCCGCGGCCGGAGAGCCCCACGGAGCCAAGAACAAGCAGAGAGCCAGGAGGCCAATGACACCGCTCTGCGCCCAGCCACGCTCCTGGAGGAGCGTGGCTTAACCAGGTACGGGAACGTTTTGTGGGCTGGGTCGGGAGGAGGGAGAAGGATAGCGAATAGGGCGTCCCTCTCGTGCCTATTCTCTCCCGGTTCTACCCCTGCACTTTCACACGTCCCAAGGCCTAAGGACAAGCAAGGGTGATCCCTCACTCCCTTTCCCCTAACTACTGCACCAGGACAGACAGTCTCACGCTTGCTTCTCTTCTCTTCTTTGCCCGAGTATCCCCTGACTCGTGAAGAAGAAGAAGACGGAAGGAGCCTGTGTCCCAAAGCCTGAAGAACGGATAAGAGGAATTATCCGCCCTCACCCTCCTGGACTCTGGTGACCCACAAGAGACGTCTATACCGAAAAATAAAACCTGGTTTAGCTCGATTTGGTGTGGACCTTGATCCTTATTTAGACCCCGACTATAGATCCCCGTCACAAGTGCATGAGAATGCGGGCAGACTGACCATTAGTACAGACATAATGGATGCCTTGATACAGCATTTAGTTAAAGGACAGGAGAAGTTAGAATGGGCGGTGGAGCGCCAACTGACATCGGCTCAGGCCGACAGAGACATTCTCAAAAAACTCTATTGCCGCACAAATGGAGGGCCTACAAAAACTAGTCAGCGAACAAACGACTACAGGAGCCCGTGAATACAGAACAAACCCACAAGGACCCACAGGTGTTTCCCTCCAGAAATATGTGGCAGGAGAGGATCCCGACGTGTACTTCCTCAACTTTGAGAGGGCAGCCAGAGCCTGCAACTGGCCAGTAGAGAAGTGGCCCTTTTTCCTGGCGCCTTTATTATCGGGGGAAGGACAGGCTGCCTACCAGGTAGCGAACTCCACTGGTAACACCCCCTACGCCGAAATTAAAGCCATCATCCTTGATCATTTAGGATTAGATGCAGAGGCTTATAGGGTACGTTTTCGGAAAGAAAAGGGGTGCCCAGGCGAAAACCCCAAAACTTTGTTTTTCCGACTCAAGGCTGCAGCAGATAAATGGTTAAATCCCCTGGAAAGTTCAAAGGAGGAAATAATGGACAGACTATACCTCGAACAATATTTAGAGGCCCTGCCGTATAATACACAAAGATGGCTTCGCCAACACTCCCTCCTAACTACAGAAGAGGCGGTTGAAATGGCCACCACCTTCTCCCGGGCCCAACCCCGTACCGGTGTATGGGAACCTGAACGATCAAACCGACCCGTGCCAGGGAAATTTGAGAAACGGTCCAGCAAACCCCCTCCAGACCCCATGAAGACCCGTCTCCAAAGAACTGAAGTCCCTCCTTTTAAAGGCCCACAGTGCTTCGAGTGCGGAGACTGGGCCCATATAGCCCGAGCATGTCCCCGGAGGAAGCCCACCGAGGAACCGATGGAGATTGGCTACATCCCGAGATCCGTCCTATATTCTGCAGAGCTGGGGAGTGCATTCTACGTGAGTGTGATAGTAAACGGACAAACGGTCAGGGCATTACTTGATTCAGGGTGTAGGCAATCTGTCATTCAAGGGGATCTAGTACGACCTAGCCAAATCATTCCCGAGACCCTCGTGCATATTAGATGCGTCCATGGGGATGTTAAGCCTTACCCCGTGGCCAACTTAGACCTTACTTATAAAAGAGGGGCCCCCTCTACGGTCAGGGTAGGAGTAATTACAGAACTACCCGAAGCACTCATCATAGGGACAGACAACCCCAGTTTCTTAGGGATGTTCCTTTCCACTGTGCAGTACCAGCAGAACAGGGTTGTAGGGGAACCCCTCGGGAGAACAACACTACCGGCCAAGCTCACTCCAGAACCCTGGCTCCTTGACAGGAGCTTCCAGTTCACAAAAATTAATGACCCAACCCTCCAAAACGCCTGGCAAAGCGCTAGGGAGAACGACACCAGTCCTCCCTATGGGTATCCCCATTTCATCATCAAAGAGGGGTTGTTATACAGAAAAGGCACAAAGGAGGAGGCTCCACAATTATTGGTCCCATCTGCTTTTCGAAACCAAATATTATTCTTTTCACACTCCCATCTCACCGCTGGTCACATTGGTACGGAGAAAACTACTCAAAATGTCCTGAGGCATTTCTACTGGCCAGGGGTGTATAATGACATAAAGAAACACTGCCAAGAATGTGAGACATGTCAAAAGAGGAATCCTTATCGCCCTCCCCCGTGCCTTTGCAACCATTACCAGTATTGGGTACACCGTTTTCCCGAGTAGGAATGGACCTTATAGGACCACTGCCAAAAACCCGTAAAGGACACCAATACGCTCTGGTAGTCGTGGATTATGCGACCCGATATCCGGAAGCCTTCCCATTAAAGGCACCCACCACCCAGAACATAGCAGATCGTCTCATTGAGCTCTTTTCAAGAGTAGGGTTCCCAAGAGAGATATTGACTGACCAGGGTACCCCGTTTGTCTCCCGGATGATGAAGGAAGTGTGTAAAACCCTAAACCTCAGCCATATAAAAACATCGGTGTACCATCCACAAACCGATGGGTTAGTGGAAAGGTATAACGGGACGATAAAACTGATACTGAAAAAGATGGTCAGTGTTGAAGGAAAAGAATGGGACCAACTTCTTCCTCTAGCCCTCTATGTGATCCGAAGTCAAGTCCAAAGCAGTCTAGGCTGTTCCTCCTTCGAGATGCTATATGGAAGACAGCCGAGGTCCCTTCTTGACATGACTAAGGAGGCATGGGAAAAAGAGGAAGCAGACGAGGCCCGCGGTTTTCTGGAATACACTCAAAATCTCAAGTCCAGGATAGGGAAATTAAGAGACCTGGCCTATTCACACCTCGAAAAAAAGCAAGAAAGACAAAAACATTTTTATGATAAGGGAAAAAGATGGCGGAGGCTAGACGTCAATGATTGGGTGTTTGGTGCTAATGCCCTCCTCCACAAGCAAGTTCAGGACAGAATGGCTAGGCCCATACAAAATAGTAGGTACTGTGGGTAGAACCAGTTATAAGGTTCAGATCAAACCCTCTCGTACCCAAACTTACCAAATTAACTTACTGAAAAAAATGGCTAGGGCCTTTACCTACCCCTGCCCGGCTGGCTCTACCAACAAGCATAACACCCTCCTGCACTTTAGACCAACTGGTGATCAATGATGCCCTTGTGGACCAGGAAAAGCAATCCCTAGATGCTATGCTAAAACCCTTCTCATCTATGTTCTCAGACACACCAGGGAGAACATCCTTGACAGAGCATGCCATTGAGACCATCCCGGGCCGGATTATAAAATAACGACCCTACAGGATACCCGCAGCCCGGAGACAGGCGGTGTGGAACGAGGTCCAAAGCATGCTGGAAATGGGGGTCATTCGCCCATCCCGGAGCGAATGGTCATCCCCTATAGCAGTGGTTCCCAATCTGTGCGCCGCGGCGCCCTGGTGCGCCCTCCAAAGTACCCAGGGGTGCCACGCTTCAAAGCTTTCAGATTTTCGAATTCGTCATAAATTGCCGGTAACATCTTTGAAATGTGCAGTTATTTAGTAAAAGCATAACACCTCTGTCCACCAGATGGCAGCAGAGCATTCCTTATTGAGAGTGCAGAACCTAATGTTACTGATTGAGATGGATTTCTCGTATTTCCTGCTTAAGAAGCCAGCAACCAAATGCGAGGAAAAGCAGAGTGGAAAGATTATGGTGAGCGGAAACCTGGCGTGAACGGGGGAGAATGGGATAGGATAGGGAGAGAGAAAGGGAGGAAGGTGGGAAGCGAATTTTGGGAGAGTGTCTAAAGCACAAAGAGAAAAAAGGGAAGGATATCAAAAGTTTCCTGTCTGTAACAACAAAGGAGGGAAGGTTAAGGTCTCACTCATGCAATTCTGTCAATATATTTGACAGAGATTTATCTAGTCCTGAGTTACCACCTTGGTCACTGCAGAGCGCCGGATAAGTGCTCTTGCACTCAAGCAGTCTGGCGCCTGGTTTGAAGCTGTGTGCTAGAGGCAAGTCCTCTGGTTTCCCGTAGAAGTGCTCAATCTGGGGGAATGCGGGGTTACCCATTGAGATTCTTTCACCTTAGGCACTGTATGGTGGGGATTGGTGTCAAAGGCCTATTGCCCCCTGGTTTTGGGTGGTATTCTTTCTTCCATTGAAGTTCAGCTCTGAATCAGGCCTTAGGCCTGCATACATCCAGGGGCAAAACAAGCCCATTTATTTTCGAGGCTCGCCTTTGAAAGCATTTGGAGCTTAAGGTACTCATAAAGAGAGACCCCGAGCCACTGCAAGTGCAGGAGAATGGTGCCCACCCGCACATGCCAGGGCCCATCACAGCAGCCAATCATTCCTGCCGATCTGCATGTGTATTGTGGGAAGGATGTGACTGTCATTCAACACGTTCAGTCCCAGTCTAAAATCTTTCACTAGCAGAGGGGTACACCGTAGGAAGAACACGCTGCCACAATAGCTGCTATGGGCATCGAGCATGCTAAAAAGGCATTGGCTAGTGACCGGGCAGAGGCTCTTCAGGAGCGCTGCAGTTTCTAAGGCGTCTCTAGACCTTCACAGTGATCTAGACACTGCCTTAGTAAAACTGTCTTTATATAGGTCATTGATGGTCAGACAGCCCACAGCATAGGTTTAGCTACAAAGTAACCACAAACATTTACTCTGAGAACAGACTGCAATATTTGGCATCCTGAAGTTATAAAGTACATCTTGTGTGTGATAAATGTCCCAACTGAACTAGGCGTTCCATCCCATTCTACATCCGTCCACTCCACCCACAAAAAAATGTCACATAATAATAGGGAGCCGCGGCCAACGATCAATAAGCCAAGGGAGCCATGGGTTGAAAAAGTTTGGGAACCACTGCCCTATAATGATGGTACCCAAGCCGGACGGGTGCACCAGATTTTGTATGGATTTCAGAGCCCTTAATTCCATCTCCAAATTCGATTCTTATCCTATCCCGAGGATAGACGAATTGATTGAAAAACTGGGAGAGGCCAAATATATAACTACCCTAGACCTTACGAAGGGTTACTGGCAGGTCCCCCTCAAAGAAACGGATAGGGAAAAGACTGCCTTTGTTACGCCCGATGGACTGTATGAGTTCACGGTCCTCCCATTTGGTCTACACGGAGCACCAGCCACATTCCAACGCCTGATGAATACGGTACTCCATGAACACCAATCATTTTCGTCAGCCTACCTAGACGATATTGTGGTATACAGCCCCACGTGGGAGGACCACCTCAAACACCTCCAACAAATCCTTTTGGCCCTACAAAACGCTGGTCTCCATATTAATTCGAAGAAATCCAGGGTAGGATTCCAGAAAGTCAGGTACCTCGGCTATGTATTGGGGCATGGGCTGATAGCGCCTCAAGAAGAGAAAGTAAGGGCCATCAGAGAGATCCCTTTTCCCACTACCAAAAGAGACGTGAGGGCCTTCCTGGGCTTATTGGGGTACTATAGGCGTTTTATACCCCAGTACTCGGAAATAGCAGGGACCCTTACAGACATCCTGCGTAAAAATGTACGAGCCCAAATACTGTTAAACCCCTCAGAGACCATGTTAGAGGTCTTTTCTCGCCTAAAGAAAGCCATCACTACCAGTCCAGTTCTCTCCTCTCCCGACTTCACCAGACCCTTTGTCCTCCAGACTGACGCCTCCGATTGTGGTTTAGGGGCAGTTTTGTCTCAGCTGTCCCCTGATGGCATAGAACACCCAGTCCTTTTTATAAGCAGAAAGCTATTTCCCAGGGAGATGAAGTACCCAACAATAGAAAAAGAATGCCTTGCAGTTAAGTGGGCTATCGACAAACTGCGATATTATCTTGAAGGGACACACTTTACACTATATACTGACCACGCACCTCCAATGGATGAGCAGGAATAAGGGCCATAACCCCCGGGTCCTACGCTGGTTCCTGTCCCTCCAGCCCTTTTCATTCGAGTTGAAACACCGGAAAGGAACCGAAAACGGGAACGCAGACTTTCTGTCCAGAGTGATTCCTCTCCCCGATCGGGAGAATCCTTGGGGGAGGGAGTGTCACGATTCCAACATCCCACAAGAAGGAGTAAAGGGTAAAGAGGGTGATGTCCCTACGGACGAATGGTGGCCCGCCTCAGCTGAAACCCATCGTCTCCTTTCCTTGCAGCCGGATGACTGGGAGGCAGAAAGAAACCCAACATGGGACAACGATATCCCTCTTTTTGAACCCTGTCCCTTTAACGGGAATGCATCTCGTGGAAACTCCGCCCAGGCGTGTGACGTCACCCTCCCGGGACCAATCCCAAGGAGCCAACGTAGTAGGAGCGAGGATCTAAAACCCGGAAGACGCGAAGGAGGGATGTTCGTGGACGCCTTGCGAGGAGCGAAGGAGACGCCGGAAGACGAACAGCCGCCGCGGCCAGAGAGCCCCACGGAGTCAAGAACAAGCAGAGAGCCAGGAGGCCAACAACACCGCTCTGCGCCCAGCCACGCTCCTGGAGGAGCGTGGCTTAACCAGGTACGGGAACGTTTTGCGGGCTGGGTCGGGAGGAGGGAGAAGGATAGCGATTAGGGCGTCCCTCTCGTGCCTATTCTCTCCCGGTTCTACCCCTGCACTTTCACACGTCCCGAGGCCTAAGGACAAGCACGGGTGATCCCTCACTCCCTTTCCCCTAACTACTGCACCAGGACAGACAGTCTCACGATTGCTTCTCTTCTCTTCTTTGCCCGAGTATCCCCTGACTCGTGAAGAAGAAGAAGAAGACGGAAGGAGCCTGTGTCCCAAAGCCTGAAGAACGGATAAGAGGAATTATCCGCCCTCACCCTCCTGGACTCTGGCGACCCACAAGAGACGTCTATACTGAATAATAAAACCTGGTTTAGCTCGATTTGGTGTGGACCTTGATCCTTATTTAGACCCAGACTACAGATCCCCGTCACACCACCACATCATAGTGTTGGTCAAGCAGGTATTTCCATAGTTTTTGGCGCTTAAGAGGAGAGTTTATGCCTCTCATATTCCATGAAAGTGTTGTGATCATCCTGGCAATACAGGTTTCTCAGGACTGCCATGATACAGCCCCCTCCCATGTTGAGGACTTGTCCCCTCAACACCTTATTTCTTTCTCCCACTTCCACCTCCTAGTTCCCTCGATGGTCCAATGAATATTGTGTTTCCACCAATGTCCTCCTCCGTTGACCCAAAAAAGGTCCATCCATGTACCCTAAAATAATGTAACAGAAAACCCCAAACCAAATCCCTCACCCCCCCACCCCCCCGGGCCACTGGTCCCGTATAATTTTTTCCAATTTGTCGATGATACATTGTAGTAGGCCAGTCGGTCTGAGCCCGCTACGATAGCTATATAGACTTACCATCAATTAAAGCCAATAGTCACTCATGTATTATGTCCTTGGGAGGTCTGATATATGACCACACATTTTGAAAGTTCAAAATATAGATCTGTTACTTCGCTGACGAACCTCTCCTCGTGTCCTCCTCGGAATGTCTTTCCTACGGTGCTCGAACTATCCAATTGCAAGATCATAGTGTTCAACCTGTAGTGTAAAATATAGGTGTATCAAGTGTCATTTTAACGTTTCCTTGAGCTCCGTGGGCGTCTTTGAGAGAGCCAGAGGCGCTCGTCCAGTGGTCTAGTGGTCTCATTATTCGAGGGTCCCGGCCTGTCCTCAGGTTGGGGCAAGTCATGATTCGGTAGGCCAAAGAGATCCATAGCCTCTGTGAGATCCGTTATATGGTGTGATTTGTTATGGAGGTCATTTGCCAGGCTAAAAGGATAGGTCCAGTGATAATTTATATGTTCATGATGTAGTTTTTCAGTCACCGGTCTGAGCTGTTGGCGCACATCAGAGTTGCCTGGGCTACATCTTGCTATAACAAAAACAAGTTGAACCTTGAAATGCTATCTTGTCCATTTTCCGGGCAGCCTGCAAGATGGCCTCTTTCACTTTGAATGGGTGCAGTTTAACTAGTACATCTGGTGTGCGTTTCCGATCACCAGTCATCTGTTTTCCTATTCGGTGGACCCACTCTATCTTGATCTTCGGCCAATTGCCTCCGAGTACCTCTGCAAACGGACCTACAACAAAAGCCTCCAAATTTAGTCTTTTCACTCCTTCTTCCAGGTCTGTATTCTAATATTGTCTCGTCTGGGCCAGTTTTCTAAATCTTCAGATTTCAGTAGGGTCGCTTGTAACTGAGTGCGGAAGGTTTGTGTGAAATTGCCCAAGCTGCTTGTGCGTTGTTCCAAATCAAGCATTTTGAATTCCAGATCCATCACTCTTATACCTACAGAGTCTACATCTTGTTGAAGGGAGGTTAACCAGTTGTTGAGATCCTCCTTTAGCTTTTCCAATGAGGAGGCCATATCCATTTTAAGTTCTTCCCTGAGCTCTTTCTTAAAGTCTTGCAATGAGAGCAGATCTTCTTTAGTGACAGACATGTCGCTTCCCTTCTTAGTAGCCTCTTAGTGATTCTGTGTCTCTGAAGGGGTGAAATGGCTGGACACTGTTGAGAGGCTGTTTTTCCGACGGTATAAAGGTAGGTAATAGCGCTGTTTGGAGTGGCCAGTCGGCTGTATCAGAGGTCTGGCGCGCCCTTTTTCTTATGCCTTGTGACCCCTGTTCGCTGCTGAGAGGTCAGAGAGGGGGAGTGCACTGGTGAATCCGAAGGAGCCCCGTTGGACCCCAAAATCTTTCCCTTATTATTAGAGTTTGGTATTTAGTGCTGCAAGCTTTCCCAAGAAGTCTCTGTTTTGTCCATGGGGTCGCAAGGTTTCTTTACTTAGGGTGCCCCGCCGTGAATGTAATAAGCGTGTGTGGCCCGCTGTTGTTCATCAAACCAGCCAGGAGTGGAATCACTGGCTGCTGGACTGCTTCGTGGGTCCTGCTTAGAGTCAGGCATGTGAGGTGGTAGCTGCATTCATGTGCAGGCTTTCAAGGTAAGAACTGCAGCACTCCGGTCCCCCGATGGGTACAGCCGGCCATCCCAGGCACTCCAGGCTGTTGAGGGGGGGCACGGACCTCCTCGGTCCTCACAACTCTCTGCCGGTATCACACGGCCGCCATAATAAAATCGCATTGCCCGCCACATGCACGATATCTTCTACCTTCAAAGTCACTGTTCCAGTTTCGCTTCACGGACTGGGACCACCTGCTGAGCCAGGTAGGAGGCTCTGCTGTGTCCCCCCCAGCCCTGTACAATGCTCCGTTCACCGCGCAGGATAAACGTGGGAGACTCAGGCCGTGGAGGTCTTCCCCCCGACTGGAACCCGGTGCCAATTAATCTTCTCCTGGGTTTGGCAAGTAGTTGGTCACCACTGCCCCTCGTGTCTGGTCACTCATTGCACCTCAAGGAGTTTTTGCTCCTGTTTGATCTCTGGGATGTCCACGAGAATCGATCGCCGGCATCATAATTCGCATCGGCCCACTCGGAATCCATTTGCATCCGACTCACTTGAGCAGGTATCGGCGATTAAAAGCACCGTATTCTTTTCTAGAGCTGTTTATTTCGCCATTCTGAATTGTTTTGCATCAGTTATTGATATTGCACCTTAGTTTGTTCGTCGATGGTAGCGGAGCCTTCGTGGATTACTTTCACTCGGCCATCTTGGCTGACCATGCCCTTCTGCAGGCAATTTTAATTGTAATTTCAAACCTCTTGGCATCACCACTGGTACCATTAGTGGGGAATAGGACGAAGCGTGGGCAGTGCCTGTGCTCTCACTTTCGCCTATTAGAAAGCGGTCCGCTGCTGCCCTGCCACTAAATGCTTTGTCCTTAATACGGCCTTAGAGCCTGTAATGGGAGAACACCATCGGACAAAGAGGGGAGGCACACATTAAATCAGCAGGGTAGTACTAATCGTATTGATTATATACTAAGAGACATCAGGTTGTGGCTGCAAGTTATAGATATGGAGATGATTCCCTGACAGGATAATGACCACAACGCTTTGGACCATTACTTTGAGCTCAATAGGTCCTAACATTTGTGCCTATAGTAACAAACCATTTGATAGAAGGCTTATACCCACTAGTAAACGTTGTAGATTGAAATGGAGTGTCATTGCTGCCACCCCGGCCATTCAGTCACAGATTTAGAAGGTTCTGGTCACTGCCTTGGAAGCTGTACTGGCCCTGGGAGGGAACTCTCTTGCAGCTGCCTCTTGGGTGGATCTTAATGCTATACATAATTCCTTGTTTAGTTCCTTAAAGGAGCTTTTTATGGTAGAGTTTAGGTCTCTCCCTAGAAGAGCTAAAGTGGCCCCTTGGTACACTAAGGCATGTAGGCTAGCAAGGAGCACCCTGACGGTTGCAATCAAAGGTACAAAAACAAAGGCTAAACGGGAGTATGAAATGGACAAATTGGAAGCCCTACTGACAGTGGTTAAATGGAAGGATCATCGCTCCTTCTGGCAAATCCTTGTCAGCAGGGGATTGGAATCTGCTGCTCTATTATCCAATAGTATCACAGCTGCAACTATAGGTTAACCATTTTTCTGGGCTCTTTGCAGGTGACATGGAGGGGACAGCCACAAGTGTGAATTGAGGGAAACAGAAGCTTGTAGGACCGACAGGGGGTTGTTGAAAGAACAGTGCTCCACATGGGGCAGTCCTAGGGGAGCAAGATGTCCGCGATATTTGTCCAACTGCTGCCAGTGAAGCTCCACATGGGGCGGTCATAGGGAAGCGAGTTGTCAGCGATATTTGTCCAATTACTGCCAGTGAAGTTGCTAACGCGATATACTGGATTACCCCGGGGAAAGCACCAGGGCTGGATAAGATACCAGGGGATCTGTTTAAAGCCGATAAGGATATATGGAGTCCTTACCTTGCCCTGTATTTTAACAGCATCATGGGTGGGTTATCAATGCCCCATACCTGGGCAGGGGCTGAGATTATCCCGGTTTCTAAGAAGGGCCTGAGGTCCATCCCTTCCAACTACCAGATAATCAGCCTTATTGACAGCACCCAGAAGCGTTCAGCTGGATCATGCTGGGCAGATTGTATGATTGGCTTGAGGACGTGAGCTTGTTAACCCCTTTACAAGCTGGGTTCAGAGCCGGTACTAGTACTACCGACCAAGTATTTCACTTGCAACTAGTATGTTGGAAATATGTAACAATGTGGACGTCTATATGTAGTGTTTGTCGACCTTCTGGCGTCCTTTGACCTTGTCCCAAGGGATGCCCTATGGAGGGTCCTGTTAGATCTGGGAGCCCCTAAATATCTTGTAGACGTCATCAGGAGGCTTAATTTAAATAACTATGCACAGGTCAGATGCGGCTCCCTTGGTGAACTGACAGCACCTATCCCAGTAACCCGGGGAGTAAGGCAAGGATGTGTTTTAGCCCCGACTCTGTTTTTATTATATATTAATGACATGGTGGCTGAGCTACAGTTGTGCAAGCATGATGCCACAAGCCTGGCAAATAGGAAGGTCCCGGTGCTCCTGTTTGTGGACGACACCTTACAGATCTCCAAATCACCCATGGGAATCCAAACCTGTTAGACCATTTTGGAGTCTTCTGCAGGCAGAGAGGGCTGGAGATCAATCTTGCTAAAACTAAGTACATTGTTTTGAACCATTGTCCCACAACCTGACCATATCTGGCTCTTAATTATGTTCCACTAGAGAGGATCTGCACATTTGAACTTTTAAGGTTCACGCTCACCGAGCAGTTTGGCTGGTCATCACAGTACAGACTTGTAGACTTAGGCAAGAATACTATACAGGGGGCATTCTAAGGGCTCAATATTGCTCTACTTTTCGTCCGATATCCCCGGCACTCCAAATTTATAACTCACAAGCACTTGAGGGTTCATTAAATGGTGGGGAACTTTGGGGGCACAGGAATGTAAGCAAGATGGAGCTGGTAGAAAATTGTTTTCTTAGACTTGGTGAGAACAACCTTCCTGTCAGTACCCCACTCATTCCCATCCGTGTAGAATTAGGCCACAGACCCCTCGCCCATAGAGTAGGACTTAGACCACTGCTGTACTGGAGGAGGGTCTGGGCATCCGCAGATTTAGTGTCTTATTGGCTGGGTCTAGAGGAAATTTTAAAGCTCCCTGGGGCTGCTAGGATTCCATGGTTTGGGCACATTAAAAGTCATTTGATTGATCTCTGGTCGTTTGAGAATCTCTGAACGAATCCGGAGACTGCTTGCCGAGTGCCAAAGTCTCTTCTTAAAGGGGCATATTGGAGGTACGTGGATGGCGAAATCAACAGGAATGGGAGGGTAGGCTCTCTGATATCAGTATTCCTTGAGTTCAAAGACGTTTACTCTTTAGAAGAGTATATTGATGAGATTGAGATTTGGGCCTGTATTTCTTATCCATTGATTGATATCTAAGACTTTCAGTTGCCAGGCCATTGAAGCCCCAGAAACATGCAACAAGAAGACCTTGAAAGCCAGTAAGTAGAATGACATTTTTCATCAAAGACCTCCTCCAAGTTCTATATTTGCATGACACCATTGGGTGAAATGGGGCCTGTCAAGCATAATACATAATCCAAATAATGAAGCAACGCTCTTTTCTGTCCAATTCAGGCCTATTTTTCTTCCAGGTACTGGACAAGAAATGAGATCCAGATTAATATGCGTCTCTGGAGTGCATTCGGTGCACTACATCTTCTTCCATAGCCCATCCGCCACCTGGGCATCAATTCACCTAAATTCCAGGGGTAGTGGAAGTGATATCACATAACCTACCTGTGACTCAATTATATCACAGGAAGTGATGTTATGAGCCCCAATGTCCCCCAATATAGGCCTAGGTAGTTGCACAACCTTTTACCTACATTTGTCTTACCTTGCTCTTCATAACGGCTCTGGCGCTGACCTTTTACGTAGTTAGGTGCCGAATAAATGTTGTGTGGTTTTCTTCGAAAACTAGCCTCATTTATTATGCATGAGGATTCTTAGTATCACAGCAGGATTACCATCTTCTGCAGAATAACTCTGTACAAAAGTCACCGCTATCGTTCTCCTTGACCGACAGGCCCACAATACCATGACACATCTAGGTAGAACCCCTGAGGGTACCTTTCGGGTATATAAGTACCACATCTTCACTGGGCAAACCAGAGCAGAAACTTCCATGCTGACACAAGACGCTGAAGTCCCTGCATGCAGACACTCCAGCACACAGTGGTTGGACATCCCTTGCGGGGTGACCAACTCGAGACCAAGACGGGGTCCTTCGTTCTCTCCCATCAGGTAATGGGGTTGGCTCTTTCATAGGGGGATTCTTGGCTTTCCACCTACATACATGCTAGGTACACTAAGCTAGGGTTAGCATCTTAGGAGTATGCATGATTACTGCCATGTATCTGTATGCCTACATATATTCACTGTTTTAGCACCATAGTAGAATTCTACTTTTTATTTACTCTGTTGGTGCTTTGAATCGTATATATCTGTTTCTGTCTAATGGTTGTTGCAGCACACGTATTTTATACTAGAATGACGCTGGTTCAATAAATGCTTATTGAAAACGTCCCCACCGTTTATTCTGTGTATCTCTCTGAGACAAAGTGAGCACAAGTGACTGAGCAAAAAGTGCTCTACTGTTTCCATGATCCCGGAGGAGTCAGGGTTGTCATGTTTGATAGTTACCAGTAACTAGTCGCTCCTTGGTAAGGTTGTGGGGCTTATCATGGCACTGTGAGCTAGCTGGTCTACAGACTAACATATACTTTGGGGGTGTCTGGAATCAGTCTGAACACCAATCCCTCAGTTTATGTTGTCTAAGCGTGCAGATCCTATATAGATTTGTAGGAACTACACGACAGTGACATCATATGATCTTTGGCTTAGAATTGTTCCAGGAAGTGATGTCGCTTGATATTAAAACTGATCTGTAGGAAAGTGCCCTTTTTGTATGGTCACCCCCACATTTTCTTCTCTAATGCGGACGGTTTTGACTATGAAAGTGCACTGGAGTCTGTCAATCAGGACCCAGTGCTTTTGCCCTCTTCCTAAAATATGATGCATGTGAAGTGGTAACACCTGGTAGCAAGGACTTTAACCCCCTTATAAGTCCCTGGTAAGTGGTACCAGTGGTAACCAGGGTATGGGAGTTAAAGGGGTCGCCAGGGCCTGAAGCACTGATTGTGCCACCCTGAGTGACCAAAGAAAAAAGATGACCGCAGTCCTGCTATTGTAGACTGCATGAGCATTGCAAACTGCTCAAACTCGACTTTGCCCTCACCATGAGTGGCAAGGTCACAGCACCTTTTTTAATATATGCCAGTCACCGCTACGGTAGGCCTCCCGAGCACAGGAGGTAAGGTCCATTATATTAACCCTTTCGCTGCTAGGCCTTTCCTCCCCGTGCTAAGCCTTTATTTGGCTATTTGGGGTATTTCGCGATTAGGCCCCTGTAACTTCTTGTCCACATAAGGTATCCACGCCAAATTTGTGTCCTTTTCTTCCAACATCCTGGGGATTTTAAAGGTACCCAGGGTTTGTGGATTCCCCTGGAGGGGACCCAGAAATTAGCCAACATACAGCAAAACTTTGTTTTTTGGGGGGAAAATGGGGATAAAGTGCTGCAGAAGAAAGTGTCTGGTTTTTTCCCTGCAAATGGTATCAACAAACGGGTTGTGGTGCTGAAATCACCATCTTCCCAGCTTTCAGGACAGGCAGACTTTTGTCAGAAAACCAAACTTTTCTACACAGTTTTGGCATTATACTGGGATATTGCCTATTTTTGCTACTTTTTGTGCTTTCAACCTCCTTCCAATTAGTGGTAGACATGGGTGTGAAAACAATAATGAATCCTGGAAAGCTATACATTTCTAAAAAGTAGACAAAATTCTGAATTCAGCAAGGGGTCATTTGTGTAGATCCTTCAAGGTTTTTCATAGAAACTAACAGTTGAAAGTAAGAAATATTTAAAATGTTTGGAAAAAACAGCCATTTGTGCCAACGTTTTCACCTGTAACTTCTTCTAAGTATGACAGATTTTTTAAAGCAAAGTACCGTTACATCTGCTGGACCCTTCTGGTTGTGGGGATATGTAGGACTTGTAGGTTCACCAAGAACCCGAGGAACCCAGAGCCAATAACTGAGCTGCGTCTTGCAATGGTTTTTCATTGTGTACCGGGTACATAGCAAATCATTTGTTAAAATATAAAGAGTGAAAAATAGGTATCAAGGACACCTATGTATTTCCGAAATGTGAACAAAATATAGAGTTTAGAAGCAGTAGTTATTTGCACATCTCCGAAATTGTGTGTACCTATACTAGCATGGGAATTATAGGACATTTTTCAAAGTGTCTTTTTTTTTTTTTTACACATTGTCTTACATTTGGAAGGCTGAAATGCATAGAAAGTCAATAGGTAATAAAAGTTGCTCTACAATTCTGTGTTCCCCTAAGCCTCCTGATAAAAATAGTACCTCACTTGTGTGGGTAGGCCTAGTGCCCGCAGCAGGAAACGGCCCAAAACGCAACGTGACACACTTCATTTTTACAGTGAAAACTGACCTTTTTTTTGCAAAGTGCCTACCTGTGGATTTAGAACCTTAGCTCTGCCAGCACCTAGGGAACTAGCAAACCTATACATTTTCGAAAACTAGACATCAAGGTTCTGTTACCCAGAATCCCTTGCAAACCTCAAACTTTGTAATAAAAAAAAACACACACATTTTCCTCACATTTCTGTGATGGAAAGTTCTGGAATCTGCATGGATCCACAAAATTCCACCCAGCCCGCATTTCCCAAAGTCTCCCGATAGAAATGGTACCTCCCTTGTGTGGGTAGGCCTAGTGCCCGCGACAGGAAACTGGCCAAAATGCAATGTGGACACACCACATTTTTACAGTGAAAACTGGCCCTTTTTTTTGCAAAGTGCCTAGCTATGGATTTTGAACCCTAGCTCTGCCGGCACCTAGGGAAACCTAGCAAATCTACACATTTTTGAAGACTACACACCTAGGGTAATACAGGATGGGATGACTTGTGTGGTTCTCACCAGGTTCTGTTACCCAGAATCCCTTGCAAACCTCAATCTTTGTAAAAAAAAAAAAAAAAGAAAACATTCCTCACATTTCTGTGACGAAACATTCTGGAATCTGTGTGGATCCACACAATTCCACACACCCCGCATTCCCCAAAGTCTCTCGATAAAAATGGTACCTCACTTGTGTGGGTAGGCCTAGTTCCCGCGACAGGAAACGGGCCAAAACGCAATGTGGACACACCACATTTTTACAGTGAAAACTGACCCTTTTTTTGCAAATTGTCTAGCTTTGGATTTTGAACCCTAGCTCAGCCGGCACCTAAGGAAACCTAGCAAACCTATACATTTTTGAAAACTAAATACCCAGGGGAATCTAGGATGTGGTGACTTGGGTGGCTCTCACCAGGTTTTGTTACCCAGAATCCCTTGCAAACCTCAAACTTTGTAAAAACAAAAAAAAAACATATTTCTGTGATGGAAAGTTCTGGTATTTGCGTGGATCCACAAACTTCCACCTACCCCGCATTTCCCAAAGTCTCCCGATAAAAATGGTACCTCACTTGTGTGGGTAGGCCTAGTGCCCACGACACGAAACGGGCCAAAACACAACGTGGACACACCACATTTTACAGTGAAAACTGACCCTTTTTTTGTAAAGTGCCTAGCTGTGGATTTTGAACCCTAGCTCTGGCGGCACCCAGGGAAACCTAGCAAACCTATACATTTTTGAAAACTAAACACCCAGGGGAATCCAGGATTGGGGGACTTGTGTGGCTCTCACCAGGTTCTGTTACCCAGAATCCCTTGCAAATCTCAAACGTTGTAAAAAAACACATTTTCCTCA
Source organism: Calotriton arnoldi (assembly GCA_963921515.1). NCBI lineage: Eukaryota > Metazoa > Chordata > Amphibia > Caudata > Salamandridae > Calotriton > Calotriton arnoldi. Next base: position 928,294 of record CAWUFW010000415.1, read on the forward strand.
TATTTCTGTGATGGAAAGTTCTGGAATCTGCATGGATCAACAAACTTCCACCCACCCCGCATTCTCACAAAGTCTCTCGATAAAAATGGGACCTCACTTTTGTGGTTGGGCCAAGTGCCCACGACAGGCAATGGCCAAAATGTATTGTGGAGACTTCAAAATTACCTATCACAAAACTACCTGGTTTTGCAAGGGGGCACCTGGGTTTTTGGCCCCGGGCTCGGCGGCCATCTAGGGAAACCTACCAAACCCACACATTTCTGAAATGTCTGGGTTTGGTAGATTTCCCTAGATGGCCGCCGAGCCCGGGGCCAAATACCCAGGTGACCCCCCTTGCAAAACCAGGTCGTTTTATAATAGGTAATTTTGAAGTCTCCACAGTACGATTTGGGCCATTTCCTGTTGCGGCCTCTGTGCCTACCCACACAAGTGAGGTACCATTTTTATCGGGAGACCTGGGGGAACGCTGGGTGGTAGGAAATTTGTGGCGGCCTGGTGTTCCCACAACTATCCCACACAGAAAAGTGAGGAAAATGCCATTAGTTTTTTTAGCTAAATTTAAGGTTTGCAGGGGATTCTGGGAAGGAAAATGTTGGGAGATCCACGCAAGCCACACCTCCCTGGACGTCTAGTTTTCAGAAATGTCTGGGTTTGGTAGGTTTCCCTAAAAGGCTGCTGAGCCCGGGACCAAAAACGCAGGTGACCCCCTTGAAAAACCAGGTCGTTTTGTGATAGAGAGGTGGGCACCTGTGTTTTTGGTCCCAGGTTCGCAGACATCTAGGAGAACCTAAAAAACCCAGACATTTCTGAAAACTAGACACCCGTGGGGGTCCAGGGAGGTGCGGCTTGCGTTGATCCTCCAACATTTTCCTTCTAAGAATCCGCTCCAAACCTCAAACTTAGCTAAAAAGTCCAATTTTTCTCTAATATCTGTGTGGGAAAGTTGTGGGATCACCGCACAGAACAAATTTCCTACCACTCAGTGTTCCCCTCGGTCTCCCGATAAAAATGATACCTTACTTGTGTGAATGGGCCTAGTGCCTATGACATGGAAGGGCCAAATACGTGTAGAGATTGAGGAGGGCCAAAGCGGGTCCAAAAGGCCAGTTTGTTTATAGGTTTTTAGGCTGACGCTACTTTGGGCACCCACAAAAGTGAGGTATCATTTTTCTCTGGAGACCAAGGGGAAAGCTGGGTAGAAGGAAATGTTTGCCTGCGCAGTGATCCTACAACTTACCCACACAGAAATGTGAGGAAAATGTGATTTTGTAAGTAAATTTGAGGTTTGCACGGGATTCTGGGTAAGAAAACGCTGGGGGATCTATGCAAGCCACACCGCCAGCCAAGCACCATCCACACACACCGCCAGCCAAGCGCCATTTATGCACTTTGCCAGCCAAGTGCGATCCACACACACCGCCAGCCAAATGCCATCCATGCACACCTCCAGCCAAGGGCCATCCACGTACACCGCCAGCCAATTGCTATCAATGCACACAGTCAGCCAAGCAATATCTACGCACACTGCCAGCCAAGCGCCACCCACGCACTCTGGCAGCCAAGCGACATCCCCACACATGGCCGGCCAAGCAGGGCCGGACTGGGAACAGCACCCAGCCCTGGCTGATTGCTGCTCGACCGGACCTGGGAGAGGGGGGTGTGTGCTAGTAAAAAGCACTGCTCCTGCTTTTGTTACTTGGCGCCTGATATTGCAGCACTGCTGCAAAACCGGCCCTCAGTGACAAAACCGCCACCACGGCCTAAAAACTGGCACCTACCCCTCCGGCTGGGGAAATGCCCGGTGCCCGCTATGGCCAGTCCACCTCTGCACCATCCATGCACACTGCCAGCCAAGTGCCACTCCACCAGGCAAGCACCAATCTACACACATCGTCATCATGCGCGAGTCCACCCACACCATCAGCCAAGTGCTGGTCCACAAACACCACCAGCAAAATGCCAGCCAAAGGTCAGTACACGCAGACTTCCGCCAAACTAAAGTTTACACACACACAAACTCTCCCTGGTTTCTAGTGGTTTTCTGCAGATGAGAATAAAAATATCACTGAAACAGCCAAAATGTGTGCCTAAAAAAAAAAAGGAGTGACCCTTGCCTATGGGGCTTCTCACTGGCATGCCCATAAACCTATCCCTGGTGCCTAGTGTGCTATCTGCCCCCCCCCCCTGCTGGGGGCAGATAAGGGGCTATTGCCTCGATCTGCCTTCCGGGGGGGCAGAGAGCTTTTTTGGCGTTGGGGCATTAGCATGCCCATTCTCGGCAGCCTCCACCCCTACGTATAAAAAAAACAACAAACTCCCTGGTGCCTTGTGGGCTTTCTGCCCCCACTCCCTGGGGGAAGATTAGGGACTATTGCCCCCATCTGCCTCCTGGGGGAGGCAGAAAGGTTGTGGCATTTTTTGGGGGGGAGGGAGGGGAGGCATTGGCATGCCCATTTTGGGCAGCCCCCACCTCTTCGTATAAAAAAAATCCCAATCCCTGGTGTCTAGTGGGCTATTGCCCCCATCTGCCTCCTGGGGGGGGGCAGAAAGACTGTGGTTTTTTTTTGGGGGGGTGGGGGCATTGGCTTACCCTTTTTGGGCAGCCCCAACCCCTATATACATTTAAAAAAAATCCCTGGTGCCTAGTGTGTTTCCTGCCTCCCAGGGGAGACAGCCTGTGGATTTTTTTTTGGGGGGGGGATGGGGGCATTGGTATGCTCATTTTTGGCAGCCTCCACCCCTACATATTAAAAAAAAAAAAAAATCCCTGGTGCCTAGTGGGCTTTTTGCCCCCCCGGGGGCAGATCAGGAACTATTGCCCCCATCTGCCTCCGGGCGGTGGGGCAGAAAGACTGTGGAATTTTTTTTTAGGGGGTGGGGGCATTGGCATGCCCATTTTTGGCAGCCCCACCCCTACGTATAAAAAAAATCCCTGGTGCCTAGTGTGCTTTCTGCCCCCCCCGGGGGCAGATCGAGGGCCATTGCCCCCCGGGGGGGCAGAAAGACTGGAATTTTGCGAGGGTGGGGGCATTGGCATGCCCATCTCGGGCAGACCCCACCCCTAAATAAAATAAGAAAAATAATCCCTGGCATCTAGTGGGCCTTCTGCCCCCCCCCCCGGGGGGGGCAGATTGCGGGCTATTGCCCCCTTCTGCCTCCCAGAAGGGGCAAAAAGACTGTGGAATAAAGCAGGGCATGCCAATGCCCCCACCCCAAAATATGCACACACAAAAAAATCCCTGGTGGCTAGAGTGCTTTCTGAGGCCCCCTCCCCGGGGGGGGGCAGATTGGAGGTGTTGCACCTATCTGCCCCCCGGGGGGGCAGAAAGACGGAATATGCCAGAATTTGTAGGGGGGAGCAAAGGCCCTTGCCCAAGGGGCCGCTCCCCCCTCCCTGGTGTCCAGTGGGTGGATCCCTGCTTGGGGATCACCCTCTTTGGGTGATCCCCAAGCAGGGATCCACTAGGGAGGGGTACCATTGGAAAGGGGAGATTCTCCCCTTTCCAATGATACCTCGCCTGTCTTTCTATGTGTTCGGGGGGCTGAGATAGCCCCTTGTTGGTACTCTGAAATGCGTAACACATGTTCCTCTTGTTAAGGACGACTACTCTGTGCCACACAACCAGAACTGAGCTAAGGATTTATTAGTGTGAATCCAAGGACCTATTCGAGTAACGCGAGGTTATTGATAGTGAAGCCTAACCAGCCACACTGCATAATAATCCACTTTCTCCAGTATTGGATCTTTCATAGATTCACATGCTTGAATCATCCCCATCGTCGAGGTGGGGGTCCTATGGTACATTCTAAAGTAGTAGAAGTGGTATAAATAGCTTCCAATGGCAAAATACATTGACTTTAATAGCTTATCTACATCAATTATAAAGAACCAAACTCCAGCAAATCAGGTGATAGCACCATTTAGAGCATTCCCAGTAGAGGCATCTTCACATCCGTTCTACTTCTTTCAGGTCAGCAGGTCCTAATTTTCTGGTGCCAAGGGCTCCCCTAAATACTGAATTTTGGGGCGTTAGGGGAGTGCAGGGTAGTAGCTGTGAGAAGCTGGCTTGGTATATGGTGTACACTTATGTAAGTGGGCACCCTGCACCAATCCAGACAACCCTTATGGTGATTTTAGTGGTCTTAGACAACCTTAGAAAGCTCTCTAAGTGGTAGCTGTGGAGAGCAGCCTTCAGGCTTAGTCCAGAAGGAGTGTAAAGCAGCTTGTTTCACCAGAACGTAATCTTATAGGTATAGATTAAGTGAAAAAGAACCACACAGTGTATTTATAAAAATGTATTTATTATAGAAGACTCACTAACACATACAGATATCTCCTAACCGGAGATATACACAAAGCACACAATACTTTTCAATAGAAACAGTTAAGTAGCACGAAATATACAGTGGTCGCCAGGGGGAGACCAAACTATATACTAAAATAGTGGTATGCGAACCACGACTTGAGTCAAGACTATACCCAGAAGAAGAAGAAGTGCAGGGGACCCAAGGAACCACCAGAGGTAAGTAACCAGGAACCCAACGGAGGCCGTGTGCAAAGTGGGAACACGACCACGGGCTCAATATAAGTCAATGGGTAAGTCGCGGTTCCAATTTTAAAGAAGAAGGACCCTTCCCAGTGGCCCCTGAAGAAACCCAGTGGAAGACAGAAGGTTGGAGAGCCAGCTCACCCGTGGATACCCTAGGAGCCAGGTTACCTACACCAGGGAAGCCGGGTGCATAGGTGTGAAGTGCCGTTAGAAACCACTGTCGAACCCAATGGAGGACTTCAGGAAGATGCCGCTGCTGGAGAAGTGATAGTGTCCAGTGGAACCCAAAGATGGATTCAAGATGAGAAGTACCTGAAAGAGAGGGGCCAGAGTCTATGCCACTCAGGAGTGACCAGAAGGCATGTAAGATGAATGCCCACCGATGTCAGGTGTTGCATAGGAGCTGACGGTGACCTAGGAGCTGCAGCTGTGCGGACCAGGCGACACTTTGGAAGACCAGGAGACGTTCACGAGCTGTCCCGCGTTGGATGTCGAGAGTTGAGGGGTCGGTGTCTGTTGGGAGCACCAACAAGCCTTGGCAACTGCAAACAACGTGGAAAGCAAAGAAGGTGCAGGGTCGGGACCAGCAAGGTCCAGGTGACTCACCAGAAGCAGGGGAGTCAGAGCAGGCCCGAGAGATGAGGGGAGCACCCTGAAATCAAAGAAAACCCTCAAGAGGACCCACAGGCCGGAGACACTGGAGTAGTGAGAGGACCTTGAGCAGCTCACCAAAGATGCAAGCCCACGATGCAAGTGATAAGGTGAGGGCGAAGATCTTGTTCACAGGAGATGCTTGAGGTTGGGGCTACTTGATGCCCGAAGATCTTGGTGGAAGGAAGCCAACAAGCCTTTGCAACAGCAAGCCAAAGCGGTGCACAGGGGTTCGGTTCCTGTGGCTCCTACGAGGGATGGATCACTGACAGAATATCGACAGCAAAAATGTCGAGGTACAAAAATATTGGGACAAAAATATCATTGTCCAGAATATCGAAGTCCTATCTACATCATGGTAAGTACAAAAATATCGAGAAAAAAAATATTGTTGTTAAAAATATCATTGTAAAAAATATCGTTTTTTTAAAATGTTTAAAAAATAATGTAAAATAAAGTAAATAATACATATAATTAAAAAACATAGGGGCCTATTACGATGGTGGTCGGAGGCACCACCGCGGTGCTGGCGGTGGCGGAAATTTTTTTTTTTCGCACGCCAGCAGGTGGACCTCACGCCCGCCATATTAGGATGGCCAAACGTAGCCCATTTTCCGTCCGGCGCGGTGCGACGCTAACCGGCATCAAAGTGCGCCCACCTCCGCGGCGGTGGGAACCAATGGAGACTCACCGCCGTGCGGAATGACGTCCCGACCGCCGTACAAATCAGGATGCCCCAAACAGCTAGTCGCACCGCAGTGGAGAAACCGCCCAACCAGAGACGGCGGAAGCATCACAGCGGAGCGCTAAACCTGATCCCCGGTCCCAACCGCCCGGTCCAGAGCGCAATGGACCCAGCTTTGCACGTCTTCCCGACGCTGTACCTGATACATCACCAGCAACTCATGGCCCGTCGCGGTCGCCACCGCAGGTACGCAACAACACAACTCCGCACACAACCACAACACACAACGCATGGGCTGATCTAGGGTTCCTGTCCACACCAGACACCCTGGTGGGGACAGGAACACATCCACAAGTGTACCCACACATGTCCTACCTGTCACCAAATCACCCCTGCGCATCCAGGTCACCCATCCACCGTGATCATGAAGTAATGTCCCGGTCACGTCACCGCAGCGGTGAAAACGCGGGAAAACATGTGCACAATGCAGAAGGCAGGGCCAGCGCCAGGCATGGGTAGTGCACAAAGACCACAGGGCCTCACCTCCACCCACCAGGCCCCCCGCCCATGAAGGGACATGCCATGTGCCCCTCCTGTGCTCCCCCATGCACAACAACAAGCCAGGTGAACCCACACCCTGCACCACACACCAAACAACTAGGGAGACAGCCACAGCAGGAGTGGCTGCAGAGGAACACACAGCACAGAAGCACTGGGCCAGGGCAACCCACACACCACAACAACACCACACACATGGCAAGAAAACTGAGTCCAAGCAGAAAATGCACACACACACAGATAATGAACAATCACTCCACTGGACACACAGCCTGCCAAGTCACACAGACATACCCCACACTGACACACAGCCACATACACAGACCACATGCCAGCAGCAATGGAGTACAACATATAGGAAAGCTAAAGTGAGGTGCCCACAATTGGAAGGCCAAGGAGCTAACTACCAAGCATGTGTACATCACATGCAAGACAAGGAATATATAAGAACACCCTCAGCCCATCAAATCACAAATGGCTGGCACAGCGAGTGAAGTCAAACCACAGTCACCTCAGTGCAACAACTCAGGGAGACAGCAAGGCAACCCATGGATAGGCACAGGGATGAAAGGAAGGCCCTGAAGTCAAACAGTGAACAGCCACACATATGTATCCAACTACTTGACAGGAGCATGTCAGCAGCACAACACACAGGGCCCATTGTCACACTCCATGACTGTCAAACACAAGTAGGAATCTTCACACATACCCCCCCCCCCATCACACCTGCAGCACACAACACCAGTGCCAGACACACAGAAGGGTGTCAATAAAGTCCAGTCAATACACAGACAAACAATCACACTCCCTGGGGGCACCCACAAACATCACACACACACAGGGATGCCAGAACCAATATCTGCACAAAAACAACAGCCAAACACATAACTCAACTAAAACACACACAGAAGCACAACAAGACCAGACATGAACTGTGCAGCCAAACTGTGGAAAGGCAATGGGAGCACAGACCGAACAGGAGTGCACAACCCCATCAGTCAGAAACAATGCACAGACAACATACCACAACACAGACAAGAAGTGCACCATCATAAAACAATCATGGACACAAACTGGGAGAAATGGGCCTACAATGACACACAGACAGACATACCACACCACCCATCAAGTCAACATGATGTCACAGTGTACCACATGCCTGCAAATGCACAAGACTGACAAGAGACAGCTCAGATATGAGAGGAGAAAACAACAAGGACGTACCTAACACAAGCACAGGAACTAGAATAGACCTAAGTTCATGTGACAGACACACAAGTAAGGCACACCACACTGGCAACACACATCTGAATGAAACACACCATACCAACAAAACACACACACTGACATGCAAATAGAACACCACACACAGAGCATCTGTCATCTGCAAAAGACAACACAGCCCAAACACTGCACACAGCCACATCAAACACACAACAGAAGCACATGCCAATAAATCACATTGCAAACACAGCAGGACATCAGGGGATGCACACCAGGCAAGGACAAGGCAACATACACCCACATCACTGCATGCACACCAAGCAGTGTGTGCACACCAAACATACCAGTCCCACACAGACATGAGTGACACACCATGAACACCCACAACAACAATCAAAACAGCACACTGACATCACACTCAGGAAGTGAAGCAGTACCTCAGCAAACACACATACACCTTACCCAACACCCACAGATGCACAAGTCTGGGACACCAAAGTGGAAACAACTTGACCAGAGGACTGTGCAGCACAAACAGTTGAACTGCATATGAGCAACCATGACTGCTAAACAGTACAAGAAAATAACATAACCAGTAGGGAAAATGTCCTGAGTGGCACATTGGTCCTGTGCAAAGATCTGCACCACAAAGCACAGTGTTACAAATGAAGTGATGGGGAGGCACACACACAGGCAAACCAAGGGGACAGCTGACATGAAAGTGAAGTGGTGTGTATGCCAGTAGTGGACATGGCAGGAGTGTACCATACACAAATAGATGGAGTGCAGACTCACAATGGGTAGGCATCTGAAGCACAGATAGGGGATGGTATGACACCACACACCACATGCCATACTGGAGGCAATAAAGCCCCATGTGACAGCAATGCATGAGAAAACACACCCACAATGTCAGTGTGGCTGAGCAGGGATGCACAGTGAGTACAAACAGCATCAAGACACATGGATGATCAACAAAACACAACACTGACTTGCCAGTCACATACTCTGCATACTCACAATTACCAAAAACAACAAGTAGGAGTCAGCCAGAACTGCAAGGACACACCAACACACTGTACATGTCGGGATTGTCAGTAGCACAAGACAGACAAAAGCCACTAACCTCCTTTTAGCAGCCAGCAGGGACGATGATCTGTAGAGAAGCCTCCCTATTCCCCTGAGCGCAACTCCCCACAGTGTAATGGACACAACTATGAAAAACAGCACCCTGGGGAAAAGGGAAGGGGATAAAATAACAAACTGTGCTGCCGGGAATATTTGATTCCTAGGTCTGGTCTAAGGGCTCTGTATTTTCTCCTTGATTGCACCTCACTGCAACGGGGGGAATAAAGAAAGAAATCAAGCATGAAAAGAATCCGCACAATCACACAATTTCAGTCAGCAGATATAAGACATACGAGTCACTTACAAGGAGCCCTGCCGCAGCGGTGAAATAAATAGGTCAATTTTCCTTCAGAGAGAGTAAACGATTTTTCAATAATGTTAAGACTGTAAAAAACAATTTGGACCGCAGCATCACCACGGAGCGATATCTTCCAGCAGTTCATTCTCACAGCTAGAATATACCATAGTACCGCAAACAAACAGAAAGCTGCTTTAAAAATACTCAAAATATGATTAGGGTGATAACAGCACTCTCAACCACTGCGTCACGCCTCAAACAAGGACGCGCTGTGTAACAATTACCAGCACGAGTCCGTAATCCACAGGAAAATACTTCAAGACTAGGTCTGCCCACTCACACGATACCTGTGACTGTTCTCGCTCCCAAAGGAAGGGCAATCCGGAGTGAAACACACAAGAGTCTCTTGTGCAGAATCCCCGAACCGCGCTACGATTTTCACGAACAAAGAAAAAGAAAACAACGAAGATTGCAGCGTTTCCCAAATCTCCTCCGGCGGGAAGGAAAGCGTCCGCATACGTGGGAAACTTGATTCACAATGTCAAGCACCTTCCCATCACGGAGGAGGTGCTTATATGGAGGCGTTTCTCGACCTGGTTGTTCTGTTTGTTCCGGCGAGTTCCCGCTGCCTTCTGGGAGTTGTAGTGCAGCGGGCTCCTCTTCCATTTATACCCATTCCCATTCACACAGGTGGGCCTACTGTGGTGCAGCGGTGCCGGATTGGACCCTATACTGCTCAGAATTGTGACAGAACCCCCTCTCAAGGATCGCCGACTCGGCGGTCGACCAGGCTTTCCTGGATTGTCTGTATGGAATTGCTCTAACAGTTCAGGGCAGTGGAGATTCTGAACTGGTTCCCAAGTCCTATCCTCAATTCCAAACCCTTTCCACTCCACCAAATACTGTATTCGCCCTTTAACCACTCTGGAATCTAAGAGTTTCTGGACTTCATATTCTTCCTGTCCATCTATTTCCAAGGGGGAGGCCGAACAGGTAGTCTCATGCTAGTAGGACATGGTTGGAGTAGAGATACGTGAAACACTGGGTGAATGTGCCACGACAGGGGCAGGGTTAATCTCATGGCTACAGGATTGATGACTTCTTCTATACTGTACGGCCCGATGTATTTGGGTTTTAATTTGTCTATTCCCTTCAGATGTATATTCTTTGTAGCGAGCCAAACCTTATCCCCCACCTGATACTCAGGTGCTGTAGTGCGTTTTCTGTCAGCAAAGTGTTTTTGCGCTGTTTGCGCTGTGGTGAGGTGTCTTTTTGCATCGAGTAACACCGCTCTTAAATGAGCATGATGCTCGTGTACGCTTGGGAGTTTGGACTCAACGGGCCATTCAAACGGGAGCATGTTGGGATGATGTCCGTAAAGACAATAGAATGGGGAACACCCCAGTGTGGAATGCTCAGCGTTATTATAAGCGAATTCCGCCATCCATAGTAATGTAACCCAGTCTGTGGTGTTTTGTAGCGTAAAACAGCGGAGATATTGTTCCAGTGTCTGGTTAAGACGTTCTGTCTTCCCATCTGTCTGGGGGTGGTAGCTGGAGGAAAGACGCGCATCAATGTTCATCGTTGCACATAAGGCCTTCCAAAACGAGAGGTGAACTGCGTTCCCTATCGGTAATCAGAACACTAGGTATTCCATGTACTCTGACCATGTTTTGAAGAATAACAATGGCCAGTTTGGCGGCTGTTGGTAATCCTTGCAATGGTATAAAATGTCCCATCTTTCGTTAAGTGGTCTACTATTACCAAAATAACCGTGTAACCCTCGCAGGGGGCATCTCCACGATAAAATCCATAGATACAGTATGCCAGGGTCGAGGAGGTACAGGTATTGGTTGGAGTAGACCTGTGGGTTTGGAGTGACTGGCTTTTCCTTGTGCACACACAGAACAGTTTTTTATGTATTCTTTGGTATCCGTCCTCAGAGACGGCCACCAAAAGGAACGCTCAATACAGGCAACTGTCTTGTATATTCCCATGTGCCCTCCCAACAATGAATCATGAGCCCATGTCAGCACTCGTATCTGTAGGTCAGTGTTGGGTATATATAAGGCATGGTGATGATACAACAGACCATTTCTCTCCACCCGATGTTCGGGGTCCTCCCTGAGCCATGCCTGTGCGTCGAAATCAGCCAAAATTACTTGGACGTCCTCTAGAAAATCCTTCGAGGTGAATAATGCAAGGGTTTGAGTTCGGAAAGCCCCCTCCGCAAGTATCAAAGGGGTTCGGGGTTCTCGGATAACATGTCTTCCTCGGTGTCAGTGATGCGAGAGAGGGCATCTGCTTTACCATGTTGTGGTCCTGGACGGTATTTAATAACAAAATCATAATCAGAAAAGAAAAGGGTCCAGCGCAACTGCCGAGGTGTGAGGGCTTTGGCGGTTTTAAAAAATAACAGGTTTCGATGGTCTGTGTATATCTCAATAGTGTGATGAGCCCCTAAAAGATAATGTCTCCATTCCTCGCAGGCCCTTTTTATCGCCAGTAGTTCCTTGTCGGAAATAGCATAATTCACTTCGCTGGGGGTGAGTTTTTTAGAATAATATGCAACAGGGTGTAGTTGCCCTGTTGCAGGATGTCGCTGAGACAACACACCACCTATAGCATACTGTGAGGCATCTGTTTCGACGATGAAAGGTAGATGCGGATCAGGATGCCGCAAGATTGGAGCTTGTGTAAACATGTCTTTTAAGATCTTAAACGAGTGTTCGGCTTCATCCCCCAGACAAAGGGAGTGTTCTTCCTTAACAAGCAGGAGATGGGATGGATGATCTTGGAGAAATCTTTTATAAAACGCCTATAATAATTGGCGAAACCCAAGAAACTTTGTACGGATTTTACGTGAGTGGGGTTGTCCACTGAGTGATTGCTTTGACCTTGCCGTTGTCCATCTGACAACCATGTGCGTTGATGATGTATCCTAGGAAGGCTACCTCTTGGACGTGGAATAAGCATTTCTCCAGCTTAGCATACAGTGAGTGTTGACGGAGCCTGTCTAATACTTCCTTTACATGAATTACGTGTTCTTGGAGACTAGGAGAATAGATGAGGATATCGTCTATGTAAACCACACAGTACATGTCCAACAACCCCTTAAGACCTCATCCATGAAATATTGGAACGCTGCCGGGGCGTTACAGAGCCCAAAAGGCATCACCCTGTACTCAAAAAGTCCAAACTTCGTCCGGAATGCAGTCTTCCATTCATCCCCACTTTTTACCCTGACCAGATGATAGGCCCCCTAAGATCCAGCTTTGTGAAATAACGAGCCCCCTTGAGTTGGTCCAGGAGCACAGGAATCAACGGTAAAGGATACCGGTTCTTGATGGTCACGCGGTTTAGAGCTCGATAATCGATACATGTTCGGAGCTCTTCACAATCCTTCTTAGGAATAAAAAAAGAGGGGAAGAAGCAGGTGAAGAGGAATGTTTTATGAAACCTGATGCGAGGTTCTCTTCAAGGTAGTTTTTAAGTACAGGGTTTCGGGTTCTGTTAGCGCATACACTCGACTACACGGAATCTCTGCCCCTGGTATCAATTCTATGCGGCAGTCATAGACTCTATGGGGTGGAAGTTGCGTAGCCTTTTGTTTATCAAAGAGAGACTGATATTCCTTGTATTCATCAGGCAAGAACAATGTACAACAATACCGGTCTTGTGTACATGCCATGGCTAAAAGACACGCTTGTGTGTCTACCTTTTCTCTAGACAGGACTACCTCCTTCTTGCAATGTTCTATGCAGTATTCAGAACTCAGGACAACAGTGCGGGCCGCCCAGCGCACTACAGGGTCATGTAGAGTCAACCATGGCATGCCTAGTATGAGGCGAAACTGTGGCGCATCTATGAGATCGAACTGGATAAACTCATAATGTTCCGTACCAACCCGCATTAAGAGGGGACGGGTATGAGAAGTGACTGGTCCTGACGTCAGCGTGGACCCATCCACAGCCTTCACGTATTCGGGGTACTTCTTCTTTTCCCAAAGAATACCGATGGTTCGAGCATACTTTTGGTCCATATAGTTTCCCGTCGCACCGGAATCCACTAAGGCATCCACTTCTTGCGGGATGTCTGTAGTATCCCAAAGTAAAACACTGATATTCAGATGGGCGACCGCTGGTTGTAAAGTATTGGCTATTACTGAAGAGATCGATGTCCGTCGTTCGCCCGACCCAGAGATCTCCTTCTGACTCGGGCTCTTCAGTTTTCCGACGTCTCTCTTGTTCCCATAACTGCTTGTCTTCGCGGAAATGGGTTCCGTTCTGGGAGTTGGGCCCGAGCTCGACACTCTTATGAAATGCCCTCCTTTTCCGCAATATAAACACAGCTTCAGTTTACGTCTCTTCTCTCTTTCTTCTGTGGTGAGGGGACCACGAATACCTCCTATCTGCATTGGTTCGGAGAATTCCGTAGGCTTAGAGGTTTCTTCTGTAGGAGGTTTTGGTTTAGCATACCAAGCTCGCGGTTCTCCTCTGTTTTTGTCTCCTCGTCGTTCTTGTAATCGGTGGTCTAGTTGGACAGTGAGATTAATCATTTCCTCACAGGTCTGGGGCAACTGTACTACTTGTGAGAGGACATCCTTTAGTTCTCCCCGCAATCCCTGGTAAAATAAAGTAGTTCTTTTTCCTGGGGCCAGTCGGTTTCCACCACTAGACGATTGAATGATGTTATGTAGGTCAATAAATCTTGAGACCCCTGTGTTAGGGTAAGTAGTTCTCGATCCAAGGTCATCATGTGAGACTTCCGGTCAAACAATTTTCTCATTTCTATACAAAAGTCTGTGAACCTATGCAAGACGGGATCATTTCTCTCCATTAAGGGTATAGTCCAGCTCGCAGCATTTCCTCCCATGTAGGACATCATGAATGCCGTTTTAGCCGTGTCATCCTGAAACACAGCGGGTTTGCACAGGAAATGTAATCTGCATTGATTAAGAAACGTTTCGAACTTTTTTGGATCCCCATAGAAACGTTCTGGAGGCGCCAACGGTATCCCAGTGTTTTGTATTACATGCACCGTGGGTGTGGTATCAGTGGCAGGTGGAGGAACAGGAGAGGCTGTAAAGAACCCACCCCTTGTGTGGGGCCTAACGAGGGAGGTTGCACCACATGCCCAGGAGCAGGAAGTGTGGCTTCCTGATATATGTACCTACCCCTGGGCCCCTCCGTGATAGACCTGCTACCTCTCTTCGTAATGTGCCCATCTCTTTTCTGAGGTCCTGATTCTCTAATCGCGAGGTTTGCACCTCTTGCTGCAGAGCAGTTAGGCTCTCCAACAACGAGGTCAACACCACGTTAGTATCCATCGTCCAGGCTGGGCGTCTAACGTGGGCTTGACATTCTGTCGGGATTGTCAGTAGCACAAGACAGACAAAAGCCACTAACCTCCTTTTAGCAGCCAGCAGGGACGATGATCTGTAGAGAAGCCTCCCTATTCCCCTGAGCGCAACTCCCCACAGTGTAATGGACACAACTATGAAAAACAGCACCCTGGGGAAAAGGGAAGGGGATAAAATAACAAACTGTGCTGCCGGGAATATTTGATTCCTAGGTCTGGTCTAAGGGCTCTGTATTTTCTCCTTGATTGCACCTCACTGCAACGGGGGGAATAAAGAAAGAAATCAAGCATGAAAAGAATCCGCACAATCACACAATTTCAGTCAGCAGATATAAGACATACGAGTCACTTACAAGGAGCCCTGCCGCAGCGGTGAAATAAATAGGTCAATTTTCCTTCAGAGAGAGTAAACGATTTTTCAATAATGTTAAGACTGTAAAAAACAATTTGGACCGCAGCATCACCACGGAGCGATATCTTCCAGCAGTTAATCCTCACAGCTAGAATATACCATAGTACCGCAAACAAACAGAAAGCTGCTTTAAAAATACTCAAAATATGATTAGGGTGATAACAGCACTCTCAACCACTGCGTCACGCCTCAAACAAGGACGCGCTGTGTAACAATTACCAGCACGAGTCCGTAATCCACAGGAAAATACTTCAAGACTAGGTCTGCCCACTCACACGATACCTGTGACTGTTCTCGCTCCCAAAGGAAGGGCAATCCGGAGTGAAACACACAAGAGTCTCTTGTGCAGAATCCCGAACCGCGCTACGATTTTCACGAACAAAGAAAAAGAAAACAACGAAGATTGCAGCGTTTCCCAAATCTCCTCCGGCGGGAAGGAAAGCGTCCGCATACGTGGGAAACTTGATTCACAATGTCAAGCACCTTCCCATCACGGAGGAGGTGCTTATATGGAGGCGTTTCTCGACCTGGTTGTTCTGTTTGTTCCGGCGAGTTCCCGCTGCCTTCTGGGAGTTGTAGTGCAGCGGGCTCCTCTTCCATTTATACCCATTCCCATTCACACAGGTGGGCCTACTGTGGTGCAGCGGTGCCGGATTGGACCCTATACTGCTCAGAATCGTGACAGCACAGTGCACAACATACAACACACACATGTGCACACAATCATAGGGCTGAACAATTACACAAACAGGCACCCTACTCCTGGGTGACACGTGTGTAGTTGACATTGCAGGTGCACACACACATCCACACTCACGACAGTCACCCCCTCCACACTGCACACTTCCTGACCACCCAAGTGCACACATTGAAAGTAACCCATGTGACTAGGATGACTGACCATCACAAGATGACTATACACCTACACTGCTGGGCACACAAAGTAAGATCACACATACATGATGACCCTGGCCAGCCTGCCTACAATCCTGTGTATAGATTCCCACTCTGTGCTGGTAGTGCATCCTAACATGACGTGTACAATTTAGCAAACCTGAACATAGAATCATTAGGATAACAGTAGATCATCACAAACAACCATCAGTGCACCCCCAAGCCTCAGAGTCAAGTAGAACTGAAGTGCCTCTCACCTCAGCCAAACTCTGAAATAGTGAAACTAGCAACTGGCAACGTTAAAGTGGCATACAGAGCATGTGTCACATTAAACCATACCCACACAGAAAACCCTTTATTTAGCAAGGAGACTGACAAAGCAGACAACAGGAGCAACTGTCTTTATTACAAATGTCACAGATAGGCATAAAAAGTAGACAAGAGCAAGGCCAGTGGCCAGTCCAAACAGCAGAGTAGGTACATGAGAAGGTGCACAGGGAATGGGCAAACACAGCAATGTACAGCAAGGCCAGTGGCCAGTCCAAACAGCAGAGTAGGTACATGAGAAGCTGCACAGGGAATGGGCAAACACAGCAATGTACAGCAAGGCCAGTGGCCAGTCCAAACAGCAGAGTAGGTACATAAGAAACTGCACAGGGAATGGGCAAACACAGCAATGTACAGCAAGGCCAGTGGCCAGTCCAAACAGCAGAGTAGGTACATGAGAAGCTGCACAGGGAATGGGCAAACACAGCAGTGTACAGCAAGGCCAGTGTCCAGTCCAAACAGCAGAGTAGGTACATGAGAAGCTGCACAGGGAATGGGCAAACACAGCAATGTACAGCAAGGCCAGTGGCCAGTCCAAACAGCAGAGTAGGTACATGAGAAGCTGCACAGGGAATGGGCAAACACAGCAATGTACAGCAAGGTCAGTGGCCAGTCCAAACAGCAGAGTAGGTACATGAGAAGCTGCACAGGGAATGTGTGAGACTACACAGTCATGGTCAGCAACACAGCTAAGGGGATAACAATGGGCAGTACAGGCACCGCTGCGGGACAGACAGGTGTGTGAGGGGGATTTTGCCTCAGACGTGTCTGTCAGTCTGACTGAGAGCTGGCTGAGTGTCGGGGCTAGTTGGAGGACTGGACCTGGGAGAGAGCGGACCAGCTGAGCTTGAGGCATCAGTGGCTTTGGGAGCCGGAGGGCTGCTTGGACCGGGTGGTGTGGTGGCCCGTGGAGGCGGAGATATGCTGCCATGAGACACAGTGTGGGAGGGAGAATGTGGAGGGGTACCTTTCCACTTCTTGGGGATTCGACATGGAAGTGTGGTCTCGGTAGGAGTGGGAGGTGGGGCGGCCACAACAGGCACACTCACCACCAAAGCTGCATCAGGTGCAGACGGTGGCCCTCCCTCTGGGGACATGCTGGATCCAGCTGTTCAGCTTGGCCTGACCTTGCCTTTGCCCCTCCATCCCCTGCTTACCAGGTTTTCCCCTACAGTGCTCCGCATTTCCTGCTTCACAGGGCTTTGGATGAGAGTTGAGGTTGTGGGTGAATCTGCCTTGGAGCTCTTCTTATGTGTACTTTTAGCAGGCACCACCTTCTCAACGGGCACGGAAACTGTCTGCTTGTGCTTGCGAGACGCTTTTGGGACAGGAGAGTCTTTGGCTGGGGATGCCTCTGAGGCATGTGACCCTGAGGTCTGCTTCTTGGCTTTGTGGCCCTTGGTGTCGCCTGACGGGCTTATGTCTTTGCGCTCTGGGGTGGCTTTAGTTTTCTGTGGGGATGGTGTCTGCGCCCTGGACCGCTTGGGCTGTTGCTGCTGTGTGCTGCGTGTGCTGTATCTTGACCTTGAGGTCTGTTGTGCGTGGTCACTATCGTCCGATGTGGCCACTGGCAGGGGGGTGGACAAAGGGACTGGAGCTGGACTCCGAGATTGTGCCAGTTGAAGGGCTGCCGTCACTGCGGAGGACAAAGACTGTACAGTCCGGTGTAGCCCACCCACGTCTGAATGTATGCCCTCCATGAAAGCAACCACCTGTGCCAACTTTTTGTCGTGGTCTATGAAGGCATTGAGGAGAGCTGTCTGGCCCACACACAGCTGGCGCAAAGGTCCACAGACTCAGCACTGATGGCAGCAGGGGGGGCAGGGGCAGGGGCAGCGGTGCCTGGGGTGAAGGACACTCTTCCCTGCTTACTGGTGCGAACACAGGCAGCAACAGTGGAATTAGCTGGGAGGGTGGGCACTGTACGCTGTGTGGTGGAAGAGGAGGCAGAGTCCCCGTTCCCTGTGCCCGCCAACATGGATGCGTCACCGCTGGCGTCAGATGACGTTGAGCTTTGCGTCTCTGGCTGTGATTCCTCCAGCAGACTCCTGTCCCCCTCCGAGGCGCTGGTCACATCTGTGTCACTGTGCCCGTGTGCAGCTGTTGTGCTTGATGCCTCACCACTGGTGTCCATCCCCTGTCCTTCCGTGCCCACGGGAGATGCTGCATGAGAGAGAGAGATGTAGGGTCAGTTCATTGGCATCAACAGAACAAACATATGCAAGCAAAGCATCACTGAAGATGAAGAAATCTACATGTTGCACAGCACCCTGTGCTATGACATTGTGCACCCTCAATTTAGAACTCGAACAGTGCGTATAAACAAGAAAACCAGGCATAAGTGAGCCATGTGATGACCACACAGCACAATATCCTGCCGGTGGCTCAGTTCAACCAGACACACAAATAGCTCTGAGCACACCTAGGGCCCTGATGTGGGCAAGGATGAACCCCACAACATGTTGCCACTGTCATATCTGGATGGAGCAGAAGGGGACAACACAGATACAGACTCCAACATAACAGTCCACAATGGCCATGAGCTCATGCCATCCACCATGTACTGTGGGGCACAAGTACTGTAGCACATTGGCGTCAGATGTCTAAGCCTCACAAATCTGAGGTCAGGCAATGCACGCATTGATGAGAGCACACTCAGATTAGGCACACTGCTGTTCCCTTCCATGTGATTTCCCAGGCTACCCCAATGCAGACGATACCTGAAGCCCACGACTCAGAATGCAATGTCAATGCTCAGTACTCAAATCACACTAGGAAGTACAGGTAGGGCAAATGCATTACAGCTGCACCCAGCACAGAGGCCACTTGCAAGCCACTGCATCACACTACCAACATCACATAGCCCAGCGCTGTCCCAGGCTGTGAACACATGCAGCCACTCACAGCCAAAGTCACCCTTCCCAGAATACTCACCCCTAGCTTGCTGCTGATGCTCCTTCAAACGTGCATCCAGCTCAGGCTGTGTCACGGCCAAGATGCAAGCCATCAGTGGTGTCATGCTGCGCCGCGCCAACCTGCCAGTCCGAGGGAGCAGACCCAGCGTCATCTCCGCCACGTTCTTGCTCAGCCGGCAGATGTCATCCCACGTCTTGTGGCAGTGGGTGCTCCATCGGTATGAGACACCCAGAGCCCGCACCTTGCATGCAATGGCCCTCCACACGGCCTTACACTGGTGTACTTTGAGCTGCAGGCATGGGAGACAAGAGGGGGAAAACATCAGTGACACAGTGTTATGTACCAATATCTCTCAGTACAGTGGCATGATACTGACTCATACCAAATCCACAGATATGTCTCACAGAGACAAGAATGCATCTCACATGGTACATCAGCATGGGAGAACAACACGTAAATGCATGCAGGTGTGAGGGTGGACACAGTACCTGCCCATCTCATACACATGCAGGATGCCAGCACATGAAGCCATGTCTAGTCTGCCCACATCTACTGTCCATTGTTAGGTAGAGCAAGACATACATTACATATCAACATATGTTGTGGGTTAGACTCACTGTGTCCAACACTGTGCAGCCCTCAATGTCCTTGCCCTGTGAATAGCTCACTGTGTCATGGAGGTCACATTGAGGGACATGATCTCACAAACCCACACCCTTCTCACAAGGCCTGTCGTGTGCAAGCTACAGGGCTGAGATGGCTCAATGAAGGAGAGTAAAGAAAAAAAGACACATGTAACACTCTGTACATTCAGTGATGTGTCCTTGTCAGTTTGGGCGGTGACTGTGCAAGCCAGGTGGGCTCACACTGAGAAGGACAACAGGGACCCACACTGCCATTCACACAAGCAATCACTGTCCTGACTCCTGCATTACCAACTTGCTGCGTCACTGTATGGCTGACAAGACAATACATGCCCCTCAAATCTTGATGTGCAGGCAGGGAAACGTGTGAAATAGGCTACACACCCCTTCCCCCTGGAGAAAGCGTGCTAGGCAGTGCATGACATAACCCCAAACTCCCAGGCACATACTGCAGCAGCTCAACTTCATGTGTGCCCCCCCTGCACTCTCACTCACACTGTTGAAGACTTACGACGACATTTGGGGCACCATGTAGCCTTGGATACTGTGTGAGCACCTCGTCCACCAGGACCTCCAGCTCCTCGACTGGCCCGGATCTTCTCAGTCCTCGCCATCACTGTGGCCAGGTGACAGCAGCAGCAGCAGTTGGTGTTGAGGGGTGGCAGGCAGCAGTCCCTGGAGACAGCAGCAGGTGGTGTTGAGGGGTGGCAGGCAGCAGTCCCTGGAGACAGCAGCAGCAGGTGAGGGGTCTCAGGCAGCAGTCTCTGGAAGCTGTGGAAATGTGAGGCTCTCTCCCACATATATAGCCCCCTGGGGCAGTTTCAGTGGTTCCAAGCTGCTGCAATTAGTGTGCCAGGTCAGCCTTTTTCAAATGCATCCAATGACCGGCTCCGCGGTGGCGGAGCACGCCTTTCGCAATTTTCAAAATTGCATTAGTCTACCGCGATTGCGGTTCCCATTGGCTGCAAGGGCATAGGCATTGGCGGTGACACACCAGTTGGCAGGGTATGCCCAGACGTGGGTCCCTTGCTCACTTTGCCACTGGATTCAAGCTAGCCTGGCTGATGACGGCTGAATAGCCAGAAACCGGTCCCAGGATGCTTGTTTCCGGTCCAGGGAAGACATGGCTTGGCAGTTCGGGCTGGACTGTTCCCATGAGGCACAGGGTCAGACTGATTTGCATATGGCCATGTCTGAACTGGGGTGGTGGAGTGAGCTAAAGAATGATGATGGATTAAACCCAGATCTGTTGACTGGGGGTGAGTGTTTGATTAGCTCAAACCCTCCGTCCATCATCCCCTTTGGTATCGCTTTGTTCGCCCTAAGTTGGCAGGGTATGCCCAGACGTGGGTCCCTTGCTCACTTTGCCACTGGATTCAAGCTAGCCTGGCTGATGACGGCTGAATAGCCAGAAACCGGACCCAGGATGCTTGTTTCCGGTCCAGGGAAGACATGGCTTGGCAGTTCGGGCTGGACTGTTCCCATGAGGCACAGGGTCAGACTGATTTGCATATGGCCATGTCTGAACTGGGGTGGTGGAGTGAGCTAAAGAATGGTGATGGATTAAACCCAGATCTGTTGACTGGGGGTGAGTGTTTGATTAGCTCAAGCGCTCCGTCCATCATCCCCTTTGGTATCGCTTTGTTCGCCCTAAGTTGGCAGGGTATGCCCAGACGTGGGTCCCTTGCTCACTTTGCCACTGGATTCAAGCTAGCCTGGCTGATGACGGCTGAATAGCCAGAAACCGGTCCCAGGATGCTTGTTTCCGGTCCAGGGAAGACATGGCTTGGCAGTTCGGGCTGGACTGTTCCCATGAGGCACAGGGTCAGACTGATTTGCATATGGCCATGTCTGAACTGGGGTGGTGGAGTGAGCTAAAGAATGATGATGGATTAAACCCAGATCTGTTGACTGGGGGTGAGTGTTTGATTAGCTCAAACGCTCCGTCCATCATCCCCTTTGGTATCGCTTTGTTCGCCCTAAGTTGGCAGGGTATGCCCAGACGTGGGTCCCTTGCTCACTTTGCCACTGGATTCAAGCTAGCCTGGCTGATGACGGCTGAATAGCCAGAAACCGGTCCCAGGATGCTTGTTTCCGGTCCAGGGAAGACATGGCTTGGCAGTTCGGGCTGGACTGTTCCCATGAGGCACAGGGTCAGACTGATTTGCATATGGCCATGTCTGAACTGGGGTGGTGGAGTGAGCTAAAGAATGGTGATGGATTAAACCCAGATCTGTTGACTGGGGGTGAGTGTTTGATTAGCTCAAACGCTCCGTCCATCATCCCCTTTGGTAACACCACAGGGGCCAGGCGGGCGCTACCGCGATGGTGCATCTTTCAATTGCATCCAATGACCGGCCCCGCGGTGGCGGAGCACGCCTTCCGCGATTTTCAAAATTGCATTAGGCTACCGCGATTGCGGTTCCCATTGGCTGCAAGGGCATGGGCTTCGGCGGTGACACACCGCTGGTGGCAGGCGGTAGCTTCCGCGATTTGGGTGCCATACATTGGTGCCTGTGACCGTGATTTGGGTGGCGGAGCATGCCAACCGCCATTTGGCAATACATATATATCTCTCACTACCGCAATTGTGTTCTAGGGATTGGTGGTGACACACCGCTGGTGGCAGGCGGTTGCTTCCGCGATTTGGGTGCCATACATTGGTGCCTGTGACCGTGATTTGGGTGGCGGAGCATGCCAACCGCCATTTGGCAATACATATATATCGCTCACTACCGCGATTGTGTTCTAGGGATTGGTGGTGACACACCGCTGGTGGCAGGCGGTAGCTTCCGCGATTTGGGTGCCATACATTGGTGCCTGTGACCGTGATTTGGGTGGCGGAGCATGCCAACCGCCATTTGGCAATACATATATATCTCTCACTACCGCGATTGTGTTCTAGGGATTGGTGGTGACACATCGCTGGTGGCAGGGGGTAGCTTCCGCGATTTGGGTGCCATACATTGACGTGAGTGATCGTGATTTGGGTGGCGGAGCACTTTGTCAGCACCTATGGACACATCATGCTGTGTCAATGGCCAATGGGCAGTCATCAACAGTGCACAGTGGCCACATGATTAATGGCACATCATTGTGCACACAATGCCAGTGTAACATTTAACACACTGCTGACGACACATGCCATGTTTGTGTATGTCATGTAGTACATTGGCATGTACTCACTCACATGTCACTTGTGATATTGATGGGCATGTACACAGAACAGTGTTGTTATGGACTCTCAAATGTGTACACATGTCAATGTGTGAAAGTGCTGTGAAAATCACAGTGATGTATGTCTTAATGTAGAATGTGCAGATTTGACTGTCTTGTTTTCTTGGATCATGCACACACTTGTTGTTTACGCTCAGCCTGTGGTCATTGTGTTCTCGATGTGTGCCATGTTCAACTTACGCCTGAAGGTGTGTTGGGTACAGCAGCTAGGTATGAGACAGTGGTGTTGCAGTTTTACACATCTGCTGTATGAAATACTTTCAGGCCTGCTCTTGCTAGATGTGGCCATATCCCTATGTGCATTCGCATAGTCAGATGTTGTTTTGGAAGTACTTGCTGTGTGAAAGGGGACAAGTGTTCGAGTAGTGTAGCTGAAGGTGTCCCTACGTGTAAGCTGCTCTGTAACTCAATTGTGATGACAGTCATTGTTGGCGTTGTGTCAGTCAAAACGTAAGATGTTGTACACGTCTCATGGTGTATTGAATTGACATGTGTCCACTTTCATCTCAACTAGGAGGAGACCAAATCTGCATCGTCCCTACACAGTGCTGGCAGACATGGAGGATGAGGAGGTCATCCGGAAATTCCGTCTAGATAGAGCCACCCTACAAAACCTATGTGCTATGTTGGAGCCCCACCTGCAGCCTCGCAGAACATATCCAACAGCTTTCAGCCCAACGTCTAAGGTGAGGGCGGCCCTGCATTTTTTTGCCTCTGGATCATTCCAGCACACGGTGCCCAGCGCAGGTGGGATGTCGCAACCCATGTTCATCATGGTGCTGCGTGATGTCCTGTCCGCCATGATGATATACAAGGACAGGTATATCCATTTCCCCAGGGTGCCTGAATTGGCGGCTGTGGAGGGAGCCTTTTATGCCCTTGGACACATCCCCCATGTTGTTGGGGCCATTGATTGCACCCATGTTGGGCTTGTTCCACCACAGGCACGGGAGCACATGTATAGGAATCGAAAACATTTCCACTCCATAAATGTGCACGTGGTGTGCCAGGCGGACATGATCATCACGCACGTGTGTGCCAAATTTCCAGGCTCAGCCCATGACTAATACATCATGCGGAACAGCATTGTACCACAGCTCATGGCTAATCTGCTTCCTGAGCGTGCATGTATTGTGGGTGAGTACGAAGAGTTCAGTAGCGTGCTGTGTGTGTGACATGCTGTCCTCTGCCACAGTATAATTACAAGGTTTATCTGTGTTTCTCACACCTAGGTGACTCTGCATATCCCAACCGTCCGTGGTTGCTGAGCCCACTGCGGAATCCCAGGACACCAGCTGATGTACGCTACAATGATGCCCATGGGAGGACACGTCGTGTGGTGGAGCGGACTTTTGGTCTCCTGAAGTCACGATTTTGCTGCCTTGACAAGACGGGAGGTTCACTCATGTACTCGCCCAGGAAGGTGTGTCAGATTGCAGTGGCATGCTCCACAACCTAGCCATTCGCAAGGTTATCCCCCTGATCCTGGATGATGATGAGCAGGCAAGGCCTCCACCTGCAAACCAACCCGTGTCCAGTGGAGAGGAGGATGGTGTTGACCTGCGTCAACAGCTCATCAAACGGTACTTCACTTGAAGGTGAGGGACAATGTACAACGGACCCATTGTCTGATGATGTTGCTGTTGTTGTGAAGGTGTATGTGAGCTTTGTGACTGCAGCCGGTTGTTGACTCAGTGGTGGCTGACAATGTTTATGGGACAGGGTAATTTTGAACATCTACAGGATGTGTATGTTGGCACTTGTTGCTCATTGTGATGTGTGCATGTTGTATTAGCTTTATGGTATGTGTTGTGTGATGTCTGTGATGCCACACCCAGACTAGTGAATCTTGTTCTGTTGTGTTTTCCTAGGTCACTTCAGCCTCTCCTTGCCTACATACATTCCATACTCGTGGTACATTTTAATCATGGTGATGACTGCACATTCTGGAATAAAGACGGAGCAGAAACAACATGTGTGTGAGGTGTATTTATTTACAATGGTGACATATGAGGGGGGTGAACATTTACATTGAGGTGATTAGTGAAGCAGTGAGTTGACAGTTATGGTACATGAGAGAATCGAGTTGTCACCACATTGATGTGGTGACCCAGTCCAACAGACAGATGCCATTCACAAGGCAGTGTGGGGAAGGACAGTCCAAATAGTCAATGCAGTAGTGCAGAGTGTTGCCATCATGGCTGGCTGCGTGACTGACGTTTGGCAGGTGCTTTGCCACGGGATACTCCCAGGGATTTCTTGGGACGGCCCCTTCGTCGCTTGGCAGGGGGGGCCTCTGCTGTAGGGCCTGTGGGGTCTGAGGACTCACCCCTCTCTGTGGCCGCAGGGGAGGATGTTGAACTGTCATCCTGCAGCCCAGCAGGGGAGGTGGAGGTGTTGTTTGTGGCGCAGGCCTGTCCCTCATTGCCGCCACTATCTGGCCCAGGAGGTCCATAATTTGTCCCATGCGGGTGTCCATGGACCTCTTCAGCCGGAGGAGCTCACGGGAATCTTCTTCTGACCGGCCGTTCGTCCCTGGGCCCGTTCATATGCCCCAAGGACTCTGTTTATGCTGTCCAGGGCTTCAATACCAGGCTCTGGTTGTCTGCGTGACCCTGCCACTCCCACCTGCCCTGCTGCCACAGACCTGTTGCATCACCACTGTAGGCACCCGCATCCTCTCCCTGCCCTCCTCAGTTGGTGGTGTGGGGTGGTCATCTTCTGGGACAGGGAGGGTGTTGCAGGCAGCACTGGTGGTGGTGGTGGTGTAGGACGCACAGGCCGTAACAGCAGTGGTCTGCCTAGCTGTTGGTGTTGCTGCAGATGTGGTGGGGGGGACGATGGGGTCCTGGGACCGGTTGCGCCCTGGCACACCAGATGGGCCGGGTCCGAGCTCCTCGTCCTCTGAATACCGGGAGTCAACATCCGAGAGTCCATGTTCCGAGGGGGGGGGGGGGTGGGAGGGAGACTGGCTCTGCAGGTTGCTGGTGTTGTCCTCTGCAGTCAGTTCTTGGTCACCTGTGGGACAGATGGGAAATGGTCATTGTAGTGCACCCCTCAAGCTTTGTGTTAGCTGTGTATTATTCACTGTTTGTACACCATACAGTTGACTAGTCATCACATTGTTTGTATGCGCACTACTGTGCCTCCTGAGATGATGTTGAGGTACATGCATTAGTTGTCCATGGTGTGAGGTGTCACAACATACCATGTGCCACGTGCATGTTTTGTGATTACAGGGACATGTTGCCATCTGGGGACTATCGCAACAAAGCATTTCTGTGACGCCTCTTTGTTGATCACTCTGCCCTGGCAGACGTTACATCTGAGCATGGACTGGCCATTGTCATCTCATGCATACCTTTGTAATGTCATGTGCAAATCTGAATTTGTACCGACAACCATGCTTTCTTTGTTTACATATGGTCCTTGCTGCTCTGGCCACATGGCACTTACACATGGCATTCAGTGCTGTGCATGATTGTGCACAGACTTTCTTCTACATGTGAATTGGTGTGTCACACTTTGGTTGCTGTGACAGTTACATTTGCTTAGCTGTCTGCACACTTTGAGTGGCAATAGGATCTGTGTGCATTTTTGTATGATGAGAGGGCTGGTGTTGTCATATGGCACCATGCTTTTTGGGAGGAATGGCTGGGTGCATGTACTGGCTACTTACCTGTTCTGTTTTCACATTCGTATTGGATCTGTGTCACATCTATGTGTGTGTGTGTGTTGGAGGCTTCCATCTTGCTCAGGGGTGGGACAAGAGGACATAATATGTCTACCTACCTGTTAGTTTGAAGTGGACAGTGCAATGACTGACACATGCATCTGGGTGGGAGGGAGTGCTCCATCTTGATGAGCTGGGGAACAAGGGGGCATGGTGGGAGTAGTACTGCAGTCTTCCCATCCACAAACCCCCCTCCCTGTTAAGATGGCTACCTACCTGTTAGTTTGTTTGTAGTGAGACAATGGCTTCCAAATGCTTCTGGGTGTGGAGTGCTCCATCCTGCTCAGGGGTGGGACAGGGGGCATGGTGGGAGTTGTCGTGCAGGCCTCCCACCCCCAAACAGCCCTCCCTGTTAAGATGGCTACCTACCTGTTAGTTTGTTTGTAGTGAGACAATGGCTTCCAAATGCTTCTGGGTGTGGAGTGCTCCATCCTGCTCAGGGGTGGGACAGGGGGCATGGTGGGAGTTGTTGTGCAGGCCTCCCACCCCCAAACAGCCCTCCCTGTTAAGATGGCTACCTACCTGTTAGTTTGTTTGTAGTGAGACAATGGCTTCCAAATCCTTCTGGGTGTGGAGTGCTCCATCCTGCTCAGGGGTGGGACAGGAGGCATGGTGGGGGTTGTTGTGCAGGCCTCCCACCCCCAAACAGCCCTCCCTGTTAAGATGGCTACCTACCTGTTAGTTTGTTTGTAGTGAGACAATGGCTTCCAAATGCTTCTGGGCGTGGAGTGCTCCATCCTGCTCAGGGGTACGACAGGGGGCATGGTGGGAGTTGTAGTGCTATTTGCCTGGGCACATACAACCCTGTAAATGTTGGCTACCTTTTGGGGTGATTCAGATGTAGTGGATGTTACATCAGTGGGACATGTGTTGGATATTGTGGTGCATATGGATATACTTGTGCCTCTGAGATGTAGCTTTGTAGTTGTGCTGGACAGTACATTGCTGTGTAATGGTCTACATTTGTTTGTACTTATCAGCCTCCACTCCCCTGGGTATTCCTGTGAGACTCTCTGGATGCAGTATGGCAAGCACCTTCTCTTCCCATGCAGTGAATGTTCTTGGTGTAATGGGAGGGCCACCGCCAGTCCTCTGAGCCAGCTCATGGTTCTTGCTCCTCTTCTTTTTGACAACACTCTTCAGGTCATGCCACTGCTTGATGATTTCCTGTCTGTTGCGTGGGATGGTCCCTACTGCATTGACCTTATCGACTATCCTTGCCCACATTTGATTTCTTCTAGCTAATGGTGTCTGTTGGACCAGGTTACCAAACAGTTGTGGTTCAACTCTGACTATCTCATCTACCATGACTGTCAACTCACTCTCTGTGAATTTTGGCATTTTCTGTGGTGCCATGGTGTGTGATGTGCTAAGGGGTTTGAGGTGCAGGTGTGTAAGTGGTGGGGGTGGGGGTGATGTGTATGGTGTGTGATGTGCAGAGGGGTTAGAGGTGCAGGTGTGGAAGTGGTGGTGGTGCTGTGTGTGGTGTGAGTAGTGATGGTGTGCAGATTTGCCTCTCCTTTGTGCTCTGGTGTTGGGCCCTTCAGTTGTGGAGTATTGCAAAGGATTGTGGTCCGGAAGGGGCTGGTTTTATACTCAGCTATGTGGGTGTGTCCAAATGGGGTATTGCTGTCAGGTGTGTTGTCCTGGGATTTGGATTTTTGTAGTTGCCATGTGGTTGTGTCATTGGGGTGTGCTATGTGTTTTTGGGTGCATGGCTAGTTTGCTGTGTGCACTTTGTGGCCTTGTTGTGAGTTTTTTCGGCCGACCGCCATATTTGTCACGGAGCGTCCGCAGCGATGGCTATGCTGCAGTTCTTCCGGCGGCTCTCCCATTCATCACTGTTGGCGTTTTCGGCGGTTGGATACAGCGGAACGTACCGCGGTCACATCGGGGATGTCCTAATGTTCCGTGCGGTGTCTCTGCTGTCCTGGCGGCGGTTTGGTTTTTTTCCTCCGAGAATCCGACCGCCGTGGACGGGTTTTTGCCTTCTTTGCCCGCTATGGGCGGTTTTTAGGTGGCTCTTTTGGCCGCAGTCGTTTTTTTTTGGCGGGACATCCTAATCTGGCCGCCGGTTTTGCCGCGGTACCGGCGGGCGGTTGTTTTCCGCTACCATGGCGGTCGGGGTGGTTTTCCGACTGCCATCCTAATAGACCCCATAGTTAGAATTATTAGAAAATGTTTAAAATAATAAATAATAAATATAATGTTAAAAACAATTAAACATACATATGTATAAAATATAATATATAAATTTACTTAATATTTATAAATAATTATTATAATAAATTATAAAATGTTAGAAACATACTAAAAATTATAAATACATATATATATATATGTATATATATATATATATATATACACATATACATAGTAAAATAAAATATAAAATAAAATATATATATAATAATTTGAAAAATTAAAATATAATCTTTTACAATTACATTTGACACTACATTAACAGCAACAGTAGGGAAAATGTTGGATAGCGGAGGGGATAAAATTTCTATTCCCACTCCAAGGAGTGCAACAGTAGGGAAAGTGTTGGATAGCGGAGGGGAATAATTTACTATTCCCACTCCAGGGAGTGCAACAGTAAGGAAAGTGATGGATAGCGTAGGGGTAAATATTACTATTCCCACTTCAGAGATAGCAACAGTAGGGAAAGTGTTGGATAGCAGAGTGGATAAAATTACTATTCCCACTCCAGCAAATGCTACAGTAGGGAAAGTGTTGGATAGCAAAGGGGAATAATTTACTATTCCCACTCCAGGAAGTGCAACAGTAAGGAAAGTGTAGGATAGTGGAGGGGAATAATTTACTATTCCCACTCCAAGGAGTGCAACAGTAGAGAAAGTGTTGGATAGCGGAAGGGTAACAATTACTATTCCCACTCCAGCGAGTGCAACAGTAGGGAAAGTTCTGGATATCGAAGGGGAATAATTTACTATTCCCACTCCAGTGAGTGCAACAGTAGTAAAAGTGTTGGATAGCAGAGGGGATAAAATTACTATTCCCACTCCAGCAAGTGCAACAGTAGGGAAAGTGTTGGATAGCGTAGGGGTAAACATTACTATTCCCACTCCAGCAATAGCAACAGTAGGGAAAGTGTTGGATAGCGGAAAGGAATAATTTACTATTCCCACTCCAGCAAATGCAACAGTAGGGAAAGTGTTGGATTGCATAGGTGAATAATTTACTACTCCCACTCAAGCAAAATAATTCAAATTAATTATCAAACAATTAATTAAACCTTTTTTAACTCCCACCATATTCCCCTATAAATGACACCACCAATATTGTAAAACCTAACACTATTAACATAATTAATTAATTAATTAAAATTAACAAGCAATTTAAAAGCAATCAATAATAAATTAATTCACACTATTAACACTATAAAACAACTTAAAATAAATATTATAATAAAAAATTTAATAAAATATATTATAATTAAATTACTTCCCAGCCTACTCCCCCATCAACCCACAACCCACTCTTAATAAAATAACACAAATAACATTATTAATAATTAATTAATAATTATTAATAACAAATTAATAAATAATTAACAATAAATTATTTATCACAATTAACAGTATACAATTTTAAATACTTAAATATCAAATAATTAAAAATATAAATTAATTACTAATTATTAAAATACTTCCCACCCTACTCCCCAATAAACCCACAACCGCTCCTAAAAAAATAACGCAATTAAGATATTTACTAATTAATTATTAATAATTAACAACCAATTAATAACTAATTAATAATACATTATTTACCACAATTAACAATATAAAATATTAAATACATAGATATTAATTAATTAAAAATATGTATTAATAAATTATAATTAAATTACTTCCCACCCTATTCCCCTATAAACCCACAACCCGCTCCTAAACAAATTACACAATTAAGATATTTACCAAATAATTATTAATAATTAACCAATTAATAGCTACTTAATAATAAATTACCACAATTAACAATATAAAATATTAAATACATAAATATTAATTAATCAAATGTATTTATTAATTAATTATAATTAAATTACTTCCCATCCTATTCCCCTATAAACCCACAACCCACTACGAAACAAAAACGCAAAAATTAATTAAAATAAGTTAATAACATAAAAATTATTATTACATTTATTATAATTAAATTACTTCCCACCCTATTCCCCTATAAACCCACAACCCGCTACAGAACTAAAACGCAAAATTTACTTTAAAAAAAATTATTAACTTCTAAAAATTTAACACATATATTAAAAAACAAATGCAATACTTACACAAAAAAATAGAACACATACATATAAAATACACACTAAAATACATAACACTAAATAAAACAACGATATTTTTAAAAACGATATTACTTACCTTCAACTTGATATTCTTGACAACGATATTCTGACTGTCGATATTTTTGTAGTCCGAGATTTTGGACTCGTAATTACTGCTACTCGATATTTCCAACTCGATATTATGTCTGTTCACCACGAGGGATACTGGCCACAAACTTGGTGAGAGGACATGGCAGGCCTCAAGGGATGTGAAGAACCACCACCTGTGTTGATGAGCCTTTCAGAGTCTGTGGGAGCCCAGGATCAGCAGACCAGTCAGCGTAGTTGCAGTGCCTGCAGATGCAGGGAAGTGACTCCTTCACTTCAAGGGAGATTCCTTCAGGTGTCTTGGATGTCCACAGGCCTTGCAAGGTTCCTGTATGGAGCACAGGCATGGACGTTGCAGCAGACGAGCAGGAGCAGCAGGAGTCGTCCCAGTTGCAGTCTTGATGTCCAGCGAAGTCCAGAATGCCCAGACGGTCGAAGATGAAGTGGTGTCTTGAAATTAATCTTGTCCCACAACAAATCTAGGGGCCCGCCTACACGTATGCCCTTAAGTACCCTAAGGAAAGGGTTGGGATGATTCAAGGTTCCCTCCCAGGGGAGGGGTCGGACAGTGGGGAGGATACTCCCATGTCCTTTATCCAGTTTCGCACCAGAGCGGGAGCCAACGGCCCTGAGCTGGTTTGAACTGGACTATGCAAGGAGGGCACCAAATGTGCCCTAAAGGAGACTGAGTGGTGCTGGCCAGCGACCCCACCCTGTCCCAATACACTAAATCCTGTCTGGGAGGTGATCACTTCTCCCTGTGACAGGATACCTATTGTTCTGTCTTCCCCTGCTCGAGCCTGGCTCAGCAGCAGGAGGGCAGAATCATGTCTCTGGTCAGCAGCATTCATGTTGTGCTGTCCAGGTCTGGAACACTGGTACTGGGAGCACTGAGGGCCTCCCGGAGGAGCTTTACAGTGCATGGAATCTTATCATTTACGGTGTGGGGGTAAGATTCCAATATGTTTGATACCAAACATGGCAGGGTTCGTTACAGCCAGTTTATAGATGTCATCGCGTAATGAGGCATGGCCACTCTATGTATCGTAATGGCTGATGCTCTTACAACCCAGGAGAATGGACTCCGAAGGTTGTAGGGGTGTCCTGCTCATGCAGGGGCACCCTCACACTTAGAATCGAGCACCCTGCCTTCAGGATTGAAAGGCTTGCATTAGGTTTGACTTAAAGAGTTAAGTGCAGTGACCTTAGATATAGGGAAACTATATTTTTTGTAAGTGGTGCTAGCACCAGCTTACACATGCTGCCATGGCAGGCCTGTAGTTACAGTTTGAGTGGTCTCCCATGGGTGGCATAATACATGCTTCAGCCAATGGGGGACCCCTGGTGTACCTATGCCCTGGGTACCTTAGTACCATATAGTAGGGACTGATAAGGTCACACCAGTATCCAATCTGGGATGTACCGAAGTTCTTACCATAACCAATTTAGGGGAGAAAGCACAGAGACTGGGGTCCTGATTAGCAGGATCCCAGTCAGACTAGTCAGAAACAGCAGAGGCACCAGGCAAAAAGTCAGGGTAACCATAATGGCAGATCCTACTTTCCTACGGTAGCCAATGGGCTGCCTACTTCTAGGGTCACTACGCCCCCTATATGACCACTTCCTGTGGGAAGTGTGCATAACCCTGTCCCAGAGTTCCTAAGTTTGACATCACCAAGATGGCCAACTCTGAAAAGTCGTATCTACTTCAGGTAGCCCACCTTAGGGGTGGCACTATCCTGTGGATGGACACGCCTACCTGACTAACTAATTTTTCCATCTGTTGAGGTGCCAAAGGGCTCTGGAGAAAAGGGGTTGGCTTTCTCTCCTGTGAGGGAAGCTGGATTTGCATACCAAAGGCAGTGGGCTCTTTGAAGCTCCCCTGCCTGGGAATGCTAATCGGCAGGTCATCCTATGGAAGAGGGTGTAAACACCCTCTGCCCGAGCAGGCTTTGTTTCTGGCCTTCTGAGAGCAAAGGCCCTTACCCTTGGGGTCAGAAACTTGTCTCTGGTGGCAGACTGGTGAAAACCTGTCACTCAGCACACCAGTAGCTGGTAGGGTTTCAGGGGGCACCTCTAAGATGCCCTCTGGGTGCATGTATTAATAAATCCATCACTGGCATCAGTGTGGGTATATTAATATGAAATGTTTGATACCAAACATTCCTATTTTTAGTAAAGCCATCATATAGTTGGAAACCTCGTTTTTTACCAGTGTCCATCATGTGTATTTAAAATGGCTTCCCTGTTCACTTGTACTGGCAGTAATTGAACTGGCCATCACAGGGTCATGTCTGCTCATGCAGATATGTCTACACATGTAATACAATGCACCCTGCCTTAAGGCTGAAAGGCCTGCTGTAGGGGTGACTTACTTACAAATATTACATGCAGTGTTAGGGAACATGGCACACAAGTGTGTGACCTGTCATGTTTTCACTTTTTAGAGCACCTTCTCATGCAGCCTGCAGTGACAGTCTGTATGAGTTTGGTGTTGGGTCCCTTAGAGTGACGCAAGATATGCTGCAGCTTTTAGGGGCCCTCTTTAGTGTCTTAAATTCTATCTCTATCGTACTAAACAACTCCGAAAAACTGATCAGCTGTTGGTCTCTTACAGACTTTTTCATCAAGGTACAGCAGTCACAAAAGCAACCATTGCAAGATGGATTTCTGCCACCTCCAGCTCTTAGAGACCTTCTTTAGTACCCATACCCTAGGTACAAGAGGTACCACTTACTAGGGACTTACAGAGGTGCTAAAGGCCTGGTCACTTGGGAACTAAGTGACCAGTTGTCTTGTTTTGGGGAAGGAACACTGGGACTGAGGACCTGGTTAGTAGGAACCCAGTGCACTTCAGTCAAAGTTGCATCAATTACTAGGCAAAAAGTGGGAGGACTACTGCAACAAAAACCCAGTTTCCTACAAAAGGGAGCCTCTCTGAGCTCTGCTCAGTTATTCAGCTTATGTCCAGATTTGGTTTTTCCAGTTTACTTCTACTGTTTCACTTTTCTACACCTGGCAATCCCATGTCACAATCCTTGAAGAAAGGACTCTTTAGACCTTGTGGGAAAGAAGAGGCTGCCTTCATCCTGGTCCACTAGGTAAAGTACTGTAAGATCTGTAGAATATTTTCTTCTAATACTCTTAAAGATAGAGAGGGAAGGCTGATATTATCGCTCCAGAAATGTAAGGCTAAAACAACTGTTGTTTCTGAGAGAGAGGACAGTGAGGATTCTGTTATTTTACAAGAGAAGTCAAGGAGAAGGGAGAGGTCACGCCAAGGGTCACCAAAGGTGCACAAAAAAGCCTTAAAAAAGACACACCATCAATCTTCAAAAGGCACCTCTCATGGAAAAAAGGAAAAAATGTCCTCAGAGGTCACTAGATCGAAGCCTTCGACTCTTTCTACAGCCTTGGCGTTACACCCTGGCAAATCCTCTTCAGAGCCAGTCATGACAAAATCAAATCTGTCAGTGTAAATCACATTGAAGAAGGTACTGCTGTCAAAAACATAATCGACGACAGTGACAATGACGTCAGCAACAACGTCGACTAACTCAGCCACGTCGACGACCACCTTGCCAACACCACCGACGAAGACTTCGTCGGTGAGACCGTCGACGGCGAGACCATCATCAACGACAACGAAACCTCCGATGAAGAAACCACCCATGTTATGCTTCACACCAGAACTGACGACGACCTCATCGACGATACCGTCGATGACACCGTCAATGACGGAAAAACCAACACAGGACATTTTTCACCCAGAACATACCTCAACTAGAAAGTTGTCCCCCTTGCCACCAAACCATTTATTGGATGTAGAGGAGTCTAACGAAGATGATGGACATTTTGGTACAGCTCATTGTGCCTCAGAGCTTAATGTCAAGTACCAGGACGAAGAGGATGAAGGGGGCTATTATGAACAAGTATATAAAAGATACCAATATAGAGAAGTCAAGGCAATATGTGGAGCAATTTCACAATTTCGTTCCTCCACCACCGCTTGAGGCCATGATTTAGGTTCCCATAGCCCTGGTACAAGATCTACAGGGCATGTTGCAGGACTCTTATAAACGGTTTCGCCTGCAGGGCCAACATTGTCACCTGTCGCCCGAACCTATGCCACCACCTGCCACTCTGAGAATAACCCTTGTATCAAATATTACCATGCCTCCTCGAGAGGACCCATCTTCCTCAGATGATGATAGAGAGGAGGGTGAAATTCATGATACTCAATCTCTGGCCAATGAATGGGACAATTACCTCATCCCAATACTTTCCCCCGCAGCACCAGAACTGGTGGATTCCCCACCAGATGATATCAGTGGTTTCCATACCCTTATGGAGAGAGCAGTCAGGCGTTTACAGCTTCTAATCACAGTAAAACAATCAGATTGTAGACTCTATGATTTTAAAGAACAATCCAGGAAAACTGTTTGATCAATCCCTATCGTAGATTATATATGGGAGGAAGGAATTAAAATTATGAAAACTCCTGCCACAGTCACAGCGGTTCTACAAAGAATCGATAAGAAGTACAAAGCTCCTAAAGACTCTCTGGCATGTCTTGTTGGATGTCTGATACCGGACTCTGTCATTACACAGGCTGCCTTGCGCTGCTTAAAGTACCCTTCCACGCCAATTTCGACGCCACCTGACTAGGAAGGCAGACAACTTGACAACATTGGCAAGCGGTTCTCAACTATGTCGAGCACGAAGGTAAGTCGGGTGAATTTGCTTGCATTCTTTGCCAGATATGACCTCCAGATGTGGTCAGGCATTGCCACATTTTATGATTTCCTGCCGGGAGACAAGAAAGCAGAAGCAAAGATTTTTCACGCGGTAGAAAGATCTGCGTTGGAAATCATAGGTTGTGCTATGGACATAGCTTCAATAGGATTCCATCAGCTCGCAGGATCAGCGGTCCTCAGACGCCAAGGTTGGTTAAAGGCCACAACACTTCGTCCTGTGGTACAAACTATGATTTTAGATATGCCATATGATGACGACACTTTGTTTGACAAGCACATCTTATAGCTGATGACACCTTGCACGCAATCAAGGCTGACACTGACATCTATGGGCACCTTGCAGTTCCGCTAAACACCTTTTAGAGGGGCCTGCGGAAGAGGTACTTATTCATATCGAGGAGGATACCAGAGGTATCAGTCATACCAACCTTTTCAGCAGCCTTTTCGGTGTGCCTACCAGCAGCACCTACCATATTGGGCACCTCCAGTGACAGCTTACTCCAAGCAACCACCAAGATGGAAGCAGACAGCACCAGCAAGAGACACTGGCAGGAAGCAGTGATGATAATATAGTGCCAGTTACGCCACCTACAGCACACCATCCTGTGGGAGCAAGAATGTCAAAATATTCCCAGCAATGGCGGAAGATTACAACGGACACATGGGTCCTGGACCTCATCACATATGTCCATACTTTGGAATTCACCCAAATGCTGCCTACCACTCCACTAAAATGAGTGCCTCCATCTCATCTTCATCTTCTCCGGAAGGAAGCACTCTCTATGCTAAGCAAGGGTGCCATAGAAAGGTTCCCACGCTCTCAAAAAGGAATGGGCTTCTATCCTCATTTTTTTCCTGGTCATGAAGAAATCAGGAGAATGGCGCCCCATTCTGGACCTCAGGAAATTGAACAAGTACCTGAAAAAGAATCTTTCGCATGATCATTCTTCAAGAAATCCTACACCTCCTCAATCCGGGAGATTTTATGACAAGCCTAGATTTGCAAGATGCCTATTTCCATATCCCTATCCATCCAAAGCATCAAAGATTTCTCAGATTCACGGTAGCCGGCGCACAGTACTAATTCAAAGTACTCCCAATTGGCCTCAGATCCGCTCCCAGGATTTTTTCTAAGTGTCTCACCCCAGTGGCAGCCTACTTAAGACAAAAAGGCCTTCAGGTTTTCCGTATCTTGACGACTGGCTCATAAAAGCGCCATCTGCTCGTCAAGCGTCAAATGCTACAATAACCTGTCTGCAGACGTTCGAATCTTTGGGCCTAACAATCAATTACCAAAAGTCTCTCTTTCGTCCCTCGAGGAGGGTAAATTTCCTAGGAGCGATCCTGGATACATTGCAAGACAAGGCATTCTTGTCACAAGAAAGATAAAAGCAACTCATGACGTTGGCCCAGAATTTATCAAAAAGAAAGTCTGTTTCTGTTCGCCTTCTCAAATCACGTCTCGCCATGATGTCATCGACAATTTTACTAGTACCTTGTGCCCGCCTATAGACGAGGCCTTTAGATGCACAATAGGTGCACGCAAACGGTTCATTCGACAATGTCATCAAACTCATGCCATTCATGCGAACAACTCTTACTTTGTGGATAAACTCCAACAATCTCGCTTCAGAGCTCACGTTGTCCCAGATTCCCGAATATGTCATTACAACGGATGCTTCTCTAGAAGGTTGGGGGAGTCCCGTTTGCAGGATCTACAAATAAATGGGAAATGTACCCTGGCTCAATCAAAGATGCACATAAACTGCCTGGAACTCGGAGCAATTTCACTTGCCCTCCAAGGTTTCGTGCCAAAAATAAAAGGATCTTAAGTGTTGATAGGAACGGACAATACAACCAGTATACACTAACTGAACATACAAGGCGGCACAGCTGTCACGTCCACGCCACACTGGTTATGGGGGGTGAGGGGTGTACAGTCCCGTACTTAGAGCGGGTAGTCAAGCTATTGAAGCCGGTGTGGGTGGATTCGAGACTTTCTGCCAGAACCAGGTAGTGAAAGGTTCCCAGATGTCTTTGGGATGGGATTAAGGAGGCCTAAGGCCCCAATAGTGATATCCTGTATCTATACTTTGATAGCAGGGGCGGGTTTCCTGCCCAATGAATCGGTACTGTGTGTTTGGCCAGCATGAGCAGCATGGCAATGCGATGTCTGTTTGTAGCAGGTACATATTTGACTTAACCCAACAATCCCAGCAGTGGAGAATGAGGGATTTTGTAACCTGTAATCAATTGGATATGGGCTATCACCGCTCCCCAAAAGGAAGCCACAGCAGTGCATTGCCATGCAAGGTGCAGAAAAGAAGCTTATGGTATGTTACATTACAAGCAACGTGAATCAGAGACCAGACCAATTCTTCACAATTGTTGAGGGGTTCCGTAGATACGATGCAAGAACTTGAAGTGGATTAAATGCAATCCATAGTTTGAGGAGAGAAATGTCAGTTGTCCACAGCAATAGGCCCATTGTGCTTCGATGATGGGCAGGTTCGTGTAAGATACCCACAGCAACGTGGCTCCGGGAGTAATGATTGGTGAAAAGCTTTGCATGTTGTTGTAAAGGCATGTTATGAGTTTACAAGGAGAGGAGGATGTGAGTATATGTTCCAGCGCTAGGGGAGGGATAGGGGTGGGGCGGGAAAGGTATCATGCAATGTGCGGCATGTGGCCTTCAGTTGATAGTATAGGAGAGTGTCAAGGGGTGTTGGGGGTGGTGATATGTCAGACATGAAAGGTGTGGAAAAAATTATTGTCTGGGCAAAGGTCAGAAAATGTGCAAAGTTTGTATTTGTGTGCACATAGGGCCACCCCTTTGTCCATAAGTGGGGGCAACTGGGGATTATTAATCAGCGGTATAGAAGGGGCATAGAGAAACAGCAGTTTGGCTCGTTTGTGGAGTCCCTCCCATGCCCAACGGACACATTCAACAGTGTTAATTTCTTTTCTGGGAGCATTGTAGGGACTGTAATGGGCCGTTGTTAATGGGTAGGGGGCTGCTCGATCTGCTTCGATAGCTACATGTGGTTGGAAAGGAGTAGGTTACAGCCAGTTGTGTAAATGTTGGGCTTGGGCGCAGAAAGCATACAGTGTTATGTCTGGTGCTCCCAGACCGCCCTGTGCAAGCAGTAATGTCAGTAGATCCCATGATACTCTTGGTTGCCTACCCACCCATACTAATGTAATCAAATGGGATTTTAAGCGAGAGAAGAATTTAGCCGTGAGTAGGAGAGGCATATTAGTGAAGAGACGCAAAAACTTGATAAGAATTATCAGCTTTGCAATTGCAATGCGACCTGTCAGGGACAAGGCCAATTTGGACCATATAGGTATTCTGTCTTCCAACGAACACATGGCACGACCGTAGTTGGATCTCCATATCTCGTCCGTATCGCGGCTGAGCCAAATACACAAGTAGCGGACTGGATCAGTGGCCCATTTGTAAAGGATATTCGGTCAGGAAATATACTGTGCGATCTGTTAGAGGAAATAGTACGGATTTGGCCCAATTAATTAGTATGCGAGAGTAGCCTCCGAAGTGGATCACCTCTTGCGTCAAGGGAGCCAGGTTTTCTCCAGGGTCGCAATCATAGAGAGTAAGATCGTCCATGTAAATGGAGACCACAAGACCCCTGGATGGTAATCGAAGTCCTCTGTTTGCGTGATGTTGACGTAACCACGCCGCCATGTCACGGGTAATAGGAATGGGGTCTGATATCTGTCCATTTAAGCACACATGCGCCGTCTGGAGAGTGTACAGAAGTTGCACTAGTTTAATGAAGCCTGGGCTAATCCCAAGCTGAGAAAAAAAGAGGAAAAAGTAATGACCATTCTAACAAGTCGAATGCCTTTGTTGCGGCAAGCAGAGCGGCCACCGCTGGAACCCGAGAATCAAATGATGCTTTACAATGAAGATCGTGCGGCGGTTGTGAGCAGTCGAGCAGCCGGGGATAAAGCCGGATTGATCCGGTTAAACAATCAATGGCAAAAGCAGCTGGAGCCTGTTGGCGAGAAGCTTGGCAAAGATTTTGTTGTCTACATTTATTAGAGATAGGGGTTGATAAGAATCACAAAGGTTAGCAGGCTTTCCGGGTTTAAGAAGTGAGATAATCATCGCCTCTCTCAGGGAGGGTGGTAATGTACCAGTCTTCAACGAGTCCTCAAACACGGCTAATAAGTGTGGAGCTAGCTTTGAGGCATATTCTTTATAAAAGGAAGTAGTGAGCCAGTTAAGGCCAGGTGCCTGGAAGGCTCCTGATTACTTGTTCAATTTCCTTAATTGTAACCGGAGGGTCTAGATAAGCTCTATGTGCATGATCGAGCCAAAGCAACTGAATGGAGTCAGAATAATAGGATAGTGCAGCTGGGCCTAAGGTAGGGGTCGCGGAGTATAATCTGGTGTAAAATGAGGTCATGACCTCAAATAATTCAGTTGCAGAAGATGCAGATTGGTCCGCAGTATTGAGGAGCTCAGTGACATAGGTGGAGGTTCGAGGAGTGCATAGAATACCAGCAAGTGTCCTGCTCGGGCGATCACCTTCACCATAACTTCTGGCTTGGGCATGACGGTGTAGAAATTGAGTTTCGCGGCTGGCATCCCCTTGGAATTCTGAAAGTTTACCCTGGATGTGTGCTAGAACAGCACTGTCGTTAGACTGAAAATATTGCTGTTCTAAATCTCGAATGTCACCCTCGAGTCTGGTTAGAGTGTTGCGTATAGCCTTCAGGACCCCAGA
Organism: Calotriton arnoldi; assembly: GCA_963921515.1. Classification (NCBI taxonomy): domain Eukaryota; kingdom Metazoa; phylum Chordata; class Amphibia; order Caudata; family Salamandridae; genus Calotriton; species Calotriton arnoldi. The sequence goes on from CAWUFW010000415.1 coordinate 968,837, forward strand.
TTGTTTGGCTATGCAGGCCCCCCATATTACCACCTTAAATGATGCCTCCCAGAGTGTGGATGGGGAGTGAACTGAGCCAGTGTTGAGTGTAAAATTTCCTAATGTAGCATTACGTATTTCCTCACGGAATGCCACATCAAGTAAAGCTCCCGTTGGTAATTGCCAAGTAAAGGCGGGAGGTGGTGCCAAAGGAATTCGGAGCTGTAGCATAACTGTTGTGCGGTCTGAAAGGGTGCGAGGCATGTGACATATCGAGGAGGTCCTTGTTTGGATATCTCTACACACTAGCCAAAAGTTGAGTCTGTACCAGGCATTATGGGAGGACGAGATGTAGGTACCCTTGCGTTGGAGGGGATGCGCCTGTCTCCACACTTCTAATAGCCGGCTATCTTGCACTATCTTGTTGGGCGTCACCTTGCCACAAGGGTGTAAGCTTTTTGATACCCCAAAACGATCCAATTGATAGTCCATTATAGCGTTAAAGTTCCCACCCCATATAAGAGCACGCTGGCCTAGACTGGAAATGTTTGCTCATAGCGCTGTCAGGATCATCACTATTGGGTCCATACACCGCCGCCAGCATGACCGGTCGCCCATGCAGGGCTCCCGCAAGCACAATATATCGCCCCTCGGGGTCTATGAATGAGTTGGACACCTGCAATGGTAAATCCTTAAGCAAAAGAACAGCAACACACTGCACATAATTGGAATATGTGGAAGAGTATAGGTCCACCCCACTAGCGGGCACGCTGACCTGGGATGATGGTCCCGGTAGATGTGTTTTTTGTAAAAAAAAAAAACAACCAAATGTCTGTTTTATGCCTATGTAGGTACGCATGGACTCAATGCGATTTTCTATAATCATTGAGACTGCGTATATTCCAAGTAATACGGGAAACAGTGGTCATATTAACCGCATGTGAACATCAAATATGAGGGCTTATGGCATTGAAGAACATTGCGCCAGCAATTGACAGTGAAGGAAGGTAGCGAGGTGGAAGTGTGGCAAGACAATATAGAAATACAGACATCAAACAGGGTGCAATAACACAACAATGTAGTGTAGTTCCTATTTCCCTAATACGCTCTGCGCATTGGAATAATATACCCTATAGATTAGACATAGGACTGAGGTCAGTATGTCCCTATCGAGTATATTAAACTTAATTACTTTGTGCCAGCTAACTCAGAGGCCACTAGAAACTCCTTGTAAACAAGAAGGGAGTAGTTTCTGGCAACCGCATAAACATGACAACTTTGTTTCCCTTTAGAATCGGAACACTCTCAGAATCGTGGAAACAATAGATAACAGTTTCACTCAGCTAATCGTGCATGCTTAGTTTCTTCAGAGTTACACAGAAAGAATAGACGGGCGTTTCAATAAAAAGGATTTATTGAACAGTCTTGTTTCTCGTGTAAGAGATATGAGCTGTTATGATCACGACAGTATGCAAGATATATAATGTACAGCGTAAGCAGTAGAAAGAAATAATACTGCGCTAGCATTATCTTTTAGCTATAATACATATATTCACATACATAAATAACATAGGCTAAAAATGCGAGTACTCATACGATGCTTCTCTAAGCTAGTTCTACCCCAGTGTACCTAACCTGGTGTAGGGCAAGGTAAGAAGTAGGTGAAGTATTCTATAGTATGGTATACTAAGTGTCTGGTATGCCAAGAGTCCCTCTAGGTTCTAGTCAGCTCCATACCTTGAGAATGAGAGAGGTGGGAATCTCCTGCCGGATCTCGAACTCTAACACCCCGTGAAGGGAGTCAGAACACTGGGAGCTGGATTCTCTGCGAGCAGGGATGACAGCGTCTCTGCTCAGTGCGTCAGGCCGGGATACGGGCTCCTCTAAAGTCGAGGTCTCCTCTAACTTGCTTGGGCAAGGGAAGGTATATTTATACCTGGTAGGTGCCTTGGAATGTTAGCATTGACGTGAAGTCGGACAGAGGAAGACGTCAGGAATGAACCTTTAAGGTATAGCGGTTCATGCATAATAAATGAGTTCTTGGAGAAATCAATAATCCTGTGCTAGGGGAACTCCCAAGAGCTTAAGGGTCTGGTTTCTAAGAACTCATTGTGACGTTAGGGTGGACGGATGTAAGTGACCATGCCTGTATTTGGAGTGCATGGCTAATGCCTAAATAAGGACTGGGATCTTATGCCTATATAAGGGCAATGCGAATTGTGCCTATATAAGGACATGTTTCAGGAAAACCTATATGCGGACACCTAAAGCGGAATACAACACCCACTCCACTTTCGAATGAACGATAATACTAAATGCTAAACATTAAACTTGAGTACCACATATTGCTAAAAACATTTCTAAAAGCATATTAAAAGAAGTTTTTAAAAACTGTTGCTAAAATATGTAATGCAATAGGTACTGTACATTTTAAAGTTTTTTTTTTCATTCTAAGCATATATTGGAAATAAATGCAACATGAATGAATAAACAGAAATATATACATATGATGAAATGGTTGACAAGTTTTAAAAAATCAAAGCCATTGCATATCATGGTACTAAATGAAATTTTTGTCAAATAAGGTGACATTGTGTCCCTGGAAGTATTCAAAGAAGTCCGTTTTATAGGAATAGTTCTACTGTAAGCAGATTGAGTTGCCATGTATTTTCAAAAAATAAAGGAAAAAGAAAAAGTTCAATTTTTAGGAAGAGTTCCAAGTTTTGAAAATATGAAGGCCAAATTCATTGCGTCCCTGGTACACTGTGAGCCGAATCAAAGTCAGTGTATGGGTCTGGTGTGAACATGAAATCATCTATTTCTGTAGACAAAATATCGTCTACCGATGTTGGTGACATTTGGAACACCTAGTTCAGAAGGTTAATTGCACAGAGATGAGAAGCATCGCCTTCAGCATAAGATGCTGCAGCAATGTTCGCGTCCGTTGTTACCTGTGTGCCTGTTGATCCATCTCGTACCTCAGCAGCAGGAAGCGTCTGTGAGATCTCAATGAATGCAGTCATCAGGATTGGTAGCCTCTGGGGACAACACAGAGCATGGGCCGTTATCGGGTCCAGCAGAGTATCGATATCCGTTGGCATGACTGATGGGAGTGTTAGACAGGTGTCTAGCACGCATTCTTCACCGCAAAGCAGGCAGCGTAGAACAGGTAAGATGCAATCTTGCCAGATTGGTCTGAATGACAGGAACCATGTTGTATTAAGTTCCCGTAGACGAGGCATGCCCAAAAGCTGCACTATGTCGCTCACGGCACTTCCGTTCTAGGAGAGCTTTCTCCACATCGCTCGGAGTGACGTCAGTGGATAGGCTTGCCATAGCGTAATAGTAGGAATAGGAACAGGATTCCTGCAACAAGTGCTAGAATTAATGGCACACCACCAAACACCGAATGTGCGAAGTTTGGGATGATTCAGAGGACTGCCTGGAAGGGTGCTAACAGTCCTGAACAGATGATCTTAAATACATGTACAATTCCGCTCGTATCAGACATGTTAAAGATACGTCCCATCATTTCTGCGAAATGTATAGGGCAGTTTGTACGAATTAAAGCCTGTATCTCAGCCGAAGTCCTTGCAATTTGTAAATCATAGATTTCTTTGGCCGAGGTCAAACGCACGGTCTGTTGCAAAAGCATGGCTTTCATTCTGCTTAAAGTATCAAAACGTATAAAAGAAACATTCAATGAAGGCCATAGAGGCGACTCCCTGACTGTGTCTATTGGGGGGAACAATACTTGCATACAACAAGTAACCCTGGAGTCGACCGTTACCAGATATGGGATGCCTGGCAACATGCCACAGCAACTCTGATCATTCAACATGAGGCAACTCCCATTAAAAAGTTGGCCAAACGTTGGATTAATCACAGTAGCCGGTGTACCCTGCTGGTGGCAGGACAAATTTGCCACAGAACCATTACAAGCCCCGTGTAAAGAAATGTCCTGACATATGAGTGAACCGCTTAGTGCATTTTCACAGTGTGTACCACTTAGAAACACTTCACAATCCCCACTCCAGCATCTGTATTCGTAAGGTAAATCCCAGGATGTCTTAATGTATCCTTTACCCAACCTTTCATATTTGCCTGCTTGCATTTGTTTGAGGCAATACTGAAACTGAAAAGTAGTGACAGGCAGAGTGATTTTGCCATGGATAAGCCATTCTGTAGCTGGTTTTTCTGCTACCGTAAATGGTAATTTTTCCAGTTTTACAATGATCAGCACTGTATACTTTGCTCCCCTTTGTGCCAGTTTGATCTGTTTATCTGTTAGATTGTATTCTGCAAACAGAGACGACGTGTTGAAAAAACGCCAAGGCACATAGCCCGCACGCAAAGATTGCAGCGTCCAGCCTAATAACATAATAGAACGTAACTGAGATTGGCCTTGTTGCAACATGGCTAAATCTTGTTCCAGTATGTCTATAGCAGAGGATACAATATTGTCCAATGATTAAATTCTGGATGACAAAGTTGTTAACCCATTGTCGACCACAGAGAGAGATTTCTCTAAGTTAATATGATCAAGTTCACGTATTCGTTCTGCGGCCTCTGCCTGTGAAACCTTCCATACTTCATTATAAGCAGCATAAATGCCGGCATATATGAAACGTTTTTGATGCAGTTTTCTTGGTCCTAGCAAGAATTCCCTAAGGTCTGCGTCTTCTTTAAGTAAAGATAAGTGTTGTTTCACATCCTCAAGTGTAGATTTCTGTAGCCAGTCGAGGCACAATTTTCCTACACTGTATGTTGTTACTACCCCCGGATGTTGTCGTTGAACATATCGTGGGTCTGGCCTATGGATAGTAAAGCCCTGTCTTCTATTCAGGAATCTTTCTTGACAGATGTTTGTGTCTGTGGGCCAGAGCAACCATTTTTTCCAATCAGGATCTGTTCTGTTGGTTTGTAGTATTGTGTCTACTGTGACCGCTCCCTGTGTAGTGCTATTACTTGCAGGTGTTGGTACAGAAGGTGTTTTCATGTCTTTGATCTTGGCTAAACCAAGGCAAGACGTTTGTTGCACAGTGTCATTCAAAAACATTATTTGCTGAGGGATGATACATGCTCTAAACAAAGCTTCTATCCCCTGCACTTGCCACTCTTTAGAACCCAGACAGATTTCGTGTCTATTGTGTCTTTCCAAAAGTCAAATCCATGTCTAGACAGTTGGGTAATAAAGGCTGCAGAATAAATCTGTTTTGTATTAGTTAACATAATTTTCTGTCCTGTTTTGTTTTCTTTTTTATAGTAAAATGTTTCTGGATCAGATGTATTGTACCCTGAAAAACAGGGAAACTTTTTAGCAAACGTTTTTGAACTACCCTTTGGTGGTGTAGGACAATGTTCCCATTGGTTAAACATAAACACATTTCTAGGTGTTGCAGATTTATGCAAGAAATGATGCCCATAGTGGTTGTAACAATAAAGCTGTTCGTAGTCTGATGAACCCTCTAAATATTCATTGTTAGAGAATGCAGCAGACCTTTCTAGATCAGACATCATGTCATTTACAGTCTCAAAGTCCCAATCATCAGAATAGGTACTGGAGGTAATAAAATCACTTAATGAAATTTTAAATAAATGTGGAATGTTCAAAAGTTCCGTCGGGCCGAATATATCGAAGTCGGTTTTGTCCCACACTATACCATCCTGTATAGGAACGGCTGTGATGTTCACTGCTGACAAGTCTCTTGCTTCACGATGGGATGATTTGTGTGGTTTCAAAAGCAAGTTCACATTTTTACTTTCAGTGTCCATATGGATGTATCTGCCATTTATAAGCACGCTGATAGTCATAACCAAAGCTAGCCAAAGCAGAAAGAAAAATATTCCAGAAATAATCCATAGTTCAATCCATGGTGAAACCAGATAAGTCTTTTTCAGGAAATGAAAAAGGTCTTGTACTTGTTGTTTGAAAGTTTTTGATGCTGGCGTCGTTTCAGGTTCACTCGGATCCTCAGAAAACATATCAAAGTTAATGAAATAGCCAGAAGCAGTTCTGTCAATTGTTGGAATTGCATCAGGATTTGTTGAAATCGCTGGAACCAGTTGATCACTTGTTACGTTGGTGTAGACAGGTGTATCTGGACGAACTGTTACTTGAGTTTCAAGAGGGACGAGTTCCATAGCATTGTTGCTTAGTCCTTCATCTCTTACGGCTGAATTCTCGATGGTTATGAGTCTTTCAGTCTGAACCTCTTGGATAGTAGCGAGAGGAGTGCGTCTGCTACTAGGTTGGAGTCCACGAGGCCTACTATTTAGTATTGGCCACATACTGTGGTTTGATGAGGTCGATTGACACAAATCTTTTCTCCTTTTTTCCAGCAAGGGGCGGCAGAAGTACTGTTCTTGTTCCGTGTACGGCTAGGACAGGTACTGGTTGTCTGTAAGAAGGTCCAAATTCCTTCTTGTCCGCAATCTTCTCTCTGACTAGATCCCCAACTTTTGGGATCCAGACAGGCCTTGCTGGGACTGCCAGTGTTTCCCCAGTGGTGGTTGGCTTCAGGAACACGTTGCTTTGTTTCGATCTTAGTTCATTTAGATCCTGTAAAACAGCCAAACGATCTTTGATATCAAAGGGTTTATTTTCCACCACTGTGCCTTTACATTCGAGATCAGAAACCCACTTTCTTGTCCCAAATAGGACCTCATATAGAGTGACCCCCCCCCCCCCTAGAGAACTTCTTGGCAAATTATTTAATGAGCGTTGGACCCCATAAAGAGGTTTGACCCACCATTCACCCAAACCTAATACTCTAGCTGTTATAGACTGCTTTATATCCCGGTTTTTCCTTTCCACAACAGAATTTCCCTCAGGATGAAACGGAGAGGAGTACCGCAATGCTACGCCCAAACTGGCCATGGCTTCTTTGTAAGCCCCGAGAGCTAAACGCAGGGCCCTGGTCAGAATGTAGCGTGCCAATTGCGTATGTGCCGATAAAGACTCGCAAATCTTTTATAACAGTTCGAGCGTCAGCCGAGCGATGAGGCCATATCCATAGGAATCTTGAGTTAGGATTTGTGGGATTGCATTTGTCCAAAAGGACGCCTGCGCGTAGATAGTCTAATGCTGTCTAACAATGGTGTCTGCACTGGGCAGGCTACTTCGTAGTCTGGTGTCTGATGGCGTTCTGCACCACGCTGTCTATTGCAGTCTATGCAGTCATCGATGAAGATGTGAATCTGTGTATTCATTCCAGGCCACCAGTACATCTCTTTTAATGTTAATATTGTTTTAGAGATCCCTTGATGTGACAGACCCTCCCCCAGATGTGCTTCATAAATCAAAGCTGCTCTATGTTCCAAGTTTGGAATTACCCTATCCCCCACTCCAGGGATTCGAGCAAAAGGAACGTTGTTCGCATCAATTACATAAGAGTACTTGAGTGGAAATTTCTTTGGTAATGCTGCACCACTGCCTTTGCTTGAAGCATTGACAGCCAACAATATCTCACTGTCTATTCTCGTTTTTGAACGAGTGATCGCAGCTACGGAAGCCGTCTGAACAGCCCCCTTTGCGGCTTCATCAGCCAATGAATTCCCTGCAGCGTGAACGCCATCACGTTGATGACTCAGCGTGTGTATCACGTGAGCCTTTGGTAGTTCGCTTTTTAACTGAACTACTTGTTCCCAAAGCGTTTTATGCTTTATTGTGCCACCTTTTGCATCTTTGAACCCGTTTTCAAGCCAATTCTCTATATATTCATTATACGACTGAACACAGTAAAAGAATCGCACACTATAAGTGTGGGGAATTCGCGATCTGTACTTTCAAGTGCCAGTTTGAATGCTTGTAGTTCAGCTCGCTGAGCTGTACAATCTCCTAGAGATTGAGTTTTAGTGACCATTGGTCTGAAGTTACCATCTTGCATGCGACCTTTAACGATTGCACATGCCGCACTGTAAGCTTGCTTACTCCCTGTAGCGGGTTGTGATGATCCGTCAGTGTAAATTATAAATTCATACTGATTGAGAGGCAGAATTTAAGTGGGCAGAGTACATTCATGTTCATATTACAGGAAAGCTTGTGTTTTTAAATCAGGATCAAAAACATATTCAACATCTGTTGCAGCAAGAGAATTAACCCATTGTATCCATCTAGGATGTAAAGCTTTTGCATTTGGAATGCTCGCTTTTGTAACCGCCTCTAAGGCTGGTACTGGAGTTACGACAATAATGCGTTTCCCTTGGGCTAGAGCTCTTTCTTTTGCTACAGCGGTTTGAACTCCTGTCAGTATTTTTTCTGTTGAAGTGAAGCGCATTTCTGCTTGTGTATACAAATGTGATTTGTATGCTATTGGTACTTTTTCACCCTCATTAAATGTTAAATAGGTGAATCCGCATTGTCCCGAAATTATTCGGATCACTAAATTGCGTGTATTTACGCGTGTTTGTAAGTGATTTGTTGCTAACATGTTACTAGGAGTGAACGCAAGATTTCTGTGTGTTCTTGTGTCCAATGTTTGATTGAAAAATCAGGTCTGATTAATTCGTAGAGAGATTTAACCCTTTCTGCGTAATTTAGAGTGTAAGTTCTTCCAAAATTTAGGAAACCCAAGATGGATTGTAAGTTTTTCAGCGTTTTTGGAGGTTGGAGCAGCGCGCACTTTTCTAAAAAGTTGGCTGCCAGGCTCTTGCCTTCACTTGAAAGCTCATATCCTAGGAAAAGGACATTGAGATGGGCAATTCTGGATTTTTTAAAGTTGAATTTATAGCCCTCAGAGGCGAAGCCCAATATAATGGTACTCACCCTGTTCAAGTGCCTATCTAGGTCATCGTCTGTCAGATAGATGTCATCGACATATGACAATGCCTCATTATCATAAATTTGTAGTAACTCTGTTACTCTTGCTGAGAATAACCCCGGGCTGTTTTTGAACCCTTGTGGGAGTCTACAAAATTGACGCTTTGTCCCCATAAATGAGAAAGCTGTTAAGTACCTGCTTTCAGGTGCTATGTTTTGACAAAAGAAACCATTTGAAATGTCTAATGTGGTTTTATATTTTTTACGCACAATGTTATTCATTAATGCTGTACTATGTGCATTTTGCACTGCAAATGTTTTTGAACAAGTGTTCAAGTGTCTGTAATCCAAAACTAGACAATATGTATTGTCTGGTTTGGATACAGGAAACAAAGGATTGTTCATTGAGGAGGTGCATGTTTCAATCACCCCTTGGTATTCAAGTTGATCTAAGATCTCCCTGACCTGTTTTTTAGCTTCTTGCTTTATTGGGTACTGCCTTTGTGCAGTAGGTTCATTTTTTAGATGTATTTTGTGGTGAGGTGAGTCCTCATCCCATCCTACATGATTTTTGGATAATGCTGGGGCCTGGGCAACTGCCCATTTCCTGGCATAAGTATATTTCATGTGAATTGGAATATGGTTGGAGAAGGCAGGCATAATGATGTCCTCACCATGTGGGCACTCCCTGACAAATTGTGGTGGCCAGTCTTTTTCTGCTAGAAGTATATCATACCCCTTGAAAGTTTCTCCCAAAAGAGTATTTTCACTTTTCTTGGTATGTCTCCCTCCATTCGGAGTGTTATTTCATATAACTTTTGTGGAGTAGTAACCCTGGTGTCTACAGTCTCTACTGTGATGTACTCATTCAAGTCCACTATCTCCAGAAGTTCCTTCAGGTTCTGGCGAGCTATTGTGACTTCTGCTGCACTGTCCAGCATTGTCTGAGCCCATTCTCCGTTCTTGAGCTGTGTTCTCAGTATTCTCGGCATGTCTGATCTTCAGACCTGCTACCTTCTTTTTTGTGAATTGAGGTTTTTTATTTATTTTTCTGAACGCGTTTGTCGTCTTTGGATTTCACACGTTCTTCTCTATGTTCTGACCGTCCTCTTCTTTCCGATGTCTGTGATGATATCTGAAAGGTACGAGAGGAACGTGTATCAGTATCTTGATACCTGTCAGGTTTTCTTAAATTATCCCTATTCCTGAGGTTATACCTCCTTTCAGAGGGCTCCTTTTGAGGAGACCTACCTCGGGATTGAGAACGTGTCTCTTTTGAATTTTGTTTATTAGTTTCCCACTTCTTTTTAGAAGATGTAGGACTTTGTTTAATAGAGTCCTTCTCAGGACTTTCAGATAGTTTTGGCTTCAAAGGTTTTCCACCCAAACTATCTCTGCCTAATTCTGCATAAGATTGTTCTATTATTCTGGGTAGTTCATGTTGATGTTCTGTAACATCAAATTCCCTTAAGCGTTGGCGAATCGCCACTGATGCTGCCTCCTCTTTAATATTAGATAATATTATTGTTGAGACCTGGTCGAAGTTTTTCAGTAATTTCATACCTAAATTCAGAGCAGGTTCTGCCCCGTATTCGTTTTGAATTTGTTTCAGGACATCTGGTATTACTGCAATTGACGGAACACCATGTGTTTTAGTATAGATGGCAGCAAAGACTGCGCCCCAAGTGGTGCAAACTTCCAGTTGTGGTGTGATCCTCATTGGTAAACAGATTGTTAGGATTCTGTGTTTCTCATAAGGGCTTGTATTTGGAAATACTGCTTCGATTTGAGTAATTTTTTGAGCTATCCAGAATGGAATTTGCTCACGTTTTGTGGGCATTTTACCCATGACTGCGTGTAAAGTCTGTGGAGTAATTTTTAGTGTATTCCCCTGTTGAGGGGTTTGATTTGGAATGGTCATTGGTGGTTGGACTGTGAAAGTCCGCATGACGTATTGGACTAATTGTCTGTAAATTTTTATTAACTCTTCTGGTTGAGTAATTCTTCATCTGACATTACATCGATGTCAGGATGAGGTGTGTAGCCGGCTAGAATCAGCCATGTTGCTCCTGGTCTACCCAGTGGACCGAGCCTGGTAATGTTTTTGTGATGTTTTAGGGCGCCTTTAAACCATAAATGATGCTCCTGGTATGTGAGTGGAATTTCAATATCCTCGAAAGGAATATATTCCTCTGGTGGTTCATCTTCCTTAAAGAAGTGAAACACTCTTGTTACTGGATTTGATTCTGGGAATACTATCCATGAATAGAATACCTTTGTCTGAAAGGATTTGTGTGCCGCTATCACGAAAACTGCTCTACCACCTCTTGGTGATAGTCCTTGTTTTATAAGTTTTAGCGTGATGGCTCTCCTTAAGTTTGGAGGGATGTTTATAACACCCTCATCGGTTTCATTTATACCGGTAAAGTTAAAAGCTGTTACGACTGGGACAGCCGTATTTACACCGTTCTTGGTGCCATTGTCCCTGTGTTCGGATGTTTGTTTTTTGAAAAATGTAGTACAAGTTTCAAGGAAACAAAAGATAAGGTGCACAATATTTTGGAACACTGTATCCTTCAACGTTGAACAAACCAAACAGCTAATCTATAGGTTTTTTGTCCAATTTAGCTTTGGCGGATATTTAACCCTACCCACTCCAGATGTCTTATGGAGTATGTGAGTAGGGGTCTCTGAGAGAAAAGCACGACTGAGTTACTCAGTATCTAGCGTCAAATTAGTGCCTTACCAAACCGTTGGGCGCCATGTAGTGTAGTTCCTATTTCCCTAATAGGCTCTGCGCATTGGAATAATATACCCTATAGATTAGACATAGGACTGAGGTCTGTATGTCCCTATCGAGTATATTAAACTTAATTACTTTGTGCCAGCTAACTCAGAGGCCACTAGAAACTCCTTGTAAACAAGAAAGGAGTAGTTTCTGGCAACCGCATAAACATGACAACTTTGTTTCCCTTTAGAATCGGAACACTCTCAGAATCGTGGAAACAATAGATAACAGTTTCGCTCAGCTAATCGTGCATGCTTAGTTTCTTCAGAGTTACACAGAAAGAATAGACGGGCGTTTCAATAAAAGGATTTATTGAACAGTCTTGTTTCTCGTGTAAGAGATATGAGCGGTTATGATCACAAGACAGTATGCAAGATATATAATGTACAGCGTAAGCAGTAGAAAGAAATAATACTGGGCTAGCATTATCTTTTAGCTATGATACATATATTCACATACATAAATAACATGAGCTAAAAATGCGAGTACTCATACGATGCTTCTCTAAGCTAGTTCTACCCCAGTGTACCTAACCTAGGTGTAGGGCAAGGTAAGAAGTAGGTGAAGTATTCTATAGTATGGTATACTAAGAGTCTGGTATGGCAAGAGTCCCTCTAGGTTCTAATCAGCTCCATACCTTGAGAATGAGAGAGGTGGGAATCTCCTGCCGGATCTCGAACTCTAACACCCCGCGAAGGGAGTCAGAACACTGGGAGCTAGATTCTCTGCGAGCAGGGATGACAGCGTCCATTCTCAGTGCGTCAGGCCGGGATACGGGCTCCTCTAAAGTCGAGGTCTCCTCTAACTTGCTTGGGCAAGGGAAGGTATATTTATACCTGGTAGGTGCCTTGGAATGTTAGCATTGACGTGAAGTCGGACAGAGGAAGACGTCAGGAATGAACCCTTAAGGTATAGCGGTTCATGCATAATAAATGAGTTCGTGGAGAAATCAATAATCCTGTGCTAGGGGAACTCCCAAGAGCTTAAGGGTCTGGTTTCTAAGAACTCGTTGTGACGTTAGGGTGGACGGATGTAAGTGACCATGCCTGTATTTTGAGTGCATGGCTAATGCCTAAATAAGGACTGGGATCGTATGCCTATATAAGGGCAATGCGAATTGTGCCTATATAAGGACATGTTTCAGGAAAACCTATATATGGACACCTAAAGCGGAATACAACAACAAATCCCCACTAAAACCCACCCCCTCCCACTCCAACCCCCCAATTAGGTTGAGATATACACCCTCCCACCCCAGAGATTGCTTACAACCTGGAGAACTGATTTGGGATTCATCCTGCGGGGACAGGGAGCACCGAGCGAACACCCCTGCCACTAGTGGCTGGGTGGCCGGACTATGTGGGATGGGGGTGCATTGCTTAAGTGAATTAGCCATGAGTTACAGCACAGATTAGAGGAAAGTATATCAAAATGTAATGATAATAATAGGCATAGAATGGCAATGAAGAATTATTGTCCAGTAGGGGGGCGTGGCTTGGCCGGGCAGCAAGATGGCCGCCTTCTGAAGGGGCTCTGCCGGCCGGGCACATAATCCTGCACCATCCTCTCCAAAACGGGGGTCCAGCATCTCCTGCTACACCGTGCTTAATCGTGCGCTGGACGAGGTTCACATCCATGCCTCCATTGAGCGGAAAGTCGGAGGGAAGGGGTTGGCTGCGTGTCTCGTGCAGCGGAGCGCCCTCAAAGCCGAGACGAGCCCGAGCGGCTGCGACTGCAGAGCAGCCTTCCTGTCCTGGGCCGCCCTGCCCATTTGATGTGGCAAGTACTACGGCTACCCCTTGGGCACAATATCTCTCTGCCCCGACTGCGGCTGTGGGGAGAATTCATTGGGCGGATTGACGCGTCCGCGACATACGCGGAGCAGCGCCGCTGTTACACGCCGCGGCCCGGAGGCTGCCGCGACCTAACGGAGGCCACTGCGGCCCTCTTCTGCTGCCGATATCGGCGAAAACCGGCGGCGCATTGAGCCGGACTGCATTGACTCCGTGTGCCCTGCTTGTGCCATCGGGCTGCGGCGGCGTGCGGGGCCTGGGCTGCTGCCGACCGCGACGGAGAGCCGAGGAGGGGCTGACACCATCCGCTGCTGGGCCTCGTGGATCTGAGACCTGATTACATCGCTGGAAAGGCTCCTGTGCAAGAAGGCGAGGCGAGTCCCTGAAGCCTGTCTTTGAAGTCACGTGAGTAGGCCGGTTGGCCCCATTCCCTAATTACGAGCGCTGGGTGGCGGGTGCCCTGCCTCCTGAGGCGGTTGCTGGTGGGGGACCGCTGTGGGCCACGTGCTACGCGCATACCCAGGACTGGGTGAGGATAGTGTGGGCCCTGGAAAGCAGCACTGTGGGACTTGGTGCAGGTGCGCTGGAGGTGCCGGTTTGGGGCGGGGTGCGACACCCTAGGTGGGGCCGTGCTCCCGTCACCTTTGTGATTGCTGCGCTCCGTTCTCCCCTCGCGGGCATTACACCGGTGGCCCCGCTCTGGCCCCGTGAGTGCAGGCTGACCAGAAAGTGGGCCAAGTGCGTCACAGGCTAGAGAAGTGCCAGGTCGCCTATTCCTGCGAACATTTACTCCTGCGCCAGGGACCCGACGGGGCCCCAGAGTGTGCCACGGCGACTGGCCAGCCGGCCGCTCACACATCTCGTCATGGGGAAAAACGACCCCAAACAATCCAAATTGCCCTTTGAAAATAAGCGCACAACTCCCGCTGGGGACGCAGGCCCTAAGCCTGAAGGAGAATCTTCTCAAGCTGGCGACAAACAGGAAGATGACCTACGCGCCATCATGTTGGAGGTGCGCTCCAATGTCAGATCTATTGACTCCAAACTTGACACTTTACCAGCAGGACTTGACACAGTAAAACGCCAAGTGAATGCTCATGAATCCCGGTTAGACGCCCTGGAAAACCGAGCGGAAGAAGCCCATGAGTATCAAGTGGAATCCAAGGAGCACCTACTAAACATGGAACGAGTCCTTACATTAATAAAAGCAAAGAACGAGGACTTGGAAGCGCGCTCTCGGCGCAACAATCTGCGCATCGCCGGAATTCCAGAGACCACAGCAATTCCCAAAATGGAGCCCTATGTTGAAGCCTTACACCGTGAGCTCTTCCCAACGGCCCTCTCTGCTGTCTCCGTAATTTAACGTGCGCATCGCTCGTTAGGCCCTAAACCGCCCGTTGGTGGTGGTACACCAGGACCCATCATTGCATGAGTACTAAACTATCGCGACAGAGACTCGATCCTGAAACAGGCTAGAGAACATGGCCCTATAACACATCAAGGAAACCACATCTCTATGTTCCCGGATTTTACTCCCACGGTACAGGCCGCACGTAAAGAGTTCTTACCTGCAAAACGTCTTCTTCAACGCGCTGAAATACCTTATGCTATGCTCTATCCGGCGAAGCTGAAGATATCTCACGATGGCCAAGCACACTTTTTCACTGATGCTAAATCAGCACTCAAATTCGCCAAACATATCTGCCCGGGTCGGTCCTCCCCGGACGCCCCTGGCCGCGGAGGCGAGAGATAGACTAAGTGACAACGATTGAACTTAGGTCCACACACTCAGGACACATTGCGCTATGCACTCTATCCCTACTGCACTGCTGTTGCCATTATTTGCTTCCCGATAGCCTATTTCCCATCATTAATATAATGTTTATTCTTGTTTCGCGCTCTACACTCGTCCCCCTGGCCACCCTGTACGCCCGGCCACCCTGCTTTCAGCGCAGGGCAGTTTGCCGGCAACTCATGCCCCCACAGGGAGATCTCCCAGGTCTCATTTGGTCATTTTTTGCTTTGGGTATGTGTGGGAGGGGGGAGGTAGTGGGTTCTCAACCGAGTTAGGGGGTTGGAGTGGGAGGGGGGAGGTGTTTGATTTTAACCATGCTAAGTTGGCAAGTTACAGGCACTATTAGGTCATTCACTTTTTACGCCTTCGCGTGTATTACGAGACACAGCTTTCACTACCCTCAGAGATGCACAAGTTCAAAAGCTGCGTTATATTCAAGTTACGTGGCAGCCCGCGTACCATACACTAGGGTTTATCTCGCTGCGCTCTACACCACATTGCATGGCTGAAGTATCATTCCTAACCTGGAACATAAGAGGTCTAAACAACGACAGAAAAGCAAGACTCACTCACGCCTACCCGATTAGACACAAAATAGATATCTGTTTCCTTCAAGAAACACATCTCATGAAGGCCGCAGACCCCAAGCTACGACATAGGTACTGGGGGGAGATACACTCCGCCACATATTCCAACTATGCCCGAGGCACAGCAATATTGTTTCGGCACATGCGGGCTGGACCACAATTGAATCCTGTGTTGACCTGAAGGCCGTTACGTGCTGCTGAAAGGCATGCTTCACACAACCCCACTGATCCTAGCGGCCATCTATGGCCCTAACACTGATGAACCTGCCCTCTTTGATACCATTTAGACCAAGATAACTTTGCTTGATGATGACACAATTATCTGGGGGGGGGGAGATTTTAATGCAGTCATGCAAGACTCTATGGACCGCGTAGGTACATATAGGCAGCTGCACCCCAAAACCACCGAAGTACTCAACACCATAGCAGTGGAACATAGCCTTATAGACATCTGGCGCGTGTGGCACCCAGATACTCGCGAGGGTACATGTATATCTTCCTGTCACAATGCCTGGTCTCGATTGGATTCCTGGCTGGTCACCCAGGATGTAGCCTCCTGGACCATTAACATCAAACATACACCACGTACATTATCTGACCACTCCCCTGTTCAACTCACCTGGTCCATACCGCTATCCAAGCCGCGTGCCTTTGGCTGGTGCCTACCACCGCATGCATTGCGCGATACCGTATTCCGTGAGGAGGTCCGTGAGGAACTTCAGCAATACTTCACCACCAACGTGAAATCTGTTGATTCCCCCTCCACACTCTGGGAAGCCTTTAAAGCTGTCATATGGGGGGTTTGCATTTCTAAACAATCAGGGGTGTTGAAATCCATTCGATCCACTCTGGAACGAATAGAGAAGGAAATACAACAGGCGGAAACACTATACTTCCAAACAGGCTTAAAGTCGCACCTCGCTACTATTCACAGTAAAATCTCGGAGTACGATGAAGAAGCGTTCCGCGAAACAAATTTCCTTGGCAGGAATGCCAAAGCCCGCGCCTACGGAGAGGGGCATCGCCCAGGCAAAGCCCTGGCCTGCACTCTTAAACAACACCGCGCCTCTGCTTATATTACAGAGCTCCTGGAGGATGACTCCAGCTTTGCACGTGGGCAGTCGGCCACCCTAGATAGAATGAAAAGATTTTACGAATCCCTATATACTGCGACCCAAACCCGCACGCGGAGCTGCAGTCCTACCTTGACTCCATCGAGCTGGTCTGGCTGAGCAACATCCATACCTAGACGTGCCATTCACCAAAGAGGACATCATCCAGGTCATTAACAGCCTTCCTGGAGACAAAGCTCCCGGCCACGACGGCCTCTCAGCCGCTTTTTATAAATCCTATGCTACTGAACTAGCCCCACATTTATTAGAAGTATATCAAGAGTCCCTCGAAATTGGCCACCTCCCCCCGACGATGTGTGAGGCCGTGATCGTGACAATCCTGAAGCCAGATAAACCAGCTAACAAGTGCGATTCCTATCGCTCGCTTTCCCTTATTAACATTGATGCGAAAATTCTGGCCAAACTGATCGCAAACAGAATGCAGCCCCTCTTGCCCATTATCACTAGACCGGATCAATCCGGCTTCATTCCTGGCAGATCCACCTCCCATAATCTGCGCACCTTTTTCTCTATACTTCATCAGTTAAATCCCAATTTGCCAGCACTGTCTGTGTTTTTAGATGCTACAAAAGCATTTGATTCTCTTGAGTGGCGGTTTCTTTTCACTATACTTCCAAGGTTTGGCATTAGCCCTAATTTTTTGAAACTCATCCACCTATTATATACTAATTCGACTGCACGACTTAAGGGGAATGATTTGCTGTTGGAGCCTTTTCCCGTGTCCCGAGGCACTAGGCAGGGATGCCCTTTGTCCCCCTTACTATTCGCGATAGCTATGGAACCCCTCGCAGCCAGGCTGCGTCAACACCACACAGCCAGGGGACTTGGCCTCACAGATAGGGGCTTGAAACCGGTCCCAGGATGCTTGATTCCGGTCCAGGGAAGACATGGCTTGGCAGTTCGGTCTGGACTGTTCCCATGAGGCACAGGGTCAAGACTGGTTTGCATATAGCTGTGTCTGAACTGAGGTGGCAAAGTGAGCTAAAAAATGATGATGTATTCAACCCAGATCTGTGACTGGGGGTGAGTGTTTGAAAAGTTTCAGCACTCCGTCCATCATCTCCTTGTGTTTGCTTGATCATATCAACATATGCTGATGACATCACATTATACATCAGGGAACCGGCCGCAAATCTTAACCCCGCGCTACGGGAAATCCTTCTATTCGGTGGCATGTCAGGGGTACAGGTTAACTGGTCCACATCGACCCTCCTCGTCTTAACACCAGCTCCAATTGAATTAGACCTTGACTTCCCACCTATTTGGGCGGATCCAGCGGTCAAATACCTTGGGGTATGGCTCTCTAGAGAGCTTCAGGATATCTGGCGTCTGAATTACGGCCACCTCATCACCTGGCTTGAGGGATTTCCTTTTGGACCAAACTACCACTGTCGCTTGCTGGTAGGATAGCGATTGCTAAAATGATCATATTGCCCAAGTTTCTATATCTTTTTGCCAACATTCCCATCCCCCTCACACAGGCCTTTTTCAAATGATTACGATCTCTTTTAATCTCTCTGGTCTGGGCGGGTAAACAACCCCGCATCTCTTGGGAGGTCCTCACACTACCATTATCACAGAGGGGTCTGGGGGTGCCGGACTTTGAATTCTACGCTTTTAGCGCTCAGGCTCAATACCTCCACTACTGGGTCCACCCTGTCCTGTTTCAACCCCACGTGGCGGTGGAGAGGGACGTCGCTTTCCCGGCTCCTCTACCAACTGCTATCTATTACACTTACAAAAGGCCCAATGCTGAAATTAATACCGTTGAAAATTTACGCTGGGCTTGGGATGGACTTCGACGTCGGGCGAAATTACCACAGCTATACGCACCATCCACGCCACTAGCCCACCACCGAAGCTTCCCTCCAATGCAAGACATTGGCTCTATACAAAGAGCCCGACGAATGGGGCTATCCACATTTGCAGACTTATATCCGGCCGAGGAGTTTTTGCCTCGCCCACAAAACCTGGAGGACGCGCGTGCCCCCCCCCCTTCGAACTCCTACTCTACCACCAACTCAGGGCTAACTGCCGACAAATACACAGTTCCTTTCCCGCTGCACCTACACCCCTGCTCCCGTTGGAAAACATATTAGCGAACCCTTCGCCCAAGAAGCTTGTAACCAGCGTTTATAACATCACACAGCAAACCAGCCCGATCACGACACCCAACGCGCAGGCGCAGTGGTCCTCGGACCTGGACCCACCACCCACAGACAAACAATGGGCCTATTACTGCACTCAACTCAAGCGCCTCTCTCCAAATTATAAATTGCGGCTCATACACTTCAAATACTTACACAGATTATATTGTACGCCTGTGCAACTAGAGAAAATGGGACTGCGCCCGAATGCTGCACGCTGGTGTTGCGCTGATACACAAGCCACCTTTCTACACTTGTAATGGCAATGTGGACCCATCTCATTGTTCTGGGACAGGGTGTTTGACATTATTCATGAAGTGATGGGCTTCCAGCACGCTCGCACCCCTCTCACGGCCATTCTCGGCCACGTTGCTGACGCCCCTCCAGGCGTGGGACGCCTGTCAGCCATGATGTTCCTCTTGGCCAAGAGGCGCATTGCAATCCACTGGTGATCACCCCACGCACCCAACATCAACATGTGGATAAAGGACGTGACCTATTGCCAGGAGACGCTAGCAGCGTATTGGGAGCTGATGCCCACTGCATCACGTCCCAAAGACATTTGGGCGCCGTTCATCACATGGGCGGCTGCACACACTGAAGCACCAGCCCACATTTCACCAACGCACGCGCCTCCATAGGCCCACCTGCATAAACCATAAACACACTACACTCTTGCATCATCTTCCTCTCCGTAAGACATCATTCCATTGCTCCAATGGTCCAGCCCTGCCATACCTGTATACCCGATCAATACAATATCGCACAGACATGCAATAAACACTGTAGCCTTTTTGCTCATCTATGTTTTAGTTCAAATTTCCTCTGATTGAAAGTGCCTTCAAGCCACAATGTGACACTCACCTGGATACACTGCGTCAGCTGGGTTTCGTCGCTGCCATGTGTTTATTTGTACATGCTAATTTGTTCTCTATCTGTACTTTTGACATGACCGAATGTGACCTGCCTGTTATTTTCTTGTTTTGTTCGAAAATGATAACGTTTTTAAAAAAAATTATTATTGTCTAGTGGCCTCGAGAAGGCCATCTAACGTGGAATACAGGCAGCAATAATTTTCCAATAGTTGTTTAGTCGTTGTTACTGAGTCGGGTATCTGCTGGGGAATGAGACGAGGCAGATGGAGACCTCTTTGCCCCTGCCATATGCTTGTCAAACTTTAAAGCTGACTTGGCATCCATGAAAAAGTGGGTTTTCCCATCATGTGTCACCCTTAGCTTGGTAGGGTACATAAGTGCGTAGGGAATGTGAGCTTGTTGGAGGAGTTTCTTTGCTGGGAGGAATTTGCAGCAAGCAGCTTGCACGGATAAGGTGAAATCTGGGTAGAATGAGATAGTGTTGCCTTGATATTGAGTTGATCCTCGCTAATCGCAGGACTGTGTCACGGTCTTGATAGTTTAGGACGCAAACCACTATGGGGCAAGCTGGTGCACCAGGAGGATGTCTTTGGCCAAAGGAGCGATGAGCTCACTGAACGATGAAAACTGTCGAGAGTTCTGCTGCAAAAAGTTAGCAGAGCAGTTTTGATGTAATCTTCTATCCTTGGGATGGCTATGGATTCAGGAATCCCCGTTATTCCTCCTGGATCTTTCCTCTAAGTCTTCATTCTTAGCTTTGATAATAGCAAGCACCTCATCCATGCACAGCAGATGTTCTTTTGACTGGGCCTGTGAGTCGTCCGCGTCAGAGATATGGTTTTCTAGCAAGTCAAGTCTATTCTCATGCTTGTTGACGCGGTATTTGACTTGATCTAATCTACTAGTGAGGAGGTGTAATTTATAGTCTATGGTTTTTAAGCAGATTACGCATATCCATGTCTTGAGAATCAACATTTTAAAGGGTGTCAACAGGGGGATCCAAGTCCAGGTTTTGCTCGGCCTGCTGCGTCAATCGCCTGCTTTCAAAGGGTAGTTTGGCCTGTTTGGTGTTGTGTTTTCCCATATTAAGCGATGAAAGGAGGCCAACATGTGGGCAATTCCAAGCAGGATGTATGGCATGGGGCGCAGTCAAGAGGGTGTATGCCTGCCGGGGTAGTTGATTTACAGCGGATGTGCAGGGACACAGGAGGAGAGCGTTCACTGAGCCCTGCCACACCCCAGGCCAAGTGTCACCATAGGGGGCATGAGCAGGCACAACAGTGGGGGCAATGCTAGTCCTCAATGTCCAAAGTAGCCAGACCCAGAGCACTTGGATGATTGGTGGTGTGCACAGTGAGGTGATGAATTACAGTCACTAACACACTTTCTAAAATTGCAAGTGCTTTAAGATAGAGCCGCTCGATTTGCAGTGATGAACAAATGGCAAGAGTTTATTCACTCGAGTCTGAGGGCCCACAGAAAAATATGGTGCCTCCGCACGCAATCCGCCGCGCGGCATCTGCGGCACATTCCAACAATATGGGATGATGTCAGGCCAGTGCAGGAAAGGGGTCAAAAGTGTGGTTTAGGCCCGATGTAAGGCCAGGCAAGGCTGGCAAAAACTACTTTACTCCCGTATCGTGGGCCTCGCAGCCCGGAGGAGGGTGAGTTGTTCTAGGTGCCGTGGGAAGCGCGGTAGCCCTGCCGCTGGCCCTCTAGGTCTGTTCAGGCAGGGAGGTGGCCAACGTCTCTGACACCCCACACACTCACCGGCTCTCTTGGGTGGTCCTCCTATCTCAGTCAGCCTCCCGGTGCCCCTAGCCAAGGCTCCACCATCCGGAGGAGGAGCAGGTCGCAGGTCTGCCAGGGTGGGAATCGCAGGCCGTCCACCCCGCGATGCACCAAGCACGGATCAGGTGGGGCTGGGTAGCCTCTACGGAGGCCCAGACAGCTGCAATCCACCAGCGGCCACGGCCCGACCCAAAGGCCCGGTGCACGGCAGCATGGGCAGGCCCAAACATGGCAGTGGGTCCAGGCGCACCGCAGTCACCAGCTAGGCCGCAGGCAGACCAAATTTTCCTGTACTCGCAGAGGGCCCCGAGAGCCGACACTTAGCCCGAGCCCTAATATGCGGTGCACGGGTGTGGGAGAGTGCTGCGCTTGTGTGGGTAACAGCGATGTCCCCTGAATTGCTGGATAATGCACAGATTTGAAGTCCGGCTGACAGAGGCCTCTACAGAGCAGCCATCCCCGAGACCACGCCCCTAATGAGCTTCAGCACTTAGATATCCCAGAGGATTGCAGAGATATCCTTGCAAGAGCCAGAGCTGACACTAACAAAACATATCGCCTAAAATGTAAGCCCTTTTGCTTATGGTGCCAAAAGCCTAAAGTCCACCTTATCTTGTCACCTCCAGAACAGGTTTTGCCATACCTACTCACTCTGACTTCATAAGGCCTGGTTCACTCTTCCATTAAAGTGCACTTGGCAGCCATTTCAAGGTACAGAAGAATTTCTGGATCGCCATCTTTGTGGTCTAACAAGCTAATTACACAATTTCTTAAAGGTTTATTCAGGGCAGAATTCAAATTCTTAACATGGAAAGTAGCTTTACTTTTAGCTCGGACTTCCGCCAAAAGAGTGAGTGAGCTCCAGGCACTCAGGATAAGGGAACCTTTCTTACAATTTAAGAATAATACAGTGATTCTCAGAACTAGTCCCAAGTTCATATCTAAAGTTCCAACAGATTTCCATCTCAACAAACCTGTTGTACCTAAGACATTTCTCCCGAATCCACAAACACTTGCGGAAAGAACTCTGCATACCCTACATGTAAAGAGATGCTTGAAGTTCTATTTGCATCGTACAAATCCCTCACAGACAATAGATGAGATATTTGTTGCATATGGAAACCGTAACAAGGGAGGTCCCGTTTGCAAGACAAGCATAGCAAGATGGATTTTAATAACTTTTCAGTTGTCATTCTAAGGCTGGTAGGCCTTTGAGGGAAAAGACTAAAGCGCACTTTACCAGAGCAGTCCCTACAATAGCAGCCCTGTTTGCTGGAGTGCCTATTGAGAGTGTATGCAGTGCAGCAACTTGTAAAAACAGGCATACGTTCACCCAACATTATTGCCTGGAATCGTTGCAGTGCAGTGATGCAGCTGTGTGACAAGCGGTACCACGCCATCTTTTCCAATAAGGTGAGCCTTGTATCATGGTCTAGGTGTGTTTATACCCACCATCCGCTGTTGTACTATAGAACATGATTTTACAATATATAGCATATAACTGCTACCTATTCTGATACAAGCTTGTGAATCTATGAAAGATCCAATAATGGAGAAAAAATATTTGTTACTTGTAGATTCACGTGACCCACCCTCCTCCCCTTAGAGGCTCTCCTTGTTGTCAAGTGGTGACTATTTCCCACTAGTGCTTGAAAATGAGAGAAGATGCCTCTGCTGGGGGTGTTCCAAAGGGTACTGATTGGCAGGAGTTTGGTTCTTTATAAATGATGTAGATTAACTATTAAAGTCAATGTATTTTGCAGTTGTAAGCTATGTATACTACTTTTACAGCTTTAGAATGTACCGTGGGACTACCTCCTCGACGACGGGAATGATTCAAACATGTGAATCTATGAAAGATACCAATACTGGAGAACGAGAGTTAGTTATGCAAACATTTTTTCCTACACAATGACATCACAATAGCTGATATTATTGGAGTTAAGAGACTGTTAAGCACATAATTATATAACAGGAGTTGCTAACTCAGATAAATGTCCATTTTTATTAACCACCTACATTTTAAATATGGTGCTGACATGATAGGAACATTACAAAATCCTATTATTTATTTTTTTTGCATGAAAAATTATGTGTTTGTTGGAAGAGGAAAATATAATACCAGTACAACACAAAAAAACACTGGCAAGCCAAATTATTTATACCTCAAGCTGTCATGATTTATAGTGTCCCTAATAAATACATTAAGCATAAAATATATTGTAAAACTTCAGAAAGATGCACAAAAAGATGTAAAAAAATATACTGGTTTTGTCAACCTGCATTTCTCTATGTAAATTAATGTGAACAATTGTATTGATGTAAATTATTCCTTAGCATTGTTAATACTTTTGATTAGAATCACTCGTAAGATGTTATCATTCACTACCGCACTGGTGGGATTTTTATTCAAACACATAATTTTCATACATTCACAATAATAAAAATCTGCAACATCTTGTTTAAATATGTGTATTTTTTATTTCATGTTTTAATTTTATCAGAGTATACATTACACTGCTGTATACCTATTAGTTTTACCGAGCTAAGAGTTGAATGCCTCAGTTTGCAGGCAGAGCTGCAGAAAGCAAACCGTCCACATCTCAGCACTTTTTAAATTCTGTTCTAGACATTGCCTTTGCCACCTCTGAGTTCAGGAGTCACAAAGGCAGTGCTAGGGGTCGCAAGGGGCAAACCAGGGGTCTCAACTGCAACCCCTAAATGACTTCCATGATACTCTGATAGGCACAATTCTGAAGATAGAAAAATTGTCTTTTTTCGATTCCCTTTGGATAGCTTGTAGTGGCGCAGTTTTCTGTGCACACTGGACTGTGCCTCATGCGATTGGGTTCACAAACATGTGCCTCTGAATTCTAGCTCCTCTTTGCTAACTACTCACTGTGTGAGCATCCTTCTAAAGATTGCTGTGACGCATCTGGTTTCAGCATGGAATCTGGCAAGGTCTTTTATGAACCACCACCATATTATCATGAGCACGGGCTAATTGGTGTACAGCTCGCTCTCATACTACAACAGGTGATACCTCTAGCCTAGCCTCCTTTAAATGTACAGGGTGATAATACGGTACACGTTTTTTGTTGTTGTTTTTTTAAAGCAAAGGGGTACACTAGACTTGGTAACGTTGAAAAACGTGTAGCCAGAAGATGTCAAGAGGAGTGACTGTTAGGGGAAAGGATGGCATAGGGCCAGGAATGGGTAAGGGTTGAAGAAAGGATGGGGATATCAAACTCATCGTCATTTAGGTCCATTCGCCAGCTCATTAAGCTATCATGTCCTTTGACCTGTATAGTTTCTTCTTCATATAGGGCCTTGAGATTTCATTATGTGTGTTCTAATGCTAAGATACAGAAATTGGCTCAGGAAATTTCCTTTTTTATTTCAGAAATACACTTCTGCTTCTGTCCAGTCCTTAAGCAGATGGCCTAGTTTCGTCTGGGGTTACAACTAGTGAACATGATCTTTCCTGGGAAGTATTTGTAGTCTGCCTGTAGCTTGGATGGACCACCATCTTTGAAGATCTGAGCCACTATTGTAATAATTTATTAACTGCCAGAAGCTGAACTTCCTGATGCTGCGGATGTATCGGTGTCAGCATCACTGAAAGTTGCTGGTCGTGACTGATGTTTCTGCTGCTGTAGTTCTTTTTTCTGCTTCGTACATCTGTACAGAGTTTAGGTGGCCATTTTTATGGCTGAAAGCCAGTATTCTACTGCTTTCATAATCTGCACAGTCTCTGGGTAGCTTTCTTTGTTTCCTGGCCTTTATATCATCCTTGTAATTTTTTAGACGATTCTTCATGTCTGCCATTAATTTCGAGATGGTGTCCTGGTCGTCGCATTGGTTCATCTTTAACAGTCTTGATTTCTTTGATGATGTTGTCACGATCTTGCCATGCGTATTTCACTAGTATTTCCAACATGCACTTGGAACTTTTGGCAGAGTTGTTAGCCCACTCCTCTAACATTAGTGGGTTAGGTCATTCGTAGGCGGGGGTAATGTAGATTCTTAGCCCCTGGGGTACCATTTCTTTGTGCAGGTCGTCTTGGAGCGAGATCGCGTCCCCACCATTTCGATGTTTCAGCCCTGCTGAGTTTCTGCATTTTGTTCAATTTTCATTGAGAGAGGTTTCCATTTTAGTATTATTATTTGGTACGGGCCCTCTGCCTGGAGCCTTCGCGAACAAAGTCTGTGTCACTGTTCGCCTTTCAATGTCTTCCTCCATGTTTGTGATCGTGCGTGTCTTTATTTATTAATATTGTGAAATATTAAATGTCCTATCCCCAGACGTAGTGTCAAGTTCCCCCTGCCGACCAAACAAATCAATGTGCATAAATGCAGGAAGAGTGCTTTTAACATGTTGGGGATCTAACATTTGCAATGATTGATGTTTACATCAATAGGCCAGACCTAACTTTCTGTGCAACCGCACGTAACCCACTTGAGTTTTCATGTATAAACAAAACCCTTACGTCAATCCTTTTGTCTATAAACACAAAAAATACAAAGCTACAGAGGATTCGCCTGCTTGCCTCACAGGTCACCCCAAACCAGATTCTCTGATCTCACAAGCAGCATAAAGGCGCTCCGTTATGCTCCCATCTCTGCGCCACCAGACAAAGAAGGCAGGCACTTGGACAACATAGGGAAGAGGTTCTCCCTCATGTCTGCCATCACTGTTCGAGCGGCCAACTCGCAAGCGATCCTGGTTCGTTACGACCGACAAATGTGGTCTGATGTCAGCAGCTTAGTCGACTTAGTGCCTTTAGGACAAAAAGGCGGAAGCAAGAAAGATTCTCCAGGAGGGTGAGCACACCTCTTCGGAGATTATAGATTGCACGATGGACATCGCCTTCACAGATTTCCGCCAATTAGCTGGAGAAGCAGTCATGAGACGCCAGAGATGGCTTAAAGCCATGTCCTTTAGGCCAGAGGTACAATCAAAGATTTGGGGCATGGCCTACAATGGAGAAACATTGTTCGTGAAACACACATTTGAAGTTGCCCCTTCAGGGGCTAGAGGAAGAGGTTTCTCTACCTACAGAGGGGGTTATCAATGATCTCAACAATACCAACCCTTTCAATCACAATATAGACCTGCTTACCAACATCCTGTGTACTGTCAACCACCCTCAGCAGCCTATAACTAAAAAAGGCCCACGCTGGAAGCAATCCCGCCACCCCCTCTGCTCCCCCCAGGGTCGAGATGCAGGTAGTAAACTGTAACCTAGACCAGGTACCGGCTACATTCACTCCTTCCCACCATGTGGGTTCGAATATTTCCAACTACCTCCCTCATTGGAAAGAGATAACGCAGGACAAATGGGTATTTGATCTACTCAACAACAGACATACCCTGGAGTTTGTGCAAAGACCACCGAACAACCCTCCAAACGGGGTGCACCCACCTATCTTCACTTATTGAGGAAAGAAGCCCTAATAATGCTAGGCAAGGGTGCAAAAGAAAAGGCCCCTTGTTCTCTGAAGGGCATGGGATTCTTCTCCCGTTTTTTCCTTGTACGAAAGAAAACCAGGGAATGGAGACCCATCGTAGACCGCAGGAAACTAAGCAAATTCCTACGCAAACAATCCTTCTGTATGATTACTCTCTCTGACATCCTGCACCTGCTGAACAGCAGAGACTACAGGACCTCTTTAGATTCACAAGATGCTTATTTCCACATTCCCATACACCCCAAGCACAGCAAATATCTCCACTTTAACATAGCTGGTACCCATTTTTACCAGTTCAGAGTCCTTCCATTTGGTCTCAAGTCAGCTCCTCGCATATTCACCAAATGTCTTGCCCCTGTAGCAGCAACCCTCAGAAACCGAGGTATTCCCTTATCTAGATGACTGGCTGCTAAAAGCCTTATCACCACAGCAAGCTGTCAAAGATACCAAGGCATGCCTCTCACTGTTTCACAGGATGGGCCTTACTGTGAATTTTTCAAAATCCTCGAGTATCCCAAGTCAAACAATAATGTTTCGGGGAGCCAACTTGGATACAAAGCAAAACAATGCCTTTCTATCGCAAGACAGCAGCGAAGGTTGACAAACTTAGCCCTAAAGATTTCCAAAAGGAAGTCCATTTCAGTGTGTCTGTACAAGTCACTACTGGGCATGATCTCTTCTGCAATAAACCTGGTACTGCTGGCATGACTAAAGAAGAGGCTAATGCAAGAGGAGCTCCAAGTGCAATGGCTCCAATTGGAAGGCTCCTTCGAAGACTTGATTAACATTACCCCAAGGACGCTAGAAATGTTAGCATGGTGGTCTAAAATATCTCATCCGTCAAAAGTCCTCACATTCTTGACTTCAGTACCCGACTTAGTCATCACGGGGTGGCCACTTGCAGGACCTGCAAATCCAAGGAAACAGGTCAACACTTCACAATCAATTCCCTGGAACTAAAAGCGATATCTCTCACCATACAAGCTTTTCTTCCACGAACAGCAGGAGCTTCCGTGCTGGTGCTTGTGGACAATACGACCAGCATGTATTACATCAACAAGCAAGGGGGTACAAGGTCGCTAACCCTATGTCAGGAAGCCCAAGACCTTTGGAACTGGCTCACAGCCCACACAATATCTCGGAAAGCAGAGCACGTGTCAGGAGTTAACAACACCTTAGCGGACACTCTCAGCAGAACCAGAGACAGTTGCCACGAGTGGGAACTGGATCAGTTGGAGCTGGTTAAGATATTCACACGGTGGGGCAAACCAGCAATGGATCTCTTTGCGACAGACAAGATGCCAAATGCCAGTCGATACCCGGTCATGGGGGAAGGCCCTTCAATGAGATGGTCCAGGATTTATGTATACGCTTTTCCCCCCCTTCCCACTCATACCAAGGATTCTGAACAAAATGAAAATGGAGCACTGTCGCCTCATTCTAATCGCTCCCAAATGGCCCAGACCGCATTAGTTTACAGAGCTCCTACTCTTGTCGGAGTACAATCTCATCCCCCTACCGGTGATTCAAACAGTCTTGACTAGGAACAACAGCCAGATCCTACACCTTGGGTTTGTTCTGAGAAGCACATAATAATCAGTGAAACGCAAGAATGGTTCCTGTGTTTTGAAAGCCTGAAGTTCGCGGACTCATCTAGTTGAAGTGAGAGCCAACAGCAAAGCGATCTTCTATGTTAGAAATTTCAGATCTGCCTTGTGAATGGGCTCGAGTGGAGGCTTCATAAGCTACGAGTGAACCACGTTGAAATACCATTATGAGGGAGGAGCTCGTACTGGGGGAAAAGCTCTGAACAACCCCAGCCTCTCTCCAATTGCACACATGGCTCCTGAATTCAACGATTTACGAGAATTAGATAGCCATCAGGACTGTAGGGAGATTTTATCCAAGGCAACAGTGGAAGCTACAAACAAAATGTATAAATTAAAATGGAAACGATTCTGTTCATGGTGTCGACAATCTTAACCTGCATCCATTGGAAGCTTCACCTGAGCAGAGTCTGCTCTACCTTCTGTCACTAGCTTGATCAGGATTGGTACATGAGTCTGTGAAGGTTCACCTAGCCGCAATTTCAAGGTACAGACGCTCCGCACATTCTCTCTCTCAGTTCCACGAGAATAGGCAAACAATTCATGAAGGGGTTGTTCAGAGCTTTTCCCCCAGTACGAGCTCCTCCCTCATAATGGTATTTCAACGTGGTTCACTCGTAGCTTATGAAGCCTCCACTCGAGCCCATTCACAAGGCAGATCTGAAATTTCTAACATAGAAGATCGCTTTGCTGTTGGCTCTCACTTCAACTAGATGAGTCCGCGAACTTCAGGCTTTCAAAACACAGGAACCATTCTTGCGTTTCACTGATTATTATGTGCTTCTCAGAACAAACCCAAGGTTCCATCACAATTTCATCTCAATTAATCTATCATTCTTTGTACTTTTTGCCCAAATTCGGCATTTCCGGCTCAAAGGCCACTCCACACCTTGGACATTAAATTTATGTTCTATCTCCATCGTACTAAACAACTATGAAAAAGATGATCAGCTGTTGGTCTCTTACGGACTGTCTCATCAAGGTAGAACAGTAATGAAAGCAACCAGTGCAAGATGGATTTCTGCCACCATACAGTTTTGCTACACCAAAGCTGGCGAGCCACTCTCAACAAGGGGAAGGCGCACTCAACAAGGACAGTGTCTACCTCGGTTGCTCTGTTTCTAGGTGTACCGCTGGAGAAGATATGTTGTGCTACGACGTGGAAGAACACCCACACGTTCATGCAGCACTACCCCCTAGAATTGGCGCAGAAAAGTGATGCAGCCGTAGGACAGGCAGTTTTATGTCATCTGTTTCAGTAAGGTGGGCTTCTAACAGTAAGTTATGTTAATATGTCTTTACTAAGGTATATGATAGTGTTGTATATGTCAATTGACTTTTCATATATGGACTGTTTGCACAAAATTATGCACAAGTGTGTGTATGTGTATATGTATATATATATATATATATATATATATATATATATATATATATATATATATATAAATAAATAAAGATGTGTTAGACTGTAACCCACCATCCTCAAGGGTACTTCTATTACTGCATATTTACCGACAAAACTGCTTGCTATTCTATGTGAATATATGAAAGATCCAATACTGGAAAAGTAAATAATTTAGTTACATATAACTGCAGTTCTCCAGTATTGGTGTCTTTCATAGATTCACATGCGACCCACCCTCCTCCCCTTAGAGGCTCCCCTCCTAGATCGGGATAATTTAGTCCCACTTGTGCTCAGAAATCCGAGAGAGACAGCCTCTGTTGGGAGTGTTCTATCCGGTGCTGTCTCCTGATTGGTTATATTTCAAGTTTGGTCCTTTTTAGGTCTTGCGCCTAGCGTTGCACTGCACAGCAGTGCTCGCGCAGCGCGAGACATTTAGTAGGGGAAAAACGGGGATTCAGCACTGACCTAGGAATCGCACACGCTCGTGCGTGTGCGATTCCTTTTGTGCTACCCCATTGGCCTTTTCGTGCGTCTTTGTATAAAAGACTGCACGCAATTGGCCAAAGGCGGACGCATTGCTCCGCCCATGGCCTATTGGTGTCTATTACGCGCTTGGTGCGCGTAATAGACACCAATAGGCCATGTGGTTTCAATTATCGTGCCCAGACACGGGCGTGATAATTGAAATCACATGCTTAGCTGTGGCGCGCACCACTTGTTCACTATGCTTAAGCAATGAAACTTGTTGCTCTCTTTTTTCCGCGTCCCTCTGTTGCTTTATTTTGCTTCGATTTTAAAAGTTTCTCTCACGTTGAACGATGAGTGCCGTGAAGCGCCCTTAAGCCAGGTGAGATGTGTGGCGCTACACGGAACTCATAAATAGATTTCCTCGTTGTCATTCATGTCTTACACACGATTTCTATCCGATGAAAGTCGATGATGCGTTGCTTCTGACTGTGTGTCCCTACACGGCACACACTGGATGTGACAGGTGTGGGCATGTGTCCCCCACCCCTTCTCTAGACGGACTAAGCCAGGAGGGCCGTCCTCGGAGGCAAGGGCGTCCTGTGTCCCAAGTGCACGAGCCTCGGCGCCCATGAATCCACCACATACACTTGCAGCATCACCGACCACAGGTGGGGACGGAGAGAAGCGCTTGAGCATCACACATCATCCGTACTTTAAGTCCTACCCTCCTCGGAGGAACCAACATCCCAGGGGGCAGAGAGGGCGCGCAACACTATCAATGAGTTATGTTCTGTTTATAGCGCGTATGCCACACGGGGGGGCACTTCAAAACGCCGGGGTGTGTGTGTGTGTGTGTGTGGGGGGGGGAGGGAAAGAGACGGGAGAACGGAGAAATGAGCAAGAGAGGGAAAAAGAGAGGAAAAACAGCAGACCTCGACATAGTAGTAGAGAGTAGACGATAGAGATAGAGGTGGGAAGAAGGGGACGAACAAGAGAGGGAAGAGAGAGCAGAAAAGAGGGAAGAAGGAATCATGATGGAAGAGGATTAGCTCCTTGATACCACTTCATAGCGCTGAAGAACATGTTAAGAAAGGAGCTGTGTGATTTGGACCTAGAGAAGGGTGGAGTAGAGATCAGAGTTGACAGAGAAGAGAATCGGGATTATGTGATCATATAGAAGCGACAGGGTGAATAACAGCGTTGTAGAGATAGTAGAGTAGGTTGTGTTGGTGAGTATACTAAAAGGGAATACCAGCCATCCGTGCCCCGTTTCTACGTGGCTCCCGTACACTGGTGCCGTGGGCAGGCGTTGGGAATAACATGACATTTTTGCAGCCAAATATGTTGCCTCTCGTCGCTAGTCATGAACCCACGTCTATAACTATAAAATGTGTCTCTTTCAGAAATCAACTCCAAAGACGGTCCAGGGGTCAGGCGAGCCAGCAGGTGGCGCGTGACAGGCACAGCTGTGAGACCCGAACACCTGACATCTCCTTGCACCAGCTCTCCAGGGATAGTGAGTGCGCCCTATCATCTCCTTTATCTATTTATGGGGTCCCTGGGGCCAGCTCAGGGGGAGTCTGTTACAGTATATGGGCCCAGGACAGGCAGCAGAAGAGTCACCCCAGTAAAGTATACGAGGCGCTGAGCTTAGTCAGGAGAGCACGAGACAAACTTTATGAGGCGCACGAGACTGCATTCATTTTAGGAACTCAAACTGGGGGGAGGACAGAGGAACTGCCAAGAGTTCATTGGGGTTTGGGCACCTGGCAGAGTCTGTGCGGCTCCCTTCATTGTGAACAGGTGCACACCATGTACTGGAATATGCAAGTACCATGGGAAAAGGGAGTGGAGGGGCAGGCGTGAGCAGGCAGACAGTGTATCAGACTCGCAACTCCTCCGTGCACTGGTGTTGTTTTATAGGGTGTACGATAACGGATTGGGTAAATTTACAACGAGACATTTGAACACACTCAGGAGAGTGGTTATTTGTCGCGCCCGCTTCAATTGTTACTGTTCTCGATCCCTTTCATGGGATGCGGGTCATAGGCACAGCCGGGAGCTCCTGGTTAAAAGGCGGAAATCCCTGAAAATTGTGGGATCGGATATTTGGAGGGAACCCGACTGTCTGA
Organism: Calotriton arnoldi; assembly: GCA_963921515.1. Classification (NCBI taxonomy): domain Eukaryota; kingdom Metazoa; phylum Chordata; class Amphibia; order Caudata; family Salamandridae; genus Calotriton; species Calotriton arnoldi. Next base: position 1,001,573 of record CAWUFW010000415.1, read on the forward strand.
AGTTGGAGGGAAAGTGCCTGGGCATGTCGCCCGCCCTGCGAGAGAAGGTGACGGCGGGGCTGGTGACTCATGTCACGGGGTGATGTAATGACCAGGGCAGGGCTGCAATCACTCACCCGGGGAGTCCCACGCATGCGAGAAGCGCACGCGCGCACGGAAAGTATTTCACTCCCGTGTCTTAGGGAGCCGGAAAACCCCATAGGAATTTTATGAAGGCACCGACCCGCCAAAAAAAGAGCTGGAAACCCAATTTGTGTAGGGATTTCTATGTTACCTTCTTTTCAGCGTGTGATATCAGCTCTTCAGTGGGTGGCCATGTGAAGAGAGCCGATATCTTGTAACACCCTGAGTCAGTTGGCAAGTCTGCATTTTTGAAGCCCCACGTCTCAGTAGAGGCAGTGAAACAGACTGACCGGACATTACAAGCTAACTAGGTACGGTCTCAGAACATGGCTTGGAGCTTGTCTCGAGTCATGGACTGGCAGTGATAGTGCACGTGCCTGCTTACTGCTGAGAGCATATTTTTATTTTCTTGTCCTACTTGTAATCGAAACTACAAAGTTGATGGAGTGATATGAGTTTACATTTTGGCTGTAATTTATGCTTGAAACGTTACACGAGTTATGATTCTGCTTGCAATACAGAGCGTGTTTACTTTTTTGTTTACAAAACTGCACAATGGAGGGAGAGTGAGGACAGTGCCATGGTTCGTTTGTGGTTCATGTTTCTAATGCTGGGTCAAAGTCACGCCACTGGCTGGATTGTGTCTCTGGCCTTTCTTGCCTCCCTACCTTCTGGAAAAAAATGGGAGTCGTGGGGCTATAAAAGAGGCATAGCCTAAGAAGCTTGACTAAAGGGGGGACCAGCAATTGTGAAGTAGAATCATGTGCTTGATAACTTCATAGAATCTTACTCGACTGAGAGTAACCGAAATAAGCAGGCAGCAAGATTTATTTAACAGTTAATAACAATACTGGTATTCTGGGTAATCACGAATAAAACACTTGACAATGTAGGTTTAAAAGTTACCTGTAGTTTGACTTCTTGCTAGGGCTACCTTTGGAGAGACACACGTGCAAAAGGGAAACTTAGTTGTTTAGTTGGAATGAAATATTATCTGAGACCTGGAATACCAACACTAAATTAAAGTATCCAGTACGGACACTGAGCAGTAATCATCTCAGCCACAGGACCCAGAGCAAGTGCCTTGGAAGGGACATTTGCATTTAGTCCATTATTTGCAAACATTGGGAATGCTTGGGGGGGTGGCTTTAATGGATCTGTTTGCCTTCTGTCCTTTATCTGCAAACATTGGGAGTGCCTAGAAACAGGCTCAGTTCTGATAGTGAGTTTAATTAAAAACACCTTGACAGGAGCCCCAACTATTGGGTGGGCATGTCACTGGGGAGGGGTAGGGTGGGCTGGCAGCAATACCTCCACCCACATATTGATGTGATTCTGTTGACTTGGCAAGTAATCCTGGCTTTACTAAAATATTTTGGTGATAAATTGTGAGCAGGGCCCACAACACAGCAGCATTTCCATGGTGCCTTCAAGAAAGCAGTCCTGCACTGCTTCATAGGTTCTCCTACTGGCCTTATTGTTTGATCTTGGGCAGATATTGTTCTCCCTATCCCTTCGTGTCACTTATTTCCTATAGTGTAAGAACTGCAAGATAGGCTCCATGCAACAAATTTGCTGAGTACATATTCCCAGGACATATTTTTCATTAAAACATTATTTTATCATACTTTAATGGTTAAATGGGTGTAGTTTACTGGATGATTACCCGATACACTAATTTAATGAAATGTCATAACACACTATTTAGTCTCAAGTTCTAGCTTTGGTCTTATAATTCCAATAAAGATGTGTGAAAACATAGAACTCATAACACATCCCAGAGAGATGTGAAAATGAATTTCAAAGATTACTGAAGTCACAAAGTTGTATTTGCTGATTGTGGCCAAGGCTGATTGAGGCACATAGTCTGCTGTGTCCACAGAACTGAGGCGCACATGCTGCTCACCCAGGGCCCAGGCACACCCCCTTAGCTCACAGGGCCCAGGCACAGACCACTGCACACAAATGGCCCATGTACATAATGCTCCACTCAAAAGCCCACAGCATGCGCTCAGAAGACCGAGGCACACTAATTATACAACCGGTGCAATACAATAGACACCATGTGCTCACTATATCAGATCACCTTAAGAAAAACTTTGATCTCTTTATGCTGCAAACCTTCTACCAACATCTAACGATTCAGACACCTATGGGAATCGAACCCTTCAAGGCCAGTGTCTCTATGACTGTCGATCCTAGCATGCAACACAACCCTCTCTCATGTTAAGCATACCACAAACAGCATAGCCCAGCAGCCCCACCACCTGTAGTCTGGCTGCCCAAAACTTTGCCTGTCTCCACTTACCTCAAGTTTTGAAGAGTTGCAGACCACACGGAAAGTATTTCACTCCCGTGTCTTAGGGAGCCGGAAAACCCCATAGGAATTTTATGAAGGCACCGACCCGCCAAAAAAAGAGCTGGAAACCCAATTTGTGTAGGGATTTCTATGTTACCTTCTTTTCAGCGTGTGATATCAGCTCTTCAGTGGGTGGCCATGTGAAGAGAGCCGATATCTTGTAACACCCTGAGTCAGTTGGCAAGTCTGCATTTTTGAAGAAGCCCCACGTCTCAGTAGAGGCAATGAAACAGACTGACCGGACATTACAAGCTAACTAGGTACGGTCTCAGAACATGGCTTGGAGCTTGTCTCGAGTCATGGACTGGCAGTGATAGTGCACGTGCCTGCTTACTGCTGAGAGCATATTTTTATTTTCCTGTCCTACTTGTAATCGAAACTACAAAGTTGATGGAGTGATATGAGTTTACATTTTGGCTGTAATTTATGCTTGAAACGTTACACGAGTTATGATTCTGCTTGCAATACAGAGCGTGTTTACTTTTTTGTTTACAAAACTGCACAATGGAGGGAGAGTGAGGACAGTGGAAAAAAGGATCTGGGAAGCCTGCTACCCCAAAAATGGATGAGGGCAATGAGGGCGGGCAGCAAGTGTGTGTCGGCTCAGTGGCAGCAGTTTGTCATGCAGGATAGTGAGCGCCCCTGAAGCATCCGTGGACAAAGATTCATACACCACAAGCTATATACCGATGACTTGTTTGCTGCCCCTCCTCAGGTACACCCCAGCAGCACATCATACACCAATGACACACTTTAGTCTCCTGCTATGTTGGACCCTTTTTCAGTCCGTTTTTTTGCTTGGCCAAGGCTTAGCCCTGGGAGGCACTGGCCCACTGAAAGCACTACAAATATAGATAGACCAGACAGGCTGATGCTCAGCAAAGAGGACACATGAACACAAAGGAGCACACATAAAACACACAAAGGGGCACACATGCAGGCAAACACACATGTGCAGACAAAAATACACATATGGGCAAATAGACAGGAACACAAAAACACCCTCTCACATGCACATAAGCACACACAAGCAAGGACAGAGCTGCCCATGAACACACACAATAAATAAACGTGCATTAAACATGAAGAGATACACATATCACACAGAAAAGCACACAGACATAGCGTGTGAAATAGGGAAAGTTGGAGATGATCAAAACTCCCTTGGAGATCCTGAACACTGCACTTAGCATTCAAGGTCTAGATAACCGCAGACAGTCACACACATGCAGCAAAGGAAACGCATACACATGCCCTCACACAAACACACACAAGTGTTTAGCTATGCACATGCAGCCACACATACATGAACGCATTCAGCCACAAAGGCAAGCAAACACAGAAAGTTACGCAAGCACAGTAAAACATATACACAAAGAAGGATAGGCAGTCAAACGTGTGCACAAACGCACTTACGCATACAAGTAAGATCTCACACATACATTTGAATGAAAATAGAAATGTACACAATGAATTCGCAAAAACACATCAGAAAGAAAGAGATGCAAATGCAGATGCGCACATAAAATAATATATCTACACATACCCATGCATGAACACCCACACACATATCCTCAGTTGTAATGCTACAGGTGCATGTGGGCGTTGTAATTTAATTTCATGTGGTTACTCCATTGTTTCCCTTAAAGGTGTTTACTCTTTCATTGACAAAGAATATTCTTATTCGGTGTCATTAAGTATGGTTGGGTTTTCCTGCAGAGAGGGTAATGGAATTTTAGAGAATATGTTTCACTTGTCCTGTTCTTCTCTAGTTCTCTCCGTTTGATGCGTCAGTCTTTCTTTATAGTTTTTATGCGATTGCCAGTGACTCTTTACTTCTCAAACAGCAGAACATGTGCTCTTTTCGAAACCTATTGTCCATTTCCTTTCACCAGTCGCTTGTTGCAGATAGTGCAGTGGGTTTCTCTGAAGGAATCTTATCAAGTTTTCTTACTGCTTGTATGCAAGTTTGCTGACTTTAACAAGGAGCACATCAAAATATGGCTGTTATTGAAATCTATACAATGGCAACTACCACAGACTAATTTGCAACTTCCTGGGGCACAAAAGTCACCTCTGGGCCTACATAGTCCCCTTTGCGTTCCCACATCTGTAGTGCATCACTGCCAACCTTAAAAGAAAGCAGTTGAAGGCTCAGTAAAGTGTGTGGAGGTGTGTAGTGATGTCACGCAGCCCACTGGACCCACCGCCTACACTGCTTAATAACCCCCAGGTTACAATCCCCTGGAAAAAAAAACAGCATACGTTGTAGACTAAGCGTGTCTTTTCGTAATGCTACTCCACAAAAACACTCAGGTTTAGCTAGACTAAAACAGCCCCTGACACCATTAAGACTTTTCCACTCCTAGGATGCACCCCCTGAAACCCCCCCTCCCCCGCCCCCCAGCCACAGAAACCCTTCCCCTGGGGGATCCTGATGTCCTGGGATGCAAGCACCCATGTGCCTGTGTGCCCAGGCGCCAAAAGCCACCAGCTGGAACCACCACCGCCAAACACAATGCAGGAACGGCGAGTAATCTCAGCCTAAGTGGCCCCAGCTGGCTGAAGAGGGCGCCCTGGGCAAGGTTAGCTGTGCTCCCAATGTTCTCCTGTCTCCCAGCCGATTTCCCCAGCCAAGGCAGAGCAGCTGTACCCAATGCACCACAAACGCGCTGAGAAACGAGCTTCTGCCCTCGGTAATCCGACCTGCAAGGGGAGAGAAAAGAGAAAACCCAAGCTGAATCTGTTCGGACCTCCGATCGAGGTCCTGGCAGCGCGCGCTGTGATCTGCTGTGGAGCAGCGAGGAAAGAGAGCGTCCCCGCCGCTCCATAGCCTTTTTATGTCCCTTTTGCGCCGGCAGCCGGTTCAGACCGGCTTTCCCGGCGTTCGACCATCGCGCGACCCAGAAGCGATGCCGACTGCTTCCGGGTCACGCACCTGTCCACCAATCAGCACGGGAGGCGAGATGCGCCGCGTCACTGTTGTGCGCGGCGCAGCCCCGCCTCCCCGCCTGCTGCGGGGGACCGGCACAACCGCCATAGTTGCGGCGTGTCCGATGTCGTCCCCTGCCTTCCCATGACTGTCTTTCCTTGATTTCCAAGTCCTTTGCCCACCTAAAATCCCTTCACCATGGGCATTCACCACTAATCCTTTCTGGGTTCTGAAGTAGCGTGCTACTCGCTGAAAAAGCGCTTCAACACCCCATCAAGTGTAGCAAGCGCTATATAAATGCAGACCTTTTTCCCTCTTCCATCCCTCCACTATCCTTCTCAATCCAAATAACTGACTAACATATCCACCACTCAAATTAATTTCATATTTTCACTATACTAATTCACCACTAATCCTTTATGGGTTCTGGAGCAGCGTGCTACTCGCCGAAAAAGCACTTCGATGCCTGGTCAGGGGTAGTAAGCGCTATATAAATACAATAGCAGTACAATCACATTTCCAAACTTGACCTTTCTGTACAGATAACCGAGTCAATTTTTCCTACCTGGCACCCTTCGAAGAATGGTAGAAATATAGGGGGAGATGATGTGGCGTTACGGCCAGAGCTGCAGACTTTGGTGCATGGGAACCAGGTTTGAGTCTTGAGAAAAAAATGAATGTGACTTTATATAATGTAACTGGTGCTCATGTAAAACATTCAAATACCTTTGGGTTGCCATCATGCTATATAAAACGGCAAAAAAAATGCAGTCTGCTGACCACTCACTTTACAAATGTCTCGATCGACTCTGCTTACTTGGCAAAACCAAGAATATTCCTTTTCTCTCCCTAGAGGGGTGTCTTCAAGTTTGAAAGTTTTTGGTTCTTTCTATCTTTTTTTCTCTTCCATATGATTTTAGATCTCACTGTTCACACTCAGTTTGGTTTCAGAGCAATAGGAGTGTACTACTTTGAGTGTTTCTTCTGCAGGGTGTCATACTTTTTCTGATCATCAAGGAGTCAATGGCTTAGCCCCTTGCATGCGTCGGACGGCCCCCAGCCGTCCGACGTCACGGTGGGTGTGTGCGGAGGACGGCCGGGGGCCGTCCGAACCCCGCCCACTCATTAATTCACCCGCACAGCGGGGGAATGTGCGCAGCGCGCAAGGGGTTAAAGAAAACGAGGACTTACCTGTGTGGAATTTTTTCATCCTTTGACGTTTTTGCTTTTGTGTTATTTATTTGTGTTAACTGACAATGTTTGACTCAGTTCTTGTCTAAAGGTAGTATAGGTTTGTCAACAGCATGGGCTCCTGGAGGTCCTTCCCCTCACCTTGATCTAGATTGTTAATGCCAAGGGCAGAAATCAGGGTCTCCGGGGAGGGAGGGGCGTGGTGCTCATCTTCCTCTTTCCTTATTTCACTCACCTTGCTTGTGTGGAATGCATTGTCAGCCTCTCTAAGAGCCCTGACATTAGAGTGACTCTGCCGCAACATTACCGCCTTTCAAACTCACCGGCCTGTAAAGCCTGAGATGTGGCTGGTTGCTTTCCTTATAGGCAAATACACACCTGAACATCAACGCGTGGAGGAGTGGAGCCATTTGGAATTGGTGGTCTAGCAAGGGTGCCACCAGCCCTAATTCTCAATGCGTTCAAAAACAAAACCGGTCTATACGCCCTAATGTTACCATGTTTTTATTGCATGTTTTCATGAACAAGCACTGGCAAATCTAATAAGTCTGGCTTGCATTTCGAGTCCTGACTGAAATATTTAAAAAAACAAAAAACTTTTTACAGTAATAGAAAGTTCAACAAAAAGCAACTGTGAGACAAAGAATAAAGAATTTAACGTGTGATTAATTGGCACACTTTTGGGATGTGAACTAGTCCTTCATACATTGCAATGCAAGCATCCAATAGGAGGTGGTACATTAAACAGCCAATAGCATCAAGTGAGAGAAAGAGCTAAGGAACCGGTAAAGCTCGGCTGCTCTCTGGCTCAGAGAGCAATGAATTAAAAAACAAAAAACTGATTTGGCACAATTGAAATAATGACGGTTCATTGCAGCTCCAAATCATTTTTTGCACAAAGTAACTTATGATTAAGGCGAGCAAGAGCAATGGAAACTAGAACTGAAGTAATCAAGGAAAGGTCACCGGAAACACCACTGCAAGCTCCTTCAGGCCTGGCCAATGACGGCCACACAAAAAAGCTTCTGAAGTAAAGCATTTCTAAAAGCTGGGCTTTTAGAAACAGTTACACTGCCATTTCACCACCTTGGTGATTTTACTGAAAAGGCACATTTACAAGATCAACAGATCACCCGCTGCAATATAGCTGGTAATGCACATACGTCTATTGCTGCTCAAAAGGTAATTGTTTTTGTCCTACCCACTTCCTTCATCCCTAACTGGCTTCTCTTACTGCCATTAAATGAATAGTGTCAGCCTTGCCCTGCAGGATTGTTGCGATCCATTCACATCCATTTTAATAACCAAGCAAGAACACAAATCCACTCCACACCACACAATTCCACCCAGCACAATTTCACAACTAACAATTCCAATCCAACCCACATAATTCCACTCCACACCACAAACATCCACTCTACTCCAAACCAAAACACATGGGTAGAAAACATTTTCATTTACAACGCCAATAGCTCTAACTCTGGAAAATGCGAGACCTATTGCATTGCAAATGCTTGTTTAGATGGGCTATTAAACTGACTTTGCATTGCCATTATAGCCATGATAGTGATACATACTGCTTTACTATGGTAACCTGGGACTCCCACTTTGACAACAGGGAACGATTCAAGAATGTGAATCTACGAAAGATACCAATACTTGAGAACTGCAGTTACAGGTAAGTAACTTAGGGGCATATTAACAAGGCCCGGCGATAAATATCGCAAAGCGCGCTTAGCGCTTGCATATTTATCGCCGGCTATCTCTGTAATTTATCGCCCGGTTAGCGCGTTATCAACAACGCGCATCGCCGAGGCGATAAAATTCCAGAGATAGCGTGGATATCGCCGTTTTCCATGGTGGAAAACGGCGATATCCTAGATGATAGGGCCTGTGGTCTTAGCCACAGAATCCACCCCCCATGTTAAGTATGCCTTAGTCAGGAATATAACAGACGTTAAATTCCTGCGTTAAGGCATACTTAACGCGATTTAAAAGATCGCTAACCCTCCTTGATAATATCGCGAAGCTGCCTTCGCGATATTATCCCTGTTTGGTTTCACAGCCACGCCTACTTTGCATCTCATTAGCGATGCAAAGTTAGGCGTGCTGGGAACGGGCGCTAAATCAGCAAAACACGCGATAGCGTGTATTTGCTGATAAGGCGATGGAATTATCGCCGCTTTTCGCCCGAAAACGGACGCTAAAGCGGCGATAATTTCATATCGCCCCCTTGTTAATATGCCCCCAATTTTCTTCCATAGTCTTCAGACCCTCCCTAAACCTATGCTGCACTTCAGTCAGAATGTCTAAATAAGATGCCCGGGACAGGATTCTGTGCAGCACAATTGTTCCTACCACCATAGCCAAAGAATCAATCAGAGAGATCTGCATATAGCAGTGGGGATCTTGGTGGTTGTTTTTTCAAATCAGGGACATAGTGGCAGAATGCTACAAACTGGCTCACTTCTTCAAGCAGAATTCAAGACATTGGTGATCAACGGGGCCCAAAGTTAGATTTACATAATTCCATGGGCACATAATCAAGACCTTGCGCTTTCCTAGAAGGACTTTCTGATATGGCAGTAACTACTTCAGAATATTCACAACATTTTTAAAAGATAGACAGGAAGAGGAAAAACTGGTTTCTTGTTATCAAGATTGTTGTAGCACAGATGTTTCCAAAAGTGCTTACCCACTGATCTGCAGTAATATGCACACCCAAAGAAGGTGCATAGGCATTATCTAATTTGTTTGAATTAACTACGTTCCAGAACAATTTTGTATCTTTTAACTTACACGCAGCCTACAAGAACTCTGTTCGGTCTTCAATTTTACTCTTCTTAAGAACAGACTTAAAATAGACTCTGCAACTAGCTTTTGCCTCTCTATTCCTCGGGCATCTAGCCAAGGCCCGATATAACCTTCTGGTGGTCTGGGAGCACGCCAGATTAAATTATCCAGGAGCACCAGAATGAAGGTTCCTTACAGGTCTAAGAAGCATACCTTACAAAGACCACCTAGGTCAATGAAAGCTCTCATAATATCTTGTGTGCTATGTTCCGCAGATAAGTATATATAAAAACAAAGTAAGTTCTTGCTTAACAAACCCGACAACAATTAAGAAGAATCAGGCAGTATTCAAATGAGTCTTAACCCATTATTTTTAATTGAGGTGCACAATGCTCCCCTAGAAGAATATCGTATTTTGGACAAGGGGAGCTCGAATACAATAGAAAGAGTTATGGACACTGTAAAAACTAGCCTGGATACCCCCTCAAGAATAAAATTACTAGTATTTTTGGTGACAAAAATATACAGCACCCAGGACAGAAAACTTAGGAATCTGACCATCGTGCCTGCCTGCAATTTCTTGAACATTAACCAGATCGTGTTCTGAAAGATAATTAAAATGCGGAGATCCTTGAGAATTGGATAGTAAAAAGGATAAATTATCATCCTGAGATTAAAAAAATGATTAGTAAACACAGTATTTGAGTTTATTTTAGCGTTAAAGAACAAACTACTTACCTTTGATAACACCTTATCTAGTAGTGCTCATATCTAGACGCAGATTCCTTACCTTTTGAATTTTCCCAGGTGACAGACTGGATCCGGAAGATATTTCCTGAGAAGTAACCCTCTGCATCGGTAGGTGGTGTCAATTGCTTCCACGTGCATCATCTGTGTGGTCTGCATCGGAAGTGATGTTGCGGTACCTATATAAGCGCCAAGGCGCGCTGACGTCAGTTTCTTTTCATGACTTTCCACGTCAGAAGCGCGGAGCCATGAAGAACACTGACCACTAGTGTGCCAAAACTAGTGCCCTGAAAGGGGTCATCCCTGTCCCTAGAAATCCATTCACAGAACGTGGAGATTGGATGTTTAAGTAAGGCACCTTTGCCTGGATCTAGTTTTTACCACATAAGGCGTTACCGGAGGTAAGTAACCTGTTTATCCGATAGAGATTTCTAGCCGCAGATTCCTTACTTTTCGAATAGATACCCAAGCAATACCATCCCTGGAGCAGCGTCTGCAAACTAATTTCAAATGAGAAAGTCCTGCAGGACCGAACGGGTAAAGTGCCCATCCCTGCGAACCTTACTGTCCAGGCAGTAGTGTTTGGCAAATGTGTGTAGGGAAGCCCACGTTGCGGCTTGACAGATGTACAGGATCGGAACTCCGTAAGCTAAGACAAGACAGTGGTTGCAGCTTTAGCTCTTGTGGAATGAGCTTGCAAGTCTTTAGGAGGTTGCTTCTTGGCCAGTGCGTAGCAGACTGTGATGCAGAGCAGAACCCACCTGGAAATGGTCTGCTTCTGCACTCCCCAACCTTTCTTTGCACCAACATCCCCCACGAAGAGTTGGTCATCCAACCTGAGCTCTTGTGTGCGGTCACAGTTGAATGACAATGCTCTTTTTGGGTCCAGATGGAGTCGCTTCTCTTCTTCAGAGTGATGTGGAGGAGCATAAAAGGTAGGCAAGGTGATAGATTGGCCTACATGAAAAGGGATGACATTACAGACTTTGGGAGGACGGTCAAAAGCTGTTAACTGTCTCTGCTCAATCCCCACGCAGGTCCGGGTGGAGAACCCTCCCCCCTGCAGCTGCAACAGAAAATCTTCCCAAAGGGGCAGCCTGACAGGGGGATCGATGGCCATGGTCAGGATACCAGACTCTCCGTTCCCAGTTCAGAGCCACAAGGATGACTTGGGCCTGGTTGTTCCCGATCTTCTTGAGAATTCTGGGCAGGAGTGTCAAGAAAAAAAAAGATGTTAATAAGTATACCAATCAAATTTCTTCTTAAAATAACTTGTTACTAACCCTGGGCAAAGCACTACGCTACGCTCGCGTAGTTTGCGAAGTTTGCGCTACTTCGCACAACGCGAATTGCACGTAGCACAGTGCAAACACGCGTAGCGTAGTGCAGCGCTCATTTTTTGCTTGCTCGCGGTCCTCAACGTCAAGTTGGCGACCGCGAGCAAGCAAAATGACATCCCGGCGAGACTTTTTCCTTGTTCGCGATCAGCAACATCAAGTTGCCGATCGCGAGCGTGGAAAATAAACCTCCCGGCGAGATTCTCAACGCGGGGAGGTCAGGTTTCTCATTGCGAGTGGTCGCGTATGCTCGCAACCGCTCGCGATGAGAAACTACCAGTCCGCGTTGAGAAAGCTGCCGCTCGGTTAAAAATCTACTCGAGCGGCAGTAAAAGACAGCTCGCACTGTGCAAGATGCCGTTTTCAATGATTGCACAGTGCGGACAAGCATCCGGCACTGTGCAATCATTGCGAACAGTGCACTACGCAGTTTGCGTAACTTCGCGTAGCGCTACTTCGCGAACTACGCCCAGGCTTACTTGTTACAAAAAGACTTCCACCATGAAATGCTTTTTCAGAGTGCCTCATGAATATGGAACACCCTTCCCACTTATATAACACTTGCCCCAAACCTCCAAATCTCAAGGACCATCTGCTTAACCAGAACCAATGACTGACCGTGGCTTATCCCTTTGTTGCATTGGTTTTTCTCCCCCTTCTTGACACCTGATCGCTATTTACTACTCATACTATACTTATAAGTTACTTACCTGTAGCTGTAGTTCTCCAGTATTGGAATCCTTCATAGATTCACATGCTTGAATCATTCCCTGTCGTCGAGATGGGAGCCCCCAGTATTATTAAAAGTAATGTCCCATTGGACATAGAACATAAGGCCATAGGCCTTGAAGAACAAGTTACTTACCTTCGGTAACGCTTTTTCTGGTGGATACAATATCTGCCTGTGGATTCCTCACCTTTTGAATACCCCTTGCGCCAGCAATTCCGCGGAAAATCTTTCCCAGCTCTCCCTCGACGACGAGGACGTCACAATAGCACGGCTCCGCTCGCGACTCCGTAAGACGTCATCGGAGCCATAAGAAGACCTCGTCGGCGTGCTGACGTCAGTTCCACCCATTTTTTCCGTGCCACCGAGGCAAACGGGCGGACCGACACATTTTCAAATGCAAACATGGCATTCCAAGTATATACACATATATAAATTCACAATGACATAATCAATGAAGACATAGTGAAATAGCATTTCTCACTATCAAAACTTCAACATGATCATGACTTATTAAATTCAACATATTTTGGTAGAAACAGGTGGACAACGGGGAGGCGGGTGGGTCAGTGAGGAATCCACAGGCAGATATTGTATCCACCAGAAAAAGCGTTACCGAAGGTAAGTAACTTGTTCTTCTGATGGATACTTCTGCCTGTGGATTCCTCACCTTTTGAATAGAATCCCCAAGCCGTACCTCTCCAGGAGGAGGGTGTCCACCTGACTAAACCAAAAAATCTTGCAAAACAGAACGAGCAAAATGGCCATCCCTCCTAACCTCAGAGTCTAGGCAATAATGCTTTGCAAAGGTATGGAGGGAGGCCCAAGTTGCTGCCTTACAAATTTCATGCACTGGTACACCTCTAGCCAAAGCAGATGTAGTAGACTTTGCTCTAGTAGAATGAGCTCTGATACCTTCAGGAGCTTCCTTGTTGGCCAGGGCGTAGCAGATCTTTATGCAGAGGATAATCCATCTTGACAGAGTCCGCTTGAGCACAGCTTTACCCTTCATCCGACCAACATAACCCACGAAGAGTTGGTCATCAAGTCTCAATTCTCTGGTCCTGTCCAGATAAAAACTGACCGCTCTCTTTGGGTCCAAGCGGTGAAGTCTCTCCTCCTCCTTGGAAGGGTGAGGGGGAGGATAAAAGGCAGGAAGGGTAATGGACTGCCCCAAATGAAAAGGGGTAACCACTTTGGGAAGGAAAGCAGCCCTGGTCCTCAGAACCAACTTATCTACATGAATGGTCAGAAAAGGAGGCTTTGAGCTAAGAGCCTGCAACTCGCTTACCCTCCTAGCCGAGGTAATGGCAATTAAGAAAACCGTTTTAAAAGTAAGAAGCCGCAAAGGGCAACTATGAAGGGGCTCAAATGGAGAACCCATAAGAAAAGTGAGTACCAGATTCAAATCCCACTGAGGCATGATGAAGGGAGTGGGAGGAAACATGTTTGTAAGTCCTTTAATAAATCTCATCACAACCGGAGATTTGAACAACGACGGCTGATCCGGCAAACAAATAAAGGCCGATAAAGCCGATAAGTAACCTTTTACAGTAGCTACAGCAAAACCCTGCTGCGCTAAGGAAAGTGAAAAACTCAAAACATGGGATAAACGAGCCTTCAAAGGGTCAATAGATCTCTCTCCACACCATTTAACAAATTTAGACCAACGGGAAGAGTAAATGGACTTGGTGGAGTGTCGCCTGGACGATAAAATAACATCCACCACATCAGGTGGGAGAGAGAACGAACTCAGGTTGCCCCGTTCAATCTCCAGGCATGAAGGTGCAAGCTCTGGAGGTGGGGGTGAAGAACCTGCCCCTGCGACTGCGAGAGGAGGTCTGCCCTGAGAGGGAGACGGAGCGGAAGGTGCGAAGAGAGGTGAAGAAGATCCGTGTACCACACCCTTCTCGGCCAATCCGGAGCGATCAAGATGACTTGGGCCCGGTCTTGGCAAATCTTCCTCAGAACCCGAGGAATCAAGGGTATGGGAGGAAACGCATAAAGGAGCTGAGAGCTCCAACTCAACTGAAAGGCGTCCCCCAACGCTCCCTGCAACGGAAACTGGAGACTGCAGAACAACGGGCAGTGCGCGTTCTCGTGAGTGGCAAATAGGTCCAACCGAGGAGACCCCCACATCTGGAAGACGTGATGGACCACCTCTGGATGAAGCCGCCACTCGTGATCGGCCGAGTAATGCCGACTGAGACTGTCCGCACGAACATTTAGCACTCCGGCTAGATGATTTGCAAAAACACAAATCTGCTGGCCCTGAGCCCAGGACCAGAGTCGCAGAGCCTCTCGACAGAGACGAAATGACCCTACACCTCCCTGTTTGTTGATATACCACATCGCGGTCGTGTTGTCCGTCAGGACCTGGACTGACCGACCGCGAAGGGAAGGAAGGAAAGCCTTTAGTGCCAAACGTATCGCCCGCAATTCTAGAAGGTTGATGTGAAACAACCTTTCCTCTGGAGACAAAAGACCTTTGATCTCCAGATCCCCCAGATGAGCACCCCACCCTAGAGTGGAGGCGTCCGAGATTACTGTGGCCATCGGTGGAGGAAGTTGAAAGGGCTTCCCTTGAGACAGGTTGCCCTGCACACCCCACCAAGACAGCTCCGCCGCAGCAACTCTGGAGATTCTGACCTTCTCCCCGAGATCCCCGTTGTGCTGAAACCACTGCTTGCGGAGGCACTACTGGAGTGCCCTCATGTGCCAGCGTGCATGACTGACCAACAGTATGCAGGAAGCAAACAGACCGAGCAGGCGAAGGACCTTCAGGACCGGAACAACCGCCCCGTTGTAAAACAAAGGAATCATTTCCTGAATGTCGAGAATCCTCTGTGGAGGCGGGAATGCTCGACAAACAGTAGTGTCCAGTATTGCCCCTATGAACAGGCTGCGCTGAGAAGGCACCAGGTGAGATTTGGGCACGTTGATCGAAAAACCCAAATTGAACAACAGCCGTGTTGTCACCTGCAAGTGATGCAACACCATCTCCGGAGATTTGGCTTTCAACAACCAATCGTCCAGGTAGGGGTAGACAGGAACCCCTGATCTTCTGAGATGAGCCGCTACCACCGCCATCACCTTTGTAAAGACTCGCGGTGCGGAAGTCAGACCAAACGGCAGAACCGCAAACTGGTAATGTTGCGACCCTACCGTGAAACGCAGATACTTCCGATGCGACTTCAGGATGGGAAGATGAAAGTACGCATCCTGGAGATCGATGGACACCATCCAGTCTTCCTGTTGCAGCGCAAGAAGAACCTGAGCCAGAGTCAACATCTTGAATTTCTCCTGCCTGAGGTAAAAATTCAAAATCCTGAGGTCCAGAATCGGCCTCAAACGTCCGTCCTTTTTGGGAATCAGGAAATACCGGGAGTTGCACCCCTGACCCCTTTCCTGCTCTGGAACCACCTCTATCGCACCTTTCTGTAACAAGACAAGAACCTCCTGTTGCAAAAGCAACAAGTGGTCTTCTGAACAACCACCTTGGCGAGGAGGGTAAGGAGGTGGATACTCTAGGAAAGGAAGGGCGTACCCACTTTCCACAAGATTCAAAACCCAACGATCCGTTGTAATCAGTTTCCAATCCTGTAGAAATTGGGACACCCGACCCCCAACAGGACCAACATGCTCTAAGATGGGGGATCTAGAGCTGCTTCCCAACGGTGAGGGGAGGAGAGGAGGAGGAGGAAGAGGACTGCTGCCGTGAGGCTCCCCTGGCACGGCTTCTGTTCCTACCCCTGTAGGACTTGTATAAAGCGTTCTGCTGCTGCTGCTGCTGACCCTGTTGATACTGTCGAAGGCCACGAAAGGAAGAACCTCTTCCAAATCCACGAAGGCGTTTGTAACCAAAACCCCTGGGCTGTGTTTGAAGGCCCAGAGATCTAGCAGTGGCCCTACTGTCTTTAAACCGCTGTAAAGCAGAGTCAGCCTTTGATCCAAACAGTCTTGTGCCATCAAAAGGTAAGTCCAACAGAGTCGCCTGGACATCCGGGGAAAAACCAGAAGACCTCAACCAGGCCTGCCTTCTTGTTGCCACAGAAGAGCCCATCACTCGCGCAACAGAATCAGCCGTGTCCATCCCAGACTGGATCATCTGGCGAGCAGCCGCTTGCGAGTCTGAGAGCACCTCCATAAAGCTTGCCCTATCATCCTCCGGGAGCTTAGGAGCCAGCTGTTTCACCGAATCCATCAAAGCATGGACGTATCTTCCCAGAAGACACGTAGCATTAGTCGACTTCAGCGCCATGCTTGCAGACGAAAATACCTTTTTGGCTGCTTGCTCCATCTTTTCGAGTCTCTATCACCCGGAGTAGTAGGGAAAGCACTCGAAGATTGCTTCGAACAAGAAGCCTGTACCACCAAACTCTCGGGAGTCGGATGAGAAGACAGAAAGGCAGGATCCCCAGGAGCTGGCCTATATCTCCGTGCAATTGTTCTAGAGACAGCAGGAGCGGACAAAGGCTTCTGCCACACCTCCAAAATTGGCTCAGCCAAGGCATCAATGAAGGGTAACAGTGGCTCCGAGACCACCGAAGAGGTATTGAGGACCTCAGTTAAAATGTTGGCCTTCAACTCAGATGATGGTAACTGAAGACCCAGCAAATCAGCCGCCTTCCTCACAACCACATGATAAGGCAAATTTTCTAGAGGAAGGCCAGCCTTTGGTGAAGAAAGATCATATTCTGGAGATGTACCTAACCCACTGGCCTCCTGCAGGCCCTCAAAGTCATCGAGAGAGTCCAAAATCTCTCCTTCCTCTTGCTCTTGCATATACTCCTCCTCCTCCAGCAGCCTCTGTGCATCCCTCCTGGAGCGCAGCTTTGACTTCAGTGCCGGCGTCAGTGGAGCCTGAAACGGAGTCGGCGGCGCCGTACGCGGCGCCGGTGACGATGGCAACGGAACAGAAGGTCCCTCCGGAACATCCTTCGGCGTCGCACGAATCCGAGACGACGCCGACCCCACATCCGACGGAGCTCGAGGTGCCGGAGTCGACGACCTCGGCGTCGGGAAATGCCACGCCGGAGCAGATGGCATAAAGGGTACAAAGGGTGCCTGAGCATACTGGTGTGGAACACCCAAATTGTAGGCCAAAGGACCTGACGGTACACCCAACGGGATACTGGACCTTGAAAACATCCCATACATCGCGTTCAAGAACTGCGAAGGGTCAGCGCCCGGCAAGGGAAAAGCAGGATAATTATCCGTACCTTCTCGCCCTGGGACCTCCTGAGGTCAAGCTGGATCCAGCGGAGCCGGTGGAGACGGCGCCCGCTCAGGTGACCCCACAGGAATTGGAGACACCTCCTGAGGCGCCGGCGAACCTCCCGACGCCGAAGAGCCCTTCGACGCCGGCGACATCGGAGCCGGGGAATGTTCAGACTCCGCTCTCGGCGAAGGAGACGGGGAGACAAAGTCCTTCCTCCGAAGTCGCTCAGGAGGAGAAGTCGGCCTCGAAGCCCTAGACTTCGACGAATGGCGCCGGGATTTCTTCGACTTCTTATGCTTCTTAGATCTTGAAGTGTGTGACGAAGAAGACTTCCCCGCTTACGACCTCTCTTCTCCTTCTTGGCTCTGGCCATAAAAAGTTTAGCCTCACGCTCTTTAAGGGCCTTAGGGTTCATTTTCCTGCAGGAACGACACTCTTCGACGTCATGGTCAGAAGAAAGACACCATAGACAGTCTTCATGCGGATCCGTAATCGACATATGCCCTCCGCACTCCCTGCAAGGCTAAAACCCGGACTTCCTAGAAGTAGCCATTTCCAACAATAAGATGAAACAAAGTAGTAAAATGGAGAGTCCCTGGAAAAAACCGTTACGCGTCGACGGCGCGGAAAAAAGGGAACTGACGTCAGCACGCCGACGAGGTCTTCTTATGGCTCCGATGACGTCTTACGGAGTCGCGAGCGGAGCCGTGCTATTGTGACGTCCTCGTCGTCGTGGGAGAGCTGGGAAAGATTTTCCGCGGAATTGCTGGCGCAAGGGGTATTCAAAAGGTGAGGAATCCACAGGCAGAAGTATCCATCAGAATGTTTTGTTACATATCCTTGTTACATATCCTTGTCCTTATAAAAAAGGACTAAAACTTAGAACCAGCAAGTCAGTTGACACCACCCTGTAGAACCTTCCGGAGAGAAGCTCCAGTCCCTCAGATTTTCAAGCACAAGTGCATACAAATAGAAAAAACTGAGATATCCAAGTGACCCTTCTCCAGGGGAGGTGGGTGGGTCACATATGAATCTATGTAAGATTCCAATACTGGAGATCTACAGTTACAGGCAAGTAACTTATTTCTTACTCCAGGTTTGGAACTTTCATAGATTCACATGCTTGAATCAGAGTAGCGAGCAGTAAATAACACATTTTCGTGCCATATATAAACAACCATGAGTATCACGAAATACTATTTCCTGCACATATATAGAAAAATACAGGTGCAACATGACACCTAATAAAGGTAAATATTTATAAATTTCTGTACATATACTTACATATCATTTAACGTATAAATACAGAAAAGAAAACACTGAAAATGGGTGATAGCAGAGGAAGGTGGGAAGGAACTATAAAACAGAGGCTCGCCTTATTGAAAGAGATGTCTTAGAACCGCTTGTCCCACTGCCGCATCTCGCTTAACCTCAGAGTCCAGGCAGTAGTGTTTGGTGAATGTATGCGGCGTTCTCCAAGTTGCTGCTCTGCAGATTTCTGGAAGAGACACACCTACAAACAGCGCCCTAGACGTGGATATGGCTCTGGTGGAGTGAGCACGGACCTTTGACATCAAAAGGTTGGCCCGCTTGTTGATGACAGAAAACAATGGCACTCAATATCCATCTTGAGATGCTTTGTTTAGTGAGAGGGAAACCTTGTCTAGGTGTACTATACGCTATAAAAAGCTGATTTGATTTGCAAAAGGATTTTGTTCTGTTCAGGTAAAGCTTTAGGCACCGTTTGACATCCAGAGAGTGCAGAGTCCGCTCCGCTGAAGTTTGTGGAGTTGGAAAAAATGATTTCAAAACGAGTGGTTAATTAAGATGAAAGTCCAACGGAACCTTAGGAATGAACTTAAGGCTCGTCCGTAGGATAACTCAGTCATGTTTGAATTGTAGGAAAGGTTCCTGGGTAGTAAATGCCTGGAGTTCACTAACCCTTCTCGCTGAAGTAAGAGCCAGGAGGAGAGTGACTTTCCAGGATATGAACTTTATATTCGCTCTGTGAATAGGCTCAAACGGATGTTTCATTAATTGGGTTAGCACCATATTCAGCTGCCATGTAGGAGGAGGGACCCGAACTGGAAGAAACGTTCTGAACAGACCTTTGAGAAACTGTTTGACCAGCCTGCATGACCATAAAGATGGAACATTTTCCAATCTCCGGAAACTGGAAATGGTAGCTAAATGCACTTCAAATTGATGCGTGAGCCAAGCCGGAGCGTGCTAAATGTAGGAGATAAGGTAAAATTTCATCCGGAGATGAATGGAGAGGATGAACTTTAGATGATGCACACCAAATGCAGAATCTCTACCATTTGAGCGAATAAATCTTGTTAGTGCTATCTGCTTGTGCCCTAGCAAGCACATCTACATTCCTGTGGGATCCTTTAATGTTGAAATTCTTGGGACTTAGGAGCCAGGCTGATAATTTCAGAGAACTGGGATTTGGATGACATACTTGTCCCTGGCTCATCGTCAACAGGGATGGAAATGGTTTGAGATGGATCGGAGGCTGCACTGAGAGTAGGTGAAGTTCTGTGTAGCAATGCTGGCGAGGCCAAGCTGGGGCTTTTAATATGATCTTGCAGGGTTCGGTCTTTAACTTTTTGAGTACTCTTGGAAGGAGAGGAATGGGAAGAAAAGCGTAAGCAAATATGCCGGACCAAGCTATTGAAAAGGCATTGCCCCGTGAACCCTGATGGTGAAGCCGAGTGGGAGAGATATGCCCAGACGTGGGTCCCGTGCTCTCCATGCCACTGGAGTCAAGCTATCCTGGCTGATGAGGGGTGAAACCCTGAAACCAGTCCTAGGATGCTTGTTTCCAGTCAAGGGAGGATCTGGCCTGGCAGTTCGGGCTGGACTGTTCCCATGAGGCACAGGGTCAAAACTGATTTGCATATGGCTGGGTTCAAACTGGAATGGCATGGTGAGCAAAAAACAATGGATTTAGGCCCAGATCTCTGTACTGGGGTGAATGTATGACATTGTTCTGCATTCAGTCTATCAATTGTTCTTTTTGCATTTGTCACCCCGAGTGGGACGGGTATGCCCAGACGTGGGTCCCGTGCTCTCCATGCCACTGGAGTCAAGCTAGCCTGGCTGATGAGGGGTGAAACCCTGAAACCGGTCCTAGGATGCTTGTTTCCAGTCCAGGGAGGACCTGGCCTGGCAGTTTGGGCTGGACTGTTCCCATGAGGCACAGGGTCAAGACTAAGACTGATTTGCATATGGCTGGGTTCAAACTGGAATGACATGGTGAGCAAAAAAACGATGGATTTAGGCCCAGATCTCTGTACTGGGTTCAAATCAAATAAATAAACCTTATTCGATTTTTAGTAGGAAAAAAAAAAAAAATCATAAAAGTTGCACATTAAAAAATATACAATCTAGTGTTTAAAAAGCCTAATACCTTACATATTTACATCTTTAAATATCGCTAAGATCTTAAAAATCACATCTTCAATTAATCAATACCCCGTTTGTTCTGAAGATCAGTCTGCCTCATGCTATGTTTCCCATATAATACTTTTCCTTTTTTTCAATATGGCCTTCAAGAGACCAGACATAGCTCCCACACAATAAACATTATCCAATCTTTGTAAGTAAAGGTAGGCAGGTCGACATGGTCTCCATCCCCCACCCTTCAGCATTGGCAAAATCCATCTAGATCTTTCTACTCTATAAAATTTGCATAATAAAATCACGTATTGTCGTCTGGGGGGACATTTCATCACAGGGGCACATACAAAACTCGCTGTTCCAATCATTTTGTATAGGGAAGCTGACTAAACGATGAAAGCTGTCAAATCTTAATCTAGTGAGGACAAACCTATCATATCTTCCTACACACCATTCCAAATAAGGTTGAATGGTGGGCCATACAAGGGTTATCTGATGTTTAATAACTGTACTTTTATACATTTCTGAAGCCGCCCTTAGAGATTCCAGATGATCCTGACAAAGAACTCTGAACTCCTTCCTAGAGATTGTGGTCAGTGTAGCGGGGTTTCTATAAAAGTCAGGTTTTCCCACGTCTGTTAGAAAGCTTCTAATATACCTTAGCCAGGTAATCTTATTAGCGTGGGTTAAACTCATAGCATCTCTTATATTCTCTCTATTTAACTGTGTGTGATGTGACATCCAGACTCTATGCCATAACAACAATGGCTGCATCTTTATCAAGTCAGAAATGTATGGAATCCCCAGTTCGCTATGGCAATTATAAACTGATGTGCTCTGTGGGATTGCTAATATAAATCGTAAAAACTTATTTTCCTCTTTTTGTAATGTAGCTACGTCCTGGTAACCCCAAACACCAGCCCCATACATCGCTACGCTCATGCATTTTGCTTTATAAATTTTAAGGAGGATCCCCAGGGGTCTTTTACCCATTTTAATAGAAAAATTCATCAGTGCCCCAATTGACCTTTTAAAAAGAAGAGTTCTACTTTTAACCGCTGGACTCCATGACCCAGCATGATCAAGTAAAACACCCAGATAGGAAAATGTATTGGTTGCATCAATCCTAGCCTTTCCCAAAGGGAGACTTTTACAGCTATTTCTCCCTTTCCCACATGTCATCACAAATGTCTTCTTAATATTAAGTTTTAGGCCCCGGCTATCCATAAATTCAATATATGCATTAAGAGCACTCTGAAGACCCAGCTGAGTTCTGGCCATGAGCACTGCGTCATCTGCGTAAAGAAGTGATACTATGGGCTTGCTGTTATAGTAAGGTGGGAC
This sequence comes from Calotriton arnoldi, assembly GCA_963921515.1. Classification (NCBI taxonomy): domain Eukaryota; kingdom Metazoa; phylum Chordata; class Amphibia; order Caudata; family Salamandridae; genus Calotriton; species Calotriton arnoldi. The sequence goes on from CAWUFW010000415.1 coordinate 1,023,752, forward strand.
TTTTGTCCTGGCCGTTAACTCCTCTTCTAACGCGTTGGTATATAGAGAGAAGAGGAACGGAGCCAGGACGCACCCCTGCCTCACGCCCTTTTCCACCGGAAATGACGCAGTGCATTCACCCCCAATTCCATGTCTCACTTTTGCTGAGGCCCCCTTATATAATTGCCTCAAAAACTGAACTAAAATTGGGTCTACTTTTAATTCCCGTAATATATCCCAAAGTCTATTGTGGTTTACGCAGTCAAAAGCGGACGTAAGGTCCACAAATGCTATGTACATTTTCCCTTCTTTAGCTTGGGTGTATTTCCCTGATATCATTGTAAAATTCAACACCTGTTCAATGGTCCCCAGCCCCTGTCTAAAACCATACTGCACTTTACTTAAAATGTTGTTATCCTCCGCCCAAGTTTGTAGTCTGTTCAGGACTATTCTGCCTACTACCTTAACCAGGGAGTCCAAAAGGGATATCGGGCGATAACACGCAGGGTTATCGCGTTCTCCCTTTTAAAAATTGGGATAATCACAGATTCAGACCATGTCTTGATGAAGCCCTTCTCGCAGCATGCGTTCAAAACCTGTGTCAGCAAAGGGGACCATAGTGCTGGAGAGTGTTTAAATAAATCCATGGGCACGCCGTCTGGCCCAGGCGCCTTCCCACCTTTACTTTCATTAATAGCTGCCGTGACTTCATCTAGTGTTATATTTAACCCAAATAGTCACAAATCTATCCAACCCATCTTGTATCTGTAGGTCATAATCAGTTGTGAGTTTATCGGCCCCCCTAGAACTATACACCCTCGAGAAAAATTTGATCCAAGACTCCTCATCTATTGCAACTTCAATCCTGGGTCCCTCATTATTTACAAAGAATGGAGCGTTTACTGCCCGCCAAAACATAATACTGTCCCTTTTCTTTGAAGCCTCATAGAGCAAGTCCCATGCCTCTTCTTTTATTTCTTTTTTCCTGTTTTTCCTAGCCAAATTATAATTCTTTCTACATGCACTAATTTCCTCCTTATTTCTCACAATTTTGTGGAGGGCGCCCTTCAGCAAGTTATATGCTTTCGTACACTTTGTGTCAAACCATCCGTTAGTCCTTATTGAGGATGTCATCTTTTTCACTCCTAATGAGTTTTGGATCTCCAGAGTAATAGAGGAATAAGCCCTCAAAATGTCGCTATAATCTGCACTCTCTTGTAAACATACCGCTATATGGTCGCTAGCATTAATTATAATTTGTTTCATCACTTCTTCGACCTTAATTTTTTTCCCCCAACGTAAAGAATAACCATTTTGGCGTGCTAGGGTAATATTTTGTGACAGTGCCAGATATCTGCTATTTGGTTGTTCGACTTTTTGGGGGATAATTACGCGGATGCTCAGAGGCAAATGATCACTGAGGGTATTGAAGTGAGTATTAAAATTATCGAACCAGGTTGCGTATCTATTGGGAATGATTATAAAATCTATTAGTGAGGCTAAACCTCTGCCAATAAACGTTGGGGTAAAATCAACACGTGGAGTGCTCAGATAGTTTACAAAACCCAAATCATGTCCTGCCATAAAATCATTAAACGTTTCTCCCCTTACATGATGTACAAAATGTGGGGTATACATATTAACTTCATCATGTAGCCCACACTGCCCTTTTTCAGCGTTACCACATATACCAGTGTTAAAATCCCCTCCACATATGAAGATCACATCAACTTCGTTTGGTACCCTTATTTTATACATTTCCTCACTAAGCAAGTTTATAATTTTGCCCAGTTCGCCCTGTTCGATGTGATTATAAAAATTCACTACACATAGTACTACTAGAGAGTTCAAATAAGTACCCAACAGTTGGTAGTAACTCGTTGAACTAAGCTTTTCTATTTTCCTAACCGTTATCAGGTTTGAGATATATACACTCAAACCTCCTTTGTGTCTTCCATGCGTAGATCTAACAGCCGGTATATGAAACGTCTTATAACCATCTAAATTAATCTGTTTCAGTAACCAGGTCTCCTGAAAGCATAGGATATCAAAACTATGTATAAAATCTAACCAGATAGAATTGTATACTTTTGATTGTAGACCGGCAATATTCCAGAAGAGTACCCGTATTCCATCAGAAACACAAACAGTTGGTCTATCAGGGGTGGTGCTTCCCTTAGTGTGTTCATTTATCTCACTATCATTAATAGCATGTATAGAGCCTCCCACACTAGTTTCCACCTCCGCTACCTTATTTGCCTCATCACTATAATCCTTAATCCTACTAGGGACAAGATTGCACTCCCCCTTTTCACACTCTCGTATCGTCTCATTTATTTCTAGGGATGCAATTTGTTCAACACAGTTATACTCGTCCCTAATAACCTGAAGTCAATCATTCTCGTCCAAAGATTGGAGTGGCAAAAATCTATTGGAAACCTCTATGCTATGTGCCTGCTTTCTCATGATCTGCGCATGGGGATACCTATCCCGAATCCATTTTGTAGGGCCAGGTTGGTAGAAAAAGCTCAAGGGATATACCCTAATACCTACTTCCAAATTACAACTATTGCTACCCAGCCTATGGAACATTTCCCGGACCAGAGTAGGACTTCCTAATGAAAGGACTATGCAGTCCCCTTGCGTATTTTTACCAGTTGTTCCTACCCAGGTGACCCTTCTAACCATCTTGAAAGCCGAAAACATATCCTGGACTAGACCCGTTCTTATTCCCAAAAAATGAATGGTCCTATTTCTCAATATGTCCCAGGTTTCCTTTTCCCCTTCAAGTAACGGGGGAACATTTATCAGCACCACTGTATAAGGTTGCGCCGCAGGGGGTAGATTTAAGATTTGCCGATTCTCTAATTGCTCAGGTAATGTTGTCTTCTCTTTCCCTATATTTGAGCCTGATTCCCTCTGTTGTCCGTTACCCTGACGTGTGTCCATCCTATCAGTGCTCCTATCTGGCTGTTCATTGTTATTATCTTTTGTAATCAGATGGCATAAGTTAGGGGTATCACTCCTTCTCTCTGGATCTTTTATATTATCCTTAATGTCCACTATAGGAGGCCTATCTCGATTTTTAACCAGGAGTGCCAAATCCAGCTCTATTTTGGCTAATCTTAATTCTACAGCCTCAAACGATTGTTTAATAAAATTACTTAGATCAGCTAATTCATTCCCTGTGTTAGTTGCAACTGCGTTAAAATTCCCTTTCCCCTCCTTTTTTAATTTTCCTATCCAAACCTTTATTTTTGGACTGTATCAAATTACCGTTCCCCTGTTTGTTCTTCACTGCCAGCATCTGCGGGTTCAGCTCAGTTGGAACATTCTGTATCAGAACCTGTGGGCTACTCGGCCCTTTTTTGGTTTCGGGATGCGGCATCTTTTAGATGGTGGCGACCGCTCTGCATCCAGATCACTGATGATATTCTCTTCGCCACTAGCCTGGATGCAACCATTAGTGGGCTCCCTATTAGGATTTCCTAAAGGCCCCTTCTCCCCATCCTCTTCAATCTCCGTCTGTTGTAGAATAGTGGTCTTACTCATAGTACCCACTTCCTGGGAGTTCCCTTTTATGGACTCCTCAACCGTGGATATTTGTTTATCTAATGCTCCAACCGCCCCCTTAAGATATTTCAAAATGGTCTTATTCACATCTGCTGATTTACCACCAGGTTGCCCTAGGCTCACACTTTGAATTTTCCTCTTCCCCATTTTGCTGTCTCTTATAGTTAGGATAATGATGTATTCTTCCCACTACACAGCACACAGCGATTACTTATTATTTAGAACAGAACAATCCAATCTACGAAAGCATAAGTTACACCCCCTGTCGTTTTTAAATATTAAAGGGGGCAAGTCTTGCAGAATCTAACAGTTAAGCATTCACTAAATAATACAAAGGCTCGATAAGCGCACATGCAATTCAAGCCAAGAGACCTGGCCCAGCCCAGCCTCCTCCGGACTCTGACGGGCTAAGACGGGCCCGTCTTGGCCCGGTCTTCGCCCGTGCCGAGCCCGCGCGCGTCCCGCGTCGCGATGCCGGCTCTGAGCCTTCGTAGCGTCCTCCAGGGAGCGGGGCGAAAGTACGCTAGTGCTTGTTAGGGGCCAGGGACAGCACTAGAATACCAAGAGCTGTTCGTTGCAGAGCGGATCCCGCCGTCGCGGTGCCGGCTCTGAGCCTTCGTAGCGTCCTCCGGGGAGCGGGGCGAAAGTACGCTAGTGCTTGTTAGGGGCCAGGGACAGCACTAGAATACCAAGAGCTGTTCGTTGCAGAGCGGATCCCGCCGTCGCGGTGCCGGCTCTGAGCCTTCGTAGCGTCCTCCAGGGAGCGGGGCGAAAGTACGCTAGTGCTTGTTAGGGGCCAGGGACAGCACTAGAATACCAAGAGCTGTTCGTTGCAGAGCGGATCCCGCCGTCGCGGTGCCGGCTCTGAGCCTTCGTAGCGTCCTCCAGGGAGCGGGGCGAAAGTACGCTAGTGCTTGTTAGGGGCCAGGGACAGCACTAGAATACCAAGAGCTGTTCGTTGCAGAGCGGATCCCGCCGTCGCGGTGCCGGCTCTGAGCCTTCGTAGCGTCCTCCAGGGAGCGGGGCGAAAGTACGCTAGTGCTTGTTAGGGGCCAGGGACAGCACTAGAATACCAAGAGCTGTTCGTTGCAGAGCGGATCCCGCCGTCGCGGTGCCGGCTCTGAGCCTTCGTAGCGTCCTCCAGGGAGCGGGGCGAAAGTACGCTAGTGCTTGTTAGAGGCCAGGGACAGCACTAGAATACCAAGAGCTGTTCGTTGCAGAGCGGATCCCGCCGTCGCGGTGCCGGCTCTGAGCCTTCGTAGCGTCCTCCAGGGAGCGGGGCGAAAGTACGCTAGTGCTTGTTAGGGGCCAGGGACAGCACTAGAATACCAAGAGCTGTTCGTTGCAGAGCGGATCCCGCCGTCGCGGTGCCGGCTCTGAGCCTTCGTAGCGTCCTCCAGGGAGCGGGGCGAAAGTACGCTAGTGCTTGTTAGGGGCCAGGGACAGCACTAGAATACCAAGAGCTGTGCGTTGCAGAGCGGATCCCGCCGTCGCGGTGCCGGCTCTGAGCCTTCGTAGCGTCCTCCAGGGAGCGGGGCGAAAGTACGCTAGTGCTTGTTAGAGGCCAGGGACAGCACTAGAATACCAAGAGCTGTTCGTTGCAGAGCGGATCCCGCCGTCGCGGTGCCGGCTCTGAGCCTTCGTAGCGTCCTCCTGGGAGCGGGGCGAAAGTACGCTAATGCTTGTTAGGGGCCAGGGACAGCACTAGAATACCAAGAGCTGTTCGTTGCAGAGCGGATCCCGCCGTCGCGGTGCCGGCTCTGAGCCTTCGTAGCGTCCTCCAGGGAGCGGGGCGAAAGTACGCTAGTGCTTGTTAGAGGCCAGGGACAGCACTAGAATACCAAGAGCTGTTCGTTGCAGAGCGGATCCCGCCGTCGCGGTGCCGGCTCTGAGCCTTCGTAGCGTCCTCCAGGGAGCGGGGCGAAAGTACGCTAGTGCTTGTTAGGGGCCAGGGACAGCACTAGAATACCAAGAGCGGTTCGTTGCAGAGCGGATCCCGCCGTCGCGGTGCCGGCTCTGAGCCTTCGTAGCGTCCTCCAGGGAGCGGGGCGAAAGTACGCTAGTGCTTGTTAGGGGCCAGGGACAGCACTAGAATACCAAGAGCTGTGCGTTGCAGAGCGGATCCCGCCGTCGCGGTGCCGGCTCTGAGCCTTCGTAGCGTCCTCCAGGGAGCGGGGCGAAAGTACGCTAGTGCTTGTTAGAGGCCAGGGACAGCACTAGAATACCAAGAGCTGTTCGTTGCAGAGCGGATCCCGCCGTCGCGGTGCCGGCTCTGAGCCTTCGTAGCGTCCTCCTGGAAGCGGGGCGAAAGTACGCTAATGCTTGTTAGGGGCCAGGGACAGCACTAGAATACCAAGAGCTGTTCGTTGCAGAGCGGATCCCGCCGTCGCGGTGCCGGCTCTGAGCCTTCGTAGCGTCCTCCAGGGAGCGGGGCGAAAGTACGCTAGTGCTTGTTAGAGGCCAGGGACAGCACTAGAATACCAAGAGCTGTTCGTTGCAGAGCGGTTGAATGTATGACATTGTTCTGCATTCTGTCTATCAATTGTTCTTTTTGAACTTGCGAAGTACCAGCATTTCCCGTTGTCTGGTGTTGCGAACAGGTCTATGTTCGGCTTGCCCCACCGGAAGAAAATACTGTCGAGAGTGAGTTGATTTAATTCCCACTCGTGGCAGGTCGTTTTCAGTCTGCACAACGTGTCCGCTATGATGTTCTGCCTTCCTGGAACATACTCCGCTGTTATAGACACTTTGTGCTGAATCGCCCAGCACCAGATAAGCTGAGCTTCCTGAGAGAGCAGGAGAGATCTCGTTCCCCCTTGTTTGTTCAGGTAGTGCATTGTCGTGGTATGGTCTGTTCTGACAAGCACGGAAGCATTCTGTATTCTCGTCCGGAACGCTTGGAGTGCCAGAAAAACTGCTCTCAACTCGAGAAGATTGATATGAAGATCTCAATGAGAGGGCGGCCATTTTCCACTGACTTGTTAGTCTTGTAGGAAAGCACCCCAGCCTTCCACAGAGGCATCCGTTGTGATCACGAGAGGAGCAGCCTGAGACAGGAAAGGCAAACCTTGCGATAACTGGTGAGGTTGTGTCCACCAGTCTAGTGATGTGATCATGGGAGGGGTAATTCGGATTAGATCGTCGAATGTGCCCTCTATCTGCCCCGACTGTTCGTTTAAAGCTTCCTGAAGAGGATGCATGTGGAGGCGACAATGAGGTATGAGGGGAATACAGGAAGACATCATTCCTAGGAGATATTTGTAAAGGCGTACGGAAAGAAACCGTTTTTATACCCGTTTCGCCAAAGATATTAGTCTCTACAATGTGGGTACGCCTTCTTTTGGACAGTGTCTAGGATGGCACCTAGAAAAACTAATTGACGAGATGGTTGCAGAATCGACTTTTCCGCATTTAAAGTGAGGCCTAATCTTTTGAAGAGTTGCAGACAGGCTTTGGTGGACGTCCTTGCTGCTTTGTAAGTGGGGGCCTTGATAAGCCAGTCGTCAAGGTAGGGAAAAATTTGATGATGTTGTTGTCTAAGATATGCTGCAACTGGCGCTAGGCACTTCGTGAAGATGCGTGGAGCCAACTTTAGTCCGAAAGGTAGTACGCGGAACTGATAGTGCCTGCCGGCCACCGTGAATCTGAGAAACGTCTTGTATTTTCGGTATATGAAAATATGCGTCCTGGAGATCCAGAGACGACATGTAATCGTTTTCTGTTGAGGCGGTGTAACACATCCTATATAGAGATCATGCGGAACGATTGTTTTTGAAGAATTTGTTTAAGTTCCTTAAATCCAAAATCGGTCTCCACTTCCTTGACTTCTTGCGAATCAGGAAGAAACGGGAGTAGAAACCTTTTCCGCTTTGATGGAGGGGAACTCATTCTATTGCTCCTTTCTGCAACATGGTGGTAACCTCCTTCTTTAAAAGATGCAAATGTTTTCGAAAATGAGGCAGAGGAGGGGTTGGTGGAGGAATCTTTATAAATTCTAGAGTGGCTGAATTGAATTAGGTGTAGAACCCATTGATCTGATGTTATTTCCTTCCACTGTTGAAAACAAAGGGATATTTTGCCGCCCACCGAGGGTGGAATGGGCGGAGCGCAGGCCGACAGATGGGAGAAGTCATTGGCGGTGACTGGTGTTTTTGCCTTAGCGTCCTGATTTTCCTCTGAAGGAGGACTTGTAAGCCGTTGCAGGTGGTTGGCGGTGAGATAAAGAGGCCTGTATTGCTAAGAGGAGAAAGAATAGGCTGGGTAGCGAAACTGTTGGTAGCCTCCTCTGTAGGATAAGTGACCCTTTCCTCTGGCGCCACGAAAAGGCATTTTCTTGTACTGCAAGGTACATAAAGACTTAGCTGTATCTTTTTTAATCGCTTGCAAAGCTTCATCAATATGGCTGCCAAATAACTCTTCTCCGTTATAAGGTAAATCAAAATCTTTTGTTTGTACCTCAGGCCTGAATGAGGTGGCTTTCAGCCAACCTTGATGCCTCAGGACAGCCGCTCCGGCTAGTTGCCTGAAACCAGTGGACGCAACATCCATATTGAAGTCTATTATTTCTGAGGCTGACGCTCGCCTTCTAGAAGGATTTTCTTCGCTTCCTCCTTGTCCTCTGGTGGAATTCTATCCAAGAAGGGTGCTACATCCGACCACATTTTGCTATTATAATGGCCCAATAAAGCCAGGGAATTCGGAGCTCGTACTGTTAAGGCTGACTTTGTCAAAATACTTTTTCCAATGTTGTCAAGTCTTCTACCCTCCTTGTCGGTGACGCAGTGAGAGGGGCCGATGGATTCTTAGATCGTCGCTATGCTGCCTGCGAGATCACCGAATCTGATTTTGGATGACCTATTAGGCAAGCGGGAGCATTATAAGGAGTTTTGTACTTTTTGTCAAGCCTTGGCAACACAGGTGGAACAGTTGCAGGATTCTGCATTATTCTTAGGCCCTCTTTCCAAATATAGTATATTATCGGCATAGACTTTACCGATTTCCTGTAAGGTTCTTTGAAGTTATACAGGAAACAGTCCTGTTGATGCACTTGCATTGATAGTTCGAAGCGCCTGGCCGCTCTCTCCAGGAGATTATGGAAACCTCCTATGTCTTCCACAGGTGAATCCATTTGGGGAGGAGATGGAGATGCCGGCTGGGGAATAATGTAAGAGTCCCACTCATCCTGATGAATTTCCCCCTCTTCTCTCTCTACTTCCTCTTCAGAGGACGACAGTTGCTGCACAGGAACAACATGAGGAGAAGGACGAGTTGTGGAAAAGGGGAGTGAACTTGTACTTTCGGAGGAGGAGGAGCCTGTTGGAGAGGAGACTCTAGAGGAAACCTCTTCTTATAATCTGCTAACATGAATTGCAGGTCCGTTACTAGATTCGAAGGAAGGCACATTATATCTTGTTGTTGATGAGAATAGTAGTATTGTTGGTCATAATAATCATCCTCATCAGAATCTTCCTGATACTTAACATTAAGTTCTGATGGGCTTAGTGCTGCCCCAAAAAGGTTATCGTCATCAGATCCCTCTTCCTCGTCATCTTCTTCCAAAAGGCGAGATGGTAAGAGTGATGAACAAGTTACTTACATTCGGTAACGCATTATCTGGTAGAGACTATCTAGCTGCAGACTCCTTACTTTTGAATTTCCCAGGCGTCAGGCTGGATCCGGAAACTTTTGCTGAGCAATACCCCTTGCCAGCGACGTCGGGTGGCTCCATTCGGCTCCGCGTGACGTTGTCGGTTATGACATCGCAGTGCCTATATAGGTGCCACCTGGGCGCGTGGACGTCAGTACTTTTCGTATTTTCCACGCCAGAAGCGCAGAGCCACGAAGTAACTGACGAAGTTGTGTGCATAAACTAGGGCTCTGAAAAGAGGGAATAACCCTAGCCCTACAACATTAGTCCGCAAGGCGGGGAGGAATGGGTGGGGCTGTAAGGAATCTGCAGCTAGACAGAGTCTCTACCAGATAATGCGTTACCGAAGGTAAGTAACTTGTTCATCTGATAGAGACTTCAAGCTGCAGATTCCTTACCTTTGAATCAGATACCCGAGCCATACCATCCCGGCAGTGGGTTGCGGACTAATGATCTAGACTAAGAAGTCTTGCAGGACTGAACGGGCAAAGAGCCCGTCCCTGCGCACTTGACCATCAAGGCAATAATGTTTTGTGAACGTGTGCAATGATGCCCAAGTTGCCACTTGACATGTCTTGTACTGGGACACCCCGAACCAAGGCCGTAGTCGCAGCCTTTCCCCTTGTGGAGTGGGCCCTTAATCCCTCAGGGGGCTGCTTCTTTTCCAGGGCGTAACAGATTTTAATGCAGAGAACGACCCAGCGAGAGATGTTCCTTTTCTGCACTGCTCTTCCCTTCTTCGCTCCCACATACCCCACAAAGAGTTGGTCATCCACCCGGAACTCTTTTGTGCGGTCAAGGTAGAATGACAACGCTCTTTTTGGGTCCAGTCGGTGGAGACGCTTCTTTTCCTTAGAGAGATGTGGGGGAGCGAAGAAGGTGGGCAAAGTGATGGACTGACCCAGATGGAATGGGGTCACAACCTTTGGCAAAAAAGATGCCCTGGTGCGAAGTACAACCTTGTCCGGAAAGGACGCAAGATAAGGAGGCGACCTGGAAAATGCATGCAATTCACTCACCCTCCGGGCCAATGTAATCGCCACCAAGAAGGCTGTTTTGATGGTCAACATCCGGAGGAGACAATTGTGCAAAGGCTCAAAGGGAGCACACATCAGGTAAGTGAGGACCAAATTAAGGTCCCACTGTGGCATAATAAAGGACGTGGGTGGAAACAAGTGAGCCAGGCCTTTTAGAAATCTAATTACAATAGGAGACTTAAAGAGAGAGGGCTGGTCTGGCAGCCGCAAAAAAGCAGACAGAGTAGAAAGGTAACCCTTGAGAGTTCTCAAGGCAGAGCCCTGCTAGGCAAGAGTTAGACTGAATAAAAGTACAGTAGAAAGAAGCAGAAGGAGGGTCAATAGACCTTTCTGTACAGTATAAAACAAATTTCTGCCAACAGCAGGCGTATACCGTCTTAGTGGAGGGCCGACTGAATAACATTACAGACTTCGGGAGGAAGGTCAAAAGCTATCAACTGTCGCCGCTCAATCTTGACCAATGGAGGCACAGAGTTGACGGGTTCGGGTGGAAAACCCTCCCCTACTGCTGCAACAGAAGATCCTCCCGAAGGGGCAGCCTGATCGTAGGATCGACACTCATGCTCAGAAGCTCTGGATAACAGACTCCCCTTGCCCAGTCCGGTGCCACAAGAATGACTTGGGCCCGGTCGCTCCTGATCTTCTTCAGAACCCTGGGCAGTAGTGGTATGGGCGGAAAGGTGTACAACAGGCCTGAGCTCCACTCGTGACGAAACGCATCGCCGAGCGATAGCCGCCTTGGAAACTCCAGCGCGCAGTACCGCAGACATTGCGCGTTCTCTTCGGAGGCAAACAAATCTAACCAAGGTTCTCCCCACTGCTGAAAGAGACCTTGCGCCACCTCCGACTGGAGACGCCATTCGTGATCCTGAAGGCATCGACAGCTGAGATCGTCTGCCCTGGCGTTCAGAGAACCTGCCAGGTGTTGAACTACCAGGTTATGCCCTGCTGTTCCAGCCATGTCCAGAGACGCAGGGCCTCTCGACAAAGGGTCCACGACCCCACCCCGCCCTGCTTATTGCAGTACCACATGGCGGTGGTGTTGTCCGTGAACACCTGCACCAGCTTCCCCTTGACAGAGGGAAGAAATGCTTTCAATGCCAACCGAATCGCTCGGAGCTCCAACAAGTTTATGTGGAGTCCCGTCTCCGCCGGAAACCAGTGTCCCCTGATCTCCACCTCTCCCATGTGGCTGCCCCATCCCAAAAGTGACGCATCCGTCACAATTGTTAAATCTGGTTGGGGAAGGGAGAGAGGTCTGCCACAGACCCAATCGCGGTTCGTTAACCACCACTGCAGATCCTTCTGAGATGTGAACCACGTCGGTGAGATTTCCTAGATGCTGTGCCCATTGGAACTTCAAGTCCCACTGCAGAGCCCGCATACACCACCTGGCGTGTCTTACCAACAGGATGCAGGAGGCCATGAGACCCAACAGCCTCAGAGTCAACCTCACCGAAATCCAGGTTAGAGGCTGAAATATCGGAATCATGACCTGAATTTCCTGGACTCGCTGCTCGGGAGGATAAGCCGAAACTGCACTGTGTCTAGAACAGCTCCGATGAAAGGGAGCGTCTGAGAAGGAGTCAGGTGTGAGTTCGGCACGTTTATAGAGAACCTCAGCGAACACAGGAGATTCGCCGTAGTCTGAAGGTGGGAGACGACTGCCTGGGGCTAAGACGCCTTCAACAGTCAGTCGTCGAGGTAGGGGAAGACTGACACCCCTAACCTGCGCAGATGAGCTGCGACCACCACCATCTGCTTGGTGAACACCCGAGGGGCACTGGTAAGGCCGAAGGGGAGCACAGTAAACTGAAAGTGCTTCCGGCCTACCTTGAACCGCAGGGAACGCATGTGGCCATGCAGGATGGGAATGTGAAAATACGCATCCTGCAGGTCCAACGCCACCATCCAGTCTCCTTGGTCTAGGGCAGACAAGACCTGAGCCAGAGTAAGCATTTTGAATTTCTCCTTTTTGAGGAAGAGATTGACTGTCCGAAGATCCAAAATGGGCTGAAGCCCCTTGTTCTTCTTCAGAATCAGAAAGTAGCGGGAATAACAGCCACTGCCTACTTCTGAAGCTGGGACCCTTTCTATAGCTCCTTTGGCCAAAAGAGCTGTAACTTCCTCTTGGAGCAACTTTAAATGATCCTCCGCCAGCCGTTCCTGAGTTGGCGGAATAGAAGGAGGAAAAGAAAGGAAAGGAAGAGAATAGCCCTCCTGGACGATCTGCAAGACCCACTTGTCTGTTATAGATCTCCAGCGGGGGAGAGGATGATGAATTCTCCCACCCACTGGAGTAGTGTGGTCCTGCAGAACCAGCCTAGGAGTGCTTGGAGGCTGCGACTGCCGGGGGCAGTGTGGTAGACTACTTCTGGCCTCCATGTAGAGGACGGAATGTACCACGTCCACGCACGGCTTGGGCAGTCTGAGCGGGACGGTGGCTAGGTTAGGGCTGACGCGGCTGGAAACCCCTTCCGTTGCCACGAAAGGGGCGAATGGAAGACTTGCCATGAGGAGTGGAGGAGAGGCCCAAGGATCTGGCTGTAGCTCGAGAGTCCTTGAACCTGACCAGTGCAGAGTCTGCCTTTTCCCCAAAAAGGCGGGTTCCATCAAAGGGCATGTCCATCAAATTGGCCTGGACATCCCCCGAGAAGCCAGTTGTTTGAAGCCAGGCGTGGCATCTCAAGGCCACCGTCGTTGAAATCGACTTGCCTAGCGAATCGGTCGTATCTTATCCACATCGTATGGCGAATTTTGCTGCATCTCTACCGTCCTTGACAGCTTCGGAGAGCACAGCCCGGGCCTCCTCCGGGACTTGTGGCAGCACTTACGCAACCGTCTCCCAAAGAGAGTGGTAGAAACGGCCCAATAAGCATGCAGTATTCACCGACCACAATGCCAGACTGGAGAAAGAAAACATCTTCCCAAATCCGGAGGGGCGGAAGGGAATGTGCCTTGGGACGTAGAGGCCTGCACCACCAAACTTTCTGGGGTGGGGTGTTGGTTGAGGAACTTTGGGTCGCCCGGAGTTGGGCGAAGGCGGCGTGCAATCATCCTATTCACAGGAGCCCCTGTGCTAGGCTTGGACCATGTTCCTAGAAGGAAGTCCGTAAGTGCCTCATTAAAGGGCAATAGGGATTCAGAATTGGAAGCCCCAGGCTGAAACACTTCGGTCAGGAGATTAGTCGTGACCTACACTGAGGGCAGCTGCAGTCCTAGGACCTCAGCTGCCCTCTTAACCACCATGGCATAGGACGCCCCCTCCTCTGTAGCCACTGTAGACGGAGAGAGCATGCCAGTGTCTGGTGGAAGTATGCAGACCACTGGCTTCTGTATGTTCCCCATACCAGTCCATTGTCTCCTCAGAGACATCCTGGTTCTCAAGAGGGCCTCCAGACTGCTCCCCTTCCTCTCCTGAGCCCAGCACGTCCACATAGTGCTCTGGCGACAACATAGAACCCCTGGGTTCTGTCGATGTCCGAATCGGCCTCGCTCAACGCCGTTCCGGCTCCGTCGTCGGGGATGAGGATGGGGCTTGCGCCACCAGCGACATCACAGGCTCAGACTTCGGATTTGACGACGGGGAAGGTCGCTTTAGCATGACTGGCGTCGACCCGGATCGGATCCCTGAGGCCCCACCAGCGCCGTGGCCGGAGCAGACGGTGTCGAACCCGATGGGGCCCCATCCGATGCCGCGGGGCCCGAGGGCTCACCAACGGGGTCGTTCCGCTCAAATACGCGGCGAATGGCCTCGTAAAACTTTTAAATTTTCGCTCCAGCTCCCGGAAAGGGTGGAAGGCGCAAAGTCGACTCAGGCTCCGCAGAACCATGCCTAGAGCGTCGGTGCTCCTTACCTTTCTCAATGACGGGCGTCAGTTGAGGCGAAGTCGAAGTCAGCTTGGCCTTCTTCTTCTTGTGCGTCTTCCCAGAGTGTCCAGAAGACCTCGAATGGGAGAAAGAGGACTTAGGGCTCCGTGAGCGGTCCAGCGACCTTTTCTTCGAACGGGACCGTGACCTCCTTAGAGTCTCACTTTACGGTGTCGAATGCCGGGCCGCAAGCAACTTCATCGCTCGCTCCCTCAAGGTCTTCGGGGCCATCGCCTGACAGTCTGAACACGACTTCGAATCGTGGTCGCGTTCAAGACACCACAGACATACGCGGTGGAGATCGGTGACCGACATCATGCGGGAACAAGTCCTGCATGGTTTGAAACCTGTCTTTCTCGAAGACATCCCTCGCACACGAAGTCGGATCCAAAAATACCATGAGAAAAAGCCTGCCAAAAAACGACATAGGGGTAGCTCTTCCCCGATCGGCGCTTAACTGGCACGGAAAGAAAAGAACGGACGTCTGGGTGGCGGCTATATAGGCACCGCGATGTCATAACCGACGCTAGACGACGACGACGCTGTCACGTGAGCCGAATGTAGCCACCCGATGTCGCGCGCAAGGGGTTGTGATGAGTTCACCGCCGATCCCGGGATTTCCAACATGGCGGCGAACCTAACCCAACCAGGAAGTCAGGGTAGCGTGCTAGTTGTTGAAGCATGTCCTGACGGAGACGCGAGGAGATGAGAAAAGGAACGCCGGGGAGAGACACGGGCGTTCTGCGACCGGAGTAGAGAGAAGGCGAAGGACCACGGCGCGAGAGGACGAGGCGAGACAGTGGCGGAGGAAGCAGAGAGGCGGAGAAGAGCGGTATCGGGGAGCAATCGGCCCCAGGAGAAACAAAGGAGGAGGAGACGACCGGCAACCACGAGGAACGCTCCTAGAGCACTGCGCTTGAGACCAGTACTCCTGAGGCGAGTGAGGAGGCTGGATCTCCCTTCACCACCGCCCCAGAGGGTCGTGGTCGCAGGTAAGTGCCGGTTGCACGTTTCTCTTCTGTAAAGGGCTGGTGGGCAGGACTGAGAAAAGCACCACTCACCTAGGCACCACACTGTTAGGGCACTGGTGAAGGCGTGCACAAACCCTACCCCCTCCCATTAAGCATAAAAGGCCAGCAGCTTAACACTTGTTTTCTTGTCTTTCTTATTTTTTTTTCCCTTTTGGCGTCCCACCTCCCCACCGGGAAAGTGAATCCCCAGGAAGACCCCGGAAAGGACAACCCTGGACGAACTGGGACATTGGTGCAACACTTCCTGTTCTCTAGAGAACTGTTTGTGCATAGTTTGACCCCTGTCTGTAATAAATTGAGTTACAAAGAACAACCTAGCCTACGGCTGATTAAGTTGGAGGGATTTACGGGACCCCAACACTCACCTAGTTACCACAGGGGTATTGCTCAGCAAAAGTTTCCGGATCCAGCCTGACGCCTGGGAAATTCAAAGGTAAGGAATCTGCAGCTAGAAGTCTCTATCAGATTGCACCGGACTAGACGAAGTTAGAGCTGGTGTCAATGGTTTTCGTGTCATGTTTTTCTTTCCTCGTCGACTGTGTCGTCGACGAGGACTGCTTCACAGCCAAATCTTGATTCATCGCCGGAATCACCGCCGTCGACGATGTATCGTCGGTTATAAGAATTTTCGTTGACGCGGACAATGTGGCTACCGTTGCCGATACAATAGAAGTTACCTCTGCCGTCGACGAAGTTCGTCCCGTCGACAGGGTCATAGATGATGGAGAAATCCAAGTCACGGTCGCGACGAGAGGTGCGCCGTCGACGGATGGACCGTCGTCGAGGAAATGGCTCTTCGATGACGACAACGATTTTGAAGTAACAATCTGCGTCGTCAACGATATTGGAGCCTGACCCGTCGAGTATGTCATCGTTGCTGACGAAACAGTGACGGTAGTGACCGTAGGCGCTGTCGACGTGACCAAAACCACATCGGGAGAGGATCTTCTCGTTGGCAGGGATATCGTCGACGAGCCGTCCGTCGGCAGAGCTGAAGTAGCCTTCTTAAAAGTATGTTTTAGCTTCATAAGATGATTAGAAGGTTCTGAAGCTGGGTTTTTGGGAGAAAATTACTTCTTTTCCTGGTGGGAAGTTTTGCTAACAGACCCAGCATGCTTCAGAGTAGTTTCAGATGATTTTTTAGATGATTTCTTGGGTGGCTGTGAAGATGTACCTGCAGGGTCATCTAAGGGTCTTTTAGAGGCGTTTTGGAGTAGGATTTGGAAGAAGTATCACTCTCTCTCTATTTTTAAGCATCTGAAGCCACAAAAGAAGCCTTTCTTTCCCGATCTTTCAAAGTTTTTGCAGAAATTATCCGACATACCTTACAATCCTTAGGTTTATGTTAAGGATAAAGGCAGTAAAGGCAGTCCTTGTGTGGATCATCGATAGTAACCTTTTCTTCCTGCAAGTGCCACAGGATCTGAAGAGTTTACTCCACCTCAACACAGATATACAGGATTGCTAGTATATCTGACTGAATAAAACACTGCTATCAAGAGTAGAAAAGAGAAAACTGAGCAGAGCTCAGAGGAGACTCCCTTAGCACAGCGTGCGGTAGAAAATCTGAGGGACTGGAGCTTCTCTCAGGAAGGTTCTACAGGGTGGTGTCAACTGATTGGCTGGTTCTAAGTTTTAGTCCTTTTTTTATAAAAGGACAAGGATATGTTACAAAAAATGTAAGGCCTATGGCCTTATGTTCTATGTCTAATGGGATATTACTTTTAATAATACCGGGGGCTCCCATCTCTACGACGGGGAATGATTCAAGTTTGTGAATCTATGAAAGTACCAATACTAGAGTAAATTCACCATGCTCTAGATTGACACCTTTTTTTTCCCCTTCCCTTAGAATGTGTCTGCATCTTTATTCTCTGCTACAAGCACTCCTCTCTGTCTCAACTCGGGTCCAATCTATACTATGATGATTTTTGTTTAGTATTTTGCTTAGCCTGTTGTGCATTAATATCAGTTGAAAGTAAAACATAGAGCACTCTGTCACCATCCTCGGAATGTAGCAGTGCTAAGTGCTGTATTAAAAAACCTGCTAAATAAACATCATTTTGTTTCTCCTGCACTTGACTGCATTAATCAGATCTTATACTAGGGCTGGTGGTTATTCTGGCTGCTCCTTTCCTTTTAGTGGGCAGATTTCCCTGTAGTTACGTAAGGAAACATAACGTAAGGGCCTGAAACTCTGTTGCTCTTGGGTAGATTAATTAAAGAGTTTTCCAGTGGCTTAACAGTGCTACCAGTATCTGAGCTTCTGTTACTCCTGGGTGGACTCAATATAGAGTTGCTGATAACTTAGCACAGTTGCTACCATATGAACCTTTATTAAGACAGGTCACAATCAATGTGGTAAGTATTCCGTTGCATGATTGCGGCCATTCCCACCCTCTTTGCAACATTTCATTCTTAAGCACCAGGTTTACAGAACATCCGCAAAGCGCTCTCAGTACCTCCCAAATAGGTTATGCTTCAACTAACACACTGTTTTCAAGCAGGCACTCAGTAAGGGTACCCAGGATCCTGATGCACACCTGAGCACTTTGTGACCCAGTCAGTGGTATGAAGCCCAATATATAAATAATACTATATATTTTGTGTACATATTTGGCGAGGAGCTAGCAACTATGCCACACAGACTGTCAGGACTCTCTAAAGTCTAACAATAAAACCAAGAGTTCAAACACAATTGTAACACTGCCCGCAGTAGTGTCTGCAGCAAACCGAATGAGGCTCCACACGTTGGAAGATATTTCATCAGATCCAAAAGCATTAAACAAAAAATACTCAGCTCCTCCCACTAGATGTTGCATCCGCTGGGGTTCTAACTCAAAGTTTTTTTTTAGTTTTTTTAGAAACAGGACTCTGATTGTTCAAGCAGACCGTAAAACTGTAATAAGTGGCCAGCTAAATCGTACTGAAAAAAAGTTTCAACATGCGCATAAACAAGTTTATTCTGTGCAAAATAAAGGACAATCAACACATATAATAATAATAATAGATTTGTTATACTTTTAATTTTCATTTTAAATAAAAAAAACATTTCAACAGCATATACAAACATCTAATTAGAAATATACAGAAACAAATGTGATCGTTAGCAGTTGGCAATCAGTTCCAGACCGATGGCATCACTGGTTACTGCAACAAGCTCAGAATGAAAAACTACATTATAAAAGCTATAGATAATATTAACTTTGATTTTCATTTTTTTTTTAAAACTGTGGTGATCGTTTCATAATAGAATTCAGTGAAAATCCATGCACACACACGGATCTAAGGATTGTTTAGCTGCATCCAAACAAAATTGCCCATCGTTCAATGGTACAAGTGACATCCATACTTTGGCAGACAATTTATGCAAAATAACGCAATGTCTTAGCAAGGAAAGAATTAAAATCTCTATCTAAAATAAGCTGTTTTACAGCAACCAATGAAAACCTCAGACTTCATTAAAATGCTACTTCAACAGATCCAACATCGAAAAGAAGAACTAAATATTTTAGGAGAGAATTAATCTTTCTGTTTTCGTCTGATGCCCCGCAGTAAATAGCCCAACTAAACCACAATTTAATACCCTTTCAGGTAGGTACGGATTAAGAGAACTGCTCAATTATTTGCAGAATGTGTGTGTTCAGTCTGTGTTTCACTAGTAAACTACCTTTATCGCTTTAATGTTTACACAAAATTTCCCTAAAGTGACTATTTTTATATTGTATCACATATTTAATTTCTTAATGCAAAGTAGGTTTCATTGCTGGTTTTGAATTAATTGGAGTGCCTAATGACAGAACCTGCTCCTTCATAAGAATGAATCAACACAAGATTAAGACCTTGCAGGACGCATGAATCATAGCAGCCGTCTTCACACGTAGACATAGATCCATTTAATGAAATGATGGTTGTTTGAGGTCACAGGGTCAGGGATCCATTGGGCTTTGTTTTTTGTTTGTTTTTTAAGCACAGCTAATGTTAAAGAACTTACTGAAAGTCTTTTTTTTTGTTTTTTTAATCAAAATTCAGCTAGCAATGACCAAAACTACGGTATTTCGAACAGTAGGGAGCAAAGATTGATTTTGATTTTATTACAGAAGTTGTTCAATGGCTTTAGTACACTTTTAAAAAAATGCCTTCAGGAAAAGAGGCAACCATAAATGTGAGAACCAAAAAAGTTCCTGAGGTAATCATAAACCTTTTGTAAATTGTAGTTTGAGACACAATCCATTAGACTTAATTGCCAGCAATACCACTGAAAAATGGTAGCTCTATAAAAAAAATACATGAAATTAGAAACTCTGCCAGTCTCAAATACGTGGCGGGAAAATTTAGGCTCCAACTCTGGATCTATTTACCAGCTTCACCATTAAAACAGGTATGTTTACCAATATAACAATGTTCTTAAACACCTAGATCGTGCTGGGTGGCAATTGTGAGATTTAGTCCCCTTTCTCAGCCGAGCTATGGAATCATAAACCTGAAAGTGAAGTTTGAAATGAAGCCCTTTTAGCAACCAAGGAAAATGTGTTTAGGTCACATTGCTTTTTCTACCAGTCTCTTCTGGAAAATACCTTTCCCTTCATCTCCTGGCACTCTAACCAGCCACTTAGGAATCACTGTGACAATGCAATATATCTTGTAATAAACGACCTTTAACCAAAAAACCTAAGGATATGGAATCTTGCAGTGTGGTTGGTTTGTGGGCTTACCAACACTGACTTGGTAACTAACGCCTGTAAATCTGTTCACTGGCTACCAATCGCATAATAAATTTAAAATCCTCTGCCCAACACATGGCTGCATTCACTGTTCTGGCCCTTCCTTTCTAGCTGAGAAAAATGAGTTTCCAGTGCCCTGCTCTTTGCTATGCTTCCCCCTTCATCTAAAATTAGATATTCCAGTCTGGGGAGCTGTTCCTTCTCTATCCTAGCATCTAAACTTTGGAACAATCTTTCAACATGCATCTGCTGCACCAGTCTTGTTTTGGGCTCTTTCTCTTGTCCCAGAACCATGGTGCAATTGGTGGCCACACGCTTTAAACATTTTCTTACATTCATACTCATATAAATGTGCAAAGCAATCTACATTGATAGTACTTATGCTTTAGAAGTGTACTTTTTAAACAGACTATGTATTTTAATGGACTGTCAGGACAGACTGATGAATAGACATTTGCATAAGCTTTGTAAAGGTATGTCTTATGTTATTCCACAATGTAGAGCAGAAAGAATACCCTTGTGGTCATGGGATCTAACATAATTGCAGTTACACCAAAGCTAACTAAAGTGGTTTTGGTCTCTTAAAATACTTTAGATCATGAAACTATGTGGTTCTTATGGAACGATGAACAATTATTTGCCTTAATCATTTATCAGGCAAAATACACTTTTCAAAGCATCACGTTTCCTTCATTTATACATGCTATTGTATTTTTTTAAACATTTCCAAATTTGGGAGTTTACACAATGCAGTCAAGCATACTGCAAAAGTAAGTTATGAAGCCCACTCAGGGTGGGAATAGAAGCAAGCTCTGCAAAAAGTGTGCACAGAAAGGGTAGGGGACTATGAAGGTGGTTTGAGTGGGACGGTTAGTAGGTGAAACAATGCTGTGCCTACACAATTTTCAATATACATTATAATAGTAACTACTCAAGAGACATTTTGGAGGTGATAGAATGGGATAGACAACACATAAATGATCCCTCTAGCCAGCATCATCCACTCTCACAATATCAACATCCTCTCCTGTGCCGATGACACGCAACTCATTCTCTCACTCACAGACAAGACGCCCAGTACCCAGAACAAGTTCAAAGCCTGCATGACAAACCACCCACTGGCTGAAGACCAACTGTCTAAAGCTAAACAACGACCAGACCGAAATTGTGATTTTGGTGAAAATCACATTACTGTGGCACTCCACCTGGTGGCTAACAGAGCTATAACTGACACCCACCCCTCTTACGAACCCCGGGATCATCAACAGCAAATTCAACATGGCCGCCCAAGTCTATGCCGTCACCACCACATGCTTCCATACCCTGAAGATGCGGGGGAAGATTTTTAAATGGCTCCCAATCAGCACCCGGAAAATAGTCCTGCACGCCCTTGTCACAAGCACGCTGGACCACAGAAGGTCCTCTTTGCTGAGATCAACAACAAAAAACTCACCAGAAGGCTGCAGACCATTCAGAACTCAGCGGCAAGAATCACTCTCAACCTCCCATGCCCCATTAACATCACACCATTTACAAAAAGAGCACAATTCAAACTATCCATACTTTCAAGGCACTGCATAACATTGGCCCTGCATATTTCAACAATCGCATCTGCTTTCACAAACTTTCGAAACACCACTGCTCATCTAGATACCCACTTACAAAAATCCCATGCACACAGAAAACCACATCTGCCTGTCAAGCCTTCTCCTATATCACTCCTAAAGTATGGAATGACCTGCCGATACACTTAAGAGCCTCCTCATCACTTCTTGATTTCTGCAAGAACCTGAAGACCTGGCTTTTCAAGTAGTCCCATTAGGCCCTAGCTGTGCCTAGACCAGAGTTCTTCAATCTGTGGGGCGCGCCCCCCTGGGGGGGCGCGACACCATCTCAGGGGGGGCGCGCACTCCACCCTAAACTCTTACCATTGTTTCCCACGTCGCAAGTCGTTTTGTTTCCGGTATTTCTTTACCCATTTCAAATGGGGATTTTAGATTGGACAGCTCCGGAACAGCAGCCAGACAACAAATAGGAACGTCACCACTGACGTTCCGCCAATGAGGAGGCAGCAGCATAGATGGCTGGAAGTGCCGCGAAATTTGCGTGCATTTAACTCCTGCATACACCTACTTCTTTCTTCGTTCCTGCTGTTTGCTCCGTGCTTGCTGCCTTTTCTGCCTTGATTCTACTTTGTTTGCTGTGGAGCCTTTTCTGGTTTTACCGCCGCGCAGTGAAGGAGTTTGCTGGTCTCTTGACACCTTGGAAGATCACCAACAGGTAAGTGGAATGGGCTAATATACTGCTGGGCCATTTAGTGCTACCCAGTTTTTGAAGTCCGTGGGGGGGAGGGGGGAGTGGAGGGGGTTCGGCGGTCACGGAGGGTTGGAGGGGAAATGGATGGGTCAAGACGTGCCCATGCTTTTTTAATTTCAAGGGAAACTTTACCCCCTTCTGGGAAGAGCTAACCGTCCCGGGAATGGGTTAATTGCTAGAGCTGAAATGCTTCAGCTGCAGTGGGAGGCAGGAGTCTCCTCTGCTATGAAACCGAAAGCAAACGAACAGACAGTCCACAGTGGACTGTCTGTTCCTTCGTGTTCCGTTTCATGGCAGAGGAGACTCCTGCCTCCCACTGCAGCTGTAATGACTCTCTGTCCCCGTTTCTAAGTGCTTGGTGAAGTGGCATAACACAAAAAGATGCCCCCCCCCCCTGCAGAATGTGTGGAGGGGCCCCAGAGTTTCACATATGCTTATTGGTCTTGGACTGAATGGGGCGCCACCTGAATAGATGAGGGGCCCCTCGCGCCGCAGGAGTAGCAGGGGCCTGTGTTACGCCCCTGGCTTAGTGAAGTTAAGCTGCTTAGTCTGAGTGTATAATGTAGGTAGGGCACTTTTGCCTTTTATGGATAGGAATGGTGAGCATTGGAGTTTACCTAACTTCCAAAGTGCATTCATGAAAGCATTGGGGCGAAAAACTAAGGATGAGCAGGATATAGTTATAAAGAAAATGGGGAAGGAAATGGCCAAAGGTCTGCTGAAGGACATTTTGATGTCTGCGTGTTGAGTGAGTTAATCGTTTCACCCTTTAAGGTGGTGGTCAAAAGAATAAAGTGTCCATACAGGCTGACTGACAACCTATCATGGCCTGAAGCACAATCACTCAATGAATGAATGAGTACATCTCCCATCAAAATTGAACAGTGAAATACATGAACCTGCGTTGCGTTGGGGGGCTACAGTGAAGCTGCTGCTTACATTCCACCTTTACCTTGTTCTGGTTCACTGAGCAGGAGTAGGTGAAGGGCTGGAATATGGGGACAAGGTGTTTCCAAAAGGATGTTCTGTGTCATCACTACTTTTGTGGCAGTTTAGTACTTTCAGGCAATTGTTTACAGTGACCTCAGGATCAGGACAGTCGATGCACTACTTCGACAAGTGCTCTTGGGAGGTACGTGAGGCAAAGGCTGGTGCAAGTATCCTGCAGGTGTTTGAAAAAACACCCGAAAGTTTTTAGTCCCAGAGAAAACTAAGCCCTCAGACCAGCAGACGAAAGCTCAGCTCATAATTAATGTGAAAAGGTGGGTGGGTGAGTGAGTAAGTGAAGGGATGGGTGGATTGCTGAGTGGATTAGTGAAAGGGTGAATGGATGGATAATAAGAGAAAGGATGGGTGAGTGGGAGGATGGATGAGAGAAAAGGTAAATAGATGGATGTATGGGTGGAAGGGTGGAGGGATGAGTGAATGGGTGGATGGATGAGTGAAATGATGGATGGATGGATTGATAAGTGAAAGGGTGGATGGAGGGATGAATGAAAGGGTGGATATAAGGATGGATGAGTGAGTGAAAGGGTGGGTAGATGGCCAAAAGGGGGTAGATGAGTGAAGGAGTGAAAGGGTGGATGGATCAGAGAAAGGATAGATCAGAGAAAGGATGGATCAGAGAAAGGATGGATGAGTGATAGGGTCAATGGATGGATTCATGAGTGGATGAGTAGATGGGTGGGTGGATGAAAGGATGGATGGCTGAGAGAAAGGGAGATGGAGAGAGAAGGGGAGGATGGATGACTAAAAGGGTGAATGGGTGGAAGGGTGAGTGACTGAGTGGATGGATGAGTAAGTGAAAGAATGGCTGGATGGGTGAAAGGGTAAGTGGCTGGATGGACGAGTGTACGGATGGATAGGGTGAAAGGGTGGATGGAGAGATGGATGAGTGAAAGGGTGGATGGAGGGATGGATGAGTGAAATGATGAATTGAAGGATATATAATGGATAGGTTTGCAAATGGTTGAATATGTGTGGCTATGGATGGGCACACAGATGGAAGGACATGGTGAAATGAATGAATGGTGAAAGACTGAATGATGGCTGAAAGAATGATTACACCTTGTAGCCCCAATTATCTTAAGTACATTGACTCACATTTATATGAGTCATTGTCTTTATATAATATGTGTGTGATGTAAAGCACTCCGACACCCTGCCGTACATACTTGGGATGAGTAGCACTATAAAAGAAATCAAATACACATAAGGGGCGGTCTAAGCGAAGATGAGGGGCACCATTGGAGGGTGGTAGCAAGGCCGGACTGGCAGCACCGGGTATCAGGCGTTTCCCTGGGAAGCTGGAAAGGTGGGGGCGGTTTTGTTAATGGGGGGCTGACACTGCAAAGTTCCTTGTATATCCAGCAGTTTTTAGGCAACAATAAAAGCGCCATCACTTATATTCAGGTGTGGTTCACCAGGGTCTGGTGACTAATGTACCGGCTGGAAAATTGAGTTTTGAGCTGTGTAATAAGCCTCTGTCATTTAACTACACCCACTCATAAACCTGCAGTTAACTAAACGCACTTATTGTGTTGGACATCATTTGCCGGATATGGCCCGGGATATGCGGGTGGCGGGCGATTAATGTGGTGTACGAGATTCCAGAAAATTCTGTCAGGATTGTGGGGGGGCCCCACATAAAAAAATTCAGCTGGGGGGGCGGGGGGCTCAGCCTACAAAAGTTTGAAGACCCCTGGCCTAGACTCACATCTGCTCAGCGCCAAGATATCCTCCAAGGTGATAGTGCATTCTACGAATCCGCATAACTTATTAGAACAGTAGAAAGTGCAGCAGGATGACTTTCTTTCTAACTGTGCTTGCCATAATAGCCATCCGATTCTTGTGGGGGCTGGGTGGGAAGTGATGAAAATTTTGCAGTCTGCAATGAAATACCATAATAGAATTCAGTGAAGTCTAAGGCAAACAGATCATTAATTAGTGATCCTTCAAAAATCTTAGTTAAATATAACGTATGAAATGTAAACTTCATTACTGTTCACAAATATAATACTCATGATCAAATCACAGAAATGACTCTGGAGACTAGCATTACAGGTACCGTTACCATTATTTATGATGAAGAAAGACAAATTTCCTCAAGTATTTCCGGTTATTAGTGCTCAGGTGGGTTACGACACTCTGCTTTTCTCAATTATATAGCCCTTTTACAAACCAAATTCTGTAATTTCCAGAATAAATGATTAGGGTAACGAAGAGTGCAAAGAAATCAGGAGGCACTCTTTGTTGAAGTAAACACGTTACAGAGCTGGCAGAAGAGGAAAAAAGTGAGACAAAACCTCCTTGGGAAGAAACTAGGCTGTAACAAAAAGAGGTTACCTGAAACAGAAGAAAAAGAAGAGTAGGACAAAAGCGTGGCAATGAGAAAGCTGGACAAGTACGAGAGGTGCTGGGGGCAGATGTCAGTAAAGAAGTTGCTGACGTCTATACTGATGCTAGATCGAGCAAGGTTTTAGAAGGGAAGAAGCCAGGAAGGAGGTAAGAGATGCTGAACTGGAAAGTTCTACCACAGTAGAAGAGTAGCCAGAGGATTATATAGCCTCTGAATCAGAGATGATGTTTTCTTAGCACCAAGTACCCAGAGCAGAAAGTTATCTAGTTGTGTAGAAAACTTTAAAACATATTAGCCAGTGAAAGAAGCATCCCTTAGAGAAAGAAGGAGATCGGCATACTGAAGGAAACATAAGAACTGAGAGCAATACAAACTTGTACTTTTGCAAAATTGATGGATTTAATGGATTCTTGGAAAGTTGGTTGACTGAAGATCTCTTATGAACTCTGGCTTCTAGGGGAGGGAAATCAGATACTGAAACTGTAAATCTGTGGGGTCTGTATCCTTTGGACGAGGGCTGTTACAAAGTTAGCTGTCTTGCAAGGGAAGGCAAAAAAAGGTGCACACCATAAAATCGCATGTGTTGGAAAAATCCTCACAAAGGAGTCTGAATATATGGTCTGTTTCACACAGGTCTGAAATGCAGTTCTAATCTGTCCTAGGATGTGGAAATATGTTGGTGACACATATGAAGCACATGTACCCTTTACCACCCAGCACGAATATCACCATTAAGAAGATATGGATGCTTACAGCAGCAAAACTTAAGACTTAAGACACTAAATATCAAAAATGATTACTGCTCACATAATATAGACAGGCGGGACAGACAATCTAGGTGGGTTAAATGGCAGGTAATGCCAGAGAACAAAAAATGTTTTGCATCAACATTGCAAATGAATAGCATCTAGAAAATGTAAGGTGCTAGAACCCCCATTCCAGCATTAGCTCTGATCTCTAAGACTGCTATAATTACATAAATAAAATCACAGCAGATATCGTAAGTCCTCTACAATTATGAAAAACCAGGCTAATTCCTCCAACACTTTCCCTCTGCCCAACATCTCTTATCCTGCCAGGATCCCATTGGTCCTACATGCCTGTATGAAATGCTGATTACTGCTATATCTGTAACATTTGTATTGCTGCTACTAGGAGAATGCTAGATTCGCTCCATACAGCATTCTTGATCTTGCCGTATTCATGACTAATTTGCCTTCAGTGCTCCAGGGCCAGTGCTAATCAATGTAACCTCAATCACATCAACATGGCTGGTAGCTTTCTGAAGCGCCTAGAAATAACCGAGTTGTGCACTGTGTGCTATACAAACATAGCACCTTTAATGGGGAGAAGGAGTTGAGAAACCATTGACACAAACAGCATTACGCAAAATCTGTGTAGGTGATACTTTACAATACTCTCTGTATTAGCAAGACGTTAAGCAAATATAAAATACACCGGGTACAACAGACTTACATGAGACGACCCCGTGGTGTCAGCATCATGTTTAGTATTGTACGAGTCAAGTAGCAGTTGTACAACATCCAAAATGTAAATAGGAACCTCCACCCTTTCACATTGGTTATTTATATTTTCTTTAAGTTTAGCTATGTTCCAAACTACAATATGTTTTTTGCAAGGTATGACTGTATCTACATTAATATCTCAAATGCAAAACAAACATTCATAGAATCAGCGTGTTAATTCAAGATGTTTTACACAAGAACTATGCTTTTATATGTTGGAGGAAGAGTGGCTTGAGGATGAAGGGAAAAATATAATGGATAGTTCATTATATCCTGCCATAACCCATTTGATCTCTCACCCCTCAAACCTCACAAATCTCTGCACATTGTCCGCTTATTGCAGTTCCACTCAGACGTTTGTACTACTAGTTCTATTTTATTGCCTACCCTAAAGCTTTATGAGGATTAGGGGTATTCTTGCCATGAAAAAATGTTGTTCCTCACTTTCAAAGTTTTGCTTTCAAAGGCATTGACCATATGCCGGTAAGACAGTAAATTATCTTTCATGAATTCTACACAAGCACAACACTGAACCTTAAAACTCAACAAGGAACTTTACCTAGACTAACAATAGTGCTAAGTGCATTATTAGGTTTAACAAACCAGTCTTCAATTTAATACTTACACAGTATTATTTGTGTACATGAAAATGTTTTCAAATCTGAATCAAATTTGCTTTAAGTTTGCGCTACAGTCGACTTTTTTTTTTTGGGCAAAGCTTCATTTATTAACATGTATATAAAAAAACTTAAATATACAGACTGTTCAAAGTTCTTTTGTTAATCTATTAAAATAACTGCTAAAGTTTGATATTCCTTCCATTTCCCTTCAATAATAGTTTAAAAAGTGCAAATAGTTTCATACCATAAAAAATATAATTTGTTTATATCAAAGTGCATTTCCAGTTTAAACCCATGATTGAATAAACCGTGATTTCTTGAATGTGAACCTTTGGAATGGACTGGAACTCTTGGATCTCTTAAGTACCTGTACAGAGGTATATATATACACATAAATATATATATATACATATATATATACATACACATACATACATACATACATACATATATATATACATACACATACATACATATATATATATATATATTTTTTTTTTTTAAAGTCTGAATGTCAAAAGCATTGTGTATGCTGGCATAAATAATCAAACCGAAATCTCTTGGAGGCAATGCGGCTGTCATCTGGAATATTCTCTTTATCTTCGATGTCAGTGAAGACTTCATTGCAGCAGTATCTGATTTTGCCTTCTTCAGCCTTTTGCATTTGTTCATCAGATTGCGAAGTTCTTTCATAACTCATATAACTGGGATATGTTAATTCCCCTTGTCGGAGCCAAGAGTGCGAAAGACAGGCCTCTGCAGTCGCTCTGTCCCTGTAACAGAAGCAACACTAATTTAAGGGTGAATACAAGTTTTGTAAATTCAATGATTTCATTAACTGAAACTGCTGTAGAGCGAACACATATTAGGAAAAAGTTACTTATCTGCAACACCGGTTCTCCAGCATTGGCATCTTTCCTAGATTTACATGCTTAAATCATAACCAGTCGTCAACTACGAACCCTCGACAAACAATGTTAACATTAGCAGTGTACATTTACAGTCAATAACATTGAAATTAACAGTCCATAGTGTTACCCTTATTAGGACATGCCTCATGAAATGGGGAAGTGGGTGTGTTGCACGTGAATCTATGAAAGATGCCAATGGTGGAGAAGCACAAGCAAATAACAATTTTACTTCTCTAGCATTAGATCTTTTATAAATTCAGAAGCTTGAATTAATACAACACAAGCAGTACTTTATAAAATTACAGTGGAATACAGGCATAAGGCTTATTTTAAGTCCATGTTAATGTCGATGATGCATTGCTTTATGAAAGCATGTGTTGTCCTCTACATTGCTGCTTTACAAATGTCCTTAAGTGGAATTCCTGTGAAAAGATCTGATGAAGAAGCAATAGCCCTAGGTGAGTGAACTCTGATTGCTTTGAAAAGTGGTCCGTTCACAGAAGTATGAGCTAAGGGAATGCAAGTCACAATCCATCTAGCCAAAGTGTGTTTTGTTCTGGACCTGCCTTTGTTCGAAAGCTACAAAAAGCTGATCTGTTTGACTAAAATCTTTATTGCTGCGAAGACAGAATTTGAAAGATCTTTTGATGTCTAGGGAGTGCAACACTTTCTGCTGGTGTGGTTGGATTCATAAGAAATATTAAAAACGAAATATTTTGATAGATGTGAAACGCTGTAGGAACTTGAGTATGTTACTTTGTCTCTCAAAAAGCACAGATAAGGTTTTTGCAGTAAAGCCTGTATTTCACAGACTCTCCTAGCTTAAGTAATCGCTCGAAAAACAGCCTTCTGTGAGAGGCGTTTTATGGCAGCTTTGCAGTGGTGGCTCAAAATGTGCACAAATTAATGCTGCTAAACCTGTATTGAGCTCCCATTCTGATGGCAAACTGACTGTATTTAGCAGCCAAAACGGACCTCTTATGAACAACTCAATTATTTTTTCAGAATACAATAACATTGCCTTTGCGGATCTCATAAATCTTATAACTGCAGCCGGATGAACTTTATTGGATACAAAAGATAGACTAGACTCAGCTAAATTCATCAAGCACAGAAGAAACATCTGAAGAGGATTTCGTCTTTCTTTCTCTGCCCATATAACAAATTGTTTCCTCTTCTATTATAGGTTTTGATGCTTGAAGGAGCAGATTGTATTCTTTTTACAGTCCTCAAGTATTCGTAAATGTCCAAACTCTAGGTCTTGATAAGCCAGGTCATTACCTGAAGGGAGCGAGGGTTGTGAAGTACTCTTCCTTTGCTCTTTTACAGCAGTCTATCACCTGACTTGAAGTGAATTAGACTTAGAATTGACATGTCCCCGATCAATGAGAACCCACGCTGGGGCTACCAGGACTTTCTTGCACGTTCCCTTTTGATCTTGCACAACACTCTGGTTAACACATTTCCTTCTAATCCTGGGCAAGGCCATCCAAGACATGTGCCATAGTGGAGAAGCCCAAGTTTGGAATACTAAAAGCAGTGGCATGTTGTCGAATTCCCACTTGTGAGAGTTGAAGTAATGCCTCCTCAGGCAATCCGCAACATTGGTGGATGCACCTCATGCATGCTCTGTTGACAATTCAACATTGTTACTGATTGCTCATATCCCCCTGTTTATAGACAATACACAGTGCTAGTAGTTTCCTTTCTAATCATATTGTGGATGTTTTCCTATGTAGGGATAAATATTTTGAGTACCCATCTGACAGCCCTGGGTTCCAGAAGGGTGATGTGGCACTGTATCTCCTTTTTGAACCATGAGCTACCGATGCTCATGTCCAGCATGTGTGCTCCTCATCCTGATAGGACACCGCCTGTAGTAAGGAATATTTGAGGCCTCAATGGTACTCAAGACTGTACTCTGAAAATATTTTCTTTCTTTAAATACCATTGCAGTACCATTGCAGTAATGGTTTCATGTCAGGGGTGATTTTTATTATATTGTCCCGTTCTCTGTATATTTTCTGCCAGTGATAGTTCATGTTTTCCTGAATGATTCTCATTCTTCGCTGACACTGATGAATTAGCAGGATACACAATGAAATAGAACTGTGTATTGCTGCCAACAACATCATCCCATCCGAAGCACTCTGCAATAAGCTCTCAAAGCTCTTCGAACAGAAGATTACCAAGATGTACAATGCAGTCGACCCACAGCATCACTTATGAACTCCCCCGACCGACAGACACCTCCTTCATCGCAAAACAGCAGCTAAGCAACTGGAAGCCCCTGTCGAATAAAGAAACCACTGCTCTGATGAATACCATCCACTCAGGAGCACCCCCTCATACCCTTGC
Source organism: Calotriton arnoldi (assembly GCA_963921515.1). NCBI lineage: Eukaryota > Metazoa > Chordata > Amphibia > Caudata > Salamandridae > Calotriton > Calotriton arnoldi. The sequence goes on from CAWUFW010000415.1 coordinate 1,054,702, forward strand.
CCCCACTTCATACACAACCACGGTCACCACTATCATCAACACCTCCATAGCCACCACCACCTTCCCATTTTCCAGGAAAAATGCAGAAGTCAATGCCCTGCTGAAGAAACTAATAGCGGACCCCCAACACCCTCAGCATCTACAGACCTATCTCACTCCTGCCTTTTCCAGCTAAAGTCATTGATAAAGCCATCAATACCCAACTTGCACAAAGACAGCCCTCATTGGGGCCACCAATGACATCCGAATCATCCTTGATGGAGGAAAAACGGCTGCACTAATCTTCCTCGACCGCTCCACAACTTTCGATACGGTCTCCCACAAGTCATTCATCAGAAAGCTTCTGTATGGGGTATCCTGCTTCCTCATGGAGAGAAATCAGAGTTAGGCTTCCCCCTACACCTCAGAACCCAAGAAACTCATCTGCAGAGTCCCTCAAGGGTTGTCACTCAGCCCAACACTCTCCAACGTCTACATGACACCCTCGCAGACCTAGAGTCTGCAGCATCATCATAGTACCCTACGCCGATGACACACAGTTCATCCTCTTTCTTACAGCCTCAACCAGCACCGCCAAAGTAAACTTTGCAGACTGCATGAGCAACGTCGCTGCCTGGTTGATAAACAACTGCCTCCAGCTCAACACAGACAAAAACCACTCCCTGCCCACCCGGGACACTCTTGGCTGCCCGCCGAACTTGAAATGCGGGCCATGCCAAGAACCTTCAGGATTATCCTGGACACCAACCTCTCCATGAGCAGACAGATCAACGCCCACGCCTCATCATGCTTCCACAGCCTGTGAATGCTACGCAAGGTTTTCAAGTGGATCCTACTGAACACCAGACAAACTGTCTTCCAGGCTCGTTTCACAAGTAGACTGGATTACGTAGATGCCCTCTACCACAGAATCCCAGCCCATGTCTTACGCCAATTCACCAAACCACCCAATAACGCTGTTGCCAGACTCATCCAGAACATCCCGCGAAATAACCACATCTCTCCACACCTCAACAACCTCCTCTGGATCCCAGTCCTGGAAAGATGCGAGTTCAAGCTACTCACCCATGCCTTCAAAGCTCTCCACAACACCAATCCAGTTTATCTCAAACAACGCCTCAACTTCTGCCAACCTACTATACACCTTTGATCTGCATCCTAGACAAGAGCACACATCCTTCGCATCAAGAAGACCAAAAGGGGATGACACTCCTCCTTATACCTCGCAGCCAAGACCTGGATCGACCTCCCAAAACATCTCAGAACCCTACTCCTTCATGGACTTATGAAAGAACCTCAAGATATGGCTCTTCCACATGAAACCGGCAGGATCTCCTCCTCCCCGCTCAGGCCTGCCCTCCCTCAGCGCCTGCATCCTCACAGGTAATTAGTCGTGCTCTACAAATTCACATAACATTGTTCTGATGAGCCCTACTGTTGTGCTGCCTTTGTGGTTAATTGCCTTATTTCTTTGGTCTAGCCTGACCATTGTCCATTCCTTCTCTCATGTGAATACTGGCACCCAAGAAACTCAATCTGAGCCCAGGTCAGATTGTTTTTTTTCATGTTGATAGCTAGTTCTAAGATTGTAAATGTTAACATTGTCCTTCTTGTCATATCCTGACAATAAAGACACGTTTTTGTTTATGTGCGAGTCATCTAAATAGCGGTTTACTACACACCCTTCTCTTCTTAATAAGGCTGCTATGGATGCCATGTGTTTTGTGAAGACTTGATGAGCCAATTTCAGGCTAAATGGTAATGTCTCAAAATGACCATGACAGCATGCTAACTAAGAAACCTGTGTTTTGCATGAATTGAGATATGTAAATGTGTATTTACCACATCCAAAAAGGTCAGACCCCTCTCCCATTTTCTTGGATAAAGGGCAATATTTCCTGAAGCATGGTCATGCAGAAGCTTTGTTTCTATATGTATTTACTGAGGTGTTTCAAATGTAACAGGTTGCCATTTTCCTGATTATCTACAAAAGAATCTCGAGTAAAATCCTAGATTCCTTTCTAATACAGGCAACTCTTCCATGGCTCCCCATTTTTTATTACTTTGTTCATCACTAGATGTAGCTCTATTAAGTGTTTGTGTCTCTCTTTACTTGCAGGGAGATAATAGAGATTCCTCCAAAAATTCTGGGGTATGACCAAATTTGACAATGTCCAACACCTATCTGTCTGGTGTTACTTTCTGTCATCTTTTGAAGACAGCAGCATATCCTTCCTCAACTGGCACAGTGAGAGGAGACGAGGTAACACTGGGGAAGTCAGGCATTAATTCCCTTGCTATTATATTTGGATGACCGACTTTCTCTTCTGTGCTACCCTTGCTTTTTCAGTTGACCATGCTGTTGTCTTTGTGTCCTACACTGTGGTCCATAGGTGCCATATTGTCTGTCTGATCTAAAGGAGTTACCTTGTTGAAAAGGCATTTGATTTGGACAGCTATATCCTTGATAAGGTTGTTTGACCTGTACATCTTCAAGCAATCTAGTTGTCTTTGTGTCAGTTTTGATAGACTGAAGAGCCTCATCTACCTTTTTCTGAAGACATTATATCTGTCAAACAACATGTCCATGATGTTTGATAGGACCTCAGGTCTGAACAATGTGCTCTTTAACCAACCTTATCTTTTCATAACAGTTGCATTCGCTAGCTGTAGAAAGGCAAAAGAAGAGGCGCCAACAGATGCAACAATTAGTACTGCATAAACATGTTCCTTCACAATTGCCTTAGCTCTTCTTCTGGCAACTTATCTAGGAGGGGAGGGGAGCTATATCACCCCACAACCATGTGTTAACTCTTGCTACCACCGCTGATGCAGTTACTATTTTTACTGAATCTGCAGCCAGCACATTAACCCACTTGTCCATTGAAGCACATTTTCTTCCTTCTTTTTCTGTTAGTGCCATGCAAGAGGTTGCTCGGTTCTGGGATCTCCTCTGTATTGCAGCTGAGACAACAGATTCAGTTTTCCTCCCACAGATGATCTAAGATGGGGGTAGAACAAGTATGTTCTTTCCAGCAGCTTACGCTAGGAAACCGAAACAATGAGGGCATGAAATTTGCCTCCGTTGTTCGCTGGAGAGTCCCTTGGTGCAGGTTCAGGACTGGCACCATGTGAAATCATAAATTATTTCCGTTCGAGCATATGCTGACACATCAGTATTGTTGTCCTCTAAAACAGGTGATCCAATATTGCTATTACTATAAAGGGGAACTCTTGTCAGACCTATATCTCTCTTTATGAATGGCCTCCTAAGGGCTCAAATGTAACACGGATCGCCCACACATAAATCATACACAGCAAATTATTCAAAAATAAATTATTTATTTATATAAAAAGCTTTTCCTTTTTTTGATATAAAGTGATTTTCTGTAATTTTTGTTCTCATCAGTTCATTATTAACAAATTAGTACATATGTTACACAATTTATATTGAACAGGTAAACAATAAATGACATTGCACAGGTACAAGATCACCAATTTCTTTGTGAACATTGTATCTTATAACAAGAAAAACTGAACATACAAAAGTCAATAAATTACATTTATAAAAATCAGCAATAACCCCACCATCAACCATCAAGCAATCACTCTCACCAATCAAACAATCTCACACATACTAGCACTCATACACAAGAAAATACAATTGCGTGGGAAAACCCTATTGTTTTGTAAACGACATACACTCTTTCATAATTATGTGGTTTGATTTAATCTGAGAACTTTCCACTGATGTGTTGTCTTTAAAGGGATTTCCCATATGGACAGTCGTGGTCAATGCACGTTTCGGTGGAGAGGCTTTACAACCACCTTCATCAGGACCATAATAATTAGAAAAATAAGTCTCACAAGTGGACGGGGGTTATCTTATATATTGAAGAAATCCTACATCTTTGTCCTTATGATTCAAAAGGCTTATCAGAACCAAACAGGACTTTAACTCATGGCGTACAGGGACGCTTCCTTAACATCTGGTAGACACTGTATTATTTCATTCCTATTTATAAAATGCTGAGAATCAGTCGCCCGTCTGATACTCTGTAGTGTCCCACTACCGGTCTGGATGTCATGGCATGTTTTCAAAGAAGGCCAAATATGCTTTCTATACATATTCTTTAAGCCGCTCTTCAAACGCGTGTGGTACGTCTCCTCGTCTGACTCGTTTGAAAACATTTCTATCTCCCTGGCAACTGAATAACCTACTTTCCTTCCGCTCTTGCAAGAAACTGAGAACTTTTTAAGAATTGCTCAAAACTTGGCTGTTTTAAAGATTTCAGCTATAAGGTCTGCTTCTTTTGCCTTGTACAGGAAGTGGGATTGACAGACTTTTGAGGAGTTTTTGCTAATACACTATTGACTAAAGACCCCTCGCTGTTAAAAAAAGGAAAAAGGTAGGGCAGTTCATGACTTTCATGAAGATACCTACAATGCAAATCTTGGATTATAAGTACATACATTTTTCTTCTACATCGCAGGAGATTGATTGAGAGTCATGAACGCATAAGAGAGTATCAAGCTAATCAACAAAACAATCTGCGATCTCTAGGTTTAAATGGCAAAGGAATGACGTTTCATTGAATACTAGCTAACGATACTACAAACAAAGAGATTTTGAAAGGCCTGACTTACTATTGTGGATATCCAAGAGTATGAATCAAGGCAGTAATGTTTGGTTATGGTATGGATGGACCGCCATGCTGCTGTTTTATAAATGTCTGACAAAGGCACCTTTGTTAATCAAGCAGGTGTTGTCACTAAATGAAAGAGCGCAGAGTTTTCCATGAACGGGTATGCTGGCCAACAAAGCAAATGTAAGAAGCTATCTATATGGAGATGGACTGTTTGGATGTAGCAAGAATTGTACTAAGTGTACCATAATTCACAAAGAATTTAATAGATTTTTTAAGTCTTTTGTTCTCTTTAAGTATAATTTTAGAACCCACATTACATCAAGGGAATGTAAAGATCTCTGCCATAGAGGGATTACAGACGAAAACCAGCAAGTAGATGGATTGATTTATTTGGAATTTTGAAACACCTTTTGTAATAAAAGAGGGTATGTATGTTCTTATGATAACTATGTTGGAGTGAAAAGCGTGTAAAGTTGTACAGGTCAAAGAGCCTACCAAAGTTGTTTTCCATGAGTGATGCAGCAATGTTCCTTGATGAATTGGCTCCAAAAGAGGAGGCATCAATTTAGAAAGAATCAAATTGAGAAGCCAAGGAGGAAAAGGCTGCAGTCTAGGAGAGTAGGTCTTCTTTGGCTCTTCTAAAAAAAAATAGTTGATGAACGGGATCATGAAGAAAGATATTTATGAAGGACATTTACTAGAAGCCATAGTGTTGCCAAATACACCTTAACAGAAAAGAATTGCAGTTTTGTCTGAGAAAGGTTGAGAAGATGCAGTTTAATCAAGGGTTCTGGACTGGAGATAGGGTCATGGTTATTAATCTGGCCCCATAAAAATAACCTTTTTTCGTTGGAAGGAGTAAAAAGCCCATGTAGATAGTCTTTTACATGGTCTAAAAATGGCCATACAAGCCTGTGGGAGATTTAAATGCCCGTATTGTACAGCAACAATAGATGTGTAGTAAAATTAACAAATGCCATGAAGGGATTGTAATATTGGCCTTCCATCCTCGTTAATGGGTTCAGTTTGCATGGAAGCCTTTTGTGTGTATATAGGGATAGGTGTAGAAGGTCTGGAACCCACCACTGTCTTGGCCACTAACGGGCTATAAGACTTATCTTTGCATCTATCAGAAGGGCACTGTCAACAGATCCTTGTTTCACACTGTGGAGGTGAAGATGGGGGGAGCATTTTTCATTAAGAGATTTGCAAAAGGGTCTTCATCCTGAAGAAGGCATGACTTACGTTTTGATGCAGAATTTGGATGGATTGAATGAGGCAATATTTTTTATTGTATTGTACATCCATTATGAATAATGTTTAGAACACACTTGTTGTTGGTCATAACTTTCCCATGAGATTTTTTGAGACACTACCGCTCCCTGAAGTGGTGTACAGCAGCGAGGCAGTCATTGCCTGGAGTGGGACAGTGCTTTCTCGGACAAAGACAAATACTGCTGTTGTCTTCCTTCCCATCTTCTATTGTAAAGCTACCTTTGCTGCTGCAGATTTTGCTGCAGGGGTTTCTAAGGGCACCAGGAGGATTGAACCCTTTGCCTTGAATTGTTGTAGTGATCACAGTGGCGAAATTGCGATTCAACGTTTTTTCTTTTCTTCAAGGCTCATAAGTTTTAGAGTTTCTTCTTTACTTTTCAGTTGCTTTATTTTGTTGGTGTGGGGACTACAAAAGATTGAATCTGTGAAGGGGAGAAATCATAATCTTCAGCTGGGCATTAGGTTTGAGAGATGTTAAACCCAGCCAAGATGACAATATGAGATACCATGTTAGAATTTGTTAATTTCTAAATTTACAGTCAACTGAAATGCTAATAACTTGATTGGAGAGAAGCATGGCCTCCTGAACAAAATCCAAGAAGTCTTGTTTTCTTTCTTTAGAAGATGAACAACGAAACCTTGAAGAAACTCCCAGAGAGTTTGGCCATACTTTCCTAACAGCACTGTTGCTCTGGTTACTTTAAAAGCTGTAACAAGGATTCCATACACCTTTCTGCCAGGAAGAGCAAAAGTGTACTTCTTTCTGACTGAAGAAACAATCACCTATTCCGGTTTTGGCTCCTGATGCAAATATACTGGGTCTTGAACAGATATTTTTATTTCTTTAGGAGGCTTGGAGTAGTGATTTTATTGACTGGAGAGAGAAACCTCTCTTCCATAGATCTGCAAAGCCAAGTACAAAGGCAGTGGAGACGATCATGGTTATAGCATCTTCATTATCGCCAATAATGAAGGCTGTTAAACCTGCAGGGGACTGTTAAGCTTTGTTGTTGCTCTGACCAATACACTGCGAAATGTAGTATTATTGTCTATCAGTGATGGCCTCAATAGAGAGCAGACAGTATACAAGTGAAGTCATCCATGTATACGAAGAGGAAGACTTCTTTCTTCTGTGTCTATGAGAGATGTGAATCCCTGGATGCTCTGCAAGTGGGCAAGAGGGAGTGTGGAACTCTGGACCAGGCATCAATGGTATGTCATGCGATCATGGCAGTTTCAGAATATGCTTCAGAACAAGTATCTTCTTGTTGCAAGACACAGATGTATGCCTCTGACCCAATAATGGTTTAGGTGCAAAATTAAAGTCTGAAGTCGTTCCTGGCGAGGATCTTCAGCCATGATCTTCATCAATGGCGGGTTGGTGGGTAAAGGAGACAACACCTGAGATGCGATAAGGACAGAAGGCCAGTTATAGCCTGGCTGGTTGCTGTCAAGAACCTGGACATCATCTTTCTCTGCAGTGAATGGTACAACACTGATTTTACCAATGTTAATTAGTGAAAAGAGTGGCTTGATATCAAGCAGTGGGGAGTCTGTATTGACGCTAAATGTCTCAGTGGCAAATGGGGTTTCTTCAATGATGATGATGATGTTGGCGTTTTCGTTGCCAAGTTAATTTCTTTCTCGGCATGTGCTAGGCACACACACCTACTCAGCGCCAAGATACCCTCACGGGTGATCATGCGCTTTACAAATACACATTACATAACATAGATGTCTAACCTGCAGCAGAATCAGACATTTTCAGTGAGCATGCCAGTAAGGTGCTGTGCTTAAACGTTGACTAAGATCCTCAGGAATGGCAAGAGTGATGGTATAAAAATACGTAAAAATGCAATATTTCACCTCTTTCAATTGTACAGCTTACTATTTAGATTTAAAGAGATGCGGGATACCTGCAAGGGCATCCTAGGTGTCTTTCTGAATTGGGCTCTATTAGTGGACAATCGTTCTTTAAGTAAACTAAGCACATAGTTATATAATTAGGAATAAGGACAATCCACTAACCTTTAAGTTGGTACAGATCAGGGATTTATGAACTCAGAGTAACAGCCTTTTCCCAACATCACCTGTTTAAAACATGCCTGGGAAAATTCATCCAGCTATTTCAAAGGGCACGCACAGTATCTGTCCAATGTATTCTGCTTAATTTAGTAGCTGGTAAAAGCCATAAACCCTAGTGCACGTTTGTAAGTCTGGTATCCATACATTTAGGGATGCCCTGGAGAGGAAATCTTCAGGCCCGCATTTTCCACTAAGAATTTCCTTCATGAGGCAGGGCTACCAAATTTCATATCCATGAGGCTTTAATGCAAAGCTGCAAAAAATGCTTTACTATCATTGTCTCCTAGTCACACAATGAGGAACAACCTGGTCAGTCACCCATTTCTGGGTTCCTCCGAATGTATATGATCTGAAAAGATATTTTTACTATATTTCCCCACAGGCCATGAGTGATAAGTTCTCAAAGGGAATGTCAGTAAACATCAAAGTGCATTAGGAGGCTACAACGCCTAAGGGTACCCATGCATGTTTGTTATCCACAATCCAAGGTAACCAAGGGAAATATGCATGTGGGTCTACTTTCCCCGCCAGGTGTTTGTGCCTAAGGGAGGACAAAGTAGACAACTCACATATTTTATGGAAATGGGGAAACTGAAACAGGCTTACAGTTTCTTTCACATTTTCATTGGCATAACTGGAGTTGTGAAAGAACGCAAAAAAACAGATAGGCTTGGCTGCAGCCTGGCTGACATCACAGTTTTGCCATCTATTTACTTTTAAGTTTGATTTGCCATCTACTGCAGAATAGAATTCAATGTACAGGATAGTGTGATATCAAGTGCTGTTAAATTAGCACCAAGTTTGGTTTCTCTCGAGTTACAATATTTAAAAATAAATAAATGCCCAGGCCTGGCTGATAGGAATACTCAATGTCTATTTACCACTGCACATTTAAATCAAGTCACTATTACTTACTCTGGATTCCTAACAAGGAGTGTTTTCACGAAGTCAACAGCAAGTTCAGAAACAGATGCAAATGTTTCTTCGGGATAAACCACATTAACTTGAGAAACGTTGAGGTAGGTTTCTTGTTTATCTGCTCCCAGAAATGGAGATTCGCCAGTTAAGAGCATATATGATATAACTCCTATACTCCTAAAAAACAAAAAAATATTTAAAAAACAGAATAGTATAGAGTATAAGATACAGAGTAAGAAAGGGAGGAAGATCAAGAGGAGTGAGAGAGAGAGAGAGAGAAGAAGGGGGAGAAAAAAGAAAGGCACGGAAAGGAAGAGAGGTAGTGAATGAGAGAGTGGATGGAGTGTGAAAGAGGAAGGGAGAAGAAGAGAGGATGAGAGCGAGATCACAGCAGGTAGTGAGAGCAAGAGTGTGTGGAAGAAATAGGGGATGCAAGAGGAAGGAGGAGACTGAAAGAGGGAGAGAGAGATTAGGAGAGGGACAAGGAGGGAGGTTGAGAGAGGGATCCAGAGGGAGAGAGAGAGAAACAGAGATGGAGACAGGAGAGGGATGGATAGAGTAAATGAGAGAGAGAAAGAAAGGGAAGAAGAGTGCAGGAAGAAGACAAATTGAGGCAAGTATGGAGAGAGAGAGAAAACAAGAGGTATATGTCTCTGTAATTATAAAAGTTTTCATTCAGAAATTGGTAGGGTTGTTAAATACAGATATATATTACATAACAAATTAGAGCCCTCAACAATGATAACTTCTACCAAGATGTGCATGTGTCCGACAAACCTCAGTACCTTCGAAACTCAGAAGCACTTGGTTGAAAACCTTCCCATTACCAACGACTGTCCATGCATAATCCATAAAGGTGTTTATTTACTAAAATCTTTAATTAGACGTTGAAACAGAAAGGAGCACAGACCCCAAACAACAGTCTGTCAAAATTACAATCCAATTGTTTCCAAATTTTTACAGGTAGTTATTTAACTGCCTAAATACCTAGATGTTTATATCAGGATAAGCCTCTCGAAGACAAAAGAAAAATCTGTAAAGGTGCCCTCAATCAAAATTCATGTAGTTCAATACCAACGCCATCTGATGTGATCATTTGGTAACCAGTACTCAAACATGAGCATTTACTGGGTCCAACTACAGTCCGGATTAGAAACGCCAAATACAAAGCTTTAGAGGAGCAGAGTTTAGTAAGAAAAAACACCTCTGGAGAAACAATTTTAACAACCTCTTACAATTACTGTGATCTGTGGCACTACTTGATAAACATCATGGAATATAAACTTAATAAATAAAATATTCTTCCTCTTAGAAAGCTTGCAAGAGAAAACCAATCAAGAGCTCGGAAGACTGCAGCACTATCTCAAAATGGAGTTGTAGAGACATTAGTTATTCAAGTAAATCTCCTGTAATGCAGTCAATGGAACATTTTACTCATTCTATCAAATGCATAGTTATTTAAAATGTGGTGCAAACTCCTGCGCAACATGGGTGTGAACTTTCAATCTTATGTTTGCTACACTTGGGTGGTTCTCTTCAAGGGATCTTTTTAGGCATAAGGGGTATTACAAAGGGTGCATCTGCGCATTCAGAACTAGCTGAGCTCAAACCAAGGTAATACAGAGCTGCTGCTCACCAACCTGCTAAACATTAAACCTAGTATTACCCTCTCTTTCCATTTTGAAATTCCATATATTGACGCTTGCCAAAGTGAAAACTCTGGGAGCAGTTTTAGTTTTGAATTTTTCTTCCCGTTACCAAACAATATTGAGAAGGGTCAGTCCATTTTTTTTCCAGAAGCAGTTTGTTACAGTGGCCAAGGCCAATAGTGGGCCGCGCTGAACTATCGCCATGCATTATACGTTTAACAAACAGTTCCTTCTATCTGCTACAGGATGTTGAGAATCAAGTGGCAACAACTTTAACCAATGACTTTGACATTTGCATCGGACTAATTAAACAAAAGGGCAGAACCACAATTTTATAACAAATATATTTGCTTCTAAATACACTTTGTATTGCCTTTAACTGCTTTAAGTTTACTTAACGGGTGGCTTATGGACATGCGCCACGATACTTCAAAGAGCCGGGCACACTACAAATCAAAATAAGTTGCATTCAAGACAAATGTCTCAATTGTTTCAAATGGTTTGCAAGGCAACTTATGCAGCAGCAAAAGGAAAACAGCTTTTAAAGTAAGCCTGTGCTTTTTATTGTGTGCTTTGGAAACATATGTACTAACATCGCAGCCTGGCTGATACCAAGAACGGTCACCCCCACGCCAATGCCGCTGTAACTGCTTTTGCCTTGGTAGTACGGGCTCTCAGGCACTTGAGGGGCTGCGTTTTGGCCACTGCATGGCATAGCTTAATACAGAGAACTATTCACCTTGACAGGGTCCTCTTTTGCACGGACCTGCCCTCATTTGAACCTGAGAAGCTGACGAAGAGAGGCTTGTTTTTACAATGATCTTTCGTCCAATTGTTCTAAAACCTCAATGCACTCTCTGGATCAAGGCGATGTAGCCTCCTCCTCTTTTGAGGGATAAGGCAAAGTGAATCATGCAGGCAAGGTGATTGATTGGCCAACATGAAAGGGCATCACAACCTTAGGGAGGCAACCCCCTGGGTTCTCACCATCAACTTGGCTGGAACAAATGTGATACGGACAACTGTTTTCAGTGTCAAGAGCCCTAAAGAGCAGTGGGCATAGACTCGAAGGGCATGCACATAAGGAATGTCAAGACCAGATTAAGGTCCCACTGGGGTATCACAAATGGTATATGAGGAAACATGTGTCAACCCTTCAATGAAGCGGATCACAACCAGTGGCTTAAACAAGGATGGTTGGTCCGATAAATACAGTAAAGTGAAACGGCTGTCAAGAAACCATTCAGCGAGTCCATTGCAAGGACTTGCAGGGCAAGGAAAGAACAAACAAAAGCACATTAGAAAGTTTGCCTTGTAAGAGGCTGGTGCCTCTGGCACCACAGCAGGCAAAGAATGTATCCCAGTGCCCAACGTAGATGGACTTCATAGAATGGCGTCTGGCAGCAAAAATAACATTCACCACCTTGTTCGGATACTTAAATACATTTAATTGATGGTGTACACTTTCCATGCATGAAGTTGTAAGTTGTGGTGATACGAACGTAGCCAGACCCTTCCTTACTGTGGAGATAGGTCCTCCCGAACAGCAAGCCTGATCAAAGGGAAAATGTTGAGGCTCAAAAGCTTTGGGTACGATAATTTCCTGGACCACTGCAGCACAATCAAGATGTCTTGAGCACGGTTCTTCTTTAACGTCTTCAGAACCCAAGCAGGAGAGGTTTCGGTAGAAAGGTGTACAGTAATCTCTTGCTCCATTCCATCAGAAATGCACCTCCTAATGAGTGCCTTGGAGGAAACTCAAGCATACAAAGTTGCCGACACTGAATTCCCGATGGGGGCAAATAGCAAGGTCTCCCTCCAACGTTCATAGACACCTTGCACTACCTCGGGATGGAGATGCCACTAGCCCTGCTCAGTTTGTCCACTCTGACATTCATGGACCCTCATAAATGGTTGGTGACAAGGATGATATTCTGTTGTTGCAGCCACTTCCAGAGGCACTGAGCATCCTTGCACAGGTCCTCAGGACCCACTCTACCCTGCGTGTTGCAGTACCAGGTAGTGGTCATGTTGTTTGTGAGAAACCACACCAGTCTCCCTTGGATGGATAGCAGGAAGGCCTGAAGAGACCCAGCGGTGGATAGGATCTGAGCTAGTGTGGACATTATGAATTTGTCCTTCTGCAGAAAGGAATTCAACAGGCTTAGCTTGGGGATAGACCCAAGACCCCCGTACTTTTTCAGGACCAAAAAGTAGTGCGAATAGTATCCCACGCCTTTATAAGAATTCAGTAAACCTTCAATGGGGCACTTGGAGAGTAAACAATTTACCTCCTGCATCAGAATGTGCTACTCCAAACTTTGTTCTGGCAAGAGAGAAAGATGAGGCAGATAGAAAGTAAAGAGTAGGGCAAACCCCTAAGAATGATCTGCAAGACCCATTTGTCTGACGTAAATGGATCTCCAGCTGCGGAGGAAATGTTGAATCCTGCCTTGCACCAGCCTTCCATGAGCCACTGAGGACATACTAAAGTGGCTTTGAAGTCGATACAGTGGAGAGGGAGGAATTGGAGAACTTTTGACCCTGCTGTCCCGTGCAATGTCTGCCAGTGCCGCGTCTGTGGCCCTGGAAGGAGTAGACTGTTTCCTGTACCTCTGGTTGGAAAGGAGGATGAGGGAATTGCTTCACTGGCATCAGTAACCCCAAGAGCATGCAGTGGCTCTGCCGTCTTTGAATTTCTCTAGAGCAAAGTTCGCTTTCTCTGCAAAAAGTCTGCACCCATCGAAGGGCATATCCATTAGGGACACTTGCACATCACCAGAAAATCCAGTTGAACTCAGCCATACATGAATTCGGAGCACATTATTGGTGCAGATAGCCCTGCCAAAGCAATTGTTAATACCCAGACCTGCATAGCACAGATTACTCTGGTGCATCATGCAGGAGCCAGAGAAATTCTGAGGTCCTCTGGGCAAATTCTTGCTGCCATGTCCCACAGAGCATGCCTATACCTGCCTAGTAAACAAAATCATTTATGGACCTATGTGCCAGGATATCAGGCAAAAACACTATCCTACCAAAAGCAGAGGCGTTGATGTGAAAGAGTTTTATTTTATTAGCTGAGGCCTGCACCATAAGCTCTCAGGTGTAGATTGCCTAGTTAGGAAGTCAATCACTGGTCTCAGGCTTATGTCACCGGGCTATTGTCAGTCTCACAGGCGGGAAAGAACAAGGTTTGGACCATGTAGCCAACAAGGCATCAGTGAGGGCATCATTAAAAGGTAGCCAGGGTACCGTAGAAGACATCATCCCATGTTGGAGAATTTCTGATAGAATGTTTGTTTTAGTCTCACAGGAGGGCAACTGCAGGTCTAGCACTTCGCTAGCCTCCAGACCACTCCTGCAAACAAGCCTTTTTCTACTTTTGGTGTCCCACGTTTCAGCAGAAGTGGCTAGCACACTGGTATTTTGCAAATCCATGTATAGTAAATCATCAGTAAAGTGAGGTGGGGTGTAATTCCTCCTCCTCATTAGTAACATGGGGGACCTTATATGTTTCTTGCATAGGGTAAGAGTCAGAGCCAAAAAGAGAATGGAGCCTCTGCTGATAGTTGCGCTGAGGCAGAGACATTGTGATAGTCAAGCTGCATTATAACCAGTTGCGCTTTCATGACCTCAAACCACGACATTAGTCGACTCAGTCAGATGTCAGTTCAGCAGTAGCGGCTCGTGGAGGGAGTGCTGCGGGGCGGGGGAGGAGCAGGGTGGGGGTAGTAAACTACAGTATACCCCCGAACAGAGGGAAGTAAACAAATAAATAAAACAAATTTTATTGCGCGCGCCTCATTTCCAAATGCGAGGCAGCGCGCGCAACGAAATTCGTTTTATTTATTTGTTTACTTACCTCTGTTCTGCCGTATGCCGTAGTTTACTACCCCCCACCCTGCTCCTCCCTCGCCCCGCGGCACTCCCTCCAGGAGCCGCTACTGCAGTTCAGGGTTCACATGGGGTGACCACCAGGTCATCCAATAGCGCCGATGTGACAGGAACTGGTATAGATCTTGGGGCCAGTGTGGAATCTGTACCAGAGTTGGTACTAGCCTACGTTGTTTGAAGGTCTGACGCAGGGACTGGCACCGGGTCTTCCATGGCATTGATTCAATGCAAACTAGAGTGGATGCTTGGGTCAGTGTGGAAGTCTGTACCATAACTGGTACGGATCCGGTAACAGGTCCCAAGGGGACAGATGGCGTCAGGGGAAGACCAAGGCGGTAATCTGTCTGGAGGTCCCTGTGGATTTATGGGGACCAGATCCACAGGCTGCCAGAGGGAGCCGGATTTACACTAAAGACATGCAGCATAGCCCCCATCAACACTGACATTTGCTGCAGAGTTGATGCCCCTGGAAACTCCAGGAGAGTCCAGAGCACTCAAGAAATCTGTTCTTAAGCAGGGGACTCAACGCATGACACGATTATCTTGAGGCCCTTCCACATTCTCTTTCGAGCTAGAGAGGCGGGATGTGGTTAAATCACACGTCATCCTTTTGTGCTTTTGCATGGACTTTGATTTGTTTAAAGATGATAAGGAACTGGATACTTTGTGGGAATGTCTCAGAGACCCCGACCGAGATTGGTTCAATATGTGGAGATGGAACGAGACATGTGCTTTGAACTCAACCTCTTCTTGTTTTCAGCAATGTAGAGTTTTCCCTCGTGAACTCAGATTGCCTTCGGGTGCACAGGGGCACACATCTCAAAGTCATGACCAGAGGCTAGGCACCAAAGAGACACCTTGTGTGGGTTCGCTACAGACATATGCTTAGTGCAGTCTCAGCATGGTTTGATGTCTTTAGTTTTCAAAGGGGATATGATTTCCCCCAGTCTAAAACTTTTCCAATCGTCAGAAGAACGAGAAACGTTGGGAGAGATGGCTGAAGGACCAGAAAGAAAGGAACAGACATCACTTAATTGGTTCTGCCCCACCACTTTGGGGCTTTGCAGAGCCAACACGAACTTGTCGATGTACAGCAGTACTGCTATTGAAGTGCTCTCTAAAAGGTAAGAAATCTGCAGCTTGTTGTATCCGATAGAAAAAAGGAGTACTATGATACTGGTCAAGATCATAAATCCAAGCACTCTTTATTACGGGAAAGAATGTTGGGTAAATTATCTAAAATAGTTTTGCTTGTAGGACTCTGCAGAATGGGCAAGAGAGTCTGGGCAGGAATAATTGCAAACAAATAAGTTTACCTATTATTGCTTAGAAACCAGCAGATGTCTGTAGCCCAAAATGGTTGCAGTGCAAGGCAACGACATAAAAAGAAAGAGGAACTAAACTGATCAGCCAAGACCACAGAATAAACTCCCGTCGTTTAAGAAGTGGAAATGCAACTTAGTGTGGGACGGTCAATGGATGCATGTGAAGGTGGTGCAGAAAGGACACTCATACACCTTGGAGTTCACTAAATGTAGCTTTGTCAGATTTTTAATATTGTCCAATAAGAGGTATTATTGCCATAGCGTAGCTAGCTGGACTTCAAAACAATTGTAATATTGGGGTCTTCACACACAGCAAGTATACATCTGAAGGAATACCATACCATATTTTCACCTATGAAACCCAACTTACCATAAGTCTGTTGCTGTAGTAATAGGTTCATAACTCAAAATTTCTGGAGCTGGAAAAAATACAAATTGCAGTTAGAACACAGTAAATTTAAGGAACATCTAAAAAGGTGGACTGTGCACAATGGAGCTTTATTTAGAAGCGTCTCACATTGATATTTTATGAATCAAACAATATCCCATGCTACTGGTGCCCAGGTGCATTTTTAGTGTACTCATTTTAGCAAACATGGTTTAGTGAAAATTCACAGTAGTCAAAGTTACAGGGACATGAAAAATAGGACTGAACTGGAAAGTTTTGATCGAGCTTGATTCAATCCAAATAAAGATGCAGTATCAGTCCATAAAACCATGTCCCTATGTACAACCCAGAATCGTTTCAGGGTTTTGGTAAATTCTTGTGGATACTCATTTTTGTAAATTTTATGGGAATGATTAGAGTGGATGGAGAAGCTGGCAGAGCTATTCTGAAAGCACACTCTGTGATACTTCTTGTTATGCGAGACTGTATAGCTTGACAGTGCCAGTCACAGGTTAAGCATTGCATAGATTTTCAGAGGTGCACAGTATTCAGACAAGTGTAGATCACACAATCGCAAAAGTGCAAAGGGGGCTTTCAAATAGAATACAAATTGTATTCCCATTCAAATCCTGGTCTTGTTGCTGAGAACAACAAATAATTCCAATACTGTAGTAAAAACGGTCTTTCAGCTCTGCAGCAAAGTGCTGATACTGCCTCATAAGTATGGCACCCTGAACCGAGATGTGTTGATAGTGTCCATCAGCTATGTTGAGAGGTGTGGGTACTTAATCATTAAAAGCGCTGGTTGCTTCTCACACTGCACTGTGGTATGCATTATACATGCGGGAAGGGTAAAACGGAGGAATTCAGAATCTGCACAGGAGAACCACATTTGTGTGTTTTTGTTTTTTTAAATAACCTGCATACAACTATACAACCTTAAGTTCAACACACAAGAGATTCAAGAGAAGACTGAAAAAAAAATTATTTAATGCAAAATCTAGGTAGGATTCTTTAGCAAGCACCACAACGTTGGAGCATTTCACAGCTTAAACATATGCACTTATACAATAACACATTGAAGACATACACATACATGGTTAAAAAAACTGCATATATGGAAAGCCATGGAGCAGTTACTTGGAAAAACAATGTTTAGCTATGGCTATAATCAAACCATGGGACACATTCTTAAGCTTTTTGTGCAGCAAGTTAAAAATGCCGCACACAGAAATGGTTATCTGCAACTCCAAATGAGAGACTCCTTTCACAGAATCAGGATCTGTGGATTTTTTTAAGGATGATGGTGGCTATAAGTAATGCAGGACATCACAAGCTGGCTAATCTTAGTGTTGGAATTTAAAAGAGGATTAAAAAAACAGTCATGCCTGAGAATCAACGAGATTCGTAGATTTCCAAGTAAGCTTGAGTGCTAGAAGAATTTCAAACAATACAGAAAACAATTAAAGTTATAGGTGTAAGTCTATAAATGTTTTATATTCTTTAATGATCGTGGCCCCTTGCTGTTAAAATATCATTGACGTTTCCACCAGGACTGATTAAGTGTTATTTTATTTGCTATTTTTACTTATTTTTCTAAAATTCACCTGGTATTTGACTTTGAATACAGGTTGTATGAAACACCACTCTTTATAGATTGCCATGGTGAAATTTCATGTGGTCACCATAGTACAGCACAACTAACTTGAGAAATCACTGCTTACTGCCTCACATATTCTATGTGACAAATACAATAGAAGAGAAAGCTAGGCCTACATTCACAAAGCATATTAATCAGATATTATATCATGGCATTTGTTTATACCTTCTGCACATTAATAAAACAGCATGACATCTACCATGCACAGATTTGCAGGCAGCAGCCAGTTATTTACCACTATATCTGAATTGGGTAAGGTACATCAAAACCCACTCAAGGCTCTGTCTCAAGTGACTCATAGTCCTTCCCCATACTCAATAATGATAATAAATAGCACAATAAGTAGGTGTGCAGGCTCTCTCTCTCAGATGAATCCATCTCATTCTAACTTGCTAGTTTCAGATCCTCTTTCAGTCTGAATTAGATTCAAGTGCGAGTGTCTTAACTAATGGAACCATCTTATCCGCCCAAACAAAGCACCATTTATTCCCAACAATTGTTCTGCTACATTCATATTACATACCGACATATTCTGGGGTACCCATAATTTCTCGCAGTTCAGCCGCGTGTCCCAATTTGCGTGACAAACCAAAATCCACAATCTTGATATCGCCAAGAGGATTTAGACTGCTCAGCAAGATGTTTTGTGGCTAGAAAAAAAAAAATGATCAGCAAAGGTATCCAATTGACCAATCAATACTCCAGAAGAAAATGGCATTTACTTTTCACTACATACTACTAGGAGATTGCCCCAAAGAACTGACAAGGTGACAACAGCAAAAAATAACTAATCCAAAATGCTGCCGCAAGGCATCTTTCCCGCCTTCACCAAAGAGAATGCATGACTTCAGTCATGCAATCACTCCACTGGCTACCTATAGCTGGAAGGGTAATGTTCAAGGCTCTCTGCATTATCCACAGAGTCTTCAGAGGAAAAGGGTTGTTATACCTACAAGTTAAATTCAAGGAATACAAACCAAACAGAACACTGCGCTCCAGACTTGCAAACTTATCATCATACTACCGTACCAAACAAAATCCGTAGTAGGCACTGCTTTCACAGTACAAGCTACCAAGCTCTGGAATTCACTACCAGTCAGCATTAGAAGCACCCAGGAGCACATTCACTTCCGAAGACAGTTGAAAACTGGACTATTTTCTAGATAACCGCACCACCTTCCATCCAGGCAACAGAGCCCAGAAACATCACACCCTCAAATGCAATCCTCAGCTTACAACCCACGAATTACGAACAACTCAACCAGCAAACTGCTTTCATTATGCACATATGAGCTGCGGCAACAAATGGACAGAATGCTGAATGAATCCAATATTCACGCCCAGGCAAAAGTTCTGGGTTAAATCCATCCTTCTTTTGCTCACTACACCACCCCGGTTTGGACCCAGCCTTATGCAAATCAGTCTTAACCCATGCTCCTTATGGGAACAGTGCAGCCCGAACTGCCAAGCCAGTTCCTCCCTGGACCAGAAACAAGCCTTCTGGGACCAGTTTCGGGGTAGCACCCCTCAGCCAGACTAGCATGAATCCAGTGGCACAGTGAGCAAGGGACCCACGTCTGGGCATACCCATCCCACTTAGGGTGAAAAGTGCTGCGACAACAAATGGACGGAATGCTGAATGAATCAAACATTCACCTACAGTAAGTCCATCATCTGTTCTTTTTGCATTCATTATGCACATAAGCAAAAAAGGGCTGACCTACGGTCCGCTGTGACATTACATAGTTATGTATTTCCATATACAACTGTGATGGCTCACTATAACACTAATACCACAACACCCAGCGGTGAGCAACAAATTGTAACTTCTACCCATCAAATTCACATACACATATCAGCTATAAGAGTTGTCCAACACCAGCACTGAACGTCCACAAAACCCAAACATCACCAAATGAACAGTCATGGAATGACTGAAGAAATCTGTCACACATTACTAGACAATTATGGAGGACTTTAATGTAGTCCATTCACTGCAGGTCCTAAATATATATACAATCGGACTGCTTCTTCGCATCTCACATAGACACTCAGATATGGGGTGATAATAAAAATGCTCATCCATACAGATCTCTCCACTTCTCTCTCCCTCCAACCATGCCAGCTCAGGATCACAACTATACACAAAATCGCAGATTGGACAACCCAGCACAGTAACCAGCTAAGCAGACTGTATATGAAATACCATAAAAGGATCTGCAGAGCTGTTCAAAGCTAATAGCATACTGAAAACTATAAAACTGTACATTGGTTTCTTACACGTTGTCATCCAACACACTGCTATGAGCTACATCCCTTAATACAATAATCACACCTCTAGGTCATCATCAGCCATGACATAGAAACACGTGCCACATAGGATCAAAACAAAAACAACATCCTTCCAACCACACCCTATATGGTGTAGCATGCTACTCGTAGGCAAGCGCTTCAGCGCTCCACAAAGGGGTGGTAAGCGCTACATAAATGCTGCAATACAAGTGTACGTGCTGTAGAGAGGAGATAGTCCATGAAAAGTGTGGGGGTGGAAGCACAAGTACGAAATAGATAAGGGAGAGATTGGTCAGGAAGGAGAATAAGAGTTCTATCAAATTTCAATTTCTAGTCACTTTGATTTTGGGGTTTAATGTAAGAAACTGTGAATTGAAGAATGATATGTTGGTAGCTTGTAATAACAAATTTAGGTTTACAATTCTGTCCTTATTTCAATAAACTCTTCAAAACTTGACCTACATGCGGCAAATGTTTGCACAGAAATGAGCATTTGAATTACACAGCAACAATACCACTCCTGTGTTTCAACAGTAAAGAGTAACAAAGAGGTAAAGTAAAATATGGAATGCTCAAATCCAGTAAAGTTGGATCCTGGGACACTGAAGCCCCAATTTCACATACTGAACTAAAATTAGTCAATACAACAGCTCTTGTCCCCAGCAAGTGGCTACTGGTCAGTAAAACACGTTCAGTCACATCATTAGTGGGTAATTTGAAGGCTCCAGTGTGTACAATCAAATGGACCAATTGTTGGAGAATTTATTAAAGTACACACCAGATTACAAAACTATTTTTGGGTGCCTTCAACATTAAAACATGTTAGAACAATGTAAGTGCAGTGTACCTTTTTTTATGGACTTTACCACTGATAAATGAATTTTGTCTGCTTCCAATACTGCAGAATGACCACTACTGAAAAAACTTGGAAATTTACGTTTCTTGCCAATGTAAGGTAGGGGCTTGATAATGAAGAAACAACCGGAAAAACTTGCACAGATCTTACAAATAAAAACCTTAAATGTAAGAGCATTTCGCACCAGTTTATTCTCAAGAAGCTTCTGTCTTTTTCATTTCTACTGCTTTGATACTTACCACATTCAAGATATGAGTAGAAACCCTGTATGTATCCGAAGTGAGGGGAAAATGTCTCAATTCCGAGCCCAGATATTTAGGATACTTCAAACTGATTTGAAACAGTGTCCAACCTGATCCTCACTAGTTACTCATGTGTCTGTGAGACCTCTTCTTTATTGCAGCAGATAGGAACGAATAGTTTCTTACCTGTCGGTATAGTTTTGCAGCTTGAAGACCTTCTGGATTCACGCTGGATTATTCCGCGGTCTAGTGGTTGAGTCCGGAATCGTAGTCTTTATTCTGTTTTTTTTTTTTTTTTTTCGTGTAGCCCAGGTGGGCGTCGACGCCCCACCATTTGTGTCCTCCCGTGACGTCGGCGCGCTTCCTCCGGAAGCTCCCACCCTTGGGCGCCATCTTCGGATTCTTTTTTTTTTTTTTTTTGTCTTGTGCTTGTGTTGTTTATCCTTTTACCCTTTTAAAGGTGTTTTCCATTTGTTAGTCCCATCTTCCTCCTGTCTCATCTTTCTGGCGGAGGCGGGTGGGTTCGCTAGTGAATCCAGAAAGTCTTCAAGCTGCAAAACTATACCGACAGGTAAGAAACTATTCGTTTTGCAGCGTGAATCTTTCTGGATTCACTATGCTGTGCATAGATTTTGTAGCGGTTTGCTATATTTGTGGCGGTTGGGTGGAAGATGAGCATTGGTTGTTGAATATATGTTGAAGCACTTTTTGACCTATTTGTGCTTCCTTGTTCATCTGTATATCCACGCAGTACTCCTTAGTGAATGTGTGCACTGAAGCCCATGTTGCCGCCAGGCAAATGTCTTGGATAGGTGTGTTTGCTAGGAAGGCTATTGTTGCTCCCTTTTTCCTGGTTGAGTGAGTCTGAGCTGCTCCCTGTAGCTCTTGGCCTGCCTGTTTGAGGCAGTATTGAATTGTTTGTGCGATCCATCGTGCAATGGTATTTTTCGTCACTGGTCTGCCCAGGAAACTGCTTGCGAAGGACACAAAGAACTGCTTTGTTTTTCTACAATCCTTAGTCCTTTCGATGTAATGCATTACTGCTCTCCTGGCATCCAGAGTGTGCAGTGCCCTTTCAGCGCTGGTGGATGGTTTCTGGAAGAAACTGGGAATTTGTATAGTTTGGTTTATATGGAACCTGGACACCACCTTTGGCATGAAGTGTGGGTCCGTCCTCATTACCACCCTGTCATTGTGAATTTGAATGTAGGGTTCTTGTAGTGTGAGTGCCTGCAACTCGCTCACCCTACGTAGCGAGGTAATCGCTACCAGAAAGGCCGTCTTTATTGTGAGCATATGTAGCGATGCCTTGTGGATGGGTTCGAACGGTGCTTTAATAAGCTGTGTTAGAACTACATTGAGGTTCCATGCAGGCGGTGGCATCCTCTTTGGCGGTGCTATTCTTTTGGCTCCTTCTAGGAATCTTTTTACTACTTGAGATGTAAAGAAGCTTTTCCCTGTTTCTCCTCTTGTATAGGCTACTATTGCTGCCAGGTGCACTCTTAGAGAAGTGCAGCTTAGGTTACTTTTTAGTAAGTGTGTTAAGTATTTTAGCACAGTTGATTCTTTAGTGATTCTCCTGTGGAGCTTTTTGTTGATGCACCATTCAGTGAATCTCTTCCACTTTGCTGCATAGCATTTCCGTGTGGTGGGTCTCCTCGCTTCTCGCAGCACTGCCAGCGTGCTTTGTGGAAGCTTGAGGTGAGCGAACTCTAAGTCCTCAGAAGCCACGCTGCTAGGCTGAGGCTCTCTGGTTCTGGATGGAGTACCCTTCCGTTTTGTAGCGAGAGCAGGTCTTTCCTTCTTGGGAACTTGTGTGGTGGTCCCTGTGCCATCTCCACGATCTGCGAGAACCAGGACTGCCTGGCCCACTGTGGTGCTACCAGAATTAGTGTCATGTTGCTTGTTCTGCATTTGCTGAGCACTTTGTGTATCAGCGGTATCGGTGGAGAAGCGTAGGCAAATGTCTTTGACCAGCTCATCCATAGGGCATTTCCTTGGGATTGATGGCCTGGCTGCCTGGATGCGAAGTATTGGCATTTTGCATTCTGGTGTGTTGCAAACAGGTTTAGTTGTGGGGTCCCCCACTTCTTGAATAGTTTTTGCGTCTCCTGCGCGTTGAGCTCCCACTCGTGTGAGATTGACGTCTGTCTGCTCAGTCTGTCTGCTTCCACATTGTCCTTCCCTGGCAGATGTATTGCCAGGAGGTCTATTTGTAATGGAATTGCCCATTTCCATATTTGTTGCGCTAGATCTGAGAGCGCCACTGAGTGGGTTCCTCCCTGCTTGTTGATGTAGAACATCGTTGTGGTGTTGTCTGTTTGTACTAACACCCTTTGGCTGTACAGCTGTTTCTGGAACGCTTTTAGGGCAAGGAACACGGTCTTGAGTTCTAGGTAGTTGATGTGTTTGACGGCATCTGTTTGTGTCCATAACCCCCTTACCTTGAGCAGTTTCATGTGCGCTCCCCACCCCATCTGGGATGCGTCGGTTGTGATGGTCACTGTTGGAGTTGGTGGTGTGAATGGGTTTCCCCTGGTTATGTTGCCCCTGTTCCACCATGCTATCTCTTCCTGCACTGCGTGCGTTACAACCACTAGATCTTCCCAACTCCCTGTTGACTGTGACCATTGCTGTTGCAGCCATTCCTGGAATGGTCTCATGTGTAGTCGAATATTGGGGACTAAATGTATGCAGGATGCCATCATGCCCATGAGCTTGCTCACTGTCAGACGTTGCCCCTTCAGGTAGCGGCGAGTCTCCTTCAGTAGTGCGAGGATCCTTTTCTCGCTGGGGAACACCCTCCCTGAATGGTGTCGATCTTCGCACCCAGGAAGATCTTCACTTGTTCTGGTTCCAGCGATGACTTCTCCTTGTGTATGGAGAAGCCTAGTTTTGTCAGCGTTTGTGTGACTTGCTGAGTATGTAGTTTGCATTGGTTGTAGGAGTTCGCTTTTACCAACCAGTCGTCTAGGTAGGGGTATACGTGTATCCCCTGTCTTCGCAGATGTGCTGCTACGGCAGCTAGGCATTTGGTGAATACTCTTGGCGCTGATTTGAGGCCGAAGGCTAGGGCCGTGAACTGGTAGTGCGTCATGCTGATGGTGAATCTGAGCAGACGCTTGTGCCCTTGGTTTATGGGGATGTGTAGGTAGGCATCCTTGAGGTCTATTGTGGACATAAAATCCCGGTGCCTTATTTGAGGTATGACCTCTTGTAAGGACGTCATCTTGAACTTTTGAGTTTTGATGTATTTGTTTAGGAACCGTAGGTCCAGTATGGGCCTTAACGTTTCGTCTACTTTTGGTACGAGGAAGTAGTTGGAGTACACTCCTGTGCCCTTTTCTCTGTACGGCACCTTTTCTATAGCCTGTTTGTGGAGGAGTTCTTGTGCTTCCTGCCACAATAGTGACAACTCTTTTGTTGAATGTTTTTTGTTTGTTGGCCTCTTGTTTGGTGGCCTCTTTACGAGTTCTATGCAGTAGCCGAACTGTATGATGTTGAGTATCCACTTGTCGGTTGTTATCTTCTCCCACTCCTGGGAGAAGTGTTTTAGTCTTCCTCCTACGGGCGTTGTATGATGGTAAATTTGTAAATTTTGTCTGTGTCTTTTGTTGTGCCGCGGCACTAGCGATGTTGGGGGTGCGGGCACGTGTTGTAGTGTGGAGTCACTTGGGGGCGGGCTGCTGGCCGCCTCTTCTTGTATTGCCTCGTCCGTTTGGTCGGCTACGAAAGGACTGGCCCCTCTGTTGGTTCTGCCGGCCTTGTTGCTGCTGACCCTGTTGTGCCTGGCTGCTTCCCTGAAATGTTTGCTGGAAGGCCTGGTGCGATGTTCCTGGCTGGTTTCCACCTCTGCCGTTTGGTCTTCGTGAGGGGGTGCCCCTTCTCATACCCCTGAACTGTAGTGCTCCCATGGACCTTGCAGTTTCGTTATCTTTTTTGAGCTGCGTCAGCGTCTTGTCCACGGGCGTGCCGAACAGCTTTTCCCCGTTGAAGGGCAACTTCAGGATGTTGTTTTGTACCTCCGGCTTGAACCCGGAGATCCTGAGCCAGGCATGTCTCCTCTCTGTCACCCCGATCATCATCAGCCTGCTTGATGTATCAGCTGCGTCTAGGGCCGACTTTAGGCAGGTGTTGGCCATGTTCTTCCCCTCCTCCACCAGGTGTGCCGCTCTCTGCTGGTTTTCTGTGGGGAGCAGTTTGAGCAACTGCCCAACTTCTTCCCAGTGCTGGTAGGCGTGCCTATTTATAAGGGCGTTGGAGTTGGCAATGCGCCAATGTATTGCTGCATTCCTTTCAATTTTCCTCCCTGTGAGGTCTATCCTCTTGCTCTCCTTGTCTGGGGGCGGACCGGAGTTTGTGGGAACGTTGGCCCTCTTCCTGGCTGTTGCTGTTATTATTGAATCAGCTGGCACAGATCCCTGGATATATGGTGGATCCTTTGAAGAGTGGTTATATTTTTCTCAGTTCTGGGTGTGACCGATCTGCAGGTAGATGGCTCCTTGAAAGCTTCCCTGCCTTGGTCTAGCACACTAGGGAGCATAGGAAGGAATTGGCTCCTAGTTTGTGTTGGTAGCAGTGTTTCCAGGAGAAAACAGGCTTTAGGCTTTTCCTCCTCCATTTCCACTCTATAGGTGGCTGCCGCGTTCCTGACGACCATGTTGTACACTCCTATGTCGTCCGGCGGCGAAGGCCTCGACGGATACGTCTCCTCGGCCTCCTCCGGGTTTTCGGCGTCGAGATCCTGCCATTCCAGGTCTTGAGCCTCCGAGGGTGTCGAGCCGAAGTGCGTTTGCTGGTCGTCATCACCCTCCGTATAATCGTACAGGACCTCTTCGTCCTGTTGTTCCGACGGTTCGGGAGTTTTCGGCGGCTCGGTGCTGTCGAACTCCTCTTGCGTTTCCGCTTCGACGACCGTCGAGGGCTTCGAAGGGATGGTGTATCTACTCATCCGGTCGTCGAAGTCCTTCTTCTTTTGGATGATACTGGCCATTTCGGCCTCGAGCCTTTTCTTCTTCCTCTCCATCTCCGCCGCTTGATCGGCGTCGAGAGTTTCGGCAGTTCTCTTCGAGGTCGTAGTTGACGTCTGAGGTGCCTTCTGCTCTTTCCCCTTCGGCGTCGAGTGCGGTTTCTCGGAACCGTGCTTCGACGACCTGGGTGTGTCAAGAGCTTTCGCCGACCGGGAGTCCTTTTCGAAGGATCCGCGCTGGGCTGTTTGTCCCTGGATGCAGCTTCGGTCGTCGAGTGCTTCGACGCCGGTGCTCCTTTCGAGGACTTTGGCTCGGATTTTCGAGAGTCTGTCGGGGTTCTTTGGGTCGACGTGTCGCTTACCTCCTTCCTGGAAGTGTTATCTGTCTCTACGACCGTGCAGTCCTCTGGTCCCTTGGCGATGTTGTCCTCTTCCCCACTGGAGAGGCCCAGGTCCCGCAGCGACGGAGGTGGCCCTTGGCCCTGCATGCTGTAGTTTGCTCTCCTCTGTCTGTCCCTCACCCTGAGGGTCTTGGCGGCGAATGCTGCGCAGGCGTTGCAGTCGTCGCTTCGATGGTCGATCGGTAGGCAGAGGTTGCAGACTGGATGTTGGTCTTTCTGTGCGAACTTGTGGTGGCAGTTACGACAACTTGAATGGTGTCTTGTCCATTCCCGCGCTCAGGGAGCCCCCTGTGTGCGCATTCTCCGTTGGACGTCGAAGTTTCTTCTACCTCTCACCAGCTTCGTCGTCCCGGTAGTATGTTCTTTGTCTTGTGATGAAGATCTCCAATTTTTCTCGGTTCTTTCTGCTTTTCTCTTACTTCTTCTCTCCTCTTCCAACTCTGGAGCTCTTCACGACGATCCAGACCCAACGGCGGAAAAAAGAATCTGAAGATGTCGCCCAAGGGTGGGAGCTTCCGGAGAAAGCGCACCGACGTCACGCGAGGACACCAAATGGTGGGGCGTCGACGCCCACCTGGGCTACACGAAGAAAAAAAAAAAAGAAAACAGAAAAAAGACTACGATTCCGGACCCAACCACTAGACCGCGGAATAATGCACAGCATAGTGAATCCAGAAAGATTCACGCTGCAAAAACACCATTCTCAAGCAGCACCGAGAGCAGCACTAGTTCCAGACATTGCGAGCTGCTCCCTTTAAAATGTTCATGAGATCTAAACGTAATGTTTGCATCGCTACGAGACGTTAAAGAAGTGTGTTATTACAGGTAGAAAGCTTGAGCTGGCATTATATGATGTGAAAGCCCGGATATTCCCACAATCAGCCCCCACTCCCCTTAAAAATTTCAAATTTCACCAGGTAAATACCATGTGAAATTGGTGCAGGGATTAACCAGAAGTGTGAATTTTTCACTTCCGAGCAGAGGAAAATGAGGAATTAATGTTGTACACCCCAATCAACCTATGCAACTCGTAAGAAGGCGGTAATACTGCATAAGGGAAAAACTGCATCACGCGGTATAAGCGTTTTCCAGGGCTGTATTACTACACGGCAATACTGGTCACTCGCAAGGAGAGGCCAAGTCTGTCTCAAGGTCACATTTAGCCAAAAATGGCTTTGCATCTTTACCGGGTGATGTGCCCAGCATCCCCGACTGGATTAACGAGTACTGATTTTCTGTAAAAACCCACTGCACTTCAGAGCAAAACCTATTCACGACTGTGGGTGCGATGAAAGAAAAAAAAAAAAAAAAAAAACACGCTGCCCTTTAGAAGTTGGCAAAGCCTAGCACTTCTGAAATATTCGGCAGACTACTGAAAACAAGGTAATAGCAAATTCTTGCTGGGAGGATCGTCACTCAACCATTACTTGAAACAAACAGGACTATGGCAGTGGGAAATGAATCATCGTCCATTAGATTAACCGTGCTTTTCAAGACACATCAGCAAGTTTGCTACGATACTGCTGCTAGAAAAATGCACAAACATGCAAGTCTTTGCAAAAATAAACCAACGATCACTGTAGTGACTGCAAACCATGTTAAATCCATTTTGTACAAATGCTTGCATCTACCCCACTCAAGTGGATTGTAGAAAGGAATGAAGCAGCTTGCCACGTGCACACAATTTTGAGAAATAAGACTGACGTGTTATTTAGGTTCAAATAGATTTCAAAGTAATGCTATGTTTAAAATAATTTTGCTTAAAAAAAAAGTCAGCTTACCTTTAAATCAAGATGCACAACGTCATTCTGATGTAAAAAATGCACTCCTTCAAGGATCTGACAAAGAAGTCTGATGACCTCCTTTTCTGGCAGCATTTCTTCTCCGTCAGCGACACACAAGTTAAAGATTTCTCCTCCTGCAGCACTAAAGAACAAATGCATACGCCATTAAGAGTTTGTCAAGTGATTTCAGAAGTACCTAGATACTTAGGTCACAGCAGCATTATACTTTATAGTTATCATTGACTTAGCAAACTTGTGGAACTCAAATTATACACAGCTTGGAAACATCTGGTTTCTACAAGTTATCTCCAAAAGGTTACCAGTACACAAGAATAAGCACTACTTAACCCCAACATGGACCCCCTTTTCAAACACCACTCAAACCTTTCACTTTCTTTTGGGCCAGAAAAGGGGGGTGGGAATGAATGTGCGAAAGCGCGAATGTGTGTGTGTTGGTGTGCATTTTTTTTTGCTAAGGGAAATCAGTGTTGAGTTCGACCAACATTTGGTGGTGGCAATAAATCTGAAACATTTAGGTGCAAGAGCTTATTTTCATTCTTTCTAACACAAATGTCAGGATCTCTTGCAATTTGTAATTGAAGAATATAGGTGCAGTAGGGTATAGTGATAGAGGCCTGGGCTAATCACTTAGATGAAGATCCAAACCAAACAAATGATCATGCTATTTTTAGCTAGGCAAGCCAATACAACTTTTAAGTTCAGGTTATTTTCGGTTGAAGCCTGCGCTGTCTGGTTGCGAAAAGACTTCTTGTGGTCATTTGGAGAGCTTCCCTTGGGAAGATTTCCATCCATTGATTATCATTGGATTTGTGGGTTATAACTCACATTTTCTGGCTATTTGCTGGCTGTATTTATTTTAGACTGCCAAGCAGGTCTTTGTGTCTCCTGTGGAGCAAAACGTTTTCACCATCGCTCCTTGTATTCTTTCACGAGTCCTCACTTTCTGTAAACAGGCCTTTACATTTTGTTCTCATCTTGTCATATTTGCTGTGTGCTCAAAGACAGAGGTCAAAGTCAGGCTCTGTCTTAGGAGATCTTGGTGTATACTTTTTTTCTTATTTCAATGTGAGATATTTTATGTTACAATCTTGCCGGTTTCTGAGAAAGAAATGGTTTTGTGCGCTGTATAGTTTTATCAGTAAAAAACAAAAAACAACGGGGGGAGTGAAGAGGGGTGGGGGTAGAATCCTCCTCCTCTTGGGACTATGCATCAACAACAAGATTCTACCTCTATAAAATGCTCTAGCTTTTTTGTTTGAAAAGACTACGATTTTTCAGATTTTTATGATGGTATAGCGGAGCCACGGGCTGGTAATACCTGAGAGAGTGTGCAGCCTTCAATATCGTTTGACTACAGGCGCCTCCCCTATCGTGAATGCTCATGAAGCACAAACTCGCTTGAATTGAAGTAATTGAGAAATACCAATTTGGTATGTTTTTTCGACATGCTCAGTTGTGCATGTTGTGTGACTACAAATGTTAGGCACATACAATACACATCATTTGTTGTGACAGTGCAGTAGGGATCGCGCACGGTCCTGAAGAAGAAAGCCAGGGGGATGGCTTTTGAAACATGTTGACCCAGTAGAGGGCAACTCATAACACTATACCCTCTACGCTTCCCCATTTTTAATGTTTTCCAGCTAGGGAAGATAATAAAATATATTGTTTCTACTAGCCAGGTTACTTTTAAATTGGCACCACATCTTTTCCGACCCTACCACTTACGCACCACACATAGCTTTTTTTCACTAAATTAAGTGCTCCCACGTCCACATTCGTCGTAGCACGCCCGCCCCGTAGAGGGACGGGAAGACCCCCATGATGAAGCATGACACTGTGGTATTTTTCAGTGTGTGAGGGGTATTTTAAACAAAAACAAAGCGTCTCCTTCTCAATGTCTGCAGGGGCCTTACACCTCACTATACCATCATAAAAATCTAAAAAATCGTAGTCTTTTCAAACAAAAAAACTAGAGCATTTTATAGAGGTAGAATCTTGTTGTTGATACATAGTTTTATCAGTAAACTGTACGCGCAAATGTATTAGTTATTTCAGTTGAAAATTCAGTGCGCCAACAGACCATGCATACTCCACTCTAAGCCACTTCACAATACTCCACGACATTCTACTCCACTTTAAGCTATTCCACACCACTCTAAGGAACTCCACTTTACTACACTCTATGCAACTTCACTCCCCTCTACTTTACACCACTCTGACACTGTACGCCATTCCACTCTGCGCCACTTCACGACTCTACTCCATGCAATTTACGCCACTTTATTCCACTCTACGCCCTTCTCGACACTCAACACTTAAACACTCTACTCCAGTCTACAACACTAACTTTTAGCCATGCTGAACAGCAGCCACACTGGTTTACAACTTGCTAAACCGTGACAACACCATGCCACTCTACTCCATGACACTCCATTCTAAGCCACTCCACGCTACGACATTCTACTACACTATAAGCTCTTCCACTCTATGACACTCTACTTTAGTCCACTCTACGACACTCCACTCTGACACTGTACTCCACTCTACAACACTTTATTCCACTCCACTACCTTCCTCAAATCTCCAGTCCATGATATTCCAGTCCACGACGGTACTCCACTCTTCGCCACTCTACTCTACTGCACTCTCCTCCACACCACTAACTTTTATCCATGCTGAACAGCAGCCACGCTGGTGTACAACATGGCTAAACACATTGGCAAAGCCAATAGCTCTTACATAGGCAAGACCTATTTTGGTTTTGCCAATGCTTGTGTTTTTACACTTCATGGACTACATTTTCTCACCATTATTTTGACTAAGACTTTTAACCTTCCACTGCTCACACTTAGGATACTACTTTTTTCTTTTATCACATCATTAGAATGCATGTTGTAGGAGGCTGGCTCAGTATATGGTGTACAGCTACTGGTGTAGCACCCTGCACTGAGTACAGGCAACCCTTAGTGATAGTTGTCGTGGTCCCTGATAACCAAAGCTCTCAAGGGGTAGCTGTGGAGAGCAGCTAAGGCTTATCCAGGAGGGTGTAAAGCGGGTGCATTTACCACAATAGTCAGTCAGTAAGTTTACACACAAGAAAGAACCACACCAGTGTTAGAAAAATACTTCTGTATTTATTAAATACAACACTAAGAACTACTTGGTATCAATATTCTGAAAACAGACGTGCTTCTGGATTGCTGCATGCCTTTTGTTAATAGAGAGTGGCAGCAGACAGATTGAGTGCATTTTTTAAGCTGCACTCTATTAACAAAAGGCATGCAGCAAGTCCAGAAGCACGTCTGCTTTCAGAATCACTAATATATATTAGCTCACTGTGCTTCTGGACTTGCTGCATGCCTTTTGATAATAGAGCGTAGCTGTTGGGAGATGGTGTGCATTTTTAAAGTATTCATATTGATTGCAGTGCTCACACGGCGCTGCAATTAACATGAATACTTTAAAAAATGCACACAATCTGCCCGCAGCCGCGCTCTATTAACAAAAGGCATGCAGCAAGCTCAGAAGCCACTTGCTGCTGAGCTTGGGTTGAGACCCCCACAGGCCGCCGTGTAAGAGGGAACGTGTGTTCTCCTCTTCACAGTGGTCTCTTCTTCAGCCTACCTCAACAGGTAAATGACCGTTTTTCGTGCCGCTCGCTTTTTAAAAGCGGCGGCGCAAACGGTCTCTGGCAGGATGTGTGGTGTGTGCGCGCTTCAAAATAGACACTGTGCACTCGGAGTAGCATAGGTGCGCACATGCACCTTACAGGGAACAGTACTTGGTACATCTCCTACCCGGAGTTATCAATACACACAAAGAAATACTTTAAAACAGGTAAGTAAGCATAGGAAAACACATAGGCCCCTATGGGGTGGGAGGGAAACCATATACTAAAAAATGGAATGTGAGGTGAGAAAGCAAACAAGACTAATATACAAGGATGAAGAAAACAAGGCAGGCATGGAGCCACCAAAGACAAGTAGCTATGGTCCCCCAGGCGCCTGGGTGCAGAGGTGTCGCACCAGGCCAAATGTCCATAGGATAAACATGTGGAAAGTCACAGTTGGTATTTTACTGTTTCAGTACCCTTCGCAAAGAACCCCAAGGAAATTAGTTGGATCAAGGAAGGTTGGAGAGCCACCCCACCTGTGGATACCCAGGGAACCAGGATTCCTACACCAGGGAGCCCAGGAACATAGGTGCGAAGTGGTGCTGAAACCGCCCATTGATGTCAATGGAGGGTCTTAGAAGTCCGGCGGCTACAGTGTTTTGTGGACCAGGTTGGTGGAACCCAAATGTGGATTCTGGACGGGAAGTACCTGAAAGCAGAGGGGACAGAGTCCAAACCACCTGGAGATGTCCAGGAGGAGCAGGAGCACGATGCCACCACTTGACGGATGTACTTGCTGTAGCACGAAGGTCTTAATGAAGCAGATGTGGAGCCAGGCGACAATGCAGGAGCCGTCCACGAACTGTCCCAGGACGGTTGAAGAACGCAGGAGGGTCAGTGGCTGCCAGGACCACCAACAAGCCTTGGCAAACACAACAGTCGGGTTGCAGGAAACAATACTTGGTTGCAGACCAGCAAGGTCTGTGGTACTTACCCAGCAAGGGTAAGTCAGAGCCAGCCCTCAGCACGCAGGAGAGCCCGCAGGAATCGATGAAGACCCCACGAGGACTCTCTGGCAGCAGGCACAGGAAGTCGCAAGGAGGCCTCAGCAGCACACAGAAGATTGACACCCACGTCGCAGGAGATGCAGGGAGGAAGACACTCTTGGAGCTGTGCGATGCTTGAGACTGGGGCTTCTTGGAGCTCGAAGATCTTCAGTCAGGAGAGTCGCCAAGCCTTGACAACGGCAAACAGACGCGGGTCATAGGGATGCTGTTCAGGTCGACTGGAAAGGGATTACAGTCTTCCACGTTGCAGGGAAGACTGGTATGGCCTCTGGGGAGCCAACAAACCACATAATGTGTTGCAAAGCCGGGAGGTGTCCGTGGGACAGCAGGCTCAGCAAACCGGTTGTCAATGTTGAGATGCCTGCGGATGCAGGAAAGTGACTCCTTCACTTCAAGGGAGATTCCTTCTTGCTTGGATGCATGAAGAGTCACGGGGATGCACCACCACAGAGTTGCAAAAACTTGGAAGAGCACAGAGACAATGTTGCAGTAGGAGTCTTCCTACCAAGAGCAGTCTTGTCTTGGTTCCTGGCTCGATCCAGCAGCAGAGTTCCAGTGTCCAACAGCAGAAGTGTCTTCAGACAGGTCTTGACGAAACTGGACGGTGTCCAGGACGAATCTAAGGACCCACTCTCAGGGGGGGGGGGGGAGGGAGGGGGAGGACAAATTCTGTGGTGGCCCAGCTATCAAAGGGGGCCAGGGATGCTACTCTGGGGACCAAACCAGTCAGATGCTCCCAGGGGCCAAGATTAAAGATAGCAGAATCAAGCGGCCACCTGGAGGAACTCTGGGTACCTCCAAGGGGAGGAGATGGGCAGGGGGGTGGTCACTTCCCTGTCCTGTGTGTAGTTTCACACCAGAGTGGGAGTCAAGGGCTCCTGTACTGGTGGAAACTGGTTTATGCAAAGACGGCACTAAATGTGCCCTTCAATGCAGTCTGGAGGCGCTCGCAAACACCCCCACCCTACCTAATTGTAAAGGGGGGGTAGTCACACCTCTCCTCTACAGGAAATCCTTTGTTCTGCCTTCCCCTACTAGAGTTAAGCTAATCAGCAGGGGGGACAGAACAGTGTCTGTGGTCAGCAGCAGCACGAGCTGGCAGGCAGAACCTGCAAGACTACCCAGGTAGGTATTGGGGGGGGGGGTCCTCTAAGGAGACCCTCCCACCCTCCCTGTTCATGGTATCATGCCACTGGCACAGGAATCGGTGTAGCTGCACAATTCAAACATGTTTGATACTAAACATACTTGATCAGGTTCGGAGAAGCTATTATATAGTTGGACATCTCAAGTTGCCAGTGTCCACTACATACCTTAAAATGGCTTCCCCACACTCACAAAGCCCAGAGAATGGAGTCCAGGGTTTGTAGGGGTACCCACACACTTAAAACCATGCACCCTGCCTGTGGCTGTAAGGCCTACCTTAGTGGTGACTTTTAGGTCTTAAATGCAGTGACCTGGCTATAAGAAAAACCTTATATTTAAAGTGAAAGGTGCATTCACCATTTCACACAGGCTGCAGTGGCAGACCCGCAAACACAGTTTGCATGGGCTCACATGGGTGGCATAATACATGCTGTAGCCCATGAGAGGCCCCTGATGTGCCAATGCCCTGGATACCTCAGCACCATATACTAGAGACTTACTGGGGTACACCAGAAATACCAACTGTGGGCTATATAAAGTACTTGCCAATCAATTTGGAGGAGAGAGCACTGCCACTGGGGTCCTGGTTAGCAGGATCCCGGTGAACTACAGTCAACAGAGCAGTAAAACAAGGACAAGTCCCTACCTATTTATTTTACAATGTGCATCACGTCATGAGTATTAATAAGCTAAGCAGTGCTAAAGAATAGAGAAAACAGAAATGTCACAAAATAGATTTATTATTACAATAAAATGAAAAAATATACAAATGTAATACAAAAAAGTGCAATCCCACCACTCAAACAAAAACATTCGCACAAACAAACATGCTATCATACCTCTTACATTCAGACTCGCACTCATATCTCAAGCAGTTTAAACGAAACAATATGAACAGTAATGTAACCCCCAATTTCCTCAGGAACGTAGAACAAAATATCTAAGAGACACCGATGTGCTCAATATGTCATAAGTATATACATTAAAACAATGATAAAAGGAATATATTAGCAAATACAGTTATAATTTCAAGGAGAGGAAAAAAGGGTAAAGCAAATCTCTAACAAAGGTTAGAGTGTCACAAACGCCGACGCGCGTTTCGGTGTGAAGACCGGATATGGCCAAACACCTTCCTCAGGGCATGGGTAACAGAGCGGTAGAGTGGTGGGGAGATTCTGAAATTAGATGAACATACAATGATATTCAATCCTACAGCAGGTTACTATTACCATGTTATTAATTACATAAACATATAACTGTATAAAGAAAAACATTTTAAACCAATGACGTATAGAGAATTCTTTAACGCACTGGAGCTTAGACAAAAAAAAATAAGTCCAAGAGAGTTCTATTCAAGAGGATGATGGAACAAAACAAGTGCACAGTCATTGAGAGAGAAATACAGAAATAGTAATGCTTAGAAAGGAAAAAGAGCAATGTAGTCTAGTCTTAATTTTAAAAAAAGTGACTGCTAACAGGGCCATAGAGAAATAATAAGACGTGAGAAGAAAAGATTTGTGAAAAATAAAAATAACAGACTCTAAATGGAAAAAGTTCACTACTGGCGTACCAAACGAAAAGTTAGAGAACCTAGAATAAGGAAAAGAGAAATGAAAAAGGATAAAAGAGAGGGAGTGTCGCAGCAGGGTGGCTACCTACCTCAGAGTCAGAAGGACTTCTGATTAAACAGGCCAAGGTGCCGTACAGCAAAGCTCAACGTGGTTCACTGGAGGAGCTGCAGTGGAGTAAAGCCTGGACTGGAATAGCGGCAGGACTCAAGGTGCAGGTATGGTGCTGCGTCGGGGAAACAGGCATTCAATTAGCGTAAATGAGACAGACCCAGAGGCTCCGAGAGTTGCACATCAGGTCTAAAGAGGGGTATGGTAAAACCGTCACTATAAGAAACTAGGGTAACTAAGTCAGAGGGGGGCTAAACCCCCTAAGCGCGGCTGCTGCGGGGGAAAAACAAATAAACGATGAGCGCGATGGGAAATAAAGAAAATGGCAGGCTTTCTGGTTACCTGCAGGCCGGAGTTCTGTAGACGGCAGCAGGACACTAAAACTAGGAAGTGCTTGTCTGGCACGAAAACCAAGGGAGCCAGGCGTGTGCTGTAAATGGAATAAAGAAAATAGCTGTGAAGCGTCGCGGACAACAATACAAAAGCGGTACTAGTCCCTTAAGCGCGGCTGCTGTGAGCGGTGATAATGGCATAGAGCCGAAACACGGAAAGCAAAAAGTAGCGTGCTTTCTATAAACGTTAAAACCGAATCTCTAAACGTTTTACGAGAAACGTAGGGTACAGTGGATACCCCCCCAGACAGGATACGGGCAGAAATATCAGCACGAAGGAGAGGAAAAAAAGGAACCAAGCAAACGTATGTGTAAGGACAATGTTCTTCCTCTATGCACTAATGCTATGGGCAAACGCTGGGGCGCAAAAGGGGAAGACAGGAAAACAAAAGGAAAAATGCACATAGCAAATACCTAATAATCCGAGTGTCCGTCAGCGTCGAGATGAGATGAGATAAGGAAAGAAAACCCCGGTTGCCCCTCGGACTGGATACGGGGCAGACCTGTCAGCGCGGGAGAAAGACAAACGATAAACAGGAAATCCAGGTGGGTATCAGATAAAGCCAGAAGCGCTGGCTAGAGCGAAGCTGCAACTTACTTGCATTAGGCTGATAGGCAGAGCGACAGCATAATAGTCGATCCTCGGTAACCCACTGGAGGCAGGGGAATCAAGTTGATAGGCGGCCGCCGGAGTTTAAATGTAAAAAAGAGAGATGAAAGGGCCAATGGTGTGCGGCCAAAGGGTCATCTGACCTGGCAAGCTGGGAAAAATCTCGGCGGCACGGAAAGTGCGAAAAGGATTCAGAGAATGAAAAGGCGCATACCGAGAAATGATGGAAAGGACGTCTGGTAGGCCAGGAGAAAAAGAAATGTCACCCGGGCAGCTTATAAGGCATCCCGGCGGCACTGAAAGTACAAGATAGATTCAAAGAATAAAAGAGCGCATACCGAGGAATAGTGGAAAAGGCGTCTGGTGAGCCTGGGGGGAAGGAGATGTCACCCAGGCGGCAAACTTGTAAAACATAAAAAAGAGTTTCAGGGGAGAGGAAAAGAGGGGGTGAGAGAATACAGGGTGGAAAACAAATCGGCCGCCGCTGGAAGTAAAACTCAACAGGCCAAACAGAGGTGGCAAGCAAAGTGACGAAACACAAATAAGTGGAATCACATAGGCGGTAACAGGTGAATTGCGGTTAAGTACTGAAACAAGGAGACAGTCAACACACACACTGACACCAGGCAAAAAGTAGGGGTAACTATGCTAGAAAAATCCTAGATTCCTACACGTGTTTTCTTGCTCTTCTTTGCTTGCTGCTCTCCAACTGAAATACCACCCCTTCATCTGGTGCTGCATGTTGACCCTACTCCACCAACCACTGCTTGTCCATTGTTTATTTCCCCACTCTGTTTTTGCTTTTTATTTAATCCCCGTGCCAAAAACTCCTCTGTTGCTACCCTACCCACTACCTGTTGACCCCACGCATCAACTTCTCCCACACCCGCTCCTACATTACTCTCCTCCTGTCAAAATCCCTAAAAAATATTTTCTTTTTTTGGATGGCTTAGCAGCTCACATTTGCTGGCTTGTCCTCTCGGTTTTAAACAGTATTTTTTGTGCACCTTTTAAAATCTTTACCTTATTTATTTACCTACCCTCCAAGTGGAGTCCATCATCATCCAATGGTAAATAAAACAATAACCACCAGAGGATTCTCCCAATTTCAATACTGACGGGTGCTACCCGGAAATAATTTCCACTTCAGCCTCTTCCCTCTCTTGCCCCTGATCAAAGGCATTGGTGCCATACAGTGTGCTGAAGGTCCTTGGCCCACCAGACAACATGCTGAAATCAGTAAGATCAGTAAGAGTGCTGCTCTCCCTTGACATTAATGCCACCCATAGGGGGTCCAAAATGATGAGAGGCATTGTTAGAAAGGAAAGTGTCACCTCTTTCAGGGGATGCCTTCCCTAAAGCATTCCGGCTTTGGGAGTGCGGCTGGGACAGAGATACCGGAGAAATAATCCCTACTAGATGTCAGGGAGCTTGTTTTTTTGAGGTGGGGTGAACGCGGGGAAATTGCCAGGCCTACTCTCCAAGGGGAACAAGATATTTATATTTGGCCACCTACAGCAAACAGTATGGGGCAATGGGACAGCCCACTTCAGTCATTGGCTCTCTTCATCTTCAAGCTTTCACAAGGAGCACATCCTCACACAAAGTAGTTCCTTTAGTACCATGGACTACTATGGCAGAATGTGCTTTTTGAGACTTAAAAAATGCGTTTGCTGTTAGCCAAGGTTTTTTTTAAGACTAAAGACAGCCTGGCAAATTACCCAACAATAACAATTTGCTCAAACAAGTAGGGTGTTTTTATCAGGAGAATTTTGTGAATCCCCGCAGATTCAGGAACTTTCCCTCATAGAAATGTTAGGGAAATAAATCATTTCAGCCAAAGCTTGAAGTTTGCAAGGCATTTTTGGTAAGAAAATGGAGTGGGATCCACGAACGCCACACCAAATCATACTGCCATGAGTGTCTAGTTTTCAGAAATGTTTGGGTTTTATAGGTTTCCCTGGGTGGCGGCCGAGCCAGGGCTCAAATACCACAGCTACTCACATCCCCAAATTGGGTCAATTATGGCAAAAACAAGGTCCCCATATTGTGTCTTGGGGACTATTGTATTGCTGGCTCTAGGCCCAACTGCAGAAGTGGAGTACTGTTTGTACTGAGAGAAGTGTGGGAACACAGAAAAACTGAATATTTGTAATTTTCATTTGATTTTTTATTCTAAATTTTCTGCTTTCCAAGTGTAATCCAGTGACCACACATTTTGCACAATGCCCTCTGAATCACAAGCTAGTATGGTTAACCACATATTCAGACCTTTACAAAATAACTATTCCAAAACTCAGTATCTAGGGGCTTTCTTCATAGCCATGTTTCATTCATTAGATTTTACCATATTAATTACTGCATGGTCGGTACACTATGAAACATTTTGCACAACCAACAAACATTTTATTTAACTGCAACATAAAGTGTCCAACTGACATAATTCTATATTGTATTTGTAAATCAGCCATCAGGGCAAAGTATTACAGATGAAAAGATTGTCCCCAATTGCTATTTTTTTCTACTTGTTTTCATTATTTCAACAAGAAGTGTCTTTAGGAAAACCAAGACAGGTCTAGAAGAATGACCCCGTGCTGAATTTGTATTTATGTCTATTTTTCAGAGATCTGTGGTTTTTTGGGATCACCAATGGCTAACACATTTGTTTTCACCACAGACCTCAAGCAGGCAGAAACCACCAAAAATAGGAAAAATCAACTACCACTTAGAAAAATACAAAAACTGTGGTAAACAATGCTTGTTCCTGAAAGCTGAGGAGACGGTGATCTTAGCACAGCAAACCTTTTGCTGATGCCATTTTTAGAAAAACAAAAACAGCATGTCTTTCTCTTTTTCCATTTGTCTAAAAATTAGCTAAATGTTTCAGCCAATTCCTCATTTCCCTCTAGGAAAATCCACAACCCATGGGTACCCTTAGAATCCCCAACATGTGGGAACAAAATGCCACAAATTTGACCTAGATTTTATGGGAAAAATATGAAGGCTTAAGCACAAAGTGCCCCAACCTTAAAAACAGAGCTCAGCACTGAAGCAGGAAAACTCCTCATAAACTAAGGGGTTAAAATCATTGTGTATGAAATGTAGAATCATGTACTGTACACTTCCGTTCCAAAAAAAACAGGCAAACATCTGTCAGGCAATTATCCACAATCACGGTATGAAGCTGCGTGGCAGCGTTAGGGTGAGGTCCACGCGGAGCGCCCAAGCGCTCCACGGCAGGGTACATTAAAATAGATACCCCAAATCACTGCGCTTTGGCCAGCAATCAGCCGACGTACTTCAGTGAAGAAATCGGGGCTATCAGCATTTGGGCCATATATCAAGACAAGAATGACATGGTGTCTATGAAGTGTGCCGCGAGTAGGCCGTATCTCCCATCCACATCGCAAATAGTTTGCGTGGAGCGTTAAGCGAGGCCCTTGCTCAGAAGTATAGCAGTGCCCCGAGCTTAGTTAGAGTAAAGGGATACATGTGTTACCGCACACCATCCCGCATGCAGACAGGAGGCTGCTTACTGGGTGAGGTGGAGCTCTTGAAGGAAACAGATGTCTATACAGTGTTGTTTGAGGTACGTGTGTATCAATCTGGCCTTCTGCTGGTCACTGAGCCTGCGAACTATCCACGTTAGGCATCTAGTCGTGGTCATCGCGCTGACTGGGGGGAGTGATGCCTAGTGCTAAGTGATGGCCAAGTAAGGCTAGGGTGTGCGTGTGGTGTAAGCGTGTGCAGGTTTATCGCCCGGTGTGTTGTGTGCAATTTTGTGCTGGGAAGGGTTGGTGAAGGGAACGGACGTTCAGGGAGAATTTCAAAGAACAAAAACTATTCAAAACTCCCCCACCCCCTAAACCATTCCAACCAGCGAACATGGTTGTACATTCCAATCCCTCCCACTTGCCAACACCACAACCTAAAAAACAGTACACCACAATGGGAGACATCCCTGGAGACATCATAAAGTCATGCATACAACCCAGTTAGGGGAAAACTGGGTGGTCGATGCAGGGTGTTAACACACCACTGGGAGACAGTATGGGCACTTGTAACTTGAGTGACATACTGGGATATAAACTGTTGAAGAGGATCCCGAAAGGATCACATTTTGGGGAAGGCCCAGTATGGTATGTGTGGTCAAGTTGGATTGGCAAGATGAAGGCTCCATATCATGAATGGAGAACAATACCAGCGGCACAAAAAGTATTTATTTATTGTCACTGAGGCGGCTTTCCTCTGGGAGAGACGGGGACCTCCGGGGGGCATCGCTCGAGTCGAGATGTGACGGGAGAGTTTCATGCCGGGAATGTGCAACGTCTGCTTTCTGGAGCATTTGTTTGGCTGGGAGAAATGCGCAGCGCGCCGCCTGCACCTCCACCGTAAAGTCGGGGTACAAGAAGATCTCATTGCCTTGATATTGAATTGAGCGGCACTAGTGGGCCGTAGGACCATGTACCAATCGCGTTATTGAGGAGTCTGGCACCGATGGGTCTAGCCAGAGCGCTGGGTGGGGGTCTCGGAACTAGTGATTGGTGGGCTCTTTCTACGATGAAGACCGCTGAAAGGGGGACTGCAAAGAGGGATCTCAACATTTTTTCCACATAGTCTTTCCGCCTGTCAATCGCAGTGGATTCCAGGACCCCAATGATGCGGAGGTTATTGTGCCGAGAGCGCGCCTCCAATTCTTTATTGCGGTACTGGATTCTACTAACTATTCCCGTCACATCCCATAGATTGATAGTTTTACATTTCACTCAAATATTGTTCAGTGGGTT
This sequence comes from Calotriton arnoldi, assembly GCA_963921515.1. NCBI lineage: Eukaryota > Metazoa > Chordata > Amphibia > Caudata > Salamandridae > Calotriton > Calotriton arnoldi. The sequence goes on from CAWUFW010000415.1 coordinate 1,096,410, forward strand.
GTTGGGATTGTTACACTCCAACTGGTTTTCTGTCTCGGATGGCACATCGACTAAGTCCATCGAGCCAGGGGGTCAAGAAAACTAAATCTTGGGCTGTGTTCTAGAGGATGATCTAGAAAACATACCGGTCCTTTAAATCTGAGATTATTGAATATATGTACTCTAGACATTAGTCATGTAGGCAGACCTCTGGCACCAGCCTATCAAGAGTGCCTCAACATTGACTGCATGTGTGAGTGCCCAGATGCATATACTTGGCATTTCCTGTTTTCTTTTGTGAGACAGTCTAGGTGTCAACCACTACTTTAACAATACTTCATCAGAACTCCATGATCCAATTTCTATTTGTGTATGACCTGCAGAACGAGACTAGAAAGTGTGTGAGACCCCTGAATTTATTTCTACAACTCTGTATACGTTTTAATAGACCCAAGTGCTATTTCAGGTGTTCCAAAAGCAATGACTGCATTGTTTCATCAAATAGCAGGTTATCGTGATTTCCTCTATTCAGATCATCTCTGCTGTACAGGCGACTGCAGAAACCATTTAAAAAGCACACTTATATGCATAGTGAAACTGTGTTCAATCACATTTCTCCTGTTTCACGATATTTGTTAGACCCAACAGCATTAGGATGGTCTCCCCCCCCCCCACATTTTGCCTTCCTCTTCTGCTTTTTCTAACCTTGTTTTTCTTGGTATTAGGACTCTGTGCACTTTACCACTGCTAACCAGTGCTCAAGTGTCTGTGCTCTCTCCCCTAAACATGGTAATATTGGTTCATCCCCAGTTGGCATATTTAATTTATTTAGAAGTCCCTAGTAAAGTGCACCCCATGTGCCCAGGGCATGTAAATTACATGCTATCAGTAGACCTGCAGCACTTATTGTGCCACCCACTTAACCAGCCCTCCAACCATGGCTCAGGCCTGCCATTGGAGAGTCTGTGTGGTCAGTTTACACTGCCAGATTGACCTGGCAAAATAAACTTTTTTTCCAGGCCCAAACCTCCCTTTTTATATGCATAAGTCACCCCTAATGTAGGCCTGGGAGGTTGCACTCTGCTACCTAAAAGGCAGGCCATGTACTTTTAAGTTTTACTGGTAGTGAAAATCTCAAATTCGTTTTTCACTACTACAAGGCCTATATCTCCCATAGGATAACATTGGGATTACCTTATTATATTTTATAAGAGTCATTTCCAAATGGGAAGATAACAGTTTAAGTTTGGTGTGTCTGGAATCACATTTTAAAATCCACACTCATAGTAAAGTCAGATTTTAAATTGAAATTCTAAAAATGCCACTTTTAGAAAGTTGGCATTTTCTTACTTTCGCCATTTGGGGCCTGCTGCCTGTCTCTGATCACATGTCTAGGGTGGGCGACAGCTGGGCTTGTGTATTCCCCCAAGACAACCACACACAATGGGAGCTTAGGTGTGACGTGAGCCATCCCGGCAGGATGGGAGGGAAGAGCTGGACCCAGCCTCACATCTGAATAGACTGTCCTGTCCTGTCCCCACACAAAGGGCTGCATATCCCCCTGGAGTGAGTCTGGAGCCAGGACCAGGAAGGAGGACCTCTGTGCACTTCAAAGACCTTTCTTTGAAGTCTCCCCCCACTTCAAAGGCACAACTGGGTAGAAGTACTGGACCTCTGACATCACCACTTCAGTACACTTCTAGACCCGTGAATACTATGCCAGGAAGAACAACTGCTGTACTTCTGAAGGACTGCCACTCTTCTGGATTATTGCTTTGCTGGACTCCTGCTTTGCTGTGCTGACCTGCTGGCATCCTGTCTGGGTGAAAAGGACTGGACCTGCATCACTTGACCCCAGAACCTAGAGTGACTTCAAGGGCTAGCTGGCTGGCCTCCTGATCTGAAAGTCTCAGGGACGCCAACCACTGCACCTGGACTCTGCCATCTAGACATCTACCCTGCCAAGTTATATATGTTATATGTTATAATACACTTATAACGCGCACAGATACTCAAGAGTGTCCCGGCGCGGGAAGTGACCATAGCCGTGTGAAGCAGGGATTTAAATGGGCAGATTGAAAAGAAAGGTTTTTAGTTGTTTTTTGAAGAGCCTAGGATCCTGGGTGTTCCGCAATTCCACAGGAAGGGAGTTCCATGCTAACGCTGCTTTAACGGAGAGGGAGTGACCCCCCAGACGCATCCTGCGAAAGCGGGGGACCACCGCCCGTCGATGGGTGACTGAGCGCAGAGATCGACTAGGAGCATAAAAGGCAAAACGCTTCCTGAGGTACATCGGCCCTAGTCCATACAGGGCTCTGTGAGCCAGAGTGAGAGCTTTGAATTGCACTCTATGGATCACAGGGAGCCAATGCAGATCACATAGATGCTGTCTAACACTAGACCTTCTTGAAATGTTCAACAGAAGTCTGGCGGCTGCATTCTGTATTATCTGCAATTTTTTTAACAGGTAGCCTGGTATGCCAATGTACAGGGCATTGGCATAGTCAATGCGAGACAAAATAAGGGCACGGGTGACCATTTCTTTCGCTGACCCAGGTAACAGGCGAAAAAACTTTCTAAGGGATTTGAGAGTACCAAAACATACCCCCGCAAGTTTCTTAATTTGTGCGGAAAACCTGAGGTCCTCACCAAACCAGACCCCCAAGTTCTTCACTGGATTGCCCACTGAGTTGGGCCGAGGGTAGTCTGAAGGCCACAGGGTCTCTCTGAAAGAAGGAGGGAAAGATCCATACAGGAGGACCTCCGACTTGTCCTCGTTGCACTTCAGTTGAGCATGTGCGAGCCATTTGAAGACAGTCGAGAGGCATTTCTGGGCAACTTCCGAGGACAGGTCATCATCCTTCCAGGTAAAAGGAGCTGGGTATCATCGGCATACGCTATGATCTTGGCTCCCAGCTCCTCCGCAAGATAGATCAGGGGTGTTATATAGATGTTAAAGAGTAAAGGGCTCAAAGTAGAGCCCTGTGGAACTCCAGTGGACATTTTCCTGGGAGCCGACGAAAAGGGTGGCATCCAGACCTGCTGGGTGCGGTCATCTAAAAAGGATTTAAGCCAGTCCCAAGCAAGACCTGTAACGCCAATGTTCGAAAGTCGAGCTAGTAATTGTCTATGGGGCACCGTATCGAAGGCGGCAGAGAGGTCCAACAAAATCAGGGCCGCTCTGCCACCCGCATCCAGGCACTCCCTTATTGCCTCTGACATTTCGACCAGCGCAGTCTCTGTACTATATGTAGCCCTAAATCCGGATTGGGCAGGGTGGAGAATGCCAGATGACTCAACATAGGCGTCTAGCTGTCTGAAGACAGCTTTTTCACACACCTTTGCCAATGCCGGTAAGAGAGAGATAGGACGGTAGCTTGCAAGTTTGGTGGGATCTGGAATGGGCTTTTTCAGAAGTGGCAGCAGTTTAGCCTGTTTCCAGTTCAATGGGACAGTGGCAGTCAGTAAGGATAGATTAATAATAGTATTTACTTCAAGGTTGACCACCTCCGCAACCCCTGCTAGAACCCTCGCCAGACACGGATCTGTGGGAGAGCCCGACTTAAGTGATTTAAGAATAGCCAGTGAATCTGACATAGCAATGGGAGAAAAATTCGTCAGAGCGGGAACTGCCGGGGTAGGGGCTGTAATGTAAGGGGAATGGGAAACTACCTGCTCACGGGATCCCATCCCCAGACTCTCTTGGATAATCTGTATTTTCTCAAAAAAGAAACATGACAGCTCTTCACACCATTGAGACGAAGCCGGCAGAGCAGTATGTTCGGCGCATGGTGATAGAAAGCTCTGGACAATCGAAAAGATTTCCTTGCAGTTGTTATTAGATTTAGCAATGCGCTCCCCGTAAAAGCAGCTTTTCGCCTCCCCAATATCTGCATAATAGTCTCTCTGAGCCTTTCGAAGGGTGATTTTGGCCAGGGGACAATACTCCAGTCTCCAGCAGCGTTCAAGTTTTTTACAACCCTGCTTGAGCTCTCTAAGTTTAACCGAGTACCAGGGGTTTGAGGGAGCATTTCTCGCTCGCCTATTAGAGAGGGGTATGGATACGGAATTAATACCTTGGGAGATCCAATTAACAAAACCATCTAATGCTCCTTCTAGATTAGGGGTGACAGTCGGCCGAGAAGCTAGTAGAGCCCTAGAAAAAGCAGGGATATCTATCTTCCGTGATGGTCTGCCTTGGACCGTGGCTGTAGGGGGACGGGGCTTCGCAATAGTCCAAGAAAACTGGATCAGGTAATGATCTGACCAAGAGACCTGGAGAGGGTCCCTAATGGACAAAGGAAAGTTGGAGCAAACCAGGTCTAACGTATGACCCCCCTTATGGGAAGAGGATTTGATCCATTGGGACAATTGTGCTAAGTTGAACGAGTCCACTAATTCCCTAGAGTCATTGGCCTCCGGGCAGTCTAAATGGATATTAAAGTCGCCCAGAAGTAAGAAATTCGAAAAGTGTAAGGCTCGGGAAACAATAACTTCATCCAGTGCTTTCAAAAATGCTCCAGGGGGGCGATACACAAGTGTACCGCCAAGCGTAAAATGTGGTGTCAAAATGGAGAAATCAAGAGCCTCCCCATCAACTATGCCCAGAGTTTCCTCGCTGGAAAAAATCCAAGTGTCCCTATACACCACAGCGACCCCTCCCCCTCTGCCAGTTTTACGGTCAACCCTCGCTATTTTGTATCCCCTAGGGATGGCTAACTCAACCACTGGGGCACAGAACTCATTAAGCCAAGTTTCAGTTATAAATAGCAGATCTAACTGCTCATCAAGAAGAAGCTCATAGATGTCTGGGGCATGCTTGACCAGTGAGCGGGAATTGATGAGCGCGGCCCGAATACAGTCTCCACTCTCAATCCTGGGAGCCAAGGCAGCTGCGGGAGCCGGGGATAACAGCTCCGTTTGGAAACAAAATTTACATTTAGGGCACATCCTAGTCAGATTTTGGAGTGCTACCCAATGATCACCACATTTGCCCTTAGTATAATCAAGAGCCAGAAGTTCCTCCCGATTGAAGCACCTCCGACCGCCCTGCACCTCGGTCAGGTGACGGGCAGCGTGGCTGGCGCTGGACGCTCCCGGGACACGGACGGGCGCAGACGGGCTTGCCTTAGGCGCGCCTTTGGCGCGCACGCTGCGCGCGTCCGCTGCGCGTCCGTTTCAGCATGCGCGTTAAAATAGGGTAATCCCTCCCCCAGCTAGACCGCTGCCTCCAGCCCCACCGGGATCCAGAAGTACCCCCAAGATGGCGCAATGCCCTCCACTCAAACGGCGCTAATTGCCGCGGTGGACCGGGGCATGCAGAGCACACCTCCCAGACGAAAATCCGAGGTAGGTGGCGATTGATTTAAAAGGAGTTAAAAATTAGATTAGGAGCTTCAATTTTAAAATAATGTCACAGTGTAGGCCAGGCACACATACAGCATTTAGCTTCAGAGGTAGATAGAGATCTTTAAAAACACGCTCACACACAGGCACGGAACACAAAACGGATTGAGCAGGTACTGCCACTCCCTGCCCTTACCGCAGCGCGTCCGTTTCAGCATGCGCGTTAAAATAGGGTAATCCCTCCCCCAGCTAGACCGCTGCCTCCAGCCCCACCGGGATCCAGAAGTACCCCCAAGATGGCGCACTGCCCTCCACTCAAACGGCGCTAATTGCCGCGGTGGACCGGGGCATGCAGAGCACACCTCCCAGACGAAAATCCGAGGTAGGTGCCGATTGATTTAAAAGGAGTTAAAAATTAGATTAGGAGCTTCAATTTTAAAATAATGTCACAGTGTAGGCCAGGCACACATACAGCATTTAGCTTCAGCAGGTAGATAGAGATCTTTAAAAACACGCTCACACACAGGCACGGAACACAAAACGGATTGAGCAGGTACTGCCACTCCCTGCCCTTACCGCAACACCAGTCTTGAACCCCTCAGAAGTGGGCTTAAGGTGCTTGTCATCAGAACCGACGCATCTTCTCAGCTCAACAACGCATCCCCGAGCCGAAGCATCGCCGCTGTTGCTTGGATTGGCCCAGTCGCAAAAGACTCGCATTCCAGCAGCCTCCTGCATCTGGGACAAATGCATCACCTTCTAATCCGCCACTGCGCAACACTTTTCCCAACACATGCTCCTTGCATCCCTCGTCGACGGCAGAAACTCTGCATCGCAGCTTCACCGCTTATCGGAACCCATGCATCACCTCGGCTGTGCCTCGCATCCTTGACACCGGACTTTACATTGCAAGTCCAGTCAACAGGATCCTCAACGCATCGGGCCATTACACCGCAGCCTTATCGTATCTTGGAACCAACGCATTGCCTCTGCTGCTTTGACGCATCTTTGGCGCGGATCCACGCAATGCAACGCAACCAGGATTCAAGCTACTTTGCTCAGCGAGCCTAACGGGGTCCCTATAGCCGGCCCGCGCTCCATAGCAGTCGGCCTGAACTTGTGACTCTGTTCTGGTCCGGCGCAACCAGATATACCCAATAGCACCTTTTGCTTCTAGGCCCTATATTACCTGAAAACTTTGAAATTCAATATCCCCAGTACAAATTGGATTTTTGTCGTTTTGGTCTTGTTTTATGTATTAAATTCTGCTTTATTTTTCTAGCCTGTTGTGGGATCTTTTTGTGAGGTATTTTCACTGTGTTACTGTTTGAAATGTTGCACAAATACTCTACATATTGCCTCTAAGTTAAGCCTGACTGCTCTGTGCCAAGCTACCAGAGGGTGAGCACAGGTTAATTTAGGGTTTGCCTGCCTCTTATACCCTGACAAGGACTGTGGTTGCTACTTGAACAGGGCTCATACCGCAGTCAACCAACATCCCAATTTCTAACAATATTCATCATGCAAACTTTCCAACCGTTATGAAGGAATGCATAATTCTTGAATTATTTGGTAAAAGTTCTTTAGAATGCACCCCTGCAGAGTCCTCTAAACGGTGGCTTCTGCAAACAATAAATCTCAACCTGCCCCCCGGAGTGTGTGCCCACTTAATGTTGAGCAATCCCTGAAGTAGTGTCTTATGCCATATGCATATAGGACACATGAAAGGCAAATCTGCAGCAATCTCATCAACATCCTTATGAGTCTTACGCTAAGATATCTGATTAAGAGAAAATGCCATGACCCTATCCTACCAACTGCTCTCTTGGGAACTGAACTAGACCTCTTGAGATTCACAATGAAGTCTAACTGATTTGTACCCTTCCAAAATTGATTTAATAAAATAATCTTCGAGATGATTTCTCATGCTTTACTAGTATTAACAGATTTAGACCATATTGGTACTTTGGCAGAGGTTAGCGATCTGGGATAACCCAGGAGTGTGTGCAACGCTGGGCTGGATTTTTGGGAAGGGTATTAACATGGAATGTATTAAGCTGAGACGAGGTGCCGAAGTTATTGTTTCTTGTTTACTGGCAGTTTTGATTTATTAACCAGGATATGCATCATGTAAACGGCATATTTTTGCGGAATGGACAATTTGTTGTTACCTGAATGTCTTTACCACCACGTACCATCCATGACTTCCAAAATAATTAATAAAACCTTTTTTTCTTCTTATAAACACACTTGGTACATATTTTGGTTAATATTTTGGCCTCTGGAATTGGGATCCAATCGAGGAACAAAATAAGTCAGAGCTGAACAACTTATGTAGCAAATAAAGAGAAATTATACTACAAACGTGATTAAAGGCAAATCATGTTGCATATTCAGTGGCATAATGTAGCCATTAGGAAATGTTAACATGCATTATTATGTATTGCTACCAAATAGATCCCAAAGCTTTAGGAAATAGGTGTTTCTAATGAAAGACAACTATACACATTTAGCTGACACTATTTAAATTGTTACTTACCAACAATTATGTATTTCTGGCATGGAAGCACAGAAAAACAACTGTATTAATAATGCTATTTCTACTTTTGACAGTAAAATAGTTTGTGTTAGCCATACACTGCACTCAGTGAACACAGCTGCATCTACACAATTCTTGTGATAAAAGATGTGCCTCTTTAATTCTGTACACACCGCAGCTTTTTTCCTGGCTCCACACATTGGGGCTTACATAGACAATCCTTTCCGTAACAAGCATTTTCAAATATCTACTGCCTCATCTTCTTCACCTGATATTTTCCATTCGTTCAAAAACACGCTGTTGCTTATGTCCAAGGCTTTGCCATTGGAATAGGTGCAGATTTTTAATTACAGTCAGTGCCGTTTACTATTCTTTCTTTAATATATAGATTAAATCGGTCAAACTCCAAGACGGAGGTTAAATTTAGAAACTGAAACTTCAAACACCATCTTCAGGTTTGAAATTAGCCACGACTGATTCAGCTTTAAGCAGCCAACATGGTCCAGTTTGGTTCAGGGATAATGCACATTTTACAGCTGACAGACGTGTCTTAATATGACATCTGGAATATACTAGTCATCATTTAAAAAGAATTTCGTAGGGATGGCTGAAGCCATGAAAGACGTTCCTTGATGGCCTCCGTTCAGAATCAAAGTACTTTTAACTGTGAAAATAACTTGTGAAGCCTACTTATGGAGAGTTAAGGAATTATCCTTCAAATCTTAACACAGAAAACTTTTCAGAGTCTTGAATGGCTGCCTCTTCTAGAGCAGACGTCTGCGTAGACTGTCACTTTGCTCATTTCAGTCCTACCACCAACCTGTAAACTGACTCATGTTTGACTGAAAACACCTTGGGTACACCAGCCCACGAAAATTATTTCAACGAGTCCATGGGAGAGGGCCATTGGATCGAAAGGCCGGCAGGTGAGGATTTCGCGGTCTTCAATCCTCGAATTGTTGGCGAGCTGAGTTTCTAGCCAGTTCGAAGTCATGGTTTCACCCAAATTCACGAAAAAATTAACCACGTGGAACTGTGGTTGGTGCCATGGGGCGATTCGTGACATTTATGATTGATGCACACTTCTTGGGGTTGTAGGGAAAAAAGATACTATTCGCGAAAGGAACCACTAGGTGGCACAACGATACCGCGTTGTGTGCTAATCTACAAAAGATTAACTGGGGAAAAAACAAACATTGCCATGGCAAAACCGCAGGCTAAAGCCAGCCCCTGAGGAAGACTTCATCTCACGGACCACGTAGCCATATCATAATTACAAAGTAATGTTTTAGAAAAAACACAATGTCAATCACATGCGTGGGTTCAAAAGAACCGCACATAAACTCAAGTAAGGGAGCATTTAGTTCTCAAGAACCCTGCATTTTGGCTCAACTTTCTTTTTTTGTTCAACTTACAGGAGGGTAATGTGTCGCTATGGAGCAGCACACTAGTACGCTCCGTGTACATACACTGTTTATCCAGGGGTAATCAGTCTAGAAGGATGGCGGAGCTTCAACTTATCTTTTACTTTTTAAGTTTACTGGCTTCTGAAATGCTGCGTGTTTTCAGCAAAGTATAGTGCATCACTGTTATTGATATAAACAAGACTAATAATAACAGAGAAATCCCATTTTCTGTAGGGTTTCATTGCGCAAAATAGATAAAATCCACCAACTGATCTAAAATGACAAAACCGTTTTGGAAAAAACAAATAAACAAGGGGCACTGACGGGCCAAAACGTCAAACACTGCTTGGAGAGTTTCGACAGAAAATGAAGGACACCAAACGTAGGAAACTGTCAGAAAGACAAAAACTATAAACTCAGAACGAAAACATCTGAACATTTCACTTGAGGAAAGATCTAGAACCAGAATTTGACCTGGAGGCTGACCAGCAAAGCAGGTGTGGGTGTTGTAACAAGGTAACTACTTAGTTGTGGTGGCCAGTGTTCAATATTCTGTAATAGATGTGAATCATAGTGGGCAGACACCATCCTGCACAGCCAGAGAATTGTTCAGGACTGAAAATTCGAGAGGGAATCTTTTTATGTTTGACGCCTGTACATTCTGCAGTAAACTAGATATTTCTATTAAAATACACGCACACACACTTACTATTCGAGTACTAAGATGATTTCATTAGTAGTTTCATAAATTTCATGGAGATCAGCAATTCTTGAACTCGGCTTTGCCAACTCGAGTACTGCAATTTCATGGATAATCTCCGCTCTGCAATCTTGACCTCTTCTTCTCTTCTTTAAAAATTTTGCAGCATATTCCCGCCCACTACATTTTTCAAAGCACTTTCGAACTACTGCAAATTTTCCTCTGCAGAAAGAGAAAGTAGAAATTCAAGATTGAAGAAACGATAGACAAACTGTACTTTTCATACAACGAAAGAAGGGTAACAGTAGACAGTATGTGTAATAAATATGAATTATTATTTATATAATGCAAACCACGAAGTGAATTCCCGCTTACATTCTTTGTAATAGGTGTTACTGCAGTGGAATTAAATTGTTACTAATTTTAATCAACATTTGAAAAATAAAAGGTGGACTAAGCCCCAACAAAATTAAATTCCTTTACACTGGAGAATATGTTAAAGGGAATAACATTCACAGAACTATTGCTAGAGGTCATTAATGGACACACCAGTCACAGGGTGCGAGGCTCACATGATGGACATGGCGATATACGGGAAATGGGGGTGCACACAAATACACCCACCATACAATTGTGATAGAAGAAGAAGGTATTTATCTTGGGTATTGCTCTTTCTGGTGAGGTGCCTTTCTAACCGCAAATTCCGCAACTTGTGAATACTCCCAAGTGCCAGACTGGATCCAGAGACTCTTCTCCAGCAATTTCTTTGCATGTTGGTAGATGGCATTGAGCGGCTCCTTGCCAGATTTGTGCCACCCCAAATGTAAAACTGAGGCCCCTACATAGTCACCACATAATTTTCTTTCTATCTGTCCGTGCAGTCAGACTCAGAGCCTTAGTAATTAGATTGTGCCAGTGTGAAGCTTTCTGATATGGAATTTTTTAAACATGAACTAGAATAGCCTGGCACACCGCACCAGCGCAGTGTTAGCAGTCTTTGCTTTGGTAGAGTAAGCGAGTAGGCCAGCCTCAGCTCAGAGCTCTCTTGGGTCTAGGTGATCAGCCTCTCTTCCTCTTTCAATGGATGAGGTGAAGAAAGCTGGCAGGGTAATGGACTGTCCTATGTGGAAAAGTTTGACAACCTTTGAGAGAAATGCTGCATTAGTCCTGAACACTAGCTTGTCAGGGGAAAAAGGTAGTAAAAGTTTGCTGGAAAGAATGCTTGTAGTTCACTCATGCAATGAGCTGATGTGATCACTATGAGGAACACCATCTTTAAGGTGAGTAATCTGAGATGGCAGCTATACATTGGCTCAAATGTAATGCACATAAGTAAAGTGAGAACTAGATTGGGATACCATTGAGGAATAAATGGTGTTGATGGGAACACCAGACAAAAAAAACTTCTCCCAGCGTCCCACATGGATTGTATTAGTCGAGGGACGCCTGGATGCGAAGAAGACACTCACTACTTCAGAAAGGAGATTAAAAGTTGTCAACTGTCGACTCTCAATCTCCAAGCATGGAGGTGTAAGTTGTGAATGCTTGGGTGCAGGACTCTGCCCTGCTACTATGACCAGAGGTCCTGCAGAAGGGGCATCCGGATTGGAGGGCAGATGCTCATGGCCAGAAGTTCTGGGTACCACACTCGCCAAGTCAGGAGCCGATAGGATGACTTGGGCCCAGTCATTCCTGATCTTCTTCAGAACTTTGTGCAGAAGAGGTACAGGTGGGAAGGTGTACAGGAGTTACAAGCTTTAATCCAAGTGAAAGGAGTCTTTCAGCAAGAAACACCTTCGGAAAGCCAAATCTCAAAAGTTTGGACACTGCACATTCTTGGTGGTTGCGAAAAAGATCAAGCCAGGGTTCTCCCCAATGGTAGAAGATGCCTTGTTCCACTCCTAGTGCAGCTACCATTTGTGATCCGCTAGACAGTGTTGGCTGAGTTTCTCCGCCTTGGCGTTTAAAGGTCCTGCCAGGTACTGTACTACCAGGGAAATGCCCTGATAATAGCCATTTCCATAGGCACAAGGCCTCTTGGCACAGGACCCACGACCTTACTCTGCCCTGTTTGCTGCAGTATCACATGGCAGTGGTATGGTCGTTGAGAGCCTGTACCCATTCTTTGCAGACTCCTTGACACCTGGATGGAATCCATCAGGTCCCCTTCATGCTGAGCCTACTGAGACTTCAGATCCCACTGCAGAGCCACCTGGCATTAGTCACAAGCAGGATGCAGGAGGCCAAGAAGCCTCAGAGCTGGTCTCACCAAGACCCAGGCCATGGGTTGAAACATAGAAAATCATGGTCTGAATGTCTTGGACTCATTGAGGCGACTGTCTGAGACTAATTTAATTTCAGCAACCACGCATCAATGTACACACTGACTGACACTCCCAACCTCCAAAAGTGGACTACCAACATGCACTCGTACGGCTGAAGGGGAGCACTGAGAACTGAAAGTGCTCATGGCCTACCTGAAACTGCAGGTAACGTCTCCGGGACTGCAGGGCGGGTGGTCAGACATCTCACTGGTCCCAACTGAACCACCCAAGCAGTCGATAGTCTCCAGGCCCAAGTGTATGACATATCTGGCAATGCCCTGACCATCATGTATGATTTGTTGGAGGTTAGTTCTGAGATCATTCAGGACAGCTGGCAAAATTTCCACCACAATGTCTGACAACGCATGCAAACCGCATCCCAGGAGGCAGGTGGAGTTCACAGAGCATAAGGAGAGGTTGGTGGAGAAAATATGTTTGGAAACCATCTCGAAGCATTTCGAGACTCTTTCTGGCAGGGTGGTTGGAAATGCTTTGTAGTTGAGCCAGCTGGTAGAGGCCTGGCCCTCCAGACTTCCTGGTGTGGGGTGTTGCAGGAGAAAGGCTGGGTCTCCAGGGGCAGGCCTGTGTCTCCTGGCATCCGGCTATTAACTTGTGTACAAGATCCTGGCTTAGTCCAGGTGAAAAGCAGTGTGTCGGTTAAGGCATTGTTAAAAAAAGGCAGTTCTAATGAGTTCTGACCAGGATCAGGAATTCTGTGAGGATGTCTGTCTTGACCTCCGTAGTAGGTAGTTGTAGGCTGAGGACCTCTGCTGCTCTCCAAATGACCATTGTGAAGGAGGATCATCAGATTCTTCCATTGATGGGCCAGGAGTAGGTGAATGAAGGCCAGTGTCAGGAGAGGTATCCAGGCCACTGGCATCTTGAAGGTCCAAAAAGTGCCCTAAATCTGTGAATTATCATCATCAGCGTCATTCTGTAAGTGTAAAGGCAGCCTCTTTAAATCTGAATATGATAAGGAGCGAGGAGGTTCCAATTTCAATGGAGGTCACTGTGGATTTGCTGCTTTGTCCAAAAGGACTATCGGCTCCCCTCCCGGCGTCATAGGTGCGGCATCAATGCTCAGGTTGGGGGTGTTGTGGCGCTGTAATGGGTATCAGGCTTGATGCCAGCATCGGAGTCATGGCTGACCCCAGGATGGGAGTGAAGGGGGGGCAGGGTCAAGGAGTACAGTCAGCAGTGGGGGCAAATTTCTTTGACCCCTGGGGCTATTCACAAGTTAAGGAATCTGTAGTTTGAAGTAGCTATTCAGACTCAGGACTATGGTTAGGCCCAGTGCTTAATTTGTAAATGAATAAGTGCTGGGGCCCAAAGAGTTGTTCAGAAACTCGTAGCCGGTGCTATTGAATGCTGTGGGAGCCAAATACCCAGGCTGCATAGGCTTGCTTCCACCTCACGCCTCTTTAATCCACTAACAGACACTCCCTTACACTTTATCACACTCTGGCAGGTTCTTTTTTTAACTCTCCGTTCTCCCATTGTCATTGTTTTTCCTCCTTTCTCTTCCTCCTTCTTTCCCCCCTTTTGTGTTTTTTTCTCTTTTGGTCTGGGACAAAGTCTGATGAGTAAAAATAAGTTCTGGCACCCAAAAAAGCCCTACAAGACAGACGATATTGTGTTAATTTTTTAAAAGAGACAAAGAGCTATTGGTTATGTGCTACACCCAAAGTGCACAGGGGAAAGGTTCACACAATTTAACAGCTGAACCCAACAAACCACAATTCTTAAAACAATTAAAAGCATCAGTAATAGCTATTGAATCCAGAAAAGAGTTTAAAGAGTGAATTCCTTCTTGAAATACAAAAGAGATGAGCTGTCCAAGTCCTCTCTTACGCTGAAAAGGTAAATATGCACATCTAATATGTTGGTGTTTACTTTCGGCAGACTGATTGTGAATAAAACACGTTTAGCAAGAAAGTCTCAAAGTACGTCACCCTTAGTAGGCGAAAGAGCAAGTTTTGACAAGTGCATTTGTTTTTAGTAGTCAAACTTTCACTACTAGATTGCACATTGCCCTATTGTTTCTGTGCACAGCACCTATCAACCAGCACTTCTGAACTACACTAATGCATTCACTGGAGCATGTTAGGCGATGTGTTCGTAATTGCATATCAAAGAAACAGTGAGAAGTTATCCCATAATCCACACAGCTAACCTAAACAAAAGCCACTGTGTCACTGCAAGAAACTACTACTGTTTTAATGTTTTCCTGTTTTACCAGTAAGTCACCTCAGAATTCCACCTGCAAACATGCAGAAATAAATCTGGTCCTAACTAGAAGAATCAAAGGCAAGCCCAGTAAAATAATTTCTTGGTACGAGGCAGTGAACTATAAAATATTAGCAAAATCATAATTGATATCTGTACTGCAAGCCTACACTGCTGCCTAAACATTCAGAGAACTTTAAAAGCCATACCCCATTATAGTGTGGTGTTTAGAATTTCCCAGATCACCTGAATACCGCTGCTGATTATTTACATCATTTTCCAATATCAAAAAAGCTAAATATGTCATTTTCAAAGTGCTGTGACAGGCATTCGTTTGACACTCCCTCAATTTATAAGGAGCAACTTAATCAGCAAAAAAATATATATATAAAGGAGCCAAGTACATTGGTCATAAAATTCTCCAAGTTACAAGCTGTGTGTGACTTTATTGGATCGATATATTTATAAACCCAAGAAAATCCACTGAATTGGGTGGGCGGGCGGAGGCCTAAGTTTAGCAATGGGATTTATATATACTCCTCCTGGCAGCAATGTTTCTTACCTTCCTAATTCCTTATCAGAAACTGTGAACGCATTCTGAAAGTTTTCAGTCTTGATTGGAGTTCGGATAGTGGTGGATAGAAAACCTGGAGGGACTTTGCTTTCAGACTTCCTTCGAGACATTGCGTTTTCAGTGGTAGGCTACTGCAGTAGTTTGCTTATTTCACCTGACAAAGAAGCAAAACATTAGAGCCATTAAATTGCGTGACAGCTGAAATTATCTAATGTCTTCCAGTTTGGTACAAGCACAAGCTTCATCAGAAAACAAACACTGGCAATGTCAACAGGTCTGGGTTGAATAAGACACCACATGCAAACACAGACTTGCAGAATGAAGTTTCCATACAATAGCACATTAAACAAGACAACCTTTGGCAGTGCTTGTAGTGCTGGTGCGGGTGCGGCAGTGGCAACAGGACTGTGGTACAGCTGCTGGCTGATAGTGCAGCCGAAGCACTGTAGCCAGGTATATTTCTATTTACTCCAGCAATCTGAGAGAGGCAAAGATCTTCTGAAATGACCAGCTGCATTAGGAGCGATAAATAATGGGATGCAGCACAATTAATCCGAGAGCAAATTTCATTTTCTGTGAGTCAGACGCAAGACCCACACTTCATTATAGTCCTGCTTCTACATCTATATTTAATGAAGACTCCATTAGTTCCCAGATCCTTCATTATAGTCCTCTGTTTCTATACGAAAAAATACAGAAATACAGAAGTGCAAGACTGGGATGATGCCTTCATTAAAGTCCTGGGTTTATTTCTATGTGGTGGTACTAGCAGTGCTGTGATGCCTCTCAGTTCCTGCAAGTTGCCACTGACTGCTTCTTCCTTACATCTACGAGACTATTGACATCGCCTTCCTTACTGAAACCTGGCTCAATGACCACTCGACGGCTATTCTTGACTAACTCACCCCCCTGGCTACTCCATCATTAGGAAAGACAGACCCGACAGAAAAGGGGGTGGACTAGCAATAGTCTACAAAAATGAACTTCAACTCACCCTTTTAAAGAACACGGACCACTTAACTTTTGAATACCTTGGCGTTGAACACTCTGTTCATGGCTCTTCTCAGATTAGACTACATAACATCTACCACCCTCTGGGTGAACCTCTTCGCTGATGAATTATCTGACCTTCTCACACACTCCTCACTTTCTAACTCAAAAAAATCTCTTCTTAGGTGACTTTATCATCCACTGGAACAATGTTGAGGATGCCACTGTCATGCGCCTCATCAACCTTCTAGAGATGAATGACCTGAAGCAACTATGTCACAATCCAACCCATACCAAAGGGGCCACACTAGACGCCATCATTTCCAACACTGATTTGGCCTCCCTTTCTAACATTATCCCCATCGACTGGTCTGACCATCACCTCATTCTGTTTAAGATAGCAACCAGTGCCCTACTCCCCCCTACAACAAATATCAAACCCATGAAGTGCACCAGAAACCTTAAACAAATCCCCCCCGGTGATCTTGAGTCTAAACTCCAAGCACAACTTCATCTCACCCCTCTCTCCCATAATGCTAACGAACTCACTGAACATTTCAATAAGACCATAAATGACGTCCTGGACCAAGTTGCCCCTCTTCAACTAACAACAAAGAAAAATTCCATCCAAATCTTGGTTCAATGCGGAACTCAATAACGAAAGACGACTACTTAGACTGGCAGAAAGAACATGGAGACTACACCCCTCTCCCTCTCATCTTGCCAACCTCAGATCTGCTAGACCAACTTATAAGAAGCACATTTTCAATGAAAAGGCAACCTTTTTTTAGAGCTCAACTTGATCGTGCCAAAAATAGGCCCAGAGAACTGTTTAACATTGTTAGAAAACAAACATCAACTGATCCCCCTGAGCTGACGGCTTCAACTGAGAGATGTGAGGAAATTGCTAACTTCCTCTCTGACAAAATCGCCAAAATAGGGCAATCCTTCCATCCAATTCTGGCCCCGCCCAGTCCCCTATATGCCTTAGACATCGCCATAGACATGCCACCCTTGTCGACTCCGCCCCTTCCACCCAATCCTCCTACTCACCTACCCATTCCAACTTTTCCCGATGACGTCCTTACCAACTTACAACTAAAAAATAATGCCTCCTGGCATAATTTCCACCCTATGACCGAACTCGAAGTCTTTAATATTATTGCTAAACTTAAGCCGACCTCACACACCAAAGACCCTCTCCCTTCTATCCTTGTGCAAGATCTTAACCACATCATTGCCCCTTATTGGTCTAATATCATCAATACCTCCCTTTCCACTGGATGTGTCCCCGATTCCCTCCAACTCGGACAAATCACTCCCATTCTTAAAAACCTCACTGCTGACCCTAATGATCTTAATAATCTCCGCCCTATCTCTAACCTCCCACTTCTTTCTAAAGCCCTTGAAAAATGTGCATTGCTCCAATTGGACAAGCACATATGCAATTTCAACCTACTTGATTCCTTACAATCCGGCTTCAGAAAAGGCTGCAGTACAGAAACCGCCATGCTTAACATAGTGGATGACATCCACTTTTCCCTTGATAATGGTGAGTCCTGCCTTCTTATACTCCTCGACCCCTCTGCAGCCTTTGATACAGTAAACAATTCTTCCTTACTTAATTCACTTAAAGCTCGCTTTGGCCTTAATGGTCTGGTCCTCAAATGGTTCGCCTCTTTCCTCCAACACAGATCACAACAAATCAAAATCAATGACTGCCTCTCTAATCCTACACCAGTTTCCCTGGGTGTCCCCCAGGGCTCTATTCTCTCCCCCTCTCTCTTTAACCTCTTTATGGAACCCCTTACCCTCATTCTGAAACAAGCTGGAATCAATTATCACCTCTACGCCGATGACACCCAACTCTACTATAAGATTAGATCCCACTCTGATGTACTTCATCTTAACAATACCCTGAGCAAGATCCAATCTTGGTTCTACTCCAACCAGCTCAAACTTAACCCTAAAAAAACTGAAATCATTCTCTTCTCTCCTAATAACAACCGACTCCCCATCCAAAGTTGGATCAATGACCTCAATGCCCTCAACTGTTCACTCTCCTTATCCAACTGGGAAAAATCACTTGGTTTCATTCTTGACAAAAACCGAACTCTTAATGACCACATAAAAAACTCAGCTAAAGGAGCCCTTTTCACTCTCCGACACCTCAAGAAAATCAAACCCTTCATATTCCATTATACGACTTTAAATGGGTTGTCCAATCTCTAGTCCTCTCTAAACTGGATTATGGCAACACTATCCTCACCGGAACCTCTCAAGTACACCTAGCCCCCCTTAGATCTGTGCTCAGCTTAGCGGCCAGGCTCATCACTGACTGTAAACGATTTGAACACATCTCTCCGGTCCTTAAAGCCCTTAATTGGCTACCCGTTGAAGGAAGATGCTACTAGAAGACGGCATGCATCACGCACAAAGCTCTTCACCAACAAACCCCATTGTACCTTACTAACAAAACTCAAAGCGGGCTGCTCCCGACCGGTGAGAAGCACCAATGCACTCCTCCTCGTCCCCCCGCTGTTAAAAAAGAAAACCACCCAATCTCGCTCCTTCTCCGGGAACGCCCTGAACATCTGGATCGCACTCCCTAGGGACCTACGATGTAACCCCTCCTACCTCAGCTTCAAAAAAAGACCTAAAGCATCACCTTCTCAAAAAATATTGGGGTCCATAACCTCTCCTTCGAACTTACTTTCTGCTTCCCCTGCATTGGTTATCCTTTTTGTTTTCTTCCTGGTTTTCACCCTGCTCCCCCACTTTTTTTTTTACACACCACCCAGTTTACTCCCACCCTTCCCCCCCTCTTTTTGCCCCACCCCCCGTCTTCTACAATTTCCCCCATCCCTACCTTTTTTTCCTCCTTCTTTCTCCATCTATACTCTCTTCTCTGCCCTAAATTGTCTAACCCATTTAGATTACTTCGTTGTTCATTACCCGCTAATCCACCCAGAATTTTTGGCCCCCCTTTACTTTGTGTGCTGTGCATGCGAGTCTTTATTACCTTGTAATAATCGCTCTTCTTGATTGCCTCAACCCATGTAAAATGCTTTTTGCCCCTTTTTAACTCAGAATGTGTTGTACTTGCTTGTTTTATGTTCTTCCATGAACAACTGTTTTTTTTTCTTTGACGGCCTATGCTCATGTAAAGCGCTCTGATACCCCGGGTCTAGCCAGCGCTATATAAAACTTTTCAAATAAAAAAATAAATGATGGCACCAAAGAGCTCCTACAGCTCGGTTTAAACTTGCTCCTCCCACTTTTCACCAGCTTGAAGCCACATACTCCATTCAGGTCCAGGATCTCAGTTACTCATGCAAAAAGGAAAATGCAGGACTGGGGAAGGGGTGAGTGTTTGTTGGCTTCAGCTTAGGTCTATAGCAGTAAACAAGGGGCCCATTCTAACAGAGGCATGAGGGACAAAACCATAGGAACCGCTAATTCAACCCAACATATGGCGTTGTGGGCCTTTGTTAGTTGCAGTTTAGGTTTTCTGAATAGTTAATTGTTTTGAGACTCTGCACCTCTGCTTATGAATGCGAATTTACCAGACTCCAAAGCCATGCTTCTATATTTAGAGCTAATGAAATTGTAAAACATATTGTACCTCCTTTATATGACAAATAACTTGCAATACATATATTGTGCCATCCTACTCTGACATAT
Source organism: Calotriton arnoldi (assembly GCA_963921515.1). Classification (NCBI taxonomy): domain Eukaryota; kingdom Metazoa; phylum Chordata; class Amphibia; order Caudata; family Salamandridae; genus Calotriton; species Calotriton arnoldi. The sequence goes on from CAWUFW010000415.1 coordinate 1,116,178, forward strand.
CAGTCTGGAACATCTGTGACTACAGAAAGGGAGCTGCATGCTTTTAGTGTGGCTTATGAATCAAACCAGAAGGCTCTTCTCATCGGGGTGCGTGCCCAAAGAGTACCCTAATCCACCCTGAAGGAGGTTACACAGGCATTTGGGACATGGACGGGTGGTGGAAGCTATTAGAGGGAGTCACAGGCCTTTTACCTGAACATCTGGATCAGAAATCTACGGACCCTCTGCATGAAGTCCCAACTGACTGGAAGCAGCACCTTCCCCATGTGTATATGTGGTCGAGTGGTGACATGCGATGGATGTGTTGTATGTTGTTTTAAATTGCAAAGGTGTACATGGGGGTGGTGCCCTCCAGGTGGACTCAGTCATTGCAGCACAAAATGGTTTCTCTACAAGATGCCTTTGAGGACGGTACACCTAGTTACCTTTCTTTTACAGTCTATGCGGTCTCTCAGGGAGGACGGACAGAATTCACATTCAGCCCCTGTTGAACCAGAAGCCTGTCAGAGATTCGAAGTGTGCAGCTTGCCGGTTCTGCCTAGAGAAGAGCTTAATCTTGCTTTGGAATTCTGACCCATTATCCTCTGACAGAGCCGTTAATCCAGCTGTGGGTTTCTCTTTGTCCGGCACTATGAACTATGTGGGAACCAGAGAGACCCACACCGTAAGGCTTCACTTCTAACTGGCTTGCTTATTTAATACAATCTTTAAAGAAAAAAGCCTAGTTCTTGAAAAATGGAGTTGGACTTACAAATGCTGCCTTTAAAAAATTACCAAGGTTTTATTTAGAACATTTTTCTGCTAGAAACATGCAAGTTTTTTACTTAACTCGAATACAAAGAATAGATCATAACATTTATAAAAATACTTTTTAGATTTTCTTTCCTCGTCATGCAAAGTAAAATATTTGAGAAAGGTTTGTCCTTTTTCACTAAATTACAGCAAACATGGAAATCTTCAGCTCAGCTTCGATGCCAGGTCTGGTGGATTAGTAGATTCAATACGCCCACTGTAGGGGCCTGTGTTCAACCTCATGGTTACAGGTTCAAATCCCATCAGGTCCCTCAGCCTTTCATCCTTCGAGGTCGATAAAATGAGTACCATTGAGTTAGGGAACAATAAACATCTGTTATTTAGCGCCAAGATCCCCTTGGGTGTACGTGCGCTGTACAAACACACGTTATGTTAATGGCTGGCTGCCGACTTTGTAATCAGGATAGAGACCACTCACTCCCATGCTCTTCATTAGTTGTTATGCATACGCAGTAGTCTTTGTGCCAAATCCGAAGAATTTAACTGTAGTGACGCTCAGATACGAAGTGGATTTGACAAATTCATGGAAGCTGCCATCAAACTATCACCAATAGCATGACTGACTAATAAACTGTTCAACAGATGCGCAATATTTGGGGCTGCCTCCTTTCTTGCTGACGAGCCACTCAGAATAAAACACTGCCATTTACTACCTGCTTCTCTTGCAGTCGGCTGCGATCTGCAAAATTACTGCTCAACCAAGAAATCTTCATTCAGGTTTCGAAGTTGAAAATTCCAATACAGACTCTTAATCTGCATCATCCATATTAAAATTCTGCTGGGTGAAAACCAATCGCATCACAACGTTTAGACTTCCCCACAGCTGGAGAAGCAAAATGCTGCAACTTAAATTATCCCAACAAACCAATAGCGTAGATCACATGATATCAAACGATGTATTTTAGAAGAGCCATGTGGATAGTTTCAAAGGCAAGAAGCATCAATTCACAACACACACTCACGGATGCATAGGTCACCAGTAACAATCTGACTGGCAGACAGCATAAATAATCAGCAGAGTGATCCCACGACAGCCTCCAACAAAATGCGCTCAGTTTCAAAAGGTTTAATTACAGTTCTTTGTAGGAGGATATGGACTTTAAAATACTAATATTTTTATAAACACGCACTGTAATATTTGAATTAACATGAATAGGTTTAACAAAAAGAATATAGTTTACAGATTTCATGTTTAATACAATATGAGAGGATTATGGTTTGTCTCTACAGAGTACTCTTATAGCAACACCATAATATATTAGAAAGAGATGTCACTTTATTCAGGAAAATGAAAAAAAGAAAAATTAAAATGGCTAATGACATTTTCTGCTAATACAACTAATAAATTACACTGAAGTGACGGCAATAGCATAACTAACAGGGTGGTGGGGGGGGTGTGACAGTGATGGGACCAGCATACTGGACCGAAGCCCCCCTATGGTCATTTGGTAAGGTGCTGGTAATGTAGTGCTACTTTGTGAAAAAAAATCGAATACAGGGATACAGTAACAGCGTATACTTGGGAAATGAGAAGTTAGCTGCCTCCTTAGACAGCGCAAGAAGGGAGAATTTGGATAGTAAGTTTAAAGGTTTGGATCTTGTCTGGCGAAGTAGAGAGCATTCATGTTTTTGAATGGTTAGAAACTATGTCTGGCTTCAACAGCGGGGCTGACAAGGGGCAAATGGAACCTGAAAATCCTGTACCAGAATACTAAATTGTTGGGAATTCAATTAAGAGCCGAACAGTACTTCAGTGTTTAAATTATCATGATATAGGATGTGACAATGCTCTAAGAATTGCTTGTAGGTTCATGCAGAGTTTTCTTTTGGTCGGACATGGTGCAGCCGTTACACTGAAAACTGCCCCATTTATCCCACTAAACACTCGATCCGTTTCCCCAGGGGTGTTAAACAGCAGTCACTGGCACCTAGGAACGTGAGCCGATGGGGTTAATATCAGTCTTCCTCCCACTTAGGCTACAACTTCATACCCTTGAAAAGATACTCTGAGTACACAACTTAGCCATTGCAAAGGGAATTGATGACACCTGTAGAGTGAATCACAGGGCCGATTGACAATTTTCTTATTCTCCAGTGCACACATATCGAACTCAAGGCTCAATTACTTATTCACAATGATCATATTTAAACACATATGTTATGTTAAAAAATATTTCTAAAGCGCACGTACACAATACGGTTTCATGGCGCTGGAGTCTAAGGGACATTACCGCTAAGCCATTCATTCATACGCCTGGCGGACAGCCATGTCTTTAGGAGTTTCCTGAATTGAGAATAAGATGTCAAAAATCTGATGTCCAGAGGGAGAGAATTCCAAAATTGAGGAGCTAAGACCGCGAATCTTAGTCCCCCCAGTTTCTTACGTTTGAAAGCTGGATTAGCTAGAAGATTAGGAAGGGAAGATTTAAGATTCCGAGAAGCGGAGTATCGCTGTACCCGAGAAGAGACAAACACCGGGTATATAAAAGAAACTATTTACTTGCCTGTAACTCCAGTGTTGGTATCTTTCATAGGTACGTACACATGCGTGGCTCATTCCCTATTGCCAGCCTGGAAATCCCCAGTGACTTTAAATAGCCAGTATTAAAATGGCCATAAGGCCAACAACAGAGTTTTTTTGGTGACACGTCCACCTCATTTGACACAACCCAAACTTCAACCAAAGTTGTGGAACCGATCATCTCTAAAGGCTACTATAGCTCAGATGTCATAGTGAATGATATTCATAATAGAACGTGAGCCTCTGACCAGGGAGGGACGTGTGTACAACTATGAAGGACAACGCAGGAGAATTTGAGTTGCAGCTAACTAATTTTTTCTCCAGAATTGGATTGTTCAAAGATTCACATACCTGAATGAGAATAACAAGCAGTGCATAGAAATTTAATAAAGTGGAAAGCAGGTCACCCTTACTGAAACTGGTTGTGCAGAACTGCTTAAACCGTCGAAGAGTCAGCAGCTGCATTAACATCCATGTGGTAGTGCTTGGTGAAAGTATGCGTGGCTGTCACGGTCATGCCCCTTGTGCAATGCGCCCTCACTTCTACTTGAAATCGGCACTTTGCTTTAGTGTGACAAAAGTGAATAAAAATTGACTGTCAACAAGCAATTTCCTTTTTGAACAATGAACGCCTCTGTCTGGGTTCCCAAAAGAAACTGCATCTGCGGACATCCAGCGAATGCCAAGATCTTTCTTCTTACGTGTATGGATTGGAGGGAAAAAAGAATGCAAAATTACAGGTTCATATAAAGTCCGATGGTAACATGGGTATGATTTTTAAGTCCGTGCATAAAATGACAATGACCGTCTTTCATAAATCCAGGATATTGTATTTTTTATGGTGAATGCTTGCAACTCGTTAACTCTTAAAGCTGAAGTGGGTGCTAGCAACAGTCTTCCATGAAATGCATGAACCATGTGGATAGGTTCAGCGGCAAGAAGCATCAATTTACCAAGCAATGTATTTAACTCCCATGGCTCCTCACAGGGGATAAAACCTAAAAAAGTTATGTATTGAATTATTTGATTAATATTTGCGAGAATAAAGGTGAAGTCCACTGTTCTTCTAAATCTAAAGAAGGCAGCAAAATGAACTGTAACTGAAGAGCATCTGAGGCCATCCTGTGTTATATCTACCAAGTATAGCAAAATGTAATGGAGCTGCACTGAGATATTGTTAAGCCATTTGTCTTTACACCATATGCAGTAACACTTCCACTTAGCATTATAAATCTTCGTATTAGTCAATGGTCATGCCTGAGCCAATATCCATCTACAATGAGCTGAGATGCCCAATTCTCAGTGGTCAAAAACCAATCTGTCAGATTAAGTGATTTGTGGTACTGGTGGAGCATCTCTCTGCTGTGTCTGGAGAAGAGTGTGGGAATGTTCTTGATTTTAACTGGTGGACATGCAAACAATTTCAACAGGCCACTGTACCCAAGGCCATGCTGGGGCAAACAGGACACAGTGGTCTTCTTTGGCCTTCCTTAGCACCCTGGGAATAAGGACACAGTGGAAAAGCGTAAGCGATGATGTTTGACACGGTCATCGAAAAGGCATTGCCCTCAGATCCTAGTGGCCAATACCGGTTGACATAGTATCGGAATTTCTTGTTCTTTAGTGTGGCAAGCAGGTCTAGCTCTAGGTGGCCCCATTTCAGAAACACATGCTGCATTTGATCTTCATGCAGCTTCGACTCTTGGCACTCTGAGGGTGATGACTGAGTAAATTTGCTTGGTTCTAAAAGGTCTCCTGGGAGCTGTTCGACAACAATATCCAGTCCGTTCACTCTGGCCCAATCCGAAAACATCTGTGCCTCTTCTGACAGAGCCTTTTGCCTCCCTGATTTGTAATGTAGTACATTGAGTTTGTGTTGTCTGTCCTGATCAAAACAGGTTTGCCCGCAAGTCTTGACAGGAATACTTGCAGATCTAGCCTGATGGCTCTTAGTTCAAAGACATTTATGTGAAGTTCTTACTCCGTTTTTGACCAGAGGCCCTCTTAAGGAAAATTCATGCATGTGAACCCCCTTCCTACCATCGAGGCACCTGTTGTCATTGTTATCCTGTCTGTTGTGTGTTGGAATGAGAGCCCACCGCTGAGATTTGTTGGATATCCCCACCACAACAAGGGCTTGTTTGAGTCATCTATACTCCTGAACTATGTCACTCCAAGATCCTGTTGCCTATTTACATTATTATCCTTCTCCAAGCAGGAGCAAGAAAATGAATTATTCGCCCCTCTGGGAGGAATTGGATTAGAGGAGTATTTGTTGCTTGGCTCATTTTTTTGGTTAATCTGTCAGCGTGCTTGATCAGCACCCTTCATCTTCCTTGATGACTTCTTACAGCCTGGCATTGGTCCTGGAGGAGTATTCTTGATTATATTTGGTCTCTTTGGGGGGGTGGGAGGGTAATATGGTCATCCTTAACCTCTGTACTGAGGTAAACCTCCTGTGTGTGCCTGGCAGCGCCTGGAGCCACAAAGGAAGCAGATGGAGTGTTTACTGTAAGGCTCCTTGAGAGCGAGCAGTGCCTGTTTTTAGGTCTCGCTTAGCGTTGCAGCGCGCATGCGCTGCTCGCTCTGCGAGGCTTATTGTGATCAAGGAGATTTCAGAAGGGGACATGAAGCCCCGCCCATCAATCCCATTGGCTGGCATCATCCTTTATTCAAAACACTGGCCTCCGATTGAAAGCGAGGCTTTTTTGTTAGCGCCCTGTCTCCTTCTGCGACGACCCATCCGGTCTCGATCGTGTACTTGCGGAGATAACACGGTGGGCTTTATCTGGTGGGTGAGCACTATTTTCATTCACTCGTCTTTGTTAAAGGCAGCCTCGTGTTTATTTTTGCATTGCGCTTTCACTTAAAGTGAAAGCGCGATGCAAATATAAACAAGCGGCTGCCTTTCTGCAATGGCGAGCGCTTGTTTTTCAAGTGCTGGCGTTTCTGGTAGGAGGCTTAATTGGTGAGTGAAAAGTTTTCTTTCGCCGTCCGATCCGGGTTTCTTTCATTTGTTTGACTTGTTGCAGCATCTGTGGCCTGCTGCTGGTATACTATGATCTAATTAGTGCCACTATTGTTTGGACAAGGCGGTCACCCCGGGCTCTTTGAGGGGACCGGAGATTTGGTCGAGTGGGTGGAAGTAAAAGAGGGTAAAAGTTCTGGCCTGGTTTTGGTATCTACTTGAGGAAGGAGCGGAGGGGGAAAAAAACCTTAAGCATGGCGACTGATCTTGCAAGTTTACTTTCCACAGTCCCGCGTGCTCCTTCGCCAGTCTGGACTGAAGCAGCACTACTGACTCTGCCTCTCGAGGCTGCAACTTCTGCACTTTTAAATTTTGTTTATTTGTAAGAGTGGAGCATGGACGCATTGTATTTGCTGCGCTGTAGAGTACCCGCTGACTGTGGTTTTGTTTAGGGAGGCGTGATTAAGCTTGTGAGTAAACTGTTTAAAAAAAAAAAAAAGTCAGATGTTTCCTCCAAACTCAGACGGGTGGTCTTCTCGTCTGCTGAACGTATACGGCTGTATGGAGCAACAGACCAAACTTTACTAGCCGAGGAATGTTTCTTGTGCATTACAGTGCACGCCGGGCCGGCCATAGCGGGCACCGGGCGTTTTACTGGTGAGCCGGAAGGGTAGGGGTCGGTTTTGTTACAGGGGGCCAGCTATGCAGCGGTGCTGCAATATCGGCCCCCTGCCCCCCTGTAACAAAAGCGACAGCGGTGCTTGACACTAGTATTCCGCCCTCCACCCCCGCCCCACTCACAGGCCCGCAGCTTCTCAGCAGCCATCCCCGGGGCAGTCTGTTCCCAGTCCGGTGTGAGTGTTTATATAGCGTCATTATGGTATTTTATAGGTTGTCAGGGCCCTTTCTTGTGTTGTTAAAAAAAATATATATATATTTTCTGGAGTCCCGTGGTGTTCCTCTCCTTGGAACTTCGAGGAGGTTGGTGCTAATGTTTAGGGGTGCTGCCACGAACACCCCTTGGAACACCCACTCCACAAGGAGTCCTGCGTGTTTTGGTGGCAACTTTTGGACAGACTACAGAACTCTGTGGTATGCATCAGGACACGCCGCTTGCCTGTAACTTTGCCCGGCCACGATTGGTGGACTACGACTACGTGGGAGAGGTGCTGTTAACTTTGGCAACACACTCGGGCTCGAGTTGGGAGTTCATGCGGCGGAGTGAGGGACACGCTAAGTTGCTAAACCGCCCTGCTGAAAGAACTTGGTGAGCACTGATGTGACAGGAGCAGGCACCGCCCACTTGGGATAGTACTGACGCTCAGGTGTGTCTGCTCCGCGAGAATCCATTCACGGGTTTTCGCCTTTCCAGTGCCTTGGTCACCTGTGTTGCCCTGTCCAATCGTAGCAAGGCAACCGGCTTTAAAAGGAGGGCGGGAGAACCATTGGTGTTGAATCCCGGCAGCAGTTGAGAACGTTTTTAATAAACGAAACGCGTCATGCATTAATGCCGAAATAAACGGATTTTGAGCAGCTTTTCTGGAGTCCCGTGGTGTTCCTCTCCTTGGAACTTCGAGGAGGTTGGTGCTAATATATATATATATATATATATATATATATATATATATATAAAAAAAAACTTCTCATTGTGCAATCTTAAGTTTGCGTAAATCTGTTTTAAAACACGTTTTTGTTTCCTTCATTGCCTGTATTTCTTTGTAATTGTATTTCATTGGCTCCGCTTTCTGTACTTTTTACATTGCTGCCTTTTCAATGCGGTATGGTTTGAGCAGTGTCTCTGGTTGTGTTTGCACAATTATGGAACCGTGTTTTCCTGTTTGAACATCCTCATACAAGATGCCAAAACAACTGTGTTCATTATACCCCCGAAAATGTTACCTGTCTGCAAGCACCAGATGTTTGCTTTTTTGTGTGTGTTTTTTTTGGCACCTGATTTTATTCCCCCTCTTCTATAAAATGCCACCCCTGACAAAACGAGGAAGAGTTTATTCTTTTCCCTTCCAACGGGCTGTAGAAAGCCAGAGTGGCGCGAGCATGTCCAGAGTACATTTGCTCCCTGGAAACCTTTGAGTGCTGCAGCACTTCCCTGTGCTCTGGAGTTTTCACAAACACCACATCCTTTACGCCAAGATGGATCCCGCCGAAGGGCCCTGAGGGGGGGTAGGAGGGGTACAGAGCTTCACTGAACAAAAGGCTGGCCTTTGGAGCCGGGGTCTGTTGTGTCTGCGAAACGTGTCAGAAATCACTGCTGTGTTCAGGCAATTGTGTTCTTTGTTTGTCGGCATTGGCACCTTTGAAGAGGGGGAGGAGCTGGTATGTTTAAAGGAAGGGATTGCCCCCCGCACCTCTTCTCGTGCATGTTCATGCAGGAATGTCTGCTGGGCACCAACCAGGTCTGTAAAGAATTTTGAGAACAGTGTTGTCGCTGGCTCTGTCCTGAGAGAAGGGAATATTAACTTTTTGGGCTACCTCGGAATTCAAATACTGTGTCACTCAGCTTGTGTGATGCTGATGAGAAGTAATTCACAACTTTATCTTCTTGCTTCCCACAAATGTAAACATTTGCTGCCATGTTTGACGAGAGTAGCTTGAAGGTGCACTTCCTTTAAAAGCGTGTCCATTTCAATTTTGTGATCCGAGGCAGCAAACTTTCTGTAATTTAAATTATACTACGGGGATCTAAAGTTATTGAAAGACGGCGGTATAATTATTCAGTATTTTTGCTAAACTACCTTACAATAGTGCACATGAACACCGAAATCGGTACGCAAACCCACACACCTGAAAATGCAATAACAGGCTGTTATGGCAACCAGCAGTATGCTTACTACATGCGTGTATTTACCCGGAAAAGAGCACCTGTACAACCGATGGAATGCGTAAGCACTTTGGCACAGCTCTGTCATTGGCCAGAAAAACCTAACTTATTAAAACTGACAAACACTGACTACTTCCTTCCACAAAAATGAGTCGGGCTCCGCAGTGGCGTAACGAAACTTGAGGGGGGCGCGGTCATGTTTTGCTTGACCAGGTTATTTTATGCAACGCCAATAACTCTAAATCTTAAAAACGCGAGACCTGTTGCATTGCAAATGCTTGCTATGTTCTGCAATGCATTATCAACATGTTTGCCTAACATGGTCTGTCCCTCGAAAGGCATGTCCAGGGTCTTGGCCTAAGTTTCTGTTGGTAGGCTGTGGATATAAGCCAGTTTTGTCTTTGCAGGACTGCCACTCTTGCAAGCTGGCAGACGCCATCATTTGACACATTCATTGCTTTATCAATGATGACGGTTGATGCAATACCCCCTCCTTTAAAATAGCCTTATTTAATTCGCTCTTGTCCTCTGGTATGAGAATAGTGATGTTGTGCCAAATCTGGCATTTGCTGCTTTGATCGATGATGCTGCCATCTAACTGACTCTGCGGCCAAGATTATCTATAAGACTGTCATCTCTATCAGGAGGAGCTGAAGCTGGAATGAAGATTTTATTTGATTATCTCCAAGCTTCTGCCACAATAACAGAAGCTGGTTTGAGATGTCACGTTAGGCACGTCGGTGCAGACCCTGGCATTTTGCAATTTTTCCCCAGACTGCTTGTGTCGTAGCTGTCGTCTACATAAGTTTTAAGACCTTCTTTCCAGCCAAAAGCAAAGCTCAGAGTTGATGTAGCTGTCTTTCTGGGATGCTCTTTAGAAATGATCCCAGAATCTCTGCTGTCCCACATGTTACACTTGAAGCCTAAACTTTTTCACCACTCATAAAGCATGTAAATAGGTAATATTGTCTGGTGGAGAGTCTGGTTGTCGAGGCAACTTGTCACCCTCCTTAGGCAGAACAGTCCTTCCATTCTTTATCTTGGTATCCAACAACATCTTATTGACCCTCTTCCATAACTTCACCTTACTCCTCTCCTAGATTCAAATTCTGATCAATGTCTGAAGTACCTTGTTCTCCCATGGCCCCAAGCATTGGTGGGACAGGACGTGTAGTTGAAGCTGGTGTTGGGACGGCATGTGAAGCAGCCATTACTATTTGCCTCTATGAAATCCAAGGTTTCCTCCCAAATGTATAGACCCACATTTAAATAATACCCCACACACACTGGTAAAACTAAATTGAGTCCTCCTGGGGTGATTTGGAGGATTGACTGGGAGGTGGTCATGCGATAACGCAGGAATTTGAAGACCTGTTGCATTCATCTCTAATAGGAAGACCACATTTGCTGCATGTTTTTTTTTTTGCTTTATCAATGTAGGCACTCTAATAATCAGACTGAATGCAGACTTAAACTAAACCCAAAACCAAAATTACATGGTTTAAATGTACTCAAGACACTGGGTACCACTAATGAAGAGTTTTACATTTCCATTCCAGTACATCAAAGGAGTTGTAAAAAAGAGCACACAGAATACTAAGATGCCAGAGAAGGGTTTTGCAACCAGATTTTTAAAACTAGTCTGCTTTGCTGGATGTGAAGGAGTAGGATGTTGGGTTAACTGTAATTTGGTAGGTAAGGGATGGTATGGACTTGTTTGATTGAGAGCAGGAGCCAATCTGCAGTGTGGGAAGCAGGTCATTCTTCTATGTGTGTGCCCAACCAACTCTCTCCACTTTGTGGAAATGCTAGGGTAACGGTAGAGGCAAGTGTATTGTGCATCAAGCAGAGATGCTACATTGAGAGCTTTCGTTTTGGAGCAGTCTGAAATGGTTGCACCTTCTCCTCTCAGTTGACCTTCTCCCGTGGCTCAGACAAAGGACAAGAGTAGGACTCACCCAATCGGAGCACCCCAGTATTGTGCATCAAGCAGAATTGCTACATTGAGAGCTTTCGTTTTGGAGCAGTCTGAAATGGTTGCACCTTCTCCTCTCAGTTGACCTTCTCCCGTGGCTCAGACAAAGGACAAGAGTAGGACTCACCTAATCGGAGCACCCCATGCACAGAAAGGAGCAGCCAACAGCAGTTAATAAGAGATGCTCTGCACCATCTTAGAGGAAGAGCAGTGGAGGACAACACACCGATGATGAAACACCTCAACTTCCAACTCCACCATCAAAGGCACCCTCGCCTACAGATCACCCCAGGACCACGCACCGGCCTCGGTGACGCCATCACAGACTTCATCGCCCCACTCGCCATTGAGTCCGAGCACTACATCTTCGTCATAGACCTCAACTTTCACCTGGATGACCCCACAGACACCAACTCCACCAACCTGCTGGAGTGAATAGACAACATTGGCGTTACCAAACTGTTACAGACTCCACACACAAAGTGGGAGACACACTGGAAGATCTATACGTCCAGAAACAGAGTCAAATACAGCCATGCCTCAGAAATCACCAGGACTGACTACTCCATCGCCCACTTTTCTATCGTGGATCACAGCGCACAGCCACCAACACCCACTTCCACAGATGGAACAAAGTGACACAGACCCAATGGATGGACGCCCTGGAACAAGCAGTCCAGAATGTGACCTGGATGACTAATGCCGCCGACTGAGACGCCCCATTAAACCAGTCAAAACCCGCAGATCCAGTAAACACCCGAACTCTGTACAATGATTTGCAGCTGCAAACAACTGGAGATAAAATGGCGCTCCAGCATAGACACTACAGACCAAGCCACATTCAAGCCAGTCCTCGACTAATACCACCAAATCAAAGACGCAAAAAAGGATGCCCTTTCAAACCGCATTGAGGCAAGCGCCAATCACACCAAGGAACTCTTCCCCATCGTCCGAGAATTCTCATGCCCCAGACACCGAGAACACGATTCTCCTCTCACAGGGGCTATGCAACACTTTAACGAACTACTTCCACAACAAGATAACCACCATCTACAGGAACTAGGTTTCGATTATGCTTTCCCGCTCAAGCTTAACCAGCGGGCATCGATGTAAAGCTTTCTGATACCCTGCCGGGTCATGTTCTCACTTTATAAAACTTCTCAAATAAATAAATAATAAACTACGAACCACAACCCACCGACCTCCCCAGCTTCCTCACTCCAGCGGAAGCCCCCCCTTACCAGCACCTCACTGCATGGACACTGAAAACCACAGCAATCATTAACTCCTTCCACTCCTGAGCACCCAAGGACAACTGCCCCCACCGGCTCTTCAACCTAGAAAGCAACGAGCTCAGCCTCTAACTCACCACCATCCTCAATGCATCCATCACCACTTTCGCCTTTCCCGACGCAAGGAAACACACAGAAGTCCGACCCCTCCTCAAGAAACCCTCCACCAACCCAAGCGAGCTGCCGCCCTATCTTGCTGCTTCCCTTCTCTGCCAAAGTCTCGGAAAAGGTAAACAACGGCAGCTCATCGAACATCTGGAGAGAAACAACCTGCTAGATGCCTCCTAATCCGGTTTCCGCACCAACCACAGCATTGAGACAGCCCTGATCACCGCTATGGATGACATCCGCACCCTACTCGAAAGGGGAGAATCAGCGGCCCTGATCCTCCTCTACCTCTCTGCAGCCTTCGACACCATATCCCACCACACACTCATTAAGAGAATGCACCAGATTGGGATCAAGGGAGATGCACTCAAGTGGATCACATCATTTCTCAGAGGACGAACACAGAGAATCAACCTACCTCCTTTCACCTCGGAACCCACGAGCACCATCTGCGGCGTCCCTCAAAGTTCATCCCTCAGCCCCACCCTCTTCAACACATACATGACGCCTCTAGCCTACATCGTAAGAACCCACGTTCTCAACATCACGTCCTAAGACTATGATACCCAGCTCATCCTCTCACTCTCAGCAGACCCCACCACAAAGCCCAACTTCCACAACTGCATGAAGAATGTTGCTGACTTGATGAAGGACAATGGTCTGAAACTTAACACTGACAAGACCAAACTGCTGCTCCTTGGCAACCAAACCTCCCTCTGGAACGAAACGTGGCGGGCTGCCAAACTCGGGCCTACTCTCACACCGACAGAACACAGCTGCAATCTCAGCATCATCCTGGACAGTAAACTCACCATGAAGCGACAGATCAACACAGTGTCCTCTGCCTGCTTCCACACACTCCGATTGCTCCGAAGAATCTTCAAATGGCCCCACATTAGCGTGAGAAAAACAGACACACAAGTCCTAATCACCAGCCGGCTGAACTACAGCAACGTACTGTATGCAGGAACCGCCACCGAAGTCATGAAAGACTGCAGATGATAGAACTCAGCGGCCAGACTGATCCTCAACTTGCCCAAGCAGACCCACATCACTCAACACCTGAGAAACCTCCATTGGCTCCCTGACCAGAAGAGATGGCAATTCAAGAGACAGACACACACCTAAAAAGCCCTCCTCGACCCAGGACCAGCGTACATGAACCACAGCCTGAACTTCCATCAGCCATTCAGAAACCTCTGCCCCGCCTCCCGCGCCCTCGCACAGACAACGTACATCTGCCGTAACCTCAGCGGAGGCAGCTCCTTCTTCCTCCTCGCCACCAACGCCTGGCATGCCCTCCCCCTCCGACCATCACCCTCACTGACCGACTTCAGGAGGATGATTAAGACCTGACTCTTTGACTAAGTCCAGCAACCCAGCACCTGAATACCCTCACGGGTGATAAGCTGCGCTTTACAAGTAGTGATTGATTGAGTACATGGCTCAGGCCGCTCCATAAATAATACACTGGAATGGTTCCTGACACTTGGCTATCACTGAGAAGTACTTTGGTTTGCATAGGTGCAAACGAACTACACCACGCAGCCAACTTTGCTCCAAAACTCTGTAGAAGCCAAGGTAAAAGCTTCCAAAATCACTAACAAGAACCACACTCAGAGGGCAATACAAGGTTCACAGATCCAACAGAATCAATTAGGAAGAGAACCAGCACCATATAGCTGAACAGCGCTTAATTTGTAAAAGAAAGAGTGCTGATGCCCAAAGATCTGCTCGTATGCCCGCAGCCGATTTAATTAAACGTTGGCATGCCGAATATCAAGGTTGGTAGTCTTAAATATTCCTCGTCTCTCTTTAATGCACTACCAGACATTCCCTATCCCTTTAACTCACTCTTGCAGGTTCCTGCTTTCTACCTTTGAGACGGCTTTGCCATCGTTCTCTTTCCCGTATTTCCGATCTGTAGGACTTCCCAGGAACCAGTTCAGGTGACAGCTATGCGTATCTCGCTACTTAAAAAAACAAGAATGCACGTCTAATCACTGTACACAACAAGACTGTGAAAAAGAACAATTTCACTTTAAGCGCACCACTCTATCTGGGCGACCAGAGCGAACTTGAATGGCGGTTAATCAACTATACCTTCTAACCTTACACACTCCCCTCCTCCGATACTGAGAGATCGGGAGGTGTCTTTGGCGTAGGTGACCGACTTCACTACCCGCAGTGCGCCCCCTGTATGCCTAATCTGTTAAACACAACACACAGCAATACAAGTTAAACATTTCAATTATGCTTTAAAGGTCAGGCATATGGGAAGCAAGGCACCACACTATGAAGGACAGAGTAAACTCTACTCACCGAGAGGCGGTTTGAAACCAGCAGATGTGATGAGGCGATTAAACTGCAGGAAAGGGCAACGGCGGGTCCGCTGGACTTCAGGGAGGAGAACCAACACATCCGTAGTCCCGCAGTATAGCTTCTTCCGGAGATGTCCCCGCCCGGTTCCGGAAAAGCCGCTAGGAGGCGGCGGCATAGAACTCAGGGGAGGCGGAATCACACTGTTGGTTTTTGAAAATTGCACCACTTGGCACTCTGACTCTCACGAAATTACGTCACCAGGTCTGCAATCCTCTCGAAGGCCGTCATCCCTCAGCCAATCACAGTGTTCGTAACACCGAAACCATCTGTAATTGGCCGCCATCACAATCTAGTAGACAGAAAGAACGGACTCGGAATCCTCAATCAATGCGGTGGAAACACCTAGCTTCTTTATTTCTTCATTGTAGCCATGCAATTCATGGGGCGGCCACGGTCCTGTGCTTACTTCTATCTGCGGCAGTGTTTTGATATTATTCGGCAAGTAAATAGCGCAACGAAACCCCGTTAAATGAGATAGCTAGTTATCTAGCTATTACAAAATCGTGTAGCTGTATTAATGAAAGTTCTGTTCGTTGGGTGACATTTGATCCAGTAATTTCTGAAAATGAATGTAGGAACGTTAATGAACCCCGTGCCTTGAACGATGTAATCAGCGAACTAAGTTTTCATTTATTTTTGTTATTTTACATAGCACGAACCTGGAGCGCCAGAGCACTTTGCAAGAATACAATTCATGTAGCGCTTCCCGAGAATGATTAGTTTATGTGGTGCTCTCGTTTTAGGCTCTAGGAGAAGGCATTGTATGTTTTTTTACCCTGTTTTGCGTCTAAAAAATTTCAGTTGGGGGGGATGGGTAAGGCCTTGTGTGTGGTATACGTCGTTTTAAATTGAGCTCTCATCTCAATAGCAAGCCAATGGAGGCAGAGCCGACCTGTGCGAAGATAGCGCCCTGGACCGGACGAAGAGAAATTTGGCGCCCTTGCTGATGGTAGTGAATTAAATGAGGCAGCAGGGGTACCTTTTGTATTCACTAGTCAGTACCTGGATGAGCAAAGACTGACCCCTTAACACAAACATCCTTGGACCTCTCCCAGCTCACTTAAATCACTGATAGTTTAGCTGCCTCACATAGACATGGCCATGACATAGCAATGGCCCTGCCCCCAAGCTATAAAATTCTCAGATTGGACCGGATCGGGCAGGTAGGGGGTGGCCTGGCCATTCTGATGAAAAATGAATACAACTGCTCCACCGAGACCTTCCCAATCAAAGGGTGCGAGTGTCTCCAATTTGCAATATCTTTATCACCCAATTACACCTTTTCAGGGCTCCTAATTTACAGACCCCCTGGCCCTTATGGCAAGTTCCTAGAAAGTCTACCGGACTCACTCGCCAGCCTAACATTAAAGAAAGCTTACACTACCATAATAGGAGATCTAAATTTACATATGGAAGACCAGAAACTCCCTAGCGTTAAAAGGCTACTGCCAGACCTTAAGGCTCTTCAACTCTCCCTGTTGGTACGGGGTGCCACACATTGCAAGGGTCATATACTGGACCTAGTCATTTCAAACGACTCCCACATTAAAGTCGCACCATCAATACCAGTCCCCCGGTCAGACCACCACTATATACCTTTTTACATAGGGAAGAAAGGTAGCGAGCAGCAGGGGGCTTCCCCCAAGGATGAGATAAAAAAAAGGCGCTGGGCTAAGCTCAACGCAGAGGCGTGGGGGAATGCCCTAGTAGAAACAAATGCACTAAATACCAAGATGCCAGTAACAGTGGAGGAAGCATACTCAGCCTGGGAAACCTGGATTACCCAATCTTTAGACAAAGTAGTCCCCAAAGTCACCTACAAAGCTAAAGCCAGACCCAGGGCGGAGGGCTGGTTCAACCCCCAACTGCTAGCGTTAAAGAAAGTCTGCAAAAAAAGGGAAAGGGACTGGAGGAAAAACTACGACCCACAACTTAAAACCGCGTACAAATCAGCCATCAGAATCTACCACAAAGGTATTAAAGAAACTCAGGCCAAGTTCTTTGAGGAGAAAATTAGCTTGGCCCAAAACTCCTCAAGGGAATTGTTTGCGGTAGTCAAGGCTTTAACCTCCCCAGCCCATGACCATCGCCCTAAAGAGACCTCGGAAGAGAGGTGTAATGATTTAGCCAACTACTTCCTCTCTAAAGTTACGAGCATTTACAACTCCTTTAGGGCAGGGGGGGGAAATACCACAAGGGGGGAAAAAGATCAGGCGGTAGCCTCCCCATTAAACACTATCACCAACCTCCCGTTAGTGGAGGTAGAATCGTTGATGGCCAAAGTGAAGTCCGGATCACCACTTGACCCAGACCCACCGCACTTCCTCAAAACAGTCACACCCGCCATCCTTCCTTCTCTAATTAAGATCATGAACCAGTCTCTGGAGACGGGCATGGTCCCAGCAGCCCGGAAACACGCGATAATCAACCCCCTGCTAAAAAAAAACAACGCAGATCCAGCACAACTAGGGAATTACCGCCCCATATCATTGCTGCCGTTTGTAGGCAAGCTCTTGGAAAAACACGTCAATAAATCTCTGGCTGAGTTCCTGGAAACAAATCACTGCCTCCACCCCACCCAGATGGGATTCCATGCCCAACATAGCACAGAGTCTGCTCTTTTGACAGTGGTGGGGGAACTCAGAACGTAATTGGATCGAGGAAGCTCAGCAGCCTTACTCCTCCTGGACTTGAGTGCGGCCTTTGGCACGGTGGACCACCACACCTTGCGAAGCCGACTCTCGGCCATCGGGGTACAAGGCACGATGCTACAGTGGCTCACCTCGTTCCTGGAGGGAAAAACATTCCAAGTCCAGGAAAACACCACTCTATCGAAAACAATGTAATTATAGTGTGGGGTGCCACAGGGCTCCTCGTTGAGCCCCACGCTGTTTAATGTGTACATTGAGCCACTGTCTCAGATTGCCCTCGGCTTTGATATCTCGATGACGTCATACGCCGACGACACGCAGCTGGTGATCTCTTTAGACCCTAGAACCAACGGGGACTCCGATTAGACTATCGCCCTGCATGGAAAAAGTCATGGAATGGATGACTAAGAGCTGCTTAAAACTAAACGGGGACAAAACGGAGCTAATGATCCTCGGGAATAAGACAATCCCTAGGCCATCTATAAGCTGGCCGGACTGTCTAGGCAGCCCACCTACACCTAAAGACCACATTAAGAACTTAGGCTTCTGGCTAGAAAAGGATCTCTCAATGATGACCCAAGCGAAGAAAGTCGCTGGTACCTGTTTTGGATTACTTAGAAGTCTCCGGAAAATCCTAGATCGAATCCCAATACAGCTCAGGAAGACTGTAGTCCACGCGTTGGTTACATCACGCCTGGACTATGGAAACTCGCTTCTAGGTGCGCCGAAATATGTGACCAACAGACTGCAGGTGGTCCAGAATGTGGCAGCAAGACTGCTGTGCAAGGCCCCAGCTCGGGAGTCCGCCAAAAAGCACATAAAAGGGCTACATTGGTTCCCGGTGGAGGTTAGAATCAAGTTTAAGGCATTGATCATAACGCACAAAGCCCTACACAACAAGGGCCCTAGAAAAATCAGAAATCTGGTATCCCCATATGTCCCAAATAGGAACCTGAGATCGAGTGGTGAGAGACTTCTAAAATCAACAGCCACCAGTAAAGTGAGGTGGGGGGGAGATCCTTCGCCCACCTTGCTCCCAAACTCTGGAACTCCCTACCGAGGGAATGTCGGACCCTGGACAAGGAACTAGAATTCCGGAAATCAATAAAAACGTGGCTGTTCAAGCAGCATTTTTAATCTTCTCTCAAACTTTATCTGCACCCTGTCTCTTAGCGCTGGGAAGCCCTAGGGCGGCTACGCGCTCTACAAATCTCATATAATAATAATAATAATAGATGATGGTTTAGTTGATGTGTGCCAGCAGGGGTCAGAGGGTGAAGGAAGGGGGCTAAAGGGGTATTAAAAACATTGCTCGCTATATGATAATGAAGGACTAGAACCACTTTAAACAGGCAAAATTAGACAGAAATGAACAGGCAAGGACAAGGCTGGAGCAAGATGAGAAGGGTGCTGCTGTTGGCATGACCTTAATACATAGAGCTCCGTGCGCCCCTCAGAAAATTGGCGCCCACGACCAAGCTTGCCCATGCTAAAGGCCGGCTCTGAATGGAGGTCTGATGTGGTCAAATTTCTTGTCTCCATCAACAATGCAGGCCGCAGCATGTAGAACTGCTCTGAGCGGAGCCAAGTGTACTTTGACGATGCTTCTGAAGAGTGGGCACCCATCAGCGGTCGAAGTGCATTGAAAAAAAGTATGGGAACTGTGATGCTATGCGCAAATTGGGGTGGGGTGAGTGAGCATGAGGGCGGGGTAAAAGACGTGGCTAAATAAACAATATATTCTGTAACCTGTGAAAAGGGATTAGAAAGTGGTCAGACCAATCTACAGGGATGGGATTGTCAGCTGTTAAATGAGAACTTTTGGACATGATCAGGTCCAGAGTGGAGCCTTTGCAGTGTGTGGGTTTCTGGCAGTGTTGCAGGTGATTATTTTTGCTGAAAGGAGCAGAACGTGTCCATTGGTTTGCTGCACTGGTTACCCCAGTGAACAATTAAGTTGCTCAGGAAGATGATATTGGAACTAAATAAGTAGGGTGTGATGAGCTCCATGCATTCTTGACAAAAGTGTTAATTTTGCCTGGAGGGTGATATGTAATGTTCACTGTGATACTGGATATAGTGCTGGAGGAGATTTCCAGAGACATATACTCGAAGAAGGGATAGCTGTTCAAGGGAAAGAGCCTTCAACGTAGTGCCTTTTTATGATTGACTGCCTGCCTTCCTGGTTGCAGTGAAGAATGGAGTAGAGTGAAGGCAGAAGGTTGTCCAGTATATTGTTTGGGGCATCACTGGGCCAGATTTCAGTGAGAAACATGATGTCCAGGTGGAAACTCATGATCGTTTCCGAAATCTCAAGGTAGTGTTTAGCTCCTGAGCAGCAGTTCTGGAGCAGCATCTGAGAAAAGAGCTGGTGAGTGTAGGCGCATGTTGTCCAGGGGTTCGATAGGCACTTGGGTAAGGTTTGGGTGATTTTGGGTGGTTATGTGAGGTGGGTCAGAAGGTCTGCAGTTCGTAATTATGGTGTAAATGAGTAGGTAGCCTTGAGCTTGGTTGTCTGGCTGCTGGTCGGTGGATTTGGGATTTTCATGGCTTTCAATGAGAGTGCAAAGGTCTTTCTCATCAAGGGAGGGGTATGCCCAGATTTGTCCAATTGAACAGTTGTGTTGGGCGATTCTATTCGTAGAAGCGTGTTGATGCTGTTGTAGGCAACATTTGTGGTTTGCAAGCGAATCGCTGAGTAGAGAGAAAGCTTGTGTTAGGACATTAATTTTCTTCAGATGGGATAAAATGACTAGTTCTGAGATGGGAAATTTTGGTCTCAAGAGAAGATAGGGGCTTATTTTAAACTTTTGAGTCAGATCTTGAATTAAGCTTGTGATTCTGATGTAAAGGCGGTATGGAAAATGAGGTGGGAAAAGGAGAACGGTCCAATCTTGGAGGAGGGGAAGGGGTGATATATCGTGAGTGGGCAGTTGCCGTTAGGTGGAGGGTAGGTGATGTAGGGAGAGTGCTGTGGTAGGGAGGCTGGCTAGTTAATATCAGTTAGTTGGGAGATAGATATCAGACTGTGAGCGAGAGGTTAGTTGCCATTAGGTGGAGGATAGGTGATGTAGAGGGAGTGCTGTGGTAGGGAGACTGGTTAGTTAATATCGGTTAGCTGCGAGAGAGATGCCATACTGTGGGCTAAGAGGAGCGAAAAGTTAGCTGGTTAGTACCGGGTTAATGGGAGAAAGTTGTTGGAATGTGGGGGAAAAGGATGGGAGAGGGGTCAAGGTTGGAGAAGGGAGATTGGTAGAAATTTTAATAGATGAGACCAGGAGAGGGGATAGAGATATCCCAGCAAGTGGAATTTGGGGTGAGAGGAATGTGGAGGGGGTGGGTAGATGAAAGGTGGGTGCGGGGCGTAGGGAGGTTATGAGATAAGGGGTATTGCAGTGGTACTGGTCTGAGAATAGGCGTTTTAGAAATTCTCTCAGGGTATTGTGTTTAAGCTGCCAAGTTTTTAGGTTGCTTATGTGTAACATTTCCATGGATTCAGTGTATTTATGAGTGGCATTCAGCTGCTAAATGTGTGACATTTAGTGATTCTTTGTCGCAAGTAAAACCAAGAAACAAACTGCATGGAGAGCAATAGATATCAGAAATTGTTCCCTTTTGAGCAATGAGAAGCTCTATAAATATCTTGAAACTGCTGTACAACACCTGAAATGAAAGGTTACTGACCTACTACTCCTTAATGTCCCGGGCCGGTGCAAAAATAAATCGCCAAAAGCCAGTATTGTTCCCCCTTATTTGTACATACTTTAAGAGTAATTATAAGAAGAAAGCTTTTAAAAATGTGTTCTCAAGCTGCCTTAGTGATCCCTGACTGATAAATAAATGAAGACAGAAAAGCTATGCTAACAGTTATATTTTAGTAGCATAGCCGGGCGTTTGCAGAATCTTGAAACATGAACATATCACCAATATTTTCCCCTGGGGGAAATCTGGCAACCATAATCGGTGCCTCAAAGTACAACACAGCAGATATTGGTTCAGCCCACTGTAGAACCATTAAACAAACTACTACAATAGCATACCGATATGTATCACAATTCATGTGTACATCAAAATAGCTCTCTCGTTACATGACTATTTTGCCACAAGGCCGACTGCCACAGAAACAGGACACCAATTAAGGTTTGAGCACTAGCGCTGGTATACACGCTTACGAGTGTCTCAAGGCTGTGTCCTCAGTGCCGGTACTCACTGTTGGTGGGGTAGCGATGTTCGGCGCGCTGTAGACAGCTTAGATGAACCAGACCTTTGCATCATTTTCAAACGGCTGGGGCCCAGGAAGTGGGGGGGGGGGGGGGATGAGGGGAGGGGCAGTCGGCACGGGGCAGGGAATAGCTGCTAAGGCAGGCAGAGCCTGCTGCTACAGGTGTTTATGAAACACCCACCCACCTGCATCAGTACAACAAGTGTGTGTCCCCTCGGCCTCCTCATGGAGGGCAGGGGAATATTTTCAATCTGGCCAGAGTGCCCTGGTGACGGCAATCCGCCTGCAGGAGTTTCCAAAACATTCATACCGCCTCGGGGCCAATCAGGACCATATCTTAATTGAATGGCTTCTGTTAAGCAGCTACCTGACGTCCTAAATGCAGTGCGTGTAATGCAAGCTTGCTGACTTTAAAGCCAGTTGCTGCGCCCTCTGAATTTGGGAGCCTTTGACTCCACAACCTCACTTGTCAGCTGACGCTCGTTCTGACAAAACAAAAAACACATTTGTTCTCACTGCTACCTGGATATGATACCGGTCAGGAAGTATCCCTAATAAACCTATTTGCGATGAAATATTTTACGGGAAGCAACCCCATACAGCACTAACAAGCGCTAAAGGCCATAAAACACAGTAATTATTGCTATAAAATAGAAGAGGCAATCAATCAATCAATCAATCATGTCACTTATAAAGCGCACTACATACCCGCGAGGGTCTCAAGGCGCTGGGGGAAGTGGGGGGTGGTGCTGCTACTGATCGAAGAGCCAGGTCTTGAGGAGTCTTCTGAAGGCCAGTAGGTCTTGGGTCTGTCGGAGGTTGGTGGGGAGGGTGTTCCAGGTCTTGGCGGCGAGGTGGGAGAAGGATCTGCCGCCGGCGGTCGTTTTCCGGATGCGGGGGACTGTGGCGAGGGCGAGGCTGGTCGAGCGGAGCTGGCGGGTGGGGGTGTAGAAGCTGAGTCGTCTGTTGAGGTAGGCTGGTCCGGAGTTGTGGAGTGCTTTGTGTGCGTGGGTGAGGAGCTTGAAGGTTATCCTCTTGTTGACAGGGAGCCAGTGCAGGTCTCTCAGGTGGGGTGTGATGTGGCTGCGTCGGGGGATGTCGAGGCACTGTTCAAAACGATGATGATTGCTCATAACTGCCAACATCAACCTTCGCGTGTGTTTCCTTCTTCCTACCGCCCTTTTCATTCAACCTAAAAAAGGTTTTCTCCCATTGCTGAATGCACATGAGTCACATAAACAGCGGGGTGGCATATATGGGCAATACATGTACATAAACCGCTGTGGTAGGAGGATAAGACCTACACAACCAATGAATGGATGTACACCCTGAAGTGAAAGGATGGTAAATCCCTACATGTGACATTTCCTCTGAATCGTAAGACTGGCCCCCAACCCCTATGTGTGGGTTCAGAAGAGACAGTGCCGGTTCCCAACTTAAAATGGAAATGCTTCCCATGAATAGAAAGAAGATTTTGATTCGTATGGTTAAAAAGGTGTCCCACTATACAGGGCTTGGGCAGGTCAATCCTTGTGCTTAGGGCTTCAATGAAGCATCCTACGATGTAGAACCAGGATTAGTTTTCATTTATCGTTGGTTAATAAATGCACCAACAAGAGCATGAGAAGAGCGTTAACAATCCCCCCGATAACATTTCAAAAGAATCTAATGGGTATCATTCAAATAGCAATTTTAATTCTACTCATTCCAGGCAGGCCCTCCGCCTTCCCCATGGACAGAGTGGCCAGCGAGACACACATCCAACCTGACACTCCAGTGTCAGTGCGCAGGTGGAACAACATGGTTGAAGAACCCGCCTGTGCGGCACTATGTAAACTCTAGCGTGGAACCGAATTCGAGCTAAGAGGAGGGCAGTCGGAGCACGCAAATGTCTTGTACCTGTTTATTCGGGGAAAAAACCCTGGACAGCCTTTCGCTAAAAACAATACTATGCCCATTTTCTCAGGCCCTTCGGGGGAGAGCCGAAAGAGTGACAACCACAAAGAATCAGTGACTGTGTTACTCCCCTCGAGCATAGATTTCTCAAGATCAACAAATTACCATTGCAGTTCCTTCGAGCAAAATTATACAAACATGTGCTAGCCATCTACATTAGTCATACTCACAACATAGCTAGAACTTGTTTCCCCCTTTATCTATTAACACTCGACTTTATCCGCTTAGAGGGAAAGCTTTCGCGAGCATCTCTGATTGCATCCTTTACAAGGAATACAGCACAGCACCTGCTCCCCCTCCCCCCTTTTCCGAAAGGGAAAACTCCCACCTTTCCGTCAAAGTATCAATACAACGACAGCATTGAGGAGGCGTGTAAAATGGGAGCGGAAATCGATCAGGACAAGGGGAATGTCGGGGAGAAACAAAACAGGGTATAAAAGTGGCACCTTCCGATCATGAAACATGAAGACATATGCAATAAATGCGCCCCACTTGTCCAATACAAGTATAGAATATTAAACCCCATAATAAAAGGTAACGGAGGCGCAATGTATATCTATGTTTAGGATTCCTGTCTATGCCAATCTTACATTTACTAGCCGGTTTGTACGCCCCCCAAGTTAGCCTTCAGATTATTCGTACACTGCTAGAAAAAGTGCTTGACACCCGTAGTTACGGCCAAACTGGTGAATTCAAACAATGCCCAAGCCTCCGCACAATGCGCCGACCCCCTCTTACCGTTGGCGGGTCTAAAAATTCCAACCTGGCGAATTCAGAACAATGCACAAGCCTCCGCAAAAAGTGCAGACCCCCTCTTACAATTGGTGGGTTTACTAAATGCCTCCGCTGTTCTCACAACTGGTCGACGACAGCTCGTTCTTCTCCCACAGCCCCCCAATGCCACTGGGATACGTAAACGAGTTATTAACTCTTGGCCGCTCAGTAAGAATACCCAAATTGCTCCCCAATTGCTAATGCTCCCACACACTCACGCGTCTCCACGGGATACCGTATACACACACGCTGTCCGCCGGGTTGGCTCAACGTGCCGCTGCCTCTGTCCTACGGCTCACGGGCCCGTTCCTACGCTGCTCCGCTGGGTTCGCTCGACAACGCAGCCACTAGTTCACCGCTCCTCCGCCCCGACAAAGAGAATGTCCACCGGTGCTGCTACCCCGCTTTCAGACGCTGTTCCTCGTCCTGCTAATACCAGGGAATCCAGCGCTCAGACGCCGAAACTTCCTTGTCCCTGTCGACGCCGCCAAAAAAATTAAATAAATAAAATAAAATCCCACGCCGTCAACAGCTGCACCTGTAAAACAAAACGAAAAAAGAGTTACGGGCCGCTGGTGGCCCAGGTGCCGTTCTGCAGGGGAGCGAAAGAAAAAAGAGATTATGGCCCCCACTCCGGGCCGGCAGAATGCAGGCTCGGGGAACCAGCTGCGTGGAGGGGGAGAGGAGGCAAGAGACTGCCCCTGTCGCGCCCCCGCCTTTTAACCCCTTTTCGCCTGCGGCGCCCCGGAAGTACTTTAAGCACTTCCGGGGCGCGCCAGGGTAGTGGAGGTCAGGGGAGGCTAGGCAGCGCGTCATCAAGACGCGCTGCCCCACCTCCCCCCTTGCCTCTCGGGGACCGGCGCGACCGCCATAATGGCGGCGCGCCCTATGCTAGGGCTTGCCTCTGCGCTACACGCTTACGAGTGTCTCAAGGCTGTGTCCTCAGTGCCGGTACTCACTGTTGGTGGGGTAGCGATGTTCGGCGCGCTGTAGACAGCTTAGATGAACCAGACCTTTGCATCATTTTCAAACGGCTGGGGCCCAGGAAGTGGGGGGGGGGGATGAGGGGAGGGGCAGTCGGCACGGGGCAGGGAATAGCTGCTAAGGCAGGCAGAGCCTGCTGCTACAGGTGTTTATGAAACACCCACCCACCTGCATCAGTACAACAAGTGTGTGTCCCCTCGGCCTCCTCATGGAGGGCAGGGGAATATTTTCAATCTGGCCAGAGTGCCCTGGTGACGGCAATCCGCCTGCAGGAGTTTCCAAAACATTCATACCGCCTCGGGGCCAATCAGCGCGACCTTCTCCTATGGTCATGCACGGACGAGGGGTACTTTGGCAGCAGCGGGTACACAAAATACACCAAACCTGCCACCCAAGGCTTGTCTGTTGTGTCAGCCATGGGGCAGGGACATGCCTTGTGCAATTGGGAAAACAACAAAATGCAAGGCGCTGCCCCTGCATACACACGTGGGGCCAGAGCACTCTATGCAACAGGTCCGGATTGTGTTTTTTTAAAGCACCTTCTCCTCCAATGACAGAGAACATGTAGTAAATTCACACTGTTGGGCGAGGGGCTTGTCTTCAACTGCCTTGTAAATGGGATTCATTTTGTTTCCTGACCATACATTAATTTAATCTAGTGAATAAGAGTAAATTAAGATTCAGGAGGCAACAGTTGTGGCAACGCAGCGTGGCAGCGCAGTGCAATTCTTCCCTTAAATGCATTGCAGCATCCCAGCGCCTCGGGTGGCCTTTGGGGCGCTATAATTGTATGACTAATGCACTTTAGTGCGGTGATGCGGATATCAGCACTAAAATGCGTTAGTCTAACCCCCTGATACTTGGTACTTGACAGGGCTGTAAGTTTTTCATAGAGTATTTTGAGAGCTAGTTAAGATAGGTAATCTTAAATTCATTCACTGTAGAAACGTTTTGCGAGCGAGGTGAAATTGGAGTGTGCCATCGTCATAGTTAAGGAGCGTGAGTCTTGGTTCGGATAGCTCGGTCAGCTGAAACAGAGGGCCCTGGGTTCCTTAGCGATTCCAGTCTACTGGTGAGAAGAAGGAATATTCGTGAGGCGATCTAAAAGGAGTTAGAGGCCGTTTCTTCTGTTTCATTTGAGGACGATGGTTGATGTTTTTAAACCCCAGGGATGGATGTAGGAAGAGATGTGGATACCATGTGAGGGAATACAGAATTTTAATTTCCGGTGCTGTAGAGGCATAAGGTGCTATAGGAAGTGAGATTACTGGAGGTGGTAGAAGGCCTTATTTAGATTAGGTCCTACTTCCATTGCAAATTCTGGAGGATGGAGAGGGTCAAGGCAATGTCACGTGGCCGATAGGGACATTGTCGACATTGCTAAGTTAGCATGAGCACGGCAGCCATGATGCTGCTTTTGCGCACATTACTACATGGCTTTATTTTTGCAAGACTCTGTTTATGCCTTTCACATGAGAACTGTCTGCTTTGTTCGTTCTCTGCCTGTTCCTGGAGTTTAGTCTGAACACTGTGAGCAAGGTTGATAAACAATGCCCCATGTTATTCTGTTCTGGTCAGTCCCTAGCACCTAGACAAAACATGCTATTGCAGCTGCTGCTGCAAACTCATACTTTGATATTGTGGGAATGCATGTTTAGGTAACACACACTTGGAGAGGGAGGTTTCCAGGGAGAAGGGCCATGCGGTTCCTATGATACCATCTAGGCACTAAGGTATGGGACCTGCTGACAAAGCCCAGAGATCTTCTATTATATAATAATACTTCTTCTTACCAAGGGGAGTGTGGTTAGGCTTTATAGTCCGTTATCCACTGTCTTTATATGATGACCTCTCCCTTTATGATCTATGGCCTTGCTGCAATGCTAACTGTATTAGTTTTATGCATTTTTCTGCTGGTTGTGGCTCGTATACTGCGTTTTAGAGCACGGTAGTTAAAATAAACTTTTTAAACATATTTGTGTTTCAGTCAGTTCTTATTGTGGACAGGTACGAGAGAGTGAGCGACAAGGTGTGTCTTGTTACCGCGATTCATGAGAGATCCGGGAGTGTTGTGTTCTGGGGTGTCTAATCATTTGCTTCTTCATGAGTGTGTAGGAGAGCGAGTGAGACACTATAGCTAGTCAGTCCTGGGTTCGTGGGCACTAAGGCGGTAGGAAGGCACAGTCCCTATACACCAAGGTCCCATATTCCTGCGCATAGTTCTGTGTAAGTGCAGAATCCCTGCATCATGGCGCCGCCAACGTTTGGTCTGGTACTTATTCACGAGACCCCCTGAGTAGCGCTTGTGCTTGTCCACAATACCCTCTCACCAGTTACGGAGACGTCCGTGGTGCGAGGGGTTAGCCTCCTATGTATGAGAATTATAAGTTTTTTCAAGCTTGAATTTTTAAAAGTTTTAGTTTTCTTTGTTCTTCACCCAGTATTGCGCTACCGTTTCTCTGTTTGATTTCCAGTGTCTATAATGGCGCATCCAATTAACACACTTAAGAAGAGGTACCCCCTATGTATTTACAGGTCCAAGAGAAGGGAGGGGGGACAGAAAATATAAGGCAAACCTCTTGTCTGACCTATATTACTTTCTAATATGGCCTCCTAGGGCTCATGTGCTAGACAAATCCCCAATATCAGTGTCAAACACCAAGATTAATTCAAAAATATATTTTATTTGTATATTTATTATATATGAAATTTTCTTTTATTATGTATGTCTTAGTTTGCTGCTATTCTTTGTTCATATCTGTTCATTGTTTACAAATACATATAACAGTTGTACAGATAGATAAACAAATACCACTACATAGATGCAATACTTCTAACTACTTTGCGTATGTTGATTCTACAGCAGTCAGACATTTTATAACACCACATAGACAAAAAATTGCCTTTGCATAGATACAAAGTCTTTCAGTTTCTTTATCTGCAGCTGTTATAAGAACAAGGAGACCTGCAATTCAACCTTAAAATCAATATACATATGAATTTTCACAAATAACCCCACATTCAACCATCAAATCTTCACTCTCACCTATCAAACCATCTCATCCATACTAGCATTCATACACCAGAAAAATCCAATAATGTCAGGGATCCTAAAAATATTGTTAGCGACAAACAAACTATCTTCCGTCTGTGGTGTGATTAAATCCCATCATATTCCACTGGTGTGTTTGTCTCTATAAAGGATTCCCCATATATCTAGTTGTGGTCAACGCACGTTTCGGTGGAAAGATAATTGAACCACCTTCATCAGGACCAAATTGGATCACAAAAATCTCAAAAGTGAACGGGGGTTATCTGTCAAGTAATAACACAAAACAATAGTTTTAAAACTCACTGTATATGGGGACTGTCAAAGCTAATTCAAAATCCAAGAAAAAATTATTTTTATTATTTTTATATACATACTATAACTACAACCCGTTCTATTTTGTCAAACACAAACGACCATATTCGTGCTCCCCAGTTGGGGTCCTATTTGTGTTTTAGAATCCAAAACATGCATCCCACCTGTGAGCATGTCATGATGGATCAAAGAGTAACCTAAGGTGGAAGTGATTAGAAAGAAAGTATCCTTCACCAAGGATCCGTTCTTGATATGTTCTATAGACTTGAGTGAAATATAGTGAAGAATGAGGCGTGCCTTATCATTAAAAACTTTTTGCACCTTGGTCTGGCCAAAACTTTCATCTTTGTTGGACTTAGACTTTATTCTTATTATCTGGCGGGACAGAGCCACAAGGCGTGTAAGGACCCTGTATCTTTTATTCCACCAAGCGCTGTGCTATTTCTTTCTGCAAAAAAATATGGTCAAAGTAAATGTCATATCTGAATCCTGTCATAGAATATCCGTTCCGATGACATCTGTGTGAAACCTCTTACCCTATTTTGAGATACAGGTTATTAATCAGACTACAGCCGCTGTCTGACGTTCTATTGCCGATCTAAGTATGGCAGCATATTTTCATTCAGGCAGCCCTCATTAGTTGATTTGATGTCTGTAACAAGAGAGAGTAAAAGAATTGCATAAAGACCTTAAGAGGTGTGGACAAAACAAATAATGTATAACTCTCTGGTATGTCGTATTTATGACAAGGATCCACACAACCTCAAATCTCATGTGATGCCTATGCGTTCAAACAGTGTAAGTGTAACTGACCTTATCTATGGGCATAAAGTTCTAATTCATACCAGTAGAACCATGATGTCAATACATCCGTGCTCTCTCTGCCCTAAAATATCGGCAAGATACCAGTGCCTGATTGGTAATATGACATGGCAATTCTATGAAAAAGGTAAAGTTCGCAGTGTTGTCCCACTTGCGCTAATTCTCCCTAGTTGTATCAACAGGTTTCCCGAATCCGATGGAAATTTTTAAATATGACCTGTATTGTTTCAATATATTAAAAACAGAATCCCTCATAGATAAAGAAGAAATATTATATATAAATATATATAGCCGCTGCGTTCGCTTTGCCATAGGAGAAAATTCTCCGGTCTTACCGTATCGCTAAGCAAATGTTGACCTGATGTATTCTCGCGGCACGTCTTGTCGGCTTTTTCCCATAAGTCCTGTATGGTTTAGAGACGCTTCCTTATTTATGGCGCCTGCGCGCAGTGCTGGCTCCCTCGCTCGCGAGAACAAAATGACGTCAAATCACGTAGTGAGACGTACAATCCCAGCTAAGATAGAGGGGCATCATATATGGGCGCCATATTGTAATGGTTATGATGTATTTGAACAGTTATGCACGATCCGTACTCATGCGTATGCTGTAACACATATTGCTATGGACCCACAGAATTGAATAAAGACAGCGTAGCTGAGTGCAGTCAAGTTAAAATCATAGTAGGACTTGTATTGACGCTGGAATGTTATTACTAAATTTCTGCCGATATTACGGAACATGTTTACGTATGGTCTGAGTCCAAACGCAGGATATCTATGTCTGTGTCTCTGCGACCACAAAATAGCAATAGTACAAATCTGCATCTGATTATACGTAGTATTTGTATTCATATAGTTTGATAAATTCTATTTTCTCCATGCCTTATCTTCATAGTTGAGGGATATGGTCAAAACCTGCGTCCTGTTTACCTATATGTCTATGGCATTACTCTGGTAGACAGGCTCCCATATTTAAAATGTAAATATTGATATTAGTCAATGTCGGAGTACCATTCCCCTGTATATGTTCTATTATATAAAGATGTATATGGTCAGATTTGCGGTGCTATAAATTCTTCTTTATTCCTTGACAACAGTTGATGCTAAAAGAGAAACCTAAAGACTAAAGAAGTAGGAGGTCTTCAGGTCACTATCCATAAGATTTCCTCATTAACATTGCTGCGCCTAACCGCGCCGCGGTTACTGCTCATTTGACTCAACATGGAGTCCCGGCTGCTGGAGCAGATTTTATATTTGTAGTAGAGGCGGACGCAGCCTTCCGCTTTGAAGTTTTTTATTCTTTGGTTAAGTTTCCGGCTGTTGACGGGAACAAATCACCTTTTTCATGAATATGAACGCGGTGAGGTTCCACAGGTATCCGTCCGTATCGTTTACTTGAAGTTCCTTTGTCGGCGTAGGAGCACACCATATGGTTTAATGGCGCCCTTCCCCACCCTGTCTCTCTGGTCTGTCTCTGCCCATTATCTGTCGACGGAGCAACATGGCCCGTTTTGGCGGGTTTTACTCCTCATCCAAATTATCTTGGAGTTATTATTGTAGAGCTGCGTGCGTTACACACATCTTTAATTCATATACACAGAAGTGTCATACAATATATGTCTCGTAATATACCAGCGGCTCCGGCTGGTGCCGCTCTGCCACCAGGGCATGGTGGTGGCATGCTTATAAGTCCTATTATGATTAACTCAGTGATGGGGAACGTTCCCAGAATAGGGATGATTTTCCCTTCTGGTTGGCCGAGAAGTTTGAGCAACTCGAAGCTGTTTTTCCACATACGACTCCTGTGGATAAACACAGGATACTGACCATGAGCTTACCTAAAGTCTTATTCCCAATCTGGCTGATTGCACCACTTGGGGGAAGGTGTTTGCAGCGGTTTATTCGCTGTCTTTTGGCACTCCCTCAACGACCGTGCTTCCGACGCTTCTTAAGAAGGTAGGTTCAGGATGAACATGGGGCGGAGGCTGCCCTAGAGTTGGGGATGAGATTAGTGGGTGCGTTCCCTATTGTCTCCGACATTATTCTTGCTAACGTCAAGGGAGAAACAGTTAGTTTGCAGGTGAGTCAGCGCCTAGAGGTGGTAGCTGACGTGGATAAACAACGTGAACTACCGAAGATTATTGCTAAAGTGTATAAATCTTTAGGATGCAATAATCTGGGAATTAAACCTTTTACTCAAACTCAGAATAAGCCGCCTCCTGAAAAGGAGGGGCGTCCAGTCTTTCCTAAAAAGGCTTTGAACAGAAATCAGCGGCAGAAACAGCAGAAGCAAGGTTCGCGTGCAGGTTCACCAACCCCGGATGCTTCTAAACGTAGATATGATTTGAGGGATCGCGCTAAAATTAAGACACCAGAGAGGTTCCAAGTTCATGATCCGCGCTCTCCTCGTTCCTTTCAGGAATCATCGGATCCACAGTTCGGTGGTGGAGAGCGTCAGGATCGCAGACAACGCGAGACCACTCAGCAACGATGTGATCCGCCACGCCAGTTTGACGCGAAAGCCAAACCGGAAGGACTACCTCCTTTTTGACCCCCGTTACAGAAGAAGAAAGTTGCCGCTTTGACAGCGAAGTATGCCTCAGACAGTGAGAACCCTGCTCCTCGATTGGACATGGGCAGTGACACTCCTCGACAGCGCTGCGGAAGTTACCATAGTGCAGGAGGTCCTTGTCTGGAGGCAAGAGCAACTGATACTTTCATTACAGTGGAAACAGCTGATACACGAGTTGCACCCCCTGATAGGCTTTATGAGATAGTCCTCCAAATTGAAGGTGATATTAAAAGGACAATTAAGGGAGTCTTTTGGGACAACCTTACGTCCTCTTATGATTTTGTTGGCGGAGACAGATTGGCCTCCTCCATTTGTTTTGTCTTCTTCCCTAGGGGAAGAAGTAATACTCCCAAGTTTTCCAGTTACGTCTCTGAAGAGGCTAAACAAGCTTACGCTTCAGAATGGGCTTTGGCCCTAGCGCCGGCTGTGTATTGTAATCAGGTGGGCTTCGATAAAGATTCACCAGCACATGAAATTCCTTTACGATCTATGCCAAAGCCACAGGCACAATATCCGATCAAGCTTGAAGCAAAATCATCCGTAAATGAAATTTTGAACCAGTTGGAATACTAGGGTGTCATTGAACCCTGTGTTTCATCCATGAATAATCGTCTTCTTCCGATATCGCAACAGAACGGTTCATATCGTTTTGTTTTGGATTACAGACATTTAAACAGTCACGTTCATACATTTGCAGTACAAAACACACACAGCTCTGTGTTAGTGAATAATATAGTTTGCAAAAAATACAAAAAAAACCACTGGATATTTCCAATGGATTTTATAGTCACAATTTGGCTCCTGGTAGCCGTGACTTGACCGCATTTACTGCGGTTGGTAATCAGAAGCGATTTACGCGCTTGCCAATGGGCTATAAGAACAGTCCTGGGGCTTTTACTTTATCTGATGAGGCAGCCAAATCTGCAGTGGCCACGTTGTGTCTTTTACACGACATTGACCCTGATGCTTTCTCATACGTCGATGACATTTATCTAACAGATATGAGTTAATACCGCATCTTTTACGTGTGGATTGCATCATACTGTCTTTTGCAGACTTGGGGTACAAATTCAACTTTGCTAAATCACACATCGCCTGTCTGGCGGTACTTTTCTTGGGCTATGAGCTCAATAACAAAGGTAGGGGTTTAGCACCCCACTTTCTGGAGAAATGTGCACAATTGCAACCTCCGTCCACATTGAACAAACTGCAATCCTTGCTGGGCTTTTTAAACTTTGGGAGGACCTACATTCCTGATTATGCCCAGCGTATCAAACCACTTTACGCATTGATACAACCCTCTTTTTCGTCTTCCAGCTGGCTTCCGGAACATACCTCGATTCTTCAGTCTTTGCAGTTTGATCTGCTTGCGACCAACTTCTTGTTAACACGTGACAATTCTACGAACTTGGTCATAAGAACTGTGCCAGGGACTGTAGATTTCACATATTTGACATTCAATGAAGGTTACACAGTACCAATTGCTTATAAATCGCATTTGTACACATCAGCAGTAATGCGATTTTCCACGGTTGAGAAAATTTTGACAGCGGGTCAGATGGCGATTCTGAAGGAACACTCTCTGGTGCAGGGAAAACGCATTCTTATGATTTCGCCTGTACCTACTTTAGAAGCAGTGACAAAGGCGAGTGTTCCGAATTCTAAGGCTTTGCATCCGCGTTGGATACAATGGGCGAGTTCTTTGATATCGGCTGATGTCACATTTATCTTTGATCCCTCATTGCAGACACAGGAGTTTTTACAATATGAACATGTTTATCCTCCTCCGTTGCTTCCTTTGGATCAGTACAGATGTATCATCTATACCAACCGATCTGCTCAGTCTGCCGTCGGGTCAAAGCATGCTTATTCAGCGGCTTGCGCTATTGTGGCTGGCTCATTTGTAAATGGTGAATTTAAGTCTTCTATAGTCCATACACAGGTACTCGGGGACTGTACGGCTCAATTGGCGGAGCTGCATGCTATGATTTTAGCTCTAGAATTCGCTGATCCTGATGTGAACACTCTTGTGTGCGATTCCTACTACTGTGTGCAAGCTTTCAATCACAACTTATTCTTTTGGTCTCAGAATGACTATCGAGATTCTAAAGGTAGCGCAATAAAGCATAAAATGCTTTGGGTCCTAGTGGCAGAACTTAAAGAACGTTTGCCACTCACACATGTTATTCATATTCTGGGCCATCAGCGTGTGGCAGCACATCCTGTTGGTAATTCTTTGGCTGATGAGGCAGCCAAATCTGCAGTGGTCACATGTTCAGTAGCAGCAGTTACTAGGTCCATGACTAAGATTGATAATGATATTCTTGCAGCGATTGCTGATACGAAGGGTGGGACAGACTTCCCACAAGGTTTCCCTTCTAAGTATTCTTATCATTTGTCACCTGAGCAAGTCCCATTTGCTACGATATTGTCCGTTGGGGATTGGCTGATTCCCAACGAGGACCGCAGACTTCCTTTGATCATAGCCGCACATGAAGGCATGGCTTCTGCACATGCTGGAGTGTCTGCGACTGTTTCCATTTTACAGCAACGTTATTGGTGGCGTGGTTTATACAAACAAACCCGTAATTATGTACTATCTTGTGACATTTGTCAACAGATTAAACCATCTATGGTTGCATGTCTACCGCATACACAGCTATACATTTCTAATCAACCGTTTGGTTGTATTTATCTTGATCACTGCAGTCCTTTGACATCTGACACTGCCTTTAAACATATTTTAGTTGCAGTGGATTCGTGCACTAGGTTCCTTTGGGTTTGGTCGCAACGCAGTGCTGACGCTCGAAATGTCATTAGAGATTTGCGTGTCTTTGTCGGGACTTTTGCCTGTGGCATCTTTCATTCTGACCAAGGTTCTGCGTTTGCCTCTAAGGCTTACAGGAATGCAATGAGGTTTCTGGGGGTGCTGGTGCAGTGTTCGTCTCCATACAGGCCTGAGGGCAATTCTATAGTGGAGCGAATGAACCCTGACTTAAAGAAATCTTTGACAGCTAGAGTCTTAGGTACTGGCAGGGGTTGGCTGACTCATTTGTATGGGGTTCAACGTGCACTAAATAATCTCCCGAGAAGATCTCTGGGTGGGCGGACCATATACAAAATGCTCTTTGGCATTAAAATGTTTGTGCCAGACTTGATGGTCTAGACGTTGTGGCGGCTGCCGCAACATTTGACGTAGATAACCATTCTACTATGTTGCAGGAACTATAAAAGACCCGTGACAAATTGGCTAAAGATCATTCACCCTCGTCCACTGAAACAGCGTTGCTGATTCCTGTAACTGGCTGGCTTCCTAAAGTTGGTGATGTGGTACGAGAAAAGTTGGAGAACAAAAAAATATTTGGTCCCTCTTATCGTGCACCGGTCCCAGTTCTTGGACTGAAGGGTACTCGTACAGTGATTTTGCCTCTTTTGCCTGGCCGCAAGGAAAACAGATTTATCTCTATTGACAATGTCAAGCTACACCATATGGCCGATACTGAATAGTATGACTCCCAGTATTCCAAGCCAAGCAGTTTCACTGAATCCGATGGCTTCAGCTTCTTCGACTACTCCCCGCGTTATGGAGGGGGAGTTGGAAACTTCTCTTGATTTCGTGCCTGTTGTGCCTTCATCTTCCCCTAATGCAGACATCGAGTATGATTCTCCTCCAGTTGAGGTCTTCATTAATATTCCTAACCTTACCATACATAATCCTTCTAATGCTGCACAGCCTCCATTGTTGCGTTTGGGAGCAAGCGGTTATTACATGGACCCCACGAGTTTCTCTTACGATTCCTCTTCTTCGTCCTTATCTGTGTCATCACCATCGACACGTACCAGTCTTTTCATTGCCTGGTTCAAGAAGACTTACCTGGTCCCACCCTGTACATACATCTGGATGGTGCTCACGCTTATATTCCTTTTCATGTGGATTGGTTTTGTGACAGTGTTCTTCTTGCTTATCAATGGTCATTATTTACCTGAATGCTCTGCTGTGAAATATGTTGATGGTGTTCTGGCTCCCCATACATCGTCCCATATCATGAAAAGAGATCAAGCCCTCATGAACATTTCGGCCTTTCCTGTTGCTGATGGCATCGTTTGGGATAAAGTTGCATTCCATATCCATGGTCTGACGGAGGTTCTGAACATACCATATGTGTTCCGCGTTTCACTAGGAGATGTGGTATCACAGGACATACACTCAGACAACTGGGATGTTCAGGCAGTTCATTCATTGTTTTCTGACTTAAAATATTATGCTGCATTTGATGCTGAGGATTTATATATGAATTCTGCAAACTATGCAGATTTATTCTGTTACCAACATTATGTCCATCATTTCTTGCACAAAGCAAACACTTTAAGACCACTTTTTAATTTTACACAGTGGGAACATTGTCGGACTCCTTTACAGGGGAGTTCTAATACTCTACGGAGTAAGTTCACATACTTTTCCGTTTATAATATGTCCAATCCAGAGTCCTATTTCTATAGGTTAAAATTGCCTATTCCCTCTAAATTCATATTGACTCACACTAAATTGATTTATTCTGATTCCTTTAAAACTGATTTGGCCTTACATGGTTACGAACATTGGAAAAACACCATTGATTTGAAATCCGTTTGGGGTACTAAAGATTGGCAGGTCCAAGGTACTGAAGATCTGCATCGTGCGTGTCTAATTCCGACTCAAATTTTGTTTTTAAATGACACGGTACAGTAGACTACTTGTTTTGGTTTGGCTACAGCCAAAAATTTGAATGTTCCTTCTATTCCTTCGCTGGCTGAGTACGATACTTGGCGTACACACACCAATCATACGACTGATGTATTGCTTGCCCTGTTCAAAAATGGTAGTATAAATATTTCTGATGGCGACCCCTTGTGGTGGTTGTTGTGGCCAACAGGTTCCAATGCATGTCAACTGCATTTTGTTAATGCAACAACAGGTTTCACAGAAAGTAGACCTGATCCACGTTTCCCACATTCTCATTCAGTCACCACGTATTCGGTTGGGAAATTCTGTCAGCAATGGTTGGGACACTCCACACTGTCGCCAGTGAAACAACACCTATCCCTTTTATTGAGTAACATCAATTTGGCTGATTTTATTCTAGGTCCTAAATCACCTAGATCAAAACGATTTATTTATGAAGCATATAATGAATTATGGAAACTGTTGCAGATAGAAGCTGCGGTGCGTCTGCGTCAAATTGACCAGGCGAATTTGGAAAAAGTTCTTGCTATGGTGGATAATAGCATTAATACATTATCTTCCTGTATATACACCTTGGATAATATTGTTTCCTTTGTTATTGATATTGTACAGACTGATGTATCTGTGTTGTATCATGGTCAAAATCAATTACGCTCTGTAATGCAATTTGCATGGACGTTACAAACGTTCAAAATGGGGGAAGTTCCATGGGATTATTTGAATGCTTCTGCACTGTTTTTACCATTTAATTTGACTGATAAACAGAAATTTATGTCCATGAAAGAAGCAACTTACACACAGTTACATACAGAACAATTAGAACAGTTACCTTTTTCTGTAGCTGAGACGGATTCAGCTGTGTGGTTAATACATGGAGTTATTTCACTGCCCTTCTCACTATTTCAGTTTACATCTTGCATGAAACACTTCCTGGTTGGATGCTTTGAGCCCCTTGGAAGTGCTTTTATCCACGAACGATGGTCCTTGCCTTTCACCTACAGATGTCATCGCGCGGATAAGGAGGTTTTCCTAACAGGGGAGGATTGCGATTCCACAGTAGGACATTCCCTAGTTTGCAAACAAGTTAAATTGCACGGCGCCTGTATCGTGTCGGCACCTAATCTGGCTTGTTTTTTGAAAGGTACGCCGTCCCAGCTATTATTCCCGCGCTCATGTTGCTTTCTAATGGCAGTTATCTTATTTTGAATAACCACGTCTGCTGTGGCTTGCGGGCCGGCATCCCGTATATAGTAACGGTTTTGCAACGTGTTACTTGTTGCAGCAATGTCCTTTTTCCACCCCCGCATGGGATTGTAGATAGTTTGCTTTGGCCTTCCATTCCAACTTTGAAAACAGATTTCAATAAACTAAGCAGACTCAAAGCGCTACTGTTTCAACAAGAAGTGGCTCTCACATTAGCGCTATAGACCTTCTAATTCCAGGTGGCGAGAACCGCAAGTGCGATACACTCACTTCTAAACACCAATCTCCCACTCCATTTTGGAGAATTAATAAACCAAATATCTAATGCGTCTGATACTGAAGGCCTTGCTCATTTTTTTAAACTTGTGGGATCCGGCCTCGTTTCCTCTTTTCAGACGATTTTTGGAGTAATAAAGGCCTTTATTCATTCTATTTTTTCCAGCGCCTTCGGAGGGTTTCCATTGATCCTCTTGCTGGCGTGTGGCGTGCGGCGTGCTGGTACTTCTGCTCCTGTTACGCAATGGCTGCCCATCTTGTGGTACTGCACAGACCCGGCCAATTGCGACTGTACCGTGACCGAATGCAACAACTATTTGGATGTTTGCCTTTGGCGACGCTTGGTGTGAGTTATGGACTTACCTTTTGCTTCGCCTACTTCACTTGCGTGCAACCTGTGTTCTATTGCCAACGGTGCCCTTTCTGTTGGGCCTTGGATATATGCCTCTCCAATACATCTGGCGCTGACCTGGATTATGATCTGTTAATGGATCCATTACTGGCCCATGACCAGGCCTGTTCTGGGGACGGCCGTTTGATGCATGCGGCTGCACTTGGAGTATTGGCAGACT
Source organism: Calotriton arnoldi (assembly GCA_963921515.1). NCBI lineage: Eukaryota > Metazoa > Chordata > Amphibia > Caudata > Salamandridae > Calotriton > Calotriton arnoldi. Next base: position 1,155,195 of record CAWUFW010000415.1, read on the forward strand.
GGAATACCTGTGAGGCTGCACAGCGCCTCTTGCAACGGAGTTTCATCGAGTATCACGCAAGTTGCCCGGATATGCTCCTGAAGGCATCTGATTATGAGGAGCACGTGTGTTCCTTCGAACTGCTCAACTGGATAGCATCCCTCTTTGCTATGAACGATAGGGATCACCTTTTGAACAACTTGCATTCCACGGTTCACGTAATCTGATCAATTTTCCGGACTCGCCTTAAAAATATTTTAATCTACAATTTTAACATTTTACGATTTGGCCTTTTTTCCAAGCTTTTGATTCTGCTTACTGTTGCATTCTGTTTTTTCTATATGCTACAAACTGCCCAAGGAGAGGGTGTCACGTGGCCGATGGGGACATTGTCGACATCGCTAAGTTAGCATGAGCCCAGCCATGATGCTGCTTTTGCACACGTTACTACATGGCTTTATTTTTGCAACACTCTGTTTATGCCTTTCACATGAGAACCGTCTGCTTTGTTTGTTCTCTGCCTGTTCCTGGAGTTTAGTCTGAATACTGTGAGCAAGGTCGATAAACAATGCCCCTTGTTATTCTGTTCTGGCCGGTCCCTAGCACCTAGACAAAACATGCTAATGCAGCTGCTGCTGGAAACTCGTACTTATGGGGATGCATGTTTAGGTAACACACACTTGGAGAGAGAGCTTTCCAGGGAGAAGAGAAATGCGGTTCCTATGATGTAGACATACCATCTAGGCACTAAGGTATGGGGTCTGCTGACAAAGCCCAGAGATCTTCTATTATATAATAATACTTCTTCTTACCAATGGGAGGGTGGTTAGGCTTTATAGTCCGTTATCCACTGTCTTTATATGATGACATCTCCCTTTATGATCGATGGCTTTGCTGCAATGCTAACTGTATTAGTTTTATGCATTTTTCTGCTGGTTGTGGCTCGTATACTGTGTTTTAGAGCACGATAGTTAAAATAAGCATTTTAAACTATATTTGTGTTTCAGTCAGTTCTTGTTGTGGACAGGTACGAGAGAGTGAGCGAAAAAGTGTCTTGTTACTGCGATTCCTGAGAGATCCGGGAGTGTTGTGTACTGGGGTGTCTAATCATTTGCTTCTTCATGAGTGTGTAGGAGAGCGAGTGAGACACTATAGCTAGTCGGTCCTGAGTTCGTGGGCACTAAGGTGGTGGGAAGGCTTAGCCCCTATGCACCGAGGTCCCATATTCCTGCGCATAGTTCTGTGTATGTGCAGAATCCCTGCAACAGCAAGTAGTCTTTGGTTTACAGAAAAAATCAGCCTGCTGCTCCAGTAGACTAGAAGATAGTGGAGGCAGATGTTTGGAACCGCATAGTTGAGCCACTGAGGAACGCAGGAAGAAGAGGGGGATTTAGGGCTGGTCCCTTTGTATATCTCCCAGCCCCACACTCCCTTTTTCACATCTCATAATTGACTCTCTTTTCTCCCTGCCCCTGCCCTCCTCGCCTTGGTGGCACTCTGTTGGTGTAACGTGTGGTAGGGATGGCACCAGCTTAAGAGGCAGTGATGTCCCAGGGCACCAGTCTTGTGCCTCCGTTTAGGCCACTGGGTGGGTTCTCTCTCAAAATAGCTACCAGTGTCAACTAGCCCGGGTGGCCCCTCTGAAATCTGAGGCAGTTTAGCCTCTTTACCCAAGAGCCCAGGATATTATGAGCTCTGAATGCAAAAAATCTTGCTTAACTTTGGAAGAATGTTGCCTTTGTTATTTAGGGTCATACATTGGCCAAGGTGTGTCATTATTATGCTAGATGCTGCAAAGCTCTGGTCTAGCTGTCATATGACGGGCACATACGCCCAACCTGAGTGCCACCTCGCCTCCTTCAAAGCGATGGCTGGCCACCTCTCTTCGCACCTACCCTGCAAAAAGTCAGCCAAGAGTTCCAGGCACCCATTTCTTCAGATGGTGTTCTTAAATGTCTCTGTGGATTCTTGTGTTGAAATTACTTTATTAAAGTTTATAATATTAGTAGACAATCATAATGTAGTAAGAGAAAAACAATCATTACCTATGAAGAGAGAAACAAGAAATATAGCCATCCTTTAAATATCTTATTAGCAAGATTTGATATAGATTAAGAAATCAAATAAAAGTCGGTTTCATATCCAATATAAGATGCAAAGTGACAATAAAAAAATAGGCAAACTTAAAGAATAAGTTGGTGATTCAATAATCAAGAATTATACATATAACCATCAAGCGGTTACTAAAACAATTGGAATGACAATGACATTTTTGCCCTTCCAATTAGGAGAAATTTACATAATCGTAGAAAATATTAACAATATTAACAGTTTCTTATGAGACATAATTAATGTACATGTGAAGGCAAATTTTTACATGTAATCAATTGATGTGACAAGGTACCAGAAAAAGAAATGATTTTAAATAAATATTACAAATGTCAAACCAAAATGTTTAAAGCAGAAATTCAAATAATAAATGTTTGAGGAAGTCATCAGCCAGTTTACAATGCCAACATTTCACATTTTGCAAACCAAACATTTGGCTTTAAATATTCATAAGGGTTCCATAAACAAATATATAAAACAAATACATTTATTTGATATGAAGTGACTGGAAGCCAACCTGAAGTATTAGAAATCCATATTTGATTCCAATGTTGCAAAGGTAAAGATAAAGAAAGTGCATTGTTGTACAAATTACTAAAAGAGGGTAAATTTGAAGACCTTGAATTATGAAGCTCTTTGTAGTTTTTAAATACCGCAAGCCTGACATATTAAATATACTTAGACATAATTCTAGTTCTGACGTTTGGAGCTAGGCAAGGCGTTTGGAAAAGTACTTTAAATTAAATTACACAAAAGTCATATTTGTGATATTCCAAAGGTTGTAACCAAAACTTGTGTTGCAATTCTGAAGACAAAACATACCACTCTGACAAATATCATATAATGTGAAAAATCCAGCTTCAGTACAAGTTTTCCAAAATGTAATATTGTTAACCAAAACCTTTAGCATTATAATCTATTAATTGTAAGATAACATAAGAGATGTTGAGATAATTATATCCGCAGGGGTGTGGAATTGTTTAAAAAATGTACTTGTCCAGTGGACAAAATTGTGCAGAAAACTACTTGTCCTGCAAAGAAATCTACTTGTCTTACCTATTCCCTAAATCAATTAAACTGACCGCCAAAAGTGTAAGTTTGGTCTTAGAGAGTGCATTTTAGACATCCTAGTGCTTGAAGCAGTGAAGCTGCCTCTTGGGAGAACAATGTAAACAAAGAGAAAGCATACAGGAATCAGAAATTACACTTTACCCGGTGCACAAATCAGCTAGAACCAAACCGGTATCTACAAAATATCTTAGAGGAGGCAGAGGTGGATATGAATATGATCTGTGACAATGTCTATATATGAGTGCCCTGCACAGTGAACCATGACTTAACTAGCTCTCCTGGGAAGGGCAGAAGACAACTTCCTTTTTAGGGGATGGTTCTGCAGATTTCAGCCCACATAGATCAAAGAATCATCTATCGAAATGTGTGAGCTTTTCACTTGTACAAATTGGACACTATGACATTATGTTATGAAACTCCTGCAGCCAATTTGGGGCTGGGGTACATTTAGGCCTGTGCTGTAGAAATTATCTCAACATTCCCAAAGTGAACACAGACAGTTCTAGAAGTATTATTGAGGTGTGCATGAGAGTTAATTGCGATACTGGTTGGCTGGCCAGTAATATCTTCAACAAGCCCAAGACCCAATTTATGTTAAAGAGTATTATTAGAGTATCAGGCACTCTTGAAAGAGATCGCAGACTGACGATCCAAGAGGTCTTAAGTAGAGGCCGGGGCTAACTGCCCTGCACCTGCTAGTTATATGAAGCTGGCACAAAGAAAGTTCATGTTCTGAATTGCTTATCTAAAATAACTTATGTAAGTGGATGATACTGAGACCAAGCAAGTACCATTGCTTCTCTTATGGATATTGTTAGTCTCAGCACCCTAAGGTACAAGCTGCAGAAATGTGTGCCAGTGAAAGTAAGCTGGTATGTGTATACTGTGACAGTGATTGACTGCAGTGATTGAAACCTTAATGTTCCCTTTGGATGGTGGCATGCCTCTGCAGCAGACTTAGGACAGAAATGTAACCATGAGAAAAGCTGTGGTGTTAGGCTTTATGGACAAATCAGAGCTGCTTTCAGTAGGCCAGGAACAGAAGTGGTTAGCACTTGCTGAAACAGTAATTTTCCAGTCAGGACAGTCTGTCTTCAAATAATGATTGTATGACAGAGTATTGTTGACAAACATATTGTGTTCTAAAGATATTTCACAAAAATATTGCTCTATTGGGTTCACAATATGCAGATCACTCTCTGTGGGGGCAGAGAGTGGAAGGTTGCTTACTTTTTGCTTCCATGTGGCAAAGTCTTGGAATTTCCATTTCAGAGAAATTCCGGTTACATTTGTCTATTGATGGATGCCAGTGGGTTCTGGCTTGATCTACTAGTAAAGATCATGTATGCAGTGTTATCGGGTCCCAAACGTGTTGTTAATCTGGAAAGGTCCGCTTTCAAGATCTGGAACCCCAAAGACTTGCATTTTTAAATAAATTACACTGTGGTATAAGCAGACACCCAGGAAGAAACATGAATAAGGTGACTGGCAGGACAAATCTAGCAACAAAACTCAGGGGCCTGATGACAAAAGCCAGAAGAATTGTATTGTACTGTAATTGCATTTATATAGCGCTTACTACCCCTGACGAGGCGTTGAAGTGCTTTTTCGGCGAGTAGCACGCTAAATTAACTTGTTTGTTTTCAAAACTTTCCCCATCTTTTCAAATGGAGGCTTGAGAGTACTCTAGCAAATTGTGGGGGCATTTTGAAAGGGACTTGGGTGCAGACACAGAGGATTTTGACCAGAAACAACAACTTATGAATAGTTTTTACTTTGTGCTATCCAGATGTGCTCAACCATCATTTTGTCCCAGAAAGCCATCTCTCAAGTTTGCAGCTAGACAGAAAGGAAGGAGAGGTTATGGAATAGGGTAAAAAAATCAATGGCAACTTAAAGAAAGAGTGACATAGGTGGGTGTTAAAAAAAAACATAAAAAGTCAGAGAGAGATGGGAAGAGTGGAGATTTAAGAACATTTGCAAAAGAAGAAAGAGGAATGGAAAAAAGGATGAAAATAATGAACTTACAGTAGACGTGACAGTCACCTTGGTCATGAGGTTAATATGGAGGTGGTAGCACCAGTATTCAGCCTCCAATAATGGATAATATCCCCAGTATTTGATTAATACTTCACAAATCTGTAGGTGTCTCCCTCAGGACAGCAGCCAGAGAACAAGTCAATAGAGACTACAGAGGCAAGTGTTGCACCTGTACACTATACACAAGAAGTTTAAGAGGAAGCACATGTCAGTGTCCTCCAGGTGTAACATGTTCTAGGCATTCCCTGACACCAGAACATGGGAAACCCCTGCCATCACATGTATGACAGAGGTGACAACACTTACAAACATTCACATCAACATTACTTGGGCTCTAGAGATGGAAAAGGTATTACAATGGGAGTCAGTGATGACCAAGAGGTTACATGGAGAGCCAGTGATGTATATGGGGTGTGCAGGGTGAGTTACAGAGGGAAGCAGTGATGTCCTGAGGGAGGTGTTACACAGGGTGGCAGTGATGTAACTGGGTGAGCAGGAGGAGTTGCAGAGGAAGGCAGTGATGCCCTTAGGCAGGGGTTACAGTGGGAACCACTGATGGCCCATTAGTTAACAGCTAAAAACGGGAGAGGTGTTAAAGAAGGAACCACTTATGGCTTCAGGGGATGGAATACAACAAAAGTATGGTTATGCTGATTTTTAAAGAAGAGAGATGGTTCGGGGTTTAACAGAAAAGGGAGATGAGAAACACAGCGAACTAGATGGATGGTAGAGGGCAGAAAGGGAAAGGAAGGCAGTAGGGCACGGGGTGTTACATAGCAAGTAGAGGAGGTTCTATAGTTGGTACTTTTGTCATTTATGCTGGCTGACACATAGCATAAGTACACATTCAATTGCTTCTACTGGCTCTCCTGAGAGGTTTGCAAAGTTAGCTGTTTCTGCTTTAAGCAGCTTCTAACTGGAACTTTTCCATGTAGTGTATTTACTTGCTTTGCATGTGATTACTTTCCAGCAGAAAAAAACGTAATTATTGACTGCCTGGGATTAAGAGCCTTGGATCTGTGGTGGCATTTCATGTTCAGCTCCATTGCAAGATGTAGCTGAGAAAGAGAATCTGGGGCACTAGAGGCAGATTTCTTTGGACACACTTATCTTCTCAACCGAGTTTACTTTCCTATCTATTTTTAAGAAGCGCTTTTCTGTGCACTGCATAAACACACTGTCCTACCATACATGCTGCTTTAACTATTTACCCCTCCCGGTACATTTGAAGTACATTTCTGCCTCATGTAGGCACACAATGCACCAGGCTCTTATTGAAATGTGGCTTAATTCTCGGCTGCCATACGAGGGTTCGGAGCCTCTAACCTCTAACCTCTAATCACAACCACTTAACCACATTGTGTGATCCTGGGCAAGTGTTAAGTTTTCATGGTCCTCCTGTCCTAATATTTCAGGATTGGTTGTGCTTAGCTATAGGTTAACCCCTTGTACTAAGCGCTACCTAAAACAACTATATGTTTCTAAACATCATAGGAGCAAGTGGTTTGACCAGAACTTTAATACTGTTTGCAGGGGCAGCTAGATCAAAAAGAGCTTTCAGAAACTTGCTTGCCATAAATTAGATAAAATATGTGTTATTGGTATGCCTGTGGGAATGCCTGTCTTCAGTGAGACTAGAGCTTCAGTCCCTGTGGTCACCTATCCCCCAGCAGACCTTGTAAATGGATGCCTTTCGTCCTGGCTATAGAAGAGATCACCCTTAGTCTAGCGCCCCAGTGCTTCCCTAAAGTCATGCTTACTGCTGCACAGAAAAGCATGTAAAGTCCCTGACAATTTTAAGTGCAAGATTTTGGTAACATTTAATTGAAATTAAGGCTCAGGGCTTTTAGTTTGTGGTAAAAACATTACTTGCAAACCTGCCTAGACAGGCATTTTTCACCTTCTAATTTCTTCTTTCGGCCTCTTATTCCCGGATGTTGAAGGGACAAGTGGAGGACACCTAGTTTTCTAGGTAGAAGGCATTGGCAAGAGGCAGGACCAGATAAGCCACGAGGAGAGAAAAAGCATAGTGCAGGCACCGGGTAAGACGTGAGAGGCTCATGGAAAGGGAAGTAACGGCCGGTGGGCCAGGAGGCTGCATGAGAGCCGTAGGGAAAGTAAGGAGCTTTAATGTAGACCCTGGTTGAAACATGATATGTCCAGGGTGGGGAGCAGGGGCTGCAGATGAGGCCAGTGGGGAGCAAAATGTGCGAAGGGAGTGGCCCGTGAATTACTTCACTGCAGGCCTCAAATGCGAGTGAGTGGGGAGCGTCCTGCGGGCTGTATCTGAGAGGCCCAAGGGCAGCACATCCGAAGGGTGAACAGAGAGCCCAGGAGAGAGCACAGTCCGCCAGGCTCTTACCCGCCGATGCTATGGCTGTTCTCGGACTGCAGATGCTGCGTCATGTTTCCCTCTTGCTCTAAGGAATAAAAGGGCAAGAAGAGGAGCCCCGAAGCCACAGGAAAGATTCGTGGAGAAAGACAAAAACCTCTTAGCTGACAGCGCTGTGCAATTTCTGTATGGAACCTGCCAATTTAAACTTAATCATGCTCATATTCACTGGAGACGATTTGGCCTAACAGCCAGAGCGGCCGACTTTGGAGCTGGGTAACTAGGTTCGGTTCTCAGCATCTGTTCTACATCCTGTGAGTCCGGACAAATCTTTTAACCTTCCCGTGCCTACAGCAATAAAATATGAATGCGTCCTTGTGTAATGTGACTGGCTCTTCTATAAAGCACTTTGTTTCCGTCAGGTGTCAAAATTTACTATAGTGCATGGTCTACTTGTCCTTAGGACAACACAGACATTAAAACTTCTTGCCCTTGCAAGAAATCTAGATGTCTAGGGCGTCGGGCGATACGAATTCCCCTTCCCTCTGGTTTAGGTGACACTGTTACTAATGGTTCTGTGAAGGATCCAGACAGTAATATGCCTGTGTTACTAAATGCTGTAAATAGCGCAATGCCCTCCCAATGTTTGGGCTGTTTCATTAAGGAGAGGAGACTATCAAGGCTCACAAGCAGATAAAGAGCCACTTGGAAACAATTGCTGCAGCGTTCTTTTAAGAGTAAAACTTGTCCATTGTTAAATAAGTACACAAAATGTCTTCAGCCAAGCCCTCAATGAAAATGTAAGAGGACCTGTTAAATTCATTATGGTGGAAAAGCAAAGCACCCTAATTACTGACAGCCCTCTCACACCCCTCACAAAGAACGACTTACACACTTCTGGAATCATTATTTACATCTTACATACTAGCAGCTTAGCGCTACTGACAGCACTCACACACACATAACAGTAGCAGTCACACTCCACCAGAAACACTCTTACATCCTTCATTGACTAGTAGAAACATACTACCAGCAGCACTCAAAGTCCTCACGGAGTAGCAATCTGACAAGACTGACAGGACTCAACCCCTCCCCCCACCCCTTCAGTCTAGCGGGCTCACACTACTGGCAGTACTGTGATGACTAGAAGTCACATATGATTGACAACACTCTCACATCTCTTAGAGAGTTGCAGTCCCACACCATAGATAGTTCTCATTCTCTTCCAAGGCTAGAAATCACACACTACCAGTAGCAATTTCACACCCCTTGAGGCCAGCAGTCAAACACTACATGAAGCACTCTCATACTCCTCACAAACTAGCAGCAAAGCCAATAGGTTTAGGATAATTGAAAGTGCCTCTTCATTGACTGACTGGTGAGTTTGATGATGAATTGATTCATGAGTGTATGGATGATGAGTGGTTGAGTACATCTGAATGAATGAGTGAGTGCAAGAATGGAAGTATCCATGAATGTTGTGTTATAAGTCAGAACTATTGGATTTGCCAATTCTCGTTTATGTATAAAGTATCTTCTACTCTATTCATCCCTTCACTTCTTTACCTTTCTTGACTTCAGGCAGCATCTTCAAGTATGTTATTCGCATAACTCATGTATAATATTCAAGACTCAGGATAATGCCATGGAGGGGGTGTGCTAATGGGCCAAATTTGAAGAAAACTTTACTTGTTTCCAATTTCTTGGCCTTGTCCAGGCTGAATTTCGCTCAGCATCTTGTACTTTCTAATGGTTCAAGTAGTGATTTTTTTTTTTCTCATAACGAAATTTTGGCAGTAAAAGAGAAAATCAAAGAAAAACCAACAGCAACCTGCCCAGATATCATCATGTATAGTATACAGTCCCCGCTTGGGGGCACAACAGTATTCCTCGACCCTCCTTCAACCATTGAATTAACCAAAGTGGCTCCACCAACATCTCCATATCGCTGTGCGTTTCTTAGGGCATCCCCTAGGCAGGCATATTGACTCCTCCATCTTGGTGTACCAGTCAATTGCAGTGAGCCATGCAGCAATGCTCAGAGGCTGTTGAGAGCTCCAGTGGTGTGCAGTGTCTCTTTTTGCCACTAATGCAGCAATACACAAAGCCTTTGGGTGTCAAGTAAGTAAAATGCAAGTAACTGAGCTGGATAAACCTCAGTTGAAAGGGGATAGCGAGTGTACCGAGAGCCATGCATGCATCTATCCAATCTGCTTCATGTAGCAATCTCACCCAGGCCTCCCATTGGCTCCTTAGGGTCTCGAATCTATCTGAGGAATTAAGTATCAGTGACTTATAAATATGGGAGATCCCCCCCATTTTCCCAGTGCACCCAGTAGGACTTTGGCCTCCAAGAGGTTCAATTTGGGGCTCCGCCAGGTACGGTTGATGGCAACAAAAGTGCGTGTCTCAGCTATAAGTATTTGTGGAACTGTGTGGTGGAGAGCACGGATACTGATTGTATGTCCTGAAAGGATCTCATGGAAGTACCCAACCAGACATATCTCACATATGTGATGGCTATCCTGTCCCATTTAGCGAATCCCTCTAGCCTAGGCGCTTGTGAGAGCCAGTTACTTCTCCATAATGGAGTTTGTTGTGTCAGTTTCTTCTCCCACGCCAGATGAGACCGAGAGGAGCGGGCCTCCATAGAGGACATGAAGGACATTATCTAGGCCTAGCATGGATAATTCTAATCTGTAGGTGGGGTCAGCCCAGCCCCTGTTCAGCCAATCATTGATTACCAACAGTTGCGATGCCCAGTAGTAAAGTGGTATGTCAGCCATGCCCAGGCAACCATCGTAGGGCGATTGGCAACATTTATCTTGGTTCAATGCTAGGTGGGTGTCCAGCCCACAGAAAGGAACGGACTAGGGCTCTGACGTTATGAAACCACAGAGCGGGGATCACCACTGGGAAATTTTGCAGGGCATAAAGTAAACGTGGTAAGACCATCCTTTTGAACAACGCTACCCTGCCTGGGATCTGAAGCAGGAGCTGCGCCCATTCCTGAAAATCCTGTTTCATCCAGGTCAAGAGAGGGGAAAGGTTAAAGACACAGGCTAGAGCAGGCTCCTCAGAAATGTTTATGCTCAGATAAAGGAAACTAAGGTGATAGATCGGAATGGGGGACTGCCAGGTGATCGCATCCATGTCCTCTTTGAGCAGGACCAGTAGGGGTTTGGCCCAAGTGGCCCACAAGCCCGATGCCTCTTTGTAGAGAGATAGGATGTACAACACATGTGGGACTTGACTCTCTGAGGTTTGTTAAGTAAAGAAGGACATTGTCCGAATAAAGAGAAATTCTGTCTTCCCCTCGTTCCTCCACAGTCGGCCATGGAGCTGTGCATCATATGTAAGTTGTCGGGCCAGGGACTCAATTGCCAAGGCAAACAGGAGGAGCAACAAGGGGAATCCATGTCTAGTTCACTGTCGAATTGGGAAGGAGTCTGATCGTGCCCTGTTGATCCGTACTTGTGCAGAGGGAGAGGAGTCTAGGAGCACCACGTAGCAACGAAAGTGTGGCCCGATGCCCTTGTGTTGTAACACCTCATCAAGAAAGGACCAATCGAGTCAAGCACTTTGTTGAAGTTGACCAGGAAAAGGGCACATGAGTCTTTGACTTCGGGGGAGACACGCCAGCGCTAGGTGTAATTACCTAATCCAGTGCCATGTACTTTGACCTGGCATAAAACAACATTGGTTGGGGTGGACCAGGTCTGGCAGCGCTCAAAGTTGCCTATGGGCCAGGACTTTGGGGAAGATTTTGAGCTCAGCATTGATCAATGAGATGGGTCTATGTGAGACACGCCGTTCTGGAGGGCGCACCTGTTTATGGATGACCACAATGGTAGCTAGATCCAAGCCCGTACGGAATGCTCCTGTCGCCACAGTCTCTAAATAGAGGTCAAGCAGTCGCAATGTGAGGATCTCGTGGAAATTACGGTAGTATTTCACCAGGTATCCATCGGGGGCCCAGTGTTTTGCCCTCGTTCAGGTCAGACATGGCGTCCTCAACTTCCTCAAGTGTGAGGGAGGTGTCCAGGTCCATTCTCAGAGAGGGTGAGATCTGAGGTAGGGGGATGTTCCTGAGGATCAAGCTATTGTTTACACTGGGAGCCCACAGCCTGAGCGGCATAAATGGTTTGGTAATAGTCCGCAAATGTTTTTGCAATAGTCACGGATGTGCGATGCCTCTTACCAGTTTTGTATACAATCTCGGGGACGACCCTGGAAGTCATTTCCCTAGTGGCCATCCACTAATGCAGTTTACTGGACTTATCCCCAAATTCCTAGACACGTCAAAGAGAGGCACACCAGCCCGGGCGGGCCTACTCCAGGTCTAGTTTATGTAGAGAGGTTCTATTGAGCTCGAGTTATCTAAGGAGTCCAGGGGTGCCGTAGGCCAATGTTTTCAAAGCTTCAGAGTTTTAGAGTCCAGGGCTACCATTTGGGCCTGTTTGTCCCTTTCCTTGTAACAGAGAAAGGATTTAGTTATACCTTGTATTTTTGTGGCTTTACCAGTGGCCCAGAGTGTGTCTGTGGAGGAGAAAGACCTTTGGTTGGTGTCAAAATATGTTTGAATCTCCGTCTCCAGTAAATCTAAGAAGGTTGGGCCCATTAGGCACCACATTGGTCGATGGGTCATCTCAATGTCGAGAGACTGGGGAGTGGTCGGAGATGCCACGTGGAAGAATCTGCACTGCTGTTGTATACATGACGTCAGTGGCGGGGACCAGGAAGAGATCAATGTAGGACAGGGATTTATGGGCAGACGATGTATGCGTATATTCTCTACCTTGCGGATGCCACAATCTCCACACATCACAAAGCCCCAAGGAAGCCATCCAGGACCCTAGCTCTTTTGCGGTACCCGATTGATGTAATTTGTGGGCTGCGGTGGAGTACCACTCTGGGTCTGGGACACTGGTTGGAAGGCCTCCCTGGATACGTTGAGTGGTATATACACACTGAGGAAATTATAGTGTGAGCCCTCGAGGACTCCCTCCATCCCGACGTATTTCCCCAGTGGATCAGAATGCATCTTAGTAACCTTCAGAGGCAAGGTTCTGGAAAGGAGTATTGCCACCCCTCTTGAGCCTCTGACAAAGCCTGAGTAGAATACCCTACCATATCCATAACGGCTTAGGAAGGGGCATTTCATCCCTAATAAATATTTCTCTTGTAGCATAAATATGGCTGGAAGTTTCCTTATTGCATAGTGGAAGACAGTAGTTCTTTTAATGTGGTTGAGGAGGCCATTGACATTCCATGAGAGTGTCGTGAATTCAGCCATTGGATTGTGAGGGTTCTAAAGTGGTAGCGGTAAGGTGGGTGGCACCATTGTATTTCTTGGGATGCCCCCCAAGGGAGCCTGTTGGCGCTTGAGTAATTGAGTGGTGTGGTCGTGAGGGAGGAAGAGTGTGATGTCAGTCCGGGCAGAGGACAAGACAAGAAATACAGTAGAGCAAACCAAACTCCAATCCCCCAAGCTCCCACCACCCCATATGTCCATCCACGAAGCATCTGTCACCCTTAAACAACCTTGCAAACCAAATAGTAACCTAAACTGCATGAGTCATTAGTGATAGACCTCCAAATATCAGGAGATTCTGATGCCTCAAAATTGCATCGGGGGGCCATGGCTGGGCACCTCCAACATCTTGAGGTCCTTCGCCCCCTTTGAGTGATTTATGTCACCCCCGAGGGATGGGTGTTAACTCTCCCATCTTGCTGGTCTTGCATCAAAATAGACTCTCCCAGGCCAGTGATTCGGGATCTGCTGGGACATCACAGGCTGGGGATTCGACAAGTTGATCTCATGAACAGGCTCCTCTGTTTCAGAAGAGCCGGAAGATCGTCTAGGTAGACCCTGTCCCCTTCGGGATCTTGTCTTGCGACTCAAGCATGGGTGTGGTGGGGGGGCGGGGGGTTCAGCTTGAGGCTACCAGGATGCTCCAGTGTCCTATGTTCCGGGTTTGGGACCTGGCGGAGAGCTTTCTTTTCAGCAGGTGCTGTTCGGCTTGAGGTGGCGCAAAGCCTAGCTCTAGATGTCGAGGAATGGTGAGCTCGAGCGGAGTAGTTCTGGGGCCAGTGTGCAAGTGATATGCAGGGCATACACTTCTATAGGAAGTCCTTGCCGAGCCTTCCAACTTGCTCTTGGGAGGATGTGTGGGCGAAGGAAGGGGCAGCGCGAGCAGTCGGGTCTCTCGCTCACTCATCGGGTTGTCTCCAAAGCGAATATTCCCACCCCAGTCAGGGCAGGGGAAGCCCTGTGGAAAGCTAGTTCCCAGGTCCACACTGCAACTGTTGTCCCACAGCGTGTCCCCAGTATCCATTTGCCAGGGACATGCGCAGGTAGCTGAGGCGGGAGTTGCCGCACCACTCACCAGGCTACTGCCAGTTGTCTTCGCTCGAGTCTGTTACCCAGGTCCCAAGCCCCGTTGTCTCTTAACACCACTAGGGGCCTAATCCCCTCCACCTGCAGTGGAGCACCCCACTCAGCTCGGATAGCCTCCTCAAGTTCCCCCAGGGGGGCGTAATACCCCCTGGCTCAGTCTCAGTTCTTGCTAAACACCTGCCTTTTCCCCTTCCTCTCCCCGTACTCTGCAGAGACACAGACATGGAGGCGCAGAGCACCAAAAGATGCAAAGAGACAAACTCAGGCACAGCAAATGCTCCCTTCTTTGCTTTCTGGGGGCTGTCATTACTGCTTCAAGGGTTTGGGTCTCTGATCTAGTTCACTAACTCTCTCCTCTTGACCCTGTTGTCGTGTTGCAAGCTCTTCTCCTTGTGCTCACACCAGCGCTTGGGTGTATTAGGTCATGGTAGGGATATGTATCTGGGAGGGTAAGTATCAGAACCCCTTTCAGAGGATCAGAGGACAAGCAGGAGCTACTAGGCCCAACTGTGGGGCTTAAGGCCTTTCACTTCAGATGTCCTGGGCCTGACCTACTGTGGGTCCTGAGCATCTGGGCGATGTACCCCTTCAGCACTTCACTCTCAGTAGTCGCATGGGTCAAGCAGTCCAAGGCCTTTGGGGTGGGGGGCTGGTGGGGGATGTAGATGCAGGCAGCATACACGGGCTCACAACTCAAAATACATTCAATAGCAGCAATAAATGATTATCCAGTCCAGTACTTGCTTTTATGAAAACAGGAGTATTAATATACAGGCACAAAGTAAAATACAGCCAACACAAATAATACACACAGTCCTCCTGAGGTCAGTACTCTAGTGTTAGCTAGGCAGGTCCCTGAATCCCACTTCTATTTCTCTCTATTGGTTATGCCCTATTCATGATAGGTGACATTTAGGTTAGATTTAACTAGAAGTCCGTGTTTTAGGAGTCCCACTCCAACTCTTCTGTTCCAGTGCCCACAGCGCTAAGAGGCAGAACAAGTTACCTTGGACCCTTTAGCCCTGTAATCAGTCTTACTCATTCCCGCCAGAGTTGCTCTACCAGAGTCCCCACTCGGATGTTGTGGAAGTCTACAGTGGCTGCTGGGGGTGAGTAGCACTCTTGGCTCTGTGGGGGCAGCAGCTGTTCATCTGCGGCGCTCCCCCTATGGCATGGTAAGTCCCTCTGATCTCTCTCTCACATGTAGGGATCGCTCAGATTCCAGTGCTTCAGTTGGGGCTCGGACACTCGCAGGTCACTCCGGCGGTCTTCCCTCTCGGCATCAGTGAAACCAGGTGACGACCATTCCTCTTCACTGCGGCCCTCGCTCTGGCATCTGAGTTTGCCTACTTTACTCCCCAAATTGGCTACAGCACGACAGTAATGCACTCTTCGTACCGCCCTCTCAGGCATACAGGTGATGGCCTGATCAGTGCAGCAGCTGATTCCCCATACCTCACTACGTAGATCCACTCGCCAAGATCCCCCTCTGGACCTCGCTTCCTCCAATCGCTCTCCTCTTCCTCACAGGGCACACTGGTCTTGGCAAGCAGGCAGAGGTAATGGTGCTCCAGGACAGATGGTCTTGGATTTCCCTGGGATATGTCCTCTTACCCAGCTGGCAGACAGGAGGACCTCAGCCCTCAGTCCTGGTCACGGGTAGAAGTGTTACAGAGCTTTTCCTCCTCAACATAATGCCTTCTGACTGCTTGGCAGTTGACAATTTTGAGGGCCTCAGGCTCCCATTCTTATAGTCCATTTCCAGACACATAATGTGATTTAGAGTCTGAGTCTTTGAAGTTTGTGTTTGTGCTGGGGATCAGATTCCTTTTGAAGGGCTCACACCTCTGTCCTGCACTTCCACCAGAAAGCAGTCTGTCACAGCGAGACCGACTCCAAATCTGATAGCCTGCAACACAGGCCATGGCAGTAACTAGAGGTTCACACCAGAATGTCAGCCACAGTCATATGTGTATAAAAGATGTTTATGTGTTTGTTTGTGTTTTGTAAAGTGCATGGCTGCCCGATCTCCCGGGAAGCTTCCGTTTAGTGCTACCAGGCTCAGATTTTCTAAATCCTTAAGAAGTTCTTTAGAAGGCCTGGTTTGTTTGCCCCACTTGCAAACTTCCTGGTGCGGAATCCCCCATGCCAAAAGTTGTTCTTCCACTAATTGGTCCCTGCCCAAAGGCCCTGAGAGGTGCATATTGAAATCACCAGAGACAATTTGGTTCGGGGTTGCCTCTTCTGTGAGTAGCCTCGTCAGCTCAGCTACCAGGCCAGGAGTTTTGCATCAGCTTTTTTAACGCATGGGTGGAGATAGATATTTACGAGTATTAATTGTTGATTATTGTTGAGGCCTGCTATGTCCCTCTTAATTGCCTTTATGCCATTTATTGCTGTCGTTTTAATGGCCAGTTCTTTAACTGTGTTTATGCTCTTGATTGAGGTATAAGTTGTAAGACCTCCTTTTAAGTGCCCAAATTTGGCGCTTCTACATGCCGGAAGATGGTATGATTTGAAATGGTTCATCTAACCAGGTTTCTTGAACTAAGATGAGATCAAATTGTTGAAAGTACAGCAGAAGCTCCTTGTCCATGATTCTGGTTCCTAGTCCATTTATGTTCCATGAACAGAGTCTTAGCTGAGAGTCTTTTTTGAGTTGTTTCATGCCCTGTCAGGTGTTATTAGTCCGAGTGTTTATAGTTCTTGCTATCCAGGACCAATTCTTTGGTCTGTTGGTTTCGCCTGCTTGTCAAGGGCACCAAATGTTTGACTCTGTTGCCAGGACTGAGGTGCTGCGAGCGCCTTTTAGCACCGATTGGGTTTTCCCTACTTTGTGTGTATTTCTGAGCCTGCAGCCTTCCTGCTGTTGTCGGACTTGGAGCAGATGTTCTGGATAACCGATTTTTTGATGAAGTTTTAATCGCATCCCCCAGGCGTTTCATTGGCTTTCCTCCTTCATAACTTTCTGAGCTATTTCCTGTGTGGCTCAGGTTGTCTTTGTTATCTCTTGTTCTGACAGATGCGTAAGATCTTCAAATTCTATGAACTCCAGGTCGCGTGAGTCTACCTCAGCCAGGTTGCTGATGGAAGTTAGTAATCGCATGATGTTTCCTCTGTTCAGGATGTCTCCTCTGCCTTTCGATTTATACTCCGGAATGAACAGGATTATCTTAGATTCCTCCTGTCGGTAACTACTGTGATTAGTTCCTGTGACTTGCAGTTCTTCGTGATTCCGGGGGTTTATCGCCTCCGGGGTTAAGCGTGCTTCAATCCCTACTGTGTTTGATGTGCAGACTGTGCTTCTGTTTTGGGCCCCATCACTAGTAACGGCAACCTGGTTTTCCTCTCAGTCGTTCAGGTTTTTCCTTCCTGTGTAATCAGCATTCGTATGGCTCAGTTGGCTGGGAGGAGTATGCATGGTGTGCGAGGTCTGCGAGGTTATCGATTCCCTGATTACCCTCTTTGCTGCTAATTCTCCTGTTGGGGACTTGACCTCTGCATGAAAGTATGACATTATGGTTCAATTCTTGTTCCTCTTTTCTCTTCTGTTTCCGGCGATGTTTCGTCCCTTGCCGTTTTTTGCAAGCTGCTTCATCTCCTTGAAGCTGCCCTTTCAAGCCGTGACAGTTGCTGGCTACTTGTTCAATTTCTTGTTGTTGTAAGTTGTCGGTAGGCTCTGAATGATCAAGTCCCGAGCCTGTGCTCTCCTCGGGGGTAGTTTGTTCCCCTATTACCTGTTGTGATTCTGCACCAGTGGGTCCTGTTTCTCCATGACCACAACCTCTGCTCTCCTCAAGGGTGGATTGGTCCAGGGTCCCTTTGCTCTTGTGGAGCGCGTTAAGGGGTTCTTGCTCCGGGTACCGCTGTATCATTGCTGCTGAGCTGCTAGGGTTTAATCTTTCAATATTTTTGTCTTGGCTGATGGGGTTTTCCGTTCTTGCAGTGTTTCTCGTCTTTTTTAAGTCGGTGAGAAGCTCCCCCATCAGTGATGGTAATATTGAGAGTTTGTCAATGATAGTAAAGCAAGTGCAACTCTGTTGGATTATTTGGGTTTCGGCTTGGGCTCTCTTAATGAGGTTGCTCATCTCAGTCAGTTTGATATCAATATTTGAGACGTGTATTGCCAGAAAGTTGAGAAGGGATAATTGAATATCCATTTTATCTGAGTGGAAGTGCATAGCCTTTATTGAGAGCTGCATAGTGTTTAGGAGGGATGACCATAAGCTTTTTGGTTCAGTTGGAGTGTCCTTAGTTTCCATGTCTCGCTGAGTTTTGTTGTCTTTGTCCAGGAGTGCCTCAGGCGAGTATGAGGCTACCAGCTTTTCCCACTCTTCTGTGGTGAGGTAAGATGTATTGCTTGTTTCAGCTTCTATATTTTCTGCTTGTTTGGTGTCTGTTGTCTCTGAGCCGCAGTCCGTTTCATCGTGTGCATTTACTTGCTGTAAATCAGTTGTGTCTGAGTCCAGAACCATGGTGTTCTTTCGTACCTTTTCTTCTTTCCAACCCTCTTGTTGTTTCTCTTTGATGTTATTAAGAGCTTGGGCTGGAGGGTCAGCGCAAGTAGGCAGGCGGGACCCTTTTCCATTACTTGTCGGTGCATTATTCAAAGCGTTATCTGAGCTACTTGCACATTCCGTATTGGGTTTTAGTTCCTGGGGCAGATAAGGCTTTGTGTGCAAGTTGGAGAGGATTGTGATTTTTGGCTCCAGCGGTGTCTTTGGGTCCTTTGGGCTTCTTACATATATGGAAGTGTGTGCGCCCTCGTAATCTGTGCCAGGTGTCGTGTATTTGCTGCCACATTCCCTGTTTGTGTGCTCATATTTATTGCGCCCCTTGCCTGGTCATGTCTTTCCCCTTCGTGCGCTATATCTCCGACATTGCCTTCTGTAACTTGTACTTTCCTGACCTCATCTTGTTTCATGCTATGACACTTGTCGTCTATCATTGTTGTGGTTGTTGCTGCTATTTCTGTTCGGGTTATAACCTCTGGGTGCAGTGGGGAGGGGAGCCCCCCTTAGTTAAATATTTCTGGAATTTAGTACAACTCCTGCGTCTTTCACAAATGAGAACTTTGAATATATTTTAGGTCGATAGCCAGTCTTTGTTATCTGCGCTGGTGAAGCTCCATCTATCTCTACCAAAATGGTGCGGTCCGTTGTGTCATAGGCTCCTGTCTTAGCCTGGCCCTTCTTTGGTTCGCCCAGCATTATGTTCTTCTTTTCCCTTTTGTTAATTACAGTGGTGACTGACCGCCTTTCTCTCCCTTACCTCATACTCCGCCTAAGGTATTAGAAGGAGAGGTGAAATCTTCTCAATCCTGCTCCCCTTCCCGGAAAACAATGACCAGGAGCTGCGAGGTAGCAGCGCGGCCGCTGAGTCTACCTGTCCCCCTGTTTGCAATGGAGCGTTGCCCCCTGGGTCGTAGGATGGATGTGCAGCTCGTTCCCAGCGCTTTAGCTTGGGGCTTGAAGACCGCCGTAATGTGGGAAAAGCCCCCCTAACCCCCCAGCACAGGGAGTTCCTGAGAGAGGAAAGGCTGGAAGGAGGGGGAGGAGCCCCTTCCCGGGGAGACTCCCCAAAGAGATCCCGGTACCTGCAGGAGACAGCAAAGGGAGAGGAGGGGAGGCCCAGCAGGACCTTACAGAGCCGCCCCAACCGCGCCCAGACCTGGCTGGGTCGCTTCTGAGGCGCCCGGCTCTCACTTCGCAGCCAGCAGCTACACCGCTGCTCTCAGGGCCCCCTCTCAATCACCTCCCCGCCTCCTACCTCCTGCAGCTGCGCTGAAAAATTGGAGCCGGAGCTGGGGCAGACCGTTCGGGTCTCGGAGCTGATACATTCCTCCTGTTGGGCCGAGCGGGGGCTGGAAGGAATGACCCCTGCCTCCACTGGCTCAGCTCCACTCCGCTAGTCCGCTGGCTGCTCCCCGGAAGCGGAAATTACGCTATCGGGTGAAAGGTTCCAGTCTGATAAGAGAGAGATTTTGAATGAAAATGGGTGGAATTTAGGTTTCCCCATTGATTAAGTGGAGGAGGTTTTACAGATGTAGCAGTGAGTCACAAAAAGCATGATGGACTCGAACATGATCAAAAAAGAGTTCATGACTATGACGCAGAAACAGACTTATCCTTTTATATCAATTAAATGCACTAAGGTTTGTCTCATAAATCTCCACTTTATAGGTTTGCTACCATTCCCTATAATAGCTCATCTAAAGTAAGAGTAGAGGGTCAAAACACATCAGCAGTTTCTTCGATTATTGCCAGCTCGTCTCCTTTGGTCTTGTTCACTGTCGGTAGATTTCTGAAAGCTGTGGTTGGCATTAATGAAATGAACAGAGCTTTCTTCCTAGCTTGTTTTTTTATATTCATTATAAATTATTTATTACAATTATATTACATGTTTTAGACAGTGTTATATACATTGATTACATTTACAAATGATTTGAGGTTTTGCAGTGTATTTAAACTGAAATATACTAGATCGATTGACATGAGCAGGTTTATTTGTATTTATATACTTTTTGCAAGTTTAAGAACGCAACCAACTTAGAACCATGGTCATTTCCAAAAATGGTTATGTTTGTGGTATACATGTACCTATGTCATATTTGGCGAAAGGTATGTCCTGTGCCACAAGTACATAATACACAGGCTCTCAGTTACCCATACACATATATCCCATTCATACCCACATTCTCATACATCCCCAAAGAACACACTCTGACACACAAGGCAACCCTGTTATAGAGCTCCTAGTCAAAGTATTTTGTTCAAACCATAGTATCTGGCTCTGTGGACATCAGGCTTAAAGTTAATGAGTCTGTGCAACGGGCGTCTGGTAACAAATGCACGAGTTGCTTATCATTCAGTAGTTCACAATGATTTTCACTGATCAGAAGTAGCTCTCTCTACAGAAAAGGTTGGAGACCCCTGATTTAGACTCTTCACTCCTCTATCCATCCTTTATCCAATTCAATCAAACTAACAGACATGCATGTCTACCACTCAAATGAACAACTTATATTTCCCTATACTAATCCACCACTAATCTTTTGGGATCCGGAGTGGCGTGCTACTTGCCGAAAAACGATTCAACGCCTCGTCAGGTGTAGTAAGTGCTATATAAATACAAATACTAAAACTCCCCAATTACAGCATTTCTTTCCACCAATATACCCTTCCACTTGCTACAACCTAAAGCAAAAATGCCCTAGGTGTGCATTAAAAAGTAAGGAGACTAGTATAATAATCACAAGACCAATCCATATGGGCCTATTTTTTATGTATCACCACTAATGTTTTTTTCCTTACACTCCTTTTGTAGAAAGTTTTAAAAAATCTCTTTGTTATATGTTGCCCATGTGGGTGAATTGTGATAGCTTTTGTTTATAATCTATAAATGTGACCCTTTCAAATCAACTCTTGCTAAAACATTTGAGTTTGTAGCACGTAGGGTTATGTGGTCGTGTGTTACAGTTATGTATACAGTAGAGATAAAAAACATCTTAATTGAGGTATAGAAAAATACGTTATCAGAGAAGATTGCTTTGAATGAATGCTAGTCTGGCAAAAAGGGAAAGGAAGAGTCGTATAACAAAACAAATTAACAAGTGAGTTTTACTCAAAATTATGTCCTCATATTATTATCTAAAAGACATAACCTTTGGTAACAACGACGAACAGAAAAATTGTACACTTGTGGATATCCCAAAATCATGTACAAAATTTACCCCACAGGGACATTTTACTTTTTAAAGTGATACACCCATTCCCTCGGGCTTATAGGACAGAACATCTACCCTACAACATCCTCTATATGATGGTGATTTGAGATGTATGTCTTGGGCATCCATGAATCTTTGTATACAGACTAGCAATTGTATAGGCATCCCTGCACACAGACAAACTGAACCTTCTGCGCCAAAGGGGAACGGGTGATGTGCATCAGGGAGCTCAAGTTGATCCACACATTCTCCAACATTGCACCCAAGACCTGAAACGACCTTCCCCAACACATCAGGGCCTCCTCCTCACTTCTTGACTTCCGCAAGATGTTGAAGACATGACTCTTCGACTAACTCTGTGGAGGGGACACCGTACACCCTAGTCCTACGCCTACACATCTGCTCAAGCACCTGGATACACTCACGGGTGATTAGCTGCGCCATACAAATCATCCTAGCATAACGCATATTAACAATCTTGATTTAAAAGGGTGGTTCCTGATTTATTTGTCTAATGCTTCTATTTTAGCCTTTTCCAGCTTAAAATTTCTCTTCAAAGCAAGTTAAGATGTTATTTCCATGCGTGGTGAAATACATCAAGGGAGCACCGGCTATTGTGCAGAAGGAGGCACATGGACATGTGCTGCACAAGAGCATGGGGTGATATGCACCTTTTGGGTCTAAAATTAAATGACTTGATTTTATATTTTTTAGTCTATGGTAACTTTTGTATGGAACTTTTATAATAAAGAAAAAATAATACATACAAAAATAAAAATACATCGGCATAGGTTTGGGTCATTGCTTGTTGGAATTGGCATTCAGATTTTGTATCAGCCCACAAGTCAACATAAACAGAGTAGGGCAGTGGTTCAGCCCTCCTCAGCCATTGTCACGCTTTAGATCAGCTATTTGGTTAATGGGATGTCCGTCATCTTGCGTGATGGCAGTTTGTCCTATTGTGCGTCAATAGGCCTTAGGAAGTCATAACAATAGTACGGCAAAGGAGTTGGTCTCTAACCCCAGCATGGTCACCTCACCAGGGCCCTTGAGGGAACTGTTGTGGTGGGCGGAAGCAGTGAGGCTAAAGACAGAAGCTTGGTACCCACACACAGCAAGTGTCTAGGCAAGTGAAAAAATGTGCACAACAAGCCCCTTTTTAACTAATGGCTTAGGCCTCACTATCCTAATCTCACATGGCTTGAGCTGCTTACTACTCCTGTCGAAGTGGCTAGCTCTCACTGCCGTGTTCTTGCATTATTGACTTTCACTTTCGTCTGGTCAGTCTACGCACAAACATTATTCCTCACATGAAGCTGTAGAGGATGCACAAAAGCAGTTTTGGTGTATTATCAGATGGGAAGCTTCATTGCACGGAGCATCAGCTCACGAGCAGCTGGGCCATTGCCACAGCCATTCCATCAGCAGTGAGGTCATTGTCTTCCAGATCAGTGATTAGGTCTCCTTTTGTTGTGATGTTCACCGTTTAGGACAAAAATTAAATGGCTCGATCTTATATTTTAGGTCTATGATAGGTCTTCCAGAACAGAGAGAAAAAATAATGGGTACAAAAATTAAAATACATAGGGATAGGATTTTTCAGTCTTTTGGGAGACCCTGTGTGTGACGGATTATGGTCTGGCATTATCTGTTTCTGCAGGCTGGACATGCTTCCTTCCTGGGTGAACCCCTGTTGTGTTAAGTATACTGTCTCTTTTTCCCTCTGCTTCACATTCTTCATTTCTTTATTAACTCATTTTAATGTACAGCAAATGTCAAGGATCAATGTTCTAGGGGCAGCCTATAATCTGGTTGCAAAACAACATTTTTAGGCAATACAGTGCAGCTGAAGATAGGAGCGAGAGAGTAAAGGAAGGAAAAGAGAGTATGGTTGGGAGGGACAGGATGAAGAGGGGGATAAAAGGATGTGGTGGTTATTACTGAATGTTCTACACGGTTCGGAATCTCAATGTGTAAGGGTTCCATGCTGAGCGTTGTGGGTTTTGACAGTTGGTGTTAGACGCTGCCTGAGCTCTGCCATGTAGTGGTTCAGCATCTCTTGGATTAAACAGTTTAAAGAAACTTACCTTGTCTCCGCATCGTTTTACTACATTTTCAGTGGCGACGAGCTGAACCACCTACACGTACCCGCATGCCTCGACGTTAAGGTCACCCGGCTGCATGTGCAAGTTCCAGATTCTCCACCGCTTTGATCGACGACATTGCAGCTTGGCAATTGCTGTTCACGTTGCCTGGTGTGGCGCAAAGGTACTATAAACGTTGTTTTGTCTTTAAAACGCATGGAGGGCAGAGCGTTTGAATCTTGAATTGGAGAACGACGAGGTGGAACGCAAGGAGGGCAGTGCGTTTCACCTCCGACTGCGACGGCGTGACGAAGCACGTTTGGCGTCAGGAGTCTTCTGTTTTCTTTTCTCGATGCGACTTTGGAACGCAGAGTAAGCCGTGTGTTCCATTCACGTCATCTTATACGACGGACACGTCCAGCGCTCACAGAACGCAAACGAGGTTTTGCGTTCAAGTGCCGTTTTTTAAAAATGGATGTCACACGT
The DNA here is from genome assembly GCA_963921515.1 of Calotriton arnoldi. Taxonomy (NCBI): domain Eukaryota; kingdom Metazoa; phylum Chordata; class Amphibia; order Caudata; family Salamandridae; genus Calotriton; species Calotriton arnoldi. The sequence goes on from CAWUFW010000415.1 coordinate 1,179,422, forward strand.
TCATCCGCAGGGAGCCCTACGCTGCTGTAGGAGGGAGCTACTTTACAGTAAGTGCTCTCCGCTGAACGCTTCATATTCAAGTGCTTGTTCTTTGTGACATTCTCCTGCCCGTAGCCCTATGATCCCGTTAGAGGGAGTGTTTCTACGATTACTGTGCTTCTCTACACGCTTCTGTTGGCTGCATTTCATCTGCTGACTGTATTTCACTGACAACTTGGTATGGTTAGTGCGCTCCAATGCATGCTTCTGCTGGCTGTATTTTCCTGACGCCCTAGTTGTCTCTTGAGGGAGTGGCAAATTACTATACTGCTGTGTGGGCTCTGTTCTGCGCTGCACGTGGTACGTGCCTTCTCGCTCTGTGCGCAGTACATTTTTCAGCTCTGCGCAGTCGGTTTGTGTATCAACCGGCACATCAGCCAGACTTGTTGCCAAGTATTTTTGTCTCAGTACTCTAACCCAGCGTCTTCTAAGTTTTTTTTTTTTTGTTTAAAAAACATGCAGGCAGGTGCACCTCCACTCCCATTTTTAGAAACACCGGGTGAACCCCCCATCAAGTGGAAACAATGGTTTGATGGGTTCGAAACATACTTGGGCGCAATTGGTGCAATGCGTTTCAGGGCCGAGAGGAGGAAATATCTTCTTCATTCTTTGGGGTTTGAAGGTAGGGCCATTTTAAAACATTTGCCTGAACCAGTTGTGCAAGGTAATGATATCCTTGATGAATACCAAGATACAGTAAAGAGACTCCAAGCCAGGTTCGATGTTCAACCAAGTTTGGTCGTGTTGCGCCATAAGTTTTCCTTAAGAACGCAGAATGCTAGCGAGGATGTCGACACATACATAACTGCATTGAGAAGGTTAATTGCAGAGTGTCAGTTTGAAAATTTTGCAGACCAATTGGTAAGAGACCAATTCATTTGTCATTGTACTGACAAGATGATCAAACAGAAGCTGTTGTCTATGGGAAATCCAACGTTGGAGGACACCATTAAAATGGCCAAGAGTATTGAAACTTCTCAGCTGTCGGCCAAGGAACTAGAAACTAAGAACAGTGAACCTGTTTCTGTTGATAAAGTGAAGGGTGTAATGGAGGGCAGAGATAGCAGACCGGTTGACAGGCCACGTGCTGGTTATGTCGACAAACAGAATTCATTTTTTTCTCAGCAAAATATTTGTTTCAGGTGTGGGTACAGGGCACATGTGAAGGGTGGAAAACAGTGTCCAGCAAAGTTTGTAACCTGCAGAATTTGTAATAGACCTGGTCATTTTGCTAAGGTTTGTCAGTCCAGCAGAGGCAAACAGTTGTCTTCTGTCAAATGTGTTACGGATGATAATCTTGTTGAAGAGGGTGACGTATCCATCAGCAAAGATCTCAGAGATATGATTGTGGTTGTACAGAGTGAAGAAGTTAAGGTGGGTAATCCTGAACTATGTGTGGATCCATATGTAGATGTCATGGTTGGAGACAAAGTTTTAAAACTCTTAGTAGACTCCGAGGCGCGTATCTCCATGATCACGCAAGAACTCTATGACAGTACATGGCCAACCAGACCACTCTTACCCCCTGATCGTAAGGCGGTCTCATATGAAGGATGGGAAATCAATTTGTCCGGTTACTTAGAAGACATTATGGAGTTTAGAGGTAGGAAGATAGCTGGGAAGGTGTATGTTGCGCATAGGGGTTTGAACATTTTGGGCTGGTTCCACCAAGGGTTGTTTGGGATGGTGCTCAAACCTGGAACTAGTGAACAAGTGCTGGTGGTGAGGGACAATTTGGATCTGGAGGGTGTAATTAACAAATTTCCCCATGTGTTTTCAGGTGAATTAGGGAGAGTCAGGGATTTTCAGCACAGGATCATAGTAAAGGAAGGGGCCAAGCCTGTTAAGCACAAGCTGAGGAACGCCCCTTTCAGTATAAGGCAGGATTTGGAAAAGGAGCTTGATTCACTGTGCAAGAAGGGCATAATTGAGCCCATTGACTCGTCCTTGTGGCTTTCTCCTTTGGTGTTGCCCGCAAACAGAATGGCGAGTTGAGAGTCTGCGTTGACCTCCGCTGTTTGAATAAAGAGATTTGGGTGGACTCCCACCCGCTCCCTAACATCAACGAACTGTTAGCAAGGTTGAAGGTGCCAAAGTTTTCTCCAAGTTAGATTTAGCCTCGGCCTACCACCGGGTTGAATTGGCTCCAGAGTCTAGGCACCTTACCGCTTTTGTTTCTCCCTTTGGTACTTACTAGTATGTTCGTATGCCATTTGGCCTTGTGTCAGCGGCATCAGTTTTCCAGCGTTTAATGAACAAATTGCTTAAGGGAATCAAAGGGTTGTCTGTTTTCCAGGACAACGTTTTGGTTTTTGCTCCGAATAGGGCAATCCATGATGCTACTCTCCAGGAGGTTTTGTCTAGATTTCAGTCCAATGGTGTGGTGTTGAGGAGAGACAAGTGTGTTTTCCTTACTCAGGAAGTTGAGTACTTGAGGTATTTGGTTACCAGCCAAGGTATTCTTCCGAAATTGAGTCTGGTTGATTCCATTACTCAGACTAAAGCACCCTCAGACAAGGCTGGTCTCAAATCCTTCTTAGGACTATGCAAATTTTATTCGCGATTTGTACAGGATTTTGCCACCAAGTTGAGGCCTTTGTCGCAGATGCTCATGAGGGGGGCTGTGTTTGAATGGAATGCGGAGTGTCAAGAAGTGTTTGATTGGGTTAAGCAACAACTCATCTCACCCAAAGTGTTGAAACATTATGATCCGGAACTTCAGTGTACTTTGACTGTTGATGCAAGTAATGTCTGGGTTGGAGCCGTATTGAGTCAAACTAAAGGTGGGGAGGTGAGAACCATTGGCTATGCCTCAAGAGTGCTATCTGGGGCAGAGAAAAAGTACTCTGTCATTGAAAAAGAGTTATTAGCTTGTTGGTGGGCTGTAATGAAGTTTCGCAACTATGTATGGGGCAGGAAATTCCGTCTTCAAACTGATCACAAACCCATGACTTTCATTTTGAGTGGGAAGAATGTAAAAGGATTCACTCCACGCATTGGACGATTATCCTCTAAATTGCTGCAATTTGATTTTGTACCAGAATACATCCCTGGCAGTAAGAACGGTTGTGCAGATTATCTTTCACGTTCGTCTGAGACTGTTGAACATGACACTGATGTGAGTGGTGAAGACAAGGAAGAATTTATTGAAGCGGCTGTTGACCTTCTGCAATTGTGTGCGATCTCTGAGAGTGAGTGGCGCCAAACTGTGAGCAATGTTGTCTATGTTGACAGTCATGAGATACGTGGAGACGGGTTGGCCGAAAGAGAGAAATCTTAGTTTTGAATTTAAGATGTATGTTCAGGTGGCGGATGATTTATCCACTGAGGACGGTTTATTAATGAGAGCTGATAAGTTGATTCCCCCTGTGAGTTTGAGAACTGGCATCATTCTACGTGCCCATGAGGGACATTTGGTAGCTACCATGACTAAGAAAAGAGTCACTGTCCTTTTGTTGGCCCTCTATGGATAGGGATGTTGATGATGTGGTCAAGGAGTGTGTTATCTGCTCGAACTGTGATATATCTGTGAAATTACGAACTCCACCTCTATCTCCCATAGAGTTGCCGTCCGCACCATGGGTGAAGTTAGGGCTTGACATAGTTGGTCCTTTCAATGCGCTTCACGTTTCTTCGAGGTTTGCACTAGTCATGATGGACTACTTTACAAAATGGCTGGAGGTGAGGTTTGTGAGAGAAGTGATCTCCAGGAGTCCTGCGAGATGTGTTCCTGAAAGAGGGTTTTCCTGAGACTCTTATGACGGACAATGGGACACAATTTGTGTCTAGTGAAGTTGAAATGTTTCTACAAACCAGTGGGATTAAACACCAGAAGAGCTCCCTGTACCACCCTCAAACAAATGACTTAGTAGAACGGATGAATAGGGTGTTGGGGGAGTGTATTCAGTGGGCGCTTGTAAACAACTGTGTGGTAGTCAATGCTTCAAGACCATGTTCTGGTTTTATCGTACTACTCCTCATGCAACCACTGGTGTGTCACCTTTTGAGCTGTTGCCTGGCCGCAGACCCACCACCAGTTTTTGTCCCAGTTGGATGAATAAATGGGTCAAATTTGGACAGTGGACTGATGCAGGTGTGAGGAGTCGTGTGGGCATGACACAGAAGAAGCAAAATAAATATTTTGATGCGAGGAAGAATGTCAAAGACATTAAGGTGGTAATGAGAGATTCTGTTCGTGTGAAAAAACCTGCACATGTGAGGAAGGGTTGTTCTAAATTTGGACCACCCACCAAGGTTGTGGAAGTAAATGGTGGTTCAGTCAAACTTGAAAATGGCCAGTGGTGGAACAAGTGTTGGTTGGTTGGTTAAGTCCAGATGTGTTGAGGATGGTGTTGGTGGTCACAGTGTGGATGGTGGAAGGTTACCTACTGATTCGGATCAGATGGGCATGAGACATAGTTTTAGGATGAGGAATGTTCCTCTCCGCTTCAGGGACTAATGTGTTTTTAGGATTTATTTTTGGGGGGAATTTTTGTGATATTTTCATGGTTTGGTTACTGTGTTGTTTTCTTTTCCTCTTTTGTCTTTTCCCTGTTTTTTTTCCCCTTACCTTTCATTCTGGGTTTCCACGTGTCATGTTTTTATTAAAAGGACTGGGCATTACTCCTGTTACGTCCGGGTGCCGAAGAAGGACGGAGGCCTTCATCTATTTTAGATCTTTGCTCTCTCGATGCGTTCCTGAGGTAGGCAAATTTGAGGTGCTCACGCTGGCCCAGGTTTTGTCTGCACTGGATCATGGAGACTGGTTGGTGACATTGAACCTGGAGGATGTATATTCCCATATACTTGTCCTGCAGACCCCTAGACGTTATCTGTGTTTCACAGTGGGCCAGGAGCATTTTCTGTTCGTGGTGCTCCCTTTTGGCCTCACCAGAGCCCCTTGGGTATTCACAAACGTGATGGCGGCAGTTGCAGCGCACCTTTAGAGGTTGGATGTACCAGTCTTCCCATACCTCGACAACTCTCTGTTGCAGTTGTACCCCTGGAAGTCATGGACCATCTCTGGATTGCGAACTTAATAGTAACGTTGGGTTTCACTATAAATGAGCCAAAGTGACCCCTGACTCCTTCACAGACCCTCCAGTTCATCTGAGTCATCCTGTATCCGGTACAGTTTTGTGCCTTCTGGAGTAGAGAGTCCAAGACAATTGGTTTATGATCCTGGTGTTTCATCCTCTGTCCTAGATCTCAGTCAGGATGGCGCTGAGGCTGCTAGAACTGTTGATCTCGTGCATCCTGATAGTCAATCACACCTGATGGCACATGTAGGCACTGCAATGGGATCTGAAGTCCCATTGGGCAGAGTACCATGGGAACCTATCGGCTTCCATCTGGGTTTTGAAGGAGACTTGAAAAGGTCTGCATTGGTGGCTGCTAAATAGAGATTGGGCTAGTAGCAGATTCTCTCCTTACCCCACCTACAGCTGATGGTGATGACCGATGTATTACCACTGGCCTTGGCGGGCCATCTGGGAAAAGTGGAAATCCAGGGACACTGGTCTCCAAAGGAAACCCGGCTTCACCTCAGTTTGTTAGAATTGTGGGCCATCCACTTGGCCTTCCTACCATTCATCAGGGGGAGGCTAGTATAGGTTCTTACAGATGTGGTACTGCAACAAGCAGGGCGGAGTGGGGTCTTGGGCCCTGTGCCAGGAGGCCCTGTGCCTCTGGAAGTGGCTGACTTGCCAGTGCATACTCTGATCGCGAACCACCTGGCGGGATCGCTAAACGCCATGGCAGACTATCTCACAGCCGTCATGCCTATCGGGTCACAAATCACCGTTACACTCTGAAGTGGCGCAGGGCATTTTCAAGAAATGGGGTGAACTATAGCTTGATCATTTATCCACTGCAGAGAATGTGCATTGGGTGAACCTTGGCTTGATCTTTTCGCCACCTCTGAGAACATGCAATGTCAGCATTTTTGCATGCTAGTGTTCCCAGGAAGACTCTGGATTCCTGTATGCCCTCCTGCCTCTACCCCTCTTGGCTTGAGTTCTGCAAAAAGAGCAGGACCGATTGGGTCCAAGTCACTTAGCTGCTCTGGATTGGGCCAGGAGACTGGTATCCAGAACTTTGTGCATGAGCATCTATCCTCCGATGAAGCTGCTGCTTCTGGAGGATCTAATGTAGCAGGAATAGGGCAAGGTCCTGCACCCTGGCTGTCGCACTCTACAGCTCCCTGCGTGGAGACTGAGCAGCTGCAGCTAATCTCTTTCGATTTCCACCCACAGTCATTGATGTAATTCTGGCAGCCAGGCACCCATCTACAAAATAGGTGTACATTGGTCGCTAGGACAGATTTGTTGCTTGGTGTTGCACCTGTCAAAATAACCTCCTGCAAACTAAGCTATCGAAGTGTTTTTTGTTTGTTTTTTCATTAGCCCAACAAGGACTTGCGTCGGGCACAACATCTATTTATTGGATCTTTTGGATTTTTTGAGGTTGCCCGATCAGCTCTCTTTGTTCAAGTCACCTGTGATGTGATTTCTTAAAGGTTTACAACATATGTTTCAGCCAAAGCCTGGGAAGAGGTGTGGTGCGGCGGCCAGGGCGGCTGACTCCGGAACACGGGGGCTCACGGTTCGATCTCCGGCGCCGGCGGCAGGTTAGCCCAGAACCTTGTGACTGAGCAATAGCTTGCTTAATCTTCCCGACGGCCCCCAGCGACGGGACACCTCTCCGGAGGTAGCTATGCGCTTTACAAATGCTGGTATTTCATTTCATTATTTCATTTGTGATGCTCACTTTTCTGATGTACACCCTATTTGAACCTATGAACAGCTGTCCTCTGTGTCTCTTGCCCCTGAAAACAGTCTATCTGGTCGCGATAATGTCAGCTTGTCGTGTAAGTGAGATGCAGGCTCTATCTGTTCAGCCACATTACACAATATTCTTTTCAGACTTTACATAAAAATGGAGAACAGATGTTAAGAACATTGTCAGACAGCATAAATCTTTAGATAAAATAGTTAACAAAAATACAGATATCTACAATGTCTCTAACTTCCACCACTACTTCAGCTCTGTACACTGCACACTTGTTGCCATAAGGAAACCACCAGATTTTGTAATGTATGTTGCAACAGGAAAAGCTATGGTAGCAGTAATATCCAATCGCACGGAAACTTTTAAAAGATTCTCAGGCAATGGTGTGACTCAATCTTACTTTTCTTAAGCACGTGTTACTGAAATCTGGCAGTGGAAATATTCTGACTCAATGACTGAGCACAGTGGTAACAATTTGTAATGAAGGACACGCAGAATAAAACACCTCTTGACAATCCTTGTTTACAGAGATTCAGAAATATGAAATAAAAACACTAGTGTCCAGTGTGCTTCTGGATATAAATAGATGGTCATAGACGGTCAGCATGTATTGGTCTTGCAGATATAACCCCTGGATCAGTGGTTGTCACCAATCACTGGTTAGTGTATAGATTAAAGGTGTACTGAGGGTTGTCTCTGGAACTGGAAGTGCTACACCAAAGGTCTATTGGCTGGTTTCCTGTTTGCACAGAGACACTTGCTGATGCCCAAATGAAACCAGATTTCCACACATTATCATTTGCGTGCAATACAGTTTTATCAGTAAAACTGTATGTTTGTGCAAATGTTGTGGCCTTTTCAATGGAAAATGTGCAGTCTGTAAATGACAGTGTGCTACCACACAATGCTTTATTCATATTAAAAAATCATCCGCCTCATGTCCCTTAGAGCTAAGTAGGACGCAAAAGATTGTCGCTCTAAAAATTGGATCATGATTCTAAAACGTTTGGGAAGCACTGCTCTATGACCAGAAAAGTGCAAAGTACATAAGGACATTCAAAAAGATACAGAAGTATATATTATGCCTTAAAAAAACACAAGCTCACTGGAGAAAGATTATATCAGTTCTAAGGAATTCACCAAATACCTCCTCACTGCCCATACATCTCCAAGGAACTTGTCTGCTTTGTGTGTGACATGAGCGTTAAACACAGCCAGTGCAAAAAACATGTTATTCTGAGTAACCCAGAGGTTAGCCAACAGTAACATTCTAATCATCCTCCTTTTTCTTGTGTCTTTTTGAAGTGGGCCACAAAAGCAATAAAAAGTCTGAGGTCTTCAAGACACCACTACAACTAGATGGAAACACAGGATATCAAATTTTGCTCTACGCTTTAGACTGTCCGTCCTTGCTAGTGCAAAATGTCTCATTCCCTGTGGATTTGAGAGGCTACTCCAATATGGCTGTCAGTCAAATCAGCATAATAAATGTCTCTCCATGAGATTCTCCACTCTATCAGTATATCAGTATATCAGTTCTTTATGTGTCTCTTTTTATAAAGTCAATTTCTGCAGCAGTGAAGGAAAACTGGCAACTGTTGCTACATGGAGAATTGCATAGTCCTATTTCCAATGAAACCAATGATGTGGTGGCGGTTTTATGAAATTTCCTTTGTATCGTCTCAGTTTGAAAGTGTTTCCTGCCACCTTGGTATTTGGATAAAGTACATGTTATTGAAATTGTCACAGTGATTTATTATTCTTTTTATAAAAAAATCTTTTTATTAAGGAAGAAAAACCAAGTTATTAGCATTGAACAATAAAACGATACAGTACAAGGGTTCAGAGCATTCCCTTCGTGTTCGTGATTTATTATTCTTGAGACGGTAGCAGCTGTATGTCAACGAGTACATTTATATTGAGCAACTCCATAGTTTCAGTTGTTTGAAAAGGTCGGATTTCTAAGTTGGTGAATGACAACATTGAGACAAATTATGGCCTCCATGTATCCATTCAGGTTACTGTATGATATATAGATTAAAGGGCAAGTTCAGGATATAGCAAACTGGTCTGGTTTAAAAATATAAAAAGAATATGGCACGTCAATGGAATTTTCTAAAATTATGACAACAGATTGGAGGTCTTTTGGATTTGGATTAGTTCGGTTAAGGTTTTTGGTATTCTAATATGGTGAAAATCAGACTAGATCAGTATTTTCTATTTACTGCATTGTTGCTTCACGCATTCACATTACTTTTATAATATTGATGTACTGTAGCAAAGGAGGACTCTCCTGAGATCGAATGAATTTATTGTGGTTTAACACATGTAAAAATACATTGCATTTCCAGAGGAAGGAAGTTCGATAAACAAGTTTGCCAAAACATGGTGTCCACTTTTTGGTTGCTTTAGCAGATGCTATATAGCAGTGATAGGATATGTCTATCTGCTGGTGATGTAGTGATGTTATATATTTAAGGAACATTTGAAAAACATATATGTATTTGTTATTTATGTAAGTTTTTTGTCCCCTGGTCTGTGGTTAAGGATTTATGGTTCGATTATGTTCTCTGATGGCATGATTGATGGGTTTGCTGATATTTATAGGAAAGGGTGTTTAATGTGTAGATCATTACATAGATAGCCATTGTCGTTCTATAGGCATGGGCTCAGATGCAATTGTTGGAGTGGTTGGTGGAATGGTACAGAGTTGTGAGGGCAAATATTGAAATAGGAGCACTTTTGTTTGGTAAAGTATGCAATTTTCATTTGAGAGAGCATATTAGGAATTGAGGATAGTAGGGATGGTGTAGGGGAGGGGGTCTTAATCCTTCGACTTCTGTGTACCCCCACGTAATCATTACAGAAATCCAGGGACCACCACTGAGTTTTTATTGAAATCCGGGGACCCCAGCTTTAGCAATTTTGATGATTTGATCAGCAAAATATACACAAATATACAGAAACAAGCATTTATCAAACAATTACACAAATTATAAAATATTTTTTAATTTCACAAACAAATATAAAAAAATCTAAATGCTAATTTTAATGGGAAGGTTCGAGCTTTTCTAAATTCATTTTAGGCCAGCCATCATCCATACTATAGTTTGTTTGTTGCGCTATTATTGCTCCATACAAATCAATCTGAGAATACCAACTTAATTTTTATCCTCTAATTTGAAATTCCTTCACATTTACAGAACTTTTTAAATTTTCATTTTTGCATTGTGCTTCTTTATTTATATACAGTTTATTACTCTGTGATGATATTTCATTGTGTAACCAGTTGTGGACCTCCCATTGAGGCTGTGTGTGTGTGTGTGTTTATTTTTTGAGGGGATGTATTTCTGGAAATGTCAAGGATCCCAGTGGGAGGTGGATTTGGATACAATAGGGTAAACCCAAGAGGGAAGTGACTTTAGGTGCTGAGGTGGTGAAGTGTTTTTCAAAAGTGCTGGCTCTGGGTGTGCATGAATAAGCATGTCCGATTATTGAATTTCTAACATTGGCCCTCAGGAACAGGCCATTGATTACAATCGTGCTCTTCATTTTGCCCTTTCGCTCCTGATGGCTACTTTCCTATGCACCATCAGTTCCTGAAGCGAATATGTGCGGTGTTACATTTGTCATTTCAGACCACATAGTTCTATCATCCAAGTAGGAGAGTCTGAGCATTTCATGGTAAATCTCTATTGCTACGGGCTCCATCCCTTGCATGCTCAAAATTACCCATAAAACTGCTCCTTTAGAGATACCAATATGAGCTCCATCTAAGTTACACTGGAACACTGTGTCTGTAATCCAGCTTCTGAAATTTCTGATCCTTTGGCATATGAGAATACAGTGAGATTATAAATTGTGCCCCGGCAGTCCCAGGAGAAATTTGGAATAACCTCTGGTCTCAGGAATACCACATTCAAGGCATACGGTAATTCCCCATTTTTCTGCCCATTCTCACTTGGAGATTTCTCCAACTTTTAGATGGTGGAATGTTCAGCGGAAAACATCTTCTCACCAAGATAATGACAGGGCTTCGTTTTAAGCATCTTGGTCCTACAGGTATTCTATTTGCCTCAGGATTGTGGCTTAAGTGTGGCACCTGAGGTAAATCTGCATGCTGTTTCCATAGTAGCACAATGGCAGGCCATTGACTGATTCAGGATATGGAAATGGATCAGAATTGATCATTACATGTATTGGAGATAGCTGTGACTGCTGAGATACTCCAACGTCAAAGGCCTGGTGCCCACGACATTCCAGAAGAAAATGCCTTGCCGCGTCAAGCCCAATCTCACCCACCTTATCTGGTGCTGAATGACGCAGAAGAGCACCCAAGTGATTAACCTATGCAATGCTCAAATAGTTCTAGCTAAACTAGTGAGGCCTTTCGACTCGCATCTTCCAAAATGCAAATGGTAGTGGACTCGTAGAAAATCCCATGGTTGAATGTGACCTGACAGGTCATATGCAGTCAGTTAATTTTAATGTTCGAATATTGCATGTTTTTCAGTGCACTTGCCAAGGATGGGCTCATTTCTAATGCGGTTGTACTTAGATGGCGAGAATATATTTACTGTCTGCAAAGTGGTAGCTGGGAGCCAGTGAGATCGTTCTTTAACATCCAACGCCCAATCTCGTGGCTCATGTTGCTTTATGTCTTGTGCTCTGAACTCCTCAAATATTTGTACATTAGTGAATTTGTATTTTCTTTATAGTGCTAGCAGAGTGAACATGCAAAGTGTTTTAATGTTGTGTCATATGTGTCCATTCACTCACTCTGACTTATTCACTCACTCTCTGTGAATATTTATTTAATAATGGAAGTATTTCTCAAGGGGTTACCAGCAGTTCAGAGAAACATGGATCATCCAAAAACGTAGTCCCTTAGCTTGTAAAATCCAGCACCTTGAAGGGGGCGCCTATAGATGTTTCGAGGTTGTTTTATAAAGTGTACTTTCATTTGCATGTAAAAGCAGCAAGTTGAGAGAAAACCGCTCCGGAATTTAGGCGTGTCACTAAGGATTGCGCCATAGCTCTTGGATCAGACACAATCATGATTGTGAAACGATTTAGGTGTGGAGAAACATTATTGCTGTGTCATTTTCTTTGCGCTTTCTCTGCATTGTTGTTGATATCTGAAACTAATTTTGTAATGTTATCTGAAAATAACGTAATGACTATTGGACACTTCTGGCATTAGGAAAAGATTTGGTATAAAAGTTGCAACATGTAGATGGACTGAGATTTTTTGAGTTCCCTGGCGGCATGAACAGCCTTCCCATTTTTGGAAAGCCATAGAAACCCTGATTCTTCAATGTCGACCAGCCCATATAAATCTGTGTTGAAAGCTCAAAATGTTTACTTTAGTTTTAAACCATTAGTGAGGAGCATTTAGTTTTAAAACTGCTAATTTACCACGTATATTGCATTTAGTTAAAAACATTTCAGTGGCTCATTAAAAGCCAGGCAGGCAGAGACGGAAAGCTGCTGCCACACTGACGGTAGCCCCCCTGCCATTCCATTCGTCAGCCCACCGACTATTTTCAGTGATTCATGGATTAGGGGTGGGGATATTTGCCGAAACTGCTTTTGGTAACAAGAAAGTAGTAAATCCCTGGAAATCCTTAGAGACAGTCCGCTTACCATGTTGTGGCAGCCAGAATTTATTTTCTTCAAAAAATTTAAAATAAAAAAATGAGTGCCCCTAACACGCTGAGAATGTTCTCGCATTGTCCCATTGGTATGTTTTCATGTCTTGCACCTGTGCATTAAAATAACAGTGCCACAAGGCCCCACTGAATAAGGCAGACGTCTGACACCTTTGAGTCGGTGATTGTGTGAGGGCTGGAGGCTCAGAGCTGGTTGAGGCCCGGGCCTTTAGAACCAGAAGTGCATTCACCTCTAAAGTAGGCGGGGAAACGAGTGTCTGACTGTTGGGCCATTTGTCAATTTTTGACGGATGTCTTGTTACCGCCTGTGAGGCACTTAGCTGGAAATCGTTAGACAAGTGATACTAATCTTTTATTACAGCCTGGGCCTACCCATAACTTCGACCCCTAGTTTTGCCATAATATTACTTCAAGTAGGCAGATTTACTGTTCACTGTTTCAGTAGAACTCTAATTATTTACCGGTGAGAATAACAATATGAACACCAATTTCTCGCTTGGTGTGAGTTGCTACTGGGCCTTTTATTGTGATGCAAAAAGTCTTTAATAGTGTATTACTGGTGGCCGAATGACGATTGTTAAAAGAATGGAAAAGGTTTGTTTTCCCAACTGTTATTGATCAGTCAAGTGGGGAATGAGAAAAGAGATCATATGGACAAATATAGCAAAAACCCTTTTAAGAAAAAATATTTTGAAAAATGTTTTTTTCAGTTGGTGAAGTAAAGTGCAATTATATTTACTAATGGACCAAAATAACAAAGAGTAAACCCCTTTTCTGGTAATTGTGTACGCCAGTAATCATGACAGTACCACATTTTAAATAGAGAAGGAGAATAACTTATTGGTACGGCGTTTCTGCACGTTTTTCATGGAGAGGCGCCAAATTATCACTGACAGCTACAGTGTAACTCAACAATAACACAGCACAAAAAGCACAACACAACAAACACAATATGGTGGTAAATATTTTTGCAACAAGCACTGCCCAACTTGCCAACAAGGACGCCAGATTTAAAATGTTTTGTGATCGGGCCTGACAGTCTTTAAGTGAGAATGTAAGCGGCTCCGCCATTCAGATGATTGTGAGACCCCTTCTGTAACAGCCAGTGATCCAGTGGAAACCAAATAAAACCACACACCTTGATTTTGCACCAGGAGACCCTTGTACCTCACCTTTTACAGGACCTGGAGGAGTATCTCAGAGGCTTCACCTAGTGTCTGTCCTGCCAATTTACCAATATTTTTCACCACGTGATGAGAGGGGGCGGTGCTTAGTGCCGAGCACAGCCGGATGCTTTTTATAGTCTCCGCCTCCCCTCCAACACCCAAAACAAAGCTTCTGAGGCTATGTCCTTGGGAGGTTTCACACCCCTTAAAGAACATTGGGTGTGCAGAACCTCCAAACAATTTGCTAGAACCCTGCTAATTGTGTGCACATGTGTGATATTGGTTCCTTACCACGTGACTGTGTGATGGGAGCCCATATAATGTGACACACGGTGGCACCATGTGAGTTGGAAAGTCTTTAGTGTTGTCTAGGTCACCAGGCCTTCCTCAAAGGCAGTGGGCGGTCTTTAGTCCACCATCCGAGAATGACTGGCTACACTGCCAAGCTGTGAGTGAACCTTGACTTTGGAGGACATAATGGAGTCAGGAGCCCAATGCCTGACCTGTTGCAGAATCCCAGTGGAACTCTTAAATGTAATACACCTTCCTATTCTGAAAAGATCCAGATAACAAATTGTCTCAAAGTTAGAGCTATCCATGGGAAATGCCCTCCCGCCAGTCATTGTGCACTTATAGTTTTTGATATAGCTTAAAACATGACATTGCTTGCTTTGTAGTTGGAGTGTGGGCTCTTCTGCAGAGCCATTGCACCCCATCAAGCCACGGCCCTTGAAGCTTGGTAGGAAATATAGCTCCCGTGCTTCAACACTGTAGCTGCATAGGTCATGCCGGGCACTACCACATCGCACCTTGTAGTAATAGTAATCACCAGAGCTTTGTAGCACATGCTACAATTTGTCTGCTCGCGAGGCGCTGAGAGTGATACCCACTATCCGGTCCCAGTCCTTACATTGCGTGCGAGGTTTGCCTCCTTAAACAGAGTTTACCTACCTTAGCCATAAAATAAACTGAAAACAAATTCCTATACCTGGCCCCTAATTTTGGGTAAACCCACCTCTTCCCTGGGAGTTTTAAGGAGGAACTCCACTTACTAAACTTCCTGAAATATTAAGCATCTCTGCAGCCCTGGTCAAATCCAGCGGGGCAGAAGGGCCGAGTATCTAGGACTGTGGTGAGGGAGACTAGGCCTCAGCACGATGAAGAGCATCGATACGTAATCAGAGCATTGTTACCCCACTCAGGGTACACATGTCGTTGACCTTGGAACAATAAAGGGCTGAGCGCATCCGTTGAGATTCAAACGTCTGATGGACCGGTTGCACACAGAGTAACACAACAGATGTATTAGTCCACTGCCAGCGTGAGAAAAGTGGGACTGTGGACCTCGTGTGGCAAAGCAGCTTTGCGACATCCTTTGGATTGTGCCACTCCGAAAACGTCACTATAAAGCCAGGGGGCTCTGCTCCACGTGCTGTCAGTTTAGTGACCCGAAGCGCCCGGTGGCGTGCGCGAGAGCATTCGTTTTTGCGTGCTGGCGCGAATGTCACCTCCTCAGCTGTTCAAAAGAGTTGGGAATTACCGCACACAATCAGGGCCGGACTGGCCATAGCGTTTCCCCGGTAGGCCGCTAGGGTGGGGGGCGGTTTTGGGCCCCTGGGGGGCCGTTTTTGTTACCGGCGGTCGGCAATATCGGCCCCCTGTAACAAAATCGGCCGAAACCGGCCCTCGCAAACTGCTCGGCTGCACTCCCCCTCACCCCGGTGGGGGGGGGGGGGCGGCTGAGCTGTTTGCCAGGGCCGGTTTCTGTTCCCAGTCCGGCCCTGCACACAATCAGTATTCGTGGGAACATTGTCAACACTGCGGTTTATTTTATAGCCGTGCTTGATTATAAAACCCATACATGTACTCTGACCCCGTGAACCTCTGGCAGAGAATGTCAACACGGTTAATGGCTTCTCGGTTAGTGCTTGTCCCTGGCACTGAGGACAGCCTTCGTGTTAAACGAAGAAGGACGTTCTCTCAGTCCACGTTACTTAAATGTGATTTCCGATTACTACCTGGGAGTTTCGGTAGGAAGATACTGTGGTCTAGATTCTTTAGAGCCTGTTTAAAAGATATTTACTCATTCGCTATCTTATTTAATGCATACTTTGCCTTTATGCAGGTGCACGGTTTACTCGAGTTCGGATGTACCCGTACATAGCATTGCTAGCCCTAACCCTTTGTGAATGTGAGGACCCTTAAAATGACAACAATGCAATGCAATGCATGCGACATAATAAAGACATTGACACACTTTGTGGATAAAATATGTTGCACGTTTATTGATTACACTGGTTGGGTTAGCTTATGGCGATCCAGGTGTCAAAGGTGAGTTCCTCGAACGGCCGACACCCATCCTGAGAAAGCTAGAGCTGTCCTGTTGGTGTTTTCAGCACCAACGCACTTAGGGGCTTATTTACAAGCCCCTTGCGCTGCCGGTACCTCGCTTTTAACATGGGAAAAAGTGACTTACCAGCGTTGCAAAGGGCTTATAAATAAGCCCCTTTGATTCTTTACAGCTCATTCATTTACAGTGGGTTGCCACCACACTACTTACTTTTGTGTCATGCTCCTGACAAGTCAGAGCGAAACAACCCTCTCCCCTTATGGTGTCCCCATGTGTTCAGATCACAACCTAGCAGGGGAGCAACACTAGGATGCTGTCCCCTCTCTGTCGCCCTGCGTGCGACGTGGCAGGTGCAGTCCCTTGGGGCTCTTTCGTTACTGTCCATGTGTATCCCTATCGATTTAACTTGCAGTACCTTAGCGACTTATTTATTTTAGGTTAGAAAATAAAAGGGTTCACGTTTTATTTCCAAGTTGCCGTTCATTCTTATTGAAAACCACACCCTTCCCATTACACATATCCCTACATATCCCGATTACACTTTTTTAAAGCGTCTGCCCTGTGTTGCCAGATGTCTTTGGGTGTACATTATCTGCCTAAGTAAGCTGTTACCCAAAACGTTTGTCCTTCTAGATGTTTTCCTGGCAGGCGTTGACTTTTCTTATTAACTGACCCGTCCCCTCTCGTCTATAAACTCCCACGTTTGCACTCCTTTGTGGATATTTAGCAGCGGCCGCTCCTTCGCTAAGGCGCAGGGGCCTCGTCCCACTGCATTTTGAGCAGTGGATAAAGTAAAAATAAAATGATAACACTATGTTATTATCATTTTATTTTTCCGGTTTACGGGGCAAGGCAGAGCTTAGCTGTGTCATAGCCAGCAAGGGTAGGAGTGGTGGGCACTTAAGTGCTCATGACTGTTTGGCCGGCCAAACAGTCATGCGCACTTTGCATGTTCCCCACCAAGCGGTAATATGTAGCCTGGTGGGGAACATGCACAGACTCCCACTGCCTCTCTCTGCGTCAAACCACGGCACTCAGACCAATCACAATGCTGCATTTCAGCATTGTGATTGGCTAGGGGAGCCTGTTTGTGCTTCAAGCAGGAGCAGAAGAGTACGACGCAAGGTAGCGGTCCAGCAGCAAGGTAAGTAATTTATTAAATTTATTTTTCTATCCCCCGCCCCACCTATGTTACTTGGTGGCAGCCGCCATTGGAAATTAGGTGTGTTTAATACGCGTTGCACTGTGTACACACAGAGAATATACTTGCGTAAAGCGCTTCAATGCCTAGTCAAAGGTAGTAAATGCAATTACATTACAGTACATGTGTGCAGTTAAGCTGGGTGAATCATGACTACTTCATGAACTATTAAGTTTTAGAACATTGGAATGTTGGGAGCTCCATTGAAAACAATGGAGTAGCTCCGGGCTTATAATGGCTGGTATAAACCCGGAGCTCCAACATTCCAATGTTTCTTTGTTCACAGCTGTAGCTGTGAACAAAGGCTTCAGGGAGCCTGAGGGGATTTAAATCCCCTCGCGCTCCCTGAAGCCTTTGTTTTATTTGTTAGAACATTCTGCCCTCTAGTAGCAGAATGTTCTAATAGCCTGATAGCCATTCGTAGCTGGGCTATACAGCTATTAAAGTCCCGCTCCCTTGTTAAAGCTGGAGCGGGCCTTTAATAGCCGGTATAGCCCGCTACGGCAGGCTATAAGGCTATAATACATGTTTGCAGGGCGATAAGCCGGGCATGTCCCTAGAATTAGAACTGTGAAGTGGCCCTTTCACACATAATTAAGATTAATTGTTGGGGAATAGTTCCCTTTTGTACTCTCATACGCTAACAGCTGCCTATGTACCCTCCTATTACATAGACTTATACCATAAGAAGGACTTGACTGTAAATGATTTCTTGATTGCAAGGTTGATTGGTGAATAACCCTCACATACGACAAGGACAAAGTGACATTTGGGTTTCAGTCCCACAGAGATGTCACTGTCCACGAGGAAAACTCACAAACAGTGCTTAATTTGTGTAAAAAAAAATACATAATAATTATTGAAGTATCCGAATTATTTTCTTAGGAGCCTATTGCCGAATGCTCTGGTTGCTGAATAGCAAGGTTACCTACCCACATGCCTCTTTCGTTCAACACCTACACATTCTGACTATTATACTTTTAATATTAGTTAATATTTTTTTGGTCTGTCTTAAAAGTGCAGTTGCGTGCCAAATGGGCTGTCACTACACTTAAATATATTTACATACAGTGAGATTCAGAGGAATGTGCAGCCTTTGAACCTGATCTCCATGGCGTCCATGCTGCAGCTTTCTGTATCCACATGTGTAATTTTTGGAAAGGAAGCACAGTAACCCCTGACAAAAGAAAAGCCCTTCATGACTCAACCGTGAGAAATAGATTACTTCTGCTTTGACTTTTAAAGCAGGCAGATAAGAGTTACTTTGCAGCAATTTTCTATTATTTGCTTATGACTTACTCCACCTGAAGCCTTTTTGTTTCACTGCTTATGATAAGCTCGGGCAGCATTGAAAGCAGTGACTTTTTCTTGTACTATTTTGCTGTATCTTTTTCTTTGTTTAAAAAAATCAGATATTAAGATGAAAAAGTCGAATGGTCTTGGTTTGGTTTCTCCTTACAGAAAGAAAGTGTCCTAATATGATTACCACAGACTTTCACTAGCACGTCATCAACGCTGCTAAAGGAATGGAAACGTTTTGTTTTCTCTATTTTGATTGGTCAGTTAAGTGGGTGGAATGATAAAAGAGATCATATGGCAGAAACCTTTTCTGATATTTAAAACATGTTTATTTTTCAATTGTATGTGTAATCGTATGTACTAACGCCCGACATTACAAAAGGTGAATCATATTCTGGTTTTGTATTGCCACAACCAGTAAACTCACGACTGCTGGCCATATCTCGAAATGTTACTGTCAACATATAAAACAACACTCGTGGATTATAATATCATAATGCTGACTCAGACAATAAATGAAGCCCTATTGGAAGATAATCTGAAGCAAACTAACGAGGCCCCAATGACATGTGTGACTACATACAGCATAGCATCAAATGCAATTACTAAGTCTATCAACAGGTACTGGAAACCAACAACAGGAAATGGGAAAAGCCCCTTTTTTCATTTAGGAGGGCAAGAAGCCTTAGGGATTCCCTAGTACATACCCGCCCCAAGAAAACTGACACCAACCCTAATCTATCCGTATTGAATGCATGGGGCCTACCGAGTGTCACAGGACATTTTCCCTGCGGTAACTGCAGCATCTGCCACCTGACCTCCACGACGAAAACCTTAGCGCTTGAACCTAATAAAACCTGGACACAGAGAGCCCACACAAATTGCAACTCGAGCAACGTGATACATCTCATCACGTGCCCTTGTGGCTTACGATATCTGGGGATGACTACCAGGAAAATCAAACAACGCATATGTGAGCACCGGAGCAACATCCGGTGCAAGAAAAGTACTACTAGGATGACAGAACACTTTCTACAGGCCAATCATACCACAAATGACATGCACTGGACTATTATAGAACAGCTAAAACCAGGCAAAAACACACAACGGGTCCTGTTCGAGAAAGAACAGCGCTGGGTCTACCGCCTTTCTACCCACAAACAAGGACTGAATGATAACATCCCATGGGGCTCAGTCCTAAGATGGTAGTAACCCTAACTCCCTATCCTGATATTAGGCCATTTCATTTAGGGAGGGGAATGACTAGATTACCATCAGTGGACTCACGCACTAGTTCGATACCTGGGTCCCCCATAGGTTTCTTCTCCAAGCGAAGGAGCGCAGCGATTACCATCGACGCTCTTCCCTACTAATATGTAGCATTCACATGGGCTCCCCCTCCGGACCACTACCACCTACCACAGTGTGTCTATCGTATAAGCTTTACAGATACTCATTATTCTACTGGTGCCATTTACACCACATGGCACTAGATGAAAAACTTTCCCCTAGCACATGGAACCTTCATTTATCATGTTGTGGGTCATGCCACAGCAGCAAACATGAAATACCTCTGTTTAGTCTGAGGACCCATCTACCGTAGTGCTTGTACACACACAGACAAAACACTTCGCTACTACGATGCTGGTAATTTGTACACAGCTTTTTTTGCCCTTATCTCCCTCATTGTTAGGACACTTTTTGTAGCCTTTTCCTTGATTTCGTACAATTTAAAGTAGTGTTGAATACAAAAACTCCCTATGTACGTTGTGTCTCTTACACTACATAAAGTTTTGAAAAAAACCGCCCCACAACCGCGGTCAGCGTTCCACTCCCTTTTTTGCCAGGGTTTGTGGACGCAGACGTACGCGTGTACGTTCTGATGTCATCTAACCCGCTCGGCAGTGCTTCCGGCTTCCAATATGGCCGCATTGCTTCTTAAGCCGCTCGGAGCAAACCTCCGGTATCTACGGGGTCCTGCTGACGGGTGTAACCAGGTGCCACACGGGCGTCTGGCTTAGGAGGAGTAAATACGTGACGGCTGTACCAACTACTCAAGGTAACAAATCGGACCTTTCACTAATAACGATGGGCATTTTTCCCTCTCCACAGCGTGTGACTACAAGCCACCGCCCCCCACCAGGATCCATGGTGTAAGGGTTTCCTACACCTTATGTAAGCCTTGGCTCTCTCCATTTTTGTAAATAGTCACCCATCATGCCTGATGCCACCAACTACACGAACGCGTGTGGTCATTTTACATAGTCATGTTCACCCTCAGTTTTAATATCACTTCATACCGGCAATGCCTGAACTGGCGTGCAGGTATTAAAGCGCTACTTAGCACTACGATATCAGCTTATTTGCTCAGTCCTGCCTGGGATTTAACCAGGTCACCATATGATGCGATCGTATTAGTGCTTAACCAGTCACACACTCTAGCACTAACACCATAGGTTAAATGTATGACTTATGGCCTCACCCGAAGGGCACACACTGCAGCATGAGCATTGTCACTCACACTGCGACTCGTTACGAGACTGTTTGTATAAAACCTGTATTGTGACATGTTTGTCTGCCCATGTGTTTTTTGTCTTGCAGAGTCGTAACGCTTTCAGAAGTCCTGAAGGCGCCACGGTAACCGTAAGTTGCGCGGTTTGTTGATGCCACAGGTTAGGGTGCACCTTAGCGTGTGCATACCGCCGTGGCATCTGGTCCTGAAGAAAGCCTCGCGAAAGGCACTAGGAGGCTGAAACATGTAGACCATACCTCACCACTTTTAGGATGTGACTGACCAATCTACTCAGTTTTAACATCCACTTCACTTTATTTTTTAATCTTGCCTTACTGCTCTGTCATTAAAAAATGTTTGGGGACTGGTAAAGGCAATTTTTACCTTTGCACTACAACTTGCACCTTCACAAAAACCCGCTCCGCTGTAGTCAGGCGTCATAGCACACCAGAGAGGCACTCTGCCTCTCTGGTGGGAACCCAATGATGAAGCAGGTCACCAACTAGGTTGGTGAGTGAGGGTTCTTCTAAAAACAAGAGTGACTCCTCTTGCCAGCCCTTCATCTATTTGGCTTCACTCTTCTGTTGTTGATTTGAAATAATTTTATAACCACCACCCATGTGACTATTACCATAAATATATAGAAGAGCTTTTAATACTTCTGTCCTCATTTACTTCAACCTTCTCTCAGACATGTCAGATTGATATAAAGACCTCCACATTCACAGACTTCCCTATGTATGTATTTGAAGAACTGCTTATTAGTCAAAATTAGTAAACATTCTAGGGGAGTCTGAATTTGTAGCTAGATCAGACAACTTCATTTAAATTCTAATCTTTCCTTCATTAATCTAAAACAACATGTCTAAACACATCTATTTTTCCACACCTACATAATTAAGGAAAATGACTGAAAACGTGGATGGATTGTACTTGACAATGTAATCCAACACTATACTGACCAAATTTAAGCCCTTGAACAAGTTCGGGCATATCTTGCCTTAGTGAAACATGCATTGGGTGATTTATACTTGAACTGGTTGTCTTGAATAAAACCGATTTTTGTTATTTATCACCCACAAAAATACAAAACAAAAGATTACCCCTTGAAATTTTGAAATCCTCTTGAAATATTTATTGGAGTTTTTATGAAGAGTCCTACCCACTCATAGACCACCTGAGTCTAATGAGTGCTCTTTTTCAGATAAAGTTTGTTGGTTATGTCTGGTGAAAGTTGACTTTGAGCTAGTCTGTTTTTGAGCAAAAACTTCACCAGTGGGTTTTGTGCCATAGTTTCATCTGATGAGGGCTCCATGGATATGTTGATTGGGTTGCTATTGTGAAGATGAAAAACAAAGTTCAACCAGCTTGAGGCAGCAAAATATGCCTCTCCATCGCCAATGCTTGATGCGAGGTCATCGAATGTTTTAGACAACTTTTCACTTTTCACTGTCCCCTCTATTTTTGAGGCTTTTACAGAGCTTCTCACCTGGAATGCTCTACCTAATAACAGGTTCATTTAGACCCTAGAGAGCCGACCACTTGTCTACCGACTGCCCAGTCTACCGACTGCCCAGTTTAGCAGATGCTTTGGCCTCCATTCCATGGCAGAGGACCAGCTACCAAATGTAGGGATTCCCTATCAGAGGTGGTAATCTCTGTGCCTTCAGCGGAGCCATTGGTACCCTTGCTCCACTCAAGGCACTGACCTTTGCAGAGAGGAGCCATGTTTGTAGTGGCTGCTCAGCAAAGGCTATTTTCTTCAAGCACCAAACTCACAAAAACACAATGGCTTTGACACAGAGTTTTCTCCCTGTTTGATGGAGTCATTGTTTGACTTCCCTGTGGCAGTCCTGGATAGGTAAATGTAATGATGGTCTCCCCTCCCTAAATTGGGTACGGTGATCGATAATATAACCAGATGGCCAAATGGAGTACAGGCCACCAAGTCAGAGGTTTTTTCCAGAGGAGCCAGCTAAAGCTCCCCCGTTGTATACCTGGCACTTTCCCCACATCTAAAAGTACGGACTACAAGTTTGGTTGAACGGGTCCCACTCCTCGAAAGCCTTAATGACGCCCTAAATCTTCCTTCATCGAAGCATTTTCAAAGTCATCGACATTCGCAAAACCCTTTATACAGCTGCTGTGGCCTGCATTCGTCTGAGACCATTAGATATGACTGAAGGATTGCACTGTGCTGGATGAATTTGGATCCTTGTTCCAACCAGAGAACAAGCTGCACCCTAAGAGTCAGCGCTCTGTTCTGATAAAGAGGGCCACTCCTAGAAGCCTGGTCACCTATGCTTCCTCCAACATGGAGGAGGAATGGCTGCATCTCTTGCAACTGAATGAAAGGCATTGCATCTTTGCAAAAGAGATCAAGAAATTGTGTCTTGAGTACTGAGGAATATTTTGAGAAATCACTTGTGATTAGGATTGCCATTTTCCCCAGGAAAAATACCGGCCATTTCCTCATGTTCTAAGATCCTGTAAGGGCGAAGATGTGATTCTTAAATAGAAATTTATGTAACATTCTGTTTATTTCTAACGTGGCCTTTCTGTCTCCGTTTACTTTAATTATCACTCGGAGATGATTTAGGCAGCTCTAGTAAGCATTTTAAAGCGTTTTCTTTTTGCACTTGTTGTTTTAAATATGCACTTATAAAGGGGGGAAAAATACTGGCTTTAGGTCATTTCCCTAATTTTTTTACTGGCTTGAACAGTAAAATACTGGCCATGTCAGTAAGAAATCGGCCATGTGCATCCCTACTTGAAATGCTGTTTTAGACAGAAATGGCAATACTACTTCTTGTGTCTCTAATTCTTAACCTATGAATAAAATAAAATGGATCACACAGATATTCTGGAATTTCAATAATGTTGTTGTATTAAACAAAGAATAAAGTTTGCAATATAAAAGCTGGAAATGTGATGACCTTCAACACATAATTAATGAATTACATCTATTATGAACTATATATCTTAAAGGGAACAGTGAATAAAAACAAATACGGTAATGGCATAGACCGCATTTTCTTATAGAGATCAGTGGATAAAACCAAATGTCATAAAGGCACACACTGCTTTTTCATGAGGCTACCCTTCAATCTTCCAGGCTTAATTCGATAACCAAGGGTCTGATGCAGTCCTGTAGCTGTGCTTGCCTTCAGCGTGCCCTTTAAATATGGCATTGGATGCATCCTGTGAAGCCAGGTGGTTTTTCGATCATTAGGACAAAGTGCATTTGGATTTCTACCAGAAAAGTGTGTATGCATCATTAATAAATTACTTTCTTTATTGATGCTTTGTCATACCTCTCAGTGTAAGAAAGTTGAAATCATAAGTGTTTTCTGATCTTGAAGAGACGTGCTGCATAGCATGTAAAATATAAACTTTTAAAACACACAGGGTGAGAGCCAACCAAACTACCTAAAATCACCTCTCATTTCATATTAACATTAGAAAATGGAGTCTTCCGGCGCTTTTTCTCTGTTTTCTTAAACAACTGTCACAAGCTCAACACAGACAAGACAGCAGTCCTAATGTTTAACACCTCTCCATGGAATGACCTGCTGAACTCGGCCCATCCCCCGCCCGACAAACCATGCCCTCAACCTCGGCATCATCTTGGACAGCAATCTTTCCATGAAGAAAACAGGTAACCGCAGTCTCATCTGCCTGCTTCCACACCCTATGCATGCTCCACAATATCTTCAGATGGCTCCCAGTCAACACCAGAAGGACCATCATGCAGGCCCTCGTAACCAACAGACTGGACTACGGGAACACACTTTATGTAGGAATCACCACACCCCTCCTGAAGAGACTACAGACAATACAAAACTCAGCAGCCAGACTCATCCTCGACCTCCCCAGAGGAACCCACATCACACCCCACCTCGAGAAGCTGCACTAGCTCCCGAACCAGAAGAGATGCCCGTTCAAGATGTTGACCCATGCATACAAAGCCTTGCACCAGCTTACATCAACAAATGCTTGAAATTCCACCAACCAACCAGACACATGCGATCTGCCTCCCTCTTCCTTGCAGACACCCCCTAGATCCGCCGAAGCAACATCGGAGGACGCTCCTTCTCTTACCTGGCAGCCAAAAGCTTGGAACGACCTACCCCTGCACCTCAGGTCCACCCCATCACTCCAGCAATTTAGGAAAAGACTCAAGACCTGGCTGTTCGAATTAACAGACCGGCACGAAGCAAACAGCAACTCCAGTGCCTTGAGACTCTCACGGGTGATTTGCTGCGCTCCACAAATCCTTGATTGATTGATTGAACAGTAAAATCAGCTTTAAAACGCTATATAGATTTCTCGAACCGTCCTCATTTACTAGAGAATAAGTGCAGCAATTTACACTTTCAGACAGCAGTGCACCTTCTAACATTTCCCCCATTTTAACCATATCTGATCCTGTCCACTTTTTAAAAAATCCTTCCTGCCATTTCACTCTCCATAAGCAAATTTTGGACTGTTATATGGACATGGTACCTAGGGCCTTGTTCCCACATATACACAGCCTGTCTTGCCATGAAGTTCCGCCAACAATTCCATGCAATAAGGGGTTCCCGATACACCCATTCCAATATTTACTAACGCTGTGCAGTGGCTCTAGTGCAGTGCAAAGTGACACATCTGCACATGCTACTGCTTACGCGCAGGAAGCGGTTACTATTTTTCACCTGATAGATCTTTTTGGTTCACTGAGAGGCAAAAGGAAGTCTGCATTTAAATAAACATTTAATACTTGTGTAGCCCATTTGGCCCCACAATAATAACCAGGAATCAATAACTAAAGTTCAGTGGGTTTATTACACATTAATAATCAGTCCAATAGATGCAAAAATCAAGAACATGTTATAAATGTAAATAATCATGACCAGCAAATTAAGCAGTCGAAGCAGATTCCGACTCAATAGCATAAGGCAAAGAATAACAACAGTCAGAACAATACAGATGCCAAGAATTTGGAATTGGAGTTCTTTCAAGTTACTCCCCTATTCCCGCCTAAACATGAATAGATTCAAAAGACTTCTAATCTAGCTCTAAATCTAAAATAAGGATAGTTTGGAATACAAGGTCTCAGGGGAAGTTAGAAATGCAGGGAGGTGTCAGCATAGTGAAAACTTCAGTAGAAGTCTTCTAACGAGGGAGCAAGTGTTAGCATAAAGCCACACCCATGTAGAATAAAAGGGAAGCAGAGAGGTCTGTCCGTCTCAAAGTCCAAGGGATCTCTCCTAACGTCTAGCAGTGTGAGCACTAATTAAAACACACATATGCTTCATCATTCCCCCAGAGGTCACACTACTCCTCTGGGGACCAATGGTTTTGAACTTCCCTTTATGCGATTGTAACATCTCTAGATTTTCTCATTTACGAAACCTGGACACTAACAACAACCTTGAGTATTCCACTGTTCCTGATATGCGATGAATAGGAGGCTTCTTCAGCTCGTTAGCTCTCCACATCTCTGCCAAGTTTTTCTCTCTCAGGCCACCCTATCACTAATACACAGTACTCCTTTCTCTAACTACTGAAGCCTCGAAATGGCTCCTGCAGAGGAGAGAACATGCAAGACAAACAGGAAAATACATTTCGAAATTCAGGCCTAGTCGAATTAGCATTGTTAACCACTTCAATGTCCACATCGATTACATGATTATTATATGTGCATGTATAACTTCAAAATAACTACAGCAATACAAAGGTAACTTAAGTAAATGAGTCATGGTTACATATGCAATGCCCTTTCAAATAAATGCAGCATAACTTGAAAAATAAGGTTAAATATGTATGAGAACTACATTTCTTCATGGTAAGACTAAACATTAATAACACGCAATTATGAATCTCTAGTCTTCCATTGTGAAAGCATTTCAATAGTAAATTTGAATACTTCACTTCACATTAATAAAGCTGAGGCACACAGAGTATATAGTGCTCTGTGCACGTGAATATTGCGCTTCTGTGATGTGTAAGTGTGGAGCTAAAATTATGCTGCTCCACTATTTATTATCCAGCACAAAAGATGTTGTGCACTAGAAAGATGAGCTTTTCACTGTGCAAAAAATGCATTTCACCACTTTGCAACAAGGTGGTGTTTCTAGGTGCAGGTCATTGTACACATCCATAGATTTTGATGGTAAGCATAATCTACTAAGGTAGCCAGAAAGGCCCTTGCCGCCAGGATATTGAAACAGGCGCACACAAATGGAAATATGTTCATTTCTCAAAAACACCATACATTGCATGTGTGCTGCAGTGCACAGCACACATCCAATGTACGGGGGACCTTCTGGCTTTGTCTAGGTATATGAATTTGATTAAAAAAAAATATGCCATCAATAAAAATCCTGTGCTAGACAGTGTACACTCACCTCTGCACCATGGTGTGAGGCTGTGTGACATGCACAATGTCTTATTTTTGCACCAGCAGAGGGGGTGACACCACCTGCATGCCAATCTTTGTAGATGTGGCGCTGCACTGTGTCTTTCCCCTTGTGCAGTGCAGGGCAGGGCAGCAAAATTCCATGAAATAGTGGTAAAGCTGAGCCCCAATATTAATTTCGTTAGGATTTCAAAATGTCTAAATCAAGGAGGTTTGTTAAATATGGCTGGGGACACTCGATGTACATAGATAAATTAAGAAAAAATTGTTTACGTGGTATCCTTGTGTAGGGGCTGTGTCTCTGTATAGTTATTTGTCTGTGGTTGTTCATGGTTTTATGTTGCACTGCCTTCTTCATTTGGAATTGTATAATTTTGCATTATTATTTTACATCATGAATTCCCAAAATTATTTCTGCTACACTCTTATGTTTTTTGAGAAAAGTTTTACTCATGCTTATGCTTCAATGTGGGTTTTATTGCTATATATTGCACATTATAAAATGGCCACTGAGAATATGAGTTTTTTTTTGCCATGCATTGCATAGTACAAAATGTCCACCAAGCGTAGGTCATCAATATGTATGAAAGTCCTTCTTTTATATCACTGCCTTTTGTTCTTTGTTCTATTTAAACCAAGCTGGATTCCATTTGTATCACCCGTGACCAAGGCGTGCAGATGCCGAAACGTGTTAGGTTGGCTGGCTATGAAGAAAGCACTCTGATCCTTATGTGAGGTGTTTTTCATCATTTCTGGAGGGAGTGTGTTGCGAGCAGAGTCTGCTATTGGTGAAAATATATACATATATATTTTGTTTATATATATTTATTTATTTATTTTATGAGGGCCCAGCAGCTGGAAAGGGCTGCCAGTCTTCTCACTTTCTTTTTCATGCTTCATGTGAACTTTTTGATTTTTTTTTTCTTCATTTTATTTACCGTTCTATTACTACCATCTCCCATGTTGGATCGGTAAATTAAAAACGTCTGCCATGCTTCACAATACATGAGCATGCTTATGATGTGTGCATTACTATGCAGGCGTGTGCATTCGTTGTGATGCAAGTGCATGCATGCTATTGACAACAAGCATTGGCAAAGCCACTAACTTGTCCTGTTAGAGCTGTGACCCATTGGCTCTGCTAATGCTTGTTTTTTCTGGATGTTATCCTGCAACAAGGATGAAATCCCCGACCCGACAGTGCTTACATGAAATAGCTGCAACCAAGCTCATGCTTGCTCTGTATGTCAGTAGAAAATCTAATCAAATCCCTACACTCGGGGAGCTGAATGGAGGGGAGGGTGATGGATAAAGCACATGTAAACCCAAGTGGACCGATAAATTACCCATGTTCCCAAAAGTACAAAAACGTATACATATTCATACACATTCTAACCATGCAGTCACAGTTAATGACATTGCTATATGTAATTACTGCATTAACCTTGTTATTGAATGCATTTTATAATCTTTCTGGTATTGTATTTTATTCATGTGAAAGCTTTTATGGTTTTAATTAACCAAATAAAGTTTGTTTGGCTTGACATTGCGATATGTATTTATGGGTCTATTTTGTAAATGAAAATATAAAAAACATTTTGTTAAAAAAAAGTTCTGGGTTGCTTACTTGTACAACAAAGGAATACAAAAATGTGATGGATGCAATTTTTGAATGAATCTCAGCTGCTAGTAATTACTCTGGGCTGTAGCCCAGTCCATCCTTTGTTTCTGCCCACCATGCCACCTCAGATTAGACCCGTCCCTATGTAAATCCGATTTGGTCCTGCTCAATAGGAACAGTTCAGCCCGAATGCCAAGTCATGTACTCTTTGAACTGGAACACAATCAACCCAAGACCTGTTTCATCCTAGTTAGGTCTCTTTACTCGGATGCAGCTTGGTTTCATTGCCACACTGAACATGGGACCCCATCTGTGCTTCCCCTCACACTGAGGGTGTCACACTGAGGGCTGAGATTCTTGTGTTCCTATCTGGAGGTGGCTTGGTCTGGCAGTTCAGGCTGCACTGTTCCTATTGGAACAGGATCAAGACTGATTTGCATAAGGCAGGTCTCTGTCTAGAATGGCACAGTGGACAAAAAACACAATGGTCTGAAATGTGCCGCAGAGCGATTGCCAGTGGCTGAAATTAATTCAAGCATTCCTTCCATCACCTTTTTCTTTTTACAGTAGACACCCTAAGTGTGACAGGTATTCCCAGACCTGGGTCTCGTACTCACTGAGCCTCACTGGTCCTAGGCTGGTGAGTGGGAGTCTACGTAGAGTGTTGCCAACTTAGATATAGTGCTCAGGAGTACAGCAGCATTTGGCAGTAAAGTGCTAGTATAAGTCAGAGCAGAATTCAGTGCTGAAAGCCATGCCGCTCCAGCAGCAAGTGGACTTTAAGTACCAGAGGAGATCAATCCTCTTTCTCGCTTTGACCTCTGTTTGCTGCTGGCGTCTAGTGTGATGAGTTCAAGTCAATGTAGATGTACTGAGATAGTCAAGCCTTGGGAAGGAGGCACAGTAGCAATTGCTACGAAAGTGCAGGGCTAGAGTCAGAGCGGTAGTGCATTTTGAATATGACCATTCGACAGGGGAATTAGATACACAGTAGAGTTGTTCAATACTGCGACATGTTGCTAAAAACGTTGCGTCATGGTTCTGTGGGGCTCCTGAATCTCTCCCTCCATATCACTGATTCTTTTTCCCAATGCCTGGTATGGTGGGCTCAATAATAATGAGATTACGTTATTTGGGGACTAAATATGCATGTCCTACACAGAGTAGTCAATCTGCTTGTAACAGTTGTTTGAGCATGGGTAGTGCCACCCCTTTGTGCACATGGCACAAGCTATCACTCTTATGCAAAGTTTTTAAGGCGGACACTGTAATATTTCTGGAGAGAAATGTTTATTAATTTCTTCCCTTTCACCATGTGTCATAAAATTGTTAACTATCAATTTTTTAAAACAATAGGGTCCTTATGCTAAGGCACTCATTTACACAACATTCAATTCTTATCCTTTCTACAATAGGTTTGTACTCTACTGAGAGTAAAGTGGCCCTTTTTAGGTCTTGCTGGCTCTGGGCGAGACATTTTGTAGTGGGGTTGCAGAAATGCGACCACAACTTTTGGCTGGCCTAGAGCATGCGAGTACGCGCACAGTAACGCGCATTCCTCGCATGCTCCAGGCGCCATATGGCTTTCCTCTCACTTGCTCCTCCCCCACCACAGAGCGCTTCTCGGGGCCGTGCGGCCGTGTCACTTTCACGGCAGCGCGTCACTTGCTCTCCCGCTCCTCCCACACCACAGAGCGCGTCTCGCACGGCGCGCGGCCAAAGCTTGTTAACCATGAAGTCCTCTGTCTTGCTGTAAGAGAGTGTTTCTGTGGTCAGTAGGAGGCGCCTCTTTTGCTGTGTGTTGTACACAAGAGTCAGACACTGCAGATGGATGTTCTCTCTTGTTTTCATTATTGCTTTCCGCCCATCGCCGTCGCGGACGTCTACCCCATCTGCCTCTTAATTATTTCCGCTACCAGTAACACATAGCTATATTCTTGGCGCGTGCTTTATGTTTCAGCACGGCGCCCAATTTGCTCTTGCACCCATTCTGCTTGTTTTCCGTGGTGAATAAAGCATTCTTTCTCCGCGCTGCGCTGGTTTCACTTTCTATGTTGTGTATCTACCCGGCTCCTCCACCCTACTCTCTACTCTCCATCCCCCTACCCCTCTCTTACAATCACTCACGGGGCTCCATCATGCTCCTGTCTGACACCCCCCACCACCCCACTCCCGCATCCTCGCAGCTTGCTCCCTCCTTGTTTAAAATTCGTATTAGTTTCCTGCCTCCTGCGCCTCGCACGCTTTATGGTCAACGTGGAGGTTTCTCCTGATATCAGTGCTGCATAGGAGGCAGAAGGTATTTTTCGATTTCTTTCTTTTTTTGCTTGTTTTCTTTCCTCCTCGGAGTTCTCGCCTGCTCCTGCTCTCTGTTTCCCTCCCACAGCCCTTTTCTCCCACTCGGCGCACAGCCTGTGTGCAGCCTCCCAAATACGCATTGTTATCACTATATTTCAGTTATTTAAACAGTCAGACATGATGTTGCTTACTGGGAAGCAGTTGCGCCATATCAGTAACAAGCGGGTTTGCGAGCTTCATGGCACACTGTCTCCTGCTCTTGGCCACGTTTGCATCCCTGATGTGCGCTACAAACTTTGCACAAACTGGACGTATTTTCTAAATTCTGCTGCTGTTTTTGCAGGTCAGTGTCCTCCTTACACTGTTGACGGGATAAGGACATCAGTCCCCAATAAAATGACTGTAGACGGGGGAGGGGAGAGTGTGTCTTTGTTTCAATAGCGCTTGTAATTTCAGCTGATCCTCGTTTATTGCTTGCAAACTAACTAGGATCGGCTTAAAACACAAGCTGATCCTCGTCCCTCCCCTCTAGCCCCTCTCTCCTGCTTTACCTTTCAGCAACCAAGCATAGTCCCTAATTCACTGCCGTTGCTTATGTAAATTTGGTTAATTACCGCCATGTGCTAAAGCCTAAACTGTGGCTAGGCATTATAACGTGCATCCGTGACTGCACCTTTCAACAGAAATCAATGGAAGAAAAGGCACCCAGCAGGCTCAAAAGACGCACTTGGGATTATTCTGGAAATGTTTGCATTTTCCATTTGTTTTCCTATTAATTGCTTCATATATACAGCCTCGCAATGCAGAATACAAACTTCAATTAACAGAAATACTGATTGCTTAAAATCTCTAAACTTAAATGTTTTAAGGCTAAGCATTTGGTGATAGGAAATATAGCAATTCGCATGTCAAGTCTTTTAGTATTTTAGTTTTTGCCCTTTTCCACGAGATTAGTCTTTTTAATATAAGCGAAACAGACATACCATTTGCCTAACGTAAATCTCCATATTACATAATATTACAATCTTTAAAAGTTAAGATTAGGGTAACTTAACAAGGTGTTAAGCAGATAAACGCCAAAATCAAGAAATGGTGTATGTAAAATACATAGGAAAAACCTGCATATGTGGTGTAAACGTACTTATTACGTTTGTTCCTAAAGAATATTTGTCCGCATACCCAGGAATCAGTCAAGAGGAGCAGTCATGGAAATTCAATGCAGTAATTTAATGAGTACTGACACACATTTATAAATCATTTTCAAGACATCTTCGGAAGGTGGAAATGTAAGTGTTCGCACCAGTTACAGGAACGCTTGAACAGAGTGAAAAACGGATTTGCAAAGTTAATTACCAAATGTGACTAGTTTCTTAACCCAGAACTGGCATTGTTTGCAAAATCCTGTTCAGTAATCCAAAAATACTTGCGACTGTTCCTTACAGCATTGTAAATTACACCATTATGTGTAGGAAAGTCGTTAAATACCTCAAACAGGTGCAACTTATGATCACATGTCGCAGAAATAATTTGTGACTAGTATGTCAAAACCACATTAGTAAATTGGTCACACGTCGTGTTAACACTGTGCGTGCCTTAAACGTTTGTGATTGCTAGGACTCATGACAGAAGGGGTGTACTGATGATCAGCGATTTGGAATGCATGCTTCCTGTAGCGTATGTAGTCTGTTATAGCCTATTACATGGACTATGGGCATTGCATTTTGATTTTAGACTTAATATTAAGTGCTCTGCGCTGTGGCATCAGATGATGCTGTTTATCACGTTTCTTGAAGGATGGTAGTAAACATTTACTAAAAATTCCTAAAGAATTATTTAAAAAAAATCGTATTGTACAGTGGTTGGAAGCCTAGAACAATAGACTAAATAAAATAATTATAAAATAATTTACATTTTTGCTGCAACAAGGTTGTGCTCATAAAAAAAACAGGCAGAATTCTTTCAGCTTAGAGAACCATAGTGACCCAAGAAGAAGAGGTACGGTCTCATAAGACATTCACCTCTACGTACATAGGTTTGACACAGACTTTAGTAGGTAACAATTGTGTAATATGTGAAAATTCATTTAGCAAATTGATTGCATGTTTACACACTGCTTGCAGGTTCTCAAAACACAAATAAAAGGCATTGTCAATTACAATGCCACTAGCTCAAACTCTCGAAAATGCGAGACCTATTGCATTGCAAATGCTTGTTAGGTCGAGCATTCGAGACCTCTTGTATATACTTTAGTATATACTTCTCTTGTGGGCTTAAAGCCATTTCATTGGTTTGTTTCAGTGTCCTTTAAATATTCTTGCTTGCTAGTGGTCAGTCCTGCCTCTTTGACCCTCCTTTTTATGTCGAGCCTAGCGCAGCGCGCATGCGCTGCTCTAGGAGACGGCCTCTTGGAATCACTACAGACTTCTCCAGACTTTCACTAAACTCGTGCGTGTGGCTTTTTATTTCCCACACATTCTATTGGCCAAAGGGGGGTACATGTCCCACCTTTTCTGTAAATGTTCACTCCCACAGCCTACAGCTGTCGGGAGCGAGCAGCGGCGCCATCTGTTGTGGATCATGTTACTACTTTGTCTGGGGAAGCCTGACAGTACCCGCCCATTCATTGCACTAAAACCAGCATGCGCTGCCTGCCTGCCCCGGCAATCTCGTGCACCCTCGCAGCAGGCATCCACAGACCCTGAGCCCTCCCCCCCTCTCTCATTCACCAGCCCCCCCCTCCCCCACCTCCCTGGCCCCTCACTCGGTGCCCTGCCAGGGACTTGGCGTGGTCGCTGCTGCTTAAATGGTTGATTTGGAACTTGGTCTCTGATGTTCCGACTGCAAAGGGTGGCGAGCAACAAACGTGGCAGTACCTCGCGCCAACATCGTTGGGCCCCAGAGCTTCACTTTCTACTGTGTGGAAGTGCGATAAAAGGAGCGAGCCGGTTAGGCGGTTAGTGTTTCAAATATCTTTGAATCCAGAAGCCAGCTTCTACGTTTATCCGCCGAATGTTAATGCTGAGTTACTGTGTGTAAAATAAGAATGGCGCTTTTTAATTTGTAAATTGTACTTTTGAGACACCCAATGCAAGGAAAAATTCCCTTTTTCATGTGCGTGTGTTCTAAATTTCCTAAACATTTCACCACCTATTAGCATGAGCTGCTGCGCAGAATTTTAATTGAAGCCTGGTGTGTCTGCCGCGTGAGTTTCTTTCAGATCCTAAAAACGTTGGCAGTGTGTGTTTTATCTTCCATTTGAAATCACGGTGGGTTTTCTTGTAAAGTATACTCAGCCCGTACCTGACACATTGCTTGAAAGCAGCTCGTCTTGATAATTTTTTTCCTAGTGTTCCTGCAGTGATATGGCCGGGAAGTAATAAGGCATCTGAGCCGGTTTTCGTGCCCTGTTGGGCGAGCAACGGAACTAAACTGACAGCAGGCTGATACTTGTCTCAGAAATCATGCACCGTGACGTCCGCACCTCCAGGCAACTACAGCCCTCTCTCCTCGCTGCTGCTTTTTCACAACTCCTCCCTCCTCCCCCCGCTCGCTGCTTATCAGCACACACAAGACGCACACCTCGCGCTCATTCAATGCACACCCACCCTCCATTACCAGCATCGTTCCCTGCTGACTGGCCACAAGCGCCAGTCACTGCTGTTTCCTGGAATTTGCACAGATTGTTACCCAGTTTCTGTGTGTGTACTGTTCAGTCCTTAGTTTATTATAAATAAATACATGCAGTTTTTCTAGGGAGCCAGTTAAGCCAGATTTACATAATACCAAGGCTGCCTTAACGGTGATTCCACCAGGAGCCTCTTTTTTTCCTCCACTCTACATTTCAAATCTCAGTTTTGAAGGTTCTTTTTCTCCCCTACTTTTCCATTATGCCATTGCCTTCCTCTGTTTCTCCTTCGTTGGCTCTTTCTTTCTCTAGCCCTAGGTCAAACTCTGAAGATGAAAATGTTTTCTTGGTTATATATAAGGTAACAAAAATGCTTAGAACACATTTTTATAATAACATTTCAAGATGCTGCACAGCAGCCACAATGCTCTACAACAGAGCTTAAAGATATTAACAAAGCTACTAGCTGTGGCCTAACACTTATAAGGTCCCAAAGGCGAGACCTATTGGCTATGCCAATGCTTGTTCTCTTTCGCTCTTCCCAGGCAGCAGGGACTAAGTACTGAATGATTACCCTTTGGTTCTTTATCTCTCGTTTGGAGACCTATTTTTTCCCTTTGTTTCCCACTCGTGTTTCGGTGGGTGGTGTTCCGCTTCGGCGCCCGTAGCTGCTTGCATTTTATTGCAGCATTCGTCCCTTCGCTTCCGTGTGTATAATAGAAAGGAAAAGTCTTGAAACAATAGCTAGAATAATTTTATCCACGTTGCGAACAGGGTGTTTGTGATGAAACCTGGACATGTCGGAACCAAATTAAAGCCTGTACGCGATAAGCTTAACTGAGCACAGGTCAATTCACATTGAACTGTGTGTAAACATATCGACCATATTGCATTGCAGGTCCGTGTGCAGATGCAAAGAGAGCAACCAGTAGGCGCATTATGTTGTGTTTTTCATTACTTATTAATTAAAGTTATAGTGATTAACAGTTGTTAATAATGAAATATTTGTGTGTTTCTTAAATCACCACTCATTCATTTTTTAAATAACTAATTTGTATAATCTGGTGACATTTTATTTCAAATTGTTATCTCAGGGATTTATTTCATAGTTTTTGTTCTGGCCAGCGGTCAGTGGCAGAATTGTGGGCAGTACCAGATTTGTACAGTTGCTTAAGGAAAGGCAGGGGCAGTCTAGCCCGTCTTCTACTACCATAGCAGCCCAGGTCAAGGTTCACCGAGCCAGCTGAGCAGCGCCAGTTGTAATGTATTACAGTGCGGCCTTTTGAACTATGGAAACCGTAAATTTGCTGCTCACTCGTGTCTTATTATTCCTCTTAGCATGGCTCTCAGGCTGCAGCTGCTCTTCGTCACTGTGGCCCAGGATATCAAGGTGCCGCAAGACGCCTCGATATGCTTCGTGCACTGGGAGTTGGTGTCGCAGGGCTATGGGTGTTTGGGTGCCGGGGACAAGGTGAGTGATCCGTTGTCCTCCAGCAGTGTTCGCGCAATAACAACAATCCACTCCTGTTATTATCTTAGCATAAAAGGTCACTTTATTATTAAGACAGGTAAACAGCATATTTCCTTTAAGAACAAACATTGCCATTTCGCGGAGCCCCCTTTGCAATTCAAAATCCCCAAAAACATCTTATCCTAATAAAACCAACTATTTCACAAACTTTATAAATACCCCCATATCATGTACAAACCCATCATTCTTTCCCCCTCATTTGTTTTATTGACCTTTTCCTCCCGCCTCCCCCACCCCAGAGGGATGGATAAGCCCGCTCGAGACTATCCAAACCCCCGCCAAAAGCGCCTGATGCTAATAACTACCTAAAGAAGGAAAAACTGATACCTGTCCTAATGTGACGAGTTTTTTTATTTACTTTTTTATTTAAAAAACATATACATACAAAAAGGTGTGGGTGGGTGGCTCAACAAAAGACTCGCCTGTAATCTTCCCCTCACAGTAACACCTCCCGCCAAAACCTTGCCTATTAACTCCTAGCTGCTAGTCCTGCCCATCCCCTTAACTAAGCCTATCGCGCCGCGTGGATTGTTCCACCGCGCAAACAACCCCAGGGGGACACCAGCTCGCGCCAAGATCCCCCTGGGTCCCCATCGCGCAATAACAACAATCCACTCCTGTTATTATCTTAGCATAAAAGGTCACTTTATTATTAAGACAGGTAAACAGCATATTTTCTTTAAGAACAAACATTGCCATTTCGCGGAGCCCCCTTTGCAATTCAAAATCCCCAAAAACATCTTATCCTAATAAAACCAACTATTTCACAAACTTTATAAATACCCCCATATCATGTACAAACCCATCATTCCTTCCCCCTCATTTGTTTTATTGACCTTTTCCTCTCCCCTCCCCCACCCCAGAGGGATGGATAAGCCCGCTCAAGACTATCCAAACCCCCGCCAAAAGCGCCACCCAGGAAAACCAAAGAGTTTTCCTGGCCCCACCCCCAAGATTTGTTGCAGCAGAAAAGCATAATACCCTTTTATTGCACCAAATGTCTTCATTCCAAAAATTAGCCAATAGATCTCTCATCTCCAAAAGATAATATGCTTGACCCATCTGAGATAAGTGCACCCCATCCTCTCGGAACAGATGATCTTCCGTACTTGTGATATTATCATGAGACAGAACTTGAACACCCAAATATTGACAATAAACTTTCATTGCCCTATTGAGCTTCCTGCGAGCCTTCTCGATTGCAGCGTGACTGCGAGCCCCCCTCCAATGTTGCCTGTAAATAAATTCAGTCCATACCAAAGACGTACCCCTCCAATTGTTCTTAATTACTGCCAAGTCCAGTTTCATTCGTTTGATAAGCGATAAACCTGACAAAGTCACTAAGTCATTTTCGCCTAGGTGAATGATCAACAAATCAGGAAATCCTCTCGCCTCCGATAGCTCTATTAACAAAGGAAATAAACCCTCCCACCTCATACCACCTTTCCCTTTCCCCAAAACTTCATGACCTTTGCTGGGAAGTCCAAGTGCATGCCGTAAATCTGCTGCTCTGCAAAGATGGCTGCCCATTTAATGAAGGAGTGACCTACTATCCATGTACGCATTTTTGTTGACAATGCGCCTTTTACAGAACCTAGACGGAGAAAACAAAATTAGCCAACAGCAATAAAGCAAAATAATATATTATATTATCATTTTCTGACATAGCGAGTGCAACAAGCAGATTTCCATCTACCAATCCTCTTAATGTCCTCCCAGCCCCAACCCAACCTGGCCGCTTCCGTAGCTGCCCCTATACGAAAAGAGTGTGTCCCAAACAGCAAAGGTTCTTTCCCCAATTTAATCAAAGCTTTCCGTAAAACAGCCAATAATTGAACACTGGAGATCTTGACCCCATTCCTATGAGAAAATATTGTCCCAGGTGAAAAACCATCTGAATTCACAAAAGACTCCCACTCTCCTAAAGGGCAGCAGCCCGACACCCCACTGCTGTTTAGTTGGACCCATACGCCTTTGCCCAATTGATCGGTTTTAGATCTCTTCAACCACAACAGCAGTGTGTTGCCCTGTAATTGAACCTCACTGCTCTGAATGCCCATCTGGTCTCTAAGTCACAATAATTCGGAGACTCTGAAAGCACCAAAGAACAACCAGATCATGCACAGCCTGAATCGAGAAACCTCCCAGAAATCATAACAGCAAACAGGCAGTTGCAACAGCAACTGTTGTAAAAGAGCAAAAGTAACTGGCTCACGTAACGGCAACGAATATGAACGCTCTCTGCTAAAACCTTTCAGCATACGTCTTAACAACACATCCCCCACCAAATCCTGACCCCAACATAGCTGTCCATAAAAGGCAATACCAGCCAATTTCCCAGAAATGGTCGTGTGTGACAGGCCCCTGCTAATCAGGTGCAACACAAACTGTAAAATGAAACTTCTGTTACCAACTGAGTGCACATCAAAGTTATGAGATTCTGCGTAACTTAAAAATTCACTCCAGGCCTGCCGATAACTTCATCTGGTGGAAGGAGCTATAGATTTTTCCACCAATTCGATGATCCTCAGTCCCCCAGCACCCAGATGTTCTGCGGAATCGAAGTTTTGAAGGTGTCTGCCCCAGGCGCCAGACTTCTGAATTTCTGCCAATTAAAGCGAGACAACGCGTCTGCTATAGAATTGTTAATGCCTGGAACGTGTCTAGCTCTGAAAACAATATTCAATTTGAGGCTCTGCAGCATGAAAAAACGCAACAGGCGTAGCACCCGTAGGTCTTTTGCTTTCTGATTATTGATGAGATTTACCACGGTCATATTATCAACGTGAAAAAGCACACTCCTGTCCCGAATTTCTTCCCCCCAAACTAACAAGGCAACTATAAGGGGGAATAATTCCAAAAAGGCAATACTGCGACCCTGCTGTAACCAATGGGACGGCCAACTCTCCGCACACCAGCGCCCTTCCCAAAAAAGACCAAAACCACGGGCTCCAGATGCATCTGAAAAAGCTGGATCTGCCAGATGGTCTTGTCTTCAACAAAAAAGAGGGAGACTCCATTAAAATCCTCCAGGAATTTTAACCAAACAACAATATCCTCCTTGATGGCTCTAGTAATTCTAATCATGTGGTGCGGGAGGAACGCTCCGGACATCGCCATCCCCAAACGTCTGCAAAAAGTCCTGCCCGCCCTGACCACCCGACAAGCAAAGTTTAGGTAGCCCAATAAGCGCTGCACCTGCCTAAGCTCAAGTTTGTCTTTCCGAAGGACCTCCAATAAAAAGGAGATTTCTTTCAGCTTTTCAGCCGGCAAACGAGCTATCATAACTTGAGTGTCAATTTCTATGCCCAAAAAAGTGAGCCTGGAGCAAGGACCCTCAGTTTTTTCAGGAGCCAGCGGGACACCGAACTCCTCAGCCATGTCCTGAAAAATGTCCAAGGCTCTAAGGCACTGACCTGAAAGAGCCTCTCCAATGAACATAAAGTCGTCCAAATAGTGACATACAGATTTGTGACCACTTCTTTTGGAAAAACACCATTGTAAGAAGGTACTAAACAGTTCAAAAAGAGCACAAGACACTGAGCAACCCATAGGGAGAACTCTGTCTATATAAAATGCTCCATTAAAGAACATGCCCAGAAGCTCGAAATCTGAGGGATGTATAGGTAATAAGCGGAAGGCTGACTGAATGTCACTTTTCGCTAGCTCTGCGCCCGTCCCCGCCATCCGCACCAACCTTAATGCATCATCTACCGAGGCATAAGAAACATGAGAATCATCAGGAGAAATTAAGTCATTAATAGATTGCCCCTCCGGCCATGATAGATGATGGATTAATCGAAATTCCCCGGCCATTTTCTTGGGTACTAATCCCAATGGGGATACAATCAAATTTGGCATGGGGGGCTGCCTAAAAGGGCCCGCTATCCTGTCAGCTGCCAGCTCCACATCCAGTTTCTGTTGCACAATCTGCGGCCATTCTTTTGCAGATTTAAGATTATCAGCCCAACGATTATGTCTTGGCCCTTGATACCCAATCTTGAAACCCTCCCTAAACCCCCAATAGAGTTTGGAAGCAACCTCAAAATCCGGGTATTCATCCAGCCACAATTCCATGCTTGAAAGCTTAATTGGGGTATGAGCCCTTTGGCATAACTTGAAAACCTGATCCCCTCCCCCTTGGGAACCGCCCTTGATCTCCAAACCGCTGATTACTGAAACATTGCATAATAGCATGTTTCCCTCCACATTGTGAACATTCGTGCTTGAACCTACAGAACTGTCTGGTGCAGATACCCCGGTTAAAATTCCAACAGGCTCCAGACATTGGAAATTGTCCTCTAGCAAACCCTCCCGCCCCAAGTTGGGCGGGGCGAGGCTGAAAGGGCCGGTAAGTAATAGGCAAACCACTTGCTGTATGTGTCGATGCAGGCGGCTGAGTAGAGGATATCCATTGGCGCCATAGTTCCTGATCAACCTCGCCCCAAGATTTATCGTGGAACATGCTGACTCGAGCCCTAAACTCCTCATCGTAGCTGAGCCAAGCAAATCCGCCAAAGTGTAACTGGGCTTTACGGATGATGTCCATGTACTTAAAAAGAGCAATTGCCCTATCTTGGTGCTTTTCACAATACACACTGGCGTAGATCAAAAACGCTGCAGTCCAATTCTCAATATTTCTAGGTACCCTGGGACGTCTAGCGAGCTCCCATTCCTCCTCCTTTGACCATTCTTTAGCCTGAATGTCCCTATGGAGCAGTTTAAACACATCCACAAACTCATGCTGCCAGATCTTATTTTTGGTTTTATCGGAAAGATGCGTCCCCAATGGCATCGCTAATCCCATATAAGGGAGCTTCTTATGAATACTAACCTCACATCCCCCCGCCTCACCAGAAGTCGCTTTACCTACACCTGAAACCTGTGTGATTGGAGTTATATCTTTACTGGCGTTGTTTATTGTTGTTGATTGATCTGCCACTGACCCTACTCCCTCCCCAATAGCCAACCCAACCGTCCCAATCACAGAAGCATCACCCACTCCAACCGAACGTGTATTGCACAGCACAGTCGAAGGTTGAGACCAAGAAGCCCACCAATGAGGCTTACCTGTCGTTAGCTGAGCCGCCCTTTTCTGAAACTCTTGGGGATCATCACGCTGACGATGACCGTGACGCTGTTCCCGACCTGCTGCTCCGTCCGCTCTTGACTTCTGCAACCTACTAAAAACAGCGTTTGCCCCCGACCCTCCCTTAGAGAGAACACGTTCTTGACTCACTGCACTTGTATTAACATCACTCCCTTCCCACCATTCCCCTTCATTAATATTATCAGAAACATCCCCAATTTCAAATTGCTCATCACAAATTTCAAAATCCACATTGCTACTACCAGGTATTTCCCCATCCCCCACCCCCCTATCATAGAACCTCCAATTGGTCACAGGCATCCGCTCCGAATGCCCGGCTGGAACCCACAAATCCGCACCTGATCCGCCCTGTGTACCTGGTGATGTACCCAAAGCCGCAACTTGCTCCGCA
Organism: Calotriton arnoldi; assembly: GCA_963921515.1. NCBI lineage: Eukaryota > Metazoa > Chordata > Amphibia > Caudata > Salamandridae > Calotriton > Calotriton arnoldi. The sequence continues at coordinate 1,221,429 of CAWUFW010000415.1, forward strand.
TTCGCAAAACTGGAAACACCAGACGTTGGCCGAGAAACTGTTGATGAAGAGACCTTCCAGCCGCTCTTGCTAGAAGACGCTGCTGATTTGTTAACCCCATCCCACTGCCCAGCTCTGACTACTGCATAAGTTGTGGTGTCCGCATGTTCAACCCACACCCATTGACCCTGCTGGTGCCCCAATGAGGAATCAAAATTAAACTGTGGGTGACTAGGTGGGGGGCGAGAAGCCGGAAACAGAGGCTCCGTACCAGCTATGAACTGAGAGTGTTCATGAGTTAAATCAACAGGTTCATTGTGTGAACAAAAATCAGCTGCCTCCAAAACCTGAGAGACATCTTCTGCAGCCAATGGCTCCGACTGAACCCACTGACCCCCAACCAAAAAATCCTCAATGCAAACACAGGTTTTATCAACAGGAGGGCCTCTAGGCACAGGGGACATAACAAAGCTGGAAATGCCCCCCTCCCCCCCAAATGCTGACCCACACGCCTGCCCTTTTGCACCCGACTGCTTATCGTTGCCCAATTGAAAAGCAGGAGATAATGTTGCACTTCGTAAATTTTCATCCCCACTGTCACTGGAGTAGTCTACTAGTGAAGCAGAGCGTCTGTCTGAGAAAACAGGGGGCGCTATATTTATCTGTGTACCTCCCTGGCCCACAAATACACTGCCACTAATCAATTTATGCCCCAAATGCGCCCTTTTTGCCGGAGGGGGACTCGCCGGTAAAGATAAGGAAACAACCGCCTTTTCGTTCGAGCCCCGCCCCCTCACCATGCTTCTCAGCCTGCCCGCAAAAGAAAGGCTCCCAGAGGAGGGCCCACACACACGCGAAGCCCGCCTCTTTGCCCGACACACACGAGGGGCGGGGACCGCCCCTAACTGACCTGCCTCCTTTAGTTGTACAGAGGAGCAGCGCGACGCCTGCCGCCGCCGCTCCGCCGTGAAGACCGGCCGCGGCTATGCTGACCTCACCCCGCAGCTCCGACGTTGAGGGGTGCCAACGGAGCACGACTGTGTGACGGCAAACATGCCGCCACCGCCTCTGCCACTCCAAGCGCCGCCACCCGGCTCGGGCGCTTCGCTCCAACCGTCACAGCCGCTGCAACACCGGGCCTCAAAAGATCTTCACGGCCGGCCGCGCACAGGATGCGCAGCGCTTCTTTTACCTCAGCGCCCTCCTCCATGAGGTAACGTAAACAGTCAAAGCTGCCTATAAAATATGCCACGACAAAATGACGGAGTCTTAGCACGACAACAAAAGACTCGCTTGTAAACTTCCCCTCACAGTAACATCTCCCGCCAAAACCTTGCCTATTAACTCCTAGCTGCTAGTCCCGCCCATCCCCTTAACTAAGCCTATCGCGCCGCGTGGATTGTTCCACCGCGCGAACAACCCCAGGGGGACACCGGCTCGCGCCAAGATCCCCCTGGGTCCCCATCGTGCTTCCACTCTTGTTGTTAATGCACCCTATTTGTCTTAAAGTCCATTTAGCAATCACAAACTCTATGATTTGGCGATTCGCAGTCTATGCGACCACTAAATGGCTGTGTACTATAAACTCATGTCAACTCTGATTATGATGCGCATTACTATAAACGCCATTTCCCATAATACCGAAAAGGAGCGACACCGTGCATTGTAAAAACACGAACGACTTTACATTTTGCAGGCTTTGAAGAAAAAAAAAATATTTGATGTAACTTTTACAATCGGGGGATTATATTTTCTTTTTCTGTAGCGAAAAGTGGGGAGATCAGGTACTGCTTCTTCACAGATCATGTCAAGTACCATATTTCACAATACTGCTCTTTCACGAGAGCGCATGTCTAACAAAAAACTATTCATTTATCAGCGGCTGCCATTTGCGTAGTACACTCAACTCTTACAGGGAATTAATTATGTCCAGTGGATATAAAACCACTCGGAAAGGCCTTTGTTTAGTATTCGTATTCATTTAATTCTGAAAAAAACAAAAATATACTAAAAAAAAACTACTGGGCAACAATTTATTTGTGGAAGACGGAGTCCCTGGTAATTTCCTTTTCAGCTACCAATATACAAACTTTCCTTCGTTTTGCAATGTCAGTGGGCCTGAAACTTTGCAATTGTTAGGATAAAAAAGATTCATTGTGATGCTGAAACTAAAATTCCTTTTGCCCCTTCTTCTGCAATCTAAAGTTGTCACCTCCTTTCAGTGCTCCAGTGCCCCCGTGATTACAATAGTAGTTAGGTGCTCATTGTGCCGGACAGCCTGATCCCCACGTTTATGACAGACTGTAGTTAAATGCGCCAGAAGCCTGCATTACTGAAGCCAGTGGAGAGCCGCCTGAGCTTCGTCTCCATGTGGTCAGCCAAGCAGCGACGCGTTTCTTCAAGAGTCATGTTTTTACAGTCAACCCCATACTCTTTAGACCACCTTCAAGTAGCTGTCTTACTTACCTCTCACCTCACCAGTTTCTTCCGAAAATTGGCTGACCATGAGCAAATGTCTCCTTTTAGTTGGAGGTATGGGCGAAATAAGTGATTTGACGAGAATCACAGGCTATGGAGCGGACGCCAAGACTAGAACTCAGTTCCTCTCTCCTGCCTGGGGACTGAGCTGATCTTCATCTATACTACCCACTAGTCAGCAATTTCTGTGTGTAGAGGCTTGTCCATTTATTATGGATTGGGTGTGAAACTGTGGCAGATGTGAAGCTATGTACATTTTCTTCACTTGTGTGTTTTTTTGTTGTTGTTGGTTATGCGCATCTTGTTCTTCGTGTGAACTTACTACTACGTTTTTTTGGCTCAAATCTCATTTATAGACGTTTTCACTGTAGTTCGGTTGTGACTTAGGTTGGGGAGACCTAAATATTTGCAGAGTGTACATTTACATAATGATTTAACTTGGTTTGCATTTCATGCTGTAGTCTCAAGGCTGCCCAGTTGCAGGTTAATTAAATCATTAGTACTCAATCTATTGATCAGAAGAATGAGATGCTCAGCCATCCAATACTGCTGGGAGTCAAACCTATAACACCTTCATTTCGGCAACAGGTGCATTAACCACCAGCGATGTCTTGCAAGTTTAATGCACTATTTAGTACTCGCCATACCTCGTTTCACAACAAACGTTACGTAAAAAATAGGGTAGTTGCAGTTTTCTACATTCGCCCACCGTCTCCGTTCTGCAGCCAAGATTCAATAGCCACTGGCTTGGCTGTGCTTGGATACATATTTTTCACACAGGCCTTATTAAGTCACGCACTTTCAATTTTTTTTTCCACTGTAGGTTAAGCGCAGAGAGAGAGCACTGTCCTCCTGACTAGGATATGTTCAAACAAGATTGGCAAAAGATTCCGCAGTGTCTATCTTTTTTTTTTTAACTTTATTATTCGAATCAGTGTTGTCTGTCAAAGCTCGCTGCAGGGCACAGGGTGCAGACATCGTAGGGCTCAAGTAAATCCTATTGAACTAGGTAGGGCACATGTGACACTATTCCACAACTAACAATTCCAATCCAACCCACATAATTCCACTCTACACCACATACTCGCACTCCACTCCATAACACATGGGTAAAAGACATTCTTATTTACATCAATAGCTTTAACTCTCGTTTTCTCTTTAGCTCTGTAATCCTCTGCAAGCTTTTCTGGGGCGTCTTACACAAGGGAAACACAACACATTTATGTGGCATCGTGCAAACTTTATTTTTGTAATTTTTCGTTCTTAAGTACCAATCAGCCATCTTGGAAATATAAATAAAAGTTTTCAAATAATATGCTAAAATAGCACCCACTACATAACAATATAGGTGCACACAAAGGCACACATAAGCCATATATACATTTGATTTAATAAAAAAAAAAAAGATCTGGAACTTAAATTGCTGTTTGTGGAGCCAGTACACTTGGGTTTTAACAATCGCTCCACTCGCTTGGATACTTTGTGGCATACCTGGATGTTTAATGTGACATACGACACCACACAATTCCCCACCACACAATTCACCGTCACACAATTCAACACCACCCAACATAATTACACTCCACATAATACCACTCAACGGAACATGATTAAACTCCATATAATTGCACTCTACTCAATACCAAATAAATGCACCCCACATAAAACCACTCTATGCCACATACCAACAATCCACATAAATACACTCCAAACCGTGCCACATAATTCTAATCAGCATAATTTCACTCAACGCCACACAGTTCCATGCCACACAAAACAACTCCACACATTTCCATTCTACACCACATAATTCAGCAATCCACATAATTCAACTCAACAACACAATTACACAGCACACCATATACATTCAAACCACACCACAGAATTCCACATCATGCCACAAAATTCAACAGCACACCACAAAATTAAACTCTACTGCATACCACTCCACAACACAAAATACCAACCAACATAATTACACTCCACACTCAATACCACATAATTATATCCACATAATTACACTGCATACTATGCCAATAGGAAGTGCATGGCCCTCTCTCACCATCTGGGCTGTGGGGGAATCCATTACGCCCCATCCTAATGCATTAACAGTGGCCCACCTCAATGCCTGGTTGGTTGAGTTTTGTCATTAAAACATCTGTCAGTTTATGTGTTGCTTATTTGCCTTTTTTGTTGCCCCCTAAATTCAAAAAGGTTTACTCATGCCTTCTGCATTATTCAGAATACCTAATATACCTCCAATACACAACACACATTTCTACTATATGCCACAAAATTTAACAGCACACCACATAATTCAAATCCACAACATGCCACTCCAGAACACACAATACCATTACACATAATTAACTCCATAACACACAATCAAACTCTACATCATTTCAACATCAGTTAATACCATTTAATTACTATCCACATAATTCAAAAACACACCATACCTCATCTTTCCAATACACTACCCCACATCACACAATTCCACAACACACAATTCCACAACAAACCATTCCGATACAACCCATCTCTACCTCACACTTCCTCCAAACCTATCCTCTCTCCCCCCACACACCCACTGCCCCTCTGATCTCTCCCTCACACTTCCACTACCACATATCTCTCAATTACACTGCTCCCTTTCATTCCTCCCTCTCTCCTCTTTATACTCCCTGCTCACACATACTTCCTTCCTGTACCTCTTGGCACTAGTTCACCTCTCGCCTCCCCCTCTCGTTGCCCCTCCGACTCGTCCCTAGGTAAAGCGGCAGCGCCAATCTGCACAGTCGATGAAGGCTTCGGCGTCGAACCCCTTTATGATGTTGGCGCTGTGTCGATGTCGTCGATCGGCGTTGAAGGGCAATGCGTCAGTTTTGATCGGCGCTAAGTCAGCACTGTGTCGATTTCGATGGTTCTGGACAGCAGAAATCACATTTCAAAGGTGCAGGACTGGATTGGCACCACTTGGCAGGGCAGGGTTCACAGATGGCAGAGTCCAGGTGCTGTTGCAGAATTGAAGGAAGTCTTTGATGGCCCTTAGACGTCAGAACAGGGGTCAAGCCAACAAGCCCTTGGAGTCAATCTGGGTTCAAGTGAGATGGGTTCAGTCCTTGTCCTCAGCAGGGCAGCGATCAGCAGGCAGCAGGGCAGGTCAGCAAAGTAGAAAGCAGTTCCTTCAGAGCACCAGTCAGGCAAAGTGGCAATCCTTGTAGCACAGCAGTCTTTACTCCTGGCAGAGTTCTTCACAGATCCTATAATGTACGGTCTTGGTACGGTCAGAGCCCCAGTATTTATACCCAAATGTGTCTTTGAAGTGGGGGGGAATTCAAAGCAGGCCCTTGAAGTGCACAGGTCCCCTTTCATCCCAGCCCTGCCTGCCAGGCTATCTGGGGGGGGTAATCAGCCCTTTCTGTGGGACACAGGACATTGCCTATTCAGGTCAAAGTGTCAGCTACCCCTCCCTCTTCTTGCCCAGGAAGAGCTATCAGAAAGTAGATGAATGCAGATAAGTTCACTGTTACTAAATCCTGCCACCCACCCGTCCTGTGTTTGCAGCTGTCTAGAGGGAATGCACAAAGAGTAGCTGTCACCCACTCCAGACATGTATTGGAGACAGACTGCAAAGCACACAGAGCAGTAAGAGCAGAGAAATGCTCACTTTCTAAAAGTTTTCAAGAAAAAAGAGAATCCGGCCAACTTATTTAAATGTCCTGCTGTTTATTCAAGCAGGCATTCGAACCAATGTAAATATATTTTCTTGGTTCTGGCTAAATTGCTTTGCCAATATTCAAACACTTTTAATCACAATTTCATTATTTTCATGCAAGCCTGTACATAAAGTGATACACAGTACATTTTGCATAAATCAACAACAATAAAGAAACAATCAATAAAAATTGTACATTCAAGACAGTGCAACTAAAGTCACGTTAATCAATAAACATATTACACCAGTCTGAAGTTTTACTGAAAATTAACCTCACAGTACTCTCATAACAAAACTATTTCTTTCACTTTTTGGAGAGTTACTGGCCATGGGGATGGAGCTTAAAGTCAACGGGGATGGGAACCTTGTCGAATATCCCTTTCGTGACTTATGGGTATTCATTTTTCAAATTCCCTCATGGATTGCTTATGGAACGGTGCCGACGTGTTTCAAATCCCTGTATTAGTCAAGGGATTTTCATCAGAGCAATGACACGGTGTAATCTGGAACAACATAAAAAATTAAGAAAAAAGAGAGATCAGTACTTTAAGGGACCTTCTCTCTTTGTTTTAACCCTAGTTATTACTAGGAGTTATAAATGGTACCTGAACTTTGTGTTGTGTTCTTCTTGTTCGTATTATTTTGAAAGGGAAGGCAGCTATTCGGATTTTCAATTCTGTGAATATAAAGAAGCAGCAATTGTGGAATGTATTCTAGCACATTAGTATTGGTTGGTAGATTCTGAGTTAATAATCAGTTTACTTGATGTGGGCGTGAGCCGTGTTCACTATCAGATAACTGTGTCTTGTAGAGAGTCCTGTTTGCTTTATAATTCCTTTTAACCTTTGGATCATAAAAGCGATCGAGTGCGTGATTTCACATCTAAAACAAAAGTGGCAGATGACTTTTAAATTCCTGTTTAGTTCGCTGCATTTGCAATACGTATGCTTACAAGAGAAACATTGTGGCCTTCCACTTACTTTATTACAATGGAAGCGGTAGACCCCGCGTATGTGTTAGCAGCAAGCCGGTTTCTTTAAGGTTTTCAAAAGGTAGTGACTTTATTGTCCCGTTTGCTTTATGTCATAAAAGCGATCAAGTGCGTAATTTCACATCTGAAACAAAAGTGGCAAAGAAGACTTTTCAATTCTTGTTGATTCGCTAAACTTGGAGTGCGTATGCTTACGAGAGAAACATTGTAGCCTTCCACTTACTTTGTTGCAGTGGAAGCGATGGATTCTGCATGCGTGTTGGCGGCGAGCCGGTTTCTTTAAGGTTTTCACACTTGTCTGTGCTCTATGGTTAAAAAAGATATAACTTTATTGATTACAATTCTCGGGCGTGCTGTTCCCTTAATAAAGTAGCTTGTATTTGCGATGAGTTAAACCTTTTGGTGGACGCATTGATTATCGGTGCACTCAAAGCTTCAAGAAAGGGAAGCTGTTTAAATATTGTTTCTCTCCTTCAGTTGCTGTAACTATATTTACTTAGATCTTGGCACTTACTTCACGGTTGACTCAGTCTTCAAAAACGGGACTCTCCTTCGTTTCATGGCTCCGTGTCCGTTGTGGTCGGATCACTGTTTCCGGTCTGCATCATGAATTTAAAGGAAGCGATGTGTGGCTTCGTTACAGGAAGTGCTTTCCTGAGGATTCTGGTTATTGTAGTTTTGTGCAAATAATAATTTAGCATTTTTCAGAGGCGTGTTCATATGGGAATTTATTGATTTATCCTGCGAAAGTTCTGGATAATTCTGTTATTTCATTTAACCCCCTTTGGGCACTGTTAAATTTCAAAATTAAATATGCCTCCTTCTGTATTAGTTGTGTTTCAACATTTCCTCCTCGGGGCGATGGTTTGAGTGCGGCTAGCACTGTCCAGACAAAGTCTTTTTCTGAATGTTTTGCTTCCATAAAATGAGACACCATTGGGGCTGCCAGTACTTGTTTTTTAATCCTTGAACGGTGTTGGACAATCCTTTGATTGACTTGTTGGTTAGTTTTCCCTATATAAAGTTTGGGACAAGGACACTGAATGGCATAAATTATATTTTTGGTCCGACAATTTGAGAATTCTTTGTGTGTCCACTTTGTTCTGTCGTGAATAAATTCTGTGCCTTCAATGGTGCTATCTCAGGCAGAACAATTGCCACATTTATGATGACCTTCTATGGGTTTCATATTCCATTGAGCTTGCAGATCTTTCTTTTGATTTTTAGATGCCAAGTCAGCTTGTATGATTTGTTGTCTAATACTTCTACCCTTTTTCATCGCGAACAAAGGTTGCTCCAATTGACATTCAAGTTGAGAAAGGAGATGCCAATTATTCAATATTATCTGACGAAATTTGTGAGTATGTGGACCAAAAGTAGTCACGCATACTAATTTTTCAAGAGGTTTCTTGATAGATTTGATGAGTAGTTCCTCCCTTTCTAAAAGTGGCATTTCTATAATCGTAATGTTAAATTGTACTTTACCATTAAAATGGATTTATCATTACCAGTCCAAAGATATGAAACATGATGCCGCTACTCTTTTCTAATCGAGATTTACAGCTTAAAAGTGTTTCTAGGAATTCCCAATGCTAGCCTATGAGAGGAGTAGGCCTCACAGGAGCGAAAAATGACTTTATCTGTTTTTCCAGGACATGTACAACTTACAAGTACATGCCCTACCTTTTAGTTACACAGCACCTTGCCCTTATGGCTACCTAGGGCCTACCTTAGGGGTGGCTTATGTGTAATGAAAGGGGAGTTTAAAGCTTGGCAAATGGTTTTAGATGCCACGTTTGAAAGGCTACTTATGTGGATGGCGCAACCAGTGCTGCAGGCCCACTAGTAGCATTTAGGTTACAGGCCCTGGGTATATGGAATACCACTTTACAAGGGACTTAAAAGTAAACTGAATAAGCCAATCAGGTATAGACCAATGTCACCACGTTTAGGGGAGAAGCACATGCACTTTAGCACTGATTAGCAGTGGTAAGGTGCTCAGAGTTCTAAGACCAACAAAAAGATATAACAAAAAGTGGAGGTAAGGAGGCGAAAAGTTTAGGGAAAGACCACCCTAAGGATGTCAGGTCTTACCAGGAATTCTAAATATTTTTAAGAGCAGTGAACGAAAAGAAACATATGTTTGAAAACAACAGAATATTGTGCATAATATGGGAAACAAATGGAGTATGTACAGTTTCAGAGAGGTTATGGAATGATGGTTTAAGACACAAATAAAATTGACCCAGACACTACTAAAAGCAAGTCCGTGAGGTGACATTTATTTCCAGAAATGGTATAGAATATTGCATGATTCATGATTGAACAAAGGACATTTACCATTATGCAGGAAACCTAGTCATGGTACTCATCCCTAAATAAGGCAGGGGAACCATCACTATGACCGAGCTGGCCTTTGGTTGATAGACCACCATGTCTTCAGCTTTTAATGGCAAAACCTGCTGAGGCTCCTTCAGCATAAAGCAGGCTGTTCCCCCACCTCTAAATTGGGCAGAGGAAACGTATGTTTGGTGATCCAGGCATCCTTCATTTTTGCTAGATGCCCTTCATGTACCAAACTGCAAATGACAGTCAAACTCCCTGTAACTGTTCTGTCTTTCTGAGAAATCTAAGTTATCCTTTGAGTTTTCATTCACTCCGTACACTAAATATGCTATACATGTACAACAATGGATGTCATTTAGGGGTCGCCAGTTGTCAGAGCTGCGACCCCCTGGCTTACCCCTTGCAACCTGTGGCACTGCCTTTGCGGCCCTTGCTCTTAGGGGTGGCAAAATCAGTGCCAAGAACACAGGCAGGTTCCGCATTCCTTATTGTTTGCCTGTTTTTCATTGTATTAATAGTGAATAATATTCTGTTATTCACTATTAGTGTAATAAAAAATAAAGCACACTTAGGACCTAGGGTGGCAGCTGTGGTAAGTAAAAATAAATTTAATTGTATGTTGTATGCGTGCTTGCTGGTGAGAGCGTGTTTTCAGTGAGAGAGATTATATGTTAGAAAATGTTTCTGTATATGTAAGCATATGTGTGTAAGTGAAAGTGAATGAGAGTCAAGTGACAGGGAGTGAGACTGTGTGAGATTGAGACCCAGATTTACTATTCTTTGATGCAAGACAACACTGCACCAAAGTTGCTGTGCTGCCTTGCATCAAAGGGGTAGAGAAATAATGCCACATATTTAATAAGATATGGAGCATTTTTTATCTCCCAGTGCACTGGCGCACTTTTAGCAGCCATGAACCAATGCACATACTCTTGTGCTAGAGTGCAAGGTATGTGTCTCCTCTGAAGTATAGGTTATGTATTGGACGTGGTCCCTTCCAGTACAAAAACTATGCTTTCGGGCATTTCCAACTTTGCATGTCTGCTGTACAATACAGCACACATGCAAAGTTGGAAAAAAAGAAGAAATGAAAACCTTCTCCTTGTTACACCTCCCTAGGCATAAGATTTTGGTGCAAATTGCTGTCTATCAATGTTTGTAGATAGGGGGAGTTACATGAGAACCCCTATGCACCATCCATAGAACGCCTCCTTAATGCAAAACAATGCAAAGCAGCGCATAGCGTAGCTTTGCGTTACTTTGTGATACCATCCAACGCAAATCCTCAATGGCTGTGATGTTAGGTCATGTGCCAAGCCTTCTGGGGAAAAAATCAAGGTCAGAGGTCATATTATGACACTTCCTGTAATGTCAATGAGGTCAGAGGGTATGTGATGTTACTTCCGCTACCCCAGGTATTTTGTTGAATCGACACCCATGTGTACAACCCTGTATAAAATGTTCCTTTGTCAACACAACCTTATTTTCTTCTCAAAATAATCTCAAAACAAGCATTGGCATAACCAATAGGTCTCGCCTTTGGGACCTTATAAGTATTTAGTTATGCAGCACAATATCCTTGGTGCAACAACATCAACTGTTGCATGGCTAAACACTTATAAGGTCCTAAAGGCGAGACCTATTGGCTATGCCAATGCTTGTTTTCCTTTTTGACTTCTAAAACATAATTTCTGATTTGAAAGCACATAAGAAAACAGATTTAAAGATGCCCAGTTGCAACAAGCTTGCGGTAATTTGTACGCAATTACAATGGTTTATGCGACAGAGAGAAGAGTGTGGAATACTGAACATTAACAGTACTTGGGAAGGACCTTTCCTTCTGTAGTATTTATTAGTTTTCATGTAAAGTCAGTTCGTTTCGATGGTAAAGGGCCAGGGTAAGGTCCGATGTGACAGCTTGCTCTCTGCTGGTGTTGATCAGAGCTATTTCCAGCCGCCATCTTGGTTAAGAATGACCTAGAAGCAAATTGTCAACTATGGAAACCAGAAGACCTGGTTTACACTCCTTGCTTCTCTACTTGCTAAACTTGTTAGATCTTGGGCAAATCACTTCATCTCTCCACACCTTCATCAAATTTGGAGCCCTCAGTTGCAGCCTTACCTCTAGCATTGAGAGCTATAGAAAAGATGCAGACATGCAGAACCCCAAAACCACTTCCAAGTAGGTCCTGCTGCACCCGGGTCTTTGCGTATGATGTGATATCATTTGGTGACTTTAGGTTCTCTTGCTCTGTTATCACCACCTAACCACACCTCGATGCTGCCCATGAGGTCCCTGTGATATATTAAATGACCTGCCTTGAACAGTTTTTCTCCCACGGCCTTTGATAAAGCCATTTCATCTTCTCCCAAAGGCAATATGCACTGCCTTTGGGGTGGGCTTTCTATGGAATGGTCGATTTCTATTTACATATCTCACAACTTATAGCAGCTGCAATAAACTCATTTTACATTTCGCTCTGAACCACGTCTAAATCCGCTCATGAGTGGACTGGAACAGGGAGAAGGCAGATACCTAAAGTTAAAAAATGACTGTAAATAATAGCTGAACTCACCAACTGAGGGACAGAGGGCAGCTGCAAAAGGTATCATAAAATGGTAGCCCATGATACTTGGGCCCCATCTTCCTGCATCACCTGCCATCAGTTTAGTAGTGGCTGGATAACACAAGCATTGGCATAGCCAATAGGTCTCGCCTTTGGGGCCTTATAAGTGTTTAGCCAGAGCTATTGACTTTGCCAATGTCTTCAAGCTGTGCTGTAGAGAAGTGTGGCTGCTGTGCAGCATGCTGAAAAGTTATAATAAAAAAGTGTCAGAAGCATTTTTGTTACTTTATATATGACCAAGAAGGCATTATGTAAAACTGAACGACCATATTAAAAAAAGTATTTACAATAAAAAATTTCCTCAGTTTTCTTTTGTTCTTGCAATGCTGGCAACTTGTTTCTGCCTATTGCAATGGTTGTTTGTTAAGGCTTTTTTTTTGAGGGGGCATAAACAATCGGAGGGTGAAGGTTGGGAACTAGTACCTGTATTATAACTAGGTCTCCCGGTTTTCCGTTTAAACGGATATTTACATATAAATACAGACGGAAAACTATTTTTCCATTGTCTGTATTTATATTTAAAAGCGGTAAAATACTAGCAAGTTTTGCGCGCTGCCTTGCTCCAACCGAGTTGATTTTCCACGCCCCTCAGCTGCAGGGCCTTACAGCTTGTGATTTGCTGGAGATTCCCTTCCAATTAGGGTCTTTTTTGACCTGCTGCTGTGCCCCTGAGCCAATCATGGTTGGGGCTGGAGTGTTTGCGTGTTTGTGGCCGGGTTGCTCTTGCAGTGCAGTGCACTGTGTACTGTCACGTAATCTCCCAGTGACTGCCAAAAATGAATGTGTCCTTATATTATCTAATTGGTGGGGAAAGATAAAGCGCTCAAATACCTCCGTGCCGAGTACACGCTATATAAATCTGCAACAACATGTGGCTGCAAGAACAATCCGGCCACAAACTCGGCAAACACTCCAGCCACTGCATCTTCAAAGCCAAGCGAAGCTTGATGGCAGCTTCACAGTCTACTCGCAGGAGCTGGAGTGTTTGCTGAGTTTGTGGCTGGGTAGTTCTTGCAGTGCAGTACACTGCGTACTGTCACTTAATCTCCCTGTAACAACCAAAAATGAATATGTCCTTGTGTTACGTAATTGGTGCACATGCTTGTTTATTTACTCGTGTAGTGAAGAAGAGTGGTAAGAGAGCTGAGAAACTTCACAATTGTCATGAGGATAGGGATTGACGCTAATAGAGGTTTGAAGGGCTGAGCCTCCTTTCACTCATGCCCTTTTAAATACTTTGTGAAAAATTCTTTAGGAGGATTAAAAAATCTACATCGGCACATTTAGCAGAGTTAGGTTGAATTATGTGCATAAGATAAATAAGCAACAACTACGGCTTTGTTCTATATAATATAAAAAATGCTTCAGTTCTGACATGGTGAGACATGGTGAGACTGTGAAAGAACTATAACGAATCTCTTTTAAGTTACATCAAAGTAGCGAAGGGCAATACGGCTGTTAAGATTTTTTTCCCCACCCCGAGGGGGAGGGCAAAAATGGAGAGCACGATAGGGACCCGTCTCAGCAACTGCTTTTTAAAACTGCTGATGCTGAGCACCGGCAGGACCCAGCTCACTTAAAGCCCTGGAGTTAGGTGGATCCCCTCCTCTTGTGATACATTAACTGGTGCAGTAGTTGGTCCAGGGGGGCGAGGCGCCTCAAATGTACCCTTTTCGGCTGCTGCTCAAACAAATTGAGTGTATTTAGTCTCTGACTCTTTTTTAGTTTGCTTGTTGGGTCAATATTCCTCGTGCAGGCCAGGCCGGGGCCACCTTATGCAGGGGTCTCATCGCTGCTAGCACCCTGGTTTCAAGAACACCCCAGAGGAAGCCTTGAGCCGGGAAGTCAGCTTTCTGATTCCATGAACCAAGCCTAAGGCACAAGTACAAACAGGCTTCAAAGGAAGCAGCGGCAGTGCTCACCTGAGTGCACGACAGCAGGAGCTTATTTATATTACTGCAAATAATCACTGTGACAACCACCCATTTTTCATAGGTGAGGTCTTTTATGATCTAAAAGAAATATCTGTAATAGATTCTCACACATCACCCATATTAAACAGAAGTGAAAGGGAAACGGTGTGCATTGTCTATTTAAATGTGGAAAAATACTAGCTGCAGCGCTGTCTTCTGATTGCGGCAAAAATAAATGTGGATAAATACAGATAAAATGCCCAAAAAATAAATATGGATAAATACAGACGGAAATGGCAAAAAATAAATACCATAAAACCGGGAGCCCTAATTATAACACTAGCAGCGGCCAGACGCTAGGGGAGAATCAACAGATGCCAGATTCCGAGAGCAGGCTGAGGTGGTGCTGAGTGATGCTGAGATGGTAGTGGTGGTGGTGGTGGTGACTGTTGCGGAGACGATGCTGAGGTGATGCTGAATGATACTCAGGTCTTGCTGAGTGATACTGCTGTGGTGCTGAGTGATGCTGTGGTGGTGCTGAGTGATATTGTCTTGGCGCTGAGTGATGCTGTGGTGGTGCTGAGTGATATTGTCTTGGCGCTGAGTGATATTGTGGTGGTGCTGAGTGATGCTGTGGTGGCCCTGAGTGATGCTGTGGTGGCCCTGAGTGATGCTGTGGTGGCCCTGAGTGATGCTGTGGTGGCCCTGAGTGATGCTGTGGTGGCGCTGAATGATGCTGTGGTGGTGCTGAGCGATGCTGTGGTGGTGCTGAGCGATGCTGTGGTGGTGCTGAGCGATGCTGTGGTGGTGCTGAGCGATGCTGTGGTGGTGTTGAGCGATGCTGTGGTGGTGCTGAGCGATGCTGTGGTGGTGCTGAGCGATGCTGTGGTAGTGCTGAGCGATGCTGTGGTGGTGCTGAGCGATGCTGTGGTGGTGCTGAGCGATGCTGTGGCGGCGCTGAGCGATGCTGTGGCGGCGCTGAACGATGCTGTGGCGGCGCTGAGCGATGCTGTGGCGGCGCTGAGTGATGCTGTGGCGGCGCTGAGTGATGCTGTGGCGGCGCTGAGTGATGCTGTGGCGGCGCTGAGTGATGCTGTGGCGGCGCTGAGTGATGCTGTGGCGGCGCTGAGTGATGCTGTGGTGGCACTGAGTGATGCTGTGGTGGCGCTGAGTGATGCTGTGGTGGTGTTGAGCGATGCTGTGGTGGCGCTGAGCGATGCTGTGGTGGCGCTGAGCGATGCTGTGGTGGCGCTGAGAGATGCTGTGGTGGCGCTGAGAGATGCTGTGGTGGCGCTGAGCGATGCTGTGGTGGCGCTGAGCGATGCTGTGGTAGAGCGATGCTGTGGTGGTGCTGAGTCATCCTGTGGTGGTGCTGAGTCATCCTGTGGTGGTGCTGAGTCATCCTGTGGTGGTGCTGAGTGATCCTGTGGTGGTGCTGAGTGATGCAGTGTTGGCTCTGAGTGATGATGTGGTGTCGCTGAGTGAAGCTATGGTGGTGCTGAGTGATGCTGTGGTGGCGCGGAGTGATGTTGTGGTGCTGCTGAGTAATGCTGTGGTGGCGCTGAGTGATGCTGTTGTTGCGCTAAGTGATGCTGTGGTTGCGCTGAGTGATGCTGTGGTTGCACTGAGTGATGCTGTGGTTGCACTGAGTGATGCTGTGGTTGCACTGAGTGATGCTGTGATGGCGTTGAGTGATGCTGTGTTGGTGCCGAGTGATGCTGTGCTGGCTCTGATTGATGCTGTGCTGGCTCTGATTGATGCTGTGGTTGCGCTGAGTGATGCTGTGGTGATGCTGAGTGATGCTGTGGTGTTGCCGAGTGAGAGATAGAGTGAAGATATAATGCCCAATTAGAGAGGGTGGTGAGAGAGAAAGAGAGAGAAAGGGTGTACATAGAATAAAGAGTGGAGCGGGATAGAGAGAGAGAAAGAAGGGGAGAGAGAGTGAATGAAGGAGTTTGAAAGAGAAACAGATAAAGGGGTGAGGGAGAATGAAAGGCAAAAAAAGATAGAGAGGGGAGAGTTAATTAAGTAGAGAGAGAATTAGAGAGGTGAGAGAGAGAAGGAGAGAGACAATAAGAGTGGGGGGTGTGGAGTTTAAATAGAGTGAAGAAGTGACGCGGAAAAAGTAACCTTAAATATAGCTTTGTGCTTTGCGCGAATAAATATTTTTTAAAAAAACAGAGTGAGACAAAAATACTGGTAATTAGGCTGTGACTCCCAATATAAAACAAATAGCGATATAAGGTGAAATCAACCCACCGAAGCAATATTTCTAACTAGACAAAAAAAAGCTTGCATTTCAATGCTAATCGCTGTTGTTTTTCATGTGACTGTAGTCCAGGGCCGTCAGTTGGTAATGTGAGCTGCTGCTGCGATTGAAACATCAGAGTCCAGAGAGTTAATGACCCATGACGAGGAAATGAGGAAAAGATAGGAAACCCAGATGGCAGCTGCGCGCGTGCACGCCCATCGTGAACGCAAGCTGGTCGCCAGCCGAAAGCCAGTGTTTGCACTTCCAAAACCCACTTACTAAAACTCTCGGCCAGACCAGCGCAAGCGCTGGTGCAGGCCGAGACCTAAAAACAACTAGATAATGACCGACTCACCCTGGAACACGTTCGTGCCCTTTGAATTAGTGCCAGCCAGGCCTGGCAGGTATGGGAAAGAGGCACAGGAGGGCAGAGAGTTGTGTAACGAGATACACGGTCTTCGTGAAGGGAGCTTAACTCAAAGCGGTGCCAATGTGTGTAGGCAGCTGACCTAAAAGCAGCCCCCCATGCCCCCCCGAAGGAACGCATTTTTAATCCGTGATGCCATCATAGCTAGAACAAAAGGTCATAGGTCGAAGCTGTGGACAGCCTAGCAACTGGCTGTGGAATATCGTATTTCGTTTCTTTTCTTTTCTTTTTTAATCAGTAGGTATTTACTCTTGAACGGCAGCCCAGAGACGAGGAGTGCCAACACAGTCTGACACACAGGCCCTCTCTCACTCCTCCTCAGCCTGCCATCCTTCCGAGGTCAGCAAGTTCAACCCTATTAAACGGGGTAACTGCAGAACGTTACTGTTCTCTGACAGGCGCATGCACGCTATCCCTGCTGAGCAGTGTTGGTACTACTCAATGAAAAGAAGTCATTAATCTGAGAAGCGATGACACTGTACCTTTAAAAACAAGCATTACCAAAGCCAATATATCTTGCTTTGCCAATGCTTTGTGTCTTTTGCAGTTGGCATTGCCAATGCCGGATGCTTTTACAACACGTCGGCGTTGGACAATACAACAGCATGGCTGGACACGCTAAAACTATTGAAAACCTGGTTTTATATACTTTCAAGATGGCCACCTTGTTGTGTCATTCAAGGCCCAACTGGGAAGCATAGAAAGCATTATTTTCTATAATTTCTATACGGTCTCCTAGGCCACCGTAAGAGCATCCAACTTAAGCCAATTGAAGTGGCCAGCATGGAGCAGGAAAGGGGCAGTGGGCAGGGAGTGAAGACAACGAAAAGAGGTCTCCAAGGGAAGAGATGCGGAGGTGCAACAGAAGAGCTTCATATTAAATAAAAAGCCAAACGTGACGGAGAGGGACTGGGAGCAATCAAGAAGTGTGAAGGGTGGGAGAAGACACTAAACAGAGATGAAGATTGGCAGGGAGAAGACACTAAACAGAGATGAAGATTGGCAGGGAGAAGACACTAAACAGAGATGAAGATTGGCAGTGGTGAAAAGGGAGGGGCAGCGGAGCAATAAAAGGTGGCAGGGCTGTTAAAAAAAAAAAGCATTGGCCGCGCAACAAGCAAGACTTGCGGCTGCGAGTTGTGTGCGCGCGCGCAAAAATAAAAAAAAAAGTGAAAGCGTTTACCTTGCGGGAGCGAGCGGCGCCAGGAGCGATAATTGCTACCATATGGCACCGCTCGCTCCCGCAAGTGAATCGCCAAACGTGCTCGCGTTGCCTTTGAAGGCAATGGAACGCGTGCACGTTTTTGGCTGAAAAGCCGAAGCGATTCCAAAAGGTCTTTTTGCCTTTGCAGCGCATGCGCGCTGCATAGGCGAGACCTAAACAGCCAGCCTGACGGAGGTGGCTGAAAAATTGCAGAATCAATGGCCTTTCACAGCCTGACAAATGAGCATGCTAGAACTAAAACAGCATCAGGGTAAATCAGAACTATACAAACATAAATTTAAAACAAAAAATCACCGGAACTTTTTAAAAATGTAATTGGCTTGCCCACCTCTGCATCGCATGAAAAATCGGAAAGCTCAGAGGTCAGTTTAAGTTGTTTGCCCAGGCCTCACTCAGGAGGCCCTACTCCTCACATACACTTCCATCACAACTGGCTATATGTTCCACGAGTTCCTGACATCTGTGTCAGGAAGAATGCACATAAATACCGGTGCATGTTGTGTCCTGCCTAAAAATCTTTTTACCATTATAATTATTATGCTTCACCTACTTGTTTTAATGCTGCTGATTTATTTGCCCATAAATTGCTCATAGATGTACTCCTTTGTGGAAGCGATAGTGTAAGGTGTTGCCACTTTTCTTCCTGAGGCTAAGCAGTGAATCATCCTGCGCCCTAAATATTCTGCTTCTAGTGTTTCATTTGTGTTCCTTCAGCACTTTCAAGTTATTTAGTGTTAACAAAGTTCACACTTGTTAAGCTGACCGCTCCTGTATCATAAGCCATTGCTCTGATTTTATGATAGACTTTGTGCCCTTCACCATGTGCAAAGCTAACATCCTCCAGCGTGTCACTAAAAACCAGGAGATCATCTCAAGTCAAGTCAAAAGGGATTGTTTTTTTTATACCTTAGGTCCTTAACCCCTTTGCTGCTAGGCCTTTTCCCCCCCTGTGCTAAGCCTTTTTTTGGCTCTTTGGGGTAGTTCGCACTTAGACCTCTGTAACTTTTTGACCACATAAGGTATCCATGCCAAAGTTGCGTCCTTTTCTTCCAACATCATGGGGATTTTAAAGGTACCCAAGGTTTGTTGATTCCCCTGGAGGGGACCCAGAAATTTGCCAAAATACAGCTAAATTTTGTATTTTTTTGGGAAAATGGGAAAAAAGGCTACAGATGAAAGCGTCTGGTTTTTTCCCTGCAAATGGTATCAACAAAGGGGTTGTGGTGCTGAAATCACCATCTTCCCAGCTTTCAGGGACAAGCAGACTTTTGTCAGAAAACCAACATTTTTTACACAGTTTTGGCATTTTTCTGGGACATAGCCTATTTTTGCTATTTTTTGTGCTTTCAACCTCCTTCACAAGTGAGGTACCATTTTTATCGAGAGACCTGGGGGAACGATGGGTGGTAGGAAATTTTTGTCAGCCTGGTGATCCTACAACTTTTCCACACAGAAATTTAGAAAACAATTGATTTTTTCAGCAACATTTGAGGTTTGCAGGGGATTCTGGGTAGGGAAATGTTGGGGGATCCACGCAAGCCATACTTCATTGGACTCCCCAGGGTGTCTAGTTTCCAGAAATGTGTGGGTTTGGTAGGTTTCCCTGGATGGCCGCCGAGCCTGGGACCAAAAACTCATGGGACCTCCCATGCAAAAGCAGATAGTTTTGTGATAGGTAATTTTGAAGTCTCCACAGTACGATTTGAGCCATTGCCTGTTGCAGCCACTATGCCTACCCACAAAAGTGAGGTACAATTTTTATCGGGAGACCTGGGGGAACGCTGGGTGGTAGGAAATTTGTGTCAGCCCGGTGATCCTACAACTTTTCCACACAGAAATTTGAGAAAAACTAGATTTTTTCCACAAAATTTGGGGTTTGCAGGGGATTCTGGGTAGGGAAACGTTGGGGGATCCACGCAAGCCATACCTCAGTGGACTCCCCAGGGTGTATAGTTTTCAGAAATGTGTGGGTTTGGTAGGTTTCCATTGATGGCCGCCGAGCCCGGGACCAAAAACTCATGGGACCCCCCCTTGCAAAAGCAGATAGATTTGTGATAGGTATTTTTGAAGTCTCCACAGTACGATTTGGGCCATTTCCTGTTGCAGCCACTATGCCTACCCACACAAGTGAGGTAACATTTTTATTGGGAGACCTGGGGGAATGCTGGGTGCGAGGAAATTTGTGTCAGCCCTGTGATCCTACAACTTTCCCACACAGAAATTTGGAAAACAATTGATTTTTTGCAGCAAAATTTGAGGTTTGCAGGGCATTCTGGGTAGAGAAATGTTGGGGGATCCACGCAAGCCATACCTCATTGGACTCCCCAGGGTGTCTAGTTTTCAGAAATGTGTGGGTTTGGTAGGTTTACCAAGATGGCCACTGAGCCCGGGGCCAAAAACTCAGGTGACCCCCCCCTTGCAAAACCAGGTCCTTTCAAAATAGGTAATTTTGATGTCTCCACAATACGTTTTGGGCCCTTCCCTGCCGCGGGTACTTGGCCCACCCACACAAGTGAGGTACCATTTCTATCGGGATACTTGGGGAAATGCTGGGGGGTAAGAAATTTGTTGTTTCTTTATGAAGCGTGAAAATGTTGGCACAGTAATGCAAGGAAAATGTGACAGTCACATTTTGAGGTTTGCAGGACATTGTGGGTAAGATAACTTGTTGGGATCCACAAGAGAGACATCACCATGTACTCCCATGCGTGTTTAGTTTACGACAATATCAACAGTTGGTAGGTTTTTCTCAGATGGAATGTACACCTTGGCAGAGAGACAAAAAAGACAAATATTACTGCACAACCATGTATTCCTCAAGCACACACACATACTGGTTGGATTTGGCACGAGGGCGAGTGATGGTTCAGTATATAACATTTTATTAACAACAGATTTCACAAAAATGAAATGCACTGTCAATAATTGAAAGGACAAAAAACTGAACCAGTGACTCACAGCTCGTGAGCTGTAAAGCCACAACAAGGCACCAACCTCTATACAGGCCATTCACACACCTTTCGTATGTGATACACACAAGACCATTCCCACCACCAGGCACGGAACCAACACATTACAACATTCACAAAAAGGGACAAGGTACACCCTGCTTGAGAAAGACAGAAAAGACAAATATTACTGCACAATCATCTATTCCTCAAGCACACATACATACCGGTTGGATTTGGCACGAGGGTGAGATATGGTTCAGTATATACAATTGTATTAACAAGAGATTTCACAAAAATGAAATGCACTGTTAATAATTGAAAGGACGAGAAACTGAAACATTGACTCACAGCTCCTGAGCTGTAAAGCCACAACAAGGCACCAACCTCTTTACAGGCCATTCATACACCTTTCATACGTGTAACACATACAAAACCATTCACACCACCAGCCGCGGGCCCATCATATTACAACACTCACACCAGCAGACAGCGCCATTCAAGGGCCCATCACTTTCACACGCCCACATTCCTGACACAGCAACCACACCAGCTGACGGATTGCGTGGACTGGCGTTTGGTTAGCAGTGTGTGTAGTGACCAGCAGCATGTCACTACTCTCACACTGACAGCCAAGCGCCAGTCCACGCACACCGCCAGCCGAGTGCCAGTCCACGCACACCGCCAGCCAAGCGCCAGTCCACGCACACCGCCAGCCAAGCGCCAGCATACACACACTGGCAGCCAAGCGCCAGTCCATTCACACCACCAGCCGAGCGCCAGTCCACGCACACCGCCAGCCAAGCGCCAGTCCACGCACACAGCCTGCCAAGCGCCAGTCCACGCACACCAGCAGCCTACACACACCGCCATCACATTTAGGGTTTTTTTAATACTAAAAAGAAAACACAAATTGTAAATAGATACAAATCTACTAACACAAAATCTGAAACTAAATACATTGCACAAATGCCAACCTTGAAACTGAACAAAAAATATAAAACAATACAGACCAGGTAGTTCACTTTACCACTCATGGATGTTCCCAAAAATTATTTTGCGTGTGGTACATTCTAAAACAAGCAGGCACACACAGCGCAGGGTTAGAAGGACACTCGGGGCAGTACATACGAGTCTCCTTCTGCGTACCTCTTCGCCAACAGACTCTACATCTCCTACTGGGAAAGTCTTTTGAGGGCGTGGGAGGAATGTGATCAGGAAAGTGGTGGTCTTTCAATCTAGCCACATCCTCCACCACTCCAACTCTAGGAACACTTGCCTGTTCCACCTCAACAAGGCTGCCTATTACAGACTCCTGAAACTTAGCAAAAGTCATCTTTGACTCAGGACAACAATCCTTGAATACAACAAAAGCATTAAAGGTTGCCAAGTGGAAAAGATGGATAGCCAACTTCTTATACCAAATGTAAGCCTTACGAAGAGCAGTGTAAGGTTCCAACCTCTGATCTACTCTATCAACACCACCCATGTGCCTATTATAGTCTAAAATGCACACAGGTTTGCGCGCTTCAGCAACCTGACCCCAAAAACAGTCACAGGTGAAGTGCTTTCATCATGGATGGGAGTCAGCATGTAGACATCTCTCCTGTCTGAAAACGTCACAGCTAGAAGTTCCTCGCTACGCAACGCACTGCACTGTCCCCGCACAAGCTTTTGACAAACAAGTTCTTTTGGGAAACCTTTACGGTTAGAGCAGATTGTGCCACAAGCAAGTGTGTCCACTTTGGCCAATTCCCTGAACAACTGCACACCAGTGTAGAAGTTATCTACATATAAATGGTGACCTTTGTTAAAAAGTCCTCTACGAAGTTCCCACACAATTTTCTCAGTCACTCCAAAAGTGGACGGACAACCAGGGGGGTCAATCCTGGAATCCCTCCCGGTGTACACCCTGAAATTAGAGACATATCCAGTCCTACTGTCACACAGCATATACATCTTAATTCCATAGCGTGCCCTCTTACTAGGAATGTATTGCCTAAAAACCAAACGGCCCTTGAACAAGACCAAAGACTCATCCACTGCTATTTCTTTCCCTGGAGCATAGATCTCTGAAAATCGATCTACAAAGTGATCAATGACAGGCCGAATCTTAAAAAGACAGTCACAATCAGGGTGATCTCGTGGCAACGCTAAACCATTATCGACAAAATGCAGCATCCGAAGCAGAAGCAAATACCTATCACGACTCATGACTGCCGGAAATAGAGCTGTTGCCATTAAGGGACTAGTAGACCAATATGAAGACATTGATGGCTTCCTTAGCAAGCCCATCAAAAAAGTTAACCCCAAGAACTTCTTCAACTCATCCAGATTTGTGGGAGTCCAGCGGGTAGCTCTAGAGTGGGGCCTAAGGCTGGCACTGTTGTCTCTCAAATACTGTTCAGCATACAAATTAGTCTGCTCAACAATCTCTGCCAAAAATACATCGTCCATAAACAACTGAAAAAAAGTTTTCAGTATTCACTCTACACCCTGGAACACCAGTAAAGACTGGCAATGCCGGCTGCACCATGCCTGGGGCAACCCAGAGGTCAGCACTTCCAACGGGAAGCCTTGCAGCCCCAGGCTGCAGCCCAGATGCCTCTTGCTGCACTCTCGGCACATCAATGTCCTCCTCTAAAACAGGCACTTCATCCGCACTAAGAGTAGCTTCATCCGCACTGAGAGTAGCTTCATCATCCGATGATTCCTCGTGGACAGAAAATTCACTGCCTGAATCTTCCACTCCCTCCTCTGCCTCAGATGCAGAGTCAGTCTCTGAACCATGGTCAGAGGAAGACTCAAAAAGCATACCAACAACCTGAAGAGCAGTAATCCTGCGGCTAGCCATAATCCTTACTAAGAAAGGAGACTGCACAAACAAGTCAACAACAACCAACACTGTGCAAAATAAGTAAGTAAAAAAAATGTGTGCCTTTATCACAAAGATCTATATACTCAAAAACTATACGATTCACTTGCAAGAGACAGCTACACTCACCAGCACCTACTCTGCAAAGACACAGCAAAAACCAGCAATATCCCACTAGAAAGAAAAAAACAAAACCAATTACTCACAAGACAACAAAATACACATCAAACACAAATGCATAAAGTTTTCCACACTCAATAAAACAGAAGCTAAACATTCAGCTATTATTACACCATTTAGAAAAAGACATTTATGCAGGGAAATGAAACTCATTTAGAGTAAATAGTACAAAAAACATTTTCTTACCAAACACATGCAACTACACAAACTGCAGAACCACCAGTGACCAAACCGCAACCTGGAACATCAGTCAAAAGCCTTGAACTAGAATAAAAAGGAGAAGTAAAACATTACAATCGCAATTCACAACAAATGAAACAATTAACAATATAACACGCTACGTCACTACTCAAATGGTCAATCTACCACCAAGGGGGACAGAAAAACAGCCAAAAGTAAATAATAACTAATGCCCCATCCCATTGGGGCAACTCTTACCCAAGGGGCCACGCCGAAACATAAATATATACACATCCCTGGTGCAAGTGGGTTTTCTACTCTCCTCCCCCCTCACCCCGGGCAGATGGGTCTTCAAATAGGGCTGACCCGCCCCCGGTGTGGGTGGGGGGCAGAAACTGGCCACAAGTATAAAAGAAAATTAGGGGGCAATCCTTCTCTAAGGGATCACCTCCATGCACTATAAAAACAAATCCCTGGCTTTAGTGAGGTCTTCTGCCCCCCTGGGGACAGAAAGGCCAACAAAAATGGGCTGATCTGTCCCCAGGGGGGTAGAAAATACATAGACAAATTTTACCCCCCTCCCCCCTTGGAAGTGACCCTTGCCCAAGGGGTCGCTTGCATTCAAAAAAACAAAAAAAATTCGCTAGATTCAGGGATTGTGGCTGTTTTCTGCCCCCAAATTGGCCTAAAAAACGGGCCAAACTGCCTCCAGGGGAAGCAGAAAACAGCCACTAGTGCCCCAAAAAAATGGGATGCGATCCTTGCCCAAGGAATCACCCCAAATCCTAATATAAATAAATCCCTGGCTCTAGTGGGTTTTTCTGCCCCCCCTGAAAGGCCAAAAGACCGGGCTGATCTGTCCCCAGGGGGGGCAGAAAATACATTTAAAAATTGTACCCCCCTTGGAAGTAACCCTTGCCCAAGGAGTCGCTTCCATTAAAAAAAAAAAAAAAACAATCACTGGATTCAGTGATTGTTGCTGTATCCTACCCCCCCCCCCCCAACCAGGGGGCAGATTGGCCTAAGAAACGGGCCAAACTGCCCCCAGGGGAAGCAGAAAACAGCCACCTCTGCCCCAAAAAAATGGGGTGCCATCCTTGCCCAAGGGATCGCCCACAATCCTAATTTAAAAACATCCCTGGCTCTAGTGGGTGCAGAAAGGCCAAAAAACCCGGCCGATCTGTCCCCAGGTGGGGCAGAAAACTCTTTAAATTAATATGACCCTTTAGGAAGCGACCCTTTCCCAAGGGGTCGCTTCCTTTAAATAAAAAAGAAATCCCTTGTGCCTAGTGGGGGCATTCCTGCTGCACGATCGCGACGCCATGCGCGATCGTGCGGCAGGAATGCACTGCAAAAAGACATCAGGGGAGAGGAAAAACTCTTTCCTCTCCCTCGATGCCTTAATGCATCCCGATTTGCCCCCCCACCCCACTGGAGCAAGGAAACTTACCTGTTTCCTGCTGGACGCCTGGAAGCAAATGGCTTCCAGGGCGTCTGGCTGCTCCTGATGACGTCATGGGATTGCCCAGGGGGGGGGGAGGGTCGGGGGTGGCAGCGGAAACTCTTCCGCTGCCATCCCCCTGTGTGGGGGCTAGATGGGCTGCCCGTGGGGGGAGCGCCAGCGCTTCCCCCATGGGTGGGTGCCATGACGGAGCGGTTCCGTCATGTGCACACGCCCACCGTGGCTCATGACGGAACCGCTCCGTCATGAGCACCGAAGGGGTTAAACATTTACGAACATACAAACATAGCAATCTTCGATTTAAGAAACCAGCTCGAGTAAAAGACTATATAATACCTGTAAAAAAACTCCAAATCCATTACACAAATCTTCTAAAAGAAGCGTATTCTATATAACACATATTTAAATACCAAGTATCATTAATAAAAACTGGTGTATATACTAATGATAAAACATTCCTCTACACATTTTTAAAACTTCAAGCATAAATTTCCTTGTTTCACATGCTACATCTAATGAATGCATATCAATTAGCAAATCTACTGCCTGTGCACGATTCCTAACCTCATATTTTAGGAAGATTGGGCATAGCCACCGTTTTCGTGCTTCAAGAGCATTTAAACAATCTAATAAGATGTGCAAAATATCGCATTTTGTGCCTAGGTTACAGGTACACCTCCCTTCATGGTCAATCATGGCCCTCTTAATCCCATCATTCTCATAACATAGATTAATCCCAATCCTCATTTTTAATAATTCTCTCCTTAACCAACGATTGGGAAGAATATCCATATATGGGAACTGTTGTCCATTTTGCCAAGATTTTATCATTAAACATACAGATCTTTTCCCATCCAAGTATTGCCTATCCTGGTCCCATGATATCACTTTCCATAATGTCCTAAATTCGTTCTTACTTATGGTTGGCTGGACGTTCTGCTGGCAAACGTCAGCCCTCAAAACCCTACACAACATAACAACCGTTTCTCTGACCCCCTTTGCCCACTTCATTTCACTCTGTAGGATCTCACATTTACATCAAAAGGAAACTTTTTGCTCCTCTTCACAGCCCAGGCGTTGCCATAATCTTATTAGTGCCATGCTTGCCATTTTCTCCCATGAAACCATTCCGGTTTCAATTTTTATTGCCTGGATCATGGAGGATGTGGGTAGGGACGGTAATCTTTTTACGCATTTCCCTTCTTCACCATCCCACTTCCTCTTGCCACTTAAGAATAGCAATTCAGCACCGTATAGGAACAGAGGAGGTACCATAGCCGCGTAAGCTTTCAGAACTGGTCTATCCGTAATTTCACCATAGATGTTATTAAATTTCCTCAGGCCACTAACGGAGGCTAGGGCCTGAATTCTTAATGCATCCAGGTGTACTTTCCACTTCATAGATTACTCAAACCAGATTCCTAGGTATTTGTATTCCTTCACTATCTCCAATTTTATGGAGCCTAGGACCTAGTTGAAAATCTTCCTCTTTTTGCTGAAGCACAGAATCTTTGTTTTTTCCAGATTTACAGTTAATTTCTTACGACTACAGTATTCCCCAAACACTTTGAGCTTTCTTTGCAGACCTATCTCTGTTTGCTCCACAATCAACAAAGTAAGCATGCAATATATTTCCCATCTATTTTTGGGCTTGCACCCCGGACCGTTCTCAAAACGGCAGGCAAATCCGCTATAAATAAGGAGAAGAGCAACGGGGCCAAGACACACCCCTGTCTTAACCCATTTTCAATCAAAATCTTCTGTGACAGTGTACCCTCTGTATCCAGAATAACCTGGGCCCAATTCTTACTATGTAACCCTTGTATTATAGACAGGAGGCCCTTATATCCAAATCACCTAGCATTTCCCATAGCCGTTCTCGGTCTACCAGGTGAAATGCGGCCCGAAAGTCTACGAAACAGCAGAACAAACTACCCCCCTGTTCCATCGACTTCCGAGCCATTGCCCATAATGCAAAACAGTGGTCAATTGTGGAGTGGCCCTCCCTGAAGCCACCCTGTTTGGAGGCACAATGTGATTGTCCTCAGCCCACTCCTTAAGTTTTCCATAAATTATTTTAGAAAACACCTTTTCACTAATATCCAAGAGATTGATTAACCTGTCATTTTTGGGTATCAATATATCTCCTTGTTTATGGATAGGTCTAATAATTGCCCCTCTCCAGTTTACCGGCATTTTCCCAGAATCAAAGATGCTTTTGAACATTTTGGTGAAAAAGTCTGCCCACCAATTTGGACTAGTTCGTATGATTACTGCTGGAAGATTATCTGGACCCACTGCCTGGGTTAGAGTTAACTTAGATATAATTCGTCTAACATTGGATACAGTGAAGCGAGACCTAATATCTTGTTCCACCTCTATCCATGATATATCTTTCTGTCTTTCTTGACCAACCCCTTTCCTATATAATTCTCCCAGGTAGCTCTCCCAGGCATCTTCGGTCACCACACAGTTCATAGCTCCATGTTTCTTACCCGAGCCACCTTGGACTTTTTTCCAGAACGTTTTTACATTTCTTATTTCTATAGCTTCCAGTAGTTTTTTTTTTTTTTTAAATTTATTTAGAAAGTTTTGTATAGCGCGAACGTGACCCTCGAGGGTATCAGAGCGCTTTACATGGAGAGAACACGATTAGCACTTGGTCTGATCAACATGCAAACATTTGCGTGAGAGCCGAACAGATCATCAATTAAAAATAGGCTAACAGTGGTTGGACTGGAATAAAGCCAGTACTAGGAAGGATAGTCTACATAAGACTTTTGATATCTGAATCTATTCAATGTCATCGATATGTTGACTTAGGGTAAGAACTTAGTCATTAGATAAGATTTGGCTTCTCTTTTGAAGGCGTAGGTGGAAGAAATTAGGCGAAGGTCCGGTGGTAAAGAGTTCCATATCTTGGGTGCGATAGCCGAGAATGCTCTAGCCCCAGTTTTCTTTTTGTGGGTTCGTTGGGGTTTCAGCAACAAGGTGAGCGCACTTCGTGAGGATCTGCTGCCCCCTGATTTTTCTAGCTTTTGGGCCAGGTAAATGGGGGTGTTGAAGTGTAACGCTTTGTGCGTCATGCAAGCAATTTTTTGTTGGATTCTTGCTTCGTATGGTAGCCAGTTTAAGGTTTTTAGGGCTGGTGAGATGTGTGCATTTCTTTTAGTTCCGAGGACAAGTCTTGCTGCTGCATTGACGGAGGCTCTTAGTGGTGCTAGTTTGTATTTAGGTAGGCCACATAGTGTGGCACTACCGTAATCCAGTCTGGGTAATACTAGGGCTTGGACCTCTTGTTTTAGATCTTCATGAGGTAGGTATGGTTTCAGTTTCCGCAGAATGCTCAGTTGGTAGTTTTCCCCAGCACTTCTCTTTATATGTTCTTTTGTGCTTTCTAATAGAGTTTTTATATTGTTTCCTTAATTTCTGTAGGCTATTGAACTTGTATAAATCATACTTTAATCTTAGATGTCTTTCCTTTTTCCTTATATTCAATTTTAGTTTCCTACTGTAGTGTAGTTCCTATTTCCCTAATAGGCTCTGCGCATTGGAATAATATAACCTATAGGCTTGACATAGGACTAAGGTCGGTATGTCCCTATCGAGTATATTAAACTTAATTACTTGTGCCAGCTAGCTCAGAGGCCACTAGAAACTCCTTGAGAACAAGAAGGGAGTAGTTTCTGGCAACCGAAAAACATGACTACTTTGTTTCCCTTTAGAATCGGAACACGTCTCAGAATCGTGGAAACAATAGATAACAGTTTCAATCATTCAATCGCTCATGCTTAGTTTCTACAGAGTTACACAGAAAGGAAAGACGGGCGTTTCAATAAAAAGGGTTTTATTGAACAGTCTTGTTTCTCGTGTAAGAGAGATGTGCTGTTATGATCACAAGACAGTATGCAAGATAAATAATGTACAGCGTAAGCAGTAGAAATAAATAATACTGCGCTAGCATTATCTTTTAGCATATATTCACGTACATAAATAACATGAGCTAAAAATGCGAGTACTCATACGATGCGTCTCTAAGCTAGTTCTACCCCAATGTACCTAACCTAGTCTAGGTGTAGGGAAAGGTAGAAGTAGGTGGAGTATTCTCTAGTCTGGTATACTAAGAGTATGTTAAGTATAGTGTGCCAAGAGTCCCTCTAGGTTCTAGTCAGCTCCATACCTTTAGAATGAGAGAGGTGGGAATCTCCTGCCGGATCTTGAACTCTAACACCCCGCGAAGGGAGTCAAAACACTGGAAGCTGGATTCGTCTGCATGCAGGAATGACAGCGTCTTCTCAGTGCGTCAGGCCGGGATACGGGCTCCTCTGAAGTCGAGGTCTCCTCTAACTTGCTTGGGCAAGGGAAGGTATATTTATACCTGGTATGTGTCTAGGAATGTTAGCATTGACGTGAAGTCGGACAGAGAAGACGTCAGGAATGAACCCTTAAGGTATAACGGTTCATACATAATAGATGAGTTCTTGGAGAAATCAATAGTCCTGTGCTAGGGGAACTCCCGAAGCTTAAGGGTCTGGTTTCTAAGAACTCGTTGTGACGTTAGGGTGGACGGATGTCGGTGACCATGCCTGTATTTGGAGTGCACGGTTAATGCCTAAATAAGGACAGGGATTCTATGCCTATATAAGGGCAATGCGAATTGTGCCTATATAAGGACATGATTCAGGAAAACCTATATACGGACACCTAAAGCGGAATACAACACCCACTCCACTTTCGATTGAACGATAATACTAAATGCTAAACATTTAAATGCTAAACATAAAATTGAGTACCACATATTGCTAAAAACATTTCTAAAAGCATTTTAAAAGAAGCTCAAAACTGTTGAAATGCAATAGGTACTGTACATATAAAGCATCGTATTCATTCTAAGCATATAACGGAAGTAAAATGCAACGTGAATGAAACAGAAATATATACATATGACGAAATGGTCGATAAGTTCTCAAAATCAAAGCCATTGCATATCATGGTATTTAAATGAAATGTTAGACAAGTAAGGTGACTGTGTCCCTGGAAGTATTCAAAGAAGTCAGTTTTATAAGACTGGTTCTACTATAAGCAGATTGTTCATTTGCCATGTCTTTTCTATCGAAAAAAAAGTTTTTTAAAAGAAAAGTTCAATTTCTGGGAATAGTTCCAAGTTTTGAAAACATGAAGGCCAAATTTCATTGTTGCCCTGGTACACTGTGAGCCGAATCAAAGTCAATGTATGGGTCTGGCGTAAACATTAGATCATCTATTTCCGTAGCCAAAATATCGTCCACCGAAGTTGGTGACATTTGGAACACCTCGTTCAGAAGGTTAATTGCACAGAGATGAGAAACATCGCCTTCAGCAGAAGAAGCAATGTTCGCGTCCGTTGTTACCTGTGTGCCCGTTGATCCATCTCGTACCTCAGCAGCAGCCGGAAGCATCTGTGAGATCTCAATGAATGCCGCCATCAGGATTGGAAGCCTCTGGGGACAACACACAGCATGGGCTGTTATCGGATCCAGCAGAGTATCGATATCCGTTGGCATGACTGATGGGAGTGTTAGACAGGTGTCTAGCACACATTCTTCACCGCAAAACAGGCAGCGTAGAACAGGTAAGATGCAATCTTGCCAGATTGGTCTGAATGACAGGAACCATGTTGTATTAAGTTCCCGTCGACGAGGCATGCCCAAAAGCTGTACTATTCGCTCACAGCATTTCCGTTCAAGGAGGGCTTTCTCCACATCGCTCGGAGTGATGTTGGCGAAGAGGCTTGTCATAGCGTAGTAGGAGGAATAGAAACAGAATTCCTGCAACAAGGGCTAGAATTAACGGCACACCACCAAACACCGAATGTGCGAAGTTTGGGATGATTCCGAGGACAGCCTGGAAAGGTGCTAATAGTCCGGAACAGATGGTCTTAAATACATGTACAATTCCGCTTGTATCCGACATGTTAAAGATACGTCCTATCATTTCTACGAAATGTATAGGGCAGTTTGTACGAATTAAAGCTTGTATCTCAGCCGAAGTCCTTGCAACTTGTAGAACATAAGTTTCTTTGGCCGAGGTCAAAGGCACTGATTGTTGTATAAGCATGGCTTTCATTCTGCTTAAAGTATCAAATCGTATAGAAGAGACATTCAACGAAGGCCATAGAGGTGACTCCCTGACTGTGTCTATTGGGGCAAACAATACTTGCATACAGCAAGTGACCCTGGAGTTGACCGTTACTAGATATGGGATGCCTGGCAACATGCCACAGCAACTCTGATCATTCACAACATGCGGTAACTCCCATTAGAAAGTTGTCCAAACGTTGGATTAATCACAGCAGCTGGTGTACCCTGCTGGTGGCAGGACAAATTTGCCACAGAACCATTACAAGCCCCGTGTAAAGAAATGTCCTGACAAATTAGTGAACCGCTTAGTGCACTTTCACAGTGTGTACCGCTCAGAAACACTTCACGATCCCCACTCCAACATCTATATGTGTAAGGTAAATTCCAGGATGCCTTAATGTATTCTTTACCCAACCTTTCATATTTGCCTGCTTGCATCTGTTTAAGGCAATACTGAAACTGGAAAGTAGTCACAGGTAGACTAATTTTGCCATGAATAAGCCATTCTGTAGCTGGTTTTTCTGCCACTCTGAATGGTAACTTTTCAAGTTTTTCAATGCTCAGTACTGTATTCTTTGCTCCCCTTTGTGCCAGTTCGATCTGTTTATCAGTTAGATTGTATTCTGCAAACAGAGCTGACGTGTTGATAAAACGCCAAGGCACATAGCCCGCACGCAAAGATTGCAGTGTCCAGCTTAATAACATAATAGAACGTAACTGAGACTGGCCTTGCTGTAACATGGCTAAATCTTGTTCCAGTATGTCGATAGCAGAGGATACAATACTGTCCAATGAATAAATTCTGGAGGACAAAGTTGTTAACCCATTGTCGACCACAGAGAGAGTTTTCTCTAAATTAATACGATCAAGTTCACGTATTTGTTCTGCGGCCTCCATCTGTGACACCTTCCATGCTTCATTATAAGCAGAATAGATACCGGCATATATGAAACGTTTTTGACGCGGTTTTCTTGGTCCAAGCAAGAATTCCCTAAGGTCTGCGTTTTCTTTAAGTAAAGATAAGTGTTGTTTCACATCCTTAAGTGTAGATTTTTGCAGCCAATCGAGGCATAATTTTCCTACACTGTATGTTGTTACTACCCCCGGATGCTGTCTTTGGACGTATCGTGGGTCTGGCCTATGAATAGTAAACCCCTGTGTTTTATTCAGGAATCTCTCTTGACAGTTGTTTGTGTCTGTGGGCCAGATCAACCATTTTCTCCAATCAGGATTTGTTCTGTTGAGTTGTAGTATGGTGTCAACTGTAACCGCTGCCTGTGTATTGTTATCACTTGCAGGTGTTGGTACAGAAGGATTTTTCATGTCTTTAATCTTGGCTAACCCAAGGCAAGACTTTTGTTGGACCGTGTCATTCAAAATATTATTTGCTGAGGGACGATACAGGCTCTAAACAAAGCTTCTATCCCCTGCACTTGCCAATCTTTAGTACCCCAGATAGATTTTGTCTATTGTGTCTTTCCATAAGTCGAAACCCTGTCTAGACAGTTGGGCAATAAATGCTGCAGAATAAATCTGTTTTGTATTAGTTAACATAATTTTCAGTCCTGTTTTGTTTACATTTTTATAGTAAAATGTTTCTGGATCAGATGTATTGTATCCTGAAAAATATGGAAACGTTTTAGCAAATGTTTTTGAACTACCTTTTGGTGGTGTAGGACAATGCTCCCATTGGTTAAACAAACACATTTCTAGGTGTTGCAGATTTATGCAAAAAATGATGACCATAGTGGTTATAGCAATACAGCTGTTCATAGTCTGATGAACCCTCTAAATATTCATTATTAGAAAATGCAGCAGATTTTTCTAGGTCAAACATCATGTTGTTTACAGTTTCAAAGTCCCAATCATCAGAATAGGTACTGGATGAAACAAAATCACTTAGTGAGATCTTAAATAAATGTGGAATGTTCAAATGTTCCGTAGGACCGAAAATATCGAAATCTGTTTTGTCCCACACTATACCATCCTGTATAGGAACGGCTGTGATGTTCACGGCAGACAAGTCTCTTGTTTCACGATGGGATGATTTGTGAGGTTTCAAAAGTAAGTTCACTTCTTTTCTTTCAATGTCCAAATGGATGTATCTCCCATTTATAAGCACGCTCATAGTCATGACCAAAGCTAGCCAAAGCAGGAAGAAAAATATTCCAGAAATAACCCAAAGTTCAATCCATGGTGAAACCAGATAAGTCTTTTAAAAAAAATGTAAAAAGTCTTGTACTTGTTGTTTAAACGTTTTTGATGCTGGCGACGTCTCGGGCTCACTCGGATCCTCGGAAAACGTATCAAAGTTAATGAAATAGCCAGAAGCAGTTCTGTCAATTGTTGGAATTGCATCAGGATTTGTAGAAATCGCTGGAACCAGTTGATCACTTGTTACATTGGTGTAGACAGGTGTATCTGGACGAACTGTTACTTGAGTTTCAAGAGGGATGAGTTCCATAGCATTGTTGCTCAGTCCTTCATCTGTTACTGCTGAATTCTCGATGGTTATCAATATTTCAGTTTGAACCTCTTGGATAGTAGCGAGAGGAGTGTGTCTGCTACTAGGTCGGAGTCCACGAGGCCTACTATTTAGTACTGGCCACATACTGTGGTTTGATGAGGTCGATGGACACAAATCTTTTCTCCTTTTTTCCAGCAAGGGGCGGCAGAAGTACTGTTCTTGTTCCGTGTATGGCTAGGACAGGTACTGGTTGTCTGTAAGAAGGTCCAAATTCCTTCTTGTCCGCAATTTTCTCTCTGACTAGATCCCCAACTTTTGGAATCCAGACAGGCCTTGCTGGGACCGCCGGTTTTTCCCCAGTGGTGGTTGGCTGCAGGAATACGTTGCTTTGTTTCGATCTCAGTTCTTTTAGGTCCTGTAAAACAGCCAAACGATCTTTGATATCAAAGGGTTTATTTTCCACCACTGTGCCTCTACATTCCAGATCGGGCACCCACATTCTTGTCCCAAATAGAACCCCATATGGAGTGACCCCCCCTAGAGAACTTCTTGGCAAATTGTTTAATGAGCGTTGGACCCCATAAAGATGTTTGACCCACCCATCACCCAAACCTAATACCCTAGCTGTTATAGACTGCTTTATGTTCCGGTTTTTCCTTTCCACAACAGAATTTCCCTCAGGATGAAACGGAGAGGAGTACCGCAATGCAACGCCCAGACTGGCCATGGCTTCTTTGTAAGCTCGAGAGCTAAACGCAGGGCCCTGGTCAGAATGTAGCGTGCCTATTGCGTATTTGCCGATAAAGACTCGCAAATCTTTTATAACAGTTCGAGCGTCAGCCGAGCGCTGAGGCCATATCCATAGGAACCTAGAGCAAGAATCCACTGCGACCATTATGTATTTATAGTTACCGTCCCTTTGCAAGGGACCGCAGTGGTCCAGGTAAACACAAGCTAATGGTTTGTCTGAAATTAACAAGGGTATCTGCGCAGGACGTTTCACTGTGGAGACTTTCATCTGTTGGCAAATTTCACATTCCAGAACATAGTTCTTGGTCTGTTTCCTAATGCCAGGCCACCAATATCTTTGTTTTAGTAAAGATACTGTTGCAGAAATACCTGCATGGGCAGAGGCTATCCCTTCGTGTGCTGCTAGGATTAGTCCTAATCTGCGTTCCTTGTTTGGAATTACCCTATCCCCCACTCCAGGGATTCGAGCAAAAGGAACGTTGTTCGCATCAATTACATAAGAGTACTTGAGTGGAAACTTTTTGGTAACGCTGCACCACTCCCTTTGCTCGTAGCATTGACAGCCAACATTATCTCACTGTCTATTCTCGTTTTTGAACGAGTGATCGCAGCTACGGAAGCCGTCTGAACAGCCCCCTTTGCGGCTTCGTCAGCCAATGAACTCCCTGCAACGTGAACGCCATCACGTTGATGACTCAGTGTATGGATCACGTGAGCCTTTGGTAGTTCGCTTTTAACTGAACTACTTGTTCCCAAAGCGTTTTATGCTTTATTGTGCCACCTTTTGCATCTTTGAACCCATTTTCAAGCCAAGTTTGTATATATTCATTATACGACTGCACACAGTAGAAAGAATCGCACACTATTAGTGTGGGGAATTCTCGATCTGTACTTTCAAGTGCCAGTTTGAATGCTTGTAGTTCAGCTCGCTGAGCTGTGCAATCTCCTAGAGATTGGGTTTTTGTGACCATTGGTCTGAAGTTGCCATCGCGCATGCGACCTTTAACGATTGCGCACGCTGCACTGTAAGCTTGCTTACTCCCTGTTGCGGGTTGTGCGGATCCGTCAGTGTAAATTATGAATTCATACTGATCGAGAGGCAGAATCTCAATGGGCAGAGGACATTCATGTTCATATTGCAGGAACGCTTGTGTTTTTAGATCGGGATCAAAAACATATTCAACATCTGTTGCAGCAAGAGAATTAACCCATTGTATCCATCTAGGATGTAATGCTTTAGCATTTGGAATGCTCGCTTTTGTTACCGCCTCTAAGGTCGGAACTGGGGTTACGACAATAATGCGTTTCCCTTGGGCTAGAGCTCTTTCTTTTGCTACAGCGGTTTGAACTGCTGTCAGAATTTTTTCTGTTGAAGTGAAGTGCATTTCTGCTTGTATATACAAATGTGATTTGTATGCAATTGGCACTTTTTCACCCTCATTAAATGTTAAGTAGGTGAATCACTAAGTTGCGTTGACTTACGCGTGTTTGTAAGTGATTTGTTGCTAACATGTTAGCTTGGAGTGAACAAAAGATTTCTGTGTGTTCTTGTGTCCAATTTTTGATTGATAAATCAGGTTTGATTAATGCGTAGAGAGGTTTAACCCTTTCTGCGTAATTTAGAATGTAAGTTCTTCCAAAATTTAGGAAACCCAGGATGGATTGTAA
This sequence comes from Calotriton arnoldi, assembly GCA_963921515.1. Classification (NCBI taxonomy): domain Eukaryota; kingdom Metazoa; phylum Chordata; class Amphibia; order Caudata; family Salamandridae; genus Calotriton; species Calotriton arnoldi. The sequence continues at coordinate 1,258,033 of CAWUFW010000415.1, forward strand.
ATTTTTAAGCGTCTTAGGAGGTTGGAGCAGCGCACACCTTTCTAAAAAGGTGGCTGCCAAGCTCTTGCCTTCACTTGAAAGCTCATATCCTAGAAACAGGACATTGAAATGGGCAATTCTGGACTTTTTGAAGTTGAATTTGTAGCCCTCAGAGGCGAATCCCAGTATAATGGTGCTCACCCTGTTCAAGTGTTTGTCCAGGTCATCGTCTGTCAGATAGATGTCATCGACATATGACAATGACTCATTATCATAAATTTGTAGTAACTCCGTTACCCTCGCTGAGAATAACCCCGGGCTGTTCTTGAACCCTTGTGGGAGTCGACAAAATTGACGCTGGGTCCCCATTATTGAGAAAGCTGTCAAGTACCTGCTTTCAGGTGCTATGTTTTGACAAAAGAAACCATTTGAGCTATCCAATGTGGTTTTATATTTTTTACGCACAATGTTATTCATTAATGCTGTACTATGTGCATTTTGCACTGCAAAAGTTTTTGAACAAGTGTTTAAGTGTCTGTAATCCAAAACTAGACGATATGTATTGTCTGGTTTGGAGACAGGAAACAAAGGATTGTTCATTGAAGAGGTGCATGTTTCAATCACCCCTTGGTATTCAAGTTGATCTAAGATCTCCCTGACCTGTTTTTTAGCTTCTTGCTTTATTGGATACTACCTCTGTGCAGTAGGTTCATTTTTTAGATGTATTTTGTGGTGAGGTCAGTCCTCATCCCATCCTACATGATTTTTGTATAATGCTGGGGCCTGGGCAACTGCCCATTTCCTGGCATAAGTATATTTTAGATGAATTGGAATATGGTTGGAGAAGGCAGGCATAATGATGTCCTCACCATGTGGGCACTCCCTGACAAATTATGGTGGCCAGTCTTTTTCTGCTAGAAGTATGTCATAGCCCCTTGAAAGTTTTTCCCAAAAAAGTGCTTTCACCTGTCTAGGTATGTCTCCCTCCATCCGGAGTGTTATTTCATATAACTTTTGTGGAGTACTAACCCTGGTGTCTACAGTCTCAACTGTAATGTACTCATTCAAGTCCACTATCTCCAGAAGTTCCTTCAGGTTCTGGCGAGCTATTGTGACTTCTGCTGCACTGTCCAGCATTGTCTGAGCCCATTCTCCGTTCTTGAGTTGTGTTCTCAGTATCCTCGGCATGTCTGATCTTCAGACCTGCTACTTTCTTCTTAGAGAATTGAGGTTTTGATTTACTTTTCGAAACGTGTTTGTCGTCTTTCGATTTCACGCGTTCTTCTCTATGTTCTGACCGTCCTCTTCTTTCCGATGTCTGTGACGAGATCTGAAAGGTACGAGAGGAACGTGTATCAGTATCTTGATACCTGTCAGGCTTTCTTAAATTATCCCTATTCCTGAGGTTATACCTCCTTTCAGAGGGCTCCTTTTGAGGAGACCTACCTCGGGATTGAGAACGTTTCTCGTTTGAATTTTGTTTATTAGTTTCCCACTTCTTTTTAGAAGATGTAGGAGTTTGTTTAATAGAGTCCTTCTCAGGACTTTCAGATAGTTTCGGCTTCACTGGTCTTCCACCCAAACTATCTCTGCCTAATTCTGCATAAGATTGTTCTATTATTCTGGGTAATTCTGTTTGATGTTCTGTAACATCGAATTCCCTTAATCGTTGGCGGATCGCCACTGCTGCTGCATCCCCTTTAATATTAGATAATATTATTGTTGAGACCTGGTCGAAATTTTTCAGTAATTTCATACCTAAATTTAGAGCAGGCTCGGCCCCGTATTCGTTTTGAATTTGTTTCAGGACATCAGGTATTACTGCAATTGACGGAATACCATGTGTTTTAGTATAGATGGCAGCAAAGACTGAGGCCCCAGTGGTGCAGTCTTCCAGTTGTGGTGTGATCCCCATTGGTAAACAGATTGTTAGGATTCTGTGTTTCTCATAAGGGCTAGTATTTGGAAATACTGCTTCGATTTGAGTAATTTTTTGAGCTATCCAGAATGGAATTTGCTCACGTTTTGTGGGCATTTTTCCCATGACTTCGTATAGAGTCTGTGGTGTAATTTTTAGTGTATTCCCCTGTTGAGGAGTTTGATTTGGAATGGTTAATGGTGGTTGGACTGTGAAAGTCCGCATGACATATTGGACTAATTGTCTGTAGATTTTTATTAACTCTGTAAGTTGAGTAAGTAGTTCCTCGTCTGACATTATTTCGATGTCAGGATGAGGTGTGTAGCCGGCTAGAATCGGCCATGTTGCTCCTGGTCTACCTAGTGGACCGAGCCTGGTAATGTTTTTGTGATGTTTTAGGGCGCCTTTAAACCAGAGCTGATGCTCCTGGTATGTTAGTGGAATTTCAATGTCCTCGAAAAGAATATATACCTCTGGTGGTTCATCTTCTTTGTAGAAGTGAAACAGTCTTGTTACTGAATTTGATTCAGGAAATATTACCCATGAATAGAATACCTCTGTCTGAAAGGATTCGTGTGTCTCTATCACGAAAACTGCTCTACCGCCTCTTTGTGGTAGGCCATGTTTTATAAGTTTTAGAGTGATGGCTCTTCTTAATTTTGGATGGATGTCTATAACACCCTCCTCAGTTTCAATTAAACCTGTAAAGTTAAAAGCTGTTACGACTGGTTGAGCCGCAGCTCCACCGGTGTTGGTGGCATCGTCCCCGTGTTCGGACATTTTGTTTTTTGAAAAATGTAGAACAAGTTTCAAGGAAACAAAAGTTAAGGTGCACAATATTTTGGAACACTGTATCCTTCAACGTTGAACAAACCAAACAACTAATATATAGGGTGCTTCCCTATTTAGCTATGGCGGATATTTAACCCTACCCACTCCAGACGTCTTATGGAGTATGTGAGTAGGGGTCTCTGAGAAATGCACGAATGAGTTACTCAGTATCTAGCGTTAGATTACTGCCTTACCAAACCGTTGGGCGCCATGTAGTGTAGTTCCTATTTCCCTAATAGGCTCTGCGCATTGGAATAATATAACCTATAGGCTTGACATAGGACTAAGGTCGGTATGTCCCTATCTAGTATATTAAACTTAATTACTTGTGCCAGCTAGCTCAGAGGCCACTAGAAACTCCTTGAGAACAAGAAGGGAGTAATTTCTGGCAACCGAAAAACATGACTACTTTGTTTCCCTTTAGAATCGGAACACGTCTCAGAATCGTGGAAACAATAGATAACAGTTTCACTCATTCAATCGCGCATGCTTAGTTTCTACAGAGTTACACAGAAAGGAAAGACGGACGTTTCAATAAAAAGGGTTTTATTGAACAGTCTTGTTTCTCGTGTAAGAGAGATGTGCTGTTATGATCACAAGACAGTATGCAAGATAAATAATGTACAGCGTAAGCAATAGAAATAAATAATACTGCGCTAGCATTATCTTTTAGCATATATTCACGTACATAAATAACATGAGCTAAAAATGCGAGTACTCATACGATGTGTCTCTAAGCTAGTTCTACCCCAATGTACCTAACCTAGTCTAGGTGTAGGGAAAGGTAGAAGTAGGTGGAGTATTCTCTAGTCTGGTATACTAAGAGTATGTTAAGTATAGTATGCCAAGAGTCCCTCTAGGTTCTAGTCAGCTCCATACCTTTAGAATGAGAGAGGTGGGAATCTCCTGCCGGATCTTGAACTCTAACACCCCGCGAAGGGAGTCAGAACACTGGAAGCTGGATTCGTCTGCGTGCAGGAATGACAGCGTCTTCTCAGTGCATCAGGCCGGGATACGGGCTCCTCTGAAGTCGAGGTCTCCTCTAACTTGCTGGGGCAAGGGAAGGTATATTTATACCTGGTAGGTGTCGAGGAATGTTAGCATTGACGTGAAGTCGGACAGAGGAAGACGTCAGGAATGAACCCTTAAGGTATAACGGTTCATACATAATAGATGAGTTCTTGGAGAAATCAATAGTCCTGTGCTAGGGGAACTCCCGAAGCTTAAGGGTCTGGTTTCTAAGAACTCGTTGTGACGTTAGGGTGGACGGATGTCGGTGACCATGCCTGTATTTGGAGTGCACGGTTAATGCCTAAATAAGGACAGGGATTCTATGCCTATATAAGGGCAATGCGAATTGTGCCTATATAAGGACATGATTCAGGAAAACCTATATACGGACACCTAAAGCGGAATACAACACTACATTCCTCATTGAACCAGTTCTTATTTTTACACTGAGTTCCCCTCTTTCTATGGTCCCTGCGGCTGTTTCTTTTTAGGTCTACCCTTAAACGTTGCACCACTTCGGAAATAACATTTTCAAACCACCCTATATTTTCAGTATTAGGGATGATCTGTAGTGTCTGGACCTGCTGGAACGCTGCTAGCTTTCCCAAACACTCCTCTGTTAGATGAGTAGTGAATCGTCTGGGGTAGTCCACTTCCAGAGGGATAATTGTGTCTCTTGACTTATTGTTGCCTCTTACAATCTTAAGTGTTAGTGGCCAGTGGTCACTTCCCTCCTCTTTCCTTACCTCAAAAGCTCTTATGAGATCAAAATTCCAAGCATGAATAAAGATATAATCTATAGAGCATAGTTGATTGCCTATCCTGAATGTGCAATTTACTGGCCGATCTAATTCCATCCTTCCATTTATACAGACTAGGCCAAATGAGCCCAGAAAGTTCCCTAGGGCGATATCTCGTGCTACACATCCCCCCCAAGGAAAACAAGCAGGTGTAATCTTGTAAGCTGCCAGTAGCTCTTTATAACACTGGTCGACTCATCGAGGGTCTAGTTAAAGTCTCCTATCAGTATAAACAGATCTCGCTGGTTTACCTCGATTAGACCTTGCACATCTTTTTCAAATGTTTCCAGTTCTGAAGGAGGATCTCAAAATCGTTATAAGACCTTATGCAATGGATGCAGCTAGAGAAGATTTAACTTTAGCAAATAGATATAACGTGCTAGCACCGTCAGAAGTTGAGGGAAAAAGTTGCATAAGTGAAATTGATGAGAGGGGAGGGTCGCCGCATAGCCTGCCAACATGCAGCCCTTTAAAGAATATAAATACATAATAAAACATTGGAATGTTCGTGAGGGATTATAAGTATCCATTTCACGAATTCATCCTCCTCTTTTAGCTGCGAACGCACACGAAACGGACCATTTTGAAGATCTTTGTTTACTTTTACGAGCCAATATCTTGAAAGGAAAGGCAGTCCCAAAGTAAATGTAATCCAGACAAATGTGCACAATAAAGAACAAAGCTTATCTCTAAAGAGAAAAAGGCATTTGTTAAATTCATTCAAACCCTTGAAACACATTCTTAGAAATACTAACCTTGAAGCATACCTCCCCTCAAGGTTGAGGAGGGTGGGATAATGTTAGACTCCATTGTCTTTAATGAAATCAAGAATCTCACTGCATATAAATTGGAGACTTGTCATTTCATTACAAGACCGGAGGCTGTCATTATGCATGTTTAAAGCCCTCTAAAGCTATATTCCTAACATGCTCTACTGGTCTTAAATAGAATTTCACAAAGGTGTTTGCATTTGACCAGTCAGCTGTTTTAAGAATCTCAGGTAGAGAGCCACCTACCCAAAAGACCTTACTAGACATGGCCTCTCTTGAAGAATGGGATCCGAATCTTGAGAGGTCTATACCCGCTTCACTCATAATCAATCGTATCCATCTTGCCAATGTAGCTGTAGAAACGGGTTTATAAGGTCTTACATAGGATATGAGAAGTTGATCAACACCATGTGCTCTGAATTCCAAGATTTTACTTTCATATTCCTGAATACATCTTACCACACACAATTTTTCACAATCATGAAAAAAGGGGTAAAAGACAGAATCGGACATGGTTTTTGTTCTTTTCCAAACGTTGAAGTGTACCCCTTCAGCTGAGTAGAATCTGTTGGATAACTCTAGGACTTTAATGTCAGAAACTCTTTTAAAGAAAATTAAACATAGTAAGGTAGCCAGTTTCATAGATATCTGTTTAAGAGAGAGGTAAGTATTGTTTGGCCAAAAGGTAAACAGTTTGAAAATCAAATTGACATCCCACATGGATTCGTATCGTGTTTTTAGGGGTCTTTTTAGTCTCACACCCATTACTCTTTTAATTAGAGGATTACTACCTATTGCAAAATTGTTGACTAGGGCATGGGCAGTAGAGATGGCGGATCTATAGCAATTGATTGTTCTATAAAAAAGACTAGAGTCAAAGAGATTTGCTAAGTAATTGGCTATTCGCTGTACAGGGACTTCCACGGGATCCAGGTCCCTTTCCTTGCACCAACTACACCACTTTTTCCAAAGACCCCCATATCTTTTCTTTGTTCCTGGAGCCCAGGATTCATCCAATAAGCTTTTAGCTTCTCTTGAAAGGTCTGAATATCTATTTGAACCCCTGAAATCCTCCAAACAAGAAGATTAATCTTCCCCTCTAAGACCAAAGGGTATTCTTCTCTGTCCGGAGCTTGTAGGAGGCCCAATGATACTGGTACCAGGTGTGGAATATCTATTGCAAGTTCCATCACCCCGGGGAACCAAACTTGGGATCTCCAGAAGGGAGTCACTAGAATAATACTGCTGTACTTTAGTCTCACTTTCCACAGTACTCTCTGAATCATGGAGAATGGGGGAAAGGCATATCCTTTGTTCTTGCCCCAGCACTGAATGAAGGCATCCGCAACCGCTGCCTTGGGGTCTGGTCTCCAACTGAAGTAGACTGGTACTTGGAAGGTTAGCCTGCTTGCAAATAAATCTATCTGAATTGGTCCCCAAAGTTGCTGTATCTGGGTGAAAACTTCTGGTTGTAACATCCAATCGCTGGAATCTCTTAGGAACCTGGAGTTCAAGTCCGCCCTTACATTCTGAAGTCCAGGAATAAATTCTGCTCTTAGTATCATTTTGTGTTCCCAGGCAAAATACCATTTGTTTTGCTGAGTCCGACAGCATTTTGGATTTTGCACCCCCCAGTCGATTTCTATACGACACTGCTGAAAAACTCTCAAATTGAATCAATGTGTTTGAATTTTTTAATACATTCTTGAAAATCATTAAGGCATTCAGTCCAGCTAACATCTCTAGACAATTTATATGGAGTGACTGTTCCTCTAGGGACCATCTGACCCCTGTTTCCAAATTGCCTAACTGGGCTCCCCAGCCTCGGTTACTCACATCTGGCTCTAGGACAAAATCTGGGACGTTCCCGAAGATGACCTGGTCATTCAATGCTTCAAGATTTTTTAGCCACCAAATCAGGTCCTCCTGTGCATTTTGTGGGAGGGTTATTGAATCCCCGTACCATAAACCTTTCCTTAACCCGAACGCTTTCAGTCTCTGTAGGCCTCTGTAGTGAAGGGGCCCTGGACATTTGGCTTGAATTGAAGATTATAAGAGTCCCAACACTCTTGCTAGATCTCTGAGTAGTAGTGAATCTTTTGACAAGACTGCTCTCACATCTTTTTTATCTTTATCACCTTTTTGTGTGGAAGAATTAGTTGAGATGCAATTGAGTCCAACTGAAAACCCAGGAATTCTATTCTTGGTGTGGGCGCCACGACTGATTTTTTAGTATTTATTATAAAACCTAGGCTCTCTAAAAGTCTATTGCCCAGGACAGATGTTTATGCACTCCAATATGTCTAGTGACATAATGAGTATTTCGTCTAGGTATATGATTCGGCGAACTCCTCTTTCCCTGAAGTAGCTGACATCCGGGCGTAGTACGTTGGTAAAACACCATGGGGCCGAGGACAGTACGAAGGGTAGGCAGCGAAATTGATAAAGAATGCCTTTCCAGGTGAAGCGAAGATACTTCTGGCTGTCCTCGTCCATGGGTATAGTGAAATAAGCATCCTTGAAGTCTAATTTTACTAGCCAATCCTTGGCTCACAAAATGTCTCTCAAGAGACGGATACCATCCATCTTGAAGTGTCTGTAGTTTAGGAATTTGTTTAGTTCCTTTAAGTTTATGACAGGTTGTCAGCTCCTGTTTTTCTTTTTTACCAGGAAAATTGTACTTATAAAGCCCTCTAGTTTTTTCTGTCCTGTAACTTGAGTTAACGCTTCTTTCTCTCTGTGTCACCTCGAGGTCTATGAGGGTCATCTTTTCTTGATCTAACACCAACACTTTGGGTTTTGTCAGTTGAACTGGATATTCCCAAAAATCTATTTTGAAACCTCCAACCGTTTCCAACACCCAAGGGTCCTGTGTTATTCTTTTCCAATTCTGGATAAACAGTTTTAGTCTTCCCCCTACCTTCATGGTTGAAGAAGTAATAATGCTCACCTTGATATCCTTGGTTTGAGGATCTGGGTCTTCCCCCATGGTTTCTTGAGGTTCTTCCTCTTTGTGGATTGAAGTTTGAATTTGGCAGTAGCCTCTGCTGTAGTTAGAAAACCCTTGTTGTTCTTGTGGGTAAAACTGGGACCTGGTTGACCCCCGGCTGACAGCCAGGACCCTCCTGTCAGCCCGTCCAAAAAAGGGGCATGAGCCAAAGACTTGTGAATGTAGAGACGTATTTCCCTAGAGACTTAACAAAATTATCTCTGAAAAGAAGACCCTTAGTGTCACTCTTATCTTCTCTAGATGAATGGTCAGCTAATTTAGGGTTCATCCTCATTAGGATTGCTTTTCGTCTTTCCATAATCAGGTTGGCATTGGCATTTCCAAACATGCATTCGGCCCGTTGGGCCCAGCCCCTTAGAAGTTCAATATTTATGGGACCGTTTTTTCCTTTGGCCTCTTACGCCACGTCTAAGATGCGTGCGTGTAAGTGGACCTAGTATGTCCAAGAGTTTATCCTGACAATGTTTCAGGCATCTTTCGATACCTTTTCTAGGATCTTTTCCGAACTTAAATAAGAAGGTTATCAGTTCGGGGTCCAAATTAGGTGCGTTACACACCTTGTCCCCAATGGAGGGTCTTGGGCACTCATTTCTAAGTAGGTTACGGGTTTCTCTATCAAGAGGTTTCCTAACCCAGTGAGTTAGGTACTTGGTAACGTGGTCCGTTGCCCACCATCCCGTGCTGCGCGGGTGCCTAATTGTGGTGTGGTTAAACAACTCACCCCCAAGGGGTCCTTAATCTCTTGAGAGGTAGAGGGTTGTTCTGCATCCTTATCTAGGGTATCATATTTGTCTTGTGGGTTGATTATGAACTCATCTATATCCATCTCGTCATAGATTATATTTTCTGCAGAGGAGTTGAAACTATCTCGAGACTCTCGTGCTAAGAGCACCATTGTCTATTGTAGCACGGGGCTACCAGTGCTGTAGACGTGGTTCGATGCTTTTTCTATATGTTTTCTCTTTTGGCAAACCTTTCCCTCTCTCTGGGGTTCAGAGTTAGTTAGGGGACTCTCCATCTGAGAGGGACAAATAATTCTTCTCTACCCGGGATCCCCTCTTCCTCTTGGTCAGTGCATCATCCACCGCCTCTCTTACAGAGGACCTAAGTTCCACTTCTAAGAATTTTTTAATAGTTTCCCCCCATGAGTTCGGGAGCTGTCTGGGGCTGGGGATTGCTACTTCCCATTTCCCCCCACCTTTTAAAAAAAAAAAAAAAAATTTAAATAATATTCGTATTTTCTGATTGAATATATTATTTTAGTAGTCAGGCTACTCACAATTCTTTTTGATTTAAGTGTAGGTCTGACTTGTCTGGGTTGTTTTCCTGCTGCTAGTAGGGGGCGTTGAAACACCATAAAAATGTTTTTTTGAGAGGAAAAAAAGTCTTGCCTGAGTCTCCGGTAACTTCTGAGATCAGTGCAGCCGTTGCGGCTCGAAGAAGGAGGTGTTTCCAAGGTTACGCAGCCTTGGTAGGATAGTGGGCGTCAACATAAAGGAAGGGCGGTCTCCGTCCTTGCTTTATTGACGTTTGGATGCGGAGATGCAATACGGCAACGCGTGAGGGGACGCGATGTCTTTCGTTTCGGAGGAGAAGGCGCCCCGTTGCTAGGAAACCTGATAAAGGCACAGGTTCTTTCTTTTAAGATTTAACGGGTATAATATGTTGGGAAGGGCAGGGCGGAGGACTCGACTACGCTTGAGGAAGGTGGTCACGTCCTCGTTATACATTTTATTATGCATGAATAAGCTCTTTTTGGCAATATCAGCATTATCGGCAGTATCCTCTTAATTAAAGTCTAGCATTTCGTTCTCTAGCTTTTGTTCTAAGAGTTTACACATTTTGTGTCGATCGTTTACCAACTTATTATTATCCTAAAAAGGATACTCACCTGGCCCAACCGTAAATTGGATGGGCGAACGATTTCTTATTTCGCTAATGAGAATGTTGATTTAGCAATGTGACAATCTATTTTTGTATCAATATAAACTGAAGGAAATTAGTACATCCTTATTTGAAAAAGAGTAACATGGTCATGCTGTTCAAAATATTGTTAGATTGGTAAAGGTTATAAAAGCAAGGAAGCATATACCTTTCTTGATCAGGAGCAGCTAATAAAAGAGGAGGATGACTACGTGCACTGGATACTTATACTCCCTCATGAACATTCCAATGTTTTATGATGTATTTAAATTCTTTAAAGGGCTGCATAATGGGGCAGCATAAAAGGTTATTGCATAATGGTAGCCTCCGGTCTTGTAATGAAATTCCTTACTCTCGACAAATCTACAAGATCATGGTCCCTCATTCCCTCTAATGTAGCTGCTAACTTACCGTGCCCAACTGTTTGTATTGCTTTATCCATAGCTGGATCTAGGTAAGTATTTAAATCATCTCCCCAAGTGGTAGGGCATGGCCAAAGAGACAATATTTTGTTTAACACTGGGGGGGATTTAATATCTGTTGCCTATGCGGATGATGCACAGCTGCTGATAGCAATAGGAGAAAGGCATGAGGACACAAGAGACAATCTGATTAATTGTCTATCAGAAACCGCGAATTGGATGACAGAGCACTGTTTGAAGTTAAACTCAGAGAAGTCCAAGATATTACTCTTTGGGGGAGCACATTTGATTTGGGAGTCACCCTGGTGGCCTCGGCTGTTAGGTACTGCACCAGAACCCAAACGTGTTGCAAAAAATCTAGGCCTCTTGGTAGATAGTGCATTATCCATGCAAGATCAAGTAAAATCAACATGTGGCAAATGCTTTACCATGCTAAAATTATTAAGGAGACTTTTTTAATGGATTCCGGACAATTGGAGGACAACCATTGTTCAGGCCTTGATAACAAGTAGACTGGACTATGGGAATGCTTTATACGTTGGCATGGCAGATTACTTGTCCTCACGACTGCAGGTTACGCAAAATGCAGCAGCTAAGCTAGTTTGCAACAAGAACAAGTTTAGCTCAGCAACAGACTGTATAGAGGTGTTACACTGGCTGCCAATGCGCCAAAGAGCTAAGTTTAAGTTACTATGCCATGCGCATAGAGCATTACACAAGAGTGGCCCCAAAAGTCTACAGGATAAAGTGGAATTCTATTCGCCCTTGCGAGAACTGAGATCTCGTAATTTTGCACTGGCTAAAACTAGGCGAATAAAGAAAGTTAGAGCTGGAGGTCGCTCCTTTTCTTACCAGGCAGCCATACAATGGAATAAACTACTATTAGACCTACGCCTCATTAAAGACCATTTGGGGTTCAGGAAGAAGCTGAAAACATGGCTGTTCAGGAGTTAATGCTTGGTGTCCTGTGTAACAAATGTATTTACAACATAGGGAGCTATAATTACCACTGTGATGTCCCTTTGGGATGAATGTTGTGCTCTACAAGTACTGTAAATAAATAACACTTCAGTATAGAACTGCAGATCATCATTATTAGGTCCATATGTATTGACCAGTGTGACGTGTACAATATAGTATGCCCTGACTATTATGAATCTTCCATTCATATCTTTACAAGTGTGCAGGTGCTAAAATTATACTCCTTTCTTTATTAAAATCTCCTTGCCACAGTGCTCTCTCGGGCATTATTCAAATGAGTCCCTTGTAGATAAGCTGTCTCTGCATTGTGTCGGTCAAGGTATGCTAAAACCATTCTTATCTTCTAAGAAACGTTTAGACCACATACATTTCAGGATACCATGGATATGTGGCTTCTCTCGTGTTTATAAGTGTAACTAATTCTAAATTATTTGTAGGAATACTGCTTTTCGTTTCTTTCGAATTGTGCAGTTGGCCGTATGTTCTATGATATTGAATGGATATGGGCCAGTGAAACTTTTCACTCCCTTCCCATCCCCAACCCACATCAGCATCCCAACCATGCTAATGAATATCACCATTTCCATCCTTACCAGTAGATAACTGATATTAACAGAAACAATCCCATCTTGCCCTATAAGTTCACAACTATACTTCTAATCAGAGGTATACTCTGTGGAAGTAAACAAGAGAGCCTAGACATTCCATCACAGATATAGGTAGTGGTGGTCAGAAATAAGGAATTTGTGAGGCAGTGTCTTATATATTACATTTTCTGCAGAGCATCCAACAGTAGACAAAAATGCCATTAACTCTATACTCACTTCATCAGTACAGCGTTCAGATAATAGCAGCCCATCACAGTTAAGAACTTAATTACAGATTATTATTAATGGACGCTTTCAGTCACGCATTGGGTCTAAGATCCTAATCTTTCAATTATATTTTATATCGTAAGCTGTGTAGTTACAATCTGAATCACTTTGGCCACTCTTGCCAACAGGCGCACCCAGTCCCACGCTCTCCTGCGCTTGTTTTGATGTGGTTTCCCCTTATTTCAAGAATGCTGCAGCACTTTGAAGAGATTGAAAGGCATGGTGCTTGCCCTACAGTGTAATATTAAGTCTAGCTGGATATAGCATTGCATAGTCTATCCCAGTTTGCTGTTACTTCTTTTTCATTGGAAATAATTCTCGCCAGGCTTCCTACACCACAACGATAAAATATGGGAAGAATTGGGCCATGAGTCCATTATATTGCAGGTCCCATTTGTCCCTGGAGAGTCTTAATACCACATCTCTTCCCTGAAATTTAGGAGACTCGCTATTATTGGATGTGCTGGGGCATCAGGAGGCGGGCGCAGTGCAAAAGATTGATGGGCACACTCCACTGACATTAATTTGGAAAAGCTATATGTTCTGAACATTGTTATGAGCATGGATTCTACAGTCTTCTAGATTTCCTGTATTTGTGGGCTCTGTTATTCCCAGTATTTGCAGGTTATTCCTCCTTTTGTTCTGCTCTAAATCTTCATTTTTGGCTTTACCAGCAGAGAGAACCTTTTCCTTGTTGAGTAGTTTTTCGGCGCTCTCATGCATAACATCCTCAATTTCCTATATGCGTTGCTCCGCTGTTATGAGGCGCTGCAGCCATAAGTTCCATCCTGTTTGTTAGACATCCATTTTGCTGTCAATAGATGAGAGACTTTGCTGTACTGTAGACAATAATGGTCTTAGATCGTGTGACTCACCGTCTTCCTGCGGCATAGACGTGCTCATGGTGCAATTCAATACTGTCTACCATTTTAGTGGTGCGCGTAGTTTCAGATGAGTTTGTTTATTATCAGCTTTTTCCATGATGACGTGCACAGAGTTTGATGGCATTTCCTCATCCAGCATCCCCCTTTTGTGTGCACCCATAGTCACAAGTCACTCTTGAGTATTGTGTGCAGGTGAATGTTGCTTCCAGCCAAGAATATAGCACCCTCAATCACAGTATGTTGCACTAGGCACTCACAACCAGTGCAAAATATAGGCTTAGCCACAGCTCCCTCACTATTCTCACCCCTCCAGTGCTCAAGCATTAACTACGGGGGTACCCCTGCAATTACTTTGTTCAATAGGCAGTGTGAGCCCCAGAGGGGACACACGGAGAGTCAGATAAAACAGGTGGCAGTCTGCCTTCTGCTGCTGCTATAACTTAAACAGGGCCCCTGGAGCCAACCTGTAATGGGGGCTGAATCACTGTTTAATCTTCTCTAAATTGAATTACCATGACCACGCCCAGAACATCAGGAATTTAAATTTGTGCCGTCTCACCACCATACATGCCAACATTTTGGCAGAGGAAAGTGGGAGATTTTTAAAACCTAATTGGGAGAATGTATTCTCCCATTGTCTTCTATTGCGGCCTGCATTGCGTCTATTGTCATGTATGGAACTTGCAAGTGTACTGCTGCAGGATCAGATATCAGAAATTCAAATATAAGGTTTTTTCCATACCTGTCCGCAGCACAGATTAATGGCTATAGCAGGCAGAGAAAGCGTGACAAAAATGTTGTCCACTGGCCTGCAGGAGCAGGTTACTTGGAGTGCATACTCCAAGTCACACAAGACCAGCCTCAGGTTTTTGCATGCAGGAATCAGGAGGCGGGAGACTAGCTTTGAAATCGGTACTCTCTTGCCTGAATCGGGAGGGTTGGCATGTATGCTCACCACCAAAAAGTCACATCCTTATTTTGTGGCAGATTTCACTGACTTTGCTGTGCAGCTCAGCCCGTGCCTGCTACCGCTCAGCTGACTGTCACTGTGCACCACTCTCCAAGCCATGCTCTCCTTCTCATAGGAGCAGCTGCGTCTTGCTCGTTGCACGCTCACACAGGTAGGTCCTGCGTCTCTCATACTGCCAAACCGCCACCCTTGTTGCTCTCTGCACACTTTGTTGCTGACCCTCCGTGTCTCTCGTCACCTCCCTGGCAGCCATGCAGCCACGCAAGGTCGCGGCCTCACTGCACGCCATGCACTAACAGGCCACCTCTTACAGATTTGAGTATCCCGGGCAGTGTGAGCCCAGTTTTTATTGATGTACTTACGTAATTTTTCCTCCTCCAAGTATTTCTAAATAAATTTGACTAAAATTATTGAAGGCTGCAGTTACGATGTGGTATGAGGTCAGGAGAGTGTTGGGAAGCCCATATTATTGTAATTGTTATCCAGTCTAGGAGCTTTTGAGTGTTTGAAAGACTTTCTTAGCTTCTCTTTGAGAGCATATGACTTTAGTTTACAGGGTGATATCATGAATAAAGGCAGAGTTAGATCACGGGATGTTCTGCGCAGCCACTGAAGAGAGGTCTTTCAAAATGTTAATATATGCAGATAACTTCTTGGACATCGTTGTGGCAACCTTATAATATTAAGGCTTCTCACACTATGGAGTCAGAGTTGCAAGATGAGACCTTGAAATGCGAAGAGATGTCAAGATGGTACAAAAGCTTGAGTAATGCCATGGAGGAAAGGATATCTCCCATGGAGCAAGTGGGGACCGGAGTGTAAAGATAAATGTAAAATGAAAATGCTATACCCTATTATTACGTCTACCACACTTGGGAAAAGCTCTCAGCAGGATTTATTGGATGTCCAAGTAGCTAGGTTCAGACAGTGTGGTGAAATGGTGTGCCCGGAACGCGATGCTCCTAGTCATGATGATTGAAACATGAGCAGACCCATTTCTTTTATTCTTCTTCAAGATATTCATGTAAACTATACCATACAGATTTTTGGGCTTTTGATTGCAGATACTGTTATGTCTCAGAAAAAGCTATGCTTATTGTTCTACTTTATGCACTATGTGTGCAGTAGGTTTCAAATCAGCCACCTGCTGTACTTGATTGGCTGCAGTCACTAAAATGGTACATAAGTTTGATGTGAGCAATCTGCTGAGGAAGAAGCCAAAGTTTTGAACTTTATTTGTAAATTTGTTGGGTCCAGAAGAGATCTAGACACGATATTCTGGAATTATACCATGACCCTGGATGAACTCAGAGGCCTTGATACAATAGCACTTTCTGCACAGCTAGATTCAGCTGGAGGTTTCAAGCTTTGGGTTGCTGGGTGTCTCCAGTTGTAGCGTGTACATCTGTAACCATATTATATATAAGGTGCACTTTCCCTGTTTGTGCCACAGCGCACCTTTAAATAAGTGTGCCATGCGCAAACAGGGACAGTGTGCAGTAATAATGTGAATGTGCTGCCCCCAGGGCAACCACGAACTCGTGCTGCCCTGGGGGCAGAGCAGTCAAGTGAAATACGGAGCAACTGCTTCAAAGCCGCTCTGTCTTTCACTGTGCAAGCGACAACCCACTTTCTCTTTTAAGAGGGGAGAGAGATCCCTTTGCAGTTGGGTGCAATAAGTGATTGCGACCCCATTTCTCCCCTCTAGAGGGCTGTCTTTAGGAGGCACACTGAAAGTGCACACATTTTTGTTGTGCACTTTCAGTGCGCCATCTA
This sequence comes from Calotriton arnoldi, assembly GCA_963921515.1. NCBI lineage: Eukaryota > Metazoa > Chordata > Amphibia > Caudata > Salamandridae > Calotriton > Calotriton arnoldi. Next base: position 1,274,183 of record CAWUFW010000415.1, read on the forward strand.
AAGGCTCCCACATGCAAATGTGGGAACGCCCTCTTATGATAGCGCTGGCTCACATGTGCATCTTAACCCTGCTAACCAGTGCTAAAGTGCTTGTGCTCTCTATCCTTTAAACATGGTTACATTTGTTTACACCTGATTGGCATATTTAATTTACTTATAAGTCCCTTGTAGAGTGGTATACCATATACCCAAGGCCTGTAAATTAAATACTAGTGGGCCTGCAGCACATGTTGTGCCACCCACTTAAGTAGCCACTTAAAACATGTCCCAGGTCTGCCATTGCAGCTCGAATGCAGTTTGAAACTGGCAATTCGACTTGGCAATATAGCACCCTTGCCAAGCCTTAAACGTCCCTTTTAATGCATATAAGTCACCACAAAGGTAGGCTCTAGGTTTCCCATAGAGCAGGGTGCATTGTAATGAAAAGGTTGGACATGTACTTTTAAGTTTTACATGTCCTGGTAGTGAAAAACCCCTACGTTCATTTGTTCACTACTGTGAGGCCTGTCTGTCCCAAAGGATAAAATTGGGTTGCCATATTACATTTAATAAGTTCTAACTTTTGATTTGGGACAGATAAGCATTTTGTGTTTAGTGTCTATGAAACTGTAATTAAGAATTCTCTTTAATGGTTAAGTTGGATTTTAAATTAGCATTTTGAAAATGGCACTTTTAGGAAGTTGACATTTTCCTTTCCTTAGCTTTGGGTCCTGCAGCCTGTCTTGGGTCACATGATTGGGTGTAAGTGGCAGTTAGACTTTGCGAATTCCTCCCAGACAGTCATACAAAAGAGGGATTAGGTGTGCCTGCCATTAGATGGGCCGCCTGCTGGGAGGATGGAGGGGGCAGAGACCCCTACTTGCAACTGAATAGGCTTTGCTCTGACTTCACACAAAGGGCTTGTTACCACTGCATTGCTCCTGCAGCCAGCTTGAAGCCAGAGCAGGGGAGTCAGGAAATTCCAAGCAACCTCTAGAAACATCTCCTAACTGAAAAGAAGGTACCAGCTATAAAAATAAGGTCCTCAGACTGACTCTTCAGTTCATTTTCTGGACCTGCGGAAGGACTCTCAGAGGACTGCCTGTTACTGTGGCCTTCTGTGTACTCCACAAGACTGCTTTTTGGCACCTGGAAGGACTGCTTTGATGCCTGAAGCCTGACTGGATCACTCAGAGGCCTGTCCTGCTGATTGAGCCCTGCTTTCTCACCTGGACCCAGGACTACCAGAGTGGCTCCAAGGGCTACTTTGCTGACTTCCTGTTTAGAGCCGTAAGGACACAACAGGTTTCCACCATCTTGAACCTGCACCTGGGCCCAGCCTGAGTGAGTCCTAACCCCCCAAGTGCTGCCGCACCAGTCCCTGACCCTTGGTGGTGGTGCTAAAGTTGCCCAGATAGCCAAAATCCAAAACTTGGGAATTAGAATTTTTTGGCTAAAAACTGCTCTGAGAACTAAGGGAAGAACGGGACCAAACTACTCGTATATCCGTCCAAGGTGCATCGGAGATCGACTTGACTTCGCTGCATCTCCCGCTACGTTCTTATATGCAGCAGCACCAAAGGGATATCCGGTCTCCTGGAACTCTCGTCGGCTACAGACTTCTGCCTCATCTTGCTGGAGATTTTAAACTTCCATAAAAGTGACTAAGTCCAGATGTAGAAATCTTCACTGTGACTTCGTCTAGCATGTCCCCGAAGAAGACGCTCCCTCCTCGGACACCGCTTGCAGCCTTGCGCCGCTGAACTTTTCCTTCTCAGAAAATTTTTCTTGAAAATTCTTCGAAGTCCAAAGGTAAACGCCACTGGACATAATCTACTTCTTATATCCGACCCATGCTCCATCGTAGTCGGCTATCTTTTTTACTTTGACCCGGTCTCACGCAACTAGATATCTGCGGTTGGCGCTTTGATCTTTTAGGTGCTGTCTTTTATTAAAACTTTAAAAAATCATAAGTCCGGCTCTACTGATTGGATTTTTGTCATTTTGGTGTCAAATAATATACATTAAAATATACTCTATTTTTCTAAATTGGTGAGGGAATTTTCTTGTGTTGTGTTTTCACTTTATTGCTGCTTGTGTGCTGCATAAATACTTTACACATTACCTCTAAGTTAAGTCTGACTGCTTTTTGTGCCAAGCTACCCAGGGTTAAGCACAGGTTAGTTAGTGACTTATTGTGTTTCACCCTGCCACGGATTGTGGCTGTTGCTTGACCAGGGCCCACACCCCAGTCAACCAACAACCCAGTTTCTCAAACTCACCCTCTCACTACATTCCCTCACAAAGTTGCGTCTCAAACTTCTATTCGAGTACCATTCCCAAATGAGCCCAATTAGAACATGACGCAATCTCCATGGCAGGGTTAAATATCACCGCTTCTCCAGTGTTCTCAATGATAGATATCTTCCTTTTTATGCAAGAAACTTTCCAAGGCATCTTGGAGGTGCTTTTGTTGGTAAATAAGAACCAATCAACGCATATGGATTTATTCAAGGGAATTACCTAAGTATTAAAACAGGTCAGATCATCTCTGCCGTTTATGTTGAAACTGACATCGGACCATATTTTTGAAGGGCCAAGTAAAGCTAATTAGAACATTGGAATGTGGAGCACTCCATTGAATACAATGGAGTGCTCCGAACTTCTACGGGCCGGTAAAAGCCCGCACAGCAACATTCCAATGTTGTTTTACAAAGGCCTCTCGGAGCTCGAGGGGATTTAAACCCCCTCGAACTCCGAAAGGCCCTTGTTTTATTTGTTAGAACATTCTGCCCTCTAGTGGCAGAATGTTCTAATAGCCTTATAGCCCTTCGTAGCTGGGCTATACCAGCTATTAAAGTCCTGCTCCCTTGTTAAAGGACCTCGCCTTCGGCTCGGACCTTTAACGCTGGAGCGGGCCTTTAATAGCCGGTATAGCCCGCTACGGCGGGCTATAAGGCTATATTGTTCACTCAATTAAACATCTGAATAGCAGAAGGAATCTACATCAAGCCCTATCTCTGCAGTATATATCTCTCGTAGACCAATGTTGGTTTAAAAGAGAGGTGAGGCTTCACCAGTTTATATCACTTGACTCGTTATGCAAGGCCAGAGGGAAAAAGAAAAGGAGAACAGGGAGGGAAATCAAATCCAAAAAACCAGTAGTAAACTTTGAGTGTCAGAATCCAATCCCCAATCCAATTTAAAAAAGCATGCAGAAAAGCCTAAAAAGAGCACAAAATACAAAACAATAGACACATGCAATTAATAACACATTTTAATGAGCAATACCACACCTTCATCAACTCATATCAGTAAGAGGTGGAAGCAAAATCAACCTCACCTCGAAACATGCAAGGAAGAGAAGTTCCGAAAGTGTAATTCTCCTCACAGCGGACCATGTCCCTAGTGAAAAACATATCACATCAAATGCACGCTGTAGGTATACAATTAGTGCCAGAGGAAGATATCTCTGTTGGGAACATTTCAAGTGGCAACATCTTAAATCACCATGTGGGACTGTTTTCAAAACAAGGCTCGTTTCTCTTAATCTTTATCAGAACACAGTTCCAAGTACACAATACCTTCACACGTTCCAGAAAGAGTTGTGTTCATTAAAAAAAAAGTATTTTAGGTTTTTCTCTATAATAATCAGTGTGCGGTTTTATCAAAACGAAGGACAAATGTTGATCCTCACTTGTAGTTGAATGTTGCATAACATGCAGGGAACTCTCTGCAATTAAGTCTCCTCATTTGAAATATCAATGACTTCAAACAAATTTTTAAAAAAGTGGCACAACACAATTTTCTTTTAAAGGAGAGTTGGCTGTGAAAGGTTCCCGAGGCTCCAAAAGTTTTGGTGTTATAAGTAAGAAGCCATTAGCAAAAAACATTAAAGAACAGTAAAATAGTAATAATCTGAATGTCCTTGGATTTAGTCATTCAAGTCTCACTGTATTCGACCAGCTTGTTACAAAATTTATCTTTCATAATCTGTTGGAAAATGCTAACCACAAAGATCTACAAGTTTTAAGTAGTGGCCACTCTCCGTGTCGATTACTGCAGGTGATTTCAATTTAAAATTAAACTCTTCAACAGCGGATTCCACACTGATAGATCTACTGCAAACATTTAATATTCTATAGGCGCATTTCCCCCGTGCCTTAATGCCAAACTGGCCCCAGGGATGACTCGCCTATTGGCTTCATTTGGGGTGATTAGTTTTAATGTTCTCAACTCTTTGGGCAACGTGACCATCTAACATTGCAAATTAGCTCTAAAGTACCCAATTAATCATTTGTATGTAGCAGCTGCCAACTACTCATTAGGTAGTATGTTTAAAGTTTTGCATTAGAAAGGCAGTGACCACTCGCCTCCTGATGTTAACCGGCCCCCAAATTCTTCCCCTTTGCAAGCTTGCGTCCTTCCTGTTTCAGTTGAATAGCCAAGGTGATTAACTACTCTTTTGGAAACAAGTGCTTTTAAAAACCTCTCTCAGATGCAACATTTTTCACCCAACACAGATGATTTTAAAATTTCAGAAGAGAAGATATGAAAACGTTACCAAAAAATTAGTCATTAGAATCTCAGTAACAATAAAGTGAAGTCTTTATTGTTCCTGTTTGCCTGTTGTTTTCAACTTCCATCTAACCACCATCAATTGTTTGATAGCAACAGTCAACAGATAAAGAGTACATTAAAAAAGCAGATGATAAGAGCAAAGTATGATCATGATAAGGACTCTAGTATGTAAAAGTAGTAGTAAAAGAGGTGATGCAAAGTTATGGGCAACTTTCTTTTCTAGCACTCTAACTGGCTTCGTATGGTAAGTGTAACAAAAGCAAGCGATTTGAAGAAATGTTGTCATTTAGTTAGGAAAAGCTCTTCCGTTCCAGTAATTTCTCTGCCTACTCCAGTACCTGAAGAGGCCTGAATTGTTCATCTGTCTCGTTTTTAGGTCTCGCCTGCGTTGCAGCGCATGCGCTGCTCGCTGGCGAGAAATTTTGTGAGGGAGGGATTTCAGAAAAGGGCTTTAAGCCCCTCCCCTCATTTCCATTGGCTGGCGTCACCGTTTATGCTAAACAGTGGCCTGCCATTGGAAATGAGGGTTTTTTGTGGACGCCCTTTGGCCTCCGATCCGACTGGGTCGCCTGCTTTGCTGCTGTCGCAAAGCACTTTCTTATCTTTATAGGGCCATGTGTTTCTAATTAGAAACACATGGCCCCATAAAGACAAGAGATCGATGCTTGTTAATTTACCTTCGCTGCCGTTTTTAGACTGTGGTTTGAGGCTTCCTCCACTGTCAATCTAGGGATGATTCAGAGTCCAATTTCTCGGCTACGCTTCCTGCTCCTACTCGCGTGTGAGTTTTTTGAGGCAGGATGCGCATTGGTGCAGCGCCCAGAGGCATTCTTTGGCTTTCACTTACCGTAATAAAAACCACCTCTCTGGTTGGTTTTGCCTGTTGATCTTCCTGTCTAGTCTTAACTAACTTCGCTTTTGAGAAGCCAGGCTACCTATCCAAGCCGAGGCACTAGTAGCTGTTCCAGTCGGCGGCCCGTGTTTACGTTCTGTTGTCGAGGTGACATAAGGCAGCAGCGCTGCTTCAAGAGCCGCTCGCAGACTTTAAAAGGGAAACGGTCGCGCCTTTAAATACACAAACTGGCACCCTTTTAATTTATACAAAAATTCGCCGAGTGCGCGCTCGCTTCTGTTTATGATTCCTTCCTCCGTGAAAAAACGTGTATAAATAGGCAGCATGGGACGCCGAACGTTGATAACCGTACACGCCATACAAAGGTTTGACGCACAAGTGCTTCGTATAATAATGCACTTAACGCGGCATATCGTGTTAGTGGGTTTAAATTGCATTACACCGTGGCATATTTGAATAGTGGAAGGCGCGCTCCCCCCTGGTACCAAGGCCTGCACATCCTTCTTGTGCGCACATTGTGTGTGTGCTCTGAGGGGTGAAGCAGAGACAGTGAACAGTGGCCGTGTTCCCCCCCCCATGCTCCCAGTCCCCCCAGAAGCTTGTGTCTTCCGCTGTAGCGAGGGGGTCGGGATCGCAGATGGCACCAGTCGCTCTCTAAAGGAGTTCGCATGCACTGAAATGTCTGGGAAGAGCAGGCGGACTTGCGGTTTCTATGGAGAAGGAGGGGAGGGCAGCCCCTCGTTAGGCTGGAGTGCAGCCCTGCTCCCCCCCCATATGTAAATGACAATGCGTTTTATTTATGTTTCAAAAAACAAAAGATAAATAAAAGGCATTGTCATTTACAATGCCACTAGCTCAAACTCGCGTAAATGCGAGACCTGTTGCATTGCGAATGCTTGTTATGGTTGTCAAGGAGAAACCACTATCGATTTATCTACTGTTGCAGATTCAGAAAAAATTGAGCTATTCACTTTAAATTCAATAATTACAGCAATTAAATGTCTAAATTCAAGTCGAGCTGCAGTACAGATCATTTTCTAGTAGTGATTCTAAAACCGAATGTGAAATGGTGGGCTGAAAAATTACTCCAATTCTTCTGATGGGTTTCTGAAACAGAATCCTTCACTAAGAATTGGAAGGGCTCAGCTGTGAAATCAATACTTAAGAAAGATGATCCTAATATCCCATCTAAATACAGACCTATAAGTCTCCTAGATATTGCGTCCAAAGTCTATGCAAAAAGTATTCTGGACCATCTAGCATCAGGTTGATTAAAATATATATTCTGAATAGAGCAAGGCAGCTGTAGAGAAGGGTACTAAATGGCTGACCATTACTGTACTCTTTGGGCTTTAGTACATAAGTCAATGGAGCAAGAAGGGTGTTAAATTTGTGGATTTTGTTTTTAACAAGGCTTTTGACCAAGTAGATCAAGTGTGTATATGGAGAGGGGTCACACCAAAGCGAACTCCACTTTACACGGTGGGCGAGGAATCAACACCACACCAAAAAAAGCTGGATCGCTTTCGGCCTGGTGGTAGCAAAATGTAATATTGATCACAAATGGGGGGTGGAGGATGCCCCTACACAGAAAGAATGGAGCAGAGATATGTACTGGTGCATGCTTGCAGAAACGACAATATATGAAGGCAGGGGCTGCCCCAAGAAATGGACTATTTGTTTGGGTAGTATGGGAGGGCAACTGACAGACACTGAAGGGACTTGAAACACACTCCAAATTTTCTGGGAGAAACAAGTCTGACCAAGTGCCCAAGTCGATGGAACGCAGGGGAGAGAAGGCAGGAAAAGTGGAGCAAAGGAGATTTGGTTGTGTGTACAGTCCACTCAAGTTGAACTGTGTACTATGGTGGTTTTTGTTCATTTTCTAAAATGCCAATAAAAACAAGTTTAAAAAAAAACCTTTATATGAAAAAAAAAATGAAGGGTTATAATATTTTGATAGGTCTCCTTTATATTCTTTGGGCACTATATTCATTCATTGCAGCATGGGTGGAGGAAGACCACTTGAGCTGACTGTCCAAAAATATCAGGATCTAGAACAGTCGGTCCCAAATATGTTTGGCGTATGTGGGTTTATTACCTAAGCTACTGGAACTTAACTTATTTTCTTCAGAAATAGGCAGGGGTTCATATTCTCTGGCCACTATATGCTGATGCCCTAGTCCTAGTGGGCTACATCCCAATAGGCCGGCCGAGAGAATTAGCAGTCTTACACTCTTACTGTTCCAAATCACCGAGGTGTAAATATATCCAAACCTAAGGTTTTGATTTTTGGGGATAAGCACAAAAATGTCTTGGTCTTTTGTGAGAGTTTATTTATTTATTTATTTATTTATATCGGAGTTTTATATAGCGCTAGCCAGACCCGAAGGTATCGGAGCGCTTTACAACAATTAGTAAAGAGGAGAACACATATTATAGCAGTATTAAACAGACAGGTATTCTAGCAGTAGTCAAAACAAGAAGCCTCAAGGTGCAGAAGGAGACTTTGCACATTGTATGATGCTAGAGGCAAGCCGCGCATCCTTCCGAACGGGGGGATAGTGGGAAGGAGTCGGGCTAGGCGTGAGGTAGAGGTCTTAGTTTCAAAGTGTCTTTGTGCCAAAGTGTGCACGCTCGTGAGTTTTAGTGGCACTCTATTCATTTGGGAGAGTGCACTTGAGGAAGAGGTCTTTGAGCTGCCTTTTGAATTTTGTAAAGGAGGGGATGGTCCTGATGTGCACTGGGATGGAGTTCCAGATTTTGGGCGCATTTCCAGAGAAGGATCGTGCTGCGTTTTTTTGTTTACGGGTTTTCGGCGGGATGAGGAGTAGAGTGTTGGAACTCCTGAGGCTCCTTGTCTGACCGGCCTTCGTGAGTTTGGAGGCCAGGTATGTGGGTTTCCCTGTGTGAAGGGCTTTGTGCGTGAGGCAGGCAGTTCTGAAATTGGCACGCATTTCAACTGGGAGCCATTTCAACTCTCTGAGTGCGGGCGAGATGTGGTCATATTTTTTTACTCCGGTGACCATTCTTGCAGCTGCATTAAGGGTTGATCGGAGGGGAGCTAAGTGTGATTTTGCTGTGCCTGTGAGGGTTGCATTTCCGTAAACCAATCTGGAAAGTACCAAGGATTGTGTCGCTTGTTTGAGGTCGTTGGTCGGGATGAAGGGTTTTATCTTGCTTAGTAGTTTCAGGTTAAGGAAGGCACTCTTTGCTGTGTTCTTGATGTGTTTGACCATGCTTAGTTTAGGGCCCAAGGTGATTCCCAGCGATTTGACGGAGTCGGTCAGAGAGAGATTGTCGTTGAGAGCATCAATTGCTTTTAGCCATTCTGTGACTTGGGGGTTTTCCGTTTTGTTGGAAATGAGGTGGATTTCCGTTTTGTCTTGATTCAATTTCAAGTGGTTTAATGAGAGCCAGTGTTGGACTTCTCTAAGAGTGTTGAGTCTCTGGATGTCTTCAATGGAGGAGGTTTCGAGATAGATCTGGGTGTCGTCCGCATAGAGATGGAAGGGGATGTTGGATCTTTTGAGAATGTTGGTGAGGGGTACCATGTATATGTTGAATAGTTGCGGGGAGAGGACTGATCCTTGAGGGACGCCTCTGCTGACAGGGTCAAGGTCCGACGTGAAGTTGTTGATTTTGACTCTTTGAGAGCGATTTTGGAGAAGGAGCCGAACCAGTGTAAGACTACCTCTTCAGCCCCTAACCTTTCTTGGAGTACCTTAATGAGTAGTTGGTGGTCAACCGTATCGAAGGCTGCCGATAGGTCCAGGAGGATGAGTAGGGAGCATTGGTCTGAATCGAGGGACTTGTGTAGATCATCCATGATATTTAGGATCGCTGTCTCTGTGCTGCACCCTTTTCTGAAGCCCGATTGGTGGGGGTCCAGGAGGTTGATACTGTCCATGTGTTGTGTCAGTTGGAGGACAACGCACTTTTCCAAAGTTTTGGCCAGGAGAGGAAGATTGGAGACGGGTCTGTAGTTGTTCAAATCATTGGTGTCCAAGCCTGGTTTTTTCAGTAGTGGCGTGACTTGGCCAACTTTGAGGCAGTCCGGAATGACTCCGGAGCTCAGGGAGCTGTTTATGATCCTGGTCCAGAGCGGTGCTAGGAAGAGTTTTAGCTTTTTTTGGCCAGTTGGGCAGGAATAGGGTCCAAGGCGTGTGAGGAGGGTTTGGAGGTGGAGATCAGTTTGACTCTCTCTAATTCCGAGACGGGGTTGAATGATTTCCATTGGTTAGGAGGGTGATTGGGTGTGTTACCATCTGCTCCTGGGGCCGGGCTCCTATGGACGAGGTTACGGTTGACGTCCAGGGAGAGCTCAATCTTGGAGATTTTGTCGTTGAAGAAGTTGGCAAAGTTCTCACACAGGGCATTAGAGGCCTGTGTTGTGGATACGGGGAGCTTAGAAGTTTGTTGCCTGATGAGGGTGAAGAGCTCATTTGGTCTGTTTTTGGCGTTTTCAAGGGCATTGCGAAAGAAGGAAGTTTTTTCGCGCTTGATGTGGTTTTTGTACTTCTTGCGTGTTGTTTTGAGTTGGTCCAGGAGGATTGGGGATGAATTGTTCTGCCAGAGTCTTTCTGTTGCTCTGAGTTGTCTTCTTTCTGCGTTTATGTCTGTGTTAAACCAGGATCTGGAAGGAGTGGCCCTGGCTCTTTTTTGTTTTAAGGGTGCTATTTGGTCCAGAATGTTGATCATAGTGGAGTTGTAGTGAGAGGTGAGTTCTGTAGTGGATAGGTCGTCAGAGGAGGTGGGGAGGAGAGAGCTTATCCTTTCTTCCAGGACGTCCATGGGCATCTGCTTTAGAATTCTTACCCAGTGGGGGTGGGCCTGATTAGGGGGTTTGGGTAGGATCGATTGATTGATGTGAAATAGGATGATCTGATGGTCAGACCAGTCGACTGGCATGATGCGGTCGATCGTGACTGCGTCAGGTTGGGCAATGATGACATCCAGGGTTGATCCTTTGTTGTGGGTTACCTCTGAGCAGTGTTGGGTGAGGTTGTTGTTGTGTAGGAGTTCGTTCAGGTTTTGAATCAGCAGGTTGTTTTCCTCGTTCCAGTGGAGGTTGAGGTCTCCTAGAATTAGGTTGCTGGCGTCCCGGAGTGCGCAGTTAGATATCAGATCTGATAGGTGTTCTCCAAATGGGGTGTTGTTGCCTGGCGGATGGTAGAGGAGATGGCAGGATAGTGTTTTGTTTTCCCTCGTCTTGAATGTTGGCGGTAAGACATTCAAAAGTGTTGTACTTGAGGGATTCGGTTTCCGTCACGGAGATGGTATTCTTGTGTATGATTGCTATGCCCCCTCCGCGATGGATTTTTCTGTCTTTGTTTATGATTGCAAAGCCTGGGGGCACGAGCATGTCCATGATTGGGGAGGAGAGCTCGTTAAGCCAAGTTTCGGTGATGAACGTGATGTCTATGTCATGGGTCAGGATGGTTTCCGCTAGCTCTGTGGCGTGTTTGATGGCTGATCTACAGTTAATAAGCATGCACTTGGTGCTGGTCTCTCCGTTTTTGGGTATCTTCACTGGGGAGGCCCTCGGAATGATCGTGAGGCATGCTGGGGGTCTTGGAGACCTGGGAGGAGAGCGATCTCTTCTAACTCCCGTGATGACCTGGATCTGAGGATTGGGGGTGGTAGTTGTGGAAGTGGTGTAAGAGGAGGCAATGTCTAAAGCTTCACATGAGGACATTGCATCACTTGTTCTTCTGGGTCTTTGTGCCGGGTCAAGGAGAGGGGTTGTGTTCCAACAGGGCCATGGACCCTTGGGGGGCCTTGGGCGTTTATTGTTGTAAGTGGTGGGGGTCGGGTGCGGGTGTTGGTTGGGTCTGCGGAGTGAGGAGAGGTTCATTGTGATTTCTTTGAGGTCTAGTAATACCTTATTTAGTTGGCTTTCTAGCAAGGCGAGACGTCGCGCCATCTCCCTTGTATGAGGGTGTTTTGGGGAGGGATGTCTCGAGACGACGGGAGCTTGTCATTGATAAAGTAAGTTTTGTTGTTCCCGTTGTCAGTGTTGTCTCTTTGGGTAGTCATGGGTAAGGGGTGAGAGGGTTTACGTCGAGAGTTTGGAGGCCTCAGCTTGCGTGTGGGAAGCGAGAGGGAGCTGGGCGGCTTAGATTGCGGGTTAGTGGCGCTGGTTGTTTGTTGATGGGGCAGAGTGAGGCGAGAGGGGGAAGGTTTCGGGTTACGGGGGGTTGGGGAGTCTCACTAGAGCCGCCCCTATTGCTAATGGTAGAAGGGGGGTATGGAGAGCGCGTGGTCGGTGTGGGGGGGACGGAGTGGGGGGAGCGATGTTCAGGAGGGGGTTAGTTCAGTAGGCACCGGGAGAGGGATTGGATTTCAGTGGAATCCAGCTGATCAGTCCGTCCTGGGGTGGGAAGTTATTCAGGCTGGAGTGCCATGTGTGAGAGGGGGCGTTGCGTAGCGAGGGGAAGAGTGAGTCAAATGCATCTAGGTTGTCGTTGGTGGATTGGATCAATACTGTGCCGTTGGAGTATAGGGTCACCGAGGTGGGGCCACTCCGCATGAGACGGTTGGGGATTGTGGTTGTCAATTGACAGCTGTGGGGGGTGGTGGTTGTTTTGGTTACGCCGGAGATGTGCTCTAAGAGTGGTGTTTCATTTTTCCAGTCTTTCTGTATGGAAAATGAGGTCCATTTTCCGCTGCCCTTTGGCGGAGCAGTGATAAATGTCTGCGAATAGAGTTTCTGGGTGTTGTCTTATCAGTCTATGTTTGAAATTCTTTTTGGTTTTAAGGGAGAGGTTGGGGGGAAGGTGATGGAGAAGGAGTTTGGGCCGTGTGGTTTTAGGTGTTTATGTGTGTCAGGGTACGGTGAGGTTGGAGTGACGGGTATCATTTTGTCTGAGTTGGAAAGGGGGGTGGCCAGACTGAGTTTCCGCAATAGGTGTCTCCTAGGGGACCAGCATCCGGGGCATTCCAGCTGTGCCTGCAGAGGCTGAGGGTGTTGCTGGGTGTTTGGGATTATTGGGAAATCGGTCTAAGGATCAGTGCTTTGTCTTAAGTAGAGAGGGGGGGGGAGTTAACTGGAGGTTGCCAGCAAGTGGACAGGCCTCAAGGTATTGTCGGGGACCTGAGCTTGGATTACGTCGTCTGTGTCACTAACCCGCTGAGGCTGGCGTGGTAGTCAGACAGTTCTCGGGAGCATGTAGGAATACTGTTACAGTAGAACCTGTAAGCTCTTATAAATACTTAGGCCTAATGTTTTCTAAGATGTTCAAATTGTCTAAATAAACTTTTATATTTTAAACAAAGATAGGCTTCAGACGTGTTAATTAGGATAAGGAGCTTATTCTTGCACTGTTGACTTAGTGAAGTGTAGCAGTCTCTGTGCTGCAGTGAGATCTCAAGCCAATAATCATACATGAGGTTGTCTTTAACAAACTGATTTTGTAATGGAATGGAAACTGCTTTCGTGATGGCTTTCCTGACTAAAGGAAATTGATAGTGGGACTGTAGTTGCCAAAATCCTCTAAGTTCCAGGTAGGATTTCAGTGCTTTGAAGTCATATGGGAACCATCCTTGAATTAGGGAGGCAATGTCTATATTGAGAGGGGCATAAGGAATTCCTTTGGGAGATTTCACGATGGATAAGAGTAGAATCTCATAATTTGTAGTAGCCTTGAGAGGGTGGAGGATGTGTGTGATGCCATTATGCAAGAAGTGGTTGAAGGCTGTCCACTTTCTGATTTGAGAGGGCATAGGAGGCGTAATGGGTGTTTACTTGATGTTTACTTGATGTTGTTGATGAAGGCTCTGATCTCGCATATCTTCTTCAAGAAAAAGTAAATTGTGACACTGATCTTGTTGATTCAGCGTGGAGGTTGAGTTTCTAGCTGGGAATCTAAGACAGTGTTTGACCATTTTGAAGAGCATTTTGCCTCATATGGACATTTTGTTGATTGTGGTTTTGTAGAAGGTGGCTTTGACTGAGATGATGAAGAGCCTGCATGCAGAGTGATTTTAGTAGTGCAGATTGTCTCTGGCTTTGGTCGATGTGAACTTCTTTTCTGCAAATGATTTGCATTTTCTTGTTAAGTGCTATATTTCTTTCTCAGTTTAAAAATATATATACATTGAATAGGTTTGTGTTCCAATGTCCATTCATGTGAATATACATCGCCTCAACTTACAGCTCTGCCAAGTAATTTTCTATCTCAAGAACAATTTGTGCCATAGGTGGTACACCCCACCCTTGCGAGAGCCATGCCAAATCCCTTCTGTCTCTTTATTGACAGTTGCGGTGTGTTCTGTGCCATTTTAGATAATACTACATAACTGTAATATATTTTAGTACATTTAAGTGTAAATGTTTCCTAACTGCCCATTTGTATTAGGTAGTCACAATACCCAAATGTTCCACCCAGTCCATCAAGGATGAGCCTCTAAGCAACTAAGTTTTAGGTCTAAGAAAATTCCTTCCTCTTCTCTTGTTGAAAGCATGTCAGTTCTCAAGGTTTTTCTGAACCTCTTCCATCCTGGCTGCCATTACATCCTCTCAGTCCCATGTAGTATGTGACCATTGGTTTTGAAGCCATTCTTGCAACGTTCTAATATAAAAATGGCTATTTGGCACGAGATAAATGCAGCACTTCATAGTTCCCAGTGGCGGCTTGTCCACAATGGTGGAGGGGCGTCGCCCCACTGGCTCAGAGCCAGCAGCTGAAAAATAAAATTACATTTTATTATCATTTTGATTTCAGGAGCTGGCTCAGCCATGTGTATATAGGGAGGGGCGGGCCGGGCCGGGCCATGGGAGGAGTGAGGAGGAGTTGAGGGGAGTGGACTCTTAGGCCGGCCAAACAGACATGCACATTTAGGTTTCTCCACCCAACTGTATTCAACAGCCAGGTGGAGAAACAGCACAGACTCCCTGTGCCTGAGCAAGCGTCAAACCAGCCCGCTCAGGCCAATCCTGGTGCTGCTCTCATAGTATGAGAGCAGCGTCTGGATTGGATAAGAAGTTTGTCCCAGGGACTGCCGGGAGCAACAGGAAACGAGAGGCAGCCAGCAGGAACAGGTAAGTTTTAAAATTATGTTTTATTAATTCAACCCCCTACCTCCCCACCTCCATAGCGGCTGCTGCTGCCCTGCCACCCCAATCCCCCCCCTACTTCATATTGACTGCAGCCGCGACTGATAGTTCCCAACATTTTACTTATTTATTATTGTATTTATAGAGCGGTGGGCTATCAAAAGGTGCCCTGGCACTGAACTATATGTACTATTTGTTCTAAAAGCGATTAAAAGAGTAGGGTTCTCAGTTTTCTCCTACAGTTAAGATGGTTGGAAAGAGGTCTTATCTCTACAAGAAGGGAGTTTCTTCTTGCTAAAGGCTCTGCCACCCTGACAATCCTTCTAATCGTGGGCACTTTTAATAGGAAGACTGTGAAGGAGCACAGAGGGTGATATGAGCCGTGCTTGGTAAGCGTGCATTGAATGAAAGAAGGGGCGTTGTTATGTTAGGCTTTATAATCGATGCAGCAACATTTAAAGAGCACATGCTTGTGGATTGGTAGTCAGTGTGATGCTGAGAGATAGCCTGAGATGGAGGAGTGTCGCAGATTGATTGTGCTGCAGCGTTTCGCACAGTTTGAAGTTGATAGGTGTTACATGCAGGGAACCCCAAATAAAAGGCATGTGTTTTGTCGAGGGTGGACCCTACAACTACTTGAATGACTGGTTAATGTGACTCTTTGAGAAGAGAAGGAAGAATTTTCCCAATGCCCTAAGATGAAGGAAGCAAGTTGCTAAAATTTGAGATATCTGTGAAGTAAAGGAGAGCGTGTCATTGAATAAGATTCCAAGATTCTTCACGATTGTGGTAAGGAGTGGACATTAACCCAGAATACCGGGTCATCAGCAAGACGTCCAAAACGATAGCAAGCCACCAAGTACCATGACCTCTGCTTTGTCTGAGATAGGCTGAAGACAATTAGTAGACATTCAATATGCTACTGGTCGGAGACCCGACTCGATGCTGCCACCAAGCCTACTAATCAGCTGTGTGTTGTCCATATTGCACGTGGCTTCTGTTAAGAAGCCTGGAGGCACTGAATTCAGAACGAGTATTGGGTATGTCTTTCTCACTGCAGCTGAGTTTAAAGCCCTAGTTTCTGGCTTATAGTTGTGACATAATGCTCTTTAAAAAGCTTCTTACATAAGCAGAAAGAGTGGGCGTGTACCAAGGAGCTGATGGGAAATAACTATGGGACCCCTAACCCTGTGTAGTAGAGCAGTGATATCCAAAGTGAAAGAGATTCAGGCTTTGAAATTTTCATACTTAATATGCAAGTCTTCTGAAAGATTACACATTAAGACTACTAGCGAGCCACTGACAATAGCAAAATTGATGCGAGAGTGGCTTTATTGGATTTTTAGTAGTTGGAGGACTCTAAATTGGGCTGTGTGCAGTCTGCTTATAGTTCAGAGAAAACAACACAGCAACATTTCAGTTCAAGTGACCAGAAGAAGCTTAGATTTGACACGAAAGTCTCTGAAGTAAATAGCAGATCTAGGCCATGCCCAGACTCATGCATGGGTTGAGTCACTAGTTGGTCGAGGAAGGCAAAAGAGGTGGAGGACTAAGCCTACATACACTAAAGTCCCATAAAGCAAATAATTTGCAAGGACCCAGAACGAATGGGATGATAAAGTTGACAAATTCCAATACAACGCTGGGGGATTGGCCATGTGGACGATAAACCAGAAACCATGTAAAATTGGAGATTGGGGAAAAAAGATAGCAAGAAATTCTGCACTAATATTTTCCCTTCTTCTAGTATGCTTTTCACCAAAAAGCTAACGCTATAAATTATAACCACTTTACCACCATTATTACCTGAGGGATTGACATGCAGTATTGCGTAATTCTCTTGGACTTGCGAGAAATAAGGTTGAGGGCAGAAAATTCTTACAATCATGTTTCAGTCAGGAGGAATATATTAAGCTAGCAGTCCCCAATAAATGTAGGTATTTTATCTCCATGTTTGACCAGGGATCGAACATTCAGAAGGACATGCATTAAATCTACAGCTGTATTTAGCAGCCGTGGTGGAGCCAGATATTTGAGCCACAATGGCAGTTGGGGAAATGTGTTGCTTACCCAAAGAAATAGTCGATGGAGGTGCAAGGATGAGTCGGAACTTTCTGGAGTAGGCACTTGTCAGTTGGGCAGTGTGGCTGGCTGCTGTTGCATCCGGGTTGCAGGCAGGACAGACATGCTTACCTTTAGCACATCTTCAGTACACCCATGGCATGCATGCTCTGAGGTCTAGCATCCTGGTGCTTTAAATACATGAGGGCAATTCTGTGCATGCTTGGCCGGCCACCAAAATACTAGACCACCCTGTAAGGCTACAAGAAAAGATGACTGCCACCACTGGCAGAGCCCAGCAAGTAGAAGACCATGAATCACACCCTATAAAAATCTACAGGTATCCCACCAGTAAGCAGGTATTGAATGCAAAAGAAAAGACAAGCTCTTATAGGATGGGAGCGAGAAGAGCCGCAACTAAGTGAGTGCCTGTAAAATAGAAATGATAAACGGTGACAAAAAACAATGCAATCTAAAAACAGTTAATTCAGCAAACAAATTAAAAGCCCAGCAATGGCCTTAAATACAGTTATGTGGGTCGCACAGCCCGGTGTTTTAAATATCCGAGTGCATTTCTGCATATGCTTGGTCGGTCACCAAAATACTAGACCGCTGAGTAAGGAAGCAAGAAAAAATGGCCGCCGCAACCGGGGTCGGCTAGCAGGTAGGTATAGACCACAAGTAACCCACTAGGAAAATCTCCAAGAATCCCAACAGTAAGCAGCTATTGAATGCAAAACATAGAAAATGAGAGCAATAAGAGACATAACTAGGGGCTCATTAGGATGCAGGGCGGACTTAAGTCCGCCCGCCATCCATGCAGTGTGTGGACCGCCCGCCAGACATGCGGCGGTCCCGCACCACGAATTAGGATGCGACCGCCACCATGGCGGTCGCATTCTGAAATTTAACATTGCGGCTGGTGCTGCTGACAGCAGCACCCGCCGCGATGTTAAAATTGCATGTCTAGCATTTCACTGCACCACATGGCAGGCCCCACACGGTGCCTGCCACTTGGTGCAGTGAAATGTACCTCCCCCCGACAGAAGGGGGGGCCCGCAACGGGCCCCCGAACCCAATCACCGCCAGCCTTTCCATGGCGGCCTCACCGCCATGGAAATGCCTTTATTTTCCCTCATCCTAATATGGCGGACGGTGCCTGCTAGGCACCGCCACCATATTAGTGGCCCTGCTCCGCCCGGCTGGCAATCGGTGCGATTGCCACCAGCGGAAAAGCGGCGGACGGACTTTGCGTCCGCCGCGATACCCACCGCCATCCTAATATGGCGGTGGGTAAATCTCATTGTGATGGCGGAACGATCGCCGGCCCGGCGGTGGCGATCGTTCCGCCATTCTAATGAGCCCCTAAGTAACCACAAGTAAATCGAAATTATAAAACGGTGATGAAAACCAGAACAATTTAAATCAAATAATTTAGCACAAAATAAAAGCCCAGCAATTGCCTTGCTTATAGTTCTCATGATTTCTTTCCTTGTTACAATCTATAACATATGATTGAGGGGAATTTTCCTTTGGACTGACAATAATGTCTTGTTCTTTGGTAAGGCTGTAGAGCATTGAAGATATATATTAGCTCCCAGGAATGTCTTTTGCTGGCTGGGTCCGAGAATCGCTTTTTGTTGGTGGGAAAACCCCATTGATTGAGATAATACATAGCCTTCTGTGTATTTCTGATGAAAGAATCCTGCCTCTTCCTCCTTAGTAGTAAGCCATGTAAGGATATACATTGCTGCAACCAGTGAGGGACATTAAGCGAATACGCTTTGAGCAACGTTTATCCCAACTGATTAAGCTTTGAAGTGATGATAACTTGCACCTACCTACCATGATTTTGAGATATATCTCATGCTCCTGATGTATGCCTTTGTAGAAGAATGTATTGTTGAAATAGATTGTGTTGAAGATGGAACGGTTACCTACAATCCTGCTTCTCAATCATGGATGCCCTTCTTATAGCCACAAAAAGCAGAAAATGTCCACCCACGCAACGCCCAGCAACTTGCTATTATAACAAGAAAATGTAATACTAGGCAAGTAAGTTCATTTCCCCGTTCCTCAATTTGTCAATTTTACTGTCAAACCAAGTAAAGTATTATTCTTTGATTATTACAAGCACCTCACATGAACAATGTTGAAATCTCCAGTCTTAAAGATGCTTATTGATATTATTGCAACAACAAACGATTTCCCATTGCACAAGAAAACAAATACGCAGAACAATAAATTGAGACCACGGGGAAATGAATAAATAAGCTATTTATTTTCATTCTGTTATTATCGAATGGAATCTCTTGTGCACTGCTGCCACTTCCGTTACTGCTAACAATGTCGAGCATCACTGTATGTAAAAAATAAAAAACATAAACAAATCCAGCCGATAAATAAAAGTATTCAACATTGATAGGTATGCGTTTTAAAAAGAAAACGGCCACATATGACTGTAGGGTTGGCTTTGTTTTAAAGAATTATTCCAAAGGCCAGGCAACTTCTCTTAACTTCTGAAGAAGGCTTTTAGAGAAAGGAATGTGACATGGTTCCTTTTTTCAGATTTCATCAGATTTCACATTCCTGTCTTTTTCGCAAAAACAGGAACCCAATGAAGAAGTCCCTTTTGAATGAAGGATGCCTTTGGGTGCCATGAAGCCATTGGTTCTGTAGTCATAATGACTTGGTGAGGCACATTTTCTTCAAACAGTAGAAAAATCGCGGTTCCCTGGTGAAAATGACAATTCACAAAAATGCTCTATTGACGAACAGCAAAAGAGGCGTCCTTCACGGAACGGCTCCTCTTCCCGCAGGCAGGGTGGTCTTTAGTGACGAGTGTCGCCTAAAAAAACTTGGTTGGAGAAAATATGAAAACACCCGCAATTGTATCACAATTATATTCAAACACGGCCATTTCAGGGCACTTCGAAGAAAGAAAAACTAATCTAATGCACTTGAAAAGATGTATAAGATGGCAGTGTCACGTGACGAGGAATATTACAAAAGTATTACTGCGTGCACTGTCCTGCTGCCCAGGACGTTGCAGGGTGATGAATCTTCTGTACAGATATATCTACTTTCCAGAGCATTTTGTGAGCGTGACACTAGTGCTGTGAGGCCTTTTCACAACGCTCCTCCAACTTTGGTACATTCAGTGCAAAATACTTTTTTAGGAGACATTTACCCTTATAAAAATAAAAGGCATTTCATTTCTCGAGAGCGCTTAAAGAATAAACACAATGTCTGATTAAACGTGTAATGTGAAAGAAGTAGATGAGTTTAGTCGACTGGGTTCTTAGGTACTGTCTGTAGAACTCCGAACCATAAACTTATAAAAATAATCAAAAGTTCATTGTGTACAATTTTGTTTCTGATATGCTGTGGTAAAATGCTATTTTGTCTTTAGATTTCGTTCATGCACTATAAAGTATAAAACCTGCTATTAGTATTTCTTCACTGAAATGTGTCTCTTGCCATTCACACATACCATTTGCATATGCATTGCCATGAACTTCCTTATTGCAAGCCATTGATCTGACATTATTTCCTGTTGACTGGTAGTGAACCGTTACCACTAAATAAAGCTGAACTCTACATTGCACACCAAGCAGGCACTCGTAGCCTTAGTAACAAGTGACACATTTTCTATCATATGTTTTTGAGGCATTAAAATCATGTTCCATACGTGTTTGAGACGTTGATAAATTGTTTGGCTTCAAATAATTCCGTAGTTGGGACTGAGTGATTTTGCACTTTGGCCTGACATGTTTCAAGACCTTTGGTAAAAATCCAATTTCTTTCTCTTTGTTCATCCTTCAATAGTTGTGATGTTAAAGCGTGGTCACATACTGTCTTTGTGATATAACAACTGTAGATAGTTTGGCAGTCAGGAAGAACTTCTGATCGAAAGACAGTTTGCCTTCCGTACTTCTCAGGCAGGTTCAACTGAACAGCGCTGTGTGCCTTCCTCAATTTGCTTATGCCCTCTGAGGCGAAGTAGTGTTATGAGTTCATGGCGTCGCAGTGTTTGGGCAGAACTCTCTGATGTCCCTACCCGAAAAACATACTGCGATTCTATAGATGACAGACCAGCACAAGTCAACTGTGAGCTGGGCACTGTGGTTCTCACACTACTCGAGTCCAAACGTGCTTGTCTCCTCAACCGCTGTCAACAGTTTTTCATAGAGCATTGAGAACGAAGGGTACGGAGGGAGGTCGAGTCGGTTGAAACATGTGTGAGCCCTGAAAAGAAGGAAGAGAGCACCGTTAATGTCTGCCATGAAAGACTTCAGTAGAAGCAGCAGGCCCAGGAGACAATGTGAAAATGTAAACATTGAGGATCATCTAAAGATGGAAAACATCTAGTACCAGACCTGGAGCGTTGACTTAACAATGGTACTAAACACCAGAAGCCTAGAGACGCCCATGAAATATCTAATCAATATCTGGAACCCAACATGGCAATTGCATAATTCAGAACTTCAGCCAACTATTGCTGTCAACGTACCGAATCATATTTGTGCTGCTCATACCTAAGCACAGATTAATCAGCACAATAGAATCTTTATGAAAGTAATACATAGCTGGAAAATGTAACCATGTTATAACATGAAAGCATGGGAAACTAGGTGGTTCCACACAAAGTGAAAAACTAGGGAGTCATTAAGCCAACAAATTCCTTAGGTCTGGCTTCATGGATGCTGCTGGCAGTGCTGACACCCAAATCCATTTGGAAGTGTAAAAAGCTGAAGTTACTGGCCAAACTATGTGTAACAGCTGGTGTTGCGATTGTTTGAGGAAGAGGCATGGCCAGTTTTAGGAGTGGATTTTCTTTCACCTTGCACCTGAAATGGTCATGTTTCAGGAATAGAGTTTATCTTTTTGACTGTGCACTTGATGCTTTCATTGGGGAACTATTAGAAAGAAACCTAGGTGATTTATTTCGTTTGGCGAGTGGGTGCAACACCATGAATTAGCAGTGCTCCAGCCCTGCCGAATCCATGGTGCACAGAATAGTTTTAGATTCAAGGCAAGTGTTGGGTTTCTGACAACAGAGCTTTAGCTGACTCTACTGTCACAAACCTCAGACATGAGGGACTACCCACCACATGGCCGTCAGGTCAAGGTGATGGTCGCCGCACTATATGTAGGGTAGGGCGACCGTCAGCTGTTTTCAATACTTGATATTACCATGAGAGGCATAGCTATTCTGGGTAGGGAAAATGCACAATAGCCACAATGGGCAGGAACAATACTCTCATTATATCAGGGCTGTTGTTTTTTTGTTTTCTGAAAACAGAAAGAAAGTCTTTATGGCCTTGCTGCAATAAATAACTGAAAAATCAAACACCATTCTTTGTTCTGCAGGAAGTCCCAACTATTGGGTCTCAGGAACTGGATATCTTGCAATATCTCCTGTTGCTGGCAACACTTCTTTCCAATAAGGTTTTAACTTGGGCTATTCCCATTAAATGCTAAGGGGGTTACCCTTCCCCCTGCATCCTCACCAGCATGCATCTTAAGTCCCTGGAAAGATCCTGTTAATTCTGTCCACAGTTTGATACAGCACATCATTACTTTAAGAGAAATGATTATCTGTGAAGGATCAACTTATTATTTGAAGTGGTCCCTCTCCACAGGATCTCCCTAACACTTCCAGGCATCACCACCATTCTCTCTCATTTTTCACCTATCCCCATTTTGGTTGTTCAGTAGGGTTCAGAAGACATTTATAAACTTTCAAGACTGCTAGTTTTGTCCCATCTAATATCATCAATTTTTCCGAGTCCATTAATGGCCCACTTGCAATAATGACCGCTGTTAAGATGGTGTCACCTCTTGTTGAAATTGATAGTAAGGAAACCTTTCCAATACACTTATCCCATACTTGTTTGCACCTACCAAATGATCTAACTTGAGCCCCGTCATGCCCCTAAATATAGATCCAGCAAGATCCCACAATCCACCTTATTTCCTTTTACTGTAGCCTGTTTTTAGGGAATCCGGTCAGCTTGCACATATGAGAAAGACCTGTGGTACACAATCACAACCGCATCAAATCGCTCCCCGCTTCAGTCATAGAATCAGGTGATTCATACAGGAAATGGATTAGAGACTGAAGAAGACTAGGCAATGGCACCTACGGACACTAGACCGCTAACTACCGTGGGATGGGGAATTCTTAGTGTGGGGTTCACATCCTGGTCAGTGATAGTAGAATCAGTACTTAACCACACTGCTTATATGCCCCTTTGCCTGCCAACATTTTGTGATTGTATTGGCTTTCCACTTTCGCTCAAGTTCATACACTCAACCTATGTGCTATCACCTTTGTTGTTTTCCTCCCTCCTGGTTCCCCTCTTTTGTCCTTGCTCTTTCACTTCAGAATTGCTACCATTTTTGTTTATATTTGTCTACCTGATCATTTGCTGCTATGTAGGAATTGCCTGCTACTTGTTTTTTGTGTTCAATCCCATGCTTTCGAAGAAATTGCTGCATCTCACTTGACAAAATTGACCCCAATTGTTTGATATCGGCACCTTTGGCAAGCCTTCATTAACCACCAACGTTTTTAAAAATTTCAATGCTGCCTATGTTGTCTCATTATCAGCAACACTGCCCTGGATTAGGTGAAGCTACTGTCCTTGAATGTGGTTCCCTCTTCTCTGCAAAACTCTTATTTGCTAATCCTTGGGCTCTGACCTGTTGGCTTATATCTTACCTCTTCAGAAATCCAACCCTCTACTGCCTTATGTCACGGCCTCACACCAGATTGCTATCTGGTACCAGTCCATGCCGGGTATTCCTGATAATACAGCAGATGAGCAAGCACTCCAGTGTTTTCTCTTTTCCTTGTTCTTTTATCTCGTGACTCAAAGTTCCCGGTGACCACTTGTCCAAAATCAAGAGCTAGGTTCCCCTGTAGTAATTAAGGACCTCTGGAAATTCCTTCCTATAACTGGAAGCCTTAAAATCTTTCAGAGATATCCTTATGGCCTTACCTTATCAACAAACCTTATCAAGCAGTTCAGGGTTTCAAGGGATTCTCTTTTTTTTCTTTTATCAGTTTTAAAAACCTCAGACCTCGAGCTTTTCTCCACCTCAAGGTTTTAAAGTTTCCTGAAATTGCACCCTTCTCCCTATCCCCAACAAACTATCCCTATTTGTCTTTGACTTCAAAGCTATGGTCAAGGGCATATCGCACTTGTTAACGTGGTCATGTAGGTTTTAGGTGTAAGGACAAAGGGACCCTCTCTGATTTGTTCATAAGTTGTATCTCTCCTAAAGTGTGACCAAGTTCCTATTGTTTTATGCTTTTTCTCTGCTTTTTAAGTTCAGTTTGTAATTACAGATGTGCATGCTTCTTATTCCAATTTTCAGTGGATACTATGGCATTAAGTTTCCATCTAGTTACAAATTTCAGGGCCCATAATGTTTCCCAGTAGTAGCAGCAGGAGGTATTGTTACTTTTCAAATAGTCCGGGAAAGCCTGCCAGTTTCTACTAAGTGAACTGTATTTTAGGTTTAAATCTGTTTTATTAAATTTTTGGTATCAACAATACAATTAACCCTAACCTACATCCACAGACCGGTGAGGTAAGGAGGTCACTAAACAAAAACCCATACCGGGGGGGAGGGGATAGAGGGGAGAGGTCAAAGCAAAGGACAAACAGGAAAAACCTAGGAGAGTACAAGGGTAGTGCAGTCAGCAACATATGTGTCCATGCAGTCTGGGCAGTAGCGGTGGTGGATACATCAGGAGTGGGCTACAGTCCCCCCAAAGGGAACCTATTCCTCCTGGGTGAGACGGCGCACTCGTAAGTACGTCAGGAAGGCCAGCTCTGTAAATTCCTGTGAGAGGTAGTGTGACTCCACGTCTTATCGAATTGAGGCAATCTATGGTCAACCACTGCAGTCAGTTTCTCCATACCCAAAAGGCCCCAGAGTTTGTGTAGCCAGTCCAGCTTCGCCGGGACAGTGTCCATCCCCCATTTTACTAAGATGGTTTGTTTTGCCATGCAAAGGACGAATGTGATAGCTTTGCCCTTCAATGACCTCCGAGTGTAGGTGTGCACATTAGGGAGTCCTAACAAGATGTAGCTAGGGAAGCGTGGAATATCAGTGTCATACATCTCATTAATATCCACAAATACTTCTGATCAGAAGGGTTGCAGTTTGGGGCATTGCCAGAGGATATGTATTAGTATCCCTGGGTGTCCACACTGCTACCAACAAGTGTTATCCCCTCCTGGCTTCCACTTGGCCAGTCTTGCAGGCATATAGTACCAGTAGTGCATGATTTTTCGGAGTGTCTCCTTGCCATTGGCACTGCAAACAGAAGTGCGTGTTCTGTGAAAAATGCCTGTCCATTCCTTGGGTGCAAAGGAGCGTTCAAACTCCAGCTACCATCGTCGTTGTGCTGAGGACGGGACCTTACATGTCGGGGTATTGAGAAAGGCATATATGTCCGATAGGAGTCTCTTATCCGTCGTTTGGGTGAGAAGCCACCGCTCGAAGGGCAAGAGTGTGTGGCTGGCATGTGGTGTGATGTGAGGTTGCATGGCCCAATGTCTGATAGCGAGTTATTGTCAATGTGCAAAGGCAGTTATGCCATCAAAGGCAAAAAGATCTCCTATCCGTTTTCAACCGGCACATTGCCACTATGACTTACCCTGCACGGCTGGCAGGAAGTCAGGGTTCCCAATTATCGGTGTTTGGGGTAAGATGCAGGAGGATAGTTTCTTTGCTAAGAGTACCTTGTCCCAGGTGCCCATAGTAACCCGAAGCACCGGAGAAATATATACCCCTACTGGTCTGTGTGGTTTAGGGAGCCAAGGTATCTTCCAGCTGAGGATCCCAGCTATTGCTTGGTCGATAAATCACCAGTGTTTCTCAGATGTGGCTCTGGACCATTCCACCATGTATCTAAGCTGTGCAGCCTGGTAGTAATGTGTTAAATGGGTAATCCCCAGTCCACCCTCCCTCAGGGGCCAGTAAGTTTCACTCTTTGCCTTCCAGGCCTTTTTGTCGTCCCAGATGTAGTGCTCAACTAACTGCTGCAACTTCCCTAGTACATATTGGGGAGGCCAGAGCGGTAGTGTCTGCGTCACATATAGTATTTTGGGAGGAAGAGTCATTTTCACCCATGCCAAATTTCCCATCCATGCTAACTATCGTGGTAATCATTTTTAGTTTATTGGAGAAACAGGTATTTAAGAGATAATTTGGAAAAAGCCTGGAGACTACTCTAGCCAAAAGTACAATTATGGCTCATTCCTCCATTGATTTGGCTGTTGTGTTGCCTTTAAATTCCACTCCAACTTTAATAATTACAATGTGGTATGCTGTATCTTGTGTTCTTGCCAGCTCAAATATGTAGACTAACTGACACAGAAGGCCCATCCTAGTATTCGTTAACATCGGAGCAGAGAGAAGCTAAAAGTCTCAATTGGCGGCTCATTACATCAGCTGCAGCCGGTGCAGGTAAGAGCGGTGAGGCGGTGGGGCCCCCGGGATTTTGACTGATGACCACGAGGAAAAATTAAATAAATAATTAATTTTCTCTCGTGGTCGTCTATCAAAATCACCCTCCACCTGGCCCCACCGCTCTTACCTGCACGGGCTGCAGCTGCATTACCTACAAGGTGGGCACAACTAAAATGCCTCGATATGGTAAATCATGAATGCTGCTCAAAGTGCCCCTTGTGGATGGGACATTACATCAATTTTTTAAAGAAAGGAATGTTTATGTATGGAAAAACGTGGCTTGATTACAAGTAGGCTTAAAAGGATGAATGAGTGAAATAGTGCGATCACCCTTCAAACATACCCTTAAGGCGTCCTTGAGTCAGCATCGCTACAACATTCTTAATATTTTAATATATTTAGCACCTTCACTTAAATGTTGTACAACACTTAACAGTAGTGTTTGTTTTGTTTTTGATTGCTTATTATAAACATCCAATGAAACGCGTGGTGATGGAGACCAATGGCAACTGTTTGGTCAAAGCAGCCCATGTAACCAAGAATGGAGCCGTAGATGTGGACGAAAGATGGGGACGTTTAAGAACTTCACCTCTCTGATCAGACACCTGACTTTGATGCAGGCAGAGGAGGAATGGTGTAGAGTGGATTCTGTTCCAAGTCTTTCCGACAACTGCAAAGATTCATGTGGGATGAGGGTATGTGGTTTGTGTTCTACTCTCCACCACGTCTTCCTCCTTCGCAGCCTGCAACACCTAGCTAGAAGGCCTTGAAGTGACTTTCCCCACACACCATAGAACAGTGAGAGTGTGCTAGAACCGAAGCCTGTATCAAGCCTGCACACTGAAGCTGCACTTCAAAAACTATTAGACCATTCCTTCTGGTAAACATCTCATGTGCGTCAATGCTAATACTTATTCCAACTTGGTGGTTTGAGTTTGCCAACCAGGAGAGGGACAAGTACAACCTGGAGAAGTTTGAATCAGAGATTTAGGTGCCAATAACTAGGCCTGGGCGGTAAAATCCGCTCCGCTCGCGGAATTTGCGGAATTTTGGCAATTCCGCGGAGAATGCGGAATTGCCGAAAATTCCGCACTCCGCGGTGTAGCGGAATTTTTTCCTTGTTCGCGCTTTATAAATGCGTGTTCGCACACGCGGTAGCAACTTACCGGGATCCCTGCGTTTGCGGACGAGTTTTCCTATCCGGCCGCGCGATCCCGCGAGAGTGTGCGATCGCGAACACGTCATTCGACGCCCCATCGGACATCCGCGTTCGCGAACAGGAAACACGCATCGCGAACGGGCGGGACAAGTGAAAGAAGATGGCCGCGCCAATTGGCGACCGCATGGGCAAGTTCGCGAGATATTTCCTCCCGAGCACGCAAACAGCGTCCCCGAACAGGAAAAACGCATCGCGAACGGGCAGAACAAGCAATTCCGCGTGCTCGCGGAATTCTGCGTAGCTCGCGGAGATTTTTTACATCTTCGCGGAGCTTTGCGTAACGCGACTACGCAAATTCCGCCCACCCCTACCAATAACCTGTGATCTTCCAAAAAATAATCCTAACTGCTCTTTTGAGGTTCCAGCATCCCCTGTTCTTTGTCCGAGTAAGAGAACAACGATTGTGAATGTTTGATTAAGGGCTGTTCTGCTGGAGTGAGTAGAAGACTTTTTGAGAACTACCCAAATGGGTAGATGGCCAGTTAAGTTATTGTCTGTGCCTTGGCCTATGACGCACCAAAACCACAGTGGTTACATCAACTCTACTTTGTCACTGCCATTCTTCAAGGCCCATTGCAACCAACCATTTTGCAGTTCCTCTCTGTTGTTGTTTAGAGAGTACAACACAACCCAGTTTTATGGCGGTGCCTTACTACACACTACCTCATGATTACTCCAGTAGAACCCAATAGTGGAGAGCAAAGGATAGGCGTTGGCCATTGTAGGGGTCTGTTTAGGTTTGTCTCAGTTACAATTACAAATACTGTGTATATGTCTGCCTAACCTTACTTTCTTTTTCATTAATGGAATATGAATAAACCTGTTACAAGTTTGGCTTATCCCTGCATGGGAATTTGTAATTACATGGGGGACTATGCTTTAATTTATGTTCTGGCCAGTTGTGTCTTTCGGAGCATCTCTGTTTCTGATCCACACATCTGTTTGCAACTAGCATCAGCTATCTTCAACTGAAGAAACTTGACTACTATTACAACTGTAGGTCTCAGGTTGATTACTCTTTTCCTTGATCAGCCTAGGGGGATAGAGACCTATCCAATGTTCTGAGGTAGATAAGCACCATTTAGACACAGGCATAGTATATTTAAGGCATCATCTAGAGACATTGGACAATCAAGCTACTGTTATCAGGGCTGGAGTTGCTGTGCAAATGCTAAGTATCATGGCGTTCTCTATGTAATTCTCTTAGGTTTTCCTTTGATCTTCTCTAAAACTCAACCCTCACGTCAAAAACCTTCCCATTCAATGTCCTACCTTTTGGTATACAATTTAAATCTTCTTTTTCACACACCAAACCTCTCAGTGCTCTAAAAGTCCTCACATGAAGAACAGTTCACCAACAGTAGCACATCTATTCTTCAACACTTTCAAAATACCTATACGTTTTACCTGGGAAGTGCTGTAATTTTGCCCCATTTTTCAACACAGAATCGTCTTGGCCCATTGCTCCCCCGGAGAGATGCAAACCCTTCATATGGAATGCTGGATGTCCCTGTAACAAACTTTTAGCACAAAAATACACAAAGTAAATACATTGTCTAAGGGGAAAGGATGACTAGAATAAAACAATACTTCTTACATTTTACTTCTACTGGCTTGGAAATCTGTTTTTTTGACTAGAAAGACCTTAAGAGTATTTTCACAACAAACTGCTGCCAGCACATCTCTTGTTTGTGAATCAGGCTAAAAGAGACAGAAGATGGAAGGGCCCATTGAAGGAACATGCATAAGTCATCTCTCTTGTTTCCTTAAGCTCATTTGGCATTTAAACATAAATAGTTTCTTACGTTTTTCTGTGCTTTGTTTTCTTTAGGTACCTTCCCCTCTTTTTCTTTAAGCGGCACTGCCTGCAGTTCTCACTGATTTTGAGCCACTGTTAAAATAAATAACCTGAGTGTTGTCCTATTATGTTATGCATGTGCATGCTAGTCCTTTGTTTCCTATTGCTGAATCACAGCAGCAACCTGGAAAATAAACCTGAAGTCACCTGTATTGTGAGAACAAAAGCTGAACATTAAGAGCTGACAGGTGGGGGCGTGGCCAACAGGCCATGCTGATTTCCAGCACTGGCTAAAAAAATTTGAATATCTGTGTTACTCCTGTGTCCTGCCTCTCCTCCACAGCGCCCCAGTGGAGTTAAATAATTAAGGATATGGTGAACTGCCTGGTTGTGAGTTGAGTGCTCGCTGCTGAGGTGACACTGAAGTATTGCGGCCTGATGACCCTGGGATATCATTTGGAATTAGTGCAGAGTTTACTGACTGACTATTTCCATTGTGATGCCTTGTGGATAGCCTCAAGGTTATCCTGGGAGAATTGTTTAACTTCACCACAGAGCTGCTGTGAGGGTTTAGGGCCTGATTACGAGTTTGGCAGTCCTCCTGTCGGCCCGCCGCACTGACAGGACGACCGCCAATCCCGTAGTGCGCCCACCCACCAGATTCTGAGTATAATCCAGGGCGGGCAGTGCTGCTGCGGTCTCACGGCAGTTGTCTGTTAGGCTCATAGGAGAACCTAACATGCAGACCGCCGCCGTGAGAGCGCCTGCAGCACGTTCCTGCACGGTGTGGCATGCACCAGGTTGTGCATGCCACACTGTGCAGGAAAGGGGTGCAATTCCAGGGGGGCACAACATGTGCCCCCCTGTATGCACCCCCAGGTCCAGGAGCGGAAAGGGGCCCAGTTAGGGCCCCCTTAGTTGCCTCTCCGCCAGCCTTTTCATGGCGGGCAGTGGGCAGGCAGCTCGTAATATGCTCAGATGTGCTGCAGCGGCACCGCCAGCATATTACTGCTCCTGACCGCTGCACCACTGCCCTGGGAATCCTGGCATACGTGGCGCTCCGACGTCACACTCACAATACTGCAGGCGGACCCGCAATGGTGGCAGTGATTGGACCGCCACCGTAAGTGCAGTACTCTTAATCAGGCCCGTAGTGTCCTTCTGGCATATGTCAGAATATGGTGTACACAAATATCATCTGACATAAATATCATGTTCTAAATATTGTTTATAAAAATATTATCCCTCTTGGTGTAGATTTTTAATTATTAACTCCAGTGGGGTGAAATTTCTGTAGACGATATTTAGGAAACAAAAATAATATTTATGCCAGAAGATATTCGGACAACGATATTCTGGTACTTCATCTCACCTCTTCAGAGTAGTCACGAAAATGAAGATCAATTCAGAGAAATACATGTCTTTCTTAAAAAATAAAGGGTCAATATTGGTTAATCAATGTGTGTAATCAATCTGATTCTGTCTAATTTGTTTTCCAGTGAGTTTTGCTTCCTCTCTTAGTCTGAAGTGAATCCTTTCTGTGCCAACTTCCTTCTTGGAGTTGGATCTATTTTACAGAGCCAAGACAGTTAGATCTGAACAGTCGATCCTTGTATAAGGATAAATCAACTCTTGATCAGGTTACCAGTAGGTAACAAATGTATGGGCTGTAAATCCTTCTATTAATATTGTGATAGAAAATGCTATCTAAATACCTTTGTTCAGTTTCAACGTTTGGGTTTGAGGGGACAATCCATAGTTTGAATGTATTTACCATTCGTTCACCACAGTAGTTTAACTGAGTTGTGCACTGTTAGTGAATCATGTTCACAGAGGATTCCCTCCTGGGTGTGGTTTACTTTATGCTTGGTTCCAATCATAAGAAGTGCCAAATGGATATCTTATCTTTTGGCTGGCGAGAATGTTCTGAGCAACTGGCAAGTCTAGAGTCCTTGTCCATAGGTTGACATTGCCTGGTAACTTAAGGTGGGTAAACTTAAATAGCAAGGAGATGGATATGGCATAGCCATTGCTGGTCAGAATGTGCTTTGATGGGTGCAGTAGCCATTAGACCAGTAATTAACACTCAGTATTCATTATAGACAACACTGAATTAGCAATCATTTGGGATATAATCACATGGAACACATTCAATTGCGTTAGATTCCTTATAAATGAGAGTTAAGCCTTTACTTTGCCCACAGAGGGATTTTGTATGTAGAATTGTGTGTCAGAGTTTACATGCGTCTGATTTAGAGTTTGGCGATGGGTTACTCCATCACAAATGTGACGAGTATCCCATTCATCTTATTATAAGTGCCAGAGGATATAATACACTTGTAAAACAGCAGATGGGTGTGATGGGTTACTCCATCACAAATGTGACGAGTATCCCATTCATCTTATTATAAGTGCCAGAGAATATAATACACTTGTAAAACAGCAGATGGGATATCCCTCACATTTGTGAGGGAGTATCCCATCCATCAAAATCTAAATAAGGCCCTAAGTTATGAATTGAGGGAGAACAGTCAATAGAGAGCCCTTATTGAATGATAAAGATTACTTTGAAGAAATCTGATAAAAAATCATGTGTACCTATGTTGTGCTTAACTGTACTGCAGGCTCAGGAGGATCACTTAGCAGCTGAATAATTTGTTGTTTTTGTGACATAGGTAATTGGAGAAAGAACCATGTTTTGGCTAGGGGTGGGTTTTTTAGATGTTTTAGGCAGGGTGGAGGCAAAATCTGTAGCTCATAGACATATATAAAACATGCAACCATAGACATAATGGTGATGCAGAGTAATCTAGGTTCTTGTGCCATGTCGGAGTAGCCCCTGTGCTGTCAAACAAGCAATTACTGTTCCATGCCCATGGTCCAATCCCATATATGGAGTGACTGTGCTAGGGTTTAGATTGCCTTTTACTGTCAAGTGTGATACTACTAAACTCCAAAGGACAGATGTCTGTGAGTTTGGCTAACACAGTGACAGAGAGGGAGGTATGCCAATAACAAATGAAGATGAAAGATGACTGTCCACTGCAAATGCTAGTCTCTGAATAAAAGCAGTGAAGTGTTGAACCCTGCCTTTACATGTATGCCCCAAATGTACACTTGCCTAGACCCTGGCTTTACAGGGTAAGCACTGGAACGTCAAGTCAATCATTTTTAACAGAGATCTATTAGTAGCTTCTGCCTTAGCATTTTGGCCAGAGTGTGCTGTCAGTAGGTGCAGCTGCTTGAAGAAGCTCCATACAGGTATGTAGCTAGGTAGAAGTAGCCACAGATATCAATGAAGCAGTTAAAAAAGTATTCTGACTTAATAGGGATCACTCCCGAAAATATATCTTTGCTTAGGCCATTATTTAAGTCCCAATTTTCCTGGAGGGTTTAGTATTTTCTGAATAATACAAAAGGTATGGATCTATTAAGGACCCTGTGCTTGAAAAGTAAACATTACTCTATTATAGCACTGATTTTCTAACTTAGCCTTGCTTAATCCTTCCTACTGCCTCTTTAATGGGTAATGATGTGTTATCTACATGCCTTCTGAAAATGAAGCTAATGCTAGTTACTCACAAGTTGACTTTTACAGACCAAGATGTAGAGTGACTCTGAAATCTGAATGGACGTTAGAATAAAAATAAAAAAGGCCTGTCCTGAGTCCTTCACCCTGAAAATGGGGATATACAAAAATATATGGCTTATTTCAGCACACTCAGTTTAGAGTATCATTGGTAGAGGTTATACAGATCTGCCTTTCTATACATACCCTTAAGGTTCCTTCAGAACCTTTGAGGTGTGTTTAGCGTTTGCTTGAATGACATGGTTCACCGTAAGGCAGGACTCAGATCTACATTCACTTTTTTTTTTAAACTTTTTTTTTTATTGACTTTGATGCAAATAACAACAGCTCACATTCAGATGACAAAAGGTCAATCAGTGTATGGAGGGGAATATCTCTGTGAAACAAATAAGTATCTGGAACAGAGTCCAGGGTGTACATTTATTAGTTCTCCCACCACCAATAAGAATATCAGGGCATCATGTGACCAACAAGGTTCCAATCTACATTTGTAATTCAGCTGTAAATGTATAATAGGGGAATATTCTCAAATTCTCTTAAATTAATTACATTTTAAAAACTGTGTCTGTGATGGGAGAAATAATATAATCATGCAAGCAGTGGCATGATGGAGCAATAAAATTACACACATTAATCTCTCACCTGTAATAGTCGGAGACGTTGTTCATTGTTGAATCTTTCGACAGCAGCCCAAAACCATCTTATCACAATATGATTGTCATGATAACCTAATATGTAAAGAATAGGAAAAAAAACTATTTTACCCTGGTCATAGTTGAAAAGCCAGTATAAGGAAGCAATATTACAATAGCTTAGTATCCCCTAGAGCAGTCATTCTTAACTCTTTCACTTCTGTGGACCCTCTATTAATCATTATTGTAATTCAGTGACCCCCACTGAATCATTATTAGAATCTGGGGACCCCCAGTGAATTATTATTAGAATCCGGGGACCCCCCCAACTGAGTTATTATTGGATCCCGGGGACCCGACCTAAGACATTCTGATGATTTAAACTGCAAAACACTATACGAAATTTCAGAAACAAGCATTCATCAAAAAAATACACATATGATGAAATATTCTTTTTAATTCACAAACAAATATAACAACAAAAGCAAAAATCAACATTTTAATGGAAAGGTTCGAGCTTTTCTAAACGTAGCTATGGCCACCCATCTTCCATACTATATTCTGTTTGATGCACTTGCACTGTTCCCACGAATCAATCTGAGGATACCAACTTAATTTTTAGCCTCCAATTTCTTCACATTTACAGAACATTTTAAAATTTTCAATTTTGCTTCTTTATTTCTATACGCTTTATTAATCTTTTAATATTATTTTATTTTATAAGCAGTTGCGGACCCTCTGAATAGGCTTTGCAGATCCCCTGGGGTCCCTGGACCACAGGTTAAGAACCTCTGCACCAGATGACAAGATCACCCATTTGGAAATGCGGCAGTCATTAATTCATCTCTAGCTCATATAAATATATTTCTGCCGGGATAGTCTTTACAGGAGCAGAACTATCTAAATATTCCAAATCAAACTCCAGCCAATAAAATGGGAACTACATAATCAAATGTCATGGGTAAAATATTTTTAAATACAAGAACCGTCGATACACCCCAGAGGGAGCTGTAGCCTGCCCTAAAAATGTGTTTTGGTCTGTTTACAAGTAAAATTGTTTCTCTACCTAAGATATTTTTTTTTAATTTTCACAACACAAAATTTTAGCATGTGAATTATTAAATTACAAGTATCCCAGCTGAACTCCGGTGAGCACAAGGGATTTCCTATTGGTATTGTGCTATGATTGCATTCAGAGGTAAGAACTTAAATAAGAGGCTCAAGATAGAAAGTTGCGTGGAAAAGGGCAGAAACGTAAAAGGTCGTCTCTTTTATGAGGATTATAGGTGTTTCAAAAATTAAAAGAAAATATCAGTAAAAATAGTCAAGAATTCTTTCTTTCACTGTAAGTGTGGGACCTCTATGCTCATGAGACGATATGATGCAAAGTAGTGTAACGCCTAAATGAATGTAGCATTCATATAATGCATACACAATTACTGTCTCTAGGTGCTGGACTGAAAACACTAAATAACTGCCAAGTTTATCAATAGTGAGCTAAAAAAGGAGTATTGTAACCCTATCTTTGGGGTCTCAACAATAGGAATTCTCCATAATTCCACTTTCAAACCGACTCCAAGACAACCATCATAGGAACCCTCACCTACAGACCCCTAGGTCTCCGCCCCAGCTTCTGTGACGCCATCTCCAAATTCATCACCTCTCTAGCCATAAACTCCAAGCACTACATCTTCCTCAGCAATCTCAACTTCCAGCTCAGTTACCCTAAAGATGCCAACTCCACCAACCTCCTGGAAAACACGAGCAACATCGGCTTCACCCAGCTGTTCATCTACCCCACACACAGTGCAGGACACACGGTGGACCCTATCTTCACAGCCAGCGACAGAGTCAAGTTCAGCCATGTCACCGAGCTCACCTGGACGACCACAGCATTGTCGACTTCACCATCGCAGGTTCCCCGGGCTCCACCACCAAGCCCCTGAGTTCCACCCACCGCAGCTGGAACAAAGTAACAGAGACCCAATGGATGACCAACCTCAACACCACCCGGCCCGACAGCACTAGCAAGCTGGAACAGGCTGTCTGGAATTTCTCCGCCTGGATCTCCTACTGCGCCGACAAAGTCGCCCCCATGAAGCCGGCCAATTCCAGCAGATCCACCAAACATGCCAGGTGCTATACACCAGAACTCCAGACCATCAAATGCGAATGCAGGGAACTAGAAAGATGATGGCACTCCTACAGAAATCCCACAGACCTTACCACCTTCAAGTCAGCTCTCCGCAAGTACAACCAATGCCTCAAAGAAGTTAAGAGAGACGCCCTAACAGAACGCATCGAGTCAAGTGCCTACCACACCAAAGAACTCTTCAGCATTGTCAGAGTTTTCCTTCCCTTCAGCCACCGAGAACACAGTCAGCTCTTCCCAAGACCTCTGCCACACTCTAGCAAACTACTTCTACAACAAGATATCTGCCATCTACTGCAACTTCGATCCACAACCCACCGACATCGACAACCTCCTGACACCAACAGACGCCACCGACAACCACACGCTCACCACATGGAAACCACTCACCACACAGAACACCACAGCAATCATGACCTCCACTCATCCCGGAGCACCAACAGACCCCTGCCCCCATCATATCTTCTACCTCGAACACAAAGAAATCAGCAGTGCACTCACCACCATCCTCAACGCATCCATCACCACGGCCACATTCCCCGACGGATGGAAACACGCAGGTCAGACCCCTCCTGAAGACACCCTCCACCAACCCCAGCAAACTCAAAAATTACCGCCCCATCTTGCTGCTCCTGTTCCCCACCAAAGTCCTCGAGAAAGTCATCATCCACCAGCTCACCGAGCAACTAGAAAGAAACAATCTACTCAACACCTCCCAATCTGGCTTCTGTGCCAACCAGAGCACCGAGACTGCCTTGATCGCCGCAACCAACAAAATCAGAACCCTCCTCGACTAAAGTGAAACAGCGGCCCAGATCCTCCTCGACCTCTCAGTGGCATTCAACACTGTATCCCACTGCACCCTCATCTCATCAGAAGACTCCACCATGTTGGTGTCCAGGGAGACGGCCTCAAATGGATGGCATCCTTTCTCACAAGACACTCCCAGAGAATCTGCCTACCGCCCTTCACCTCTGAGCCCAAGAGCATCATCTATGGTGTCCCCCAAGGATCTTCTCTTAGTCTCACCTTCTTCAACACCTACATGACACCACTGACCGACATCGTCCAAACCCATGTACTCAACATCATCGCCTACGCAAACAACACCCAACTCATCCTTTCACTCATGGAACACCACGCCACCACCAAAACAAACTTTCGAAACGCCATGACGAGCGTCACCAACTGGATGAGGACAAACTGCCTGAAACTCAAGATGACAAGACGGAAGTGCTGATCTTCAGGAAGAACACCTCACCATGGGACGACACCTGGTGACCCCTCAAACTCGGACCCACACCCGCTCTCACTGACCACGCCCGCAACCTCAGCATCATCCTGGACAGCAAACTCACCATGAAAAGCCAGTTCAACGTAGTCTTCTCCGCCTGCTTCCACATCCTCCACATGATTCAAAAGATCTTTAGATGCATCCCCATCAACACCAGGAAAACGGTCAAGCAAGCCCTCGTCACTAGCTGGCTAGACTACGGAAACACACTCTATCGCGGCACCACCTCCTAACTCCTAAAGAGACTCCGGACCATACATAAACTACAGTGCAGCTTCTAGACTCATCCTCAGCCTCTTCAAACGGACTTGCATCACACTCCCACCTCAGGAACCTCCACTGGCTCTCCATCCAGAAGAGATGCCAGTTCAAGATGCTGACCCATGCCTACAAAGCGCTCAACAACCAGGGTTTAGCTTACATCAACCACTGCCAGACGACTGCGCTCCGCCTCCCTCGCTCACGTTCCCCACATTCGTCGAAGCCATAGCAGAGGTCGTTCCATTTCCTACCTCACCAGCAAGTCCTGTAACGACCTCCCACTCCACCTACAAACATCACCCTCACTCTCGGACTTTATAAAGGGGCTCAAGACCTGGCTCTTTGCCTCGAGACATCCGAGACCTCAGCGCCTGGATACCCCCAGGGGTGAATAGCCACGCTCTATAAGTACTGTTTGATTGATTGACTTGCATGTCATTCTACATGGAGGATCCCAGAACACCCAGGCATATTACAATCATGGAATGAAGATCGAGGGACATCTAGATGACAGTCTGAGATCTGAGATCCAAGGTAAACTTCATCTGTAAATATTCAGTGTACAGGTCATGAATGCCTTTGAATAACATTTATAAACCTAGAAGCAAACCCTTGAATGCATGGTCAACCAGAGTAATTTTCCGGACCATGCGTTATGCTTTTAGATTGTTTACTCATTGATTCTTGCAATAATAAGACAATATGTTGAACATTGTTATACAAAAATCCTATCTAGGATGAGGTGATAACATTTTCAATGGTCCAATATTAGCTGTATGACCATGTATGTTTTGCACTATTTGCATTGTGCTGATGTATTTTTTATTGATGCCCAGATAGAGGGCATTACCATTTTCAACTTGGGGGTTCATAATGTTTACAACCAGTCAGGATTACTTTACTATTTTAGGAATAAAAATAATTCATTATCTCAGTTGGGGCATGTGGAACATGTATGTTTTCTACACCACATCAATCTTTATTTCAGTGAGAGACTCATCCAGCACAAACACTAAAAGTCATCTCCTGATAGACTATATGCAGACTCCCATCATTTTAATTTCAGAGCCTTAACCTTCGCTCTCATGCTTATAAAGACCATCAGACCTTCTCAGGTTTACCTTTATTAGGTAATAAGCACCTTTTATTCATCCAGGACTACACCTCGTGTGAACAAGTTTGCAGTGAGTCCTGATCCCTGGAATTCTCCTTCAACCTCATGATCAACTGGGCTGCTGCATTCATACTGTGGATCAACAACTCATAATCCACCGTATCAAATGTGTCGGAAAAATGTGATAGAATCAACATGCTCACCTCCATCATCTGATGTCTTAGGCAGATTATCCACCACATCCCCAAAGGCAGTTTCGGTTCTGCAACCAGTTGTAAAACTCAACTTTCTAGTAGTTAGAATTTTATATTTGTTAATATGTTCATAAAGTTTGATGCTGCTCAGTTTCTCATTGAACTTAATAACTGTAAGCCCTGCAATGGGGTCAGAGGTCTCACACATTCAGGTTGTTTTCTTCTTTTTTTCAAGTGGTGTGAGCACCTAGTGTTCAATGATTGAGGGGCAATTCTGTCAGTTATTTATGAATTAACAACAGTGCTGATAAATGGCTCCAGCATCGGATTCATCCCGGGTGTGGTCGAACCCTAGTTAAGTTTCTTTGAGTTTATCCTGGCAATAGCATAGCTTAAAAATGACAGGCAAGGCAGTTCAATTACACAGCATTACAGGTTTAAGATTTAGATTTGAAAGGGTTAGACGCCTTCAGTTTTGCAGTTCTTATTGAGACAACGCCTCTTCTTTGATAATCTATGGGGGATTGCAAATGAGAGAGACCTGCTCTAGGCAAATGGGCGAGGCAAGTGGATTCCAGCTTGACTCAGCATCAATGGGAACTATTCCAAACTGTTGTAACACTGTAAGTATAGTTTAGGAACCAGTTTCACCTCCTCTGTACTCTGTGTTGTTCCTCCAGTCACTTAAGTCAATTTCTGCCGTTCCTGCAATGACAAGCTCCAGTTCTCTTGCATCAAACACCGACACCAGTCTTGCATCCACGACCTGTGAATGGGGGAGAAGCCATAAACAATGCTTACTCATGTAGAGTAGTTTTCAATACCTACACATATATTTATGTAAATGAGTGCTGCTAAGCCCATCAAGGCACACATTCCCCTTCTTTCTTGTAGCTCTTATATCCTACTATTTCTCCAGCTCCCTGTGCACAATTATACTACAAAAACGCCCCGTTCCTGTCCCCTTACAAATCCCTCACTGATTTTGCTGACATCACTCCTACTGGAAGGACATTTCATGACTGTACAAGAAACACTGTAAAGAAAAAAAGTTCTGGTAATCTTGAACCTACCCCGATGGATTCCCAAAGACGGGAATGCAATTTGAACTTAATAAAAAATAATTAACATTGAACAACACTTAAAATGTTAGAACGAGATTATTGTGACATTATAAACAATTATAAAAGCATTTAAAGTTAACAATCAATGCAAGCTGTGTTGATGCAAACTAGCAACATGAAGGACCAATAAAATTTCAAATTAAAGCTCTCTAGACAACAGAGAGAGGATGTGGCCTAAGGGCTAGAGCGGCGACCTCGAACCTTGGAAACTGATTTGGAGTTTTGGCAGGGAGTGATTCTGGGCAAATCACTTAATCTCCCCGTGCCTAACAAAATGAATGTGTCTGTCTGTAACGCAACTGGTGCTCATGTAAAGTGCTCTGATAACTTCGGGTCGAGTTTGCGAAATATAAAAAAACAAAAAACAAATAAAATAAACATCTTAGGCCCACTTTCACTTTGGTAGGTTCCTA
This sequence comes from Calotriton arnoldi, assembly GCA_963921515.1. Taxonomy (NCBI): domain Eukaryota; kingdom Metazoa; phylum Chordata; class Amphibia; order Caudata; family Salamandridae; genus Calotriton; species Calotriton arnoldi. The sequence continues at coordinate 1,313,997 of CAWUFW010000415.1, forward strand.
TGCAAAAGAATTTTTTTCTCCAGAAAACCACGTATTTGGTAATTTGTAAATAAGGAAAGATATTTAAAATTTGCAAGTAATCAGAGAGCATACTGAATCTTCACATTTTGTAATTTCCAACATTCCCATTATCAAATCTTTGCCTTTTTAAGACACCGAGATCTTTAAATATGTGCTTGAACGCAGAATAAAAAAATACTTATCAATGGATTGACCCTTAACGTTATGGATGGACAATATACCATTCTTGTAAGTACCATTCTTGTAAAGAGCTATCACAGTGATAAATTACATGTTTGCGTAAGGACGTTTGTACACTGAGTGGTGCTATACCAATGGCACCCATGGGTGTAGTGCATGCCCTGATTTCCTCGTGCCTGGTGTCTATTTTGTACTGATGTATCACAGAAGACCTAGTCAAAAGAACAACAACGTCTCTGAGAATCTCCCCACTATTTGCCCAAACTCTCTTCTTTACACATAATATGGGTATTATGTATATCCTCCCTCCCTGCCCGTTTTCTCCATCCTGGGTGTGTGTTGCAACTGTGCGCCAAGCTCAACATCTTTTGTCACATTTAGTCTGTCAATCCCAGCCATATATTGATCTCCATTTTCTATCTTTCTTGTCACCTCATTTATCCATACCTCAAACCTTCTGTCCAATCATACAGCTGCAGATTATTTCAAAGCAGCTATACTTTTTGGTCTGTCTTTGGCCTTTATTCTCAATCCCCCGACCCTATTTACACAGTGATACTCCCATCTCATCCAAGTCTATTTAAATATTTGGCACTATGAACCTGCATTCTAATGGACCATCCTACCGCTGTTTAATCCATCTCACAAATTCTCCATAGGTGGGATTAGAGTCCTGAACTATAATAGATTGCACCTCCTTCTTGTCTTGAAGTATTTAGATCTGCTCTTGATATATTGAGAGAGCACTGAGGCATTTTAAGATTAGAGACTTTTGATTTATATTTTTAATAAAATGTTGCTTCCTCAGACGGTTACCTAAGGACACTGCATAATGGGGAATGGAGTAGGGGCAAGCTGGCTATTTATGGGCACAAAATGTTCTGAATAATTTGGGCCCATCTTTGACCAGCACACAAAATAAGATGCCGATCTATGACAGTTCTACAGTCCATTCACAGTGGGAATTCTGAGCGGAGGGAAAACCTTGGTTGTGTCGAATATCAATGGTGCCCCTGGGTAGAGGGATTTAATGAAGATCTTTCCCTCAATAAAGATGATTTTTAAAAGGTTTCTGAATTATAAAACATTCCTGTTTCAGTGATGTCATTGAGACTGAATGCCCTTAAAGTACTTGGAAAAAGGTTGGAAACGTATTCCTAAAAAGGGAAGGGGTAGAACATTTTCTAGGATGGGATAGGATAAGAGTTTTCTACCAGGGAAAACATATTTTCCAGGTTGTCAAAAAAGAAAATAAAGTCAACATGTTAGCATGCTGCACTTGTTTGGATGATTTTTGCAAGAACAAGCATACTCTAGGACCGTGTTCTGCACTGATGTTAAATTCACAGAGTCTCAGTTGAAATAGCTGAGGCTCCTGAAATGGGGGGGAGGATACTAACGCCATTCGGCCTGGATCACCGAACGCGTTGGGGTTTTTTCAATAAAAGCACCACTTTATCGGCAGTGTGTGTGGTTTTGCACACAGCAACATTTTTTCTAATGGGTAATACGGTGACTCCAATTTCCAGTAAATAGTACTGAGTGCTATATGTGCCATACATGTTTGCGTCCTCATTCACCTTTTATCTCACTAGTATGATGATGCTGATGTGGATCTAAGAAATGCCATGTCAGTTTCTTCATATGCAATAGTGCCATTGGCTTGTGTGATGGTTTCGGTGCTTGCTGTCCTTTCTATTTTAGATTGAGCACTGCAACTCCAGATTGCAGTTCTTGCAGCTCACTCATTTCAATTGACCTGCTTTTTACATTTTGACGGCTGCTCACAAGCTCAGCTAAGTGATACAGGTCTTCTTTCAGGTCAGACAAATATTATTCTGTATGCTATGCCACCATTCAAACAGAAACAATATGCTCTACGTTTCTGCACAAGATCATTCCTGAGAAAACCTGCTTTTTTAGTTCAGATGTTCCTCACAAATTTGTGTAGCCAACGCTGAATTGATACCAGTGAAAGACAAGAAGTTATCGTTTACATTTCTTTCATTTTTAGGGGGCGTACACACCACAATAGTGTAAGAAACCTTTATCATTTTTTAGCTGAGTCTTCTCTCATCCGCCTTATAGAGAAATGTAATCTGAAACGTCGCTTGATGTTGTAATACCCTGAGCACGGATCTTACTCACAGTTGTTGCCTTTCTTCCCTTTCCCCATTCAACACAAACTTTCTTGTGCACCAGAATGATCCATTTATACGGAAATGCAATCTGTTTGAGAGGAAATCGTGCTATTTTAGGGAACACAAAGGGGGGGCCGAATGACGTTTTCCACTGCCCCAGACATGGGCATGTGGCAGCTCATGTTAGAGCAAGAGGTTTCTTTTCTTAATATAAGGTGGTCGCTTCTTAGTTATCATTAGCAATTAAGAAAAGTAAAACCTAAGAATTGTTTGCATCTCTTATTTACTCAGATACATTTTAATAATTGTCTATTTACTGCTTTAAAATATATAAACTACAGATTTTGTGACTAAAATTCTTACATATTTAAGAACATATGGACCTCGACCTGCTTTGGTGCATACTTTGGCTAACCGAGTTTCTTCAGAACTACAGAGCGTTCTGGACTGAGAAGAGAGATGGAGATGGAACCATCTGCCTTTCCATCCACACACCGTCTGACCTGATACCAGTATTATTAACATTTGGTGCCTGGTCTTGAGCACTCACTATGATTGGTAGGGAGCCCAAAGTAAACAGTCTAGTCTGACTTTTATAGACATTCACGCAGATATAAAATAGAAATAGAATATTCTACTGGTAAATCACCATCCTATTTTACTTTTCCCATGTATAATGTGGAAACAGCCCAGACATACATTTTGAGCTACATAATGCCCTTTTACTGGCTTAGCTTTCTCTTGTTAACACATCTGTTGATTGTTTTCATATCTAACATCCACACACTTTCTTTATGTCTCTGAATCCAAAAAGCCAAAACCTCTTTTAATATTGGAAATAACAAGGAAAGCAGCTAGGACTATGACAATCCCCTGACACGGATAAGTATGTTCCCAGTTCTGGGCTCTTTCTTTATCATTAAGCCATCATTTGCCCTTTTACCACTTCGGCATATCGTCACATAATTCCTTTGCTCACCTCCTGTGCACAAAGATCTCGGCCAAACTTCTTTACATCTTCTGATATGGGCTCTCCAGCAGATCCTAGATGAAGTGATTCTACCTAATTCTTTTGCTTTGATCTTAGTCGTTTGTCAGAATATCTTTCTAACTTATAAACAGGGTTATACTTGTAATGTCACTTTAATAATTAGTTTCAGCATAGATGGGAAGAGGAGAACAACTGCAATGATACCCTTTAATGCCTCTTAAGCGGCGAACATCTAGGCAAATGTAGTCCGGTTAGAATAGGCGTACCATTCTGGAGGACATATGTAGCCAACACTAACCAGTCCTATCGACAGAAGACATTAAAAAATACAACCTTGACTTTTTCCCTAGAGGACATCTTAGAAGGATGGAAGAAATAATTGCTAACACTGGCTCTGGCAGCAGAACGTGGCTCCCGAAAAAAAACATACTGACATTGGTGATGGGAAACCAGTGATCGGTTGGACCAGGGAGCAGGTCCCTGGGCTACCTCCAACTCCGCTGCTGTAGGCCAGGCTCCCCGCCCGGGCCTGACCAATCAATCAGTCAGTCGTAATCACAGCCAAATTGCTGCTCACCTGTCCACGTTTTCACCCCTAATCGTTCGACTTTTGCCCCCTTCAATCCCAGTAACTGTTTGACTTTGCCTCCTTTATTGACTTTTGCTTCCTTCACTGACTTTAGCCTCCATCATTGACTCTTGCTTCGTTTACTGACTTCTTGCCTCCTTCGTTTGACTTTTGCTTCCTTTACTGAATTTTGGCTCCTTATATTGCCTTTTGGCTTCTCTTCTTCAGCGTAATTGTGTGACTTCTCATGTTCCCCATAACCCAAACTTTTTTCCTCCTTTTTTTCCCCTCCTTTTTTCCCCCTGCTAATCTGCCTTTCTCCCACGCTCTCCCTGCTCAATCCTCCTACCACTCCCGCCTTCTCTGGACCACGCCCAGCACGCCACCCACTCCCAGGAACCCACTTAATTGAGCATGACCCTATTAAGCAGCTCCTCCTCTGCTGCTGCAGGACAGGCTCCCCGCCTGGGCCTGCACCGTTCAACCATTCAGCCGTAATCACTACCAAATCGCTGCTCACATGTCCACCTTTTCCCCCCTAATCGCTCAACATTTGCCCCCTTCAATCCCAGCAACTGCTTGACTTTGCCTCCTTTATTGTTTTTTGCTTCCTTCACTGACTTTAGCCTCCTTCATTGACTCTTGCTTCCTTTACTGACTTTTGCCTCCTTTATTGTCTTTTGCTTCCTTTACTGGTTTTTTGCCTCTTCTATTGACTCTTGCCTCTTTCATTTGACCTTTGCTTCTTTTTCTGACTTTTGCCTCCTTTTATTAACTTTTGTCTCCTCTTCTTCCCCGTAATTCTGTGACTTCTCGTGTTCCCCATAACCTTAACTTTTCCCCTCCTCTTTTTACCCCGCTAATCCGCCTTTCTCCTACGCTCTCCCCGCTTGTTCCCCCTCCCACTTCCCACTTTCTCTGGACCCCGCCCAGAGCCCCTTCCACTCCAAGGAACCTACTTAATGGAGGCCTCAGCGTGACCACATTGAGCAGGTCCCTGGGCCAGCTCCCCCTCCGCTGCAGCAGGCCAGGCTCCCCTCCCAGACCTGCAGCACTCAACCAGTCAGTCGTAATCACCGCCAAATCGCTGCTCACTTCTCCACCTTTTCCTCCCTAAACACTCAACTTTTGCCCCCTTTAATCCCAGTAACAGCTTGACTTTGCCTCCTTTAATGGCGTTTGCTTCCTTCACTGACTTTAGTCTCCTTCATTGACTTTTGCTTCCTTTACTGGCTTTTGCCTCCTTCATTGACTTCTGCTTCCTTTACTGACTTTTGCCTCCTTCTATTGACTTTCGCCTCCTCTTCTTCCCCATAATTCTGTGACTTCTTGTGTCCCCATAACCTTAATTTTTTCCCTCCTTTTTTCCCACTGCTAATCTGCCTTTCTCCCACCCTCTCGCCACTCAAACCCCTTTTCTGCCTTCTCTGGACCCCACCCAGAGCTCCGCCTATTCCCAGGAACCTACTTAATGGAGGCCGCAGTGCGGCTGTGCCGCTGTTTTGCCGAAGGCGTGCCAAAGGCATGCCCGTCTGCCCCGGTCCACACCTGGACTGCACCCCGCGCCAGAACCCCTGGACCTCCACCCACCCACAGATACTCCAGCACCGAGATAACAGCCCTAAACACAGGATGTAGCAGCAACCTCTGCTGCCGCACAGCTCCACGCTCATCGGCAGGACCTTTCGCATGCCACCAATGCCACTTCTCTTGCAGCGTTAACACTCTCCCCATTGGTCACTCCTCATACACACCGTCGAGATCTGGGACACCACCACCTCTCTTACCCCCGATGTCACCTTCCTCACCGAGATCTTGCTCAACCCAGCATCATACATCAAAAATAAACTTCATCATTCAATACATTTATACACATCATAAAAAAGGTTAAAACCGATATCGTAGGATTCTCGCATCTGTTATACATTCATATCACAAGTTGCCAAGTTTATTAATGATGTTTCTATATATGAAGTGTAATGTATTTGGTTTCTGACAAGAACTACAGTAAGAACATTTTGCACTAGGAAATATTTGTAATAAATGAGACATTTTTACATACAACTGTGTTCAGTGTTTAGATAGAGGACTGACTGCGTTTAAGAATACATTAAGATCTAATAAGATCATACAACATTAATTTGTATCATTGAGAGCTAAGATGAATGACATAAAAAGGACTCCTTATTGTTTTTATTATATACTGACCCTGTCCCTTTTTGGGTGGAAGGGTACCTCTCCTATATTGTAGGGCCATAAGAAGTAGGCCCGCACCCACAGAACACGCAAGGAACCTCAGCATTATACTTGACAACAAGCTCACCATGAGGAAAAAGATAAACGCAGAGTCCTCAGCCTGCTTACTCACTCTCTGCATACTCCGCAAAATCTTCAAGTGACTCCCACTACACATGGCGTGCTGATAAATCAGCTTCCAGGTCAGTCAATGTCCACACCTCCCTATGTGCCAGTCTGTCTCAACAGATTATGCTTGATGGGACCTTCAGTGTGGACCGCTCTAAGGTGTCCACTGTTACCACAGCACTTGCAAAGCAAATGAAATTCTCCTAATACACGTATTTAGTTGGAAAATCCAAAATAACCGACCTCAACATTTTGACGAAAGTGCAGTTGCACAGAAGTGCCTTTTACTGTTATTTAAGGGGTGGAACAGATGTTTTACCTCATAGAAGCCTCGCACTAGGCTCTCGGTTTGCTGCACCACCCCTCTCTCGATCCTCCACTTCACCATTCGCTCAATGTACTCCTTCTTGTTCTTTTCAGTCACGGGGATGTTAGCGCCTCCAGGTTTTAATTCCCGCTCAGTGATCTGTGGTATACACAAAGAAAACAAGCTTATTGTTATTTGTTTTTTTGTAAAAGATATTTTTGTTAGGACTGCACAAGTACATAAGAGATCAGCATATTATTGTATTTCCATCATGCCTCCGCTGGGAGTAGCTTCCCAGGACATCTAGTACAGATTTACTAGGTACAATAATGCATATCCATATCCACATGTCCCCCCTTTTCAGCTCAACAGGGCAGATCACTTAATCTACCCATAAATGAATGTGTCCTTTACTGGTGCTCGTGAAAAGCGCCGGTGTTGAGCACCAGAAACCACCGGCTCAAATTAAGCACTGCTGTCAGGCAAACACTCGCCTCAAGAATGCCATCATCCCAGGCGCTCCACCACACACACACTCAATCACTCTCCCCATTCTCATCTCCGGATCCTGATCTCTCCGACTAGGAGGAATCATTACTCCCGGGGTTTTCGAACATATCCACCACCTCCGTCCATAGAGGGCCTATTGGTCGCCTTTGTAAGCCCCGCGCCTCTTCTCTACGAAGCGCCTGATCCTCTGCCCGAGCCCACTCCCTAACAGCGGCTTCCCACCTTGCTATCACTGGCCCTCCCGCAGACTTCCATGCCATGGACATCTGCCTCTTGGCTAATATAAAGGCTAAGTCAAGAAACCTGTTTCCTGCTTTCTTGGGTGTTGGGCGGGGGAACAAGCCTAACAAACACACTTTCAGAGTGCAAGATGTATCATGGTTCAGTGTGGCATTCAATCTTTGCACCGCTGCATGTCAAAAAGGACCAGGTCATGTGGCAGAAGTCTGCCTCCACCAGCGCGCAGCGAGGGGTGCTTTTAGGCTCCCCACCATATATAGCAGTTATATAGGGTGAGGTACGTTTGGTACAGGTAATTGAATTGGATAACTTTAAACCAGTTATTCTAGGACACTCTACAATAAGTGTAGGACCTCTATGATTCTGGGGTTCATCCACCTAGTTCCCCAGAGAGCCGTAAAGAGTGGGTCAGCGCCTCATAAGTGAGGAATTGCCCAGTGGGCAGTTCACATGTTTCTACTAGGGTTTCCAGAGGCATCAGTGTGGAGGCCTCATAGCAGTCACCCACTGTCACCAATCCCACTTCTGCCCATGCTGTCAGTTGTGCCGCCGTGAAGAAGGTGGGGGGCTACCCCCCTCGTGGGAGGCCCACCAATGAAAGTGATGGGGCATACAATGGGCACAACCTCGACTTCCAGACACTGCGCTGTCAACACCAGAGTGCCGTCATCAAAAGCACCCCAGTCCCTCCTTGCCCAGGCACTCGCTATAGCAGACGAGCCAAAAGCCCCCCCTGGTTGGGAACCATCCCCAGGTGTCCTAGCTCTGTCAAATTGGTGCCATCCAGCCAAAGAGTAATCCACTGAGGCTGGGTAGGCAAGTAATTTAATTTGAAATCCTGCATCCTCAGGCCCCCTTCCAAGATTGATTGCTTGATAATGTCTAAGGACACCCTGGGCCTCCTTCCATCCCAGAAGAGTTCTCTCAGTAATGCGTCCAATTGCTTAAACCACTGGGCCGACAACCAGGTTGGGAGATTGGTGAAGAAATAAAGCAGTCGGGCAACATAATCATTTTGGCCAATGCTATGCGTGCTATCAATGGGGATTCGAAGAGAGCTCCAAAAGACTACACTTCCCTTCAGGGAGTGCACCACCACCCCCAAGTTGCTCTCCCGCATCTCCTCTAGGGAATGATAAACCTGGCTTCCCTGGTACCAGAAATTCGAGGGAACCCAACCAATCTCCAGCAATAAAGTACCTGGTCTGTCTGCGCTGAGGACCAATTTGAAGACACTGGTCTTTGCCAGGTTCTCCCTTAGTCCCGATAGTTCCCCAAACTCATTCAAAAACTGCAACATAGCTGGGCGTCATTGACCATGTCAGCCACGTATAGCAGTAGGTCGTCAGCCTAGAGCAATATCAGGTGTTCAGTGTTGCCTACCCAGATACCCCGACCGCATCCTCGCAGTCTGCGCAGTTCTGAAAGGGGCTCAGTAGCAAGGGTGAACAGGAGAGGGGACAAGGTGCACCCCTGCCTGGTATCCCGGCAAACCTCATAAAGATCCTAAACTATCCTACCCATGCAGACTCGGGAGTAGGGTTGATGTATTACGAATGGACCCACGCCACCCACAGCGCCCCCAACCTCATCCGGGTCATGACTGCGTATAGGTAGGCCCAGCTGATGATGTTGAATGCTTTTTCCAGATCTACAGTCATCAGGCCTGCCCCGGCTTCGCCTTCTCGCCAGGGAGTGAACAGTACTGAGTACAGGTGGTGTAGGTTAAGGGAGATGTTACGCTGTGGGATAAACCCACACTGGTCAGAATGGACCAGCACATGCACATACATGAGAAGGCGTGTAGCCAATATTTCGCTTAAGCTCCTGGAGTCCACGTTTAACATGGACAACGGGCGATATGCCAAGGGGGGCGCCCCATGTGTAGTCGTCTTCAGGAGTGGAACAACTATTGCATCCCTGTTAGTGGCCTGTAATTCCCTTCATTTTTTAGCGCCTTATTGTACATGTCGGCTAAGCGCGGGGCCAGTGACCCAGCAAACGTAGAGTAAAACTCCACCGGCAGTCCATATGGGCATGGTGTCTTCCCCCTTGCCATGTCCCGGGTGGCCGTTTATTCTCTTGAGGCATAATGGGACCTTACAATTCTTCTGCAGCGATCATCCTCCGGGGCCGATATGCAAGGGGAGACAAAAAGATGTCCACATGGTCTCTCGGTACTTCAGGTTGCCTCCCATAGAGTCCTGTAAAATATTCCTGGAAGGCACTGTTAATCTCCACCTGGGTATGTACCAGACGCCCATCCGGCCAGGTCACGCAGGTGATTGGGCCCCCCGTATCTCAGGACGCACCAACCAGGCCAGCAATCTGCCAGCCTTATCCTGCCCTTAAAGTGCCCTGGCAATGTAATCTCTATAATTATGGCAGCAAAGCTTCCCCAAAATAAAATTGTAGCATCCTTGGCTTCCGCCAGCCTGGTCCTCGCCCCAGGGTCGGTGTCAACCCGATTGCCCAGATCATTGATGGCCCCCTCGAGAGATGCCAGTTCACGGTCAAGCTCCCTCCGGACGCCCACTGTCGTACCCATACAGTGTCCACGGATGACCACCTTAAAGGCCTCCCACTCCACAAAGCAATCAGAGGATGTGCCCTGGTTATGGCAAAATAGTTCAAGATGGCCTTTTGGAGACCCTTGCGATATGTGTTGTCTCCAGGTTACTGGGGCAAAGGCACCACATTGGAGTCGCCGGTCTAACCATACTCAGTTGGATTCTCAGAAGTAACGGATTATGGTCCGAGACAGTGCGGCTTAGATAATCGGTATGGTGAACAAATTGACCAAAAAATGCTGAGCACAAAACCTTATCTTAGTGGACATGGAGAGCGTATAAACTAGAATAATAAGAGTAGTTCCGTTCCACCCCATGTTGCGTCCTCCAGACATCCTTAAGCCTCCAGCTGTGTGTCCAATCCCGAAACCCCTTCGCAAGTCCATGAGCAGGTGCCCCTGAAAGCGCCAGGATGGAGCAGTCAAGATCAGTGTCCGCCACACAATTAAAGTCCCCTCCCATGATCATGTCCATCCCAGGGAGAGAACCCCACAGTGCCGCCTGTCAGCCTAGGAACAGCAGCTGGTCCTGTTTAGGAGCGTACTCAATAGGAATGCAAATAGCAGCAACATTACAGAAGCTCCAGAGGGGCCACAGGCCACAATCAAAAAAGTCACAGCATTGTTACTTGGGAGCACCTGAGGGGCTCCCACTAGGGAGGCACTTCACATTTGGGGGGTCCCAGGTGGCAGATTCTACTTGTCCACTGAGGCGTCATCTGAGGTAAGGACACTGAGTATTTGTCAGAATAGGTCCCTGTATCAGAGTCTGAACTGTGTCTGTTGGTGAGGCCTGTCGCTGCCAGCAGGGCCGCCGCCTTGTCCCTTTCTGCTTGGGCCCTCATCGGTTTGCGTTCAACTGATCCTGGCGTCGCCTCCACGGGCGCCGGCGTGGTAGCGGTCGTCATTCCTATACAACGTCGGTCATGCCCTCCGCCACGTAATTGTCTATCCATTTCCAGGCGTCGGTGGTATTCAGAAAGATGTACATGGTGCCGTCTACCGTTATCCGCAGTTTGGCAGGAAACAGGAGGGAATACCAGACAACGAGTTCTCGCAACTCCTGCTTAACCTCCAAGAAAGAAGCTCTTTTGGCTTGCACTGCCGCAGTAAAGTTAGGAAACATGGTCACCGCTGAATTATCCATGCAAAATTGTCCACTGGTGCGGGCTTTCTAAAGCAAGATATTACGATTCCAGTAATTGAGCAGCCTAGCCACCAGTCTCGGTGGACGTCCCGGGGCAGGGGGCCTCACAGGCACACGGTGTGCACAGTCAAGGGCGAAGGGAGTTTGTTTTACAGGTGCCATCTGAATTGTCATCCAGGTTTCCAGATATGCAATCATGTTGTTGCCTTCCGCTTCCTCAGGCAGTCCTACGATTCAAACATTGTTGCACCGGTTAGGGTCCTCAGCATCTTCCACCCTACTCTCCAGAGTTTTCACACATTTGGTAAGGTCAGTCAACTGTTGCTGCAAGGACTGTTGTGCTTGACTGAGCTCCTCAACTGCCATCTCCATCTCTTTGACCTTATCTGCAAGCTTACGATGGTCTGTCCGGAGGAGGCACATCCTCCGAAACACTGCTCATCTGTGCTGTAGTGAGGTCTTGGAGTCCGCTATTGCCGCCAGGATTTTGTCCAAGGTCTGCTGGAGGGCTGGGGGACACCTGCTCCGCACCACTCACTGGTGCTGTTTTGTCTGCCATGTTCACCTCCTGCATTCCAGTAGTTGCCCGAGTTTCTTTCACTCTAGGTTTAACCATAATGGAGTGCCCTATGGCAGGCAGACAGCGATGCAGTCGCACCTCAACTTGTCTCCCCAGCAGTCTGGAGTTAAAACCCAAGTTCGACAGAGGGTGCCCGCCTCTGGCCCTGCACAGCTACATCCTAGCATGGGCACCACCTCGTGAAATCTTGGTCAAAGTTCAAGGAGCGCAATCCCCGGGAGGGCCCCTCCACACGTTCCCAGTGGCCCCTCTCACCTCTCAACAAGCAGTCCCATTGAAGATCCACGAGGATCAGGGCCTCAACATCATTCTCCGGGTCCTAGGCCGTTTCCCGGGCATTCAAAGGTAACCGGAGAGGAGGGCCCCACGGCTCCAATGCTCGGGTCCAACTAGCTGGGGCAAATGCACCTGTTGAGGCCCCTACTGGTCATGCACCCTCTCAACTGCAGGGTGGAGTCCCCACTAGTGCAAGGGGTAGGGGCACTCCCTCACGCATAGGCGCATCCACAGAGTCTCACGATCTCCACTGAGAGTGTCCCCACATAGGCCGAAGGGAGGGACCAGGTCACATCTCTATGCCCAAAAAGTCAATCCAAAGTCAAGGGAGGCCTCCCACAGGAGATGCCACAGTCCTAGGGCATAAGGGCCCCTGCCAGAGTTCAGCTGCCCAGTCCAATTAAAGGGAGGGTTTCAAGGTCCACTGGTGCACCCTGCCCAAAACGTGTTGCCACTGGAGGCCCGACTGACAAGCTGTGGTGCAAACAGGAGGGCCACAGGCATGCACTCAGACCCGACAGGGCAACAGGAGTCTCTGCAGCCGCAGTGCCAACATACAGTTTCCCCGCCTGTGTGGTCTATCTCAGGTGCACCGTGCCCCACAGGTGCCCTCCGCCTCTGCTCATGTGGGCCTTGATGTAGGTTAGGCGTGTCTCCAGTCTCAGAAGTAGGCCTCCTGGCGGGCCGGATCCTCTCCTGCTAGTGCTCATAACTGCTGCAAGCACCTCAGTTCAGTGCTCAGCAACACCAACTCGGGGCCCAGGAGCAGACCGCCACATCCTGCATTCCAAAGCATTTGTGCCGGGCAGCTTTCTCTTACCAAGGCTTTGGGTCGATATGCGCCAGCCACCATATTGGAATCCCCATAGCGGCCACGTAATCCACAGTTATCTTGGCCTCCAGACGGCCCGCCACCTCAACAGCGCCATCCGCATTCTCAGCTGAGGGGGGCAGGTGCAAGGGGGGTCAGAGCCACTGGATGGGGTTCAGGATGGGGCCAGATGGGGAAGTGCACATGGGAGCTCCGCCGAGACACTTCTCACTCCATCGGCGTTCGGCCGAGCCCCTCGAAAATAAGCTTATTGTTTGTGAAGTATTAGTGGTGCAAAGCAAATAATGTACTCCTCCTCATTTATATTGAGGGATCCTTACAATGTGCCAAAGTGGAACGAATGGAACACTTTCCAAGAGATTGAAAAGGAGTGACTTGTACTTACATGTTAGCCGTGCATGGAAAACTATATTTTTCTTTCAAATATATCTTACATACTCATGCACTTCTCAAAGCGTAAAAAATTGGGGATACTACATCTGATATGTTGGCCTGTCACAACAAAGGTGTACTCTACCTCAGAAATGCCGAATATGAGGGACTTGGAATTTAGTTGTGGCGTTACCAGTTCCAGAAATACCGATTCCATCTTATGTCGCTGCACCTAAATTCTTTAATTATTTGAGATAAACCCTACAGAATGGGGGCAAATCATGAGAAACCTGAATTGTTGGGGTCCAAATACAAAAGCATCTCCTATTTCCGGAGAGTTCCACACTCCCATTTAGCTGCTCTGAGCTGGGAGTGGGAGAAGAGGGGAACAGCAGTTTGCTGTGTGGGTGGGAATAGAGAACCTGCTGGGTGCAGGCAGACTGGGCAAAGTTCTGGGATGTTGGGCGGTGGGTTGAGCAGGAGTGGAGCTGAGCTAGTACCTGCAATCTCTTGCTGGCCATCCTGTGATTTAACAGGAATTACACCTGATAAAACTAGTTCTGGTGTTAGCAAACCTGGTGATTCCAGGACTCTTAACAGGAAATTTTGTGACAGATAGTACATCTTCAGTCAATATGTCGAACAGGAAGAGCTTCACGAGTCCTCTGCAGTGGAGGAAGAGGCCTTTTCCATCCATGACTCTGAATCGGGCTCTGCTTCCGATTCCGACTTTGACTCTGGACTCCAGATCCAGGACCTTCCTTCCTTCCTCCCAAAAAATATTCGGTTTCCACCGATTTTTCGGCTACATAGCCACCACTGCCAGCAGGCCATGGTAGGCACTGATCCTCTGCTACGTCCCGCCCTCAGCACCGAAACCAAGCTGAAACAGATGGCTCCCGCAGCGAGCCAAGCGGACTCAGCACTGAGTCCACCACCTTCCTCTTCAGCTCCGAGCACCCTGCTTCCACCGCTTTTGGCTCCAACCACCTCGGATCTGAAAAAGAAAACTGTTTTGGCATCGAAACCTTCGGCTTCCACATCGAAGTTGCCTCCAGATCCAATCCTACAAATCATGCAGGAGCAGCTCGATTCAAAGCAGAAAAAGCTACACATACAGCCTCGAACTGACCGTATTTTAGCTCAGCCTGTGCACTCGGTGTCCACATCATCTAAGCACCAGCTTTCCTTTGTGGAGGCCATAGATGTACCAGTGCCTGCTAAAAAGAAGAAGGATATTGCAACCAGCCCTTTACATCCTCCTCTTCCTCTTCCTCCTTCTCCACCTCCTCCTCCACCCTCTTCTTCACCACCACCTCAATCACTGGATGAACCCACTGCTTCAGCAAGGTGACTTTAAGTCAGCACCAGACTTAAAGGATGCTTGCTTTCACATTCCAATCCATCCAGCCCATCGCAAATACATTAGATTTGTTATGGCTGGAAAGCATCATCAATTCAAAGTTTTTCCATTCTGAGTCACAATAGCACCACAAGTGTTCACCAAATGACTAGCAGTGGTAGCAGCACATTTGCGCAGGCAGAACATACATGCCTTCCCATATTTGGATGACTGGCTCATCAAAGCCAGTACACATCTCCTGTGTCAACAACACACTCAGACTACTCTCCATCTTCTCCATCAGCTGGGCTTTACTATGAACATCCAAAAATCACACCTTCAACCTTTACAGATTCAGTCGTATTTAGGGGCTGTACTCAACACGCAGTTGTGTTTAGCATACCCAAATGTAGCCAAGATTCAAAATATCCAAACACAGCTACAGCAGTTTCAACCCAACCAACACATAACAGTCAAAACAGTTATGCGACTCTTAGGCATGATGGCATCTTGCATCGCAATAAAACCACATGCTTGACTGCATATGCGACCGCTACAAGAATGTCTGGCATGCCGTTTGTCTCAATCACAGGGTCAGCTGCAAGATCAAGTGTTGGTGGACAGCCCAGGCTTCCTTTATCACTGGCGGGTAGAATTTCTCTGGCAAAAATGGTGATATTGCCAAAATTTCTGTATCTCTTTGTAAACCTGCCACTCATGCTGACGCAATCATTTTTCACAACATTACGCTCATTGCTCATCTCTTTGGTGTGGGCCGGAGGTCAAGCCCGTATATCATGGGAATTACTGACCTTACCACTGAGGCAGGGGGAATGGGAGCCCCAGATATGAAACTGTATGCACTATGTGCACAAGCGCACTTCTTACACCATTGGGTATACCCAACGCCTTACCAACCACATGTGGCGGTGGAGAGGGATGCAGTGGCGCCTATACCACTGTCGGTTGCACTATACCAACCATATCGTCGCTCAACAACAGATGTTGACACTACTGCGACCCTGCGCTGGGCCTGGGATGGTCTGAGGAGACGGGCGGGTGCCCAGATACTGTACGCCCCAGCTATCCCCCTGGCCCAAAATCCAATGTTGCCAAATATAAAAGATGAGCTGAGCAAAAGAATAGCACAAAAAATGAAGTTACATACATTTGCAGATCTCTACCCGGAGGATACTTTTCGGGCTCCTCCCACTGCGGAGGAAGGACAGGTAGTGCCATTTGGGGAAGCTTTCTTGTACCACAAGGTGCGGGCTTCCTGTCGTGCCCTACACAGCGCATTTCCGGCCCCGCCGCCTACACTACTAGCACTGGAGGTCTTACTTCGATCGCCTTCCCCACGCCGACTGGTAACCAAACTTTACAAGACTATGCAAGCTGATGCCCCTGTAACGCGTCCGACTGCACTGGGACGATGGAATGCCGAACTGAACCCCCCTGTGACTGAGGACCAATGGATATATTGCTGCCAACAGCTAACTGAGCTGTCGCCCAATTACAAGCTTAGACTCATCCACTTTAAATTCCTACACCGGTATTACAGGACACCCGCTGGATTAAAACGTATGGGATTGCGAGAGGATGACACCTGTTGGCGATGTGGGGCGACTTCGGCTTCTTTTCTCCACATGGCGTGGGATTGTCCCGAGTTGTCAGATTTCTGGTCACAGGTCTTTAGGTCCATTAATCAAATATTGGGCTTGTCCCTGCAGCCATCTCCACTGTTGGGCCTACTGGGATACGTAAAGGACACAAACATAAGGAAGCGGAAATTACATGCCCTACTGTTACTATTTGCTAAGCGGCAGGTTGCAGTACACTGGGGAAGAAGGTGTAGGCCTACACTGATGGAATGGGTCAGGGAAGCGACATATGGCCAAAGCCAGCTAGCCACTTTCTGGGACTTGATGCCCCCTGCTTCTCGACCCCGGGAAATATGGGAACCATTTGTTGACTGGGTCCGGGAACATTTGAATGTAACTGACGCGGGTCGGATGGATGCGAACCCCCCTGAAGGAATGTGAAATTGTACCAAATGATAGGGTATATACAATGGGTGAGGAATTGGGGCTGGATGACTAATATGTGATTGCTTTCAAGGTTGTCACCTCTGGAACACTATCAATGCATGCTAGATGGTTAGGCTGTCACATGATCACAGACACATCATGACTGTAAGCTATTAACTAATGGATATAAGGTACAATTTGGGATTTTTCAAAACAATAGTGCACCAGTATTGTTTGTTGTTCTATGAATGATTGTCATGTTTTATTACAAAATGCTAATAAACAAATTAAAAAAAAAAAAAAAAATGTGTTGGTGGACAGCCTCACTCATTTCTCTCTGCAGTGGTGGAACACACAAAACCTATCAAAGGGGCAGCCATTTCTCGAACCTGTTCCCCAGATCATTCTCACAACGCATGCATCCCTCACAGGATGGGGTGCTCACCTTCAGGATCTCACAGTTCAGGGTTTCTGGCATACCAGTCCCATCAACTACCACAAGGTTCAAGCTGCTGACATAGCATTGAAAGCATTTCTAACTCGCCTCACAGGCAAGGTTGTCTTGGTCTGGACAGAAAACATGACAACCATGTACTATTTAGAAAAACAAGGGGGGACACACTCTCTACAGTTATCACACACATCTCAGATGATTTGGCATTGGGCAATACTTCACAACATCCATCTGCTGGTGTAACACCTCCCAGGGATAGACAACCACTCTGCCGACCTCCACAGCAGATGTGGCAAAAATTCCACAAGTAGGAACTCCACCCACAAGTCGTTCTCCCATACTTACACATGGGGTTTCCTCAGATAGACCTGCTCTTAACTGCAGACAATGCAAAATGCCCAGACTTCGCATCCAGGTTCCCACACCCACTATTCAAAGGCAATGCTCTATGGATGAACTGTTCAGGAATATCTGCCCACGCTTTTCCGCCTCTCCCTCTCCTTCCGTTTGAGGTTCGGGGGCTCAGGCAAACGTCTCTCACCCTCATTCTAGTAGCCCCACTTGGGCTTGTCAACCATAGCTCACTACACTGCTCGAAATCTCTGTAGTTCCCCACCAAAAGCTTCCCCTCAACCTGGTCCTTCTCACTCGACATACAACTAGAGCATGTTACGCAGCAAAGTGGAAAAGATTTGTTTTCTACTGTCACAGTAAACAAATTAATCTGTTTGATGCATCCGCGCAAAACACTGTTTGCTTCCTTCTGCATTTGTGGACCTCTGGCCTCTCTTACACTTTTATTTGTCTACATTATACAAAACAAGCAGCATTTATCATTGTTCAAGGCACCAGTTATTAAGGCATTCATGTAAGACCGTAAAAGAGTAATTCCACCTATAGTTCCACCTGCACCAGCATGGAATCTCAATATAGTACTTACCAGACTTATAGGTCAACCATTTAAACCATTACACAACTGTTTCCTACAATTCTTGTCTTGGAAGGTTGCTTTTTTAGTGGCCATTACTTCACTTAGGTGTGTCAGTGAGCTCCACATATTAACCTTAGAAGAGCCGTTCTTCCAGCTACACAGAGATAGGGTGGCCCTTAGAACCAACCCAAAATTTGTTCCAAAATTGCTTTAATCTTTCCACCTCAATCATTCAGTTGAATTATTTGTTTTCTTCAGCAACCAGATTCAGTTGCGGAAAGAGCTCTTCATACCATACATGTCAAAAGAACTTTAATGTATTCTATTGACAAAACTACAAAGTTCCATAAAACAAAACAACTCTTTGGTGTGGTGTTTTTTCACCACCCCCACACAGGAAAGCCAATATCTAAGACAGGCATTTCTAGATGGATAATTAAATGCATTCAGACATGTTATGCCAAAGCTAAAAGAACTTTTCCTACACCCCCTAGGGCACACTCTACCCGTAAAATAGGGGTTTCCATGGCTTTCCTGGGTAATATCCCAATAGCTGATATTTGTATGGCAGCTACATGGTCGACACCACACACATTCACTACACACTATTGTGTGGATGTTTTAGCATGCCAAGTCAATTTAGGGCAGGCAGGGCAATGTACTATCTTTCAAACAACTGCAACACCCACAGGATAGCCACCGCTTTTGGAAAACATGTGTTTCTCGAACGGATTATGTTACTTACCCTGTAAGCATCTGTTCGCGGCATGTAGTGCTATAATTCACATTCACCCACCCTTCTCTCTGGACACCTGTGGCCATTGCAGTTACTTTACACTATTTAATTTGCATGGATATCTCTTAACTGATACTTATTTCACTACATTCTCACACCCCTGCGGGAAAACAATCTAACAATGGAGTCGATGCCCATGTGCACTATCACCAAGAGGAGAAGTCACTTTGTCTCGTGAGTCGAAAGACTTCTTAGAAGAAAAACAACTTGCACACATCCAGACCCAACACTAGCTAGATGGCGGAAGTATACAGAGCATGTGAATCTACAGCTCTATATGCCACGAAACAGAATATATATATATATATTTATTTCATGAGCACCCTCATTGCTAGCAGCTATGAATGTACTGATGAGAAAGATTCATACCTGCATGAAGACTAAATGCAACCAGAGTTTACAAAACCCGCAGAGAGTCCTGAGGATATGCCTATAGAAGATGCCAGATGTGATTGTAGGCGCAGTTCTCTGGATAGTTTGGTTCTTTCTAAGCGATGTATGGAGCACCATCCCATTTTGTTGTTCTCATTGGGTGAAAAAATAGCATTGAATGGTATGTGAGTTCCTATGATGTGTCTGAGCACAATGGTGTGAGAATCTGTGGTGAAGAATACTCACATTGAGGGCCTATTGGCTTATTATATTTAAATTATTTACCCTTTAGTAAGAAGAAAAAGTTTGTGTAAGGCTAGTAATCAACTAGAACGTATATATGACTTTTATACATAGAACAAAAGGTCGCAATAATCAAAAACATAGCATGGCAAAATTCCAAAGTGCATTATGCTAAAGTATATAGGTTACAGTTTACAGGTAAAGGGTCGTAGGATAGCGGTCATATAGGTCTCTGGTTATTAGATTTATGGTATAAACACTATAGGAGTAATTCGAAGTATGGTGTACACACAACAGGACGAAATCTCTTTCTAAGGCGGAAAAGGAAAGTAACAGCCCCAAAATAAGTTGGGGTCTAGGAGAAGGGGTTTCTCCATGGGAATTCGTTTTCCCAATGCAGAATAATAAATTGATTGCATTTAGACCTGTTCTTTTTAATAATCTGAATATATACATATGCATTTTGTCTGAGATAATGTAATTCTCAAAGCTTTCCCAGATTTATCCTATGAAATCTCTGATTCGTGCAAGTTTTCAGGTGTTAACTGAAAGAGTTCTGTAAACTACTTCAGGGTGACTTTAGGACTCTTACCAAGTCCTGAGCAATAACAGGTGCACTACTTAAGCTTAAGCACCACAATTTGCAATAAGATGTTACAGTATTAGACAGATGTGCTATTATTGCCATTCACCATTTCAATTTATGCACCTGTAACTGGGAGATAACTATGTTTTCACTTTCCAAAGGTAGCTCCATGGTAATTTAAAGTGAAGAAACTGTATTAAATAAAAAATAACTGAAATAAAAAGACACCATTCGATAAAAATTGTCTGTTAGGAGCTTAAACTGTTCTCATAAATTCCCCTATAGTAGTTAAAAATATCTTCAATGACACGTGTCAGAAAGAAGAACCAGTGCAAACAATACGTAACTACTCAGCTCAGACTGGCACCAGGGTTATGAGACGAACAGTGAAGTCTGAGTTGCAGGGCAGGAACTCTTAATGCTGCTCTCTCCCATGGCGAGTGTTCTTGGGGAGGGTGTTTTTCTTAAAATACATAGTCAAACCAGCAATCAAACAAACTGAAATTTGACCTGAGAACAATATATTTAAGGAATAAGTTGGATAAAGTGACACTTATCTAGGCAGAATTTAAATGCATGTGATAAACTATATGGGTGTTGAGTCATATATAATGGGCCAGCAGCTCTACTTGAAATATGTCATGGAATTCTCTGCATCATCTTATGAGGATGGCTTGCCACAGTGAAGTTCAATTGTTTATTACATTGTCAGGTTCATGCAAAATACAGCTGTCGTTGTGGGATATGCGTGTAATCTGTGTATCCATGGGCTCAGATAGGTTCCATCCACCTGAAAGAGTGGCACCAAGCATACTTCCAGATGTTTCCCATGTGGATCATGAGGTAACAGACAATCCAGGACCTGTAAGCGTACCTGCCAAACCTGGCAACCTGTGCACCACATATAAGACCTGTCAAAAATTGCTCTTCTCGTCACTGGTAGTAAACTAGTGCAAGTGGCCTCATGGGACCTATTCTGAACCTGAAATATCAATGCTGCTATCATCAATACATTTTCCACCTTAATGCGACTCCTGTGCATTGCTATGAACGCCCATTGTTATCGGTCAGGGTATCACTTGCCAGACCCTATTGGTCACAACTGCAGCCACTCTACTTCACTCACTCAGCTACTGCTGATGCCGCTATTTCAAGATTAGTGACGTAAACACATGTTTACACGTTTTATTCCCTTGGTTTGAATTATTATTCTTACCCCCCAGTCCTCTAATACTCGGGGCACCAATATGTACCATTTTTTTCAGGGAAAGGTTTGCAATACACTATTTCAATCTAGTCAGTTGGCTTTAGAAGTAAGAATAGAAATTTTGCC
Organism: Calotriton arnoldi; assembly: GCA_963921515.1. NCBI lineage: Eukaryota > Metazoa > Chordata > Amphibia > Caudata > Salamandridae > Calotriton > Calotriton arnoldi. The sequence goes on from CAWUFW010000415.1 coordinate 1,335,179, forward strand.
AAAAAGATCTTGCCAAACCTGCAACACAATGCATGATTAAACATAATACTTTTATGTAGAGAGCAGTTAAATTATTAAAACCTTTGATTAATTTCAGTATTATTGCCCATAACCTCATGAAACAGAAGCTACCATCTAAGTAATTTCAAGTTCAATGCATGTTAAAATCTCAGTATTGCAGATCACCACATGGCCAGCAGAAAATAAAGATCAGAACAGATTAGACGATGATAAAGGTACAACATATTTTTTTCTAGCAAAATTACAAACATCCCTCACTTGCTTAAACACTTCCCAGCAAAAAATAAAGATCAAAACAGGTGAGACGATGATAAAGGTACAACATATTTTTTCTAGCAAAAGTACAAACATTACTCACTTGCCCAAACACTTCCTCATTGACCGTGAACGTGAGGTCCAGCATGTCATTAATGTCATTGTCTTTCATCCACTGCAGGCTCTGGTGAAACTCCTCATCAAGATACTCTAAGTCACTCAAATCACAGAGTCTAAGAATACAACAAAGAAACCAAAGGGAGGCCATTTAGATTTTTTTTTAAATAATATTACAATGCAAAGTTTCCATTACCTGGAGGTTGGCATTTAAATAAGATTAAACAACAGACACTGCAGCAGATCAAATACTGTTAAACAACCAGTGAGTAATTTTTGTAAAAAAACAAAAAACAACTAAAGCGCAGGGCCCCAAAGTCTTTTTCTAGAAGCCCGTTGCCAGTGTTTGCCTAAAGTTGGGGCTGCTGAATACCAAAGCCTCCTAATCTTGATCGCACCTCATGCCTCTTTCTTTCACTACCCTACCATTCCTCCCTTATCTCAATCGGGCAAGTTACGTACCTTCGGTTAACGCACTTTGTGGTAGACACTATATAGCCACAGATTCCTCACCCTTTGAATTTTCCCCAGGCGTCAGGCCGCATCAGGCAAATTTTTTCGTAGTATCTCTGAGCGCCGACAGGTGGTACGGTACAGCCACACAATGATGCCATTCCGCTTCAGGAATTATGCCCATAAAGGTGCCACCATTGTTCACTGACAGCTGCTTTTGAGACTGTCTGAGAGTCCAATCACTGAAAGTGGAGGATCGGTGAGAAATCTGCTACTAGAAAGAGTCTCTACCAGAAAGAGCTCTACAGAAGATAAGTAACTTGTTCTTCTGACAGGGACTTCTTGCCACAGATTGCTTTTAAATAGATACCAAAGCAATAGCAATTGGAGGCGGATCTGTGAATTGACCCAACTAGAAAGTCCTGCAAGACCTAGCAGGCAAAGTGCTCCTTTCGGCGAACCTGGCTATCCAGACAATAGGGCTTTGTGATCGTATGGAGGGACAACGACGTAGCTGTCTTGAATATGTCTAGGACCGAGACTCTGAGTGCTAACTCAGTAGTAGCAGCTTTGGCCCTGATTGAATGAGCCCACAGTCCTTTTGGAGGCTGGTTCTTTGCCAGTGCATAGCAGATCTTAATGCAGAGCACAATTCAACGGGAGATGGTACGCTTCTGCACAGCCTTGCCTTTTTTCGCTCCAGTGAACCCCACAGAGAGCTGATCGTCCACCCGGTGTCCTTTACTATGATCTATGTAGAAGCTCAGAGCTCTCATGGAGTACAAGAGGGGGAGTCTCTCCTCCTCCTTGGAGGGGTAAGGTGGAGCATAGAAGGCCGGCAGGGTGATGGTTTGATCGACGTGGAACTGCGTGACAACCTTTGGCAGAAAGCATACGCTAGACCGCAGAACCAGCTTGTCGGGGAAGAATGTGGTGTGTGGTGGATTAACACACAAAGTCTAAAGCTCACTCACACACCATCCTGAGGTAAGGGCATTGAAGCACACAGTCTTGATGGTAAGGAACCATAAGGAACAGCTGTGGAGTGGCTCAAATCGAGTGCACATCAGATAAGGACAAGACTGAGGTCCCACTGGGGCATCACAAAAGGAGAAAGGGGAAAAATATGGTGTAGCCCTTTCAAAAATCAGAACGTGTGACAAACAATGAGGGCTGATCAAGAAACCGTAAGAAGGGTGAAAGGGCCAAAAGATAGCCCTTAACGAGCCGAAAGCAAGACCTTGCCGGGCAAGAGATTAAACAAACAACAAGATGTCAGACAGTTTGGCCTGGAGGGGCTCAATCTAGTATGCACTGCATCAAACTTGTCCCAATGACAGTCCCAATAACAGTCTTTGTCGAGGGACACCTGGCTGTCAAGATGACATCAACCACCTTGGGAGGAAGGCCGAAGGTGTTCAGCTGTTGCGGCTCAATCTCTGTTCATGAAAGTGGAGAGTGCAAAGGCCCAGGTGGAGAACCTGACCCTGCTGTTGTGACAGCAGATCCTCCTTGAGAGGCAGCCTGGTTGGAGGACAGATACTCAAGCCCAGGAGTTTTGGATACCATACTCTCCATGCCCAGTCCAGAGCCACTAGGATGACTTGGACCTGGTCTGTCCTGATCATCTTGAGGACTCGAGGCAGGAGTGGTATCGATGAAAGGCATACAGGAATCCTGACTTCCACTCAAGGCGGTACAAGTCTCCAAGAGAGGAATGCCTTGGAAATGCAAACGGGAAAACGTGCTGACATTGCATGTCCTCGGTGGTGGCATACAGATCGAGCCAAGGCTCTCCCCATTCACGGAAGAGACCTCCGGGTGTAACTGTAACTCCTGATTCCAAAGTCACCGACAGCTGTGTTTATGTGCCCTGGTCTTCAATCAGCGTGCCAGGTGGTTTACCACCAAGAAGATTCCTTTGCAGTTCAGTCAATTCCTGAGGCCCAAGGCCTCCTGGCATAGGGTCTGTGACCCTACCCCACTTGCTGCAGTACCAAAAGGCAGTAGAGTTGTCTGTCAGCCCCTGTACCAGCCTCCCCTTGATGGATGGCAGGAAGGCTTTCAGTGCAAAGCGGATGTCCCTCAGCTCCAGAAGGTTGATATGGAGCATGGACTCCACCGGAAACCAGAGGCCTTTCATCTCCACCTCTCCCAGGTGGCCGCTCCAACCCAGAAGTGACGCATTGGTCACTACTGCCAGCTCTGAGTGAGAAAGGTAAAGGGGTATGCAGCAGAACCAATTACAGTTTATTAACCACCACGGCAGATCTTTCTCAGGCTCCTCCAAAATCTGGACCAGGTTGGAGAAGTTCCCTTGATGTTGAGTCCACTGGGATTTCAGATTCCACTGCAGACCCTGCATATACCATGTGACATGCTTGACCAGCAGGATGCAGGAGGCCATCAGTCCCAGCAGCCTCAGCATTGACCTCACTGAAATCCAGTACCATGCCTTAAAGATCAGGATCATAGTCTGAATTTCCTGTACTCTCTTTCGCAGGGGATAGGCATGAAATCGAACCGTGCCTAGAATGGTACCAATAAAGGGGAGCATCTGAGAAATAGTAAGGTGTGACTTCGGCATGGTTATAGTGAATCCAAAAGATGACATGAAGTTTGTGGCAGTCTGGAGGTGGTTGACGACTGCCTGGGGCGAACCCACCTTCAACAGCCAGTCATCGAGGTAGGGGAAGACTGGCACCCCTGTCCTCCGGAGGTGTGCTGCCATCACTTGTGAACACCGGAGGACCAAAGGGGAGCACAGTGAACTAAAAATGCTCCTCTCCCACCATGCACTGCAGGTGGCGCTGATGGGATGGCAGGTTGGGAATATGGAAATAGATGTCCTGCAGGTCCAATGATACCATCTAGTCTCCAGGATCGACGGCAGACGAGACCTGGGCTAGGGTGAGCAGGGTGAAGGCACGTCTAGAATAGGATGAAGACCTCCATCCTTCTAGGTCACCAGAAAGTAGGTGGAATAATAGCCACACCCTACTCCTGGTGCAGGCACCCTCTCTATAGCCCCCTTGGCCAAAAGGGTGTGCACCTGCTGTCGCGAAATGGAGAGATGGTTCTCTGTTAGTCATTGAGTGTATGGTGGAAAGTGCGGCAGGAAAAAAAGGAAGGGTAATGCGTGTCCTTTGGAAACGATTTATAGGACTATCCTTTCCGATGTAATATCTTGCCAAACCGGATAACGGATAAAACTGTTGGATTCTGCCTCCCATCAGGTGGCTGTGGTCCTGTAAGGGTACACTAAAGAGGTTTGACAGGTAGGGCTGTGGGAGGGAGGTGGACTGTCTGGCTCCCTGACCTTGGCAACGGGGGTGGTGGGCACCTCAACCTTTCCCCAAAACTGTTGGGTTCCCTGCTGAGTCAGGACAGACTGGCAGTAAAGGATGTCTTGGCCAAAGTCATGAAAGGAATGGTGGAATTGTTGCGGCTGGCGAGGCTGGGCAGACAAGCCTGGAAAGCGAGCGGTAGCCCTACTCTCCTTGAGGCATTCAAGGACAGAGTCAGCCTTGTCCCCAAACAGGCGACTCCCATCGAATGGGATGTCCATTAGGGAGAACTGGACGACGCCCGAAAACCCAGTCGATCACATTTGAGTCACAAGCTTCTCGGTAGAAGGGTGCTGAGACAAAAATGCTGGATCATCTGGAATAGGGTGATGGGGCCTGCAGATTTGTCTGTTAACTGGAGGGCCCGTACAAGGCTTGGCCAAAGCCCCTAGGATAGCATCTATCAGGGTCTCATTAAAAGGGAGGAGGGCTCAGAAGTAGTCTAACCCAGTTGTAGGACCTCAGTCAGCACATTTGTTTTCACCTCCGTGGTGGGGATCTGGAGGTCAAGGACTTCAGCTGCCCTACGCATAACCATAGCGTAAGCGGCAGATTCTTCTCAGCTCAGTGGGGCCCGAAGGCGTGCAAGAGGGAGTCAGTAGAGATCTGAAGAGCTGGAGCTTAGCTGCGTAGAGCTCTTCCATCTGGTGTGGTATGACAAAGTCAAGGTAAAGCTCTCTGGGAGATGAGAAGAAACTCCGGATCCACGTCTGAAAGAATGTCACCGACGCCAGCGCGCGGGAGCGACACCTTTATGGGCCCTGCATGTCATTTCCGGAGCAGAACGTCTTCAGTGCAAGGGTCACACTGCGCCACCTTTCGGCGCACAGAGGTACTACAAAAAAAGTTTTGGGATCCAGTCTGACACCTCGGGAATATTCAAAAGGTGAGGAATCTGCTGCTAGAAGTCTCTATCATAATTGCAAGTTCTTTCTCACTTAAGCTCTCCACTTTATTTTCCTTTGTTTCTCTTTTTTCTTTATCCCTTTTCTGACTTTCTTTTTTTTTGCTCTTGGTCAAAAATAAGTCCTTCTTCCTAAAAATGGGTGTTGGTAGGCATTACCTTCAACCACCACAAAAATTAAGCACTGCAAACAATGTTTAACAATGTTCCTAATAATATAGTAATGTTTGTAGCACTCATTTTAACATGGTTATTTATGGGTAAGCAACGAGGGATGAGTTTTAAAGATATTAGCAGCTTCCACTTGATGTTTCTTCGTTGTGTCATTGTTGGGGATACTTTTGGCACAACAATTAAAAGACAAAGACACAACTGTTCAAGTATCTTTTGATGTGGTATCACATAGGTTCAGCATTACCCGGGATAAAGTTTATCAACCACCAAGTTTAAGAAACTATTTTAAAGTAGGGATATGGGTATGTTAATAATATAAGCATAAGCAGGAGTCTATACTGAGATTTCATACAATTTCTGCCTCTTGTTCAATCTTTCTGCTGCTCCCATTTCTGGGGCAAATTAAAATTCCCCTGCTTTAAAATACATTTATCTCCTAACCAATATTATCATAAACTCACAGCCGTCATATTTTACTCACATTCTAAGGAGGGCCTTATAGAAGGGTCTTGTGAAGAAAGCGTCCAACAAATACTGATGTATCAGGGCAAGACCAAGGATTCTTCCACTGAACCTAAACCTACACAAAGAAAAAGGAGACAGAATCAGAAGCAATCTGTATTATGAAGCATGTAGTAATTTCACCAGCACAATTACCTCATGTGAAACAGCAGGTATACCTACACCAGGCTAAACCTAGTGGGATTTGTTAGCAACAAAAAGGTATGGATTTTGGCTATAACATGGAAATTAGTACGGTGACACTGATTTGTTTCAGATGTTAACCCAGTTCCATAGGGGATTTTTATGGCTATATTTGCAAATATCCTGCTGTAATATTGCATCCGAGTTACAAATAACTGTGGTACCCGTAATATCTGATGTGGAAAATCGCACTAGTAGTATTCCCCACACAGGTGATCCATTAAATGTACTCATGTACCTTGCATTAATTCCACCCAACCCCTCAGTCATTCCATACATGTATCAATCTACCATATGATTTGAGTAGTATGTAAACCCATCCAAGTCGTGAAGTATGTAATACTGACACAATAAATAATCACCCAATCCACTCATATGTCCCTCCATTACTGGATCCACCCATAGGTGATTTGAATGATTAATCCCCATCTGTGTACATATATCTGCACTATTTTTATCGTCATATGTTAATGTTCCATAGATTTACTTGATAATATTAATTTGTCAGCACAATGTTAACAGATGGTTTTGTGGAATATGCACTAGAGCATATTAATAAAAAACAAATCACTGCAAGGTTGGACCTGTAATTAGGTAAAGGTGTTAGGCCATGGATTGAGATCTCAGTGGGAAATGCATGATTGAAGTGAGGGTGATAATTCTCCTACTAAGCCGCCAAATCCTGAAATGACCTCCCAAAGCACATCAGGGCCTCCTCTTCACTTCTTGAATTCTGCAAGAAGCTGAAGACCTGGCTATTCAATTAGTCTTCTTGAGGGACCATCTAGTCAGGTGGAGAAATGGTGCTTACAATACTGGCCTTTTGGTTCAACTGCTGACAACATACCAACAAGAGGACAGAACACAGCTTCAGCAGTAATTTGAAGTCTGGAAAAGTCTGAAAGCAGGGTCAGGGATCTTTCATGAATATTAATTACCCATATATCCGGCTTTCATGGCATAAGGAATGGTCTGGTGCCTGAGATATAAGAAGTAGTTATGGCTTTCTGGTTGCTAAATGGTTGTGAGGGGTGACCATTTGATGGAAAGGGTTTAAGTGGTTACCGGGGCTTTGTGATGTATTTTTATTGTAACTCCTTGTAATTGTAAGGTGGAGAAGTTCCTGGAGTGTCAACATTGCTTGTGCCCTATTATGTAATACCGCAGTGAGTGGATCCTTATACAGAACTGTACAACCTGACATTCTGTTAGTCCCTATTAGGAGCTGCTGCTTGTAGTCACTGGAGGACTGGGGCTGCAGGCTTCTTAGCTCTGTTACTTGCTAGGAGCAGAAATGAGCTTGCCAGAACTCTCATTTCTTTGAGGACACAAGGTAAAGGAACAAGAGCCCACAAGGCATTTTACATTCTTGTTTGTAGGTTTAACATGCAGTGGCACACCAGGGAACACTCCCTATCCCCCCTTGCCCCCCTCCTCCCCCCTGGAGGATGCAACACGTTTTTTATGTGCATCGCTGCATACTATTAAAGTCCGAATTTGACCGTGCAAGCTTCTATTTGCTTGACACACCGGGTTACACTGTGAATAAAAGTCTGTTGAGGGTGTTATTTGGGTGTTATGACCATATACGTAGAGGATCATCATTTTACATGTTGGGTGACCTGTAGTAGCTGGAGTAAACCCCCTCTTCTATACAGTCTCACAAACACTGAAAATTACTTTTTTTGAGAATGAGATAAAAGACCCATGTGTCCCAGTGAAAAGTTTCTCGTGGAAAAAACACAGGTGAGGTTTCCAGTCCACGCCCTCTTTCCATAGCTGTGCAATGATTGCTCAAAGGAAGCAAAATAAAATGATTTGAAAAGCAAAAATTACATGGTAGAAAACTGAGGAAGGGCAAATAATAGCCTGCTCTGGGGCATACTGGTCCAAGGCAGACCTGGGGCGCCACGCACCCACCCACCCAGATGTCAATTGATGTTAATGTATTGCTAAGATACCATTACCATGCCTGGTCTAATAACGTTTATTACTACTGGGAAAACGTGTCAGATCAATTTCTTGCATGATATTGTGCTGCTTCAGAACCGCCCTACGTTTCCCGGTCTAAAGGGCCTTTACATTACTTGAAAATGAGAAAACCATCACTACATAATAATGCGTTCTTACCATTCATGGTGATTGTCCACGAACGTCGACATAGGGCTTATCTGTACGGTGTAAGTATCGTTGGCAGAGTATTCAAATAAACCATAATATGGGTTGAAAAGTTCTCTGGATACCAGAAAAAAGAATTCTCGCGAGGGTCCACTGTAATCCAACCTTGAGAAAAAAAACTTTTTTAAATTAATAAATAAATTCTTAGACAAAAAGATATAGTGGGAAGGAAAGGAGAGGAGAAACAAAGGAATTGTAAATGAACATTCTAAAATTTTCCATTTAAATTTTCTGGTCTTTTTTTCATTCTACAACTTGGTCCTAATTCTATATCTAGTGCACAGCCACAGAAGCCACCAAACTGTGCCTGCGTATCTTATTCAGGGCTAGTTTCAGAGCCCACCCCTGCAGCTCAAAGGTAAGTGCGTCCAGGAACTATCCATTTATATATTTCAGCCAAATATGTCACATTTCGGCCATCAGAGAGCATGTTGCTATCATTACACATTAGATAAGTGTAAAAGTGGTTGCGGTAGATGTTCTAGGGAGGACTGATACGGATGTTACTGCCCCTGGAGTGGACCACACTCCTTAACATATGATTGTGTTCTTCATAACATAAGGGGTTCCATAGTGTTTATCAAGTGAGAGAGGGAACTCAAGGCCTGATTTAGAGTTCGGCGGACAAGTTACTCAGTCACAAACGTCGTATTCCAAGTGTCACTGGATATAATGCACTCATCAGCGGCGGCTCCTCTGCTAAGGCGGAGAAGCGTCGCCCCACTGCTCTGCAAGCAGTTTAGAAAGGAAAAATAAAATCATAATAACGCAATGTTATTATCATTTTATTTTTCCGTTCCTGCTTAGGTGTGGGGTAGGGAAGGGCTGAGCAGGGGGCGGAGTGGTGAGCACACTCTATTTTTTTTAACACAAACTTTATTCAGTTTTCATTTTTATACATGCATTACATCTTCCTGCATTACAGTAGTTGTTGAGTGTGTATCTAGATCACATTTACTCGTATCATTATCTTTACAATTTTTGTCTCGAATTGTGGTACATGGTTTTTCGCATTCATGTGTGAATTAGACGATGTGTAAACAATAATCAGGATATGCTGTTTCTTATGAATAAAGTTGTACTATTCTAACTTTCCCTTAACCACCCCCCACCTAAACAATAAAACTATACCAACAGGAGAGAATGAGCATCCAGAAAATAAAGCCGTTGCGGTCTAGGCGTCTGTCATAATACACTGTCCAAATGGGCAATCAGGGCAGAGCAGTGGGAATAGCAGGGAGAAAGGGAGGGGTAACGGGCGGGGCGGGCGGGAAGAAAAGAGGGGAGAAGAAAAAAAAGATTAAAAAAAAAGGGGGGGTGCGAGGCAAAAGAGAAATAATCCATATCTAGTGGAGAGAGGGGGAAGACCAGAGAGGGGGAAGAACAGAGGGGGGAATCACATAAGCAATACTATATCTAGCACTTATTTTTATATCTACGCCGGACAGCCAGGCTCAGGCGGGCTCCTCCCAAAGAAAGGAGGGGGAGGGGGGAAGAAAATAACAAATTCCTTCAGTTTTCAGTCAGTCTTCGGGAGCAGTTGTAGTTTTTGCTTTGTAATGCTCTAGCAGTTGAACCCATTCCATCGATATTGTTTTTTTCCTCAGCCCCCTGTATTCTTCGCGCTGTAGCGCCTCTCTCTCTAGAATAGCCCATTTTATAACTTCTTCCCGCCATTTCCCCTCACGCGGTGCTGTATGTGACTTCCAGCGCTGCGTAATTAATCTCTTGGCCAACATTAAGGCGAGCCCCGTAAATCGGCGCAGTACAACTGCCTTTTGGGGGGGGGGGCGGGAGGGCAGACCCAAAAGACAGGTCTCTATTGTAGCCCAGGTGGAACGTTCAGTAATTTGTGTGAGGCCCTGTGTGACTTCCATCCAAAAATCCTTGAGAGAGGGACAAGCCCACAGCATGTGTATAAAATCAGCATCCAGGTGGTGACACCTAGGACAGTTCGAAGAGGCTGTCGGGTACATGCGTCGTATCGCCTGGGGTGTGAGGTAAGCCCTGTGTAGTATTAGTAATTGTATAGCCTTAAGTCGGGCATTTCGGGAAACGCATCTGGGGTGTTCAAGGATCTGCGCCCACTCTTTGTCAGTGAACTCTCTGACTATCACTGTTTCCCATTTTTGGCAAAGGGACAATAAAGACACACCCAGATGTGTTCGCAATCCGCGATATAACCATCGAACAAGGTGGCTCCCATGGCCCATTATATGCAAAGCCTGCAGTAGCTGGAAGGTAGGAGGTTCTCTTTGATCCACCATCCAATGCCAGCGTATATAATGTGTGATTGCAGCGTGTGTTAAAAACAGTGTATTTGGGGCAGCAGTGTTTCGTGTAAATTCACCATGAGGCATTAAGTTCCCATCTAGGAATAACCCGCCCACCGTTTCAATTCCGGCCTCCACCCAAATTAGTAATCTAGTTGTCGATAGTACTCCCCGCAATGTGGGCAGACCAACCAGCGGAACGTTTGGGGCATATGGTTTGGGTGTATTGGTGTATTTCAGTGCTAATTTCCAGAAATGGAGTGCTATCTGCAATAAGAAAGGGGGGTCATTTACCCGCCCGGCACCGGGACATAGTAGCGTTTGTAAAGACCCCGTTTTTAGCCATTCGGGGAAATAACCTATCTCAAATAAATTATGGCCGGCCAGCCAATATGCCAACCATTGCAGTTGCCCAACTATGCAGTAGGCCTTAAAATCTGGAGCTCCCATGCCCCCTTCAGTGTTTGGCAACTGCATTTTGGCGAGAGCTAGTCTATGTTGGCCCTGTCCCCAGAGCAATGTAGTTAATAGTGTATCAAGGGCTTTATAGATCCAAGTTGGAAGGGCCACTGGGAGGTTCACAAATTGGTATAAAAGTCTGGGGAGCATAACCATCTTAGAAACAGCCACTCGACGTTAGGGGTAAAAAGGTCCAAAACGCCACTTGAGATTTTAGGGAGCTAATTGTTCGGACCATATTACCATCTATGGTATCCAAAGTGGTCCTGTAGATGTGCATGCCCAGATACTTAAATGTAATTGGTTCCACCCTAAACTGTACCAGACCAAATTGGAGAGTACTTAATGTGTATGTATCATAAAATGAGTATGCCACAGATTTTGAGGCGTCGAGATGAAGGCCAGATATTTCCACAAACTGCGCGAACAGCGAGGCTATAGGATTCATGTCCGCATGCATGTCTTTAAAGTAGAGCAACATATCATCGGCATAGAGCGATACGGAGTGATGAACCGAGTCAACTGGAAGACCATATGTTGCCATAGCGCAGCGCAGCCGTTGTGCCAGGGGTTCTAAGGCCAGCATGAACAGCAAGGGTGATAGGGGGCAACCCTGACGCTTACCACGAAAAATATTATATGCTGGGGAGATGTTGGTTCCAGTCTTTGCCCGTGCCGTGGGGCTGGAATAAAGAAACTCCACCCATTTACAAAACTCAGGAGGAATCCCAAATTTGGCTAACGCAGCCAGCATGTACTGCCAACTCAAGGAATCAAACGCCTGGCGAATATCCAATGAGAGGAAGCCCGCTCGGGGGGAATGGAGCCGGGCTGTGTGTAATAGTGCACTAAAACGGCAGATGTTTAAAGAGGTTCTACGCTGTGGTATAAAACCACATTGGTCTATGTGGATCAATTTAGGGAGTAGAGGGAGGAGCCTTGATGCCAGGACCTTACTGAGAATTTTATATTCTGTATTAAGAATCGATAGGGGCCTATATGATGTAAGGTCTGTCGAGGGCTTCTCGTGTTTTAATAGTGAAGTCACTATCGCTTCCCTGGTCGTGGGGGGCAAGACTCCTTCTGTTAGTGCAGTTGTATATAATTGTAAAAGTTTGGGGACCAAAGTTGCTGCAAAGGTGGAGTAAAACTCAATAGGGAGCCCATCCAAACCTGGGGTTTTATTTCGAGCAAGTCCCTTTATTGCGCTACGGATTTCAGCTGCGGTCAGTGGAGCTGCCAAGTCTTCGTTATTCGCCTCCGTGACAGTGGGGAGCTCTATGGACCCTAAAAATATTGAGGCAGCTTCTGATATGTCGTGGGAGGGAGCGGCATAGAGGGCTGCGTAATAGTCGTGAAATGTTGTGTTAATTTCTATTTGGGTGGTGACCAGTGTATGGTGACTGTTATAAACAGCCAGAACCGGTGTAGGGAAGGGTTGCGGCCTAATCAGCCGTGCTAGCAATGTGCTGGACCTGTCTGCTTCTGCATGCGTACGCAAGGTATACTCATTCAAATCAATGAGCCGTAGGTGCTCTAATAGCTCTGCATATTTTATCCTGGCTTCTTGAAGGTCTGCCATTTTTCCCTCGTCTGACTGGGCTGCCACCTCCAGTGTCTGGAGTGTTCCTTCCAGCTCTGTGATGTCACGGGCTGCTTCCCACCTGGCCCCCACTAGTGTTCCCATGGAGACCCCCCGGATGGTCACTTTGAAGGCCTCCCATTCAATAGATCTGGTTGTGGCCGTGCCCTCATTTTCTGCAAAATATGTAGTAATGGTATTTGCTAATGTATCCCTAAACACTGGGTCCTCTAATTGTAAAGGTTGGAGGCACCATGTTGGAATTGGCGTGGGGGTCCGGCCCCATTTAATTAACAGTTCCAACGGATTGTGGTCCGAAATAGTTTTTCCCAGATAAGTGCTTTGTGTAACGCATGAAAACAAGTCTGGTGTGCAAAGGAAATGATCAAGGCGAGTATGTAGGGAGTGTGGGTGGGAATAAAAGGAGTATTCACGCATCCCAACATGCTGCAATCTCCAGACATCCAGCAGGCCCCAACCTTCAGCCCATCTAGTCAAATTATTAGCCTGCGCTATAGCGGCTACATTAGATAAGGGAGGGTGTGATCGGTCTAAATGCATGTCAAACACCGCATTAAAATCCCCCCCTAGCACCCATGGGTATTGCGTCCAGTCTGATAGGGCCCGCGATAGGCGTGTGAGAAAAGCTTCCTGGTCAGTATTAGGCGCATATATTGACCCCAATACTATCTGCCTGCCATCTAACGTCCCTTGCAAGAGTACATATCTCCCCTGATTGTCTACCTTACTTTCATTTAAGGAAAAAGGAACACCCGCTCGTAGCCAAATCGCTGCCCCCCTCGAGAAGGCAGAGTATGTAGTACCATACAATTGGCCCCGCCATCTTCTCTGTACCTTGCTAAGCTCAGTTGCAATCAAGTGCGTCTCTTGTAAATATACTATATGAGCCCGGCGGCGATGCAGTTGTACCAGGAGATGATAGTGTATGATTTAGCTATTGACATGGCACCAAGGAGATAAAAGGAACTCCGTCCCGTTCCCCCCACACCCACCAGTGTCAGCAGACAGACCAACGGCAGCTTAGATAAAATACTATAAACCCAATACTGGGTCAAACGATTAAACTTCGATCGACCAAACTGTGTGTGAAACAAAAACATGACACACTGTGTAACAATAATGGCTTCTTGCCTGTGGGGTAGGCTGCTTACTTGGTATACGTATATACCGATTCCAAGTGTGGACTAGCCCAGGACAGGCCGGGCCACGGGACAATACCAGTTGAGCTTAACCTGCAGCCTCTATTAGAGCATTCCAATTATGAATTAGGATGCATCAACCGGTGCTTAGAACCTAATACTAAGGCGAATTAGCTTTCCGGGGGTATGGACTGTTTTCCTGAGTAACAAGGTACATCTATCATATTGCGCTTACATCACCTTTAGCCCAGTGGGTCATTACTGAGCTGTGTAGATACCGAAGGAAACAATGCTATGCTACCCCCTGAGTCTGAGGATACTTCCACTGAGGGACTGGAGCTGATAGGCGGGCGGTGGGTCCGCAGCGCCGACGCAGTGAGGAGGGCCTCACTTCTGCCCTCCAACACCATCTGATGGGACGGGGGACTAGTCATTGTGCTCTGTGTCGTGAGTCCTTTTCTCCGTCTCCGCGGGGGACGTTGCGATTTTGGTCGCAATGTTTCTGGTCGCACAGTACTCATGGAATCTGGGAAATTCCTGTCCAGCCAATCCCATGCACTTTCAGATGTGTCAAAAAAGAAGGAGCGTTGGTTGTGGATAATCTTTAGTTTGGCCGGGAACAAAAGGGCAAACCTGAGGCCCGCGGACCGAGCCCGGGCCTTGACCTCCATAAAGGCGGAACGTTGGCGCTGAACTGCCAATGTGTAATCCGGAAAAATAGAAATTCTTGTATTATCAAATTGGATTGGGCCATTTTCTCTAGCTGATTGCAACACATGATCCCGGTCCCTATAGTTCAGTATTCTGGCCAGGATTGGTCGTGGATTCGTGCCAGGTGTCGGTTTGCGCGTGGGGACCCGGTGGGCCCGCTCCACCGTAAAGAGCGCATACAGGCCTGTGGGAGCGACACTGGTTTTGAGCCATTCCTCTATAAATATAGTGGGGTGTTGCCCCTCTGCTCCTTCAGGGAGCCCAACAATTCTGAGGTTGTTGCGTCGGGCCCTCCCTTCCGCATCGTCAGCGCGAGCCTGTAGAGATTCAATTTGTTGGCGCATATTCTGTATTTGAATGTCATGTTCTTTAACCTGCGGTGCCATAGTTGCCAGCGACTGTTCGGATATTTTAACTTTTTCGGCAAGTTTCCTGTGATCGTCTTTGAGCAGGTTAAGCTCTGCTGATATGGTGCCCAACTGTTGCGCAATCGCTGATCTGGAGTCTCCTGCAAGATCATGTCCAGTTTATCAGTGGGGGGCTGGTCTGTGGGCCCATCCTCTGCTAGGCGAGATTGTACCGATGAGGTCTCCGGGGGCGGCGAGCGAGATCCAGCCCTGCTGGTTCCTGTAGTTATCTTTGCCTTAACTCTGCCCATTGTCATTGGTTCTGTTGAAAGGTAATTAATGCCATACCTATGGTCTTCACGCGTGTCGGTTCGACCCGTAGAATGGCACCAGCCCTAAGGGGTGGTCGCTGTTTGGCAGTGGAGCAATGTACAAGTTCCTGGGGCTGCAAAAACAGACTTTTGCCAGACCGGTGCAAGGCCACCGGAGAACCGCGGACTAAGGATTCACCAACAGGCAAGGGGGGGAATAAAGGTCCACAATGGTCAGGTTGCGAGGATCTATCCCTGGTTTTGAAGTACAAAGGGAGGGAACGAGCATGATCCCACTCACATGTCCCCCTCACACAAAGTGGACCAGTCACTGCCCAGGCAGGGGGGGGGCCTGCGAAGACTCCTCCTGGCTTACCTGGTCACCCAGCGAGCAACGGGGGCCCTGCTCCCAAGGTCAGTTCATTTGAGAAAAAAGTTCAGACAGGCCATTATCCGGGGCCTCACTTATTACCAGTCCAGTGTGATCGCACAGGTAGCCCTCTGTTCCTGGACTTGGCCACAGGTATCCTTCAAAGTTGGGCAATTCCGGCTTTCAGAGCTATAACAGTGTTAGGGAGGGGGAGCTGTAAAGTCCACTGGCACCCCACCTCTAAGGCAGACCGGAGTCCACACCTTCCCCAAGGGGGAGGGGGCAACATCCACAGCTAGGGTGGTGAGGGAAAAAGGTAAAGTCCAGGATATCCTCGAGGGGAAGGGGGTGGGGCGCCGTCCCCACTGCTATGATCCCAAAGCGTCTATTTACTATAATGGGAGAGGAAATGTCTCGGTGACTCCCACTGCCAGCCCGAGGCCTCAAATAAGCGACTTACATGTGTCCAATCCTCAAGGCCAGCATCGGCGACCTCGCGCATACGCAGGCACCCCCGGGGAACTGCTTCCGATATGTCCCGGGGTCCTCACAGTCTCTCAGGGTCATCACCGGCAGCCGGGTGGAGAAAGAAGAGAAGGGGGGGGGGACTCGGAACATCCTCCGGAAAGCCGTTACCTCCGCTGTCGTGGGCCAAATCAATCCCTCCAAGGATTGAACAACAGAGGAGCGGAGGTCCGAACACCACCTCCGGGCCATCGCAGTCACCAGTAGGTTCGCCGCAGGATGCCTCCCCACATAGCCAACCAGGCCTGCATCCGGGGCCTCGCGTGCATCAGCACGCCGCCTCCCACGATAGCTGGCCGGCAGAGGAAGGTAAGCGACGCCGCTGCTTCAAGGCCTGGTCCGGACGCCACAGGTCTGCACCTGACAGAGACGGCACCAGCATAGAGCAAGCCCCCAGCGCTGCTCTGCTCCATAACGCCTGGCCACTCCAAGCTCGCCTCAGGGTTCGCTATCATTTCACACCCCCGGTGATGTTCAAGGCGGCTGGGGTCAGGGGTAATGTGGTGAATAAGGCGTCCCGGGCCCGGAGCTCGTCACTTATGCGACCACCATCTTGGGCTGTTAGCCACGCCCCCCTCGGTGAGCACACTCTAAGTGCGCATAATGGTTTGGCCGGCCGTTTGGGCCGGCCAAACTGTCATGTGCACTTTGCATGTTCTCCACTGGCTGTATTGCACAGCCTGGGTGAAGAACATGCACAGCCTTCCAGTTCCTCTCTGAGCGCCGAGCCACGGCGCTCAGACCAATCACAATGCTGCTGGAAGGCAGTGTTGTGATTGGCTAGGGGAGTCTGGGAGCCTGTGTGCTTCCTGGTTCCTGCTCCTGGAGTCGACTGAGGAGTTAAAGAGGACTGAGAGGTGGCGGTTGGCCTGCGGGTAAGTGTTTCTTTTTAATTATTTTTTTTCATTTACCCCACCCTTCCTGCCCCGCCACCCCAGTTAAGTAGCAGCCTCCACTGACTTATAATATGGCGGACACAATATCTGTCACGTTTGTGACAGAGTAACCCGTCTGTCGAACTCTAGATCAGGCACTCAGTCTCTATTAAGTGGGTTTAATGGCGTTTGGAGGAGAAAGGGGAGGCACTGAATCCCAGCTTTGGGACAACAGAATCCAAAATATTCATAATTGGGGTGCCTACACACAGAGCGACCAGTTGACTTGTGTTTATGTGTGTACATCAGGTGTCCTGATACCCTTCCTGCTATTACTTGGTGCATCAGGGTCACACATTCTGACGTTTTAATTTGAGAAGCCCTGTAACAATGTGTGCTATTTGTGAAGAACCTTCCCGCCTCTTTCGCTGTTGAAGTCATTCTTGTGAATTCTTAGTTGTTCTCATCCAGGCGCTCAATGCCCATTAGGCTTAAAGGGCTTCAGCCCCCCACCCCGTCATGTTCCGTAGCCCAGGTATAGTGGATTATTCTACACTGAATAAGTAAACATGGAAGTGGGAGCGATGTAAGTTAAACTTCTTTATTCTAGCTCTGATCATACAGGAAACAGGTCCGTCTGGCTCCACTGCTACAACCGCAATAATCAGAATGCTCACACTGGAACCAGACTATGTCGTACCCTTGCGTTCCACAAGATACAAATCACAACACACACACCCCCCCGTTACAATAAAAAAAAAATAAAGGAAGGAAACCACAAGTAAATACAATACTCACAACACCATACCCCCTTTGAATAAAAAAAGAAAATGCAGAGCAATAACATAATCATGCAAAAAGAAAACAAAATACAAAAAAAACCTAATATCTCCTTTATTCTAGGACATAATCCATTTACCATCCTGGTAATTCTCTTTTCCTTCTCTCACCATCAGAACATTGTTCCTGTGCACCTTCTTTGGAACCTTCACCAACAGTGCTCATCCCCTCTTCCGTCACACCACCAGCACATTCCGCCAACTCTGGCATGCCAGCAACATCGCCCTGTGGCAATGCCGACTGTACACCCACAAACTCAACCATATCCTCTAACCAAAGAGAATCAACCCTTCCACTTACCACTGTACCATCACACTCCGTATGCTGATCATTAGAACAGCAAGACATACGCCTCAGATTCCACACTTTTCCACTCTTAAGTTTAACAGCATTCCTTAAGGTTTTCACCACTTGCTTTGGTAGGAAAAATTGACTTTTGCCATTAGGTACCTTAACCGGCTTCTTGATCCACATCCACACCCAATCTCCCACTTTTATGTAAACCGGTTTGACCTTATGAGCAGCATCATAATACTCTTTACTCTTGCTATGTGCCTCCTCCAATCCTCTGTTTTACCAACTTTGGAAACCATTGCTTAACAAAACTATCACACATCCATTCTGGTGTGAACTTGCACCTAGGGTTCCTTCCTCTCATCACGGGGACATACCAGTAGAATCATTCTTAGTTATCCTGTAGGCCCACACCACTTTCTTTACTGCAATCCTCCAATCACACCTGTTACCAACAGCACCCTGAATAACCCCCTTGATAACGCAGTTAAACCTTTCCCCTGTACCATTGCCACTGGGATTATAAAGAGCAGTGGTCTTATGCTTCACACCTGCCCTCTAAAAATAAGTTTTAGCCGCATTGGAAACAAACTGCACTCCATTATTACTCAAGAGCAAAGCATGGATACCTTGAGACCAAAAGTCTTATCCAAAAACTCCCAAGACTGTGGTTGTATTCGCTCTCTCTACTATGTCCACTACAGGCCACTTGGTGAACAGATCAATCAACACCATCACATACTCCTGTGACTCCCCAACCAGACCCAACAAATCCACTGCAATACCTTCCCAAGGCTGTTTAGGCATCAAACATTCGCTCATGGGTGGTCTTAAAGTACTCAAAGTTTTGTCTGATGAAGAACAAACTTCAGGTTTCCGGAAAAACCTTTCCACTGCTTTGTCTACTCCTGGCCATAAAAACATATATTTTACAACTGATTTGGTCCTCACTATACTAAAATGACCCTCATGACAAAGAGCCAAATTCGTCTCCAGCACCCCATCTGGAGGAATAATCTTAACCCTCGAAAAACAAATTCCCTGTCCACAGACCGCTCTGACCTAATCTCTCAAAACGGTCTACACTCTTCAGATAAATGCTCCTTTTTTGGCCAACCATCTGACATGTACTTCAAAATCATTAGCAAAATTCCATCCTCCTTCTGTCTTTTCTCCCAATCCTCCTTTTTGATAGCCGGTGACCCTGAACCATGTTCTAAAGCAACCTTAAAATCGTTCCAAGGGTCATCCTCATTCACTTCTAAAGGACGCAACATTCTGGACAAACAATCTGCCACCAGTTTGTCTTTCCCAGGAACGTATATAATGTGGTAAATGTAATCCTTCATCCTCATCGACTACCTCACAATCCTGGTCGATGCTGTAACACTCCCCTTAGTAGTTAGTAAATTAACTAAGGGTTTGTGATCGCATCAAATGGTGATTGGTCTACCCCATACAAAAGCACAAAAATGTTCTAATGCCCATGCGCAAGCTAGTGCCTCCTTTTCTATTATGGGATATCTCATTTCAGCTGGGAACAAGGACCTGGATTGCAAATTGAATTATTCTCTCATTCCCCTCTGCATCCTTCCAACACTGCCCATAGGCCTTAATGACTGGCATCAGTCGTTAAATAACTCTCCAATTTCGAGTCAAAACTACTCAAAGTAGGCACTTTTTCCAGATAACCCTTGATACTACATAACTCTTTATCACACAATGGATCCCACATACATTTTATATTTCTTGAGCAACTGCCTAATGTTATACACCTTTTCAACAAAACTGGGGATACATTTTGCACAATACTCAGCTATCCCCAGGAATGACCTTACCTCATCCTTGTTTGTATGTGCCAAGGCCCCAGTGATAGCATTTATCAAAGAAGGTTTAGGTTTTGCCCCCTTCTCCAATCACATGCCCCAAATAAGTCACACTCCTCTCTGCAAACTTGCACTTATTCAGGTCCACAGTCAAACCTTTGCTTTCCAGTATACCAAACACCTTCTGCCATCTCTCATTGTGTCTTGCTCTATCCTCTCCAAATACTAAAATGTAATCTTGGAAGTACATAACCCCACTCTCTTTTCCAAACATGGGGAGTTGGAAAACGGCTGCCGCCTATGGCAGACCAAAAGGCATTCACTTAAACTGAAAACACCCAAAAGGTGTGATAAACGCTGTGAGCTCCATGCAGTGGAGAGATCGATAGTCGAAAACCATGTAGCCCCCTTCAAACTTGACACCATCTCTGTGATCTTAGGTAGGGGAAAACGATCATTGAGAATTTTATTGTTCCCATGTCACAAATCCACACAGAGATGGATCTTGCCATTGCTAAGGCGAGCTACCACCACAGGAGAAATCCAGTCTGAACACTCAACTTGTTCGATAATATCCATTTCCACCAATTTGTCCAGCTCCTTCGAGACCTCCTCCCGAACCATCATTGACACCATCCTTAACTTGTGAACTTTAGGAGTGGCATCACTCTTGAGCACGATAATGTGTTCAAAACCCCCCAATAACCCCAATTGTTTGCTAAAAACTTTAGGAAATTTCTTCGCCATGTAATTTCCAATAGAGCTCCCATCGTTCACCACAAGCACTTTCTCCACACTGTTAGGGTCTAGAACAACATGCAGGTTGCCTTGAATGTCTACCCTTAAGGAAAATGATAACCACCTAAAACCCAACATGTCAATCCTTTCACCAGTATAGCTATTGGGACTAATATCTGGCGGTGAGAGATGCGTGCCAATTTTCTCTACAAATTTGTTTCTTTGTACTTCCTCCTTGACGATTGTGAAAGGTGATCCAAAATCTGCATATATTCTGATGCAAACTCCTCCTTAGACATATTTGGTACTCTTCTCATAGATGTTAAGGAAAAATGTCTCTTGTAAATTCTTAACATTGTCCAACTTTGGAGACTCCTCATCCCCCTCACTCTCACTCGAGCCCTCCCCTTCATATATGCATTTCACATTGTTCTTCTTTTTCTTGCACACCTTAGCATAATGGTCAATGGTGCCATAACTACTGCACTTCTGCTTAAGTGCAGGACATGCTTTGTTATACGCAAGGTGCTCCTTGCTGCCACAACGATAACATCTTCTGTCATTAACTCCACGTTTTTCTTTAGAACTACTTTTTTTCTCATACTCCACCTAATTAGGCGTTACTTTACAGATACAGTGCGGATCCTTATCCAATTTTTTTAACTCTGTGGCGCATCTCCCTGAGATCTCTGATTTCTGCATAATAGTCGGCCACTCCTCCAGTTGTGAATCTCCATTAACCCATAGGCATTCTTGGCTAGCTGGATTATCAGCATGCAAAACCAACTGTTCTCTTATGAAGTTGTCATGGATAATACCAAAGAGTACAAGAGGATCCTTTTCTTCTTTTCCGCTGACATTTTCTTAGCTTCATCAATTGCAGCAAGTACTCCTTCCATTCCACCCACTTCATGGAAGGCTCTGTCCGAGAAACCCAAAATGCATGTGGGGGGGCTGATCAAAAAAGTTTGCTGTGCCATGTTACAACTGCCACAGAAGAACTGTATCCCAAAAAATCAGTTCTGTACTCGGTCCAGAGAGAATACCTCAATAGTGCCTCAAGGAATATGCAACTGAATATAAGGGTAACGCCCTCACCTGTTTCCTGTATGATATTGTAATCCCAGCAAAGCACAACTGCTAGTGCCCTCACAATATGCACCAACTCGCTGTGCCTAGCGTTGAATGCTCACGTAGTCTGCAGTACTCTACAAAGCACTTTATGCCGGCTCCGACGATTTCCTCACCATGTAAACAAACAAAATGGCTGCCCAGGGTCACGCAGCATGACCTGATGGGCAGTGCACGTCATGACGTGTAATTGAGGCATTGCATGCAGGGCACGTTCCAGTGTGAGATGCCGGACTCTGAGTGCGTGTGTACAGATGATGGCACCTGCAGCAGAATGCAGTACTAATGCACCCAGAGGCTTCGAATGTCAGCACCAACTAAATTTCAGGTTTGAACAGTACACTGCCCCACCTTTGCTAATATCTGTAACACAGCGATTTCTGCTAGAAGATGCCAATTCTCCATGTCTGCAGCCAATAAAACTGAAACCGTAGTTACATTGTACTTGCCGCCACAAGCAATTTGCGACTGAATGACAGTACCAGGGAGGTGCCACAGGGTAGTCCAAGTGCCATAAAAATAGTTCAGTTACCAGCTTGTCGCCAAATTGTAGTGGAGTATTCCATGCCATACAAGTAAACATGGAAGTGGCAGTGATATAAATTCAACTTCTTTATTCTAGCTCCGACCATACAGGAAAAAGGTCAGTCTGACTCCACTGTTATGACCGCAATAATCAGAATGCTCACTGTGGAACCAGTCATACCCTTGCGTTCCACAAGATACAAACCACAACGTTGGGCTGAAGCTGTGTGGGTGTCTATCCCAGGGAAAGCCTGGTCGAAGTATGGCTGGAGAAGAATACGTCAGAATAAACATTTTGTTTTCTCTGACAGACAGCTAATCTTTGCTGCTTCTAGTGTGCTCAAAAGAGGCGATGAGGGGTCACAGGGGATTCACAACACCCAGGAAAAAAGCACCACAGTGGGGGCTCTAATTGTGCAAGACAGTGTTCTTTACTGATCACCATTTGTTTTAAAGAGAGAGCATGCTTGCCCATTAACTTTAAAGGCAATCTCTGCTATCTACCTGTGCTTCCAAGCAAACAAGGCAGAAATCCCAAATATCTTGATTTGTAATTACATTTATATAGTGCTTACTACTCCTGTGAGCGCTGAGCAGTGGCCAGCAGAATGGGGGGGCAAGGGTAGGAGCATCGCATTTTTGGAATTCTTTCCGCTGGTAGTAGCGATGACACTGTGGGGGGGAACAGTTGGCACACAAGAAAGTGACCTTCAGAATTGACAATATGGCAGTAGTGGAGATAGTGAACCGTCAGTCAGCCAGGGACGAACAGGTTTTGAAGCTGTTGAGAGTGTTTGTTTTGGGCTGTTTGCGCCATGACATAGCATTCAGAACTTTGCACGTGCCGGGAGTGGACAATGACATAGCGGATGCTTTGTCTCGTTCACAGTGGGGGAGATTCCGTGGGCTAGCCAAGGACGCCGACAGGACCCCGACGCTCATGCCGCAGCAGTTGTGGTATGTAGGCAACACAGGCTGCTACAACTGGTGGTAGGGTCACTGGCTCCATCCACGAGGATAGCGTACAGTTTAGCGTGGAAACAGTTTTTGCTCTCCGGAGCCCAACGGCGTTCCAAGACAGAGCATAGACGGGAGGATGTTGTTCAATTCATCCTAGACATGATCAACAGAGGTCTACCTCGAGTTACAATCACGGGGAAGTTAGCTGGAATCGCCTTTGTGGGCAAGCTTTTATGGGGCTATGCACCATCTGCTGGGGAACTAGGCACGAGGATGCTGGAAGGCTGGGCCAGGGAACAAGGTCAGTCGAAGCGGGCTAGGAAGCCAGTGTCTTGGCACTTGCTGGGCAGAGTTATACAGGCATTGCCGCATGTTTGCTCAGACGAATTTGAGACGTGTTTATTTTCCACAGTGATGGTGTGGATGTTTTTCGGGGCGTTTCGGGTATCTGAATTGCTGGGGTACAGAAAGGGTGGGGAGATCCTGTGGGAGGATGTGGTGCCGCGGAATGACAGGGTTTGCATCTGGCTACGGAAGTCAAAAACGGACCAGAGGGGTTCGGGTAAATGGGTGTCCCTGCAGGCTTCCTTCCCTCGGATAACTTGTCCTTGCAGGTGGGAGGCAAAATGGAGGGAGGCTTCCAAGGGAAGCAGGGTTTGGTATTTGTGCACGCAAAGGGGAGCAGGGTCTCCGCGTTTCAGCTGTTGGCGGTTCTGCGGAAGGCGTTGAGGGGATTGGGTATTGATGATGCGGGTTTTGGGACACATTCTTTCAGAATTGTAGCAGCATCTGAAGCGAATAACAGGGGGTGGGGCGGGGTACATCATGCGGCTCGGGAGCAGGGCCCGACTGGCCATAGCGGGCACCGGGCGATTCCCCGGTGGGCCGCTAGGGTGGGGGCCGATTTTGTTACAGGGCCGTTTTTGCAGCATAGATGCAATATCGGCCCCTGTAACAAAATCGTCGAACCGGCCCTGGCAAAAGCTCGGCCGCACCCCCCCAAGCCCCGGGGGCCGGCCGAGCACTTTGCCAGGGCCGGTTTTGGTTCTCAGTCTGGCCCTGCTCGGGAGATGGTCATCTGATTGTTACAAGCGTTATTTGCGCAGTGCGAATGGGGGAGCTAACGCGGTTGGTTCCATTTCTTAAGTTCACGCAGTTTTTCTCGTTACAGGTTCAGTGGCTGGCCCCCTCTCCAGGGAGATGACAATTTGGATAGTGGGGCATTCCTTCGTGAAGTGAATTCTCTAAATTCCAACAACATTCTCTTCCATATATGTACGCGGACAACACACAACTTTATTTGAAAATCTCATCCCCGGACAACATCATCTCACTCAACACTACCCTAAATACTACGCAAAATTGGTTAACGGAGAACCATCTACTGCTCAACACCTCCAAAACTGAATTCCTTTTCATCTCTCCCCAGAACCACATCCCCAAGCTAGACCCTTGGCTGAATCACCTCACTGCCTTCAATTGCACCCCTCTCATCTTAGACTCAGCCAAATCTCTCGGAATCACCCTGGACAAACACCTGAATATGAAAAATCATATCAGCAATGTGTGTAAGGGAGCTAATCACTTGATGAGGACACTCAGAAACATCAAGCCATTCCTTCCATAAAAGGACTTCAAGCAGGTGGTACAAGCACTGGTCCTGCCGAGGCTGGACTACGGCAGCGCTACGCTCTGTGACCTTCCCAAATACACCCTGGCTCCCCTAAGGGTATCACTGATCGCTGCGGCCAAACTGGTCACAGGTACCAAACGAAATGAGCACATATCCCCAATCCTAAAATCTCTTAAATGGTTGCCCTACGAAGCTCGAATTCAGTTAAAGATTGCCGTTCTGGCGCACAAAGCCCTGCATTTCAAAACTCCCAGGTACCTAGCGCAAAAGCTTGAATTATCTTGCGGTGGGAGAGCCTCAAGAAGCTCTATCACTCTCCTCCTGAAACCACCCATTCTTAGCAAAAAGAGAACTAGTCTCCGAGCCTTCTCCGGCGCTGCCCCAAGGATATGGAATTCTCTTCCACCGGAAGTACGCAGAATCTCTTCAACGACTGCTTTCAAACTGGAAGCCAAAAGATTCCTAATTAATACATTTTTACCTTAACTTGGGCTAGGATCACTTGCTCGAAATCATTGTTCCTACAACCATTGTACCTTCATGTGATGCTGCTCTTCTTTACTGCATTGGGTGTCCCCCTTCGTAGCCCGTTACATTCCTGTTTATCGTATTACTCTCCTTGATTCACTTGTCTGGGAAACATGCGAGTATTCCTGTTGTGTATTCCTACTTGATGTCGATATTGGATCTATGCTCTTCTTTTCCGCATTGCGTACCCCCTTTCGTAGCCTGCTACATACCCGTTTATTGTACTACTCTCTTTGATTCATTTGTCTGGGAATTATGCGATTATTTGTCTGGGATTTTTGCGATTATTCCTGTTGTGTATTCTTACTTGTGGTCGATATTGGATTTATGTCCTTCCTTCCTTCCTTTGTAAAGCGCTCTGATATCCTTCGGGATCTTGTTCGCGCTATATAAAACTTTATAAATAAATAAATAAAATAAGTGGGCCCAGATCCAAGCTCGCAAGAGTTATTTTGGAGAGAACTTAGGATTTAATAAAAAAGCATTTCAATGTGTCATGGAGGGGAAAAGGGGGCATGCTTTGGAGGGATCTTATTCATTGCTTGAATGGTTTGTTGAGGGCAGGCAGGTGTCCAGATATTTTGGTCCTTCATTTAGGTGAAAATGATTTGGTTAAAGAAAAAGGGATAGTCTTAATGAGGAGCATGAAACGGGACCTGGCCCTGATCAAGAGGCAGTGGTCCGGGTGTTTAGTCATTTGGACGGAGTTTGTCGCCCGCAGGGTTTGGCGGGGTGCAGTTAATCCTGGGGCTGTGGACAAAGCTAGGAGGAAGCTAAACACAGAGATGGTGCGTTTTTGTAGAGACCTGGATATTGGTAGGATCGCGCACAGGGAAATTAGCTTTGACACGGTGGAGTTTTTTAGGGGGGACGGTGTGCACCTTTCGTGACTGGGCATTGATCTGTATCTTTTGGAAATTAGGGAAGTTTTAGCCAGGACGCTGAATGTTCAGAAACACTGAGATAGTTAGTCCCTATGAGGCAGGGGGGGCAGAAAAAAGGGGAGGCGGCGTTGCCGGCTTTTCACCCTCTTTTTCCTGGGTGGCGGGGTTTTTAAAAGTTGGCCAGGGTTGGCAGAAGTTTTTGGTTAAGTGTTGGAAGTTTGTGAGCAGGGGCAGGGAAAGGGTAGGCAGGTAGGCTAAGTTTTAGAGTAGACGTTTATTAGTTACAGTTGCAAAAAGGCAGTTAGGGCATTTGGGTTTCATTGCAGAGCATGATTTTTTATCTGCAATACTGTGTAATGTTGTTGTTATGTTAACGGCAGGGTGGGTGAATGGCTGAGGGGATCGTAGGGGCGGGGAGGGTCAGGGGGCAGTGTTTTGATGTATAGTGAGGTTTTAGTTTTGGAAGGCAGTTGCCAGTGTTTTAATGTGATAGGCACCTGTTTCAATAAAGCGGCCTTTTACACACACAAATTTGGTCTCGGCTTGGCTTACCCCCCTCCCTCCCAAGGGGAGCTTGGAGGACAGCTGAACATGGTGAGGTCTGCCCCCCGGGCTGATTGGGAGGAGACAGGGCTGGCCGAGTAGTGGCCATTTTCTGCATTTTGAGCTTCTTTGAATATAGCCCAAGGATAGCCCAAAGTATAAGGGGTTTCTCAGGGCGCTCCCAGCCACAATTTTAGGTTTGGTGACCTCGTGGCTGGGAGCAGTGCAGGGTAGCTGTTAGTTTTGCCCACCCTCCCATCCTTCTTTTCGGGCATTTGGCTGGGGTAGCCCCTTGGGGTATTTATTTATTATTCCTTCGGCTAGGTTTGTTGAACTCCGGTGCATAGGGGATGTTTTTGAACAATTGTCGCTTGGAACAGGTGCTGGCGGGGTTTTTAAAAGTTGGCCAGCGTTGGCAGAAGTTTTTGGTTAAGTGTTGGAAGTTTGTGAGCAGGGGCAGAGAAAGGGTAGGCAGGTAGGCTAAGTTTTAGAGTAGATGTTTGTTAGTTACAGTTGCAGAAAGGCAGGTAGGGGATTTGGGTTTCATTGGCGGGCATGATTTTTTATCTGCAATATTGTTTGTTGTTGTTATGTTAACGGCAGGGTGGGGGAACGGCTGAGGGGATCAGCGGGCAGGAGGGGGGAATCAGGGGGTCAGTTATTTGATGTATAGTGAGGTTTTAGCTTTGTAAGGCATTTGCCAGTGTTTTAATGTGATATGCACCTGTTTTAATAAAGCGGCCTTTTACACACACAAATTTGGTCTCGGCTTGGCTTGCCCCCCTCCCTCCCAAGTGCTGCTCTGCGAAGAGCTGTGGTAGTTGAGTACGGAGAGAAGCTTCGCTCACTCCCAACGCCCTTATTTTTCATTGGCTGGTGTGTTTGTCCTTTGTAAATGCAGGCATCTGATTCATTATGAGGCTTGTTAGTCCTTCCTTAGTACAGCCATGTCATCATTGGTAACCTCCCATGGCTACTGGCCCCTTTACTTGGTTGTTACACGGGGCGTGTACTATTTCCTTCGTGCACACGTAGCGTCACGCAGCTTTGTCCGTGCCTTCTCCTCTCCTCCCCCCCCCTCCCGTTGTCCGTGCCTTATCCTGTTTTTTTAATCTCTCTAGCTTATTTCATTCCTCTTACAACCCTTGGAATTCCACATGGCAGGCACAAGATCCCGCGGCAGCGCCTCTCAGCACTGTCAGCTTCCGAGCAGAGTCTCCGCCAGAGCAGCTTTTATTTGCTACCATTTGGAAACTCTAAACAAGGGCTTCCTTTGTGCCGCTGCAAGCCTGCAGGATTTTATGAATAAAAGGATTTAAAAAGGGATTTATATTCCGGGTTCAGGGCTAACTCCCGCGCACACGACTCTGCAGCGGGAGAGCACAGCCCAGCGCAGTGTTAACCCTTCCGGGGTCAGCTCCTGACAAGCAGCGCGATGCCCTCGGGCGCTTCTGCTGGCACTGGGAAAGCCTGTCTCACACAGTGCCCATGCTCCAATGTATATCAAAACTGAGAGCACAAGCGCTTAGCACTCACTGTAGGGCCAGGTTTGGGGGAACTTAGCAACAAAATCAAGTTCACACATTTGTAATTTGCCCAGTGAAGGTTCATGCTGCATGTAGTGTGTGAGGGACGCCACCGGGCTGGCCTGTCATTCGAGCTGGTCATTCGTAATTGAGGGTAGATAGAGTCTGGCTGGGAAGAGCAGGGCACAGCCTTTTTTCACTGGAGAACGTAATTCTCAGTCAATCAGGAGTTTTGACCATGTGCTCTGCTGAAGTTCGGCTGGGTTCGTGCTACAGAAATGCCATATGCATACATCGGTCACTAGGAGTAAAACACACATTTGGAAGTCGGGTTCAGTCTCGCTTACTGCAGGCAAAATGTCACTTGACTAGCACTTCAACTCTACATGCAGCCCAGTTCAGGGCTCTGCTTTTGGGAACTGCAGAGGACCAGTAACGCATCCCACGAGAGAGAAGATCCACGTACAGACTCCTTCACTTGTAGACAGAGCTGCTTTGGACATCTCGGACAGCTGCGCCAATATGCTGGCGAACCTTTAGGCTACTTTAGCGGCTTTTTTTAAACTTCTTTTAGCGTTTCTCCATTACCATTTGTGTTATCATTGATGTCAAAAATATGAAACATCCTGTGATGTCATTAAATAGACTAATTAGTTAGTACGCCTAAGAATTTCGAAAAGTTGACAGCTCTGAGTTCGCACAATACAATTCATTCCAAACTGGTCATCTAGAGTTGGTGAATGTAACACGGAGAACCGTGTCACAGCATTTGTCTGTGCAGCCTGCCTCTACCTCCTGAGCTGACAGTCCAGCTCAGTGACAGACCACACCTGCTACATGGCATCAGTAAGTTTGCGAAGTACAGACTTCGACAGAAGGCTTTCAACTGAATCCAGTGGCGACATGTTGCATTTTTAACACTGGACAATACCTATGGTCAGTGGGAAAGGCACAGAGGACTCATTTAGATTCATTCCGAATGACAGTGTCCACCATCAACATTATCAATAGGAATACCAAGGTGTGGAGAAGAGACGGTTGTTCTCATCAATATCTGCTTTGGAAGAGCAAGGTGTGTGGACAGGGGTTGGGGGTTCCCATCTCATAGCACCCTTTAATAGCACAGTGTGTTTGGAGAAGTGACAAGTGTTTCTATCACATACCTACCTTACACTAGTGGGGTCTGTGAAGATGGAACAATGATCCCCGTCACATAGGTCTGTCAGAATAGTGCAGACTACGGCGAAGGGATACATGTTCCTGTCACATACCTCCCTTAAAATAGGAAGGACTGTGCTGAAGGGAGAATGTCACTGTCACATGTTAAAATTGCAGGGTGCCTCCATATAATAATGGCCTGTTTTATACAGCACTTCATGCTGTACTTTTTCCACAAACTAGGCACTTTGTAGAACAGATTTTACTATGGCCCAGTATAATGGCACCGATTTGCCGATCAAGGAATAATTGAGGGCTGAGGTTGCATTGCCGGTAATCTAAGTAAACAGGGTTTTACTTTTCAATAAACAGTAAAGGTAGCGCATACATTTCAAATAGACATAACAATTTTACGAACGAACAAATTCCAGTACAGAAATTGGTACAGTGAAACACCATGAGAGTCACAGATTTAAAAACTAGAAGTGGAAAAACGTGGCATTATTCCGCATTATCCTCTATTCCAAACTGCACAACTCGTAAAGGGGAGGTACACTACACTGGGAATAGTTATTTCTCTGGGTAGTATTAACTTCCAGTATTACTTCACACCCTGAAACAAGGCCTTAAGTGTTCCTGTCAAACATGTACTTCAGAATAGCAGGGGCTGTGAAAAAAGGTATGTGGGAAAGAGTTGGGGCGGTTGTCACACATCTGCCTTGGAATAGCAGGCACGGAGGGAAAGGGGTGGATGTTCCAGTCCCAAATCTTCCAAAGAATTGTAGGGATGTTGTCAAGCGATATATGTGACTGCCACACGGCCTTACAATTACAGACTGTCGAGAAGGGCTCATGCATTCACGATAATCACATGTACTATCATGGGCCACTGGAATTATGCCATTCAAAAAAGTTACAAAAAAACTGCTCTGTAGAGGCAGACTCACTTTGCATTTTCAAAAATCTGCGTTCTGGTTTTAAAGGAGTACTACTGAGGTGAAAGCTTCACCCTTACAGTATTTTTATGCGTTAAAATGGCAAACTAGCAAAATATTACTGCCACAAAATGTGCCACATTATGCTGCACAATATGCCTTTGGTTGCTGCATTATTTTGTTAGCACTGCCGGATAATCTGATCCTCCAGTGCCACATAATTCCAGGAATACTGGTTAAATCAATGCAGTGAAAACGCTTCTGCTGTGTACAGGACTCTTTAAAATGAAGGTTATGTTATTAGGTCGAGCCTGGCGGCAGCGCGCATGCACTGCTCGCTCTGCGAGACTGCTGTAGTAGAGTATGGGAGAGAAGCCGCGCCCACTCTCCTCCCATATTTTTCATTGGCTTGTGCCATTGTCTTTCGTAAATGCTGCCTTCAGATTCGTTAATAGGCTTGTTAGTCCCTCCTTAGTACGGCCTTGTCTTCATTTGTACCCTCCTATGGTTACTGGCCCTTTTACTTCAGTTGTTACAAAGGACCTGTTATTTAGTCTGTAAGCACTATTTAGTTTATTGAGTTTCTCCTACTGCAGGCCGGACATGCGCTGCTTCAGCTGAAACCGCTTGTGTTTTTTTAAGCAGCACGGCCGCCCCCGTAACACGGGTGACTGATTTCAATCACTTTAACCCGGCATTATCTCGTGTCTGTTTCAACCCCCCAAGTAAAATGGATTTAGAAATGATTAGCAAATTAAGTCATGTGAAATCCAGGGAGCACATAATCCTGTGCTAATGGGCTGAAGCTGACAACAGCACTTCTGTGGTACATGTCATCTGTACTGAAGCCACCTGACGGGTTGTTTTCAAAAGCCTGTTTTATTAACAACACCACCACCACCAATACCACCACCACCAATACCACCACCTCAACCAATACCACCACCACCATTACCACCACCAATAACACCAACACCACCGCCAATACCACCCCCTCCACTACCAATACCACCACCACCACCAATACTACCACCACCAATACCACCACCTCCACTACCACCACCAATACCACCACCTCCACTACCACCACCAATACCACCACCACCACCACCACCAAAAATACCACCACAACCAATATCACTATCACCACAACCACCAATACCACCACCACCACCACCACCAATACCACTACCACCAATACCACCACCACCACCAATACCACCAGTACCGCCACCACCAATACCACCACCACCAATACCACCACCACCACCACCAATACCACCAATGCTACCACCACCACCAATACCAATCCCACCACCACCAATACCACCACCAATACCACCAATGCCACCATCAATACCACCACCACCAATACCAATACCACCATCACCAATACCAATACCACCACCACCAATACCATCACCTCAGCGCCTCTTGCTCACTAGTAAAAGCAGAGGCACTATACAAGGCCGGAGCTGCAGCCGATACCATCCCTCCCTCCCTCCATGCCTGCCATAAAGAACAGCCCACCTGTTTCAACCCCCCCCCAAGTAAAATGGATTTAGAAATGATTAGCAAATTAAGTCATGTGAATTCCAGGTAGCACATAATTTGGGCTCCCGGTTTTATGGTATTTATCTTTTTGACATTTCCGTCTGTATTTATCCATATTTATTTTTTGTTAATTTTATCTGTATTTATCCATATTTACTTTGGGTTTTGTGGAAAAATGAAGCTGAAATTAGTATATTTCCACATTTATTTAACCGGTAAATATGTGCTCATGTTTAAATGCCTACTAGGTTTCAATGCTGTAAACACCCGCAGAAGATAAACCAATGTACTTATAAGAAAATATGCCAATTTCAGTATCAACCTTGTGCATATCTACTGCTGTTAAAGCCTCTTTACTAAAATCCCTTTCTTTTTAACCCCCTTACCTATCAATCCACACAGCTATTGACCTGGCAGTCATGGCAGACAGTATTTAGAATTACTAAAAAAGCAACCAAATTTCCGTTTTTATCCACATTTAAAAATAAATACAGACAAGAAGATAAATGTTTTCTGTCTCTATTTATCTGTAAAAATCAGTAAAAACGGAAAAAGGGAGTTTTACACATAATCCTGTGCTAATGGGCTGAAGCTGACAACAGCACATCTGTGTTACATGTCATCTGTACTAAAGCCACCTGACAGGTAGTTTTCA
Organism: Calotriton arnoldi; assembly: GCA_963921515.1. Classification (NCBI taxonomy): domain Eukaryota; kingdom Metazoa; phylum Chordata; class Amphibia; order Caudata; family Salamandridae; genus Calotriton; species Calotriton arnoldi. The sequence goes on from CAWUFW010000415.1 coordinate 1,367,676, forward strand.
AAAGCCTGTTTTATTAACAACAACAACACCACCACCAATACCACCACCATCACCTCAACCAATAACACCACCATCAATACCACCACCACCACAGCCAATACAACCACCTCCACCACCACCAATACCACCACCACCTCCACCACCACCAATACCACCACCACCACCAATACCACCACCATCAATATGACCACCTCCACCAATACCACCACCACCAACACCACCACCACAGCCAATACAACCACCTTCACCACCAATACCACCACCACCAATACCACCACTACTACCAATACCACCACTACTACCAATACCACCACCACCAATACCACCACCACTAATACCACCACCAATACCATCAATGCCACCACCACCAATACCACCAATACCACCAATACCAGCACCACCAATACCACCAATTCCAACACCACCAATACCACCACCACAAATACCAATGCCACCACCTCAGCGCCTCTTGCTCACTAGTAATAGCAGGGGCACTGTACGAGGCTGGAGCTGCAGCCGAGACCATCCCTCCCTCCCTCCATGCCTGCCATAAAGAACAGCCCACCAGGAGGTGAAGCCAGGGCCCTACTACAGCTGGAGTGTTTTTTATTTGGCCAAAGATAGCAATGACATTACGCAATGCCACACTGCACACTCAAATCACAGAGAGGGCAGGAAATAGCCCCCCGCTCTTCCTCCTGAGCCGCGACAGTGTAATCACAGAGCGAAAGGTGTTGGAGCGCTTTGTTAGGGTTTATAGCTCGGATCATATGTAACTCTCACTTTACACTTTGTGTCTGTGTAATTTACAACACTTACACATCTTCTTCACTGCGCTATTTATCACGACTTTGAAGACGTCGCAGGCTGGTCTCATCCTCTGATATTTACAATCTACCAAGCGGTCGAGAAGGTCCTTTATTGCAATGCAATAGGTCTCGCATTTGCGAGAGTTTAAAATATTAGTATTGTAAATGACAATGCCTTTTATTTATGTTTTAAAACCCAAAACATAAACAAAAGGCATTGTCATTTACAATGCCAATAGCTCAAACTCGTGTGAATGAGAGACCTATTGCATTGCAAATGCTTGTTGTTTTACTTACCTAGCTTACTTAGCTGGCAACTTGGAGGCTCCATGGCAGCAGCAAAGCAGAAATCCTGTGCTGGGCATTGGAACCAGAAGCCATGATTCCCAACGAGCAGCCAGATGGAGCAGCAAGGGCAGGACTGAAAAGGGGAGGACCCACCTCAATACCACTCTCAGCTTCTTGATAGGCAGGGCCACTGGAATTATGTGTCAGGGGAAGTGCAAATTATGCAATAGGGGTTGACTAAATTATACGGCAAGAAAAGCAGGAGCTAAGGCGGAGGAGCATCGCCCCACTGCCTTTCAGCACTGCAAAAAGGAAAAATAAAATGCTAATAACGCAAGGTTATTATCATTTTATTTTTCCGTGCTGAGACAGTTTTGCATGGTGGGGCTAGGCTGGGCAGTGCAGGGGGGTGGAGTGGGGGGTGGTGGCACTCTCTAAGTGCCCATGACTGTTTGGCCGGCCAAACAATAATGCGCCCTTTACATGTTCTCCATCCAGGCTGTATTACAGCCTGAGTGGAGAACATGCCCAGGCTTCCATTCCCTGCCTGAGCACCGAGCCACGGCGCTCATACCAGTCACAATGCTGCATTGCAGTGTTGTGATTGGCTTAGGGAGCCTGGGTGCTTCCTGTTTGCAGAGAAGCCAGGAAGAGGACTGAGAGGACGGAGGCGGCCGGCCAGCCAGCCGGTTGGCAGGTAAGTAATCTTATTTTTTTTTACACCCTCCCTTCCTGCCCGATTTGCGGGAGAAGCCGCTACTGAAGAACAGACAAATTATGTGGCGTTATGCGCCACATTTTATGATAGCATCATTTCATTATTTTGTCATTTTTACACTTCTTAACACTTTCTAGGCATAGGTTGCACCTCTTTGGTACCAATTGAACACCTAAATATAGCAATAAGCAGCAGAAAGTGGACCAGTCAACATTTGCAAAGGCACTTCCACTACACAGCAACACATGTCGCTGGGTTTTTAGTAACTTTTAAACCGTTTGACCTAGAAACAATTTTTTTTTGTTAAAATCTGGAGATTAGGCTGCAGATGATGGATTAAGTGGCAAATGCGGCAAACCATAATTATGCCAAAAACACCACAGCCGCACAATTGCATATTTTCAGTGATCATGTTGAGAGGACTGGAAGCACAGGCCTAAAAGAAGCTGGGATAAAACTGGAAATCCTGCCCCTGCTGCACTTTGTGGCTTTTCATTGGTTTAAGGAATGCACTGATGTGCACCCTGACAGCTTCATTTTAGCAGATATACTGTGCTGCCTGAGGCATATGCCGTATGTCTGCTAAATAGTGCCTGTATTAGGGGATCAAAGTTGTACTACGTCCCTCAGACATCTCACAGTCCACCTCCTAGAATGTCCTTGTGTGCCTCTTGATGTTTTTTGTTTGGTGGACGGACATATAATAGACTGAAGAGGTGGACCAGAATGATACTGTGGAAAGACAGCACTTGGCACTTCTACTACAAATGCTTTCTGCCACAGCAGCATGGTTTTCCCCAGATTGCCCTGCCCTAGTGTGTTCTACCTCTTGATCATCCTTACCATCTCTGCAAGTGACAGTTGGTGGGTGGAAAACCTTACGCCAAAGGGAGAACAGTGCCTGCCCCAAATCCAAGATACATTCACATCTCAAATGATCCAAACTGGTAAGTGTAGTCTTGTGGGTTAACACACCTACTTCAGAGACATTGTCCACCTGACTCCCCTCCTTTCATAGTCCACCTGTTTTAAAGCTCAAACCTGGTGCTCAGAGACAAGAGTTCAACATTTTATGCTTTTTCTTTAACTTTGCTTTTCTGTTCAGGCCCACTCTTTCCTTCCCATGTGCTACGGTGCAATTTAACTTTTATTGCATTGCCCATCAGTAGTCACCTGGACCTCAGCACTGTTCATCCTGCTCTATGTCCCTCTTGTTTCACTCTCCACATGTCACTCCCTTCTCTCCCATTCCCAGTCATCCTCCCTTTTCATTTTTCTCAACCTGCCCCTTTCCACCCCATACATTTCACCTTTGTCTCGTTCCATAATGAACAATGTCTCCTTGTCGCAGCCTGATCTTCCCTGCTCTTTCTAAATTTCCTCACTACAAATGTAGATCAAAAGGACATACCAAAATTACATAAAAACAATGAACATCAAGGAGACGTTCAAAACAAATTGCACTCTGGGAACAAAGATAGTGTGACATGGAGTGGGGATAAGAAGACATGGTAAATAGAGATTAGCACCATGTGTCCAAACTCTTTCAGCGCAAAGTCAAATAAAAAATTCACTATTCAAAAGGATGAAGTCTGCTCGGTATCAAGAAGCTCGTTTCAGTGCCTGTTTTATTAAGGAGTGGAAGTTGGTTGTTCTTCTGGAGATAGGCTGAACACTTAGAAGACAAACTCCACAGAGAAAAGTAGGGTTCATGTGCACAGAGAGACAGTGGAGCTCTGCCACAAACATACCTTATCATCTTGTAGAGTTGAACTCACTCCTACGCAGATAGAGCTAAGCTCCAGGCCAGATGCAGGCAAGTCCCTGCATACATAGTGCTGAACTCATGCACAGATAGAGCAGAGACCGTATAGCCATAAGTAATTTCTTTCATTGAGCTGGAGCTGAGTTCCTGCATACATAGTACTGCGAACCTGGGCAGACAGAACTGAGCTCTTCCAAGTATGCAGCGGAGCTCCATTTCTGACAGTGGCGAGCCCCTGTGCAAACAAAGTTCACAGCCACTGAGCTAATTCAGCATTCATTCTTATACAGTAAAACCCAAGATTCCGTGGGAACTGAGAAACCAGGACCAGCTAATATTCTGTGGGAGTATCACACATTTCTCACCCTGGTTAATCTTCCTGATAGGGAGTGAGGAGGAGAAACTGGGAGGGAGGATGACACAGAGAGAAGGGAGTGAGAGAAGCAATTGAAGAGAGGGAGAGAGAGAGAAAGACAAGGTAGATAGTGCTGAAAGAGAGCAAATATTGAATATGGACAGAAAGGTGAGAAATAAATCAGGAGAGTGTGACTGAGATGGAAAAGAACAGAGACAGAGTGGGAAACAGGAGACACCAGAGTGAGAGATGTATGAACAACACCAGAACAATAATGCTATGGCAACCTTTATGTTATGGGTAATTGAGATTTGCACAGCACACCCTGGAGAGTATCCTTGTGCTGAGAAAGCAGGGGCTATGTCGGCTGTAACTGCAACTTGTCCAGGTGATGAGCCATGTTTTCAGTTTCTTGCGGAGCTCAAGTACTGAGGAGGCAGCTCAAATGTGTAGGGGTAGGTTGTTCCAGGCTTTGGGCATGAGGTATGGGAAAGCTGGCTCTTTGTATTTGGGGGATGTGTGCAAGCAGGATTCTGACTGAGGAGAAGTGTCTGGTGAGTGTGTTGCGTGTGGGTTAGTGACTGGGGAGACATTGGAGGTCTTTATCAGTGCAGGGTGATGTGAACACGGGGGAAAGCCTAAGTAGGAGTCTGGCCATTGGGTTTTTTATGGTCTGAAGTCTTCTATCAGTAAGACAGTGATTCCGACTGAGTGCTTTGACATGGCCAAGCTTGCTGGTGATGAGCGCCTGGGTGACCATCCTGCATGTGCTGACTGGGAGCCATTTGAAGATTACATTGAGCATTACGAGGGTGTAGAAACAGGAGGCGATGACTATGTTGACTACATCTAACATTACAGCATATTTCTCCCATTCCTTTTACTCCCTTCATAAGAAGTCTGCCTTACACTGTGCCACTGGGCAGTGCTGTTTGTGGTTGGTGCCTATACCAATCTCTAAAGAAACATTTTGGACACCAGCACACGTTTTTTTTAGCCGATTTAGTACTGGGTTGGACTGAAGGTGTGACAGATTCATTTGGCAGCTATGTTTTAGAATTGTAAAAGGTGGTCTAGTCAATTTGTAAATTGTGTTTCATGTGGAACATCAAACGCAAACCCTTCACATACTGAATGAGCTTGGCGTTTCATATATTCACTTCCCTGGCATGGTTGAAGCTGGCAAACCCCAAAGTGAGTGGAAGGAGTAAAGCATCAGGCTTGTGAGGGCAGGTCAACTTCAAGTGTGCAATAAGAGGGATTTCTTGCAGGAGCCTCTGTTAGTGCATGTGCACAAATCAGTAATGTATGACTTGGTGGCACCACTAACAAAGGGAAGGACACCAATCATGGTGCCCTCAAATCATGTCCCCTCAGTGGACAAAAGCTCTACGTACTTCCCTATACTGCTAGCTGTACCTTCCATTTTCCCACGAGAAAGCACCAGGCATCTGTTCAGGTGAAGGAACATGAGCTCTGCAATGACTTAGGAGGCAGGCGTTGAGCACTGGCTGGAGCTACAAGAACCCTTTGAGAGTGGTGTAGAAAGTTTATGGGCATGCATGCACTTTCCCACCTGCATGGATCTACTCCCAGGTCTCCTTCTGGCTATCTCAATGTAATCCTGCAGCAGTGTCTTATGCTGTTGATGCTCACCATAACAAGACTAAATGTCATTTTCACATGGATGCAGCGCCAGGTTGCCAGCACAACTTCCCACACTGAATTTCAGTTGCAGCATGCACACATTTCAATCTGTGCATCTTTGTCTAACCTTCCATAATTTGGAGAGAAAGAAACAGTGACTGAGATAAGTTTGATTTTGGTGGTAGTGTGTATTTTATTGAATTAATTTAGAGCTAACAAATTGGGAACTGGCTGTATAGTTGTAATTTATAATATGGCCTCATTGCTCTCACAGCAGTATTTAGCAATTTTAAAGAAGTATTGCAGTACCAAAAAATGAAAAAAGATTCATCAACAATTTGAACACTAACTTAAATGACAGAAAATGCCACATTAAAAAAGATACTCATCCCTACTGCTATCTCTGCTCCACACTGATGGGTACAATGGAGATTATTGATAAGTCATTACATCTTTGAATAAAAATGCACGTATTACATGTTTTGGGGCTTTTATTGCACAAAAATCAGTGGGGTTAAACCCATATATTTTTAAGGAACTGTGAAATATGGAAAATATTTCACGGTTACGTGTGAAATACAGATTTTGTTGACTCTGTGCAAAGGTTTTACATTGTCCAGGCTACTAGTATTATGCAGGTTGGAGGACCATGATTCTCGAAATTATGCAACAAAAAATGCAAATTACGGGGCAGTTTGTCTGGCGGTATTATTTTCATCCGTTTGAGCTGGAAACAACAATTTTGGTGAAATCTGCATATTTTGGAAATGATGTGGCAAATTCAGTAAATCCACAATTATGCAGTCAACTCTGCAGCCACAGAATCCCATAAATCCAATGAGCTCACCATTGCCTATTGCTTTTTCTAGAATTTATTTGTGACAAGTTAACAAAGCCTCAACATTTTAATTCCAGTCAATGCCCATTGTTAGCTGCACTTAGAATAAAACAGCTTGTAATATAAAAATACATAACAAGTACCTTGCCATTGCCATCTCAGACTTCTGTTGACATTTACAAACTACAAGGCCAAAGATATCACCAGAACCCCTCAATGGTAATACTGGACCAGATTACACAGTAACTCATTGTGCATGCTCTGTATGTACTTAACTTTAAACCATTGTGTATATACAAATAGACAAACCTCAACCTTATACAAAAGACAGCTCATTTAGATGCTACCCAAGTATAAAACATAAATCCCAAAATAATGTGCATTCGGTCCACTCACTAGACAGCATGAGGAATACGGTCTAATGGCTATGTTAAAACTACAACAGAACATGAGTGTTCACAAGGAGTGGTGAAATTGAATGTTTGAAGCTTTTTTGAAAGTTCTAGTCCTCAACTAAGAAAGGAAATGTGGTCTAGTGGCGAAGCTGTCAATCTGAGGACCTTGATTTGAATCAAGCTTTGCACTGACTGAAAATTTTGCTGTTCTGGGAAATCACTTAATCACAATGTGCCTAAAATTTAAATGTGTGAGATACTAGTGTAAGTAATTGTGTACCAAAAAGATATAAGCCACCACTTGATGAATACAAACTTGCATCATTTCCCACCACCTCCCATTATGGGCAACACTCTGTTGCTCTCGGGTTAAGTCCATGCTATAGAAATACCAACACGTGCATGCTTTTACATTGTGAATAGGTACCCAGCATATTATTCTCAGGGGATACCCCTTCCTTTTGAGCTGTTGGTGAGCCTACCTCATTTCGTAACAGCTAGAAAGCAGGTCCCACATTTTTCTTTATCCTGGTTCATTCTTCACACCTCAAGTCTACTTCTCAATGTCTGTAGGAGTACTTTATTGGGCACATTGGGAGATTCCCCCACACGCATCTTTTTATTCCCTGGAAGCATGTTATCATTATGCAGTTCATGCTACTTTTAATCAGAAAATACACTTTTTCAGTAAGCCTTCAGTGCTTTCATTTCTGACATGCAGAGGACTCGCTTGGTGCCAACCATCCGATGCTCGCAGGTCTGGGGGACACTTTCTGAGCTCCAGCAGTGTTAGGTGTCTCAGGGTAATGCATTGGCAAAGACAAAAGATCTGACTTTAATGTGCTACTGCAGGAAAGAACAAGCACAGACATTTGTCTTTTGATGCGTTAGCGCATTAAAACCGAACCTATTGGCCTTCCAACGTGCCATCTAAAACTGTCTCAGTTACCAGTGAGCGAAATGGTAGCCCCCACCAGCACTGTTTAGTTCTAGCCCCACCTTCTTCCCACCACAAAAAGTTTGGGTCTAGTTGTGCCCCTGTTCTCATCCAATAAGGGAAGGCTAAAAGTTAGTTCTGCATTTAATCTGGGCATTCTTCGTGGTCGACTACATATGGAGTGTGGAGAGTGGGGGCTTGCCTCATGGTACCATTGAATGGAAATTTGACTGTGGCTATTGCAAGGCAAACCCTGCCCTATGTTGGGCCAGCATAGCTGTTCATGATAGGGCCGCTGGTGTTACTAATACCCTATCAAAAATTGTTCAGTCTTTTCTGACTTCATAAATAACAACACACCGACATCAGCCATGAATGACAGGTGCTAACACATTACCTCTTACTCATCCACTCCTTTTCTAAACCGATTTCCTCATCTGACATTTCCTACAGCATTCCAAGAACAGTCTATTAAAGTACGCCTTAGAATTAGCCTTTCATCGGCGCTTGGGGTCTGCAGCCTTTACAGGTAGCACAAAAGAAACGCCTCATTTTTCCATAGAAAGCTATAACACTCAGGTGACTGATAATGGTGCCATAGTCTGTGCTGTGACCGACAGCCTGCAGCTCTTCAAATACAGTAGCGTGGCAACTGTAATTGTCCTTGAAAATGTGCTGTGCCATCAGCAATGCAGTCTAGATACGTCTCACTTTCTTCTAGGGTGAGAACTGAAATGAGCTCAGCGATGAAGTTCCGACGCAGTGGATCTCAAGGGTCCAGAAAGGCGTTCCCAGTCGCCTCCAGGTAAAAGCTATAACATGGAAGCCTTCTGCCGACTTGCAGCCAGAGCAATTAATGCAGCAGTAGCTCATCAGAACAAGAGGGAGGATTGAACAAGCACTCCAATACAGATTGTGCAAATAAAATATTTTAAAAAAACAGCAGCGACGAGGGAGGAAGTGAGGGGACGGGTCAAGAAGGGAAGCAGGAGGGGATGGGGAGATGGGCAATCAGCGACGAGGGAGGGCAGGAGGAAGCAACAGGGAAAAAAACTTAATTAAAGCAGGGTCAGCGACAAAAATGAATGTGCCACTGTGTAATGTAATTGGTGAGCACTTAAAGCGCTCCAATACCATTGGCTTGTGTTCGCGCTATGGCAACACGGACGACAAAGCGAGCACTCCAATACCATCGGATCATGCAAAAAAATAAAAATAAACAAGTGCTGTACATGTTTTAAAAACTTTTAAGAAATGCATTTGTTTATGTACACGTGCATGCATTTTAGTGGTATGTGTGCATGTGTACAAGGGAGATGGCCTGAAAACACAAGTACTCCAGTGGAGTGCTTGAAAACAAAGAAAAAAAAATAGGTCTGCAAACTGGGAGCAGTGTAAGGAGACATGTATTTGGTCCATGCGCTATGGAAGGGCCAAACACAAGAAAAGGGTATGACGCCCGCATGCCATGATGAATGGCATCTAAGAAAATGAGAGCGACGCTGAAGTTTACGAATTGTAGAAGATTGGCAGCATGAAAGCCAACAGATAGAACACAATCCGTGTCTTCGAGACAGTGCATGCGCTGTCTAGCTGAGACCTAAAAAGTTAAACAAAGGCTGCAGAAATCTAAACTGGAGTCAGAATTCTTTGTGAAACAGAAGATAATTAATGATATATGAAAATGAATTACATATAGTGGCTGAAAACAGCTGAGAAGTTTCACAGGCTTGATAAAATACCGCTTCTTTCAAGTGACACTTCACACAAGAAATACGTGACACCCTTACCCAGTAAACTAGCCACATGAGTTTTTAATATACAGTAATACTAGGTTTCAGTATTTCCTTACTCACTTATAGACTTATAGACCACAAGCGCTGATGAGACTCTTATATGTGGGTCTAAATGAAGAGAGCTTTAGTCCTCGCTGCCAGCATAAATAAACCACGAACAACATTTCAAGAGGGGGTGGTGATGTGGGCAGCTGCATAACATCAGCTACTTGCTCTTGTTACTGGCGTTTCATAGGCTCTTTTCCTTGGTTTAGCCAAGGTCACGCTCACATCTCCCAACCACAGCTGGTCAGAGTTAGGCCTTCCTATTTGATACTGAGCTCTGATTATCCTATGATATTTCCTCTAGCCCATGCTTATCCACGGGAGCTGCAGAAGGGAGCTTTAGGCAATGAAGTTTTCTAACAAGGAGGAGCGTTGAAGACCGTCTGAATTAGTGTAAAGCTGTTCCAAAGAATATTCCTGCTGCAAAAGGACTGGTACATGTCTTCTTGTAACAAGTCTGGGGCAGCCACAGCTGGCCCACCTCTTTATGTCTTCCTATTTCCCTGCGTTTACACAAAGGACTTGTCAGCACTGTTCTGTTCATGCAGCCAGTTTGGAGTCAGGGCAGGGGGGGCAGGAAACTTCAAGGACTTCAAAGGGAATTCTCTAGAAATTTCTCGTATTTCAAAGTGGGCACCAGATATAAATATTGGACCCTCAGACCCAACTCTTCAGTATACTTCTGGACCTGTAGATGCTACAGAAGGAGTGCTGTGCTGCTTTGCTGTCAGATGGACTGGCACGCTGCTGCCCTTCTGCACTGCTGCTCTGTGGCCTGCTGCCCTGCTTGTGGAGAAAGAAGACGGTATCCTAGGCCCAGCTCTCCCCGTGCTGCTGCCTCTCTCTTGCTCCTGTCTTCTCCTTGCTTTCTCCCCACTTTTTGAGTGCCTTCTCCTTGCTGTTCCCTCATTTTCACTGCTTTCTCCTGGGTTTTTCCCGTTTTTTGTGCCTTCTCCTTGCTTTTTCCTAATTTTCATTGTTTTCTCCTTGTTTTTGCCCCCCATCCCATGTTTTTTGAGTGCCCTTTCCTTGCTTTTCCCTCATTTTCACTGGTTTCTCCTGGCTTTTCCCCCGTTTTTGAAAGCCTTCTACTTGCTTTACCTTCGTTTTCATTGCTTTCTCCTTGTTTTTTCCCTAGTTTTTTGAGTGCCTTCTCCTTGCTTTCCCCTTGTTTTCATTGCTTCCTCCTTGTTTTTTCCCTCATTGCTGCTCCTGCCTGTTGCCTTTTTTCTGCCTAGCCCCACCCACCACCTCCAGTGCCCCTCCCTCCTGCCAGGACCTACTTAATGGAGTCTGCATCGCGACCCCATTGAGAAGGCCCCAGGCCCAGCTCTACCTGTGCTGCTGCATCGCTCTTGCTCCTGTCTTCTCCTTGCTTTTCCCCCTGCTTTTTGAGTGCCTTCTCCTTGCTTTACCCTTATTTACATTGCTTTCTCCTTGTTCCCCCCCCCGTTTTTGAGTGCCTTCTCCTTGCTTTCCCCTCGTTTAAAAAAAAAAGTTAGCAACTTCTGCACCTTGAGACCCTCACAGGTGATTTGTTGGCTTTATAAATTCTTGATCGATTGATTGACCTGCACCTTTTATCCCAGGCTGACATGACTCCAAGGGTCAGCAGACTGACCTCCTGTTTTGAGCCACAGAGACATAACAAGCTCCAGAGTCTACCAGCAACTGCCCTGCTGACCTGCTGCCTGGACCTGCCTAAGCCCTGCTGGCCTCTGTTGGAGTGAGTTCCTGACCCCCAAGAGGTGTCCCTCAGGTTCTGGACCCTTGAGGTGGCCTCAGTCGAACTCCTCTCCAAAGAAAACGTGAAATCCTGAAGTTTTGGGCTCTTTTTTTTTTTTTTGCAGAGTTTTATATAGCGCGAACTTGACCCGAATCGGGTATCAGAGAGCGCTTTACATAGCACCAGTTACGTTACATTAGGACACACATTCATTTTTGTTAGGCACGGGGAGATTAAGTGATTTGCCCAGAATCAGAGGATGTTCAGCGTCATTGCCGAGACTCGAACCCAGTTCCCCAGATTCGAGGTAGGACGCCCTAGCCGTTAGGCTAACTCCTCTCCCCTTTGTTAATGCGAACGGGCCAGTTCGTGCCAAGATCTTGCTGCCCACACCGTCGCCAACGCGAAGTTCCGACAAACCCAACTCTTTGCACCACAGCAAGTGCCAATGACGCCCGGCAGTGCAAGATCTGCACTTCATGCTACAGCATCAACAGCTCGCGGTGACTGCTAAGGCAAAGCTGCAGCAACAACCATCCAAGACTCCTGACAGGATGTTCGTGCTACATTGATGACCATCCGCAAAGCTCTCCCTACTCCTTGCGGGCCCTTACACCGCGAACGGAACTCTTGGCGCTGAAATCAAAAGGTAACTCTTTCAGCTGGACTAACCAGATCTCTGCATCTGGCCCGCGCTCCACTATTGGCCTGAACTTGTGACTTTCACCCGGTCTTGCACGACCAGATAACAGCGAGTGGCAACTTGTGCTTTTAGGCGCGTTACTTACCAGAAATCTTTAAAATTGTATATCTCTGGATTTTTGTTGTTTTAGTGTCAAATAATGTATTATTATTTTTATATTAATGTATTAAATATTATTTATTATATAATTTATTACATTTTACTTTATTTTTCAGAATTGGTGTGGGATTTTTCTTGTGCTGTGTTTTCACTTTATTATTGTTTGAAGTGCTGCATGAAAACCTTACACATTGCCTCTAAGTTAAGTCTGACTGCTTTTGTGCCAAGCTGTCAGAAGACAGAGCATAAGTTAATTTGGGTTTGCTTGTGTCTCACTCTAACAGAGATTATAGTTACTGCTTGAATCGGGTTTCACCCCCCTCAACCAGTAACCTAATTTGCAACACTTTCCATGAATGCAAAAATGTCTGTAAACTGAAGATTAGACTCTCATCCCTACAACATCTCTGATATCCACCAGTAGCAAAAGTATGTGGCTGTAGTTGATTACAGAGAACAGGTGTGGAGTTAAGCAGCTGCTTATTGCAATGAAAGACATAGTGCCTTCAAGTCAATAAAAGCGGTCTTTCCAACTGCTTTAAAACAGCACCCAATCCCTTTACTTAATTTTCCATTATTAGATACATATGCTGGTCAGGTGTTTTTATTTTTATTTATTTATTGAATGTTTTATATAGCGCGAACATGACCCAAGGGTATCAGAGCGCTTAACAAATATAATGGTAAAGAAAAAACAAAGTTACGACAAAAGGCGATATACAATAAAAACGAATCATGGGGTACAGTAAAATAGGAGTAAAACAGGGTCAATGCAGAGTACTTGAGTTAGACAATGTTACTTTGAGGACGTTATAGGAAATATAGTAAAACAAGTGTACAATAAATGATAGATCTCAGCTAGTAAGGACTTGCTGTAATGCAGAGTTCAGGCACATAGTTGATCTGATAGAGCTAGTTGGAGAAAGTAGAGTCATAGCTAATGGAAATGATAGGAAAGGACTGGGTGGCAGCGTCGGTTGCGGGGTGATAAGGATTGAGTTAAGTCGACAGCTTATGGTAAGAATTTGGTCATAATGAAGATCTTAGCTTCCCTCTTGAAGGCAGAAGTAGAGCTCATTCTTCTGATGTGAGGGGGAAGCGAGTTCCAGATTCTAGGGGCCGCTCCCGAGAAGGCTCTGCCATACGTTTTCTTCTTCTGGAATAAGGGTGGTTTCAGGACTAGATGCCTAGCACTCCGCGAGGGTCTTCCTCCCCCCGAGATCTTGATTTTTTTAGCAAGGTACATCGGAGTTTTGTGGTGGATGGCTTTGTGGGTAATACAAGCCACTTTAAGTTGAATTCTGTCTTTGAATGGAAGCTCGTTCAAAGCCGTCAGATGTGGTCAAATTTCTTTGATCCAATAAGGAGTCTTGCTGCAGCGTTGAGGCACGTTTTTAAGGGAGCGGTGGAGATCTTGGGTAAGCCTGAATTGTAGTGCAACCATACTCGATCCTAGAAATGACTAAGGATTGTACTGACATTTTAAGGTCAGTAGATGAAATGAATGGTTTCAATTTCCTGAGATAGCTCAAGTGAAAGCGGGCGCTTTTGGCCATCGAGTTGATGTGAGATTGCATGTTTAAATTTGTGTCAAGAGTAATACCCAGGGATTTGGAGGAGTCAACCAGGACAGGAGTACAGTTTAGAGCAGTGATCGACTTGGTCCATTCGTTAACATCTGCGGAGCTATTGGGCGGGGAAATCAAGAAGAATTCTGTTTTTTGCAGATTGAGTTTAAGATGATTGCAGGTTAGCCAATGTAAGGTGAGCTTTAAGGCATCATCCATCGACTTGATCTCCTCCAGAGATGAGATTTTCATGTAAATCTGGGTATCATCCGCATACATGTGGTAGGAGGTGTTAGTATGCTGGAGAGTATCAGTGAGAGGTTGACATAAAGGTTAAACAGTGAAGGGGAGAGAGTAGAGCCTTGTGGAACACCAATTGAGATAGAGGAACGTAAGGATAAATTGTGGTTGACCAAAAATCTTTGGTTTTTTTTTTAGTTTTTTTTTTATAGAGTTTTATATAGCGCGAACTAGACCCAAATCGGGTATCAGAGCGCTTTACATGAGCACCAGTTTCATTACAGAAGGACACATTCATCTTTGTTAGGCACGGGGAGATTAAGTGATTTGCCCAGAATCACAGGATGTTGAGCGTCGTTGCCGAGACTCGAACCTGGTTCCCCAGCTTTGAGGTCGACCGCTCTAGCCGTAAGGTTCTGTTCTGCAAGAAGGTTTTAAACCAGTCCAACACTGTACTTGAAAGCCCCATCCTGTTTTCGAGTCTGGCTAGCAGTATTTTGTGGTTAACAGTGTCAAATGCGGAAGACAAGTCAAGAAGAACTCGTAGGCAGGTTTCGTTGTGATCAAGAGCCAAAAGAGCGTTGTCCACTAAATGAAGAATTGCAGATTCGGTATTGTGACCAGGTCTAAACCCAGATTGACAGTCATCAAGCAAATTGAATTTCTGGATGTGTTGGCTCAGCTGTTGTTGCACGCATTTTTCTAGTACTTTGGCTAAAAGAGGAATGTTGGTCAAAGGCCTAAAATCGTTTGGGTCGGCAGGACTCCCTGTATGTTATTTTAAGATAGGAAGGACTTGACCAGTCTTGTGGCAGTCAGGTAAGGAACCTTGAGATAAGGAAGCATTGATTATGTTGGTCCAACTGGGGACGATACATTGGTGGAGTAACGGACGGCATTTGGATGGGAGGGGATAAATGTATTGATTATTAGGATTAATGGACAATATGGTTCTAGTAATGTCATTGTGGTCATATAGCTTGAAGTCCGACCATTGTGCTTCGTTTTTGGAGTTTGGCAATGGAGGGTGAAGAGGTTCAGGATGAAGAATATGCGAGTGTGCATCAGCCGCTGTCAGTAGTTTGATTTCCAGGGTGTTGACTTTGGATGAGAAAAAGGAGTATAATTACTCGCAGTTGATTTGGGCTATGGGGGATTCATGTGAGGTTTTAGCAAGCCTGTTCGATTGATGTTTTATCAGCTCAAATAGTTTACGCAGTCTATTTTCGGCATTGTCAAGTTCAGAACTAAAGAAATCTTTTTTTGATCTGAGAATGCTTTTGTTGTAGGCTTTTCTGGTCTTTCTTAGAATCTGTAAATGGGATGATGTGGGATGATGCCTCCATTTCCTTTCAGCGAGTCTGAGGTTTCTTCTTTCGTCATTTAGCGATCCATTGAACCATGGATTTTTATCTTTATCATGAATTCTTTTCAGTTTTAGAGGAGCAGTCGAGTTGATTATGTTAGACATTGTAGAGTTATAGTGATCAGTGAGATCGTTCACATTACCCAAATTGTCTGGTGGGTGAAGCTCTCTCTCACAGCGTGCAATTAGATTTACATTGTTTAAGTTTTTGGTGTCCCGTACCCAATGTTTATTTTTGAGAGGTTGCAAGGTTTTTTTCTTTTTTATGAATGGTATTTGAAATGTTATGGTGTGGTGGTCGGACCAATCACATGGATCAATTGAGCTTATTTTAACAACGTTGTCTCTGGAGATGATCCAATCTAAGGTAGCACCTTTTGTATGAGTAGGGAGAGAGCAGGTTTGTGTGAAGGATAGGTCATCCAGGAAATCTTTAAGGATATTGATTAAATTGTCTTTAGAGTCATCCCAATGTAAGTTACAGTCACCAAGGAATATGTCATTAGAATGAAGAGACGAATTAGCTGTGATGATCTCCATTAAGTGGTACATAAACTGAGCGTTCCTGCCAGGGTGATGGTAAAATGCATGAAGATTGCAATTTTGATTGTCAGTAGTATTAACGGAGAGGTATTCACAAGAATTGAGAGGGTTAGTGTGTAACGGAATAACTTGGAGGTCAGAGCGTTGAATGCAGGCAATACCTCCCCCTATTTTGTTTATTCTGTCAAGTCTTATGATATTGTAGTTGGGAGGGACCAGACAATGGGAAGATGATTCGGTAAGCCAAGATTCGGTTAGGATTGCCACATCAACGTCATGGTTAATGATGAGATCAGCAATGTCAGAGCCGTGTTTCACCTCCTGGTCAGAGACCTGCTCTCTCCCCCAGCAGCTCCGCTGTTGTGCTGCCTGCCGCTGACCCCGTTCACCTGTGTTGGTAGGTGTTCGAGGCCCTCCTCCACCCGCAGGCTCCTGTCTGCGCCTCATCACTTGTGGTCCAGTGAGAGAGCCTTGCTCTTCTGCTGGTCCACTGCTGTCTGTCCTCTGTTTGTGCCCGGTTTTCGGTCTTTTTAATTGTGCCTGTAAATTTGTGCCTGTAAATTGTCTTTTCTGTCTTTCCTTTATTATGTTGTATTTTGCCTGGTTGTTGCATTTTGCCTGGTTGCTACTGTTTGGTACTGTCTCCTTGTACCGTTGTTGTGCCTGTTTTTGCTGCCCTTTCCCGCCGCTGCTGTCCCCGCGGCCCCTCCCGGCTCCTACTCCCGCCTCCCAGCTGCGCTTCCCTCCCCTATTTAATGGTGGCAGCTGTGCGGCTGCGCCCATCCGCGACCCGACCGCGACCAGCGCCAGGGACCCTGGATCTCCAACCATTCACCGCTACGACTCAGCTGCCCTCCTCGCACTCAACCCCGGAAGGAACAACAACTGCCAGCTTCCACGCCGAACACCACCCTTGGCCAGTTCTCCAGCCATCACTGCGCCAGACCTTCACCACCCTCTGTACCCCCACGGGCACCGCCCCCACGTCGGACGCCAACACCACCAAAGCCCTGAAGTGCATCCTCCTCAACATGCCCTCCCTGCACAGACATGCCATTGAGATCTGGGACCACCTCGACACCCTCTCGCCAGACGTCGCCTTCTTCACAGAAACCTGGACCAACGCCTCCTCCGCACCCGACATCGCCAACGCCATCCCTGACGGATACAAGATCCAGAGGAAGGACCGCCACAACCACCCAGGAGGAGGACTCGCCATCGCACACAAGAGCTCCCTCCGACTCTCCACCTCCACCACGAGTGACTCTTTCTCCACCACCGAACACCTTCACTTCCAGATCCAGACCAGCCCTAGAACCACACTTCACGGCTCCCTTGCCTACAGACCCCCCGGACCTCGCGCTCCGTTCGCCACTACCATCACTGCCTTCAACGCACCCCACGCCATTGCCTCCATGGACTACATACTCATCGGAGACCTGAACTTCCACCTCAACAACCCCAGCGACCCCAACTCCACCACCCTCCAGGACAACCTCGTCAACATCAGACTGAAACAGCTTGTCACCACACCTACGCACAATGCAGGACACACCCTAGACCCCATCTTCGCAGGTGGGAACAACATCCGCTTCAGCCACAAACCCACGCCGCCCAAACCCGCACCCCGCCCTCCACTAAGAAACTAGAGCAAAGTCACAGAGGAGCAGCTCAACTCCACCCTCAACCGCGATGCCTCCACCACCTCGACCGACGCCAACCTCGCAGCCAAAGAACTCCACAGATGGATCTCCAACTGCGCAGACGAGCTCGCACCCCTACGTAACTCTGACAAACAGCTCCCCAAGAAGGCCACCTGGTTCACCGCTGACCTCCAAGAATCCAGACGCACCTGAAGACGTCTCAAGAAGAACTGGAGAAACAGCAAAACGTCAGAAGATCGCACCACCTACAAGAACGCCATAACGGAATATCACCAACGCATCAGATCCACCAAAAGGACCTTCATCCAGAACAAAATCCTCGCCAACTCCAGCAACTCCAAGGAACTCTTCAGCGTCATCCAGGAATTCACCAAGCCCCCCAGCAAAACCACAGACATCACCCCTTCCCAGGACCTCTGCACCAAGCTCGGCTCCTACTTCCATCTGAAAATCAAGGGCCTCTACGACAACTTCAACGACCAGGCACCTGACTCCGAAACCACTTTCTACTACAGCAATGCCAGCCAGCCCACCATCTCCTCCTGGACCCCAGTCACCACCGAAGACACCACATCGACAATGAAAGGCATCCACTCAGGAGCCCCCACGGATCCCTGCCCCCGCACATCTTCCTCAGAGCCGCTGCCGCCATCGCTCCGGAACTACGACGCACCATCACGCCACCTTCGAAACCGGCATCTTTCCCGAACACTGGAAACGCGCAGAAGTCAGACCCCTACTCAAGAAGCCCTCAGCAGATCCCACGGACCTCAAGAACTACCGACCCATCTCCCTCCTCTCCTTCGCGGCCAAAGTCACAGAGAAGACCGTCAACGCCCAACTAACAAAATTAATCGAAGAAAACTCCATCCTCGACCCCTCCCAATCCGGATTC
The DNA here is from genome assembly GCA_963921515.1 of Calotriton arnoldi. Taxonomy (NCBI): domain Eukaryota; kingdom Metazoa; phylum Chordata; class Amphibia; order Caudata; family Salamandridae; genus Calotriton; species Calotriton arnoldi. The sequence continues at coordinate 1,386,073 of CAWUFW010000415.1, forward strand.
CACAGCAACCACAGCACCGAGACCGTTCTTCTACTCGCCGCCACAGATGACATCCGCACCCTCCTCGACCAAGAACACACCGTGGCCCTGATCCTACTCGACCTCTCTGCAGCGTTCAACACCATCTCCCACCGCCAGACTCCACGATGCCGGCATACAGGGAACCGCCCTCGACTGGCTCCGCTCCTTCCTCACCGGCAGAACGCAAAGAATCAGACTGCCACCCTTCCTCTCCGAACCCACGGAAATCAACTCCCGAGTACCCCAAGGATCGTCGCTCAGCCCCATGCTCTTCAAAATCTACATGGCCCCCCTCGCCGCCATCGTCAGACAGCATGGACTCAGCATAGTATCCTACACCGACGACACTCAGCTCATCCTCTCCCTCACCAAGGACCCCATCACCACCAGACTCAACTTATAGGAAGGAATGAAGGACGTCACATCCTGGATGAGCAGCAGCTGCCTGAAGCTCAACTCAGAGAAGACAGAGGTCCTCGTCCCCTCCCCATCTGCATGGGACAACACCTGGTGGCCCACCGCCCTCAGCAGCCCTCCCACCCACACGGACCACGCCCGAAACCTCGGCATCGTACTAGACTCCTTCCTCTCCATGACTCAACAGGTCAATGCCGTCGCCTCCACCTGCTTCAACACCCTCCGCATCCTCCGAAAGACCTTCAGATGGATTACCCCATAATCAAGGAAGACCGTCACCCACGCACTCATAACCAGCAGACTGGACTACGGAAACGCCCTCTATGCAGGGATCAACAAGTCTCTGCTCCACAAACTCCAGACCATACAGAACACCGCAGCCAGACTCGTACTCGGCATCCCTCGACACGAACACATCACCCAACACCTGCGGAACCTCCACTGGCTCCCCGTTGAGAAGAGAGTAACTTTCAAGATACTCACCCACGCCTACAAATGCCTCCACAACACCGGACCCCAATATCTCAATGATAGAATATCCTTCCACGTACCCAAGAGGAACCACCGATCCGCCGACCTCGCCGAACCCCAGTGCATCCGCAGAGCACGAACTGGTGGAAGAACCTTCTCCTACGTCGCGGCCAAGACCTGGAACGAGCTCCCGATTGACATCAGACGCGCCCCCACCCTGCACATCTTCAGGAAGACCCTCAAGACTTGGCTCTTCGACTGACTGGAGCTGCTCCCCCCAGCGCCTTGCGACCCTCACGGGTGAGTAGTGCGCTTAAAACTCCGATTGATTGATTGATTAATTGATTGATTGATTGACAGTTGCTTAGCAGGCACAGTAGAGGTTTCATAGTGGTAGCATGATAAGTGTCTTGATTGAATGAGGATAAAGAAACTTTTTTGAGATAATTAAAGTTGATCTTTCTGTTATTTAGAGCCGAGTTTCTGTTGGAATTGATGGAGAAGGAGCTGATTGTTTCGTCTCCAGTAGTGAGGCTAGTTACTGATTCATAGGAGAGTAGTAAGTCTTGACTTTCAACATCCGAAAAGTATTTGAGCTGATTGCGAAAGCGAAGCAACCTATTAGAAAGGGCCATGGGAGTAGGTTTGAGTTTGGATTGGAGCTCACGAAGAGATTTTTTAATAGTATTGATTTTGGAGAGAGAGGTTTCTGTAAGCTGAGTAATTTTCTTCATTTCCATTAGTGCGTATTGAAGGTCATGAACTAGATTGTTGGATTGGGATTTAAGTGTGTCAGTATAGTTAACAGGAGAGTGCGAAGGAGGGGAAGAGAGCAAGAACCCTGGTTTAATGGTAATGGGTGGCATAGGATCAGTGTGTAAAGGATCCAGTATCATACCGATGTTAATATTTTCTTTAGTCGAAGGTGTGATAGAGGAGACTTTGCGGGAGATATGTGGGCTGAGTGTCTGCTTTAGCAATTTGGGGCGAACCATAATGGGTCTATTAATGGGAGATGTTAAAAAGAGGCTGTTTAGCGTGAAGTTGCGGTTCAGTAAGAGTGTACTGATGGCAGCTGTTGAGTGTACAGCTTTGATTAGTGGTAAGGTTAGTCAGCCAGAGCTTTTCCATGATGGAAAGGTCTGATCTGGTTGTAAGGCTGTTAGCGTGAAGTTGCGGTTGAGCAAGAGTGTACTGATGGCAACTGTCAAGTGTACAGCTATGATTAGGAGAAAGGTTAGTCGGCTGGAGCTCTTCCATGATGGATAGGTCAGATCTGGTTGGGAGTGTGTTGGGTAGATGGACCATTTGTGTAGCAGAGGAGCAGGAAATAGGATTGTTGAGCATGAGATCTTTTAGAGTGGGAAAGAAGTCGTCAAATTTCATTAAGTCATTATTGGAAGCTTGAATAAGGACAATGCCGTTCTTATAGGTGGTAATGGATAGGTTAGCACTTAATCTGTGTGAAGGTGTGATCTGAATCTTAGTACCGTAAGGAATGTTTCTGATTTCACTGGAGTTGAGTGACTTGGAAAGGGCAGATCGCCATTTCGCAATTTTTCTGGTGTATAATATCAAGTCATTAACTATGACGACTTTTTTTAAGTTGAAGGAGGGATCGGAGATCAAAGTCTCAGGGTTATTCCTTAATAGGTTTTGTTTGAAGTTTCTAGATGCATTCCTGGATAGATTGGGAGGGTATATAATGGAGTATGAGTTGCTACCTGCTGGAGTCACGTTCGTTCCGGGCATATTTGTGTAATTAATTGTGTGTTGTAAGGGACAGTCCTCTGGCAAAACAGAGAGTGAAGATGCCCAGTAAAACACCCCAGCAGTAGGGATGACCTAAAGTTTGAAGAAAAAAAATGTTTTACACTTTGGATTTTTTTGCAAAGTGGCATACCAGTATTTAGTTTGATTGGAGGGCCCAGGTGACACTGTCATATGATATTCCTAGGGCACCGGAAACATAACTAAAATTTGGGTTGACCTTGAAATTTGGCTTACTGACTGCACTTGTATCTGAAAGGTCTCTCGGCACTGGTCTAACCCAGCCACATGCTTCTCTCTTAACTCCATCACAGAGGTAGAGGGCCCAAGTCACAAAAAGGTAATAACTCTGCATTTGTGGATTTTCACCTACATAGGGGCACAGATTTACTTTTTTTGAAATTCATACACATTCCAAGAAACAATCCTGGAAAGCTGCTCCAGGGACAGGTTTCTAGTTGCACATCAGGGAATGTAATTTTACTATTCCCAAGGGCTTTTACTGCCCCTGTATGGAGTTCTCCAATGGGGAGAAGTTTGCACAGAGAAAATGGAGCCTGATGTGCAAATGCATTTTTTTTCCAAAGTGATAACATTTTTCCTTTTTGGAGAAAGCCCTTCCCATACACTCCTAGCAAATCTGTGGGTGGCCCGTTTCCCTTCCCTACCTGGAAGGGGAATTACTTCCGCACTTTCCTCAAGTAAATCTCTGACAATTTACAGGGGGGATAGTGGCTGGATCAAAGTTTAGCAATGCCCCTAAACATACATGTTTGGTGGTGTTTACAAATTTCCAAGGCAGACAGTGGCTTAGAAAGCCCACTTTCCACTCCTTGACGGGAATTTACGAGTGTGGATTTCTCCACAGTTGTGGTGAAAAAATCCACATTCATAAATGCCATTATGCCTCCCAGCATCCCTTTGTTGAATCCTGGCAGGCATAAAAAGGTAAGTTCAGTTGTTAACTAATGTTAATAAAATATATCTTTGTGAACCGGGACATGGGTGTCTTAAATTGAAGGAGAGGGCATTTCAGATTTTAGGGGCTGTATAGAAAACGTGGATACCCTTAGAACCAAGTTAAAGTCTGCAATATTTAAGAGCAACTGACTACAACTACACAGATTCCAAGGGAGTGTGTACGTGGACATACTTGAAATGGGATATTCGGGGTTATGGGCAGAAGGAATTTGAAATTCAGACAGGCCACCTTGAAATGTATGAGTTACAGTATGGACAGCCACTGCAGTGCCCTTACAGTCGAATTTTGAATAGTTTGGAATATCAAGATTGTTTTTCTAACTAGACTACACTCGTCTGTATTATAGCAGTCCAGATGAAAACTAATCGCAGCATCATTTACCATGCCATTGTGAATTTTGAATAGTCTTGGCACTGTAAGTCATAACATTACAAGGTGAAATGTGTTTCTTGCAAACCCTCTCTTGGCACTAAGACTACCAACATAACTCATTTGCTGTTTTTTTGCGAAGGTTTACAGAATAAAGTTTAGAAAAGAAGTAGGTCCTCAAGGCTCGCTTGACAACAAAATGGTTCTCTATTTCCGTCAGATGCAAAGGCATTACTGGGTTTCTGAAGCAAAACCTGTCCTAGTGCTCGAAGATGCCATCTTAGACAGTAAGGTTTTCATTTTGATTGAGTGAACATCGATACCTTAATGTTTACAGCTCTGTATACGGATATGTAAACATCAGTCTTTGACACATTGGAAGTCAGAGCAGGGAGGCCAATACAGCCAGAATGTAATTCCCATATCCCAGTATCATAAATATGGCTGTAGTTTGTAGACATTGAAGTCTGTTACACACTTTTTTGGGGGGGGATGCTGAGGTAGATACTATTAGCATATTTTGACATAACAAAAGTGAGAACTGTTTGGTCTTTCTGGGCAAGAGGAAAAATAGATTCAATGGAGTATTTTTAATTCAAGTTGGCCATCCATGTTCACAAGACTCATCTCAGCCATCATTGGCAAGATTGACTTTACACAGATATACCTATTTACCTGTTGTACTGGTATAGGATAAGTAATGAAAGCTTCAAGACACCAAAGATCAACAGGCTACCCAATAAGATCTACACTTATGACCATTATCTCAGTCTTTGAGCTATTTATTCTCACCGTATTGTCAGTCGTCCATTGATCAATTGCTTCTATGCATTCAGCAAAATTTATCTTTGAGGCAGTTAATCCTGATTTCAGCTGAACAAGGCGTGTGGCTACTGCCTAGACAGTTGTAAACGCAGGCAGGTGTCCTCTGACTCGGTAATCTGCATTACTTGCTAAAAGTATGTATTAAAAATGAGTGGAGAAAGGGCTGAGTCTTTTGGGACCCCACGCTGCATATCAACAAAAGTAGATGACTGACAAGGTATGATTCCCACTGCCTATTCTGCACCTGAAAGTAAAGACCATACCCATGCTAGAGCAAGCTCTTGAAGGCCAATCCTACAGGGAGCCCATAATGAAACATATGAAATGTCACACTTTCTTCTACAGCAGGGTCTAAGAGGCAGGACCCATATCAGATGGTCAGGATAGCAACATAAAGCATAGTCAGTGTTTACCTTAAAAGTCAGACAGCGATCCTGCCCTCCTGGACTGATATTGAACATCTGATCTAGATGGTCCAGTGCACCTACCTCAACTTAAGAGTTCCATCCTTAGGTCATCCAAATTTGACACCAGCACCTGCTCAACCCTTCTCAAAGGATGCAAATCTGTTTAAGCATCATCACAAATATTCTATGACTCAACAAAAACATTTTTTGCAGAGCTACTCCATGTTTAAGATCCAAGTGAAGGCTTGAGCATAGTCCTCAAAGTCTGCTATTGATGCCAAAGTCTTACATATTTCAGGTGGATAAAGATCTAGGAATGACAACATTTACCCTGTTTAGCCAAAATAGGGAATTGAGATAAGTTCAAATAAAGTCAACTGTTTACCATCAGCTAATGTTGATTAATTATATTTTGCAGTAATTTAGAAGCAATACTTGAATGTGTGTGCTCAAAGCTTTCTATAAGAAAGTTGACATGTATTTGCATAATTCCTGAGAAGAATGTGCAGGGTTTCTGAATTTGTGCACAAAGTGAAAAAACACTTTTTTAGAGAGAATATCACATTATATTCTTTCAAATAGATATTTCCCTTATCAGGATGATGAATATTGTCATATATTTTGCTTGTTAGTCCAGGTTGTAATGGTGAAGCCAAGATGTTTTGAGTTTCCTCCTATTGTACTTGATCTTGATAAGACTAAGAGTAAACCATTAATTTTTATAACTAGCTAATTAAACATTTTAATCTATCTCAGCATCAAAACCTTTAACCAGAATAGACAATATCTATTTATCTTTGGATGAGAAACTCCAAATGATAATCTGTCAGTAAAGATAACATTTCCAATATCAGGGGAGACTCTAACAATTCCCAGGCACATTAATTTATTGTCTGCATTTGAAGTGGTAGCTTGAGCATGACCTATTTCAACATGCTTGAAGATCACATGGTGTTCTTACAAGACATTGGGTTTTGGTAAGCAGACATAAATAAATCTATTGAAGAGACTCAATTAAAGTTAGAGAGTAGCCCATAATTTGGGTGGGGCCTTTAACTCTCTAGAAGTAACCCTGTTCTCCATGACTTCATGATTTGTAGAAGAAGGAAGATAAGACACATCTTTTGAGATGTCAAAATACACCAGGAATGTAAGTCCAGTTTACCATTTATCAGACAAGTCAATAGATTTCTTTGAAAAGGTGCTATCTGAAGATTGGAAACAGTAAAGCAAAAGAAAGTGTTATGTTACCTGTACCTGCAGGTATTGTTACTTCAGGGGCCTCATCAGAGGTGACAGTAAGACCTCCTCTTTTTTTGGAAATATGATTTTGCTATAAAAGATTGCAGCCTGGAGTTAAAAGGTCTCAAACAACAGACCAACAATACTTTGATATCTGGGATAAGGTGATAAAAAGATGCTTCCTTCTAACGCAGGTCAAAGATATTGGTGCACTGGTCTAAAACAAATTGTGAGTTGACTAGTATGGCAGGTTTCCAGGACTGTTGCTTTTTTATGCATTTATAACCTGACCGTGCTCTACTGGACTTAGGGATCTGATTGCTAATCAGTTTTAGTAAGAATAAGGGGTGTTGCTAGAACAGGTCATATGTGAATAATAAATATCTGTGATGGAGGTAATGTTTGGGGTCCAAAGTTTAGTAGAACCTTATTTGTTTAAAGTTATCTGATACATTTAAAGCATAATGAGTTTTATATTTGTAAATGTGCACTTGTGCTAGTTTAATAAAATTAAAATTTTCTGAAATATACTAACATTTGACATTATTGGAGACTGAAATATTTATTTTATGGCATTCAGCTGTTTATTCTTGTGTCTTTATGACCAAATGCCCCCCCCCATTTTGGACCACCCTGTCTCTTTATTTACTTTCACTACCTCAGCACAGGAGAGTTGAATCTGACTAAGAAATATAAAATATTGCATGTTTCTTAAAGAACGGAAAATAATCTTGCGTCCAATAGGACCTTTGACACAATGCGCTGACAAAATAAACTAACATAGTTGTCTCTAGCATGATGTGGGCCCTTTCCCAAAGTTGCTACCATGTTTTGATTGGTATAACACAGTTAACAATGCTCCAGGCCTGATTTAAAATTGGTGGTAATGAAATCAATGGGATATCTGGGGGAGTGTAGAATCCAGAGACCTCAGTAGTTGAATTTCCTTAACAATAGGCATAGTATAGTCAAGCCAGTTACACTTATGGATTCTCGTTCAGATTTACGACTTCCTCAAGAAATTATACATTGTGAGTTATCAATTCGAAATTGAGTATGCAGTATTTTATTTCCTCATCGGCTTCCATTGCTTCATATCTGCTCTCGGTGATCAGTGCTAGAAAACGTTATGACATGGCTTAATTTCCCACTGTGTTGAGGTTTGGCACTGCACCACCAGAGCCAAGATAAATCTAAACCTCAATGACTGAGTCCTTGGGATTTCACATTAGGTACTGATTGCTACTGAAGTTAATTGTGCTTATGACTGAGGATTGGAATCAAAGTCCTGTGCCATCTGTTCCCAAGCAACAGGTACAGACGTGGGTGACCTAATGCATATTCCAGTGATTCCTCCACAGATATAAGTGACACTTGGATAGCCAGACAGTGTATATTTCTCTTCCAGGGGATCCTCATCAATAGTCATAAGCACTTGAATATTCCCGCCCATGCGCGGGGACCCCAGACTTACTCCCATTAAATAACAGTTATATAACATCTTTCTGTACAGCCATATTTAGATGATTAGACAGTGATTCCATTTCCTTATTGTCTGTGCTAAGGCTATCTACAAGGTTCACAAATTGAGCAGACTTGCACACTGGTTCAAAGTATTGTGGAAGTTTTTCACTAGTATTTAAAATGTCATTGCTTTTTAACAGACGTTTCCCCACAGAGGCCTGCTGGTCATGAGATATTATTACTTATAAAACAGACTTCATTCAAACTGTCACAAAGCCTAAACTGATGGGCCATCCAAGATCCATTATTCTGGGTACTTAACACACATATTGGTCTCTCTGCTGTATCAAGGCCTACATGTATAGGTTGAATGTGGCACTACAGTAACATTGAAGGAAACTGGTCTTTGACACCCGATAAACCTGCTGGATTGTGTCAGGCATGAGCAGAAATGGTAGGCAGTGAGACTGTGTGGATTCAATTCGCCATGTACATGAACAAAAAAAGTAGTGGGTGCTGGTGCACGAAGGAGCGCATAATTTAAACTAGAAGGAACATTTATTAACTGGTAGACGGTCCATCGGTTTGTGCGGCGGAGGACTGTTGGAACCTATAGCCTTTGCTACACTGGCAGAGGGACACCTCTCCTCGTAAGAAATCCATGTCTTACTGGTAAGGATCTCTGTGCTGAGAAGGGGAGCCGAGTGGGTGCTATGCTTAAAGTTCCCACTCTTTAAACTTTTTTTGTTCAGAGAAAACAAACCCCCAAAGCAGGAAACTCTTTTCTCTAAACAATCAACAAATAGCCCCGATTTACAGAGTTTTCTCCCTGCATGCGAGGGCCATTCTACATTTTCTCTCGCAAGGCAGGCAAAGGGATGGAAAATCAGTGACAGTTGCCCATGTGGCGGTTGTACCATAGGGTCAGGGGTGCTCCACCGACAGTAAACCAGCAGTCCACTTACGTCTTAAGCTCACTGCTGTCTGATAGTTATCAAACTAAAAGCCAGAAATATGATCCCATTCATGTGAAAATCTCCCATGGATTAATCATAGGATATTGGCATTCTGATTTCCAGTCAGACACTAGTTGAAATGACAGGCCACATGTGGATTCCCTAGTGATTGCTATAATGTTCTTTTTTTTTTTTTTTAACTTTTTAAATATTTTATTGTTGTTAACAAAAAAAAGAAAAAGCCACAGAAGGAGAAAATGGAAACAGAACAAAAGAACATAGATCCACATTTCATACTGGCACATTATGGATATGCATATTTACACAAATATTTACACATTGATCCACTTTACAAATTTTTAACTGTTTACAAGCCAGAAAATCGAAATCATAGTTATAATCATGAAAACTTGAAACACCAGACTAAAGATGGTAACATATTTACATATTGGCGAGTGGAGAGATACCTACAAATTGATATTTAGTTACTACGCATGTTACTGTAACCAATCTGTTATAGGGGCCCACATCTTTTGTCCCTTTTCACGTCTCCTTTCGCCCTTTCAGCCGATAGGCTGACATTTCAAGATTACATACTGCAAGAAGCCAGGAACGCCAGTTACAAAAAGTGGGGGGTCAGGACTGATCCAATGGGAAGTAATACACAGTCGGACTATGGCCATTGATATAAAAACAAACCCAGTGCTAGCCCGCGACCAGCTCATATTGCCCGCTACTCCCAAAATAACCAAATCTGGAGTGATAGAAATTGGAAGTCCTAAGACTTTTGTAAGAAAATGTTCGACATTCTGTAGAAATGTCGCTAACATAGGGCAAGAAAAAAACATATGAACAGTATCTTCTGATAGCAGACCACACCTACTACATGACCCGCCCGTATTCCCTCCCCATTTAGCAATTTTTGCCGGTGTATAATAAAGATCGAAAATAGACATATAATGTTGACTCCGATGACTTCCAGCTAGAAGAGTCTGACTGGCTAATACAAGTGAATCCTCAATATTAATACCCTCCTTCCCAAATTTCCGGTCCCATTTATCATTCTGGATTAATAGATCATCAGGGAGAGTCTCCAACAGAGTCTGATAAATTCCACCTATCCGAGATTTCTTTTGAATTGATTCGATTATTGGTACCTTCCCATATTTTAGAACCATGCCTTGTATTCTACTATCTAAAAAGCTACGAATCTGTAAAAATTTGAAGAAATCTCGTTTATCCAAGCCATATTTTCCTTGAAGAAAGGAAAAGGAGGCTAATTGGTCTTCATGGCTCAAATCCCCCACCGTACTAATCCCAAAATTACCCCATCTATATGCGGTTGGATCTTGAAAGATTGCTGGTAAGATCCCAATGGCCGAAAATGGCGTGTATCTATTGATATTGGAGATTTGAAATCTGCGACGTATCTTTCTCCAGATCAGATAGGCGGCCTTGATTATCTTAAATCTCGTCTTTTTATAATAACTAGGTTCTAAAACCTTAACCAGACATTGTTTAGCATTATCCCCCATAGCTATTTCATAAATAGTTGGTCTGGCAGCCTCTGAGCATTGGGACCTGTCTCCGACTAAAAGTACCCCCATATGTTGCAACATACATGCCCAATAATAAAGCAGAAAATTTGGAATGGCCCAACCGCCTCGCAGTCTTGGGAGGGTTGACCACTTGGCCGCTCTCCTGGATCTATGATAGCTCCACAAAAACCTGCAGCACATCCTTTCAATCTTTTTAAACCATGAAGTGGGAAATTCTAAGGGAATAGTCCTGAACATGTACAAAAATTTTGGAAATACAGTCATTTTGATAACATTACTTCGCCCATACATGGACAAATGAAGATGGTCTAGCCTTTCCAGTGTCTGATTAGTTGTATCGATCATGGGGCCAATATTATATCAGGGATTTGATCAACCTCTACAGTAAGCTTTACCCCGAGATATGTTGCTACTGGCACAATTGGCAAGTCCGGAAAAGACTCCATTCCAGAATAGAGAATCTGAGTCTTGTCGGTATTTAATTTATACCCTGAATGAATACCATAATGCTCAGCCTGATCTTTAACTGCCGGATATGCCAAAATAATATCAGATGTTAATATTGCGATATCGTCGGCATAGGCCAGTATCTTATATTCGATATCATTTACCTTTACTGGCCGGATGTTACTACATTGTTCTAGTTTCTGCAGAAAAGGATCAATATACAATGAGAACAAGAGAGGGGAACAAGGGCACCCTTGCCTAGTACCCCTGCTTATATTAAACGAATTAGACTCCTGCCCTGAAATACGAATCCCGGCCACCGGTGATAGGTACAGAGCCTGGATTGCCTGAATAAATTCGTTAGCTATCCCCTTCCATCGTAGGACGGACCACAGGAACCGCCAGGAGACCCTGTCGAACGCTTTCTCGGCGTCCAACAGGATCATCCCAAGCGGATACCCCGTGGCCCGTGCCCAATCAAGAAGGGAGATAGCCCTCCTGACATGATCAGTCGTGTCCCGCCCAGGAATGAACCCGTGCTGTCGTAGGGAGACCAAGGGATTAATGATATCACCTAATCTAGATGCTAACATTTTTGAATAGATCTTGTTATCGGCATTAATGAGTGAGATGGGTCTATACGATGATGGATTTAATTCTGGTTTGCCTTTCTTTTTGAATACAACGATAGTAGTTCTCCTCCAAGAATTAGGAATACGACCCCGCTGTGCTGTCTGAAATAGAGATATTAAGTCTGATTTTAATAAGTTCCGAAATGTTCTAAAAAATTCAAGAGGGATCCCATCCGGGCCAACAGCCTTACCAGGGGCTAGGGAAGTTATAGCTGCTACTATCTCTTCCCAAGTAATTGGGGCTGCAAGAATCGAATTTTGATCTGATGTGACTTTAGTGGTTTGAAGATCTTCAAAAATTCCTCTAGAGGATCAACCCCACATCCATCAGCCCCTTCATTTTCTCTCTCAGTATAGAGCTGTTGATAAAAGTTCTGAAATACCTTCAGGACCCCTGTCGGAGAGTTTTGAATTTGGCCAGACTGGTCTTGGATTCTATTAATTCTATTTGAGACCTCCCTCTGTTGTAATCGCTTGGCCAGAACCCTACCAGTATTTTCTCCGAGTTCATACGCTTCAGTTCTATATTGTGCATATTTAATAGCAAGTTCTTCACTAAAATGCTGGTGTATCTTAGCCTTAATAACGGCAATTAACTGCTGACATTCTTCAATATCTTCAATATTTTGACCACCACAGATTTTCTGCATCATCTGCACCTCTGCCAGCCTAAGTTGTTCCACCCAATCCCTCAATTTGTCCTTAAGCACCCTTCGGCGGTAGCAGGAATAATTAAGAGTCTCTCCATGAACAGCTTCCTTGAAAGCGTCCCAGACTATCATGTCTGAAGCCGAGTTTCTATTAAAATCAAAAAATTCTGCCAGCCACTTGGCCATATGTTCACAATACAGCTGATCCAACAATAATTTACGTTCAAAGGTCCATGACCTCGGTACCTCGACAAATCCATTTAATGGAAGTTCCACCACTATAGGGTTGTGGTCTGAAATAACCCTAGGGGCTATGTTAATACTGGTTCCTTCTGCCATCTGGCGTGACACAAAGAAATAGTCAAGGCGGACCAGCTTATTATGAGGGGCGGAATAGAAAGTATATCCCAAATCCATCCGTTTATGTCTGTACCATAAATCAGCCAGCCCATGCTCCCTGACTAATCCCCGTAAAGCCTTAAAAGTCCTGATTTTCCGCCCATGATATAGAGAATCACTAGACAGATCGAAATTACCCTCCAAATGAATATTAAAATCTCCGCAGAGAATTAGCGGATATGGCCATGTGGCAAGATCAATACTTAAATAATTCAAGACTTCCGGATCATCCAAATTTGATCGATAAATAGAACAAATTGTGAGGGGGGCACCATTGATTCTAAATTCGATGATCACCCAGCGCCCAAATTGATCCTCCTTAACTCTTTGACATACCCCTAAACCCCGTCGTGCATAGATGGCCACCCCCCTAATAGTGGAACTTTGCCGTGTATATGCCAACAGATCCAAACCGATTTCCTTCAACCAACCACTTTTACTACTAGGGATATGAGTTTCCTGTAAGCATAGTATATCAATCCTCATAAAATGTACACACTTGGCCAATAACCCCTTTTTTTTCCTGTCATTTAAACCACAGATATTCCATGAACATACAGAAATTCCGGGCCTTCTACCAGTCCTCTTTGAAAGAGCCAGTTTCTTCAATAAGCTTGAACAAATGAAGCTGAGAGCTGTTCCCAGCGGTACCAGTATTTACCAGTTTCCTTAAACACAGTAGATCGTAAAAAAATATCAACAACATTATACCCCCGTCCACGCATCCCCCACACCTACCCCCCACCCTCCCCCCAACTGCCCACCCACCCCTCTGCCCCCCCTATTGGGACCCTCGCCCTACACCCCCCCCACCTACCCCCCACCATACGAGGCATGGGGACCAACTGTCCCTGGTGATGCTGAGCTAACACACCCGCCCCTCCATACTGCTAGACCTTTAAGCTCAATCTGTGTATGCTACATAAGAAAGAAAAAAGCGATTATGGGCAACCAAAGAATAGAATCTAAGAAACAAAAAAAAGGACAGATCAGGAACCAGCCCCACCTCCCGTGAAAAAGCCCTAGCATAAAAGGTCCATGAAGTCATTAGAGTTCAAGGCTTAAAGAAGACGATTACCATCTATGTACCAAACTGGGTATAGACACCTGGGAAATCTAAGGAGTTTTTAGTGACATTAGAAGTTCTTTGGCCTGAATTTCTGACTGAAAATACTGCGTGCGCCCTTGAGAGACCACCTTCAATTTCGCAGGATTAATGAGAAAGGCCTGCGCCCCCTTTGCCTGGAATTCCGGAATTAATTGCCGCAGAAGCCAGCGCTTTTCAACAGTCTTTTGACAGAAGTCAGGACGGACAAAGAAGTCGCAGCCTTTCCCTGCTCTTTTCCGGTCCGGTCTGGCAAGATCATATAAAGACTCCATGGCCAAAAAATTGTTCAAGGAGATCAAAATAGCGCGTGGATAATTACCAGATTGCCCTCCTGCTCTCCGCTGATTAAAAGGAAAGCGATGGGCCCTTTGGATTTGAGTCTTCTAGTCCCATTGCAGTAAGTCAGGAAAGGCCTCCTCAAAAAGATCGATCACGAACTGACGGACATCCGACCCCTCCTTTCCCTCGGGAATGCCTAAAACTCGCAAGTTGTTCCGTCTGGCGCGATTTTCCAAGTCGGTCAGTTTCAGCAAAGTATCGTCTCTTAAAGATTGCAGAGATTCGGTCTTCTTCTTCTGCGAATTTAACTCGTCTTCCAATTAGGAGATCCTGGTTTCGCCTCTCCGATTCTGGTTGCGAAGTCTGCACAGGTCTTGGCCATTCTCCGGATGGAATTTTGCAATTTTCTACATGCCCCTTGTGTCCGGGAACTCTCAGCCCTTGTTTCCTCCCGATGGGCCATAATCACTTGGTATATCGTGGAGAGCGTGATTTCCTCAGTGCCGTTGGAAATGCTACCAGTCTCTGCGGATACCTCTCCCTTTCCTTCATTAGCTGTCTCTCCCAGGTTTGACGAGTAGGAGTAATCCCAGACCATACTTCCGGTAGTCGCCTCGGCCCTATTAGCTAGTACTGTAAGAGCGGGAAGTTTCTTAACCGTTCCAGGATTAAACAAAGATCTGTCACCCTCTTCCTCCCAGTGTACACTACTAGTGTCACTCCCTTCCACTGCCCAATCTTTATCCTGGCCATCCTCTTCCGAGGAGCTTGAATGATCTGACAAAGAAAAGAATTTATCAGTGACATCCTCCTCTCTGCAAATGAATCCGTTGCCTTCTTTCTGGATAGCCGGCTTGCTAGATAGAGCTGTATCCATACTCCCTGTTTCCAGGCCATCACATGTGTGGACTCCATTTCCCAGAATACATTGGGATTGCTGTGTTTGCTGTGTTAAAGTATAGCAGTCTGTTATTGCCAAAGGGAGAGGCTTCTCACTGTCCCCCATCTCGCCAGAATTAGCATCAATTGAGCCCGAGATAGCATCAGAGAGACCTGTTATCCCCTGTTCTGCCCCCCCATGATTCAAGGTAGTATCCTGGGTCAGAGCAACCTGTGCCGCCGATTCCCTCTGCGCTGAGACATTCAAGCGCCTGATTTTCCCTGTGGGAGGTAACTCGGCACCACCAGTGGGACTGCTCGTCACTTTGTTTCTTGCCGACTGAGCCTTAAACAACGCAGGTACTGTTTGCTTACCGCGTGTAGCAGCTCCGTCCTTGGCCGGTTTCTGCTGCTCGCCTGAGCCCAACATCTCGATACTAGATCGGCGGCTAGCAGCAACAGAGCCTCTTCCATCAACGGGGCCAGCAGGAGCCAATTTTGCAGAGTTGTCCGGGCCGGTAGTCATGCTGCGCCCCCTAATTGCTTTGCTGGCAGTTTTTGGTGGCATCGCTGCGGCTCTCTCCGCGAATACCGGCAAGAGAGGTAAAGCAGCCGGACAGAGAAGAGCTCGGGACGCCAATCGACAGGGGAACGGAACCCCCCACAGACAGAACCGCAATCTCCAGAGCATCCGCTCAATCCAGAGAGTAAGTTTTGTCAGAAAAAAAGGGGTGTCTATTCCGCCATTGCCTTCTACGCTGCGGTGTCCAGAATCGCTTTCAGAACGGGTCTTAGCAGGAGAGGGTAGGTGATCAGCTCACTCGGCCGACTGACCGGCCGCCATCTTGCCTCTTTGAGGACCTGTGTCCTGCATGTCAGAAGAGGGTGATTGCTATAATGTTCTACAGACTTATTACTATGTTAGTGTGTCATAATACATTATGCAGTAGCGGCTGGCAGGGAATGAGGGTGGAGGGGAGGGGTTAGGGGGGAACGGGACAATATAAAAAGAAATACTTTTTTCCTTTTCCTCCGGCCGCGTCTCTCCTTTTATTTATTTATTTATTTTAGGAGTTTCAAATAGCGCTGGCATGACCCAAGGGGTATCAGAGCGCTTTACAACAACGTATACGACAGAGTCTTAAACAGTTAACAGTACATTAATAATAAGAGATTCTAGATAGAATCCAATTCAGTAGCATGTGGTGAAGGATTCCATTCAGTCGGAGTGCAGGAGTTCGGTTGAGGAGTTGAGGTAACAGAGCGGCTATTGTCCAGGGGGATAGAGATGACGGTTGAGGAGAAATTATTTTAGTTGTCTCTTGAAGCTTGTGAAGGAGGGATTAGTTCTGATATGTATTGGGAGAGAGTTTCAGATTTTAGGGACATTGCCTGAGAAAGAGCGTGAGAGGGTTTTTTGTTTGTGTCTTTTGGGGGGGGGTGAGAAGGAGCATATTGGAGCTTCTTAGGTTCCTCGATTGACCTCCTTTTGTGAGTTGGCTGCGAAGTAGTCTGGTTTGCCAGTGTGTAGAGCTTTGTGGGTAAGACAGGCCGTTTTGAAACAACATAGCACTTCAATTGGAAACCACTTTAAGTTTTGCAGCGCGGGGGTGATGTGGCCATGTTTCTTAGCTCCTCTGACCATTTGTGCTGCTTCATTGAGGGTAGCTCTCATGGGGGCTACGTGTGCTTTGGGTGATCCAGTGACTGTGGCATTACCATAGTCTAGTCTGCACAGAACTAGAGGTTGTGTTGCTTTTTTTAGGTCATTGGGTGGCAGGAAAGGCTTAATTTTGTGGAGGAGTTTTAGGCTGTAGAAGGCACTCTTTGCAGTGGAGCTTATGTGAGAGCTCATGCTTAGTTTAGAGTCCAGAGAGATCCCCAGAGATTTAGCTGAGTCGGATAGAGTAAGCTTGCAGTTTAGGGAATCCAGGTTGTTTATCCATTCTTGGATCTCTGTGCAGTAGTTGAGATTGGAGAAGGTCATAATTTCAGTTTTTTCTTGGTTGAGTTTGAGGTGGTTGAGTGATAGCCAGTTTTGAACTTTTGAGAGTGTGGAGTTAAGTCACTTAATGTCGGTAAGAGAGGATATTTCTAGGTAAAGCTGGGTGTCGTCGGCATTTAGGTGGTACGATATATTTGCTTGTTTTAGAATGGTAGTGAGGGGTTCTATGTAAATGTTGAAGAGTGTGGGAGAAAGGACCGAGCATTGTGGGACCCCTCGGGTTATGGGAGAGATGTCGGACATAGAGTTGTTGATTTTAACGAGTTGAGAATAGTTTAGTAGAAATGAAGAAAAACATTTCAGAACAGTGCCATCAGCTGCGATACGTTTTTGAAGGGCATCTAGAAGTAACTTGTGATCAACCGTATCGAAAGCCACTGAGAGGTCAAGGAGGACAAGCAGGCAGCATCTGTTTAAGTCAAGGGAGTTGTGTATGTCATCTGTTATACTCAGTATAGCTATTTCAGTGTTGCATCCCTTCCTGAAACCGGACTGGTGTGAGCTGAGTAGGTTGTTGGTGTCTAGGTGTTGGTTGAGTTGGGAGAGAACACATTTCCCGAGGATTTTTGCTAGGAAAGGAAGGTTGGTATTTGGTCTAAAAGTTCTTGAGATCGTTCGGGTCTGCATCGGGGTTTTTTTTTAGGAGGGGGGTGACTTAGCCTTGTTTGAGGCAGTCGGGTATCAGCCCGTTGCTCAGGGAGCTGTTAATGATCTTGGTCCATAGAGGGGTCAGGGTGCGATTGAGGTTTTTAATCAGAGCAGCAGGTAGTGGATCTGTGAAGTGGGGGAGGGTTTGGAATTGGCAGTCACCATGGAGATGTCCTCTTCTGTGAGGGGTTTGAAGACCTTCCAACTCTTGGTTGTGGAGGTCGGTCTTTGGTATTGGATTGGTCTGGTTGTTAAAGGGGGAGGAGTCTCAGTTTTGGGGATTATGGAGTGATCTAGGATTGAGGTATTTCCGTTTTGGCCGAAGAGTCGCTGGGTTGAGTTTGTGGGTGATAGTCTAAGAGGAGCTCAATTTTGGTGATTATGTCATTGAAGAATTTGGCTAGGTTGTCACGTAGTTTTGAGGCAGGGGGATTTTCTTTGGGAGGTTTGGAGGTTTGATTTTCGGATTATGTTGAAGAGCTCTTTAGGGCGGATTTTGGCTTTGTCTAGAGCATTTTGGAAGAAGGTGACTTTCTCTTTGAGAATGTGTTTTTTGTAGTTCCTGCGTTCTTTTCTAAGTTGGAGGAGGTTGGTTGGGGATGGGTTTGCTCTCCAGAGTCTTTCAGCGGCTCTGATTTGTCTTCTTTCAGAGTTGAGGTCTTTTTTTAACCAGGCTCTCGACAGGGTATCACTGACCTTTTTGTGTTTCAGGGGGGCTAGTTGGTCGAGGGCAGTTTTCATCGTTGCGTTGTAGAGGGTAGTGAGCTCATCAGTATTGAGGTTGTCTGTGTTGGGTGGGAGTAGGGATGATATTTTTTCTTCCAAGTCAGGGAGAGGGATAGGATTGAGGTTTCTGCGCCATTGATGGGCAATCCGGGCTCGGTTGGGTGGCGCTGTAGCTTGGTTAATGTTGAACAGAATAATGTGGTGGCCTGACTAGTCAATTGGCAGAATGTTGTTGATGCTTATTATTTCGTTTTTGGCTATGATGGCATCTAGGGTAGAGCCTTTGTTTTGGGTTTGTCCCCTGCAGTGTTGGGTGAGATCTCTGCTGAGGAGTTCATTTAGTGACTGTATTAGTGTGTCCTCCTCGTTGTTCCAGTGGAGATTGAAGTCACCTAGGATAATGTTGTCGGAGTTAGAGAGGGAGCAGTGTGTTAGTAGGTCAGATAGTTGTTCCCCGAATGTGGGGGCGTTTCCTGGTGGGTGGTATAACAGTTGGCATTTCGCTACTTTGTTGTCTTTTTGTGTTAGGTTGGTGCTGAGGTATTCGAATGTTGAGTAGGAGAGGGTTTTTATTTCAGCCATTTTGATGCTATTCTTATGAATGATGGCTATGCCACCGCCGCGATGGTCTAAACTGTCCTTCTTGATGATAGCAAAATCTGGGGGTACTAGGAGGTCAAGGAACGGATAGGATGATTCATTGAGCCAGGTTTCGGTGACAAACGCAATGTCGATGTCATAGTTCAGTATGGCCTCAGCCAACTCTGTTGCGTGCTTGGTTGCTGACCTACAGTTTATTAGCATGCAGAGCCAAAGGTATAGCGGCAAGCTGTGATGGAGGTCTTATAATCCTAGGTGGATTGATGTTTCTGCCAGTTCCGGTGATCACTTGAATGTTAGAGGTGGGGGAGGGTCGGGCTGCTCTGAGGACATATGACTTGGCAAGATCCATTACCTCTCTCAGGGGCATCCTAGGGCTCATTCTTCTCGGTCTGTGATGTTGGTTGCTGAGAGGGGTGGTGGCCAGCTGTTCGTTTTGGATTTGGGAAGCTGAGAGGGTTCACTGATGTTTAAGTGGGAGGGGACTTGTGGGTGTTGTGTGGGGATATGGGAGGCTTTGGTGCTGGTAAGGATTTTGTTTATGCCCTGAGTGATTATGCTGAGTTGTCATTGAAGGCCGGTTAGACTTTCAGTTATGGATGTATTCCTCCGCTACTCTGGCAAGGCCTGGAACCAGGAAGCACCCAGGCTCCCCATAGCCAATCACAACGCTGTAATGCAGAGTTGTGACTGGCTCCCCTAAGCAAATCACAACGCTGCAATCCAACGTTGTGATTGGTTTGAGCGCTGTGGATTGGCGCTCAGATGGGTACTGAGGGCCTGGGCATGTTCCCCACCAGGCTGTGTAATGCAGGCTGGTGGGGAACATGCAAAGTGCACATGACTGTTTGGCTGGGCCAAGACGGCCAGCCAAGCAGTCATGCGCACTTGGAGTGTGCCAACTACTCCTCTCCCTGTGCCTCCAGCCCTGCCCCGACATAACCCAGCCCCGAACCTGCGAAAAATAAAATGATAATAACTATGTTATCATTTTATTTTTCCTGCTCAAAGAGCAGAGGCGACGCTCCTCTGCCTTAGCAGAGGAGCCGGCCCTGACATTATGATACTTTGTCGGATGAGAATTCTCAAACACCATCCTGTCATAAACCTAGGATAACTTTCTCCTGCTGTCATGTAAGGAACTATATATTAATCCCAAGGATGCAGCCACCCAAATACTTTTTAATTTTGGCAAGTGTTCAGGTGTAGGCGTCTATTTGGAAAAGACACTATGGTGTTCTGATGTGTGAAACATGCACAGCATTAGAGTGATTGCATTGACACAGTTACCTGGTTTTCTCATTCTGAGACCTTGTTGGACAGGTTTATCTGAATTCTCTGCCAGATCTATTGTAGGGCAATCGTTCATCTGTTGCAATACATTTTAGTCATGCATACTCTTAGCCAGCGTGTTGCCTTGCTAACAAATAGTACTCAATGTGTTGTATGTGTTGTTGGTGAGTAGTGAAGTGTACAAGCATTGTTAAATGCAGTGAGCTTTGGTGCTGCAGACCTTCCCATTCATAAAAATCAGGTTGAGTCTTAACTAGATTCTGGGAGTGTCAATCCATTTCTGACGTGGTTAAACTATGCCCCACACATTTCTGTTTTGTGACAGGATAGATGAATTCCATATGGGAGATAATATTTATAAAGCTCTTGCGGCATAAGAAAAACTCTTATATCGCTACCCTATTAGTGGCTGAAGCTAAGGGAATTAAGGTCACTCTTAATTTCAGTTTACTTGATGATTATTGATAGTACAAGCGTCATATCCTCTATGTGTGAACGGATGGGCAGGTGAGATTTGAATTTTCCATAGATTAGGTTTGATACAGTTAAAAAGGTACAATGAACGGTAAAATAAAAGCACCATACGACATTAGTTGAGCTGTAAAATTTGACACACTGTAGGATAAATCCACAGTACGCATTCAACAGGGTTTGAAAACTACTGACACCATGATGAATACATTCTACAGTGGTGCAAACCACTGAATTAACTGTTGCATAACGTTTGCTGCAATGTATAAGAGAGAATGGCGAAAAGTTTGAATGATTTTTGCTACATGTATAGGACGAATGGCAAAAACGGGTTTTGTACCAGGGTAAAAAGTATAGCATACTCACATCATGCCGTATTTGCTATGCGAACATGAGCACACATAGAGCAAATAAATATCCACTTTTCTAATAAGAAACAGGACTACATTTGAGGCAAAATCCTTGTGTTCCATTCAGTGGTGCTGGAACAATTTGTTGCAAAAGTTGGCAAATATATTACTAAAGTTAGGTGTGCTAGCACACTGTCATTTACAGACAACACATTTTCCTTTGAAATGGCCACTAATTGGCAAGGATATGCTGTTTTACTGATCAAACTATATACTGCATAACATATAATAATGTGAAATAGGATTTCAGCAAATATTTACCATTTGCGAATCATGTACACAAGTGCTTTATTTGTTTTGATCCTATTAAAATCTTTGTTTTTATCACAATTCAGTTTTACACAAACATGTGCCTCGTGTGCTTTCCTATTGGCTGACATATTTTGAAATGATTGCACAGTTCATTTACAGGTATTTAAATGTTGATGTGTGTTGGTATAATATTGGCATTCTGCACCCTTCCCTTTCAAACTGATGTACCCTAGCAATATTGTTAAATAGTACACTTTACAAAATCCTCACATTTTGCAGTCAGACAAAGGAAAGAAAAGTAAACCAATCTCCATGTTAAAAGAATAAGCAGCATTTTGGCAGAAGACATTGCTTATGTTTGACCTCTGTCTTTGAACACACAACAAATGTGACAAGATAAAAACAAACTTTAAAGACCTCTTTAATGCTCGTTCACCTTCTGAACTCCTGCATGGTTATTTTGGGGGTCCTGCAGCACCCATCCACCAACCCCTACCCCCACTTTCAGCGCCTATGGCTCCATTTGCTAATAAGTGAGCTGCAAAATTAGTGTAAATTGAGTTGTCCATGGTTTTACTTCATGGACCAGGTTTTCTTTGTTTATGATGTCTAAGAAACAGAAGTGTTGTGCATTTTTGCAACTGTATCACACTACATCATCTTTAATTTCACCACATGACGAAATCTTCATGTAATGAGCGCTACCCCATTCATTAATTATTTAAAAAGTAGCAAAAATGGAGCAAACAGAATTTTCTTTATGGGTCTAAAAAGTTGCAGTTTATTTAAGGTGGCCCTATGTACCTAAGCGCTCAAATGAAAGTGACTCACCGACACCTACTAATCGTATTCATTAACCCACAGGGTTGTTGTGGAATAGGATACTTTAATGATACTACCCGGCGATAAATCCCATGAGTTTAAATGGTGTCATGTCTGCCATCACTGTTTAGGCAGGGTCTCCCTCTGTGGTTTCTGACTCACATTGGCTGTGTTGGGTAGGCTGCATCCTTGTTGAGCCAGTTGAGTTTGTTCTCGTAGTATCGCCTTTGCGCAAGAAGGCAGAAAAGGTGTGGAGCGGCATAGCACCTGTTTACAGTACGATTGTGAAGGGGAATTCCACGCAAACAGCATGCAGCTAGCGCATACTCTCTTGCTACACCATTCTCAATATAATTTAAATTATTTCTTTAAGTTATAATATAGAGACAAAGCATGGCGCTAGGATGTAGCTTAGAGGCAAAACTAAGAAATTGTAGCCACTTAAAGCACTGTAGAGGAGTGGTGTTGTCTGTCTGTTATAAAGCAGTAGTTCTTAACCTTTTAACTTTTGGGGATACTAGTGAAACACAACTGGAAGGCAGGCACCCCCCCTCCCCCCAAGTCATTTCTACGATTTGTACCTCAATAACACAAAACAAAATACACAAACAAGTACACACTACATGAACTCAGCCTATCTATTTTCCTCCTCAACTGCGTGTTTAAGTAAGGCAGTGGTTATTCGCTGGTTTAAGACTCAGGTCATGCTCACAAATAAACAGGTAATCATGTGAACTCAGAGTTCTCAGCGGAAGTGTTGGGACTGAAGTAGTAACTGGATTGTCATTGGCCTCGTACACTACAGGGCAGCAATTAAGCCTGCTATGGAAAAAGCTGGAGACCATGCAGGGACTTTGTGACAAAAGGTGACAAAGATAGTGATTGCATAAAATCTAGAAGACCAGGTGCTCATTATACTAGAGTACATGCTGCCTATAGGAAATGTAGGTACTTGGGAGTCTGCAAGTGTCTGCCCATGGAAGGCAGCAGGAGGAGAATGTGCGGCCTGGAAGGGCCTTTTGGACAGTCTACCTGTGCATATATGAATAGATCACTGAGTGCTTAGAAAACTACCTCTCTAAGTGAGCAGGTGTGTATGATTTTGTAGATAATGATAAGTAATTCAAAAGTGTTGCTAGTCAGAAGCTGATTGCTAGTTCAGGTCATAATGAGTTTGAATGTGAGCAGACTATGCACATTCACACATAACCTGCCTTGATCTAGCAG
Source organism: Calotriton arnoldi (assembly GCA_963921515.1). Classification (NCBI taxonomy): domain Eukaryota; kingdom Metazoa; phylum Chordata; class Amphibia; order Caudata; family Salamandridae; genus Calotriton; species Calotriton arnoldi. The sequence goes on from CAWUFW010000415.1 coordinate 1,409,404, forward strand.
TCAACTTCTAAATAAAAACATTTAAAAAAAGGTTAGGACTATTTTTTTTCATATCGCTATTGTTTTTTTTTTTACATATTTATCAAATGCATTTTGGAGGCAATACAGTAGACTTACAGTACATATCATTTTTACTTAATGAAACAATTATCCTTGTAGGAGGAGCCATCTTCATACAGATATGTAGCTCAAAATGCTTATGATTATTGACAGAAGGTAACAACAATTAGTAGCTATATGGGTCTGCGGACCCCTCAGGGTGCACAGACAACAGGTTAGGAACCGATTTGATAAAGAATAAGAGAAGCTCCCACTGGCAGTGGGGGGTCATTTCTCAAAGTAGTTTGAAAAACATGCAACCATTGGTGCATACCTACAAATAAGCAGATGAAGGCTTAGACAGAAGGTGAACTTTGCCACTTAGGCTCTTATTTCAAGTTGCCTGGAGAGGAGTCCTAGGTGGGATATTTCTCCGCCTAATTGTAACAAAATACAGCTGAGTCTGGTCCCCCTCCAACGACAGGGTGGGCGCAGGCTCTCCCAGTCAGAAGTAACAGTTCTCATTCCATTCCGTTCTCTATTTGGAACAGGGTTCCGGTCTTGTTTGATTTTAGTTTCATCAGTTGTTGCAATCAGCAGTTGCAATCAATCCTGTCTGCCTCTATAGCATTCAGTAGTTCATTAGGTCTTCTGATTGTAGAGCGCTAGTTTGTCCGTGGGGCATGCAGATACTGGGCCCCATATGTCTCAATGTCTGGCTGCCATTCGGAGCAGCGTTGTATAAGTCTCAGCATTATCAGCACGTGAAACTACATCTCTTAGGCAATCTTCAATCCGTGGGACAGGGCCATTGCTACTCGCATTATAGGTTTGTTGGGTATATCTGCTATGAATACTACCAGCGTTCTTTTGGGAGACTCGGATATTGTACATTCTATGATGCCTGTTATCATGATAAAAACCTGTGAGCATTATCTGCTCACAGCACAGCACTGCCAGGCTAAGCCCATCATTATACGTGTCTTGTAACAATTCCTGTTAATTCCCTACGTCAGATTTACCATTACTGGGAGTCCTGGTAATTTCAGGGGCGGAGAAGTTACAGGAATTAGTTGTTCCGAGTAATAACCTGCAAAATGTAACCACCCTGCCACTTTCTATATACTATCCCCAGCATTCCAAAGGGAGAGTTCACTCGCTTGTAGCAGGTGAAATCTCTGGGGGAAACCATGGAGCTGCAGTGTTGCCTCGAAACATATAATTCTGATGGGGCAAGCAAATTCAATTTGCAGCCCCTTAAATATTATTGTGGCATTCGTAATGAGGGCCTAATGTTTGAAGTCCGATGGTGTGGGTCCACATCTCGAACAGGAAGGATTGTGTGAGGGAGCTAACCTATGCAGGCGTTTTAGTGTATAGTATACCCTATTTAGACATTTTAAATGTATATATCGCTAGATCTGAAAGCTAAAAACCTCTGTCTGGTAAAGTCATTACTTCCCAGCGTGGTCTTGCAGTCCATCAACCCTATATCAATTTTAGATTTCATATTCATAGTTTAGAGAAGAATGTCTTCGGTAATGTAAGTGGTATTTTAAGAGTTTAGATAGCACAATTATTTTAATAAGGGCTATTCTTCATGCTATGGACACCGGGAGTTTGATGCATCTATCTACGTGGGCTGTCATCTGTTCAAGTGCCGCACAATCTTCTAGTATTATCATGTCACAATTTAAGCTTCCTTTAATACCTAGGTACTTTATGTAATCTGCCCACCACATCATATGGTATTAATGATCAAATTGCTTCGTTGAAAAAGCATGGTCAGAAAAAGCTCAGATTTTTAACAATTAAAATTTAAAACAGCATAGTACTTATATTCTTTAACATCTTGGAGTACGAAAGAAAGGTTCGTCTCTGGATGCTTGACAAACAGCAGAATATCGTCTGCCAGAATGTAATCAATAGATGCCCTGTGCCAATCGGTATATCCTGATTATCTTGATGTTCCCGCAGTTTACATGCTAGTAACCATGCTAGTTCCAGCTGATACTCATGTATTTCTCTTGCCCAGCCGCACTCCGTGTTGTTCTGTCACCCACATGCTTCTCCCCCACAACCTCTATGTTGGGTTCACCTACGTGTAGTTCTCCCCGTGCTACTTTCTCCCCCACCCTCCATGTTGTTTCCGCGCACTCTGTGTTGTTTCCCGTCATCTGCATCCTTTGTGTTTTTTTCCAGAGACCCATACCCTCTCTGTTGTTTCCTGCCACCCGTGCCCTCGAGTTGTTCTTCCCACCCTCGCCCTTTATGATGTTTACCTCAACTCACGTCATTTGTGATCCCTCCACACACCTGTGCTTGTGTTGCTCCCCACCCTCACTGGCGATTTAAAGCAAAGAAAAAAACAAAAAAACGCTTTTGTGGTATTTATTTTGCTTTTATTTACCAAATCAACTCAGTCAATTACAGAAAAGCACCTGCAGCATTTTGAAGGTGCACACATTTGTGGTGCATGCATCTCTCTGGTTGCAAAAGATATACTGTAGGCTTACCAAGAGCCCACCCAGTGTTTACCATTGGTTGGCTTTACTGTCACTCTCATTTGCCTGCTTCTTATTTGATAGCTTACCTTGCCATCTTCTGTCTGTCCCTCCACCACAGCATTGTCAATTTACTTTTATCCTTCCACTGCTCACTTTTAGTGTATTACTTTTTTCTTTTGTCTTGAACACTCCACAAGCATGCATGTTTTGGAGCTGTATCCCTAGTGTGCTTCTGTTTCCCCCTCCGTGCTTGTCTTACTCATTCTCGCCTGTATGTTCCTCCCCAACCCCACTTCATTATGTGATTGCCCTTGTGTTCTTCTCACCCTGCGTTGCTTTCTCAACTATGTGCTTCACCCTAGGCCTATTTTTGCTCTCTCTCTCGCCCATTTGCTTTTGTCTCCTGCCTACCCAGGCCTTCCATGTTGTTTCCACCTGTCGTGTAGCTTCCCTCCCCTGCTTTAAACAAAAATAAAACGCTTTTACATATTTTTTTAGGTCTCGCCTAGGCAGCGCTTGCGTTGCCTCTTTGAGACATGCTGTATTCAGGATATGGGCATTAAGCTCCGCTCATGTTCCACCCGTCTTTACAATTGGCGCATCTTCCTTCCTTTGTAAATGATGACTTTTGATTTATCAATAGGTTTAATAATCCCTCCTTAGTACCTCCCTCTCTTCTGTTGTTACCTGCCATAAGGACAGCCCCTCTTACATGTGTCCTTACACTCTAGCTTTCATTAGCACTTGGGAGAACTATTTACTTAATGAATGTCTTGCAGAAGCAGGCACGACATGCTGTGCGAGCGCATAGCAATTGCGGCCGCTTCTTTTATATCCAGCTCTACAAAGAACTGCCTATTTAAAGCAGGCTTAAGCTGGGGTCCACCCCCCCGATCTTAAATAATTGCGTTGTTTTTATTTTCAGCGCACCATGCGCGCTTTCAGTTTCATTTCTTATTTCACTCCTCCATGCACGCTTTTAGTTTCACAGTGACGGCTGCCGCCACGCACACCACTCGTGGGATGCTGCCCTTGAGCAATGGGGGCCACTTCTTGTTTCCATTTACAGTGCGCCATGCGCGCTTTCAGTTAATTTTTTATTTCAGTGCGCCATGCGTGCTTTTAGTTTTACAATGGCGGCAGCCTCCGCCTCTGCACACTCCACTCGCGGGATGCTGCCCTTGTCTACTGTATCTTTTGTGCTTTAGTTCCATTGACGTCAGTTTATAACATCATGAGTCTCTAGGATTGGCGGAGAAGGATTTGAACAATACGGCACGCCTTGTCTCTGGGAGAGAGCAAGTTCAGAGAACCGGAGCTGGAAGATTGTGCCGGCGCATAGTGAGTGTAGTGTACCGGATAGCCACCGGAAGTGGTGATCCGTAGCCAGCGAGCTTAAATCAGGACAGAGCAAGATGATAGAGCCAGTGTAAGTGAAGACATTGCTCTTCAGTGATCGCTCTCCGGTTACATTATTTTTTCCAGTTGTCATTGTAGCTGTCTCTGAATTCCCCCTTTCCTTCTTACTGCACCTTCCCTTTTATAGCTACTTTTCTTTCTTAACCCCATGTTCTCATTTCTCTCCCACTGATTGCTATCTTCTCTTTATGTCGCTCTCTCGTTGCCATCCTCCGTTTATCCTTCTTCATTTGTAGCTTTCTATCTCATTTGCCCCTTTATTCATCTATGTATTTTAATGTAGTGCAGACCTTATCCAAAGGTGTTAGGGTTCTTTACAATAAAAATGCATCATTACATAATGTACACATTTCCAAATCCTATCGTTGCAAATGCACAAAATTACATTACACCCTGCTTGGTAGGTAAATGCATGGCAATAAAGGGTGTAAGTTTCAGAGTCGTCACGCCGATGTTTCCATCAAGTTATTTCTGCTTTTTGTGTGTGTTTGGAGGGTGGGGGGGGGGAGGGGCTCATCTGGAGGTTTATCACAGCTTTCTGCCATTCTCTGGCCTGCGCTTATCGGTTGTCGACGTTGTCACCAGAAGCTCCTTTAGCTGCCCCTCCCCCAAACAAGCTGGAGATAGCTGGGATCCTCCCTCCACCAACCCAGGAGAATAATGGATGCTCACATACATCTCCGCCCTTCCTCCCAGTCTAATGGTGGAAAAATGCAGAAGCTCCGATGATATACTAATTGCATTAAGCGATGTGGGATTTATTCTGAAGAAATGCAGCCTTTTGATTAGGACACTTCATACAGCAATTGTAAAATTGTATCTTTTTAATATTGCGGAATAATAAGTCTTGGGCCGCATCAATGCATGTCTGAACCGCTAGCATGCAAACAAATTTGCTTTGTGCAAAACTTATTTTTCTGTTTTTACAAGCAGGACGGACAAACCCAAAAGCAAGTAAAAGTCAGAAATGTTTTGGCTGCTCATACCTAACATGGGGAAACATGGGATGTTTGCACATGACCAACTTTTGATCATCTGTTGTCCGTAGCAATAACACATTGAATGTCACATGATAGGAATCATTATATATAAGCACAGACTAAAATACAGCAATTACACATGCATACACACATCACAAAAACTTTGTTGTTCTACCATTAACTTACTCCTATTCTTCCACGCTATGGTGAACAAGACGAGCCACTGGGTGAAATGGTACTCACAACCAATCAAGTAAGCAAAACCATATATTATTTATGATGGAGAAAGCGTGATGGTCCTGGATTGGCTATGGGACCTTATGTCAGTTGATTGGCTAGAGACATTCCTGTCAGTCTTTTATTTGCTCTAGGAACTTGGAGATAGTGAATTGGTTTGCGATTGGTCGGGTAACCGCCTTTTATTGTCTGCGATGTCTCAAACTCTGCACATGCTACAATCTAAAAAAAAGCATTTGCAATGCAATAGGTCTTGCATTTGCGAGAGTTTGAGCTATAGGCATTGTAAATGACAATGCCTTTTATTTATGTGTTTTGAAAACCTGTAAGCGGTGCGTAAACAGTAAACTAGCAAAAGATACCTCTAAACTGACCTATATTGCTTTTAGTATGGCCATCTATGGCTCATAAATACCGCAACCCCAATATCAATGTCATACAACCAAATTTGTTACAAAATTATATATTTGTATTAATTTTTCTTTGTACAAAAATATTTTATACTTTTTAAAATTTATTTTATCATTGTGCTGTTGTACAATACTTAAAAGACAAGTTCATCATTGTCTACACATACATTTTACAGTAAAGCAATTACAATAAGCAGTTACCTAGATTGCTATACAGTCACAAATGTTTAAATGTGCAGTAGTCCCATTTCGTTTCAACACTGGAATCATAAATTGACATTTGAATTATTTCATCTGTTCTTTTTATGCAAACTAGGTAGCCACCAAGACTGTTCTCAAATCAAAATGTAATTACTGAAAACACAAATAACCCCACACTCACCATCAGCATTTCTCTCTCACCATTCGAACCTACTCATTCACACTAACACTCATACATAAAAGAGATTCAGTCATGTGGGAAATCCAAAAGTAGTCTAACTAGGACAGACTCTATATTTCTTAGTGATACAAGTAACACCCATCAGATTCCTCTGGTGTGTCTGTCTCTAGTGCGAATGAGTAGGTTCGAATGGTGAGAGAGAAATGCTGATGGTGAGTGTGGGGTTATTTGTGTTTTCAGTAATTACATCTTGATTTGAGAACAGTCTTGGTGGCTACCTAGTTTGCATTAAAAGAACAGATGAAATAATTCAAATGTCAATTTATGATTCCAGTGTTGAAACGAAATGTGACTACTGCACATTTAAACATTTGTGACTGTATAGCAATCTAGGTAACTGCTTGTTGTAATTGCTTTACTGTAAAATGTATGGGTAGACAATGATGAACTTGTCTTTTAAGTATTGTACAACAGCACAATGATAAAATAAATTTAAAAAGTATAAAATATTTTTGTACAAAGAAAAATTTATAAAAATATATATTTTTGTGACTAATTTTGTTGTATGACATTGATATTGGGGTTGCAGTATTTATGAGCCATAGATGGCCATACTAAAAGCAATATAGGTCAGTTTAGAGGTTTCTTTTGCTAGTTTACTGTTTCCCCCTCCTCTTGGCCCTTAAAGTAATTAGGGGGTACCTTTCTTCTCTTGTGGTTAGCGGTGCGTAAACACGCAAATGCTTGTTCTTTTTATTTACCGATCCAACTCAGATTGGTAAATAAAAAGGAAAAAAACACCCACGTCATTTTGTAGGTACGTGCCTACAAAATGATGCCAGCAGCCGTATCATAGGCCTTTTTCATTCACCTCTAGCCATGCTGCACATGCCAATAGATGCAAAAGGTGAGACCTGTGGTCACTATCCATTAATCCAGTCTGAATTAACTGTCCAGTAGCGGCTGTTACCGGACAGGGGTAGTGGGGCGGTGGGGGGAGGGGGTGTTGGGTAGGGGAAGGAATGGAACTGGAGCGGCTGGACGCTGCCTCTCCTCCTTCCCTGTCCTCGTCCTCTTCCTGTCTGCAGTCCCGGCAGCAGGAAGCACCCGGGCACACAGGCTCCCCAGAGCCAATCACAACGCTGCAATGCAGCACTGTGATTGGTCTGAGCGCCATGGTTCGGCGCTCAGACGGAACAGGGAGCCTGTGCATGTTCCTCACCAGGCTGCGTAATAGAGCCTGGTGGGGAATATGCAAAGTGCGCATGAATGTTTGGCCGGCTAAAGAGGGCCGGCCCAACCATCCTGCGCACTTAGGGAGTACAAACCACTCCTCCCCTGATCTGGCCAGCCTCACCCCGAGAGCCACTGACTGCAATAGGAAAGATAAAATGATTATAACGATACGTTATTAGCATTTTATTTTTATTTTTCTGCAGGGGGGTGACGCTCCTCTGCCTTAGCGGAGGAACTGCCACTGTAACTGTTGTGAACTGTAGAGTACTAGGAAAGTGTAGATTAGGCACCATTGTATGCGCACCATACATCAATACACCTTAACATTTTTATGAGTGCTCTAGTAGCAGGGCAAGGTCAAACACCAGCAGGACAAGATCTCTCCAAGTCTGGGTGCAGAGTAGCATTAAAGTCCCCTTCAGTATCCAATCCAAGCCTTCCCATCTTCAAGGGTTACAATATTACATTTAACTTGTACAGGGTTGTGAAAACTTGTTGAATTTGTGGTAGCCATCGATGGGTCTATTTATTACCATTCACTCCTCCCTTCAAAATGTTTTTTCTTTACGTCCCATTTTTTACCATACCAGGATGGTTAATTGGTTTGACGTAAGGCTATTTTTCTTTCTAATTTGTTCCTATCAACCCATGCAGATTGTCCTCCATTCAACCAATTCGGGGTCAGCTGCGAACAAGGATTCCTGCCTTTAAGAGATGTGAAAAGAGATATTCCTGTTACAGAATTGGGAGAGGTGTCATAGGACCATAGCATGTTTCGTACAGATTTTGTAATGGGCTTGCCTGTGCTGTGGTCAAATTGAATGGACTCTTTAATCATCCTGTTCACCCTCTCTTTCCAGTCCGGTAGCCTTGGGGCAATAAAGAGGTGTTCTGACATGCTTTATAGATAAGTTATTTAAGAATGTCACCATATTATCCAACGGAAACTGTGCACCATTGTCAGTAACAACAATACTTGGGATACCTTCTAAAGCAAATTCGATTAGATCTACAGTGTTAATATTGTTGACAAACTTGGTCGTGACCCAATGGGAGTGATAGTCGACTAACACAAATATGTATTTGTGGTGTAAGTTATATAGGTTGATAGGTCCTGCGATGTCTAATCCCAGTTTGTTCCATGATTTGGAGGGAACGTCTACGGGGGAAAGAGGCGCTCTAGGTGTAACCTTAGTTTTGTGACTTACTCCACATGTGTAGCACTCACTCACTTTATTTTCTATCACTTCGCCCATACCTGGAAACCAGTAAATTGCTCTGACTTTGCACTTGGATAAACTCCTGCCTAAGTGGCCTTCATGCGCCAGATCACCAATGCAATTCAATTCATCTTTATTCGGATAAGAAAATATCCATAAAAGAACAAAGTAAAAATAAAATACCAGCAACATTTTTTAAAACAGACAGACAATACATACATGAATAAAATTTGAAACAGCCAACACAAGGCTAAAAACAGTAAATACACAAAACATCTACGTACACAGTGCTCAAGGGATTTGTCTTACACTTATAATTTGTTAGGGCAATGGTATAATTGTTCCTGGAATCAATTGATACAAGGCAACCAATATTCACTAATTTGATAAATAACATCAAACTAAAATAATGACACATATTAAAATGAAAATAAAAAGTTCATTAAATATAGCAGCATAATAATGTAAAATGGAACAAATTAATTAAATCTAGCAGCATAATATTATAAAATGCGAGCGGTTTATCAAAAATTATGTAGCAATGAAATACACACAATAAAATTATGCGACCTACATGTAAATGAGAAGTTAAAAATGGGCAATCAAGGCCAATTATACAGAACTCATGGAGGCGCGTGAGCGAACAGCCAGACGCAAGAAGGTGCTGACGCGGAAAATTAAATTTTCATCTTTAAGCTCAACAATTTCTCTATATGCCGCCTTATAATTGCTGATAGCTGCTGTCTTAAAAAACGGGATCAGCAACTGTTTGCTGTATAAATGATAAAAGTTACAAAAGAATAAAAAATGTAGCATAGATTGATTGCCGCGATTACCACAGGGACAAGAAGTTTGCTCAAGGTTACTGTTATGCCCCAGAGGAAAGCATAATAAATATTTTAAAGTACCAGCCCTAAGGCGAAAGAGCAGACTTCTTTCCCAACGATTGGTCGCCATTAAGAGATAGCGGGCTGGCAATATTGTCGGTGGACCCTCAGCGTCCGACATCACTATGTAACGGGCTACTGAGCTTTTCGAAGTTTCTTGCCTAAGTCTCAAACTGGCATAATGCCCATACAGGGTCTCCTGCATAATCTTTTTATTAATGCCTGACATATCCCTTGGATTTGAAAAAATGTGTGGCAGATTTACAACGGACAAGCTGCCCTTAACAGCTGCCAACCAAGGTATGCTACTGCCCTTGTCACATCTAAGACAATCAGCTATGATTTCTCTAGTAAGGGTGGCTGCCGGGTTTTGCCATACTTTTATCCAAAAAATAGTTGGACAAGCCCTGATATAATCTTCAATATAAGACAGTTTTAGCTCCCGGTGACAAACAAAGGAAGAGGAGCTAATCGGGACCCCCAAAACTCTCCGACAAAATCTATTTTCCTCTATCTGAATATTATTACAATTCGTGTAGCCCCACACTTCAGCTCCATAAGTTGCGGTGGGTCTGCACTGAGTTCTGTATATCTTCAGTAGGGGTAGCACTACCTCAGTTCTTCTGGGTTGGGGGAGGCATAAAATTGAGTTGGAGGCCCTTAGGAGTTTGTTCCGGCTGTGTGTCAAATGGGCAGTCCAGGAACCATTGTCGGCAAATACCAGCACCAGGTATGGAAAAGTGCGCATGCAAAACAGTTTTTCAAAGCCGGAGCTAATTACATTAACCCGATGTTTATTTGGACCACAATTCATTAAAAAAGATTTTTTTAAATTTGTACACAAGTCCAGTTTAGACATAAAATCAACAAAGCCCCCGACTAAAATAAGTAGTGCATTGGGAGTGATAGTCGACTAACACAAATATGTATTTCTTCAGGAGGTAGAACCTTGCTTAATCTAAAAATGAGTTCACCCTTAGTGGATAATTCATTTAGTACATTCCAGAACAGCTGTAATTTTTCATACAATAATTTATATCTTTCTGGTCACGCTTGGGGACAATAAAGCCTTGTCTTGCCTCAAGCATTCTTCCCACTCATTCTGCACACTAGCTGGGGTGATGACATAAATAATAGATTACTCTGGCATCCTTGAATTCATCAACATGCATTCCAGATAAACAATCTGCAATATGATTTTTTGCATGGCAGATGTTCTGTTTGAAATTGTGCCCTTGCAGGCCTAGCATCCATTTTGCAATCTGGGAGGGAAGGGGGAGGCGGGCTTTTTCAATCCCTTTGGTTGACAGGGCATAAACGAGTGGCTTGTGATCAGTTGCTAACAGGAAAGGTATTTCCCACGAATAGAACTTAAAATGTTTAATTTCCCAGAAGAAAGCTAATGCTTCCTTTTCTACAGTAGAGTAATTACGCTCTGCTCCTTTCAGTGTTATGAATACAAAGGCTACAATGTCTCATTTCCTTCTACCATTTGTGATAAAGTTGCTCCTAGGCCTTTGTTACTGGCATCAGTGGTCAATATAGTTTTATATTTAATATCAAATGTACCAATGTTGGGGGCATTAGTAATGGTAAGATTTATGTCATTCAAGGACGTATTATGTTCAGTGTTCCATTCAAAAGAGGTACCTTTCATGAGTAAAGGTCTTATAGGTTAGATACAATCAGCAACATTTTTGACACATTTGGACATGTATTCTGTTAATCCTAAGAAAGAGTTTCGTCCATTTTTATTAGCAGGGATGGGGGCATTTTTAAAAGATTCAATTAGATGAATTTCAGGTTTTATCCCTTCACTAGATATACTATGTCCTAGGTAGTTCACAGCTGTCATGCCAATTTTACATTTCTCTTTTTTATGATAAGACCAGCACTTTTGAGCTTGCCAAGTTCATTTTTAGAATGCAACTGTATTCCTCTTCAGATATACCGTTGATTAGTATACCATCCTTAAAGCATGTGACCTTTTTTGTGTCCTTAAAAATATGATGCATAGTTCTTTGACACACTTCTGCGGCAGATGCCAATCCAAATGGCATCCTGCAATACCTGCATGTGACAAACATGGTGGTAAAGGATGTAAGGGACCTGGATTCAGGGTGGAGTGTACCTTGGTGGTAAGCTGCGGATAGATCTAGTACGCTAAAATATTTGGCATCGCACATAAGGCTTAACATCTCATTGATTCTCAGTAATGGGTGTCTATCTACAAGAATATTTGGGTTTAGATCTCTCAAGTCTACACACAAATGTATGTCATTGTAGTTATTATTTTGTGGCTATCACTATAGGAGCTAACCATTCAGACCTTTCAATTTTTCTATAACTCCTTGGTTGTCAAGCTTATATAATTCTTTTTTTTTTTTAGGGGAACTTGCATGAGAAGAGGAACAGGTTATGTTTTGTGTATTATAGGAACGGCGTTGTGTTTAAATGGATTCTATGTGTAAAATGTTTTAGTCTGCCTAATTCGTCTGAAAATACTTCAGGAAAACTGTCACATATCTCCATGCCTATCACGGATCTGTCAACTGTTAACATTTGCTCCTCATTCTTAGAGTCAAGCCTAGGATGTAGATCTTCCTGATGCTTCCTTTCTAACGAATTGGAGCCTTGCTTGTTAATATACACTTCCCTACGGTGTTACTATCTTTAAAGGATATTTGCATTTTCAACATACCAGGGAAATGGGATCTTTGTTATATCCTCCTGGTCTTATGTCAGGAGATTCTAATGCATAAGTCCTGCCTGTATATTTTTCTTGAAAGGTTTTTTTTTCCCCATCTATTAAGGTGTAGGGAGAACATAAATCTGCATATACATTGAAAGTAACCCCATTCAGAGTTATATTACAAGTATGATAATTCACCTTGTCCCTTTTCTCATTAGAGTTTATCTGAAAGACGATCATACTATTTTCTTCTCCCTCATGCACCCTTGTGTTTATGTTAACATTCTTGTTATCTAGATCTCTGCAAACCATGGCAAAGTGTCCTCTTTTTCTGCAATCTACAGCTTTTGTGGGACACTTATGGTTGTTGGCCAAGTGATTTACATTGCCGCATCTGAAACACTTTAGTTTATCAGATTTAGTTTTGTTTTTGTATAGATATGTCTTTTATCTTACAAACTTCTGTAGATTTATTGATATAACTAATATCACTTGAAGTTTTAAGAGACTCAATAGGTGTTTTCATTTCCTTTAGGCATAAGGCAGTGTGTTCTATATCTTTAGCAATGTCAGTTGCTTTCTCTAAACTAGGGTTCATAGTTAACAATATTTTTTGAATTTTAGGATCATTGGTACACTTTACAAGTGGGTCACATATAAAGGAATCCGTTAGAGAGATGCATTCACAAGTTTCTGATAACCCTCTTAATCCAGCAATGTAATAGGCAACTTTCTCATTCTTTCCTTGTATTCTATTGAAGAACTTATGTCTTTCTAGGACCACATTGATTTTTTTCTGCAAAGTAGTCCTTTAATGTTTTAATGTTATTTGATAAACATCTAATTGTGATTCCCCTCCTTCTATGATTATTGGTTTGGGAGGATCTTTAAAAAATGTCCTACCCAGTATGTCTACGTTTTACCATAGAATATGTTGTTTACGTATATGACTGAACTTTTCTCCTCCAATCGATATTAGGTACGTTTCGAACATTTCTATCCATCTGTCACTTGGTAAATCTGGTTCTCCAAACTCATTGAGGAAGGAAGGAGGCTGGTTCATGCTAGCAGCAGCCATGAAGAGGGAGAATATAAAGCACTTCAAACAAAATAGAATGGTGAAGGAAATACATAAAGCACTTAAAAAAATACAATAGTATTAGACATATTTCTACAATAGATAGTTGCTTATAAGGTAGTGAAAATAATACTCAAAATCACAATTGTTTCAAAGTGTAGGATCAATAAGATAACAAAATGCAAGTAATTTTAAGTATATGTAATTAACTCTCTGGTCCTGTTGCTATTTTCATGTTTCTGGAATGGAACATGTCACATAGTTCAAGGGGAAAAAGAGATTAAAGCAAACACGACCAAAGGAGTCTAATACTGAGAAGCTATTATCTGTAATCTCCGTTGAAGTAGTGTAGTGCAATTGCCAGCTCAAAGATTGATTGCGTTGAGAAAACAGAGTCCATCGACATCTGTTCCTGAGGCGTACACAACGCATTTGGTGGGGGCCGTGCCGCAAAGCAGAAAGAATTATTCAACAAGGAAGCTGTGTGGAGAATACCAGCAACACAACTCCACACGTATTGAGGGATCCTACCTGCTAGCACAGGCAACAGTAAGCAGGTTATGCTGGTGCTCCTGTCAGTGCAACAGAGGTTGATTCTAGTTAGCGGGCCACCAGTCAGCGCGTCACAGAGCAGAGGGGCCCCGCCCACCGGCACAGGCAACGGTAAGGAGGTTGAAACTGGGTTCCTGTCAGTGCAATACCAGGGTGATTCTAGTAAACGCACCACCAGTCAGCGTGCCACTGAGACAGAGAAAGACGTCAAAGATAACGCAGCGCGTACAGAGAATTCTACCTTCCGTTATTGGCAGTGACGAAGAGGTTGTGCAGAAAATATTCAGCGCAACCTTGAGGATTGTTTCTGTAAATGCAACATCAAGGCAGTGAAAACAACGAGGAAGGAAACCCCCTTTTCATGGTGTACTCCTACGGCATCACAGTACTCATTAGAATTGCCTGACCGCTCCAATAACAGCACAAAATGGTGAAGTACAGAACTGGCAAGAATTGTTAAACTGACGGATATCAATACATCCTGCTGTGGCAAAGTAGCAAAAAAACACAGTAGGGCTAGCAGCAAAGCATCTATGTCCTATGCAGCACTCACGATCACTCTGGAACAGTGGCACAAACAGCAAAGCACCAGCAATCACAAAACCCTTCTGTCAAACGATTCATAGCTCCAAGCCAGCAGTCAAAGCAACTGACCTAAAATTGGTGTGCCTGAATTTCTGTCGAATTATTCACAACCTCACCAAACGCAAGTGATAGTGAGAGCCTGGAAATAGAAAGATCCCTCACAGCAGTCACTTTATCTCTTGCTATCTTCAAGTTTCCATTTTCTAAGGAGAAGGTGAGAATTAAATGATCCAGGGGTGAAGAGACAACACTGTCCCCTGCGCAGTATCCCATCCTTGTCGTCATTACAAGAAATGTGAATCTCAGACGCAGAATGATGTAAAAGGTAGGATATTTAGAATATATGGAGTGTAAGATCCAGTGCCTTCAGTCTCACCTCACAGGGCTGCTCTAACATAGTCAACATTCTAAATGTCCTTCAATGGAGCGTTTCAACTAGGCAGGTAAGCCATGGGAGAAAGGATGGAATTAGAATGGATAGATAGATTGGTGCGAAGGACAGGATGGAGAGGGTAAGAACGTTTTTTACTTTTTCAGGTTTCTTACATTACATGCCACAAATCTTATTATTTTGCTGGTTTCACTTCTAGCCATGTCTCACTTTCAGTTGTTGCTTTTTTTAAGTCATCATCATTTCAAATTGGCATGCAAAAAGGTATCTTGTCTCTAGCATTCTGCTTTGTATTTGCTTTCTGAGGAACATAGAGAACTTGGAGAGGAGATGTGGCCTTGCAACAAGAGCTGCCAACTTTGGAACTCGCGATCCAGGTTTGAATTGCAGCCTTTGCTCAACATTCTGTGATTCTGGGCAAATTACTTAGCCTCCCGTGCCTACTAAAAAAATGTGTAGTGCCTGGTTCTCGTATTAAGCTCTCTAATGCCCTTAGGTGAAGTTTGTACTATATAAAAGTGCAAAACCAAAAAACGTAGAAGCTTCATCTCACCTTGTGGAAATATGCATCTATTTATTCATTGTCACTCTTAATTTTCCATGATATATGATTACTTATTCAATTACTTGGTCTTGGGGTTTCCTTTTGATGTCTGTGAACACCTTTCTGGCTTCTTGTTCATCCATGTTAAGGCCGGGTAGAGCAATAGTGTCGCCTGTTGATATTATAGTTTGCCTCTCTGGCTAATATCAGTGCTGTCATGGTCACAGACGTTCAGAAGACAAGCAAGTGATATAGTCTCTTGACCACAAATAGTGAAGAGTATGACTCCCAATAGGTCATCCAGCAGCATCACAACAAAGAGTTCAGGACACCTCATGTTCACAGTTTATGCTAGTTCCACAACCCTGATACTGTTGCAGAAGTTTTGCCTTAATGACATTTGCTGCTTTTCCCATTTATAGCAATTTTTCATCACTGTTGTGTCATTTACTAAGTCTGATATGTGACATTCTGCCTAATTTATTCTCCTAATCTGTTTGTCCAGTCTTTCCTTTGCCCAATTCTGCCATCTCTAGCTCATCTCCCACATTGCCCATATGACCCATTTTTTAAATCTTAGATTGGGTCAAGGCTCACTTGCCCAGCTTTTGATCTCTTTTCCCCATTGTGTACCAGTGGTTGCTTCGCCATTGGTGTCTCACTTTGCTACAGCTTGTGAACTTCTTTTTACTGTTATAAGGATTTGTTTGGTGCTCATATCCCCCACGGGCGAGATCCTGGCATCTAAGAAGTGGGGGCGATCCATTGACTGGGGTGTAATAAACTACATTTTCAGTTTCTTGAGAAATTCTAGGAGGGAGAAGGAAGATCTAATGTGTAATAGGTATTCGTTCCAGGCTTTAGAAGCCAAGTAAGAAAAGGTGTGACCTTCGGCTCAGGCTCTTTGGATTTCTGGGTGTGTGGTCAAGCAGGAGGTTGGCACAGTGGATGTATCTGTTCGGGATGTGGAAGTTGATGCAGGTGTTCAGATATGCAGGGCCTTGATTGTGTAGTGCTCTGCAAGTGAGTGACAGGAGTATTAAGAGGGTGCATTTGTGTATGAGGAACCAGTGGAGGTCTCTGAGGTGTTTGCATATGGGAGTGCTGAGTGGTAGGTTGTGAATGAGCCTTGCTGCTGTGTTTTGAATGAACTAGAATCTTTTGATGAGTTGTGCGGTCATTATGATGTAGAGAGTGTTTCCGTAGTCCTGTCGGCTGATGATCAGTGCTTGAATGACGGATCTTTGAGTTTTTAGGGGGAGCCACCTGAACTTTCTTCATCTGCGATGCAATTGTATGGTTTACACCAATGATCAGAGGTGCCAGTTTGGCTAAGAAAAGGGTGTATCTTATCTCTAGACACTTTAATTTGTGATTTCACTCCTCTTAATCGAAATTTCAGCACAGGCGACCACCCTATTGCAAGTACACTGTTTGCAGTTGTCTGGTGCCTTAAGGCAGGCTCCATGCTCATAGCAAGTACTATTTAGAATTATGGCACCAGTGTAGGCCCTACAGGTCAGCCGGTTTCATGCGTCTGTCAGTTTGCAGGTATTTATACAGCACGGTATTCATTCTGACACCTCATTTACAAAATAGCCATTAGCTTCTATCTTTCTGTGAGTCTTTATTTCTACACTTGGAGTTTGTTTCTGTCAGCGCTGTTGTCCTACCTAAATTCACATTCTTGCCTTTCTGGAAATTCCTCAGAAAGTGGACCCTCACCATGGGTGGTTTTCTTACTTGTGCCTTCTTACCATATTTACAAAACTTCAGGGAGGATTGTGACAGCTAGGCACCTGCTTACAATGCAGTAATACAGCTCGGCCTCTTCAGTGCCTAGTCATGGTCTACCACCACTTCAACCCCACAAATGGACTCTTACCTCTCAGCACACCCTCTTGAGAGCTACTCTCAAATTTTGTTCCTGGTGTGCCTCTGCCCTTCGGCTCTTCTGGGATCCCTTGGATCCACAGCGGTCGGCCCCTTCAGCAGGTATAGCCAGGGCCCAACTACGGGGGAAGGAGGTTAGGCATTTGAAAGCCAGGCCAGCCCCTATTTATCTTTGCTTCACCCAAATGACTGTGGCAGCTGGCAGTATTCAAAGGTGCGTGAGCTCTGAAGGTGAATGAGCAATAAAAATGCCTTTACATTTCGATTTTATCTTGTTAGATTTGCTACGTGTTCCAAGACAGGTAAATGTCAGGCTGTCTTCTAAACAAATTGCATGGAGATGTGTTTTACTTTGACTACAAAGTGAAAGGATTTTGTAAAGTGAGCAATGTGATAGCCTCGTTGGGGTACAGACAAGGCCACTGGAATTATGCGACAGGTGGCATTGTTGACTTAATTAATAGGCAAGAAAACACAATGTATGCGGATTAAGGTGGCACATTATGTGATAGTATCACCTCATTATTTTAGCACTTTTACACGTTAGCGCTGTCACGGCACAGCAAAGGTTTCACTTCATTAGTATCAGTTCCACATCCAAGTACAGCTATAAATAACGGAAAGGTGGCCAGTCAACATTTGCAAAGTACCTTCCACTGTGCGGCAGCATGTGTTACAGCAGTTTTAGTAATTTTTGATCTGTTTAAGCTCAAAAATACAAAAATAAAAATAAACCATTTGTTTTTTGTTAAAATCCGTAGATTATGCAGCAGATGATGGATTATGTGGCAAATACAGCAAATTCATAATAATGTGGAAAATGCTGCAGCTGCAAAATCACACAATTCCAAGGGCCTTGTGTACAGGGAGTGTGAAAGAAACTACTTTAGGATGTCAAATTGTTTCTATTCCACAAAAAATGTATATATCTGTAAATAAACTGTACATATATTTCAGCATGTACCAACAGTTGTAAAAGCAAAAATGAAGCACATTTTGTTTTATAGTTCTGAAGCCTCATGGAAAAAAAAGATTTTAATAAGATCAAAACAAATCTTGGTGAGGCAGAAATGATAAATATTGCATTGTATTGTACATTTGTATAGCACTTACTACCCCTATGTTTATCTACATGGGCAGCAAGCTACACCATATAGAGTGGTGTGTGGTTGGAAGAATGTTGTCTTTGTTTTGTGATCGTGTGTGGGAAGTGTTTCCATGTCGTACGTGATGACCACCAATGTGCGGTTATCGTGTTACGAGATGCATCACATAGCAGTCTGGTGGATGATGAGCTGTGGGAGACACAGATGCGCAGTTTATGGTTTATCAGTACGCTGGCAGCTTTGAACAGTTCTGCAGATACCATTATGGTATTTCTTATGATATAGTCTGCTTTGCTGGTTACTGCACTGGGTTGTCCAATCAGAAATTTTGGGTAAAGATTTGGGCCAGAAGTTGATTGCTGGAGGTGGAGAGATCTGCTGGGATGTGCATTGTTACTATCTTCTCATATCTGAAAGTCATTGTGAGATATCAAGTAGCGGCCATAGTGTATAGATATTTGGGACCTGCAGTCATGGACTAGATTAAAGTCCTCCAATTGACCAGAAATGTGGACAGAGCTCTTCAGTTATTCCATGCCTATTGATTGGTGGTGTCTGGTTTATTGACTGGACAGTACTCGTGATGGACAACCGTCGTAGCAGATATGTCTTATGCGAATGTAAGGTGTAAGTTACAGTTGGCTGCTGACAGCTGAGTGTTATGGCATTAGTATTATTGTGTGCCGGAAATGTTATTTATGAGCTTACATAACTACATAACACCCCGACAAAGTGTAAGTCAGCCGTCCTTAACTTACCAACTTATCGAAAGTAGTTTGCTGGTTGGGTTGTTTTCAATCTTTGGATTATAAGCTAAAGACAGAGCTTGAGGGTGCAACTATCTTTCCAGGTTCTGTTGCCAGGATGTGTGGTGCTTTTGTTGTTTTGGATATAGCCATGTTTTTAACTGTCTTCTGAAGTTTATATGCTACTGGATGCTTCGAATGCTGGCTGGTAGGAAGTTCCTGATATTGGGGCTTGTGCTGAGAAAGCAGTGCCTCCTACTGATTTTTTATGGTTAGGTGGTATGATAATAAGTGGTGCAACCCTGGAGCTCAGTGTCCTGATTTGTTTGTATTGCTTGAATTTAGCTTTTAAGTATAGCAGTCCTTCTTCTTGGCTGGTCTGTGATTAATGCAAAGTCCCTAGAACATTGCTCTTCTAGCTATAGGTAGCTGGTGAAGTGATTGCACGACTGGAGTCATGTGTTCTCTTGGGCGCAGACAGAGAAAGATTCTTGCAGCAGCATTTTGGATGAGTTGTATTTTGCCTATGATGAATGCGGGTGCGCCAAGGTATAGGGCTGTTGGCATAGTCAAGCTTGGAGATTAACCAAGGTATAGGAGGATGCAATATAGTGTTTTCATTGTGTAGATGG
The DNA here is from genome assembly GCA_963921515.1 of Calotriton arnoldi. NCBI lineage: Eukaryota > Metazoa > Chordata > Amphibia > Caudata > Salamandridae > Calotriton > Calotriton arnoldi. The sequence continues at coordinate 1,428,940 of CAWUFW010000415.1, forward strand.
CACTCTATTTTACTTTGTTAACATGTGGTATCAAATACTGGTCTGAATCCATGGTTACCACTGGGTTTCTGATATCTCTTGATATTATTGGAGGGGCCTCATGTTGGCGGTAGGCGGTTATTTTTGTCATTTTCTGCAGATCATACACTCTGTCTGAGTGATACTTAGGTTTAGATGGTTATTCATCATCCATGTGTTTATGGCCTGAAGGCAGTAAAGTTTTAAATTGTAGAGGTCTTCCCGACCATCTATTTTTTTTTAATGATTTGGGTGGCATCTGCATAGCTGTAAGGGATGGGGTTGAATGATGTAACAGGTTTGGTAAGGGGGTTAGGTAGATGTTGAATAATAGGGGGGATCTGAAGGACCTCTGTGGGACATTACAGTGTTGTGTGTGAGAAACTGATATGAAAGGTGGTACCAACTCTAGTGCACAGCTGAAAGGCCAAGAATTCAGTGGGCATTAGCGGAACTCCCTTCATGCCTTTTGTTGGAAATTGTGTTACTGCTTGGGGGGTGAGACCCCACTCAAGCAGCAAACCCCAAATTAACCTGCGATTAACGCTCTGGTAGCTTGGCACAAAGCAGTCAGGCTAAACTTTGAGGCAATGTGTTAAGTCTTTATGCAGTACTTCAAACAGTAATAAAGTGACGAAACAACACATGGGAAATCCCACACCAATTTAGAAAATAGAGTAACATTTAATAAATTATTTGACACCAAAAGAACAAAAATCCAATTAGTAGGACCAGAGATATGCAATTTTAAATATTTAGGTAAAAACCGTGCCTAAAAGTACAAAGCACAACTGTGGTTATCTGGTCACACTAGACCAGGACAAAGTCACAAGTTCAGACCAGATACAGGTACTCAGGCCCACTGAACAAAGTACCTTAAATCCTGGTTTGTGGAGCATTGTGAGATCCAACATCGAGTATGTGACACGCGGCGGTTGTTCTGAGGGAGCTGCTCAGCTGTGATGTGGAGTCCTGCATCATCGTTGAGGATGCTGTTAACAAGGTGATTGCAATTCGAAGGCCAGCATCAAGCGTGCATCGCGCAGCTGCGGTTCTGCAGAGACTGCGGACTGCGATGTGGAGTCCAGCATCAGGGATGTTTCGAACTGCGGTGGTGCTGATGCGGCAGCAAGGAGATGTGTTGCGCTGCAACAGTTCTGCTTACAGGACCACAGCTGAGCTGGCAAAGCACCTTCAGGCCCACTTTCAATGGTCAAGGACTGGGGTGCCACCTCTTAGGGGGCAAGACTCACAACAAGTAGAGTCTAAGTGCTGGGCTCAGGATGATTGAAGCCTTTTCTGTCCCTGAGGCTCTGATCAGGAGGCCAGCCAACTAGCCTTTGGAATCACTGTGGTGGTCCTGGGATCAAGATGCAGGTCTAGTCCAGTAGGGCAGCAGTAGGGCAGCGGGGCAACAGAGTGGCAGTTCTTCTTGCACAGCAGCACAGAAGTCCTTCTGAGTCTTCCACAGGTCCAGAGGTCTACTGAAGAGTTGGGTCTGAGGGTCCATTATTTATATCTCAAGAAAAAACAGCCCATTTTTGTAGTGTGTTCTAACCTCCTGCAGGATGGAAAAAAAAGTGCAAGGCTTTTTTGTATATAACCCGCACCCACCAGGGTTGCCACTTGGTGGCATGCTTCATCATAGGGTTCCTCCCGTTCCACTACGGAACAAGGCGAGCTGCTACGCTCCCTGAATGGTATGCTCTAGGTGGTGATAGGGGTGTTTTTGTTGAAAATAAGAAATACCTGCCTGGTAGGAGAGCAATGCTTTAATCCGTCCCCCAGATGCTATGGTTAAAAAATGGGACAAAATAATAGAAAGTATGGATGTAATGACCCTTCCTTTCTGTAGAAAGGAAGACCTGTAGGTCTTCATGTTTCAAGCCATTCCCCACGGTGTTTCTTCAGGACCAGAGATCTAACTCCCTGATTTCACTCCTGATCCAATAATATAATTGATGCAAAGTGACTTTACAACCTCTGCATGCTTATAAATATACTTATCACCTACTTGGAGTTAATTTCTGTCAACCTGCAATATATAAGGAGAGAATTAGCCTGCCATAGGATATGGCAGACACAAAGGAAATTATTTTTTTCAGATCTCCTTCTCAGGACGAATGGAAAGAATGGTGGCATGCGGATATGTCACCCCCTCAGTCATCAGTTAGGGCAGTCAAGATTTTGGGGGTGAAACTGGATGATTCTTTATCCATGAAAACCCAAATTCAGACGGTGGCCGGATCCTGTTTTGGTCTTCTGAGAATGCTCAGAAAATTTCTCCCTTTAATATCTCTCTCGCACAGAAAGACTGTGGTTCAAGCACTCATCGCCTCTAGGCTGGATTATGTAAACGTGCTGTATTTGGGCCTCCCGGAGTTTTTGTTAAACAAGCTCCAAGTCGTCCAAAATGCGGCGGCTAGGGCAGTTCTCAGGTTGGGACCCAGAGCTCAGATCTCCCCTCACCTGATTGCCTTGCACTGGCTTCCTATCTGTTATAGAATCCATTTCAAAGCCTTAGTCTTGGCATTTAAGGCTTTACACGGAATGGGGGCCCACTATATCAGGAAGAGAGTTCTTCACTATGTTCCGGGACGAACTCTAAGATCCTCTCACCAACAGCGGTTAGTTGTCCCTAAGTTCTTCCGCACTCGTAGTGGCGGCCGCTCTTTCCAAGTACAGGTTACCCGTGTCTGGAACCTTTTGCCGAAGTCACTCAGACAGGCGCCTGATTTACTGACTTTTAGAAAACAACTGAAAACATGGATGTTCCAGCAATAATTCTAATCTTCCTCGTATGTCCACTGTCAGGAAGCTTGCCTACGGTCTCAGACTAGCGCCAGGACACTCTTTTGAGTAGCTGCGCGCTCTACAAGTGCCTTATAACATAACATAACATAACGCTTCAACCAGCTAGATAGGTAAAGCGTGTTGTGCAAAATAGCTTTACAAACACCTCAAAGTATATAAAAGTATGTGTAGGCTTAGAAAGGGATGCTTAATGAGGTGTTTCGGAGAGCACATCTATTGGGAATAGTGATAATCCCTGCTGTGATTTGAACACACATTGCAAACAACACACTTAACATTATTAAAAACATATAAGGAAGACCCTTCATATATAAATAAAGCAAATGTTTTGCTCCATAGGTCTTCCAGTGGCAAGGCGAGCCCGTAGTCACACTCTGTGAGGGCAATCAACATTGAGCGCGTAAAGAAATCGTCCTGCCATATGGACAAAAATCAGCTAAGCCATACTCACTGCATCAAGGTGTCCCCTCAGCTGAATAACCTGAAGGAACTACACTGGGGCCTGAATGCTACCTTCCTTGCCCCGTGGTGCTGTTTTATATAATCTGGGCTGAAAAGCCAGCGCGTAGGCTGTGCATACTCGCTTCTGTGTTGCAGAGCGCCGGACAACTAGTCCGGGTGCTCTAAGTCAAAATGGCAGCTCCCGATGGAACCACTTCCAGGTTCTCATCGGGCTGCAGTTGATGAAGCGTATAGGTAGCTTCTCCTCATTCGGGGGTGCGCCTGTTGTCAGTGTGTTTGAATGGCTGAAAAAGGGGGAATAAACTAATAAAATTAATAAATAAAAAGTGAAAAATAAAAATGAAAATAAAAAACAACTAAATCAATCTCTGACAATTTTTGCAGAGAGTGTCATAAAAAAGATAAACAAAGGGTTAATATAAGGTTAGCAAAGGTTGTGGAGGGCAGGCTTGAAGCCTCTATAAGTAGGCTATAGAGTCATAGGGACACTACACAATGACGCAATGTTGCAAAAGAACTCACATAAAATTTCTAATAGGTCTTGTTTCACATTTGACTGTCTCGTGTATGTGTTCCAGAACCACCCACTGGTATTCTGGAACCGTAAGTTTCTTCTCAGTGTAATGGGTAGACATCTTAGTAGCTGCTCGGCCGCACCTCAGGTTGGCACTTGCTCTCCTATTCTGGTTTTCACCTTCCGGTTAGTCATCCCGATGAGATGTAGGTTACAAGGGCAGGTAATCATGTGCACTACCCTTTCTGTGTTGCAGTTAGTCAGGTTTCTCAGTTCCCATGTGGTGGTATTGTTGAAAGTAACTGATTTGGTAATTTTTGTTAGGTGGCACACATTACAACCCCGGCAAGGATAGTGACCAACTACTTGGTGCAGTGTCTCCTGGGTTTCTATGGTATCCGTGGTTGTTTTTTGAGGGCGTGTGTGCACTAGGGAATCCCTCACACTTTTGCCTCACCTATGGAAAAACATAGGTTTTGGTAGATTAAGGGGGCCTCTATTCAGGATCCGCCAATGTTTATTAGTGATCTTATTGACTCTGTCGGATGACATATAATCTCGCATATCCGAGCAGTTTCTTCTCAACCTTAATAATTGGCTGAAGGGAAGGTTCTCCCTCAGGTGTTGTGAAAGGAAACTGTCATGCAGTAACATGCAATTCTTGGCCATCGGTTTCTTGTATGTTGCTGTTTTTAGAGTGCCCTGGTCTGCTATTATGTTGAGGTCAAGGAACACCAGTTCTTTGTTGCTTATGGTGTTTGTGAACTCAAGGAATTCCTTTTGTGTGTTCAAAAGTTAGGGGATGGCCTGGCAGTAAAGGTCAAGTCTAACACCTTTCGTGCATGATATGGCAAACAGGAATTTGCTGTGTGAACTGGGCATAGAGTCGTGCTGTTCTTATGCCAGCAACTTTCATGACCTTTCCTATTCAGGATGCATACGTGGTTGTCACTACCTAAACTTACCAGCCCTTCAGAAGCAGTGTCCAATCCTGAAACCCCAGATTCCAATATAGGATTGCGCTTTTATTAGGGGGCAGGGGCAGAGTCATCACAAGTCAGGTACAACTTACATTTGATTGACATTTCTTCTGCCTACAATGGCCTGCTGTGAAATATAGCCTGGTGAGGTAACTGCTGCTCTAGAGATCTCTATTTTGTTTGCAGGTGCCAGATATTTTGTTTGGTTAATCTGCTTGCTACAATGGGCTTCAAATACCCCAACCAGCAATACTGTAAATCTGAAACGATCAAACATAGCCTGCCAAGTTACATAGGTCTGCTATAACAGAATATTTATCTTTAAAAAATGGTTTAATATCTAGATATTACATGCTGAGAGCACCCTCCAGCAAAATAATTTTGAGTGTGGAGGCTGGATTTCCACCACCTGAGGTAAGAGGTGTAGGAGGGATGGTTCTGAGCTGAGGCCAGCTTATTTTGTTTAAATAATAACTTGATAAGTTTTGCATTCCGCAAAGCTGGAACAGTTTAGAAAATACACAAAGTTGCAAGTCAGACATTACACCCTTCTACTTTAAATCCCATCTAATTGATAGGATTTAAAGTTGGATTGTGGAAAGTTGATTGAATGTGCTTTGATAAGTACCTTAAAAATCCATATATTCCTTCACACAGAATCACATGGTGTGCATCGGAAAATCAAAACCAGAATATCGTATCCAAAATATCGACAGGTAAGTAAGTATAGATTTTCTATACCTTAAACCACATATATGTACTAATTGGTATATATATTTTCAAGGTATGTAGATTTGGAGTTAGGAATAGTGAATCTATATTTCCTATATAAGCACTTACCTTTCCATATTCTCTCCTCTACATTCTTGTACCGCAATATTCTGGGGGTCAATATTTAGAAGAACAACCAGTATTTGGGAAAGAATGTACCTGTAGAGCACAGCTTTAATGTGTGATCATAGCTGAGGGCAATGCCCCCCTAAAAGTATACTTCTGGCTACGGGCCTGGGTATAGCATAGCTCTACCAGGGCTATTTACATCTTTTCTCTTTCAGTTTCTAAGGGAAGCGTTTTGTTTTTAAAGCAAAATACTGCAGTAATTTAATGTATTTGTTCTAGGCAGGATTGCAGGCAGTGCTTAATTTGTAAAGGAAAAAGTGCCAGTGCTAGAAGCTCTGCTCAGAAGCCCACTGCCAGTACAAATAAACTTCAGTGTGACGAATACGAAAGCTAGCTTAAACCACTTCATGCCTCTTTAATCCACTATCAAGAACTCCCTGCCCCTTTATCTCACTCTTGCAGGTTCCTGCTTTCCCCCTTTGTAACGGGTTTTCCGTTTTCTCTTCCTCCATCTTTCTGATTTGTGTTTTTTTCTTCTCTTTCTCTCGGTAAATATCTGGTGCAGAAAAATAAGTGCTGGTCCCCAAAAATAAGTGGCGGTGGTCCTTACTGACTCAAATTAGCCACTGATTGCTGAATAGTTACTTGATTTGTTGGCTGGAGGCACAGAGCTCCACGGTCAGGCAGCAACCTTTGTCGGCATCAAGCCACGCCTCTGATGCGAAATATATTTGCAAACAATTCTTCACATCTAGCAGAACCTCCGTAATCGGAAATGACATCTATGTAGGAAGAAATTTACAAACCACGACTATATGTATCAGAATTTTGAATTGAGAGTTCATACCTTTTTGGTACAAAATTCAGAATTACGCTTGCAATTTCATTTTAATCGGGACATACATGTTTTAATTGTATTCAGTTAAACCTAAATTGAGATTATTACAACCTGTGATCTCAAATTCCATACACAACACAATGCCTGTATAAAGAATCTCGGGGACAGCAGAACATAAATTGAAATACAGTGCAGTTTCCATACATTGTTCGTTCACTTCATACAATCACTATCCGAAATTAGCCAATTACATCCTACCAGAGAATGTGCAAATAAGAACATGCTTAATTTAAGTGTGTATGTGTATATTTTGTTAAAAGTAATTTACTGTACCAAGCAACACTTTTCAGATTTTTAAGTGTTTTATTTATGGATGTTGAGGAAATTATCACCTCATCACTCTTGCCCTTTCTTACGAAAAACATGACCCCTTTCCAGTAAATGGAATTTGGTAACGATTTAAATCCTTTAGAACTTTTCCAAGAATGGTCTAGTTAGCAGTGCCAGTTGATACATAATTAGGTGGGGCAGTTTAGCTTCCTCCTATAATTAGGTGGTGGAGTTTAGCTTCCCCCTGCAGGGCAGACAAAGAGGTGACCACTTTTCAGTAGTTTTCATTTGCTTTGGTTTCATTCAGTACTTGATCTGCATTTATGTATATTGTGCTGCGGAGGAGGACCAAGAGAGAGGGAATTACGAGAGAACCTCTTAAAAACAGAGTAGTAGTTGGTAGCCAACCATAATCATCTGGTTGGAGAAAGCAGGAAAGAAAAATTGGCTGCAGAAAAGAGAAGGAAGGATCAGGGTATGATATAAGGTTTAAATCATGGACGGACGATGAGAGGAATCGGGACCTTATGGAGAGGTAAGGAGTGGTGGTCTGCAGGAGAGCTGCCAGGTCAAGTTAGTAAGAGGTAGGTACCCATTGTTACAACCGTACACACACACACAAAACAAACATACTGGGATACAGCCTCACACAAGAAAGCACAGAGAGAGGGGCATGGAGATGACTGATCAGACACAAGGAATAAAAGATGTCTGGCTCCAGACTTCAATTCCACTTTGGGCCCATTCATGTATTGTACTACTCACAGGTATACATAGACCCAGCACATGCATTTGATATGCACGCACTGCACCCTTCATGTATTGTACCACTCACACGTATACATACATCCAGCATGTGCATTTAACCATCACGCACTGCACAGCACTACATCCTTCATGTAATGTACTACTCATAGTCACACATTTATTAAGCACATGCATTCACCATGCACACACTGCTTAGTACTGCATTATTCCTGTATTGTAACTTTCCCAGGCACACTTACACCCACTGCAGATACAACACTTCTGCACCAAACCATTGCAGGCCAAGTGTGAGTTAAGCACACAGCAGTGAAACTTTAAAAGTGAGTGTGCCTGCAGATCTCACTACAATGACACAGGTTAAAAAGGTCCCTGTTCACTCCTGCTGATCACTACACTGTGTGTTGCCTCCACTGCGCGTGCTGCTTAATTCCAGGTGAAGACGGTAGCCTCCCACCACTATGAGGATAGGGCTTTGGTGCCCCTCCCGGTCCAACAAGACTGCAGTCCATGAGACAGGCCTATGTCATGATGCACATGCATGATCCATGTTTGCCTATAACGACAAAAACCAGCATTAGGGATCCAGACATCAGTACAGTTGGGCACACAGGGAAGGGATGCATGTCCCATACCATGCAGAGGACTTTTCTCTAATCAATCTTAGAGAAATTACTTTTACTGGTTTATGCAATACCTCAGCGTTGTATGTCAGATACAATGCTGAAATAGAGTAATCATAATACATGATAATTTTGTCATAAATATCATCCCATTGGGTGTCGGTTTTCTATTATTAACTAGTGGGGTGAAAGTTTTGTAAGCAATATTTAAGACACAATATTTATTTCAGAGAAAATTCTGACAACGATATTCTGATATCATACCACACAACTGTGTCCATGCCGATTCATTCACTACCCAGTTTCGAATGATCACATGTGACTTACAAGGCAGTGCTTTCTGCATGCCAATTCAATACTTTGCCTCTTTCCTATTCTGATACATAGGTAGCACTACAGTTTGCAACCTTCGTTTCCTTTATACCAACAGATGACGCACATAGTTTTACAAGATCATTCCTTCTACATCAAATATTGTGGACCGAATTCTCTAGGTCAAAGGTAAATCTCCACCTGCAAGGTTACACCCGGGAATGTGTGCACAGTTCCAACAATTTAAAATCCACAAAGCTTCCAAGAAGTATAACAAGAAAATATGCAGTAGTCGCAGATTTCCAGGTGTGGTTCAGATTTCCGGGTGTACTTCTTGAAAATGTTGGTGAAATCCATTTTCTCATGTGTATACATTTTCAGATGAGAAAATCTGTACCCCACTACAAACGCACTGTCAGTTTATTTTTTTCTCCATGGGTAAAGCATTTTAGTCTGTGGAGAAATGACTTCCGATACAACACCACCAATTTGTGGGGGTGTTCCTTATTCTTCCCTACCCATTTTTAAATGAATTTACTCCTTACCTGGACAGGAGTAAATCTCTAACCTTTTCCAGAGTGGTGAAGAGTAAGAAATTAGTTTGTGAATATCCAAAAATATGTACGTTTGTGGTTATGCACATATTTCCTGGACATCCCCACCCTGGATATCCCACTCCCCACCCACAAGAGTAGATTTATTCACATGGAAGATCTGCATGATTAAATCCTATAAGAAATGGAAAATTAAGTTTCCTGAACTAGAAAAGTAGTTTTAGCCATGTAAAAAGACTATTTAGATCTGTAAGGTTAGCCAAACTTACACATGCAAATTGGTTTTGTGAACTGGACCCTTTCTAGCCAGTCGTCAACATTTCTGTTCCAAAGCATTGTTATTAAATGTATTGGGTAACTGAAGCCGAAGCAAGCTACAACTCCCAGAATACATTTATTTGTTAAAGGAAAGCTAAGGACCACGAACATGGTGGCAACCTACGTACTGCAAGCTTAATAAAAATGCATTTCTTTCTATATTCCAGCTTTTAGAGTACATATGTCTTAACATTTCACAAGATGAAAATGTGTAGGAAAATACAACACATTCTTTCTCTTTTTCTGTGCCAAACATACATGTTCATGATATATTCTTTCAGCATTTCTGCTTTCACATTAAATGTTGTGCCCCTTTACTCCAGTTTAAAAGCTCTTTTTGGGTCTCGCCTGACAGTGCGCATGCGCTGTTGCTGTGAGGGGTATTGTATGCAGTAAAGGGCTTAGAGCCCACCTATTACTTACTATTTGGTTGCTTCATTTTCACTCTTTTATCCAGCCTCCTAACTGGCCAGCATTGGCCTTGGGGTCACTTAGGTTTCCTTGCTGGCGCATGGATCAATGGAGTTTGGGGGGACAGCCGACTGGAGGGAGGTCTTCCCCCTGGGCAGATTGGGAGGGTGGTGCAGTCCAGAGGACTGCCATCTTAAGTTGGGGTTGGGCTGCATTGGCGTAGCCCAATATAGCCAAAGGGCTATTTAACGATGGGGGTTTGGGCTCCCTGCCACCATTTAGGTTTGGTAACCTGGTGGCAGGGAGTAGTTGGCGAATTTTGTTAGTCGTTGGTAGCGTAATTAGCATTGATTCATTTTGTCATTTGTGGCGTTGGTAGTGACTTACCGGAATGATGGAAGATGCCAGGTGTTGGACTTGGCCCTTTTGGCAGGTTCACCCCTGAACTTTTTGCCTAGTAATATGACCTGATCTTAGTAGTTTTTGGCCTTTGCGCACTTTAGCACTGTGTCCCAGTGTAAAGTGCGTGCGCACTCTGAGTGCGTGTGGTGAGATTGGCCTGCCCTCCCATAGGAATGCATGGGGGATATGTGTGTCCATGGTAATTCCTGGTGTGAGAGGAGGGCAGGGGCGAGTTTAGTATGTGCGAACTCGTGAGAATAAATGCTGCGCAGTGGTGTGCGCAGATTTATTGTGACTAGTGGAGAAGTGCCACTTTTAGAAGTTGGCATTTATGTGTGCTCTGTGTCTGCCTGCCTGATGTGAATTGCATGTCTGGCTTTGTGAGTGACAGGGGGCTGGGAGGTGTGTGTGGCTCCAGGAGGGGCAGGGTGAGTCAGCGCAGGGCTGAATAGAGAGATCTGCATCTAGATGGGAGGGAGGAGTTGCACCTGGGACCTGAATAGGGCTGTGCCTTCCCTCCACAATGCTGGCTCCACCCCCTGTGGTGCGTCTGATGTCCCTAGCCTGTCCTGTGAAAGGAGAGAGGAGCTGAGCAAAACAAAGTGCTCCCAAGCTCCCCCAAACCAGTTGCATCTGGTTTCCCCAGCCCAGTGCCACTACAGACAAAGGGAAATGGAATATAAGTATAGGGGCTGTGACCCCATGTTTTAGAGTTCTGTTGTGCTGACTTGCAGGGGACACTCTGCCAGGAGGAACCGCCGCGGGACCCAGCTGCTGTTTCCTGGGGGTCCCTGCGTGCTGGCCTGCCTGGCTGTGCTGCTGAGGTGTCCCCAGCCCCAAGGACTCTTTTCTGACCTTTTTGGGGCCACTGCTGGAGCTTGTGCTGCTTCTAGCGCCTTGTGGGCGCTGTATTTTTATTTAGAAGAGCGCGTTGCTCTTGGTTGCTGAGAGGATCGCTCCTGTTGTTGGCCTGCAGCGCTGAGCTGCGATCAATTTCGAGGGAATCCCGACGTAGGGATTCCCCGCATTGCTGGCTTCGTGCGGGTGCCCACCCCGCTTATTTCCCTTGTCTAAAGGGCGGGTGCCCACTCCGCCTTCTTGTATAGCTTTGCGGGTGCCCACCCCGCTTATTTCTTTATTTAAAGGGCGGGTGCCCACCCCGCATTTCACCGCCACGGCCGGGAGGAAGTCAGGCAACGTAGTGCCTGGCGGCGGGCGGGACTTCCGGTTTTCCGAAGGAAGTCCCGCGCACGCCCCCGCTAAGGAAGACGTCCGGAGCCCGCCCGCCCACGTCGAAGCCCCGGTCCCGAGAGAGGGGACCGGGCGAAGCAAAGGAGAAGTCCTGAGCCCTACGAGAGGGCCCAGGTGAAGAGCAGTGATGGTCCAGGCGAAGGGGACAGGCGGCACTGCACTTGCGGCGAGGCGGGGCTCCCGTGTGGTGAGGAGAGCCCCGCGTGCAGTCTAAACGCCAGCCAGGAGTCCTCAGAGAGCCCGGTGAGTGGGGCTCAGCCTTCAAGGGGTTGGGGGGGTGTCGGGGCACATTACCGGTGCCGCCCCCTGTGCCAGTGTCGTTGCTCATTTTCTCCAGCTGCCCCGTCTGTCAGTGGGCAGCTGCAACGTGGGGCCACATTGGTTTCTAAGAGTCCCCCGAGTGGGGCTCCCCCGAGGCACATTGTCGGTGCCTGGAGCCGCGTGGATGCTCCCTGGGGCCCTGAGGTGCCCGTGCTGATTTCCTTTTTGGGGGCATTATTGTAGAAGTCCCGGAGTGGGGCTGAGAGGCACGTTAGTGCCAGTTTCCTTGCCACAGCTGCCCCGCCTGACAGTGGGCATATTCTTTGTGGTGGAGTCCCAGTGGGGCTCACAAGGCACAGTGGTGCCCGTGCCATTCCCAGCTGCCCTGCGAGAGCGCAGGCCGCTGCAACCTTGGGGGACAGGTTCCTTTTAAATTGCGAGTCCCAGAGAGGGGCTCAGGGGGCACGCTGGTGCCCGTGTTCATTTTCACAGCTGCCCAGCAAGTAGTGGGCAGCTGCCACGTTTAGCTTGCGCAATTGCGCACTCTGACTTCGCTGCATGTGCAGCCAGCCCTGACTTTTGCGGGACATAGGGCTTTTGAGCCCAGAGAAGAGGCCAGTGGGCCTGGGGCCAGTGTCAGTGCGTTGTGCCCCCGATTGGGGCACCCTGTGTTTATGCTTATGAGGCCTATTGCCTCATGTGATTTATGCCTAATGTGATGTAGGTGTCCCATCTTGTAGGTTACAGGATCTCGTGCTAAGTTCCTACCTGTACCAGTAATTACTGGTTGTGCGCTACATTTATTATTTGCTTTTACTTACCTGATCTGATGGTTCTGACCGTGGCCCGATTGGCCTGGTCCTGTATATAATTCCCCTGTGAATATTGCCTAGTGCCAGTTGGCGCACTGTATATTATGTGATTATGTTTCTAAGGTATTTATGATAATACAAAGGCTATTTTTTATATAACCTTGTGTGGAGTTCCTTTTGTGGTGTGCCTAGTGTGTTGCTGCTGTGTGAGTGTGTTGCGCAAACGCTTTACACATTGCCTCCGGGATAAGCCTGACTGCTCGTGCCAAGCTACCAAGGGGGTGAGCAGGGGTTATCGTCGGCGTGTAACTCCCTCGCCCTGACTAGAGTGGTGGTCTCTGCCTGGCTTTGGCGCAAGCCTTAGCCAACCAGAGATCCCATTTCTAACACCAGGGTAATGGAGGCGCTGCGCCTATTGAAAGAGGCGGGTCGCATGGATCTTGTGATGATGGGGTCGGCGCGCCCAGCGCGGCAGGTGTCAGTGAGGGTGGCCACAGCGATAGGGGCGTGCTCCCCATCGAAGAAATGGAGGGCTGCGGCTGGTGCCCATGAAGCGGGGGTAAGTGTGAGGGGCTGATCATGTATGAGGAGAGCAGCCACTCGAGGCATGAGGCGTGCAGTGGCCGAGTCGCGTTCTGCGGCACCGGGCCAGATTGTGGAGGTGGGTTGGCGTGGTCGGGCCTTTGCCTATGGAGGATGAGGCTGCATGCAGCATCGCGGCAAGAAAAGGTGAAGGTGCCGCCCCAGCACGCGAGGTTCACGTCAACGGGGCCGCGCGAGGATGGCGGGGTTTGACTAGAGTGGCGTCAGCTACAACGCTGACCCGCTTTGAGTCAAAGAGTGGGCGGGGACAGGCCTGGTGAGCTGCCTTGTGTGAGGAGCTAGCCAGAGCAGAAATGAAACAATGGCCAGCTGAGTACGTGGTGGGAGGGGGAGGGGGAGGAGAGGAGGAAGTGAGAGTGGTATTTGGGCTGCCTGGGGGCATAAGAGACGAGGAGGGTTGGGGGCTGGAACAGGAGGTTGAGGAGGACCTGGGCCATGAAGCAAATGGGGAGCAGGAGGGTGGTTTATATGGGGAGGTGAAAGGGCAAGAGTGGGGGCAGGGGGAAGAGGATGAGGTGCCGGAGGATCTGGGATGGGACCCCGGGGCGTGATATCTTTAGCTCATGGGGTGGAGGAGGCTAGAAGGGGGGACAGAGTGGCCTAGCTGGACGCCTATTTGGCAAAAGGGCGATCCATGTAGTGGGACAAGAGGGACCCTGGGACGGAGGGGAGGGCAGGGGGGCCTTAGGTCTAGGGCAAAGTAGGCAGGTGAGTGAGCCAGCAACTTTGGTTCAGGGGCCTGCGTCTGTGGTCATCGCAGCGATGTTAGAATGGAGCGGGGAGGAAGACGTGGGGGAAGAGAAAGCAGAGCAGGTGATGGCGGTGATGGAGGTAGGGATAGGTAGGTGAGGAGATGGGGGGAGGGTTAGGAAGAGGATGGCGGAGCGCGAAGTTATGAGGCAGGAAACCAGCACACTAGTCCATCCATTTTTGTTGCAGGGCGACGAGCGGCGCAGGGAGGCTGACTAGGCGCCGAGGCAAAGAGAGGGCTGGGCCCAGAACAGCACACCCGGTAATGGCGGGGGAGCGTGTTGTGGCCAGCACAAGTAGGCCCAGAACATTCTCGCTGGCCCCAACATCTGGTGGGTCTTGCATGACCTCCAGAGAGAGATTGATGGACGGTCAGCGGGTAGTTGTGCCGCAGAGGCATGGAAGGGTTCAGTCAGCCCCCCCGTACACCCGAAGTAGGGTTAAGTGCATAGCGACCAGAGGGGCACTACTGCCTGTTGTAAGTGTGGGCCGAGAATGGCAGCAGGTGGACGAGTTACATAGTGCTGAGGTGCTGGATTTTGATGATAGCCTTGAAGAAGGCGAGCTAAGGGAGGATGATGAGAAGGGGACAGGGGGGGGCTCTAATGTTGTGCCTAGTGTGTTGCAGGGGTTTTGTGGAGAGGCCGGAAAGGGCATCGTGGCCTGCGGCGAGGCCAGCGAGAGTGCTGCAGGAATTGAGGCCCCTGGCGAGGCAGACTGCATATCTACGGGCACCGTCCTTGGAGCCAGGTAAGGCCAGGTGCATGACGGGGAAGCCTGAGAGGGTTTCCGTTGGTGTGGACGCCCGGGGGGGGGAGGGGAGGAGGCAGTTGCTGAAGTGTCAGATGTGGGGGTAGGCAGCAGTGAAGCGGAGGGCCCTAGGGTAAGTAAAGAAGAAAGCCGTTTAGTTATGGGAAGGACAAAGGGGAGGAGACTAATACAGGGGATAAGAGGGAGGGCACGAAGAGCAAGGCGTTAAAGTTTAAAAGGCTGCCTTATATGGGGGTGACCAAACCGTTGGAGGCGCACCTTAAGCTGTCCACGAAAGAGCGCATATGGAAAGGGGAGTACGTAGAGATGCTCAAATTGTTGTATAGGGAGGTGAGGCCCAAAGAAGGGTCCAAGGAGGAGGAGTATGAGCTGTCCAAGAGGCCAAAGGTTCCCCTTACAATTGAAAATTGGACAGCGGCCTTCCTGATTTACGCAAGTGTATATTTCAAAAGTACCCGGAGCGTTGCGTCGCCATGTTTAAATACATGGACGTCATCCGGAAGGCACAAATAACTGGGGGAGGATATGCGTGGGCCCAGTACGCCGAAGTGTTAAGGGCGTGATTTTCCTGGGACCCTGAGGCACAATAGGGGGAACTGGACAGCGACCTGTGGCAACACACAGTGGGGGCAGCGAAAGGGGGCAAGACGATATTCACAGACAGCGGGTTGCCCATACTATATTCCCCCTTTAAAAGGCACCCCACCCGAGGAGGGGTGGGTAACACAAGTAAGAGTCAACACTGGCATTAAACAACCTGAGAAGAAACAATCACAAGCTTTTCCTCGTGGTCCGAGTAAAAATATTTGAGTGTCAAAGGAAAGCTGGTAAATTGTTGCCAATACTCATTGTTATGAAGAGCGTATTTGCGTACCACCCACCCTGATCTCTGCCACAACAGACGTTACTGGTGAGCAGAGCGGGCAGTGTTTTAAGTAGCAAAAATGTATGTCCCAAAACGGGAACAGGTGCTGGAATGAGAAAAAACACTAGGACGTTGCAGGAGCGAACATCTGGGTGTGGGCGCCATTTTTAAGGTAGCACGTGGCTCGAGGCAAAAATAAGTCAATAAACATTGTAGACAGGGACTCGTGTCATGGCCAAGTAAGCCTTAAACATAAAGTTACGGCCGATGTCAATAAACCTCGAATGGGGTGAACAGAGGAAAAAGAGAGAGACACGTGGCCTCAAAAGATGATTACTGTGAACAGGCATGGCATGACAAAAATAAAATGTTTCTGTAATTTTCAGAAAAAAGTTTTGTAATGCAAGGCAACTAAACCAAAAATAGGCATGCAGTCTTGTTAGCAAGCATTCGTGTAAACCCCTGTATAAGGTGGTAATTATTGTAAAGAAATCAACCAGCTTGTTTTATACAGTAGATGAACCAGGAGCTATAGCAACCCAAAAAATGAGGCACTAGAAAAAAATAAACTGAGGTAGAAATTGTGTACACAAAAGGCGACAACTGTGTGAAATATCTATATCTGCTCCAATAACTTTAACATGTTCTCAATCTCGTAGCGTCAATTTTTTCCATTTAAATAAAAAGCTTTGTTTCCACCATGTAAATGGTCTCCTCTTAGGGACCTCCAAGGGGTCTCAAATGTACTATTCCACTACTAAGATAAAGACGTGTTGCAGTAACCCTGCCCCAGTTTGATGCACAATTCACTGCTTCGCTACAAAATGCCGCTTTCAACATTAAAGCATTCTTAAACAGAACAGTTACTCAGGATTTGGCCTAATTGAGGATAAACCATTCTTCCAAAATAGCTATCCCTCAATACTGAATTGATGGCTGTAAGATCAGTTAGGAATTGCTTAGAGCATGTAGACAAAGTAATAAAGTATCTAAGTAGCCTGGGCGCAGATGTCAAATCCCCTTACTTGCTATATTGAGTATCTGCTCTAAATGAAATGGTTTACTATAATATGAGTAATTTCACAATTGGCCTCCTAACATTGTTACAAGAATTGATACTGTAATAAAATGGCTATTGCAGAAGGTTGACATTAATATTCCTTAAGTCCTATATAATAGTAAAAGTGAATACTGTTTATGACAGTCATTCATTAACCACCCATAATGCTGAGAAGATGGTGGCCAGGAAGCCAAATGCCCAATGGAAATTGTTCTGTAGTACATTATCGAACATGTACTCTTTATCGAAAGACTACAATGTAAATACTAGTTGGAAGTGAAGGAATAGAAGTCAAGTCTACACTGGTTGGGATACCAAAAACAACTTGGAGTTCCCTTACAATAGAAACTGACAAGATTACTTGAAAATAGGGATTTCAGAGTAGAGCATACTCTGATCTTCTTCTCTACTGGATGTGGAAAATAAAATTACTGTAGAAGGAGAACAGGATAAAGTAGGTTGCCAATGCCACTGGGAGATTTTAAAATAAGTGCATGAAAAGTGGAAGTATGTATATAGAAAGCCCATCTCCTCTAGTTGAATTAATCGGGCGTGGGGAAAAAGTAACCCAAAATATCTCCACATACTAAAAGACTAAGAGAACCTTGGATGTATTCCACCTCCCTTGTGGTCACTACCTATGTATTTACCACATGGTGGTTTGCAAGAATGTAATGCCTTTTCTTTCATTAGATAGGCTAAATCGAGAGGCAGTAAGTATGTAAAGAGCACAATCCAATAATATGCACATGGTTCAGGAGAAGTGCTCTTGACCCTGATGGACGCTACACTGGTGCTTCGCAGTGCAAAATGGGTGCAGCGGTCTGCAGCACGGGTGCGCCCTGTGCACCTCCTCTGCACCTATGCCTAGCCTTCGACTCAATGTCAGAACGGACATCTCTCCTATTGCTCTAAGATTCTGGCATTGAGGTGGGTGGGAGGACAAATTTTATAAAGCAATAAATTCTAGTCAAAAAATTTAATTTTACGACTATTAAAATTAAGGAGTTGAGAATTGTATATGAAAAACTTGGCAGTTAATATCCGGTGAAGGCCCTACCTCCTACAGACAGTGGACCCTGGCCACACTGCTTTAATTTGTACTGTGTCTGCAGCCTACCTTTGCCAGGGCATGAGGACGACCGCACAACTGGGGTGCAATCTCCGACTGTAGCCACCAAGGGGGATTCAGAGGGTCTGTGGGACTGATCGTGCCCCTTCCCAAATGCCTGTCTCTGCCTCTTAAGTTGTCTTTACTCGGCACCCCTCCAGAAAGGTGCATTTAATCTGGTGCATGCTCTGTAATGAGACATGCACTGTGCCATTTAGAACTCTAAGGCACACCAGGGACCAGCAGAGAGCAGCCTTATGGGAAGAAACGACAGTGGCTGCATGTGGTTAAAGTTTAGAGAGAGAAATTCCGCTTTTAATTCACAAAGCTTTTTTTCGTGTTCAGATATCTATTATTTCTGGAAATACATGAGAAAATCACATTAAAATCTGGAGTGAAACATAACTATTCACCAAAAAATGTGAATTAGACCAGGAAATTAAGTGGTAATTCACATCTAAAAAGGGAATAAGTCACACAAATTCATAGAACAACCCTTGTGAATAAGGCGTGCAGTGCACAGATCGGTTAAAAAAGTGAGTTTTGCACCGATTTTCAAAGAGCATTTGCCGGTGCTCAGATTTAAATGCGCTGGGTATGCCCAGACGTGGGTCCCGGGCTCACCATGCGACTGCATTCAAGCTAGCCTGGCTGATGAGGGGTGATGCCCCGAAACCGGTCCCAGGATGCTTGTTTCCGTTCCAGGGAGGACCTGGCTTGGCAGTTCGGTCTGGACTGTTCCCATGAGGCACAGGGTCAAGACTGATTTACATATGTCTGGGTCTAAACTGGGGTGGCATGGTGTGCAAAAGAACGATGGATTTAACCCAGATCTCTTGACTGGGGTGAATGTTTGATTTGCACACAGGTGGAATGAAAGATGCAGAGCTGACAATCACATGTTGGGATCTATAGATTCAACTGATGTGGGGATATACAACACAACTACATCTGCAAGAGCATCAGAACAATCTGAATAAACTATCAAAAGACATAAAAGATTATTCTAGTGACAGTGATGATTCCACAAGCGATATTTTCATATTTAGACAGCGACATTAGGCATTTAAAAGTAGAAAGAAAGGGGGTTTTGGTTCAAAAACCTACATCAGTAGGAAAGGACCGTGAACGTGGAGTAGAGATTGAGTCACAACGAAAACAACTCGCTGTAACAGTCCTAGAAAGCATAGAGTACAGTGCACTTGGTACAAAAAAAGACATTGAATAATGGGTACAACCTGTTAAAAAATAGAAGCCACAATATTGGCACATCCAAAGTTGGAGGTATACATATGTAAGAGGGACCAGAGCACTGGATTTAAGAAAAGGAGGCGCGATATAGTATGCAATTAGAGGGTAGGCGGATAAAGTATTAATATTAGGGCCCCGGGTGCATGGATCATGAAACTGCAATTTAAATTCGTCAAACTTGGAGGCAAAAACAGTAAACGAGCACTGGACAGAAGCACAACTAACAACTATGTTCGGTTTAGGTGTTTTTCAAGGAGCATGTTCTTCAGGAATGATTTAATAATTGGAGCAAATATAATATGAGGTAGGAGAGTGCTCCTTATTTTAGTTGTATTTCCAGAAAAGAGCTGTAGTCTTTCTTGAAGAGAGAAGTAGAGACGTTTTGTCTTTGGAACGCAGCGCAGGTGGACCTCCAGGTGAAGCTAGATTTTAGGTACAATATCTGCAACAGTGGATCTTTAAGACTATGTGAGTGAAGCAAGCAGTTCTCTCAGAGCATGAAGCCTAAATGTGGAGCCATTTAAGGTGGTCAAGATCAGGTGAAGTCTTTGGGCGAGTCAGGTCTCATGTGATGGTGATCAAACACGAGACCGCAAAATATATCTTCACCTAATGCAGACACCATACCTGCCTCAGCTGCCTTCATACCTCAGGACCTCCTTATTAATGGGCACAGGGTAAATGCAGGTCCCAGCTTTAAAAAAGTGCTGATGGCTAGAAAGACTGGACCAGATGAAGGGCAGGCTCCTGAACCAGGCTAAAGAAGTAATAGAATCCTCACGAGCAAGAGGCGGGAAAGCTGTAACCATTCGAACAAGGCCACTGATTTCTGAAAACTGCGACCCTACCCCAGTCCCTCCCATAAAGGGAAAAGCCAAGAATGGGGGGGAAGGAAGAATGCACCTCTAATCCAAAAACTTACCCCTGTAATTGGTAAGGGTTGAAAGAGACTTGACATGAGTGGTGTGGGTGGATAGCGAATGGGCACCCCATCTTGGGTGTGCCCTTGCCATCCTAAGAGACACCCATTAACCAATGGGCATGGAAGGGACTAATGACTCTTGAATGTGAAGAGCTAGTGCAGTTGCCGGTTTCCCAAACATTGACTCATCTTCATGGAATAAGGACTTTAACCAAGAAAAGTGACAAAGGGGTAGTTGAACTTTTACTCTAAGTCCCGAACCCTGTATGACTGATATTAGTAATGCATTCGACTTGTTTCAGAAGCCACATTTGTTCATTTGTCACGTTTTACATTGGTTTCCATTAACCCCATTCCCCCTGCTTTTTTTCCTTGTACAGTGCAGAGGAACAACTGGCCCTCATGTCTCGGTCAGCACCCCTGATTACTGTCTGGTTCTAGGATATTTCCCTACCTTAAGCAAGATAGCAAATCTCCTCTTTGAGAAAGCATCAATATTGAGTGACACCCCTATGGTCCCAGAATATAAGACCTTACATCAAAGAAATAACATTTGCAAATAAAAAAGAAACAAAGGCGCATGAGCAGCATACACCCGAATCTCCGGGAAACCGATAAACAGGATTTCCAGCGAGTTTAATACAAATAACCTTTAGGCGTGGGAGGGGTTCATGACACATACAATATAAAGAGCTAATGGTTCTCAGAAATTGCCTCACCCTTCTCAAATAAGGACGGTTACTAGGAAGAGTGGCAAAGTGGTAGTTGAACGTAATCTAAGCACTAAGCTCTGTACCGTGTTATCAGTTTTGCATTTGAGGTGTTTAAGAAGCGGTGTTCATTCATCTAATTTTCCTTTAAACCCCTACACCCTCCTTTTTAAGTCTCGCCTGAGGCAGCGTATGAGCTGTCGCTTGCAAAAATCTGTTGCTCATTTAACAAAGCAAAACCAAAGGGGATGATGGACGGAGTGTTGAACATTGCAAGCACTCACCCCCAGTCAACTGATCTGGGTTTAATCCATCATCATTCTTTAGCTCACTCCACCACCCCAGTTCAGACATGGCCATATGCAAATCAGTCTGACCCTGTGCCTCATGGGAACAGTCCAGCCCGAACTGCCAAGCCATGTCTTCCCTGGACCGGAAACAAGCATCCTGGGACCGGTTTCTGGCTTACAGCCGTCATCAGCCAGGCTATCTTGAATCCAGTGGCAAAGTGAGCAAGGGACCCACGTCTGGGCATACTCTGCCAACTTAGGGCGAACATAGCAAAACCAAAGGGGATGATGGACGGAGTGTTGAACATTGCAAGCACTCACCCCCAGTCAACTGATCTGGGTTTAATCCATCATCATTCTATAGCTCACTCCACCACCCCAGTTCAGACATGGCCATATGCAAATCAGTCTGACCCTGTGCCTCATGGGAACAGTCCAGCCCGA
Source organism: Calotriton arnoldi (assembly GCA_963921515.1). Lineage (NCBI taxonomy): Eukaryota > Metazoa > Chordata > Amphibia > Caudata > Salamandridae > Calotriton > Calotriton arnoldi. Next base: position 1,450,222 of record CAWUFW010000415.1, read on the forward strand.
ACTGCCAAGCTGTGTCTTCCCTGGACCGGAAACAAGCATCCTGGGACCGGTTTCTGGCTTACAGCCGTCATCAGCCAGGCTATCTTGAATCCAGTGGCAAAGTGATTTAACAAAAACAAAAAAACTCCAAAAAGGAACAGTTAGCTCGCTTATTACTTACCATCTCTTGCATTCATTGTCACTCTTATTTTCTTCCTTTTCACTGGTGAGCGCATGTTAGCAAGTGTCGTCTTCACTTGTGTTTCACTTTGTCTCCATGTGCCTGTTTTCTTTCGTGGAGCATAGATCAAATCTTGATTAGTGTTCTTCCATGCTGCTTGTGCTCTGATTGTGGTACTTTTTTGTAAATGTATTTACTGATTTATTTTTATATAGCTTTTGCTTTGCAAGACAACTTGAAAGCATTAAAGTTGATGCTCACAGTTCCCGGTATTTCCAAGAACTAAAAGCAAACAAATAGCAATAACAAAACTTTGTCGCATGAGACCAATGTCCGAAACATACATTTTGGCTGCCAGTCGATTTGATTGATGAAGAAGCTGTAAACATACTCCCTTCGACTGCTGCCAAACAGTATGTTTTTTTCAGAAGTAACATTTTTGCTGTTTCACGTTTACTTATTTGTTGGTTACCTGTTTTATACCTTAGAAGATGTTTTATTTATCATCAAACACTCCCTATGTTCAAAAGGGTTATATTTCGCCTTAACCTCTACTCATCCCTGAACCCTGAAACCATCCTTACCTCCCTTTACCCATCCCTGAACCCTAAAATCAACCATACCTCCCTCTACCTCCTGCATTTTTGCTTGCCCCATGCCCCCACCCCCTGCTGTGTTGTTGCTTGTTTGGTCTGCCCCTCCCCCTTAGTTGCATAGCCCATTCCGTCCTTCCAGAAAAAAAGCGACCAAAAGTCTCGCCAGTGGGCTTCAAGATTCTACAAAAGTGCAAACAGCGCTGCGCTCGCTGCTCTGCATGGCCTTTTTGGTGTTGTCCTCATGCTGGGCCAACATGGCAAGCTTCAGCTCGGTGGTGAGATAATTGAATAAATGAAGTTTTTTTCCCCTTTAATTCCTTTTATGTATTTGTGAGTATCAGACATCGTAGCCATGTCATGATCCTTCTCGCTTTTGACAACTTCAGACCACATTAGATTTCATACCCCGCACTCATTTATGGATGGTGATTATCATTTATTTTTGTTATTATTTCTTAATTTGTTTTTTGCCCAGCACCCTCAGCCTGTGGCTCACATTACCTGACCCACTAAAAAAGATTGACGCATAAATGTGCATTTTATTTCTTGTTGGTTTACATTTGCTGAGAGAGTGTTATTGTCATTTGTTCCTGAAAACGTTGCCTTTTCACACAAAAAAAGTCAGCGAATAATCTCATACTCCAAAATGGATCACTACCCCCTTGTGGGCAGCGCTGGCTCTCTACGAGGTTTTTGTTTCCAAACTTTCAGTCATGCTGCACGGTAGCTGTGCTGCTGTACAGCATGGCTAAAATACACTGACAAAACCAATAGCTCTTGAATAAGCAAGACCTGTTGGCTTTGCCAATGCTTGTTTTCCATGTACAACGCATAGGAATGTCTGGCCCGCGAGTGTCGGTCAGCACCCTGGATTAATGCCTGGTTCTAGGAAATCACCCTACCTTAATAAGTAAAGCAAGGCTCTTGAGAAAGCATCAATAGTGTGTGACACCCCTATGGTCTCAGAGTGTGAGACTTAACATCAGAGTAATTGCATTTGCAAATAAAAATGAAAGAGAGCCACTTAAACAACATACACCTGAAGCTCAGGAAAATAGATACACGGGATTCCCGTGAGAGTTTGATACGACTCACCTGTAGACGTGAGAGTAGGTAAATACTGTTACGTTTAAAGGGCCAGTGGAGATGCTTGCTCCTCTGATACTGTCTCCCCTTAATCAAATAAGGGCAGCGGTAAAGAAGAGCCGGAAGTGGTAGGTAAACTTACCCTAAGCGCCTATTTCTGTATGGCTATTGCAGTGTTGCAATCCAGTGCTTTGAAAAGCCCTGCCATTCATTTGTCATGTTTTCTAATGTTTTCACGATAAATTACGATGAAACCACTTCGAAAAGAAAAGTAGACTTTCTTGATAACAATTTCCTGTTTACCGGATAACATTTTGTGGTTCGCCATTGACGTCCCTGCCAGTCACTATGACAAGATGGCGCCTGGGGAGCTGCGAGACTAAACCTGGTGGCCGAGGGAGGTGCTCCGTGATGACATCGACCTCAGTTTACCGAGCAGACGGTGCCCCCAAACAACAGATGAACCTACCGATGAGCTGTTCCGTGAGCTGGATCAAGACTTACATGCTATTTGAGGCATTTTACATCGTTATCGATTGCCTCAGGTCTCTGCTTCTCAAAATGGCAGCCGGTCCCTCGCAGCATCGGAAACATTGGCAGTGGTAATTGAACCGGGAGTGAAGCGCTACTTTACAAGGCTCTTCAGAGAACTCCGCTTTCCACCCGCTCACCGTTTCTACCCCGGAGGTATGTGGAAGGTCTGTGCTTTCTTTTCTCAGGAGGCTGCTCCGTTTATCAGCTTGCCTGACCTGAAAATGGCAGCTGTATCTGAATAAAAGAAATCCATTCAGCTTAAAAGGGCTTACAAAAACAACAGCGGCTCCGCTATGTACATCGGGCAGCCCTTAGGTTATTATTCTCCCTACCAAGGAGCCCATCGATTGTTGTGGTCTGAAGTGGGTAACGTCGATGTACCGAATCCTCACAGGGCTCTGCCTGACCCCAAAATGGCGTCCATGCACAAGGTGATGTGATCTGAACCCTTGGCTCATTCAGACCCACTCGTCCCTGCTTGTCTATCCTGCTGGATCCTACCAGCTCTCTACTGTTCCTGCCTGGACTGAAAATGACGATGCCCCTTGGGCGGATTCTAAAACTGTTATACCGCGCAATACATCATTATCCCTAAATTTACCACCATTGTGTGTGCCCTTTACCAAAGCAATCCTTCTCCCCTTGTTGGGGAGGGATCCAGCATTTATACCCAGGAGTCTCAGAGACCCCCCTGAGAGAGTCCACAGCGTCAAGGGAGCCACACACAGCGGAGGTGTGGGAATGGCGCCCCTTGCCAAAGCACTCCTTCTCCCCTTGTTGGGGAGGGATCCAGTATTTATGCCTTGGAGTTTCAGAGACCCCTCTGAGAGAGTCCACAGCGCAAAGGGAACCACACACAGCGGAAGTGTGGGAATGATACCTTTTCCTCTGGGATCACAGCACTCCGGACGTCGGACACTGTTTTTCCTCGTCTCCCGGTTGCGTTTTCCTTCACCCTCCCCCCCGTCTTTCCCTCTCTCATTCTTGGTCTACCTCCCCTGCTCCTTTCCTCTCTCCCCTGAATCTCTCCCCCTTGCCTGATTTTTTTCCTTTCATCTATGTTTTTAACGCATGTAACTTCGCTCCAGTAACTCATGTAACTTGTAACTATGCTCTGAAACAATGTTAGTCCTCATGTAAAGCGCTCTGATACCTCCGGGTCTAGCCAGCGCTATATAAAACTTTTCAAATAAATAAACAAATAAAATGTGAGGGGGGGCACACACTGGTCAACTGTTTTGGGGCAGGGGTGGTTACCACACCCAGGGAGGAAACCACTGGCAGCAGACAGGGGATAACTCCGGGGGCCAGCAGCAGCAGTACACAGGCTCTCGGGGAGATAGGGGCCTGGGCCAAAAGGCTCATAGTCCGGTTAAGTTGGACAGGTTGGAGTACTGGCTAGGGTGCTACGAGCGTCGGAAAGAAACAGGGGTCTTGTTGAAAGGATTTTGGGAGGAGTTTTGGTTGGGATACATGGGACCTCGGATCAGGAGGTGGGCGCATAATTTGCAATTGGCCAAAGAACAGAAGCAGGCAGTACAGGACAAACTGGACAAAGAGGTGAGGGAAGGCAGGATGGTGGGCCCCTTTTCAGATTGGACCATGGGGAATTTAATTGTGTTTCCAATTTGAGTGGTCCCTAAAAAAGAGGAGGGCGAATTTAGACTGATCCAGCATTTGTCATTGCCGGAAGGCGGGTCAGTGAATGATTTCATTGCAGAGGCAGTGGCCACAGTCTCAAACTTCTTGGTTGATGTGGCCATGTCACTGGTAGTGATGCAGGGCACGGGGGCACTGATGGCAAAGTGCGATGTGAAATCTGCTTTTTGGCTGCTCCCAGTCCACCCAGAGGATTTTCAACTCTTGGGCATCCACTTTGAGAGACAGTGGTACGTGGACAAACCACTGCTGATGGGTTGCTCTATATCTTGCGCGTTGTTTGAATGCTTCAGCTAATTTTTGCAGTGGTTATTCACATGGTGCACAGGACATCGACTGGTCACACATTACCTGGATGATTTCTTTTTTGTGGGTCTACCCAGCTCCACGGGCTGCCAGGTTGTGCTGGAAAGTTTCCAAGAGCTAATGGGGGATCTCGGTGTTCCATTGGCACTGGAGAAAATGGTGGGCCCTGGCACAAAGCTGTCATTTCTGGGAATTGAAATAGATTCCGTGAAAATGGAAACGCAGCTGGCTCGAGACAAGAAAGACAAGATGCAGGCCTTGTTGGGGGACATGCTGCCAGGAGAGAAAGTAAAAGTCAAAGAACTGCAGGTCCCGTTAGGCCACCTCAACTTCACCTGTAGAGTAGTCAGGGCAGGGAGGACTTTCTGCAGGAGGTTGGGTAGGGCTTTGTCGGGTAAACACTTGTCCCATCATCAAGTCCGGCTATCAGCCAGGGTCAAAGAAGACTTGTGGATGTGGGGTGTGTTTCTACAGTCTTTCAAAGAAGTTCTGCTGGCAAGGGAAGGTGACAGAGTGGGATGTCCAAATCTTTTCGGATGCAGAGGGTAGCCTGGGTTTTGGACTCTATTGGCAAGGGAGGTGGTGCGCGGAACCAAGGCCCGAGCAATGGCTCAACGGCGGCAGGAGCTTTTCCCCATGGTGGTGCTGGTGATGCTTTGGAGGGAGGAGCTGGCCCACAAGAGAGTACTGTTTCGGGTGGATAATATGGCTGTGGTGGAGATAGTTAATCGGCAATCAGCCAGAGATGTGCAGGTATTAAAACTGATGAGAGTATTTGTGCTGGGATGCTTGTGTTATGACATTGCTTTCAAAGCATTGCATGTACCGGGTGTGGACAATGACACTACAGATGCTTTGTCTCGTTCACAGTTGGGGAAAATTCCGTGGTTTGGCCAAGGACGCCAACAGGACCCCGACGCCCATGCCTCAGCATCTGTGGTTCGTACGCAATGCCGGATGTTAAAATTGGTGATAGGGTCACTTGCGGAATCCACGTGGGTCACATATGTCCTTGCATGGAAAGAGTTTTTGAGCCCCGGGGCCCAGCGACGGGACGATTTGTGGTTGTGGGCGGAAGATGTCATACAATATATCCTAGACCTAATTGAGAGAGGTCTTTCTAAGGTGACCATTGCCGGGAAGTAGGCTGGGAATGCATTAAAGGATAAATTAGTTTGGGGATATGCTCCATCAGCGGGGGAACTGGGGCGTAGGATCCTGGAAGGTTGGGCACGGGAACAGGTCCCGTCGGGGCGGGCTCGGAAGCAAATAGTGCCAAGTGCTAGCAACATTACCTGAAATGTGCGGGGATGTAGAAGAAGCATGCCTTTTCTCCAAATTGATGGTGCTGCTGTTTTTTGGGGCATTTCGGGTGTCAGAGTTGCTGGGGAGGAAGGGATCGGGTAGGTGCGATGGGAGGATGTTGACAGGTGAGAGAGTAGGCAGGAAATATGGCTTAGTCGATCAAAAACAGACCAGTGTGTCCAGGGTAGACCGGTCATATTGCAGGCGGTGGAAGTGCCAGGCTCCTGTCCGGTTTGGTGGGCATCACAATGGTCACTGCATTACGGATTATGGATTGCGTGACAGCATTACAGCTTATCAGCTATTAGCGCTTTTGCGGAAAGCTCTGCAGCGCTTGGGGGTAGCAGCGGTGGACTATGGGGCCCACTCTTTTCGTATCGGTATGGCGTTGGAGGTGGGCCGCAGGGGTTGGACGCAGGATGAAATCATGCAGCTGGGCCGCTGGTCTTCGCAGTGTTATAGGCGTTATGTGCGGGCATTGGGGAAGGATACACATATGGTGGAGGGTCCTATGTAAAATGTACTGCCTCTTTGTCTCTTTCAGGTTCAGTGTCCAGCCCAGCGGCCAAGGAGGTGGCCATATGGGTGGTGGGCCACTCGTTAATTTAATGGGCACAAGTTCAGGTGCGGCAGAGTTATTTTGGCCAGAACCTCGGTTTCAATGAACGCCTTTTTAAGATCACATGGAAGGGAAATGGAGGGATGCGTCGGAGAGAACTGGTTCACTGTTTGAATAGTATGATGGTGGGCGGTAGGTGCCCAGATGTACTGGTGCTGCATTTGGGGGAGAACGATTTGTGTAAGGAGAAAGGGGTGGTGTTGATGTGCCAAATGAAGAGGGACTTAGCACTCATAAAAGTGGTCAGGGTGTTTTGTCCTGTGGACGGAGTTTGTGCCTCGGAGAGCTTGGATTGGAGCGCTGAAGCCAAGGGCGATAAACAGAGCGTGGAGGAAGGTAAATAGTGAGATGGCTCTTTTTTGTAGGAGGATCTGGTTTGGCAGGATCTGTCACTCAGACATCCAGTTCAACGCGGTGGAGTTTTATCGAGGCAATGGGGTGCATTTGCCCAGATTGGGTATGGATTTTTATCTGTTGGAGATTAGAGAGGTGTTGGCCAGAACGTTGAACATGCAGCAGATGATCTGGGGTGGGATAGGTACCAGACTAAGGGGGCGGGGGTAGGCAGAAAAAGGTTGGGTGCCAACCCCCCCTTTTCTGGGTCGCGAGGACAGGCAAAGTGCCAGGAGTTGGCAGAATTTTGGTTGGCGTTGACAGTTAGTGAACCATGTGCAATGAAAGGGTAGGCAGGTAGTTCAAGGTTCAGTTTAGGGCGTTTGGTTATTTACAGATTCATACTTGCAGGCATAGGATGAAGGTTAATAGAAGTTGGAAATGTCGAAATGCAATTACATTGTAATGTTTGTAATGTGTTAATTGCAGGGTGGGGCATGTTGAGGGGATCATAGGGGTGGGGTCAAGTGGTAGTCTAATGGATGTATAGCGAGGTTTTAGCTTTGTAAGGCAGTTGCCAGGCATTCTGTTGTTATGTGCACCTGTTTCAATAAAGCAGCCTTTTTCACACATATTAAGTGGTTGGTGTCTTGGCTGCACCCCTCTCTCCCAAACACAGATTGATGTCTCCTGATAAGTCTCAGTCTGCTGATCGCACTCGCTGATCATGCTATGAGTGAGGTACTATTTTTCCAGTGCTGCTGCTTTCCCCTCCCACCACCACGTCTCCATGTTGCTGTCCCATTTTCCCCCTCTGCCCTTGCTTGCACATACCCCCACCTCTTTCCCCCGTGCTTGCCCGTCCTGCCCTCCCGGTCCCATCCGAAAAAACGTTATGGCACGGCACCAGCGCTGGCCGCATTATAGTGCCTTTTGACTAACTTAACTTTTAGCTCTCCATATGTTTTTCATCCTAATGCTTCTACAAGTCCAATGGGTGCTTCAAACACTTCCCCGACCCACTTTCTAGTTACTCATTTGTTTTGATTTTTTAATGTACCGGTCCATCTCGATTGGTAGATTAGAAAACAAAAAATCGGTGTTAAGACGCGCATGCATTGCTAGCATTTTCAAAGTGAACAGGTCCTTAAGCAGAGACCTGTTGCCTTTGCCAATGCTTATTTCTTCTTTTCCTTGCTCTCTGCCATTGTACAACGTAAAGGAGGGGGATTTCGCAGCCATCACCTCTTAGCCCATTCACATCACCTGTTTTCCTTAGACTTTAGGCCAATGAGCTTTTTACCACAACAGGTGCATGCGTGTGAATATTCAGTGTGCATGTTGCCCCACAAAAGTGTTTTATTTGTTTATTGATTCTTGTTCGTGCCCCCAGTAAACATGCTCTTTCACGATGCACGTGGTGTGAACACCAGAAGTCTGTCAGGCATAATACCCACACATCAGCGACCCCTCCAGCCTGAGTCTCCTGAACGGCCAGCCGCAGCCCCAGCACCCGAGCTGGCATTGTGTGAGGGAGAAAGACAGCAGGATTTAAATAAGTAGACTTATATAGCCCATCTGTAGGGATGGAATTGCTTCAATGCGCTTTTTGGCATTAAGTCCTGGCTGTAAGGCAAATTCAGACAAGGTTCTCTTTCTCATTGTTTCCAGAATGAAAAGTGGTTACTCTAGATTGGCATAGATTAAAGTTACCGGAGTTGTTAAGGCAGACTAGAAATGTTGTCCTTTCTTCAGATATGTGCACTTTACAGACCCCCCTAGGAAAGGGGGTCCCTGTGACCTGAACAAATCATGCTAAAAACCTGAAGTGTTTAGATTAAAGTTGGACAAATGGCTAGCCTGGTGTTGACAGGATCTCTTTCACAAGCCAGAAATACTGCATTGAGAAGCATTGTTGACGAGGAAGATGGTGGCCGTGACTACGGTCGTGCGGGCTTGAGCTCCCGGAGGTTACCCCCCTGCTCCACTCACCATGAAGTTTGGATAGTCTGTTGACCGGCCAGGCTACTTCGTTGACCCCAGGGTGAAGCGCTGGCGGTGCAGGCATGCTTTGGATTGCCTGCGGTATTCTACGAGTGGATTCCCATCGGCTTTCGGCGTTTGTGAGACGCGCTTCCTGGTGTGCGCGCGCCGCCCGGATTGCAGAGTGGACGGTATCGGCGAAGAGTCAGTCCAACGCGGAAGTAATTGCCAGGCACTGCGGTAGTGTGATGCCTCCAAAGCCTGGCCGGGGAAGAGCGCGCAACGCCACTGAGATGCCTGACAGCACGGACGGCAAGAAAGTGATAATAACCACAGGGAAGAAGGATGCTGCACGTATGGAGGGTGGTAAGAAGGCTGTTCCTGTATTTTTTCAGGCTGTGAAACCCAAAAAAAACATTTTTACAACACCAGTTATTACTGAACCTGAATCTAATATAGAGGTCCGGGCAGAGGATTCCCCAGCTGACTTGTTAGTCAGTGATGATGGGGCTACGGGTGGTATCCCCCAAAGCCTTGCTGGAAATGGGGAGGAAATGGATAAAGACATCAGAAAAGATGTAGAAAAGGTCGCAATGGGGGGTACCTCGCGTGGCTCAGGTAAGAAGTCACAGACGGGAAAATGTAATATAACGATTTGCCCTGGTGGTTCAGAAATGGCAATAAGGAAGATAAGGGACAATCAGGATTTGAGGAAAGAATATGACTCTGGAGATCCCCCCTTTTACTCAATGTCAGATCCTTCGGATGCTTCAGGGGAAGAATCTGATTTGGACATACACAAGGGAATTGGTAGCCCAAAAACAGTATGCAAGCAAGGGTATCACTTGGCCGGGAGTGTTGACTCTATTCAATGGGATTATTCATATATGAATGAAACTGAGATGGCCAGTGGGACGCAGGCCAACTTCGAATCTGCCGAGAAACCTAAAGATATCTCCCTGGCAGTTATCTATCAGAGCATTATGGCTCATAGGGCGGAGACGCGGGCAGAGAGCCAGCGTATGCAAGGGGCATGTCGCAAATTGCAGAACGCAGTACGAAAAATTGCTAAGTCTTGCTCCGAGTTCTCTGACAGGTTTAATGAGGCTGAGACCCGTATATCCAATTTGGAGGATGAACTTGCCGTCCAAAAAGCAGCTACAGAGACTTTACGCTCCGCTAAGGATGATACTATCTGGAAAGTTACGGACTTAGAAAATCGTCTACGACGGAACAATCTTCGAGTACTGGATATTCCCGAGGGGGCCGAGGGACAAGATCCCCGAAAATTTATCATAGAACTCTTCTCTGATGCCTTTCCTGGGCTAACGCAATGGGACTGGAGCCGGGAGATTCAGAGGGCACATAGATTTCCTTTTGTGCAGCGTAATAGGCCGGGCCAGAGCCCTCTTAGACCAAGGGCGATTTTAATTTCAGTTAACAATTATCTAGCGAGAGAAGCAGTTTACGATCTTGCACGTCCAGATAGAAAGAAAACTGGGAAGGGGGTTGAGTTCTTTGTACATCCTGATTATTGCCCACTCACAGTTGAGAAAAGATGGCAGCTCCGCCAACTTATTACGCCATTCCGAGATAAGGGGGCACAAGCCTTCTTGCTGAATCCAGCCAAACTTAAAATCATACACAATGAGCATGTACGGTTTTTTACAGTGGAATCAGCTGCTAAAGAGTACTTACAAACGCTTTGAGGGTAGGGGATAAAGTGGGAAGAAAGGAAAGGCTAAAGATATCTTTTTTGAAATTAACTGATTTTACTTGATATTATTTGGTACCCCTTTGCTATTTGGGTATTGATAGTATTATGTCATTTTCTAGGTGGGATGGTAGGATGTAATATGATATGGTGAGGGAAAAAAAAAAAAAAAAAAAAACAAAATTTCAAATTCAGGTTGGGGTAGGGGGGGGGTCCGGGGCTTGGGAAGCTCGATCCATTTCAGGAGACCGTGTGTCTCCAAACCTCCAGTTTTGGGATGGGTGGGGGAGGGACACGGCGCCGGCTGGAACCGTGGTTGGGTGAGGAGGGGGGGGTTGTGGATGGGGGAGGGGTGGAGGGTGGGGGGTTGGGGGGGTAATAGTAAAAATAATCCATGATGGCTTGATGAAGAGAAATATGAAATTCAATGGTTTTAAGTATATAACCAACGAGCAGGAAGCTACAGGGAAGATAGATGGGGGATAGTGGTATAATGGGCGGTATCCGGATTTGCTCCCTGAATGTAAGCGGTCTGAATAATTATAATAAAAGGCAACGCGTCGCTAATGAGCTACGGGCAGTACAGTCTGATCTGATATGTATACAGGAGACCCATATCCCATGGGCCAAAAGGAAACTATTGGCGGAATTAGGTCTGACAGTATTAGTCTGTACCGAGCAATCCACCACTATACGGGGGGTAGCAATTCTAGCGAAGAATCATATACAGGGGACAGGAAGGGCACTGGCAGATAAACAAGGGCGATGGGCCATAGTAGAATGCCGGATGGGTGGCCAAATCTATACGATATGCTCAATATATGGTTCTAATTTTGATGAAGCCCTTATAATTGAAAGGTTAAATGTGGAATTGGCGCTTTGGCCCACACCATTAATTATCTGTGGCGATCTAAATATACATCTCGAGCCAGAAGCGCTACAAGATGATAATAAGCCTTATAAAGGAAGGAAACCAAAGGTATTCAAGGCTCTACAATCTTTATTAGCTGATCACGGATTGGTGGATGCATGGGCTACACAGCGCGGCATGGAAGCAGGCTACACTTTTTATTCCCATCCGCACAAGAAATTAGTAAGACTTGATTATTTTTTTACACCAGGTCTTTTGTTATCAGGAGCTAAGGTACAAATATATCCGCGGGTGTCCTCTGATCATGGACCTTTAGTGTTGCACCTCAAAATCGATAGGATGGGAATTAAGGTGCGATCATTTTCATTCGATAGGAAGTTACTATTGGATGAAAATTATGTTACATATATGCAGATTTGGATCGAGCAATTTTTTGCCATAAACCGCAATTCAACAGGGACGGGGTGTGTGTGGGACACTTTTAAAGCTGGTTTTAGGGGGGAGACTCTTAGTTTCAGCATATATAAGCAGAAACAAATGCGACTGATATTTCAGGAATTATATGCCTGTCTTAGGGTAGCGGAAGAAAAACTCATGCAGGGTATACATCTGGGCCAGGAGATTACAGCTTTACAAACGGAAGTAGCTCGGGGTAAAGCTAAAATCAATCTGTATTGGAGCAAAGAGATAGCAAAGAAACAATCTATTAATAAAAATCTAAATTATGAATATGGGGAGGCAACTGGACGCTGCCTGGCTCAAAGACTGAGATCTAAAGAAGCAGCTCAAAGGATCAGCTCAATGGTTGATTCTAGTGGCAATATAGTAGAATCAGATGTTGGGATTTTAAAGGTGTTCCATGATTTTTATGAGGCACTCTATACCGGGGAGGCTTATGATCTACACGCTGGGGAATCTCTGCTACAGAATTATTGCACTAAACTGAACACGCAGGATGCAGAATTATTAGAAGCTCCTATTACTATGGAGGAATTAGAAAGAGCTGTCAATAGCCTAGCCTTGGGCAAAGCGACAGGGCCGGATAAACTCCCATTGGAAGTTTATAAAACTTTCTGGGGAATAATAAAGATGGATATGTTAACTACCTTTCAACAGGCTCAAGCAGGAGTGGCCCCCCTAAGTTGGGATGAGGCTAGTATTATTGTTTTAAAAAAAAAAGATAAACCTGCTGATCAACCTGGCTCATATCGGCCTATATCGCTTTTAAACGCAGATGGCAAAATTTTTGCCAAAATTCTGGCAACCCGGTTGGCTGAAGTAATAACCCCGTTGGTGTCTTTACGGCAACATGGGTTTATCCCCGGAAGGGGAACAACGAATCATATTAATAGGGTTGTAACCTTGCTTGACATAGCTAACACCACGGGGAGTGAATTTAGCTTGATATTATTAGATGCCGAAAAGGCATTTGACCGGGTTGCTTGGGACTTTTTATGGGCTTTATTGTGCGGTATTGGTTTTAAACAGAATTTTATCACTGCTATACAAGTTTTATATCGGCGTCCATCAGCTAAAATCAGTATTATGGGCCTGGAATCAAGCCCTATCTACATCTCGCGGGGAACAAGGCAAGGATGTCCCTGCTCCCCCTTGTTGTTCTCATTGTATATAGATCCGTTTTTAAAAATGTTAGAACAGAGTGCAGGGATAGAGTCGGTCATATTGAGGCAGGAACACTTTCGTGTGTTTGCATATGCAGATGATGTGGCAGTGGTAACTCCAAATCCTATCACTGCCATCTCAGAAATAGAACAGCTGGCGGTAGAGTTTGGGGCTGTATCAGGATACAAACTCAACGTGGTAAAGACACAAATTTTATGTTTAAACATTCCCATAATTGATGACCAGCGAGTTTTGAATGAGGTGACATATCTAGGGGTCAAGTTGAGGACCTGTTTAAAAACATTGGTTGAGGTTAATTGGAGCTACATTTTAAATAATGTCCGAAATCAATTGGATCGGTGTGAGTGTTTACATCTTTCACTTGTGGGACGCTGTAATGTCCTTAAAATGTTGATATTACCGAAAATTTTATATTTTTTTAGATCCGTACCAATAGAAATCCCACGCCCCCAATTGGCTTTATTACAATCAATTTGTGCTAGGTTTCTATGGGCCCAGGGAAAACCCCGTAGAGCTATGCGCTATATGACCCTTTCACGGGAGAAAGGTGGTTGGGTCGTTCCTGATTTTATTTTATATCATTATGCATGTATATTGCAACATATGAATATTTTATTAACAGGGGTAGAACCCGCCAGCGCTGCCGAAGCCCCCTCGATTTATCAAATGTTATTGGGCAGTGATGCTAAAAATCGATTGCTTATTAATATAGAGCCAAGCTATTATAAGAAAACCAGGTTTAAGGTTTTATATACCGCCTATAAAGTTTGGAAAGCGGTGCGAAAGTACTATGGAGTAGAGAGGATATCTCAGTATACCCCCCTCACAGCTACGACACTTCTCCCACCGATATTTTGGGATAGGATTATAGATAGATGGCGGACTAAAGGGATTAATGTTATTGGAGACCTATTTGCCAGTGGGGGATTAATGTCCTTTGAAATGTTAACAGACAAATTTCATCTTAATAGGTTTGAATTTTTTAAATATTTACAGGTGCGTGATTATTTGGGAAAACATCGGTGGAATATGGCCAGAAACCCTATAATTGAAGCTGTGAGGAAGAACGCACGTATTGGGATATTGTATAATTTACTGTTAGAAACCAAGGGTGATGATTTAGAGAACCATAATATAAAATGGGATAATAGGCTTGGCTGTGTTGGCACACGGGTAGAAACCTCCATTGAGATGGCGGGGAGATTGTTAATATCTGCCAATCTCCGTGCGCAACACTATAAGACTGTGTTTAATCTTTATTATACCCCAGCTAAATTGTCTAAATGGGGTGGTTCAAATGATGGGAAATGTTTTCGATGTGGAACAGAAGAGGCAGATATTGTACATATATTTTTCACATGTAGGTATCTTATGAATTTGTTTGGACATATAGAGAAATTTTTAGCGGAACTTTTGGGTGGTCCAATTAATTTATCATCTACGCAGGTATTGCTGGGGGTAGCTGAGAGAGAGGGATCGGATCAACTAGCTCATAAATATAGGTACCTGATTTTTCTCGCTACAGCTGTGGCGAGACTATGCATTGCTTCAATGTGGCTTCAGAAAGAGGCACCAACTTTTGAATTATGGAGGGCCCGATTTCTATCTATGTTTAATATTGAATATAGTTTATATGAATTTAAAGGTATTCGAAAAAAGAAACTGGGCATGGAGATATGGGGGCCGGTGGTGTCTTTTATGGATAAATAAGGTTTTAAGTAACGGTTCTATGCACCTGCACTTTAATGCATTTATTTGTAACTTTTGTATAAATGTTTTAAGGATCTCTTATTGCTTGTGGGAATTTTAAACCATCGTATTAATGTATTGTAACGTATTGTAACCATCATGGATTAATAAAAAAAAAAAGAAAAAAAAAAAAGAGAAGCATTGTTGACTGCTCATTGGTAATGCTGGACTTGTAGTGGCCGATTCTCTGTCTCAAAGAGCTCTTTGCCAATTTTCTGCGGCCTGCAGCATCCTTTCATATCCGTGATGCGTCCCTGGTTTTGCACACCTCCGTGTGTGAAGAGGTTTCATTTGCAGTGTCCCAGCGCTCTTCCCTCCCCCACCCCTATACTACATGCAAGAAGTCAGCCTATTTTCACCTTAGATTGTAGAGAAGTTGTTTTCCTCTCTAGTTGTGCAGGATGGGACTCAAAGGAAGTGACTGAACAGTACTGACATCCCGGTGGGTTCTAGTTGCGCTGTATGTTTGTTTTTTTCTCCTGTCCTGCACATATTTCACGCTTCTGTTTTCTATCACTAGATAGCACTTTCCGTTCTGCTGTGTAACATGTTTATTCACATGAATAGCCTCTTGCATATATTACTTTTTAATTGTTAGGGATGGGTGATCCAATAAACTAACATGGAGCGCGGATCTGGGTGGTCTCACTTCACATGGCTCTAAGAGCCCGGGCACTAGGCAAGCCTTGAATTTGTTTTGAATGTAAATCAAGCATCAAACATCATATGAAAAATATGATAAGGTCTCCCTGAAATTCAGAGTCTTTGTTTAACACAATGAAGCATTTCACCTTCAGAAGTATCTGTTTAAAATGAGAGTTTTTCAAAGTAAACATAGAAACATTCCTGTTCCCCCGCCCTGATGACAATGCTATTAGTGAACTAGGCAGCTAGGAATTATCTAAGACTTAAATGTGGCCTAGATACTTATTGTAGATAGAGCAACATAATAATCTATTAAATCACAACGCACACCCTGAACTAACTTATTTCATGGTTATAATGAAAACCAAGCATTGGCAAAGCCAATAAGTCTTGCCTACCAGAACTATTGACTTTGTCAGTGATTTTCTTTTCATGCTGTACAGCAGCACGGCTGCTACGCAACATAGCAGACCATTTGAAGAAAAAAAACACTATGACACTGTAGCGCTCTGCGTCATAGTGCTTTAAAACTTTCAGCCATGTTGCACAGCAGCCACACTCTTGGACATCATGACTGGAAAAAACATTGAAAACACAAATAGTTGTTCTTAAAAGCATTTCAGCCATGCTGCACAATAGCGCAGAGTGCTGCCGCACCATAGCATTATTATTTATTTATTTTTTTACTTTCAGCCATGTTGCACAGCAGCCGTGCTAATGTACAACATGGCTAAACATGGTGACAAAAACACTGATAAAGCCAATAGCTCTCGTAGGCGAGACCTATAATGATTGTTAATTCATTTTTCATGCTCAGCTAGCTGCATATTTATTTACTTCCTTTCAGTTGCTTCCATATAATCATTCACTGTATCAACAGCTCTGCTTTGAAAACATGTAAACATTAGTCATCAAAGCACAAACATATCTCAAGAAGTACCTAAATATAAGTACTGTGTGTACAAATGCACTATTTTTCTATAAGCACCAGTGTTTAATCTTACCCATCACACCTCTCCAGCTCAAATACGTCTGGAGTTTGGGCTCCGGAGTAAGGTTGTAAGCAGTTTGGGTGCATACCTAAAATTTTGCTTTAAATTAAAGAATGAATTCAGACCTACCTTAAGTGGTTTGGTGTGGAAGGCTATAAGGGATCCAACAAACATCGAAGCTCATGGCCATTTAAACCTGGCATTAACCACCTTTAAGGAAAAGGAACTTTTGGCCTTAACCCTTTCACTACAAGCCTTTAATAGAGTTATAAACTCAACTGGGAAAAAGTTCTCATCTCTAGAAGTTAAAGCTGTACTATTTAAAAGATCTCATGCTTGGATGGTAATAGCCTCATATGGTCTCCTAAAGCCCCAACCATATTTAAGGGATCTGTTCGGGCTAAAACCTAAGCTCAGACTGCTGATCCTGCGATTGGGAGATTTCAAAACCCGTTATAATGCTCCAGCCTGGAGGCAATCCTCGACTGAGATCACTTGCCGCTTTGCAATTATACGAATGAGGACATTTGTCACATTGTTTGTACTTGTCCTGCTCTAAAGATGGAACGAAAAGGTCTGCTGAGACAGTTCTTTATTAGGAATAGCATACACACTTATCGGCAAGTGATACAAGCCTGCCTGCAAGGAGGGGACGCGATGTTCTGTGGAACATTTCCTAAATTTATATGTATAGCTGACGCTAAATTGGCTAAGATAGAACTATAAAGGAGCACTTGAATATTATGGTTATGTTTTGCTGTTTCATATTCCCGACTCAGTATTTTCGTTAGGAGGAAACGATATTAAGCCAGTGCACTAAAGCACTTTATTCCAGAGTATTTTGTATTACTAAATATATTTATGTTTTTACGAAAGGATATTAAGCTAGCGCTCTAAAGCACTTCAGCCCAGAATAAAGCTATTATGTCCTCTTGGCCTTGTATTCCTTGTGTAAGGAAATGAAATTGAATCAAAGCACTAAGCACCTTTGCACTTTTAGAAATATTATGCTCAAGTCTCTGCCTTTTCTTCCTTCCTCTGGACTAGTATTCTCTGTGTGATGAATTGTAATTAAGGTAATGCACTAAGCACCTTTACTCTGTGTTTTCTGATTAGCAATGTTTTTATCTTTATACCCCACTTTTTGGCAGCAACTTGTGAGTGATGTCCATGACACCAATTCAAAGCATCTAGTCTTGATTTTTTTGAGTAATTGTGCTAATAATATAAACTGGTTTTATGATTTTATTAAATATTTTAATGAAGGTCGATTGCATAGAGATATGGAGACTTTCTTTTAGATTTTACTCAAGTGATATTTTTTTTAAATTGTGATACTATAATGAATGTAAGTTTTTATTAACTGAACAATAAAGATTACTACTACTACTATAAGCACCAGTCGCTTACCTATCAAAACAAAAGGTAATAAATTAGCATGTAAAAGATTAAAAAAAACATTCCCAGACTATGAAGCTTGCAAACCTGTCTAAACCAACTGAAAACAAATTTATAGGGAACCTTTTGTTCTTTAATTATGAGGCAATGATTGATGTCACACATATAGTATACTTTGGTTGTAATTTTAAAGTCTGTGCAGTCTTACCCTCTGGAATCGGTCTCCAGTGAAGGCCTTGGTTTGACCAGCCTTCTTCAAAAATACATTTTGACCCTCGCCTAGTCCTGATGATAGTCCTACATAAGCTTTAAAAGGGACCGGATTGTCAACTCATTACAACATTGAAGAGGTTGCCTTGTGCTTGGAGTGATTCCCTTGGACATCCCTCTCTGAAGGACCCTGAGGAAACAGCCCCTCTCAATACTGAATACACTTTTCAATCTTTACATTTACGTCTTTCTCATTTTATCTTTATAATTGGTTATATGTTTTCAAGGGTTGCATATATACTATGTTTTTAATGACTTTTTTTGTAATCAATACAAATACTATGTCATTACTCTGCTAATTATTGTGATATGTTGTTTTTTGTCAGGCAAGTATGATTCTCAAATAATTACTGATCGCCCAAGGGGCCCTGTTTTTTGTATCATCATTTCATTTGGACATATCGTTTGGTAATAGGAGCTTAAGAGCCTGATTTTGTGTTTGACTGATGAAGTAGCATTTGTCAGGATGGTGGCATACATTAAGTCTGCCATCCGGATGGTACTCCATCCGTCAAATTTAGAGATGACTGCTGCCAAACTGATCTCTGTACCTTTAAAGGAACCATCATCACCGTGGTTCCCTTCAAGGTGCAAAAAGTTTGGTAAACGGCCACTGACAGTTTTGACGGCCATTCACCACACATTTAACTTTTTATGATTTTGTTTTTCAGAAACAAGCTCCCACAGCAGGAGTTTATTCCTTAAAAACAAAAAAAATCAAAGACCCCCACTTTCTGAGAGTTTTCGCCCTCAGTTTGGGGGTCATTATCTTTTTTGCTGCTCCTCACTGCTAGGCTTTTTCTGGGGGTGATGGACAGCAGAAAGAAACCCATTACACTGTGTGCTCTAAATAGAGCGGGTGGTGTAATGGATTTATTCTGATGGCTCTACTCCTTAGGCCCATCAGCGTAAGCTTTCAGTCAGCGGAGTGAACAGGGGACTCTTCCAAAGGAAAGATTATGGCTCACCAATCTCTAAATGAGGCGGATGGACCAAGAATTTGGTGGACGTGGTACTCTGCTGCATTTGCAATGAAGTTCCCTGTTAGCCAAACTCTAAATCAGGCCCTAAATCTCCAGTGAAATTCTGATGAAAAGTGAGGAGTTACAAGGGGAAATGGGGCCAGAATTACAGATCCCTTTGTAATTCCTTATTACCCTCATAGTCTCGTTCATAGCCTCCATTAACTCTGCCACCACATGGAGTTACAGGTACTACTGTCATCAGTAACGCAGGGTGGCATTAAAAAGAGCTTTAATGGAACACTTGTAAGGAGGCCCTAAATTTGAAAAGAATAGGTGAGTCTTATGCATATGAATGTGATGAAGAAGTGCACACATGCATACTATTCTAAAGGATCATTAATTCAAACCAAATATCCCATTCCCCATTGTAATAACATTGTTTACAGCGCAATTACTAATAGAAACCGGTATGAAAAAGAAAAAAGATGAACAGTTGTGGTACAGAATGTCAGCAGTCCCCTAATCTTGCATTTCCCTTAAATGAAACAATATTCTTGAAGAGTACATACGGTTATTTGCTTTTAAAGAACGCAAATATAGGGTGTCATGATGTACATGCAAATTGCCCCACTATATTTATTATAGCTGTTTGCACTTGACTGTGGTTTTGTGTATATATCATCTATGCACATGAAACATTTGTGGACAACCTTCTGTGACTTTACCAACCTTTGGATTGCTTGAAAGGTTGTGCAACAACCTTTCACCTGAACATTATTACACACCTTTGAAAGAAGGAAGAGGCTGGGTTTTACCATGTACAGTAATTAGTCATCTGTTCCTCAGTCTGCAGACTTGTAAAGCCGTGGGTGGTGGTGGAGAAAGTAAAGGATGAAAAGACTTTGCCAAACTGGTTCCAAGGCGCTGCATGGAGAAAATCAATTACGCTACACGCCTAGGAGGTCACATAAGGCTGTGCTTGTGGGCTCATGAGTAACGCAAGTACAGCACGTACAAGCAAGCGAGCACGCCTGAGCACAGCTGTCAGTATGAAAACAAGCAAGCAGATTTCCTGATTTCCCGTGTCAGGTATTCAGGGAATGAGTGAAACTGGAAGTATATACAATGCCAAAATGTCTGGGGTATAATTGAAAGAGGCTCTCGAGTCACTGATGACTTTAGGCACTCAGTACGTCATCAGACATGAATTCTATCACTCATCCATGTACCCATACATCCATTCACTGACTCATTCTTGCATTCACCCACTTACCCATCTGCAATAAAACAGACACACAAAATACCACAAGCATATATAAGGCAAATTAAAAGAGTAAAAGTGGAAAAAAGAAAACCTAAACTTGGCAGCATACGTTTGCAATGCAACAATTAAATTAAACATAGAATAGAATTGTAAATAATGCTAAATTGTTTTAAAATTGCAACATAGCAGCTACGTTTAAAAACACGCATTTGCCATCTAGGAGTGTTAAAACAATGATACTCTATGCACAATACTATTGCAAGATAGCCGCTTAGTAAACATCACCCTGAGCTGCCATCTTTGAACACTAAAGTGTATAGTGAATCAATGTTATACTGAGCCATGGTAGCCAACCTAATGCTTCTAAAACATGGTAGCCATTTTGGAATGATACACTATGGACAATATCAATCCAAGAATTTCCAGTTTATAAATAGTGGCCGCACAGGATACAGCATACCTCAGAGGAAAGGAGCATCAAGCAAGCAGCATGGTAGGCCTATCTGAGAGCTTAAAAATAGGAGAAGGCAGGGGCGTAACAAAGGCCCCCGCAGTGCGGGGGGGCCCCAGTCTTACTCATACTGGAGGGGGCCCCCCTCAGCCCCTACTGGTGTGAGTGTGAGGGGCCCCTTCAGCACATCGTGCAGGGGGGCCCTCTCACGTTTTGTTAGGCCTCTGGCAGCGGCTTGGGCCTGAGTATTTTAAAGTCGTCCTACCAGCAGGACTCCACAGCCCTCACGAGGCTTGGTTTAAACATTACCTCTGCACGCCCGCCTCGTCACTTAGATGAGAAATTCAATTTCAGTGGCAGAACATGGTGCCTCTAATAAGGTAGACTCCCTCGTTACGTCGGAGTAATGTAAATGCAAGCCAAGCTGTGACCAATTAAACTGCGTCAGTTTGGTTGGTTTGTGTAAAGTGGTCCTGCTAGATGCAATGAGGGCTCTGGTATCGGCGGTGAATAAGGGACACAGACAACAGGCTATATGGGCACTCAGCTGGGCCGGAAGTCCCGAGCGACCCCGGCCCATTTATTTAAGCCTTCTGGCCACGCCTGGCCAGAAGGTGATACATTGTATGGGGTTGGTTCCGGGTCGGGCCCAGGGGCTGGTGAGCGGTGGGAGACTAGACCGCTACATCCCATCCCAAATCAGTTCAAAATAAATCAAACAAATGAACACAATAAGCTCAACACACAAAGTCTGCAAGTCGGTGGTTTGGCCTTGGGTTGGGCCTCAAGTCATACTGCCGTTGGCGGGCGGTTCGGTGTTCTCTCGGGCTGACTGTCTCCTGTTCACGGGGCTGGACCTCTGCCAACGTACCCCCGGACGGAACTGATCATGCTTGACTTGGAGTTGTGTCTCCAGACGGCCCTGGGCCGACTTCGTCCCACTCTGTTTCTCTGTTGCCTGACACCTCACCACTTTCTGGCGCTGGGACCCTCTTGAACCACGAGACATTCCTGGTGATAACTTCTCTGCCCTTCACTGCAGTGATGGCCGTCCCCTTGACTGTCCGGACGGTCCAGAGCCCTGGTTCATAGGGCGTGAGGAACTTCCCTCCACTGCGACGGTTCCTCACCAGAACCATACACCCCGGCGTTACTGTTCGGGGCTGTGCTCTTCGCCGCCGACTGGCCTTCTCGTTGGTCGCCGACCTCCGGGCCTGGGTGTCTGCTGGATCATTCGGCTCCGGCGCCCAGTTTTCCGCTACCGGGATGGTGTCGCGTCGGTGGCCGGCTAGCATTAATGACCATGGAGACCTCTGGGTTGTGCAGTGGGGGGTACTCCTGTATTCTCTCAGAAACGTCTGGAGGGCCCCCTCCGGATCGGATTGTTCGGCTACTGCTATGCGTAGTACCTTGTTTAGTGTCCACATAAAACGTTCAGCTTCGCCGTTGGCCTGGGGCCACTGCGGCGTGATGCGGTGGTGTCTTACTCCTAGTCTGTTGAGGAAGTCTTTGAACTCACTCCCCTGGAACGGGGGCCCGTTGTCCGTCTTGACGATGTGTGGCAGGCCGAATAGAGCGAACGTCTTCTCCATCATTGGCCGGAGGTTGTTAAATGTGGTGGATGGTAGGACTTCCACTAGGGGATACTTGGTGTAGCTGTCGATCATCACGGCCGTAACCCTCCCGTCCGGGAAGCTCCCAAAGTCGAGATTCACCCATGACCAGGGTGATGGGGCGGGATCTTCTGTTATTACCGGGGCCGGAGTCTCTGGGTTTCCCGTGAGCTGGCAAGCCCGGCAGCCGCGCACCATGGCGTCCACCGCTTCTTCCATCCCAGGGAACCACACCTTTTCCCTCATCCTGGACTTCATTCTTCCTATGCCCTGGTGTCCTTCGTGTGCCAGAGCTGTTGCTCGATCCTGGAGGCTTAGGGGGATGACAATGCGTGACCCTCTCAGCACAATACCACTCGCGGCAGCACTGAGCTCTTCACGGACTCTCCAGAATTTCCCTAGGCGGGCCCGGTCTGCTTCATTCCATCCGTTGAGGTCATGGAGAAACCTTTCCCATGTTCCTTTCTGCAAAGCACCCAGCACTTTTTTGAGGACCATGTCGGAGCGTGTGTGGCTTTCGACTTCTTCTAGGGTGAGGGCCTTCGGGCATGCCCATTGGGTCACCATGTCGACGAACTCTTCGGTTTGTCCTTCTTGGCTTAAGTCCTCTTCTGGGGGGCTGGCTGGATGGCGTGACAGGAAGTCGGCCGGGTTTTTCGCGCCTGGCCGATACACTAGGTCTAGTTGATAATGCTGGAGCTGGATCGCCCATCTCTCGATTCTGGGCGGCGGGTGAGGAGCGGTGCCCTTGACCAGCGGAAGTAGTGGTTGATGGTCAGTTACGACGCGGAACGGGTGTCCGCTGAGGTATAGGTGGAAGTGGTTGCATGCCCACTTGATGGCCAGCGCTTCTCGTTCAATTTGCGAGTAAAGGGACTCCGTTGCGGTCAGTGCCTTGCTCGCGAAGGCCAGCGGGACCCACGTCCCTGGTTCTGTTTCCTGCGTCAACACGGCTCCTAGCCCCACGGGGCTGGCATCTACTATCAGCTCTGTCGGCCGCGATGTGTCGAAGTAGGCCATGGTTGTTTTCTCCAGTAGTGTTGACTTCACCTTCCGGAATGCCTCTTCTTCATCCTGGCCCCACCTCCATCCCGTGTCTTTCTTCGTCAGGTTCCGTAGAGGCTCTGCGATAGTGGCCAGGTTGGGTATAAACCGCCCACAGTACGTTGCCATGCCTAAAAAGCTTCGGACTTCCAACACCGTCGTTGGGGCGGGAGCGAGCTGGATGGCTTGAGACTTCCGAGGGTCTACTTGCACTCCCTCCTTGCTAAAGACGTATCCGAAGAATTCGATGGATCGTTTGTAGAATTGGCATTTCTCCTTGTGGAGAGTCACCCCATGGTCTGCGAGGCGCTGGAGGGTGGCTCGTAGCTGGCGGTGATGGTCTTCGAGCGTTGCTGAGTGTATTAAGATGTCATCGCTGACGTTAAGCACTCCTTGTAAACCGGACAGGACTTCTTTTACTGCATTCTGGAATATCTCTGCGGCCGACGATATCCCAAAGTTCAGCCTTTTGTATCGTCTGAGTCCCAGGTGTGTCGAGATGGTGGTGATGTATCTGCTTTCTTCCGCTAGCCTCAACTGGTGGTACCCCGCGTTGAGGTCTAGCTTGGAGAACCACTGGGACCCATTGAGGTCGGCCAGGATGTCGTCGACCGTTGGCGTCAGATGCCTTTCCCTTCGTATGGCTTGGTTGGGCATCCGCATGTCTATGCAGAGCCTGATTTGCCCCGGCTGCTTTGGTTTCTCTACTATGACCATCGGCGATACCCACGGGGTCGGTCCAGTTACTTTTTCTATCACCCCTTGTTGTTCAAGCTTTTGTAGCTCTTGCTCCACTAGTGGGCGTAGGTGAAACGGGATGTGCCTGTGCCTCAGGGCGACGGGTCTTACTGACAAGTCTATGTGTAGCTTTACTGGTGGCCGCTTCATGTCCCCCAATCCTTTGAACAGCTGTGGGAATAGCTCTAGAACGTCTTCCGTTTGTAGTGTTCGTATGGCGTTTGCAAATGTTACCAGGCCCAAGTCTTCCGCGGTGTGACTTCCTACTAGGATGTCCGCTTCCCTGTCGACGACATGGAATGTGGTCGTGACCTCGTGGCCCTCTGCCTTCACCTGGACGGTCATTTTCCCTTTTAAGGGAAGTGGCTTTTGGCTCCCATATGTGAGGATCCTCACTCTGGATGGCGTGAGCACTGGCCTTGGGCTTAGCCGCTTGTATTGTTGACACCCCATGACGTTTACCGATGCTCCGGTGTCAATGAGCGCCGTGACGGGGGATCCTGCAATCTCGATGGCGCATGTTGGCTGCGGGCGCCTCCTCCGCTTGAGGTCACTTGCGAATGACATTAGATAGCATTCTCCCTCTTCATCTGTGGATGAGTCTTCGAGGTACTGCCCTCGTTGTGTTGGTGTTTTCTGCGGTCTTGACGCTTCGGATTCGTTTAGCGCGAGCTGTCTCACTGCTCTGGCGGGCGGTCTTCGCCCGGGAAGTCCCTTGTGTCGTCCTGCGCCACGGCATACGCTCGAGAAGTGATTGGCGACGCCGCACTTGGAGCATGTCTTGCCTTTAGCTGGGCATTCCTCCGGGGGGTGTTCCTCCTTGCCACAATACCCACACTGTGGTCGGCGTGAGCTTCTGTTGGGCCAACGTCCTCGATTCCCGCGTGCCGACGTGCGGGCTGCGTCGACTCGTTCTGTCTTGATCGACACTGCTTGTTCGGCTGGATGGGTGAGCGCGGCTTCCATGAATGTGGCCCTGGCTTCCGACAGGTCATGGGATCGTGCCAGGATGAGGATATCCTCTAAGGTGATCCGTGGTTGTCGGAGGATGAGGGTCCGCAAGGTCTTGTTACGGCACCCTTGGATGACTTGTGCCCTCACTTCCTTGGTCTGGTCATCCTCCGTGCTGGCGAGCTCCCGGAGGCGTGCGTGGAAAGCGTCCATGGATTCCCCTTCCCTCTGACGGGCCTGTCGCAATTTGAAGCGTTCGTAGTCGGGGTTAAGTTGAGGGTCGAAGTGGGCATTCAACGCTCTAACCGCCGACTCGTAGTCTGTGGGTGCACCCGTGTTGGGCAAGTGCGCGAACAGCTTGTATATTTCGTCCCCCGCGAAGTGTAGTAGCAATGACCTTTTCACCGCGCCGTCCGTTTCCCTCGTGGCGATGAAGTAGTTGTTTAGGCGGCCGATCCACATGTTCCACCTCGGTGACGCAGTGGCAGGATCGATGAGCTCGCTGAACGGGGGAAGCGCGTTGACCTGAGAGTGTAGGTGTGCCGGAGACGCGGCCGGGGGTGCAGGCTGCTGGGCTGCTGCTGCTGCAGGATCAGTCATGGCTGGGCGAAACCCGGTGACACCCTGGTCGCGTGGGTGTGGCTGGCGCTGCTGCACTGGAGGGATCTGCTCCGGGGCGGTGATGAACTTGCTGGCCGTGCCTTAGTGCTGCCCCTCAGCGCGCTGGGTGTCAGGGCAGGTAGATTTCCCAAGAGGCACAAGTTGCTCTGGTCACGTTCTCCTTGTGCTGCATGGCGCTGGGAGCTGTATTCTTTCACCCGTCGTGGTCCCTGGTGGCCGGGAGAGGTACTGCACCTCAGGGAGCTGCCTGGTGCGAGACGCCTACTTCGCATGCGCGCCTCACTGTCGGCAGCGCGGGCTCGACCGGAGGCCGCACAGGGAGCACACGCGCGTCGCCGCAAAGGATACAGGCAGCGGGGAAGCAGAGCGGGGCGCTGTACCTGGCGTCACCGGCCGGTGACGTCGCTGGTTCGCCGTTTCAGAGCGGAGTCTGCCGGGCGTTCGACCAGGCAAGTGGGTGCCGACGCGCCTTGCTGCTGGGCTCTCCCGTTTCTCCGGGTGGTTGGCGGGCAGGTGCTGGAGCGTGGCGGCTGCAGGCAGCAGACCCACCCTCGTCGCCAGTGTAAAGTGGCCCTGCTAGATGCAATGAGGGCTCTGGTATCGGCGGTGAATAAGGGACACAGACAACAGGCTATATGGGCACTCAGCTGGGCCGGAAGTCCCGAGCGACCCCGGCCCGTTTATTTAAGCCTTCTGGCCACGCCTGGCCAGAAGGTGATACATTGTATGGGGTTGGTTCCGGGTCGGGCCCAGGGGCTGGTGAGCGGTGGGAGACTAGACCGCTACAGTTTGCATGACTAGCACTTGGGTGTTTCTACTTTCCCTACACAAGCGCCAATTTCCTCCAGTGTCTCTCAGACATTGGAGGGGCAGATTTACAACCCCCCTGCACCACCAGTACGTCACTTTTTGTGACGTGCTGGAGGCGCATTTCACTTCTCCATATTTACAAGGAGAGGAAAAGCCACCCTGCGTGACTTTTCCTCTCCTTGTAAATATGGCCCCTTCACACGCAGCACTTTGCGTGGAAGGGGCGTTCCATGGGTGTTGCTATGGGTGTTCCCACGCAACATCCATGGAATGAGACACATTTCCAGATTTACGATTCGCGTGTCAATGCTACGCCTCCCCAGGGGAGGCGTAGCGAGGCGAAATGTTTTCATTTCTCCTCGTTATTTCCTCTTTCAAAGTGTGCTGCATTCTACAGCACGCATTGAAAGAGGAAAATGCCTGTAGTGATTGTTTTTGTGCAGGAAGGGGCACCTTCCTGCACAAAAACAATCTCCCCATGACGCAGACATCCTTGCACCATGGTGCAAGGGTGCCTCCGCTGGCACATGGCTGCAGTTTGTGCGCCAGCGCAGGGGAAAGCACAGGAATGCGACATATTATTGTAAATATACCACATTCCTGTGCTTCGGAAGTGCCGCAGCGTGGCGCAGCCAAAGGGCTTGCGTTGCCACGCTGCGCCACTTCCTTGTAGATCTGCCCCTGTAATGTCACCCTCCAAGGAAACGGTTCACCCTCTTTGCAGCCAAACCCATATGTGCCGAATGTGCAGAGAGTGATAGAGAATGAAAGTGCCAATCCCAAGAAAGCTTTCATCTGAGCAGCTATCGGGGCAGCAGCTGTCTCAAAGGCGGCGCTGTCTGAAGAAATCCCAGGCTATGAATCCTGTTGGAGGATACTTCCCTTCCACCAAACCCAGCTGCTCCGAGCCTCGGCTCCACGTGGAAAGTCAAACCTCCGCCAACGATCCAAACCCTTTCTTCCACCTGGCAGAAGACTGTCTGTGGAGGCATGTGTGTGCGCGCATGAGCGCTCGGAGAGATGTGGCTGTGAATGCAGTGTGAGAGGTGTGACTGTGAATGCAGTGTGAGAAGTGCGACTGTGAATGCAGTGTGAGAGGTGCGACTGTGAATGCAGTGTGAGAGGTGTGACTGCCAGTGCAGATTGAGATATGTGGCGCTGTGAGTGTACGGTGAGAGCTGAAGTTGTGACTCCAGCGTGAGAGGTGAGCCCGTCTGAGCGGAGGGTGAATGATGTACCTGTCCGAGCGCCGAGTGAAGTTTGAGCCCATGTGAGTGCAGAGTGACAGCTGAGCCGTGTGAATGCAGTGTGACAGGGGCGCCTCTGTGAATGCACTTCAGACCTTGTGAATGCAGGGTGTACCTCTGTAAGTGCCGGTTGAGACGTGAGAGGTGTACCTATGTTAGTGCATGGTGAAAGGTGAGTGTGTGACAGTGCATGGTGAGAGGTGAACCTATGTGAGTGCATGGTGAGATCGGAGCTCTTGTGAATACATGGGCGCCAAGGAGAATGCACGGGGGATATTTGAGCCCTTGTAAATGCATGATGAGAGATAAACCTTGGTGAGTGCATGGGGGAGGATGTTCCCATGTGAGTGCACAAGGAGGAGTGTGCCTCTGTCAGTGAGTAGCGGTCTACCCATGTGAGTGCAGGGTGAGAGGGTTGCCTATGTGAGCAGAGAGTGAGTGACGTCAGTGTGTGTGTGCAGGGTCAGTGGTGTGCCTGTGTGAGTACTGGGTGAGTGGTGTGCCCACGTGAGTGCAAAGTGGGAGGCGTGCTCGCTTAAGTAGACGGTGAGTCATGTGAGTTCAGGGGGAGTGTGTGACTGTGTGAATGCAGGGTGAGAGGCACGTCTGTCTGATTGCATGGGAAGAGGAGGGGCTGGGTGAATGCAGAGTGAGAGACATGCCTGTGTGTAACGGAGTAACCAGAAAATTAGAATATCCTACCACTTCGAACCAAAGTTCTGATGGCACCAAGCAAGCGCAGCAAGTGAGTCCAAAACACCCTAGAAGTGCTCCTCTGTCTCTTCCATCCAAGCATCTGGTCATTCATCCTTTCACCCTCCCATCCACCTTCTGCTAGCAATCATTTCACCTTTACATTCTGTCATCCATTCATTATTTCATCCAACTTTCAATCGTTCACCATTCCATCCATTGGCCATTTTATCCTTCCTCTAACATTTTCATTTACTCTACCATCTTTTCACCCTTCCTCAGATTTCCATTAACTCTGCCATCTATCCTCTAAACTTTCCCTTTACTCTATAATCCTTTCATCCACCCATGTATCTATCCTCTCACTTACTTATCCTCTCACATTTCATATGTATTTGTAAAGCACACGTTCATGCATAAGGGTATCTTGGCGTTGAATAACAGATGTTTATTGTTACCCAACTCAATGGTATTCATTATATCGACCCCAGAAGGATGAAAGTCTGAGTGGACCCGCCGGGATTTGAATCTGTGACTATGAGGTCAAACACAAGCCCCTACAGTTGACGCATTAGTCCACTGAGCTACCAGACCCACTCATTCACCTATCCTCTCACCAGTGACATAACAATAGCCCCCGCACACCCAGTGGTGCAGGGGGGCCCAAGCTCCAGAGGGCCCCCTCCAGCACTGTGCATGAGTGGCTGGCCCCTGGCCTGAGAGCTCCTGAATGGGTCCAGAGCGTGGGAGGCCCCTCCATGTACTTTGCAGGGGGGCCCCCTCAAGTTTCGTTACGCCACTGGGAGAAGGAAAAAAATACACAGGGACATATATACAAATGTAGTGTTATAAGACTGACCATAAGCCCAAACACCAAGGCACACTAATAATCAGGGGGAGTTACACATGGGATCAGGCAAAATGCTGCTACTTATAGGGCAATAGAGCCAATGGCAGAAAAGGGATTCCCCATTGCCCGACTCAGCAGGCTGGCATGGGAAGGAGCAGAATGTGAATGTCAATCAACAGAAGAAGGCTGACCCGAAGACACTCCAAAATCCTTGCTTACTACAGCAATATCTGAAAATCCATGTAACAAAATGGTTGTTTACAGGCATTAACATAGTCAATATCAGTCCACCCTTAAAGAATATTTTTCTTTAACATAAGATTTTCACAATAAATAAATCAAGCCAACTGCCTTTGTTGTCATTTTGTTTTTAATAATAAACAGACTGGACCAATGGCACCTGGCATAATGTTTCCTAATAAACCAATCAGGTTTATACACTTCATCACCGGCTCATCAACATTACCAGCTCAGAGCCATTATATTAAGTGTTTGTTTTTATTACAGCTGGCAAAACAATATACAGCCTCTCCTAAGGAGTCCTAACAAGGTTTCCCATAGTGTAAATCTTCTACCTGGAGGCTTTTGTCAGACAG
Organism: Calotriton arnoldi; assembly: GCA_963921515.1. Classification (NCBI taxonomy): domain Eukaryota; kingdom Metazoa; phylum Chordata; class Amphibia; order Caudata; family Salamandridae; genus Calotriton; species Calotriton arnoldi. Next base: position 1,479,929 of record CAWUFW010000415.1, read on the forward strand.
GTAACACCAGAACTCTTGGCTGTTCTGTTAATCTGTGAGAATCCATGTAATGCCACACAACTCTACAGATTTTAACTCAGTGTAATAATATTTCACCCTAAAAGGCCTATTTGCTTTGACATTTGCTTTTCACAATGAATAAGTCAGGCCGTCATACTTTTTCATAACTAAAGTATCAGACCTATGCAATTTGGCATGAATTTTCCCAAATATTTAATAAGAACTAGTAAGGCCTATATATGGCCTTTATCATTGGCTATAAAGGCATCAACATAACCAACCCAGGCCTACTGAAAATTGCACAAGCTTTCCCATAAGACAAACCTCAGGAATACATTCAGAAAATTCTAAAGGTACACAAAATTACAGTTGACACACAATATTCAACCTCTCCTAAGAAAGTGAACAATGATGATCAAAGTGCACATCTTCTACCCACAGGGTTTGCCAGAGGGGGACACCAACACCTTTATCTACTAGAGTAACCTGGGACAATCCATTACGCAGTACCTGTCAACAGGCTTTAACACAGTGTGATAACAATACATACAGAAAAAAAGGCTTATTGGCTCTAACATACCATTTTCAAATTGAGGCCTATTTGGTTTGCTGTACATTTTTATAATAAAGATATTAGTCCCATGGCCTCTGACATAACGTTTTTCAATGAACCAATTAAGCCTATATCCTTTACCACCACTTGTCATCATAACCAGCACAGCCCAACTGTAATCTGCATAGGCTTTACCAACGGATAACTGTCGTTATACAATGATAAAATTATGAATAAATACAAAATTACAATTGGCAAAACAATACACAACCCTTACTAAAATGGCATAAAGTGGTTTCTCCAAGTGCACATGTTCTTCCACAAGGGTTTGCCTTGATAAGCGGCTTGTCATCATAACTAGCTCAATCCAGGCGTATTCAGCAAAAGAAAAAAAGCGCGACACAAGAACTCTTTTTCAGTGAAAGTACACAACTTCTGCCCAATCGAAATCTGTACCCAAGGCAGTCAACATTTCAACAGATCCGAAGGCACTCTCTCAATAGTGCTTCTCACAACTCTTTTTTGGTTGATCACATAAGCTCTAGCGACAGACGCACTGCCAAGCTAGACCAAACAGTCATACGCTTGTGATGAAAGAGTCAAACTATTTTTGAGACTCCCAGAAAAAAAAGCAACTCCTTGCAAACAAAATGATGTCTAATTCTTTGGGAGATTTGCAAATTGCCTTTTTTCCACAAAGGAAGAGGTTTTTCTGGCTCTTCGAGGTTAGAGAAAGTTTGCATTCTATAAGCAAATAGGGGAGAAGTATATAATTTAGTGAGAAATGTAAACAATACAAATTTTTTCCTGAACTTGATAAAAATCAAAGAAAAGTTGTGCTATATTAATTTATTATTCAAAGTATCTCTTGTGAACACGTAGACTGGCCAATAGGATCCCTGAAAGTGGTCATTAGTGAAATCCTTATGCAGGCACAGAACAAGCCCAAGCATTTGCATTTCCTAAAATCACATTAATTTGGAAAATCTCTGAGTTAGAGCATGAGTTGCAGCCAACAAAGCTGGGAACAAAAGAGCTGTATCTGCCTCTGTGTTTCCGAGCTGTGTTTTATGCAGTTCTTTCATGGACTCAGTATGTATCTGTGGAGCGCTCCACATGACATCATATGACCCCCAAGTTGTGATTTCCTAGGGGCTGGTAGACCACAAATAATATTTGGATAATTCAGGATTTAATGCATCACTTAATACAATAGGACTGCTCTTGAGGTTTCTCTTTTAGGATAAACACTTTGACAGCTCAACACTTCCATATGTGTACTCTGTAAACCCAAAGTGCACTCTGCTGCAGTACACCCTTAACTACTGGTACTAAGTGCAGACTGGCCAGTGTAACCTATTATGGTGAATGCACTGTTCAGATTGCAGGTGCGCTGGTGAAAAGCAGAGCAGCTAACTGAAGCCCCTGGTCTGCCCTTTGACTTGCAGCTGGAGACCCAGCCTCAGTTTAAGGGGGTGTGGAGCAGGGTTCCCCAGTCTGCACAACAGTGGGCGCACATGCCAACTGCACCCGAGGGCACTGTGTACAATACGGCCCCTGGTTGTGTAATACACTTTGGCACCAGAAAAATTGTGTTTTGACACCATCACTATCATTTTGAAGTGAGCACAACCCGTTACGAGCAGAAAGCACTAAAATGAGTATGCTGTTTACTATTTGCAAGTGGAAACTACACAATTATAGGTAGTAATTTCACCTGATAAATTCTGAACCCCGTGGAATGTATTTTATGTGTGCTATAATTATCTCATACCATCTCAGCAGCACTCATAATTGAGGACTAAGATTCCTTTGGTGGCAATTTTCAAGAAGAGTGCTCTGTGTTCCCATTCATATTTGCAATTGCAAAAGTACTTCTATCACTGCAAGCAGAGCAAGAATATGGACAGCTGCAAATTCCAGGAAGGGAGACTCTTATTACATAACTCATGATAACATGGTAAGCCTGAGGAACAGTTTAAAAGTCTGAAAAGCAATCAAACAGGTACACCCCTTTTTCAATGCATCAGTTCTGCTGCACCTGAATATAAAGAAATGTGAGTACCACAGAGGTTGAACATCATTCTACTAAAGAATTGTTGCAAAATGATGCTTACTCGGATCGCCCACCACAGTTTTTTATTTTTTGGGGGGGAGACTCGCCTGCTGGTAATTTTGAACACTGGTATCTAGTGCCCAGCATATGTGCTTTGACCTCCTAAATCATGTTGAAATTGGCTTAAAATCTGATTGGCATATTTACTTTCCTATAACAACATAGAATGTGATGCAGAAATATTCCCATGGCATGGAAAGTTGAATGCCATTCTTGGACTAGGCACTTGTAGTGCCATCCACTACGGAGGCAGTGAAAACATGGCTTTAGGTCTACCCTGAGTAGCTTAACAGCAGCAGCTTGAACCCTGCTGCACAGACCTGTCGAAATCACCCTTCTTACAGGTAGATAAATCTGATTTTAAGATTTTTAACGAGTTACCCTCAGTGCACCTTGCTGCCCACAAGGTAGATTGCATAATATTTAAGAGTGAAACATGTGTGACATTAGAAATGGCATGTTCCACTAGTGACTAGGCCTAAAATGATATTGTCACTGATCAGGTTGTAGGTGGCACATAAGAAAAGTGAAAGTACAGTTATAGACTTTATTCTATAACTTTTGACCTGTGGCAAGTATAGAATTTATTCAAAGACTTATTTTTATATTTAATAACAATTTCTTCTGATGGCGAAATCCGATTATTATTAAATATATAGGAGATAAATTAAACAGTTAACTTTATCCTGCATCAAGCTGCTGGAAGCTAATTTGCATTAGCAACTGCCCAGCCTAGACTAGGCCTAAATTAGGTGTGAAAACTGCATCCTGAGCAGAGACAATGGCCTAGGAGTGGGGAGGTGTTTTCATGCCCTGTTACAAAGACCAGTTAGGGTGGGAACAGGAACTTAATTAATTCAAAGGGGGCTGCCCTGTCACAATCAAATATTAGGTGATACTTGGAAAGCATCAGTCTTTGTCCCCATAGTCCGACTGATACTAAACACCGTGGGAGGAAAGCAACCTATTTAATCAGTTTTGAGTGAACACGCTGGAAGGGACTGCTCATTACCCCGGCCACACCTATGGGTAGGTACAAGGGAAGAAGGGTTTCCCTATCTTGGATTTTGAAAGTAAGGACACTGTGAGATTGTTTGCAGTAAGGTGAACAGGGACTACTGAAAACGTGGGTAGGGTTGACCCAGGAGTTAACCCCACCAACTAGTTGGCGCCAAGCATAAATGTGGCATCCCCAGGAACCCTACTCAGAACACTTTCTGGACCTGCGGAAGCTTAAAAGAGGATTGGTCCTGCTGTCTGTGACCTGAGAGGCGCCCTGAAGGACGTGATCTGCTCTTTCTTGTACCCAGGGCAAATAAGTGGAATCCAAGGGTCAATTAGCTGACCTCCTGTGTGGCTACAAAGACACAACAAGCCGCTAGTGGCCTTTTGCTGGAAATAATCAGCTCACAAGTGGATTTGGACTACACTGCCTGGACCCGACATCCTGAGAGTCTCAAAAGTTCCCTCCCCTGATGTTCTACAGGCCTTAGAAGTGTACTCCTGTGGTTGTTTGGGTACTAGAAGAAAGTTTGGAAACTTTGAAAATGTTTTCCTCCAGGGGCATAGGCAGGAACAAGTATCTAAACTGCAGTTCTACAGCATCGGACTGTATTTCAGCTTTGTCCTGCTAAAGGCTCCCAGGATCTCAGAAAAAACTACTAACTCCCATTCTGCTTTGGGAACTTTTCTGCAAAAAATCTCCAAAACTCCAGTGGGACCAAGCTGCTTCAAGTACCTGGCCTTCAGTTCCACTGCTGCGGCTAAAATTACAGAGATGGCCTGCTCAAGTAGGATTTTTGAAAGGACATAGTATCTTCCAGTGTTGGGGCATAGAAACGTTTTTGTATTTTATGATTTTCAGACTTTCACCAGAACCAATCCACTTGTTGCATCCACCCACAGGTCCATTGCTGTCAGCCTCAAATCGCGCCTACGTCCATGTCTACCACTTCCATAGACCATCATTGGCGCTTTGTACTTTTAGCACTATTTTCACTTTCTTCGGTTCCCCTTATTGAATTTTTGTTGTTTTGGTCTTATTTTACTCGTGAATGTTTTCTCTTCACTATAAAATTCGTTGTGGAGTTTTATTTTGTTTTGTGTGACTTTTTGTATACACTGCTTTAATACTTTGCACATTGTCTTTAATTTAAGCCTGACTGCTTTGTGCTACGTTACCAGGGATTTTATTTAGTTTGTATTCTATCTAGAAGGTGGTGGCCTTATACTTACACATGTCCACTCCAAACAAAAATCCAGTTTCCTACAAGAAGCAAGAAACCTATTCAGGGGTTACAATCAAGAGAGACCAGAGGGCAAGACAAAGCATTATATTGGTTCATAAACGTCACCAGACTGAATGAACGGATGAATGTTCAATGCTTGGATGCATCTTCCTGTCAAAGGCTGAATGTCTTTCTCAGTTTGTGGACTCAGCCTTACCTTTGGCTCTCTGAACTAAACTTCCTAAGATAAGATAATCTTCCACTTTGAGTTGAATACCAAAGTATTTTACTTAAGGCAGATGTTGGATAAGAGGAACTTCAAAGGGGGGACTCAGTGAAGTAAACCTTGTAGTACTAAACACCACTATTAAGATTCATTGGTTTAAAACCTGTCTAATCTTCTAAAACTCCATATTGTTTCACATTTCCAAAAAGATATTCAGTGAATGTGGTGATCCTGACTTTTTCCTGTAGTTCAGTTTCGGCATTCCTTTAACTAGGATGCAGGATAGCTTATTAAGAAGGTGTCCTGCTCAGATATGCTATGAACTGCAGGTTACGAATTTGAATCGCTGAAAAGCCAACTCAGCCTTCTATCACTGCAGCCGGTCAACTGAGGCATAGTAACACTTGTTGTTTATGTACGTGCTTTGCTGAAAGAGAAATTGAAGTTCCCTCACAGTCTCTTTCCACACTGATGCACCTTGTGGAATATTCAGTCCTTTACTCACACAGATAAAGCCATGCTGTGCAAATCTTGGTTCAGCAAACAGGTTTTCAGGGTACAGGACATTCTGAATAAACACTGACAATTTCCTTCACTGCTGACTTATAATCAGAAGAATTACATTTATGTGTCAGAGCTGAACACAATATGGTATACCTTGCAATTCCCTAACAGATCCTCATTGTACTAAGTAATGGCCCTGATCCTATTCCCCTTCCAGCAGACTAGTGTCACTGGGGTGGTGCACACTCAACGAATGGCAGTACACAATATTAGTTTACACTGGGATGCCATTCGACCAGCCGCGGCCCAGCAGTGAAGAGCGGAGGGGCGGTGGGGCCGGGTGAGGGGGGATTTCGATGGACGATGATGAGGGAAAATTAATTATTTATTTAATTTTCTCTCGTCATCGTCCATCAAAATCCCCCCAGCCGGCCCCACCTCTCTTACCTGCATGGGCCGCGGCTGCATTCGACTAACTTCTGGAATGCACTCTGTAAAACCAGCTCTCATTTTTTTGTTTGACTACCATTCTATGCATCCTTCTCTTCAGTTCAGATTCCATCTGCCACATTCCATGCTTGTTGCTCTCTCTTGCAGCATCTCTGGTACAGCTATTTCTTGACTCTCGTTCTATACATCTGGTCGTACTTATTCTGTTTTCTGTGATAATTCTTCTTCTCCTACTCTTCCTCTTTGCTATGAGGTACACCAGTGCCTGGTCCTTGCCCCCTCCTGTTGTGTATCTGTACTCCAGCTCTTTCAGGGGCCATCAACTCTTTCAACCTATTTTCTTTATCAACTTTATGCAAACAATTCCCAGATCTTCATATATTTTCCCTCCCACAATAATATCTCTTCCAGTCTTTCTGTTATAAACTCCCTGGATGACTACCCATCCTTTTCACTTGAATCCATCAAAAAGAAAATTCTCTTCTTGCCTGCTGCCTTCCCTCACCCTTCCTTGTCACATTAAATCTATCTTATTTCCCATTTCTCATCTCTCTATTTGCCTTCCTGCCTGTAATCTGGATTTCATTTTTAGGTCTCCGCTAGACAGCACAATCTCTGTCTCGAAGGCTTCAGCCCGCCCATAGGCTTTCAATTTGCTTGCTCCATTGTCTCTCTCAAATCATTTATCCACATTTGTCCATGGCAAGAATGTCTCATGTCTCTTCCTGAGTTTGGCCCTCCCCCAGAGCATGGACCAAGTACTTGTATCCATCCTATGAGTCCGTTTTATGAGCTGTATTTTTCTTGTCTTGGAGCACTTCACATAAGTGCTCGTGTTTTCAGTTCACTCGCTCCATCTTCCGTCTCCTGGGTTTTTTTTGTTAGTGTAGTTTTATATAACGCGAACACCACCTGAATGTATTAGTAGAGCACTTTACATGTGCACCAGTTACTTTACACAAGGACACTTTCATTTTTGTAAGATTAGGGAGATCAAGTATTTTGCCCAGGATCACAGGATGTTGTGCTGATACGGAGACTCAAACCTGGTTTCCCAGCTCCATAGTTGGCAGCTCTGGCTGTAACGCCACATCTTCTCCTCCTGTCCTGAACCCCCGAAAGCAAGGGCTCTTCGCACTTTTAGCCCATCGTTTATGTTCTAAACTTGATGGCAATTCGGCGTTTCGTCACCATGGGGACGCATGGTTCTACATGACAACTATCTTGCCTATAATGATGAATATCAAACGGGAGTGAGAGGAAAAACTATGCTAGTTCACTTCCCCTGTGGATCGACGGAGTTCCGATGCAGGCAGCTGTAGGTATGAGCTGAGGGCCGCAGACCTTGACGAATGTGTGACAATAGGTCCGGCCCCCCTCGGGACTCATGGGGCTCTTTTCTGAAAATCTCAGAGAATTGAGCTTTTAGAGGAAACCATCCTCTTCCAGTTAATAGCACCTTAGCGCGTGCTACACAGTGTTGGTCTTCCAATACACACCATTAAGACCACCCCTTATCACCACTCACATAGGTCCTGAAGAAAGCCAGTTCAATACTGAGACCTGGCTGAAACATGTTGACCACACAAGATATTGGAGCCATAAATTACCTCCCCTAAATATCCGCCTCTCAGTTGTTAATGCTGCCAAGGGCCCACCATTAAAATAGTCTTTTAGCATCTGGGACCCCCGGGACAGCTTTTTTAACTCACACTTTTCACCTTCACTGCACACTCACTGCACACAACCTGCTCCGCTGTAATCAGGCGTCGAAGCACACCTAAGGTACACTCGGTACCTTGGGTGGGACCCGATGATGAAGCATGCCACCAACTAGGTTGGTGGGTGAGGGTCTTTTTAAAAAAACAAAAACAAAAAAATATATATGTTTTTCCATCCAAAAACAAACACATGGAGTTTCTACCCTGTAGCTAGTTCCCTTTGATCTTTACAACTATCTTGCCTAACCAGTTCACCAGTGGTTCATGTTTAAAAACTATCACTTTGAACAAGTACCTCTCAGTGCTGTGCCATAATGTACCATGTTAATATCAAATTTCCACATTAAAGAAATACAGTCTTTGAGTTTTTTATAAACCCAATCATATTTTACGTGATGTGTGTTGCATAATCTACATTGCAACCACTTTCAGGGCTTTACGCGTGCAGGGGCTGTTGGTCGCCCATCTTTAACCATGGTAGCTACAGCTCCTGCTGTTTACAGCCCCTCTCGCCGCATTAACTGGTCTTAGAAGGCGCGGTCATTGGAATACTGGAAATCTCTCTCCCCACTGGGTATGGCAGTGCAAGCGGGATCCGGAGTGATTAGCCAATGATTCTGAACTCGGAAGCCAGGAGTTGGGTTTCGGTAAGCATCATTAACTGCGACAATGAGCATTATTATGGAGGAATTATTTTCCCTCTGGATATATTTACCATCAGCAGGGAGCAAAGGCGCTGGTTGGCCTGCCTAATAAATACGCTGATGGCATTTGATACAAGCCTTATTTATTTATTTTGCTTCCGAAATAAGCTGGATTACGTGATGTATCAAGTGTTGACACTGAGGTGGCACTGACTGCCCAAAATCTTAGGGAGAAGAGATTCAAATTCTATATAATTGCTTTTGCACCAGGCACACGGCAGCTCACACGAACAAAAAAGAACATAAAGGAACCCAATTCTGCCATCCTTAAGTGACCAGTTGATGTGTGACCTAATTACCTTGTATCAAATTGTATGCGAAACCCAAAATTCTGTCCTCCGCCCCTGCGTGACCAAAATCGTGTGATCCTAGGCAGATACCATAAATACCATTCCCCCTAAACCTCCTGTTTGTTCTCTATCTTCACTCTGTGTCCCCCCTCTGCAGTTACCATCCTGTGGCTGAAATGCGCAGAGTAAAATCGCTGCATGACCACATTGTGTGAACCTGGGTACACTGTACAAATCCTTTCCTGTATTTGCTCTGCAGAACTGAAATGTTGCTGCATGCGTAATAACAAACCGGGGGCAAACAGGACAACTGCCTTTCCTCTCGCATCAGAAAAGGCGTTATCTCCAGAGCTGACGCAGGAATGTTTCTCCTTCCTCATTACCCAGTATCAGATAACGCAGAAATCTCGCGTTCAGAACTGTGCCTCTTTGCTTCCGAGACGGGAAGGGGGAGATGTGGGAGGGGTGTGCATAGCTGCCAAGGTTTCAGATTGCTTATGTGCGACATTTTCATAATTTCAGTGTAAATATGAGTGACATTCAACGACTATGAGTGACACTTTCTCGCGAGCAAAATCAAGCAATGAAGGCAAGGGAAACATAAATATAAGAACCCACGCGCTCCACTAAAAGTAAATTAAATGAGTGGCACAACTTTGCAGACAGAGTAGTGACTGATGAGTTTGGTGTGCCCTTGATCTCTGCCTGACTCAGAACACTGCACGCATCAGGTTTCGGCCCCGTGTGCAGAAGTCCTCAAACTGTCCAGCATTTATTGCGCTGCCTTTTGGCAGCAGGCCTTACTGTCTCTGTATGATAGACTGCGGGTTCATTCTGTGTGTAGCAGTGAGCACCACAGAGTCTGCAGCCGTGTGAAGCTGTTTGCATGCAGGTGGCTTGCATATGTGTGCACAGTGTAGCTGTGCACGATGCTATGTGCATGAAGGAGGCTTGTATCAGTGTGCACAGTGTAGCTATGCGCTATGCTGTATGGATGCAGGAGGCTTGCGTCTGTGTGCACAGTGTAGCTGTGCGCTATGCTGTATGTGTGCAGGAGGCTTGCATATGTGTGCACAGTGTAGCTGTGCGCTATGCTGTATGGGTACAGGAGGCTTGCATATGTGTGCACAGTGTAGCTGTGCGCTATGCTGTATGGGTGCAGGAGGCTTGCATATGTGTGCACAGTGTAGCTGTGCGCTATGCTGTATGGGTGCAGGAGGCTTGCATATGTGTGCACAGTGTAGCTGTGCGCTATGCTGTATGGGTGCAGGAGGCTTGCATATGTGTGCACAGTGTAGCTGTGCACTATGCTGTATGGATGCAGGAGGCTTGCGTCTGTGTGCACAGTGTAGCTGTGCGCTATGCTGTATGTGTGCAGGAGGCTTGCATATGTGTGCACAGTGTAGCTGTGCGCTATGCTGTATGGGTACAGGAGGCTTGCATATGTGTGCACAGTGTAGCTGTGCGCTATGCTGTATGGGTGCAGGAGGCTTGCATATGTGTGCACAGTGTAGCTGTGCGCTATGCTGTATGGGTGCAGGAGGCTTGCATATGTGTGCACAGTGTAGCTGTGCGCTATGCTGTATGGGTGCAGGAGGCTTGCATATGTGTGCACAGTGTAGCTGTGCACTATGCTGTATGGATGCAGGAGGCTTGCGTCTGTGTGCACAGTGTAGCTCTGTGCTATGCTGTATGGGTGCAGGAGGCTTGCATGTGTGTTCACAGTGTAGCTGTGCGCGATGCTATGTGCATGCAGGAGGCTTGCGTCTGTGTGCAGTGAACTCCAACAGGATGTGAGCAGAGGAGCCTGCCTCAACTCAAGTCAACACAGGTGCCAGTCAGTGTGTTGCTGGACGGGACGGCAGAAAAACAACACTGTGAAGTCAAGTACACAATATTTGCCAGCCAGTAGGGCCTGCGCCCCCCCCCACCCCCGCCTGGCCCAGCTTCTGCCTGCAGAATCTGGAGAGAGCATCATGACAGGACTAATGGGCCTCTGAGGAATGACGTGAGGAGTCGTAACGACCCCCTGCCCCCCCAGGATGAGAGAGAGCAGAGAGCCCTGGCAAAACACGCACCACCGTAACAGACTTTAGATAATTAAACCCTCTCAGTTTATTACTATTAGTAGTACATCATGATTAACTAACTTGCGCCATTTTATAAATTAAGGACAGTGTGTGTGTAGGTTGTGACATCACCTAACGAACTCTCAACTCAAGTACACATTTAATTAGAATCTGATTTTAGCTACAGACTCAGTCACTGACTGACATTTATAATTTCCTTAAGAAAGCTGAAGTAAGTTTAATTACGTAAATTACCAGACTAGTCGGGTCACCGTCACGGCTAAGTGCTTTCAATGAGGTGGAGCCCAATGAAAAACCTCAGAAGGTGTCACGAGACAGAGCAGCCCTGCGGCCTGCAGATTATTGTCTTCTGAAATCAGATCTTGCAGATAAACCTGAGAAGGATGACTAGACAGAGCAGCCCTGCCTGCAACTGTGTCTGACAACAAGTAAGACTACAACACATCATGACTACAAAGTCAGTGGCAGCAGGCGGGCTGCCTGGCCAAAATAAGTACTTACTTGGTAGTCTATCTCTCTGTCACACTGCCGGTCCGCGCCGCACGGGGTCTCCAGACTCCCCGCAGCGCCCGCGATCTGGATCACGATGCCTCTCATGCGTGGGCCCATAATTGCTGAGAGTGCCTGAGTCAGCTTGATGATGCTGCTTGTCCCGCAGCCGCCAGCCACGTCGCGGCCGGGGTTATGCGCAGGCTGAGGCAGCACTCGACGATGAGGTCAGTCATTTTCACATCCATCACTTTCAGACTGTGACCCATCAAAGTTATTTCATTAACGATCAGGTCCATTGTGGTCCTCGAAGGTCCTTGCGGAGAGGGTGAGTGCTCGGATTGGGAGAGCACCTCCATAAAGAGCAGCTGGCAGTGCCTCGGTGACTTCCTAGTTGCTATTGTGGGACGGTGCATTGGCAAACCTCGTAGTGGGCAATGTGCGGGGGGAGGGCAAACTTGGTGCACGATCATGATGTGAAGAGGCACTCAGCGGGAGAGGCAAGAACAGGTGCGGTGTGCTAATCCCCTTGTCTGAGAAGGTGGGGTGGGCGAGTGGGGGTATGAGAGAGGAGAGATATCTGGGACCGTAGAAGGCAAGTCCTCCGAAAAGAAGAGGGGGAATGGAGGTAGTGTCTCCGATTGAGCGATCCGAAATCGGGTGAGGCATGGTTCAGCAGGGCGTGGCCATGTGATGGCCCGGGCTGCTCTGAAATAAAATTGCCGTCGGGCAGCATTGCCATTATTAATTTAGTTCCTGGGCCTGTGCTGTCCCAGCGTGGGGGCCTGACTGCAGGGCAGGACAGGTCTGAGGTGCGAACAGCAGTGTGGTGTGAGCGAGCGCGGCCAGGCCCGCAAAACAGTCAGGCTGTGCATGACGATGAACCAGTTAGCAGCAGAGGCCTCATCAAAAATAACTTTGCGCGATGTTAGCAGGACGTGTGACATCACATCCTTGCGGCGCTACGGCCAGTCTGAGACTGTCACTCAGCCCCGCGGCAATCAGATAGATACATTGTAGCAGCACTGACTGACTGCCACTGTGAGGCTAAGAGAGCCTGCTCAGCTGCTGGAACTGCCCGAAGCCTGTGGGAGCAGCCAGGGCAGGCACTGGAGCGCGCAGCTACTACTGTTTGTAGTGTGCTTTCTGTGACAGCTGAGACTACAGCATTATGCGTGACAATGCATTTGAGTGCGGTGATGCGGAGCACCGCACTGAAATGCGTTAGCGTCACATCTGATGCGTGATACTTGGCAGGACTGGGTGTGGAGGGTTGCTGGCCTTTTCCTACTGATAATAAACAACAGGGGTATACCCTAATAACCCTAAGATACCTGGGTATAGGACATAATTATTACAAATAAACAATGGTATCAAGGAAACAATACTCAATAATTTTTGAGAAGAGCACATTTAATTACCCTCTCATAAAGTAATTATTCACAATGAATGCATCAAATACTTTTTATAATATCACAACCAAAGGCGCCTATTCAAAGAAGGAACACACAACAAATGACATAAATAACAATACATTATACATCAAAAAATGAAAACATATAACAATACCCCACAAGCAAATATACATATAGTGTCCCCCTATACTTTTGGGTGAACCACTAGGAGATAGTCTAAGTGAAACACTATTAGGCTTGTAAACTAATTGGCCTAGCTCTAGTGTAACACCACATCGGTACAAAAAATCACTGTAAATCCAAGGACTCCTCCTTAAAAAGTGTCATTTTTTGATGTATAATGTATTGTTATTTATGTCATTTGTTGTGTGTTCCTTCTTTGAATAGGCGCTTTTGGTTGTGATATTATAAAAAGTATTTGATGCATTCATTGTGAATAATTACTTTATGAGAGGGTAATTAAATGTGCTCTTCTCAAAAATTATTGAGTATTGTTTCCTTGATACCATTGGCCTTTTCCTACTGTGCAACAGGAACACTGGCACTGACCCAGGGGGAGGGCGGTGATTTTAATGCTCCACCATGAGGGTGAATAAACCCCCCATCACCGCTAGTCAGTGGGCGGATAACCACCCAGCTGTGCTTTAAGGACACGCATGATTCAGAGGCTCGCCAGCACAAGTCTCTGCTGTAGCCCAGCACTTGGAGATCATGAACTCATTCCCCAGTCATGTGTGTTAGCCCCACTAGTGCCAGACACCGCAAACCGCCACCCTCCCTCACCTACCGTCCCCAGATGTGCAAGGATTCCTCCAAAAACACAGGTATGACATTTGGAGAAGGCACTTAATTATCTTGTATATAGTACCCATCATTGCGCCTTATAGCCTCACAGAGAACTTTTGTAAAACAAGCAAACAGTGGTTTGGTAAAATAACTGTGGATGGGGTATGGAGTCTCTGAGAAGCATTCGTGTTTTCTTTCTACTCGGGAAGCCGGTGGTGACAAGGATGAGAAAAGACAGTCCATGTGCAATGGGCACGGCATCCTCGCCGCTTAAAAATATACTTACCCAGAGGTCAGGCAGTTAGGGCCGCTCCAGCTGCCGTTGCCTTGGAGACTACGGGCCCACCTGTATCTCCATTCCGCTTTCTGAGCTATGATTATTGCGGGTCACTGGTTTAAGAATTAGTCGAAGTAGTGAACATAAAGGAAGGACTTTTCCCTGAGAACTGCCAATTTGGTGGATACCACAAGGCTATGGCCCCAGCCATCTTTAGAGAGTTAGTTATTTGTTGTGGGAGATTGCCTCAGTGAGAAATAGAATTGTATTTTTCATTCAGAAATTAACATTTTTATTTTTACTTACACAAAATAGGGATACTGCCAGTTTTGCCATATTTAAAATTGTAATTGTAGAAATGTATTTTTTGATTTACCACTAGGCCATGTGGAGGTGCACAGTACATCGGAATATCAGTTCTCACAATCTAAGTACACTTTTTATTTATTTTTTTTACTTTTTTTAAACTTTTGTCTTTACCGTGGACTGTTACATTTTATCTTGTGACTGCAGCATTTTCCAATTTTTTAATACACCGATGCTTGCTACTCGCAGTGAGATCACTTTCGAGGGTGGGCAGTGAGGAAAAGGATTCGGTTTGAAACGTTTACAATTCAGCCACTAAAACCCAGAAAATGAGGAAAAATCACGGCTTACCCGTTTAAATTGTGTGCTCTTGGGCTACATAGCTAAAGGAGATTAACATTAACAAAGTCAATAGCTCTCCCATCGCCAAGACCTATTGGCTTTTCCAATGCTTGTTGATTCTACTCTCTTTTCTATTCTGCTCTACTGCCTCCTCATTGGCCAATATCAGCTCTACAATCTTATAATCTCAAAGATCTTCCTAACTTTGCAGGCCACCAAAATAGTTATTCTCACTCTTATTCCATGGCTTCTTGATTATGAATATTGTTCCTCTCTGCGGATAGCCCTCCTGCTTCCTATCTCACCCTCTAAAATAATAACTTCATGAAACTGCTCCTTAAACTTTCTTCTACTGCACGTCTCTCCTCACCTCATGTCTCTCTACTGTTTGTATTCTCTTTCCACTGTCAGTTCGATTTTAAATGTGTTTGTTTTTAAATGGGTTTGATGGAGCAGGATTTCGCAAAAGAAACCTGCTCGGATGAATACCCCCATAAAACGTACTAACAGTAAGTAGTAATAGAAAATTAACGTGCACCTTACATGAACACAAGGGAAAACTGCTTTGCGCATGCATGCACTAACGTAAGATAACGCATGAAAGAACTAAAACCGTATTTACATTATGCTTTGAATGAAACGAGAAACAATGCATGAATAGGCCGCATGTGTATTTTGTAGTTTTCATGTTGCAGCTTGCTTTGGAATTATAAATAATACAGTTTTTGCATAAAGCTATGCTAGGAAAAACGCTAACAGGGAATAGTGCAAAGGCGGATGGAAAATAGTGAAATCTACATTATCATATAATTAATGAATGTTCATTTTCATTTGCTATAGTGAACTGGATGAGACGCCATTTTATTTAACTTGACCGAATAGAGGAGGGGCCGGATAAATATGTGAAGATGAACTGACAAAGGCACGCTGGAGTGCTGAGCACAGCAGAAGAAACGAAAGGGTTGAAGGCCAATGTGATGATCGTCTGCCAAGGGATGTGACAGACCGTGGGACAGAAAGACTTCTTCCGTGGACATTGCTTAAATTTATATACAAATGTAGCATGGATTGAATCGTGTGAACAGAATAATAATGAGTTCATGGGAATAGGCATAAAACAATGAATATGTTCAAAATCAGAATGAAGTCACCATGGTGTGACATACCACCCCCGAAGTCCACCAATCAACTGTCTCGTTTTGTAAATTGTTTCAACTGATGTGGGACGGACATGTAGGTTTTAGGGTATAACTGGGGTGCCTTTAGGGGTGTGGTTAAGTTAGGCTGGTGAGGCTGAGAGAGAGGGGAGATGCGTTGCTGTCCGTCGGTTTGCAGAGAGGCCTAGCTGTTCCTGTCCTGTCCTGTTCCTGTAATCTTTGTCCCCTGACTCTATTTTAGGGGACCCCCACACCATCACTTTGGCCAGAGAGGTGGTTTTCTACAGACCTGTTGGTTTGTATTATTCTGATTTGTTCTTATACAATTTATCTGCAAATGTATTTTTGTCTCTGAAACGTTTGTCTCTCCATCTATCCACTCCTTCATGCATAATGTCATTATTTGATTGATGAGTTTGTCTCTCTCTGAATTGCTGATATTTTCTCTCCCTTTGTGAGTTCATTGTTTGCACTTGTAACCGTATGCCTTGAGCATTTTTTAAATTTAATTTGAGATAAACTTTATTAACTTCAACGAGAGTCTGCGTTTATTTTAGTTAATCGAATGATTAGTCAGATAAGGAGTATCATTACCATCAACTATTCAACTAATTGGTTCATCGACCAAGTAGAGGAAAAGTTGATATATAAATTAGATAAGTATTTTGGAAATGCCTTATATGAATTTTAGGAGGAAGAGAATTGAACATTATAAAAATTGACACCAGCGCATCAGGGATTTGGGTGAATGTGTATGGGCCATTGTTCTGTGATTTTATTGAGTATTGATCCCTGATTAGGCATTGGCCTCACGCTGGATCAGTTTCTTGGTAGCAGAGGACGGTTTAATTATTGATTAAGTTTGGTAATGATTATTGATTATTGATTATATGTTTTAACTCGAAAAAGTTAGTGTCCTGTTCTATGTTGTCTAGAAGTACAGGTACGGAGATACCTGAGGAATCCCGGGAATGGAATTTAGCCTGAAATAGGCAGAAGAAGAGTGTGGTAAAGAAATCACACTGCAGAAGTACTTTGTCTGTTGTAATAATTCCTAAGCTACGGAGGGCTGAAGGTGTTATATTTAGGGAAATTTCGTATGAGAATAGCGTGTCTGAAATAGCGAAGGGTCCACTTCCGAAACTCTGGCCTTATCCCCAGGGGAGTACCAAGACCTCTTTTCACACCAAAAAGTCCTCTTGCGAAACCTTGGCCTTATCCCTGGAGGAGTAATAGGTCCACCCGGAGCTTGTTTGAAGAGTAAAATAGCGCTGGACGTTATTAGGACTCGTAGTGAAGAAAAATCTCTTGGAAAGGTGAAAAACGATCTCTTTATTAGTGGAACAGACAAGGTAGCATTGTTTTGTGTTGTTACTAATCGAAATTTTGCTTAAGAGTGTTTAGAAAAATATTGCCGTATAAATTTGTAAAGGGAGGGTCAGTAGAAGGAGTAATACTGACGCCAGAAAAAGCCACGCTGGCATTGGTCAGGCAGCGGGCATGTACTGAACTATAATTGGTTGGTTGGTGTGAGCCGCGCTAGTATTGGTTGAGATTTTGCTTACGTAGTGGTGTTCTGATTGGTTGGTTGGTGTGTGTCGCGCTGGTATAGGACGAGAACTGACAAATAGAATAAGTAGAATTACGGAAAGGTTTCTTTGTTTTGTTGAAATACGCTAGTGTAAAGAGTCAGGAAAATGAAGTTGCTTGAGAAAATAAAGAATTTCTTCAAAAAGGATAAACCAATTGTGACTAGAGAGGGAATTCTTATTCCCCCTCCAGGAACGCCTGCTTCTTATATGATGTTAGAGCGAGGATATCATACGTGTACCTGGTTGGAGAATTGGGAGGAGTATACAAAGGATGATGGCGTTATAGCCTTTCCACGGCATGGTTCGTTTAACATGAGGATTTTACCGAATTTGAGAAATCGTATGAATTTGTAGAGCCAAATCCTAGACCTACACAGTATGAAGCGTTACAGGAATGGGAAGTAGAAGCAATGGAAAGAGAGAAATATCGAGGAGGTAGGAGATACAGAAATTTAATGACTAGGTACCCTTTTGAGAGAAGAGAGGATACAATGAAACGATGGAGGAGAGCTGTGGTAACCGAGGGTTTGTACCCAGTTTTAGTTGCTGACGAACAGACAGGAGGTAAATGTAAAGAGAAGAGGAAAAACTTAGAAACTCCAAGTGCAAGAGATGGTGTAAACAAGTCAGATGATGAGTTATTAGAGGATATTATGACCAAAAGACCTCCGCCATATCAAGAAAATTCAGTTGAGGTGACTCCGAATGCACCCTTTATGGGAAATACATTAATCCCACAGATTGCGGACATGGCTAGGATAATGCGAGAAAAATAATTTGATATGCTAAATAAGGCAAATGTAGAGCAGATTCAGAAAATAAATCAGTTGAGTCTAAATGCAGAAGCATTGACGGTACCGGTTACGATAGGTCCTGTAGCTCCTTTGTTTGGAGAAAACCTGAATACACCTAAAGTACATACATTAGCAGTTCCGAGGAGTAATGTCAGGAGTGGAATGGAGACGGTAGTCAATGAGAATAGACAGGCTGACACAAACATTACATTGTTAGATCTTCCGGTTTGTGAAATGATAACGGAAACCCCTAGAAGAGATATACAATTAAATCCAAGGAGAATAGGGACAAATGTCACTCCAATGACAGGGAGTTCAACAGGTCTTTCATCAGAAGAATTGAATGATTGGATAAAAAGAATGGAAATGAAAGAACCTCAACCGCAGAGTATACATGTGAGTCAATTGAAAGTAGATTTGGAAGAGATGATTATTGGTACAATAAGTCCAGACAGATTAGGGACTTACCAAGATGATGAATTATTGTTTTTGTATAAAAGTATTACTTGGAGAGCAAGGAATCTTCATGAGAAAATATCCGAAGCTGCTAGTGAGTATGGAATAGATATAGAAAAGTCAAAGGTGTTGCAGAAATCGTACAGATTGGCATTTACTGAAAAGGATCTGGAGAGTTTGAATGCGTCTGGAAAAAGGTTACAGATAAAAGAATTGATGAATATTTTGAAGAAACGGGGAGATGTAGATCGATGGAAAAATAGATGGGTGAAAAAGAAGGAAGAAGCAGCTAGTAAAGGAGTGTCTATGTTCCCGTTAATGGAAACAGAACAGGTTGAAAGGGCGTGTCCGATGAGAGAAGTACCAGGTGGTGGATATGTTCATGTTCCTTGGTCAAGGCAGAATATATTATCTTTTACGAACGATTTCCCCAGATTAAGAGAGAAACCAGTTGAATGGTACAAAAAGGTAGGAAGGTTTGTGAAGGTCTCGAAGGTTCTGTTAAAGGATTTGGATGGGTTGTTTGAGATTGTTGTCCCAGCGGACTTGTGGACAGAAGTAAGATCACTGTTGATTGGCCAAAAGAAGAATATCCTAGAGACCCTAAAACAGGTGCACCATCCGAAGAGGTGATGAAAAAGTATAATCAGGTAATCACTTTCTTAAAGGTAAAAATGTCCCTTAAAGAAACAGATTGGGTTAAAATAGACAGGACGACCCAAGAACCAGAGGAGTCAGTGCATGCCTACTATGAAAGGCTATTGCAAGTATTTAAACAGTACAGTGGATTTGAGAATATTGGAGACAAAGATATGGGACATTTTGCGTATCGTTTCGTGTTTGGGTTGAAACCGGAAATTATTAATATGATTCAGCAACATTTGATTTGTTGGCAGAGTAAAACAATTGATGAAATTTTAAGGTATGACAAGTATTGTAGTGATGACATTGAATCAAGACACAAGAAATTAAAGGAAAAAATGATGTGGGCACAAGTGAAGGTAGCAGAGCAACAAGAGGTAAATAATAATTCCCAGACAAGTTATCAGATGAATGGTCAGAATCAAAATGGTCAGGTGCTCATGGAGGTAAGGGTAGAGGTAAAATGAGTAAAGAAGAGGCTAGAAAGAAATTTCCTTGTCATGCGTGTGGAAAGATTGGACATTGGAAGAATGAGTGTAGATCTGCTCAAAAGAATAATGGGGTAAATCAAAATTTAAATCCACAGATGCAGAATGAGGTGGTTGTGAACCAGCAACAGCAGGTAGGTACTCCATAGTTACACTGGATTTCACGGAGGTGACCAGATTGGTAAGAATCAAAGTGTGCAAATGGTTCCGCAATATTGGTTGCAGTGCAATGAGAATGATTCAGACTCATCTCAATGTCGGTGCCTGAGGGGAGAGGAAGAGTGCGTACTTGGCGCATCTTTGGCGGTAGATCAGTCAGGTCCATTTGTCGAAGGAAGGGTGGAAGGTAATGATATTACATTCCTGGTGGACACTGGTGCTACCCGTTCTACTGTGAGAGCAGCAGAAATCCCAAACCTACCTCTCTTGGGAGAAACTATCCAAGTTGTAGGAGTCTCAAATAAGCATATTAGGACCCCAGTCACAAATCCAATAAAAGTTCATATTGGAAACTTCAGAGACATGCATCTGTTTGTGGTATGTGACTCGAGTCCAGTAAATCTCTTAGGTAGAGATTTGTTATGCAAGATGAACTGTACCATCTACTGTACACCAGATGGTATTGCGTTTCAGACACCTGATGAGGATGTTGAATTCAAAATGATGTTAGCGAAGCAAGGGACAGAAGTGGATGAGTTGTTTTCACTTCTCGCAGAAGAAAGTTTGCCTGAAGAACTTAGAAGTACAGTGAGGTCGGATGTATGGGACTTTACGGGGAAAGAGATTGGCCTAATGACAAATGTAGACCCGATTCAGGTTACAGTGAAAGAGGGAGCTGTGTATCCAAACACTCCTCAGTACAAAATGAGTCCAGAAGTAATTGCGGGAGTCACTCCAGTGATAGATCAAATGATTGAACAGGGAATCTTGAGAGAAATAATGAGTAGTCCTTGTAATTCGCCCATTATAGGAATTAAAAAGCCAAGCGTAAAATATAGAGTAGTACAGGAGTTGAGAAAGATTAATAAGATTGTGGTACCCTGCTGTCCCGTAGTACCAAATCCAGCAGTAATCCTTTACCAAATTCCATGCGATTCAGAATGGTACACAGTGATTGATCTGTGCCAGGCATTTTTCTCGATTCCCTTGCATCCGGAGAGCCAATATCTTTTTGCGTTCCAGTTCGGAGACCGTGTCTTGGCATGGTGCCGAGTTCCTCAAGGGTATACCGAGAGTCCTTCAATCTTTAACCAGATTCTGAAAAGATGTCTGGAGACCTTGATCATGCCAGGAAATTCAGTTTTGGTCCAGTACATTGATGACCTACTTGTGGCATCAAAGACCCGAGAGGCATGTGTAACAGATACCATTGCCTTACTGAACCATTTGGCAGAAGGAGGACACAAAGTGTCACCAGCAAAATTGCAATTCTGTAAACAAGAGGTCCAGTACCTAGGACACAAAATAGAAAAGGGAGTCGGAAAGGTGACACCAGAAAGAGTTAGTATGATCAAACAAATGAGCCCACCTAAAACTCAGAAGGAAGTGCAAATGTTTTTGGGAATGGTTAGATACTGTAGGCAGTGGATCTGTGGGTTCTCGCTGATTGCAAAACCTCTACAGAGGTTGACACGGAAAGATGTAAAAGATCCGATTGTGTTGGATGATGAAAGTATGGAAGCCTTTACGAGATTGAGAAACAGTCTTTGTCGAGCACCTGCATTGGGAATGCCAGATTATGCAAAGGATTTTGCATTATACTGTTGTGAGAGAGATGGATGTGCACTTTCAGTCCTAACTCAGAAACATGGAATGGTAACGACGTCCAGTAGCATATTTTTCTGCTACTTTGGATTCAGTGGCTGCAGCGTTACCAGGCTGTTTAAAAGCAGTAGCCGCCACTTGTGTGAGTCTGGAACAAAGTGAAGCGATTGTAATGGGATATCCAGTCAAAGTGTATGTGCCACATTCTGTTGAGATCCTTTTAACTCGAACTCGGACTCAATACTTGACCTCTAGTCGGCTGACTAAGTACGAGAGAGTGATTCTGGGTGCTGAAAATGTGACTGTGGTGAGGTGCACAACTGTAAATCCGGCAACTCTACTGCCTAATTCTCGTTGTGTGGAGTTGAGAGAGGAAGCGGATCATGATTGTTTGGATGTGACAGAACTGTGCACCAAACACAGGTTTGATATAGAGGATGCTTCCTTGGAAGAACCAGACTGTGAGATATTTGTGGATGGATCATGCCTAAGAAATGAGAAAGGCGAATTATGCACTGCCTATACTGTTTGCACCATAGCGGGAGTTCTAGAAGCATCCTGTCTAAAAGGGGTAAACTCTGCTCAAATTGCTGAATTGATAGCTCTAATTAGAGCATGCAAAATTGCCAAAAGTCTGAGGGTGACCATATTCACGGATAGCCAATATGGGTTTGGGGTTGTCCATGATTTTGGACAGCTATGGATGCAAAGGGGATTTCTGACTTGCTCAGGTTCCCCTATCCGTAACAGCAAAACTGTAAAAGAACTATTGGATGCTTTGCAATTGCCCAAAACAATTGCAGTGGTCAAATGTGCCGCACATAAATCAGGAGATGATTATGTGACGAAGGGCAACAGATACGCTGACCAAATAGCGCGTTTCTGTGCATGAAATGTAATGGCTTGAAACAGAGCAATGGAAAGGGAAAATACTGAATGCCATCTTATGTTTACAACCATATATGAAGCTTGGGATGAAGTGAGGCAGATGCAGGAAGAGGCAAGTGATGAGGAAAAGGAAATTTGGAGAAATACAGGTTGTAGCGAGCAGAAGACGAAGTGTGGGTCTATTTTGACGAAAGACCAGTCTTGCCAGATTCTTTACTCTCCCATATGGCCAGGGTATATCATGGAATTGCACATGTTGAAAGAGATGCAATGATCAGACTCTTCAAGCAGTCATGGTATAACCCAAGGTTCAGGGTCATTGCAGAGAGCCTTTGCCAGAGGTGCATCACTTGTCAGAGGCAAAATCCAGGCAGAAAAACAGTTGTCAGTTGGGGACGAATTGGAAGAGCAGGAGGACCATTTACCCGTCTCCAATTGGACTTTATCGAGCTACCCCCATGTAATGGGCTGAAATATGTGTTGGTTGTTGTCTGTTTGTTCTCTCGCTGGGTGGAAGCCTATCCGACAAGAAGGAATGACAGCTTAACTGTCGCCAAATTACTTCTAAGAGAACTGATTCCTAGATTCGGATTTCCAGTCACTTTAAAGACAGATAGAGGAACACATTTTAATAATGAGATAATTCGGATGATTTGTGCAGCATTACAGATTGAACAGAAGCTGCATTGTGCCTATCGACCCGAAGCATCTGGAATGGTTGAGCAGTTAAACGGCACAATAAAATCTAGGTTAGGAAAAGTGTGTGCATCCACAACACTGAAATGGCCTTGCGCTTTACCCCTTGTATTAATGAGTCTTAGAAGCATTCCTGACAAAAAGACGGGTTTGAGTCCACATGAAATCCTAATGGGAAGAGCAATGAGACAAACATACATACCAGCGAACAAACTGATGAATATATCTGATGATCTAGGGCTTGATTATTGCAGAGGATTGGCTGATCTGGTGCGTTCTGTCTTGCCAGGTTGGAGAAGATGCCACAACAACACAGCCGAATCAAGCTCATGATCTGAGTCCTGGTGAGTGGGTTCTCATAAAGAAACACGTGAGGAAATCGTGTTTGAACCCAGGTGGAGCGGTCCATACCAAGTTATTCTGGTGACGACAACGGCCATAAAGTGTGGTGGTCTGCCAAACTGGATTCACGCAAGCCACACTAGACGAGTCCCAAGTCCACTTGAAAGACAAGAAGAGCAGCAACTGGTAAACAAAAGTCAAAGACCAGAGGTTGAAGTGTGTGAAGCTGAAGAATCTAGAGTAACAGATTCGGAAGAACAAGCTGATGACGAACAGCTGAGCACAAGTCAAGTAAAGTGGACACCAGCTACTGGGTCTCGTGAGACTGCTGTTGAACCAGAGGAAGGTGAAACTGCTGTTGAACCAGAGGAAGGTGAAACCGCTGTTGAACCAGGAGAAAGTGAGTTCACTGCTGAGCCAGAAGAAAGTGAGTTCCCTGTTGAACCAGAAGGAAGTGAGTTCACTGTTGAGCCAGGAGTCAGTGAAATTACTGTCGAAACAGCTGAAACAGAAGTTACTGAAAATCCAGAAGAAGAAGAGCAGATAGAAGAAAGGCCAAACAAAAGAACCTGTGAACCAGATACAGAAGGTGAAAAAGTAGTTCAAACCAAGAAATTAAGAAAAGGTGATAATTGGCCAGGTGGAGTGAAAAGACTGAAATACACTCTTGTGAGAAGAAAGTCAAAGAAAAGACCAGAGCAAAGTAATGAGGTCTCAAGTCAGACAGAACAAGAAGAGTCAGGAGAAGAATTAGTACGAAAAACAAGAAGAGCAAGAATTCCAAGTAGAAAATATACAGCACCAAAATGGACATACATAATCTTGGAAGAAATTGAAAGCTCAGATCCAAGCGAAGAAAAAGACAAATCAGACACTGAGCATGTTGATGAAAGCACATTGAGACCACCTTAAAAGAACTGTGACAAAAGAAACTAAGGTGCAACATTGTCAGTTGGGAGAAGAAGTAAAGAATTCTGAAGACCTAAAGAAAAGAAAAAGAAAAGAGAGGGGTAAAGAAGAAAGTCTGAAGTGTGGGATTACACTATTTTTGTTAGAATTTTTTTGGATTACACTATTTTTTTTAGAATGTTTAGTAAAGTTTAGTGTCTATAGATTTAGATAAAAAAAATTATATTTTTGGTAGAATACAAAATGGCTAAAGAAAAGGTGACTGAACATCCAAAATCTAGTCTAAAACGTAGATGTATTAAAACTTGCTTATGTAGTGTTTTGCTATTAACATTCATGTGGGTATT
Source organism: Calotriton arnoldi (assembly GCA_963921515.1). Lineage (NCBI taxonomy): Eukaryota > Metazoa > Chordata > Amphibia > Caudata > Salamandridae > Calotriton > Calotriton arnoldi. Next base: position 1,504,501 of record CAWUFW010000415.1, read on the forward strand.
ACTAACTGTCCTTGTACCTATTCTAATGGTAACTAATAATGGAAATAATACTAATGATGTGACAAGTAAAGGAGTGAATGATGTTACTAAAGGAACACCTAATTTTAACATAGAACAATTGAATGGAAGCATTCTCCATCATGATAAATCAATTAGTGATTTCTCGTTAAATGTGTTTACTAAATTGTTGTATGAGTACATTAATACGATGAATGTGAGTGATTGTTATGTGTGCATGCAATTACCTTCCTTTGTCTCAAAGGGGGTGACGTATCATCACCTTCCTTTAACATATGGTGTGTCTTGCAGTGTCTTAACAAGTTTGTTTTACGTGACGGGGAAGCTCGAATATCATTATTCTAATATAGATTTAGTATTTTCAGAAATACCTGTTATTAAGGAACTAAATAAGGTTTTGAGTAGTAAAAATGCACATTATATGGGAGAGTTCTTCCATATTACTAAGACTTTAGACATAGAATATGCTTATAAAAATAACTTAACATGCAGTTTTCAGGTTGAAGAAAAAGTATTCATAAAAATGGTAGAAAGTAGAAGGGAAAGTTTCCAGAAAAAGGCTGCTGGACAGAAGTCGCAAGTTCCACCATGGGCTTTCAGGGAAGGAAATTATGAGAAAGGTGAGACATACGCTGCAATGTCCCTGGACTGGCATCAGAAGGGAAAAATATGTTTGCTTAGAATGAAAACTAACTATAATAATTATTTCATCTGTACTAGTGAATGTGAACATACCATTCAAATTCCTGGAGGTTGGGGACTGAAGGGTGGAACTGATCCTGTCTTTCCAGGAGTTTATTATGTGTGTGGTAAGAAAGCATATTATAGATTGCCTGCACATTGGTATGGTAGTTGTTATTTTGCTATTGTCTTTCCAAAGGTCTATCACATGGACCGAAACAGCAACAGATTAAATGAAGTAAACCAAGGACTAACACGTAACAAAAGAGCAAGTTTCTCAGAAATAGTAGGTGATATTTTTGGTGCACTGATACCCTCAGTTGGAGTAGTTCTAAATTCACACAAAATTCGGAAGTTATCCAAAATTCGGAAGTTATCCAACAGATACTGCTGATGGTTTCTTAGTGATTGACACAGAAATGGTTGCAATCAGATCAATGGTTTTGCAAAATCGACTTGCCCTTGATATCCTTTTGGCAAAAGAGGGTGGAGTCTGTGGCATGTTGAAATTCCAACACTTCTGTACTTATATCCCTGACAAAAGTAAAGGAATTGAGGGATATGTAAAGAATATTACAAAATTACATAAAGATTTGACCCAACTGGAGGTTGATGGTGTTTGGGAGAGACTTGGTAAGAGTTTCTCCTCTGTAGGTAAATGGTTTTCTACTTTTGGAAGTAGTTTATTAGGGAAAATAATAATGCCACTTATTTCAATAGCCATAGTAGTTTTAGGGATAATAACAACCTATAAATGTTGTAAGTGTAAGAGGGGAAAAAGAGAAGTGACAGAAACAGGGAATCAAAGGAGAGCAAGAAAGAGAAAAAGAGAAGAAATAGAACTAGAAGAAATGAAAGGAGAATATTATGATTTGATGAAAGATTTAGATGAAAGTGCCATAAAAAGATAGAAGAATACTGAGTGTTAGATAAAATGAAGATGGCACTCGGTATGGTAGGTATTTTATGATGGCTCCAGAAAGCCATCAAAGGGGGGATTGATGGAGCAGGATTTCGCAAAAAGAAACCAGATCGGATGAATACCCCCATAATACGTACTAACAGTAAGTAGTAATAGAAAATTAACGTGCACCTTACATGAACACAAGGCAAGGGAAAAATGCTTTGCGCATGCATGCACTAACGTAAGATAACGCATGAAAGAACTAAAACCGGATTTACATTATGCTTTGAATGAAACGAGAAACAATGCATGACTAGGCAACATGTGTATTTTGTAGTTTGCATGTTACAGCTTGCTTTGGAATTATAAATAATACAGTTTTTGCATAAAGCTATTGTAGGAGAGTAGGATCTGCCTCTTATGTTGCCCCCACTTTTTTTCTGATGTTTACACTGGTTTCTGGCTATAGTCTGGCTGGGTCCCTGCTAATCAGGGCCCCAGCCTCTCTGTTCTCTCTAAACGACTTGGAATGCACTCTAGGTGCACTAGTGATTGGATACTGTGGTACCTTATGAGTCCCTAGTATATGGTACCTTAGGTACCAAGGGCATAGGTACTTCACAGGCCTACCAGGGGCTGAAGCATGTATTATGCCACCCCTGGGAAGCAGACTAAATCTGACACCACAGGCCTGCTACTGCAGCCTGGGTGAGGAAGTGCTAGCACCCCTCACTGAGATATAGGTCCCCTATATCTCTCCTGCACACACATTGAGACTTATCAGTCACCCCTAGAGCAGGCCCTATCGATCCTGAGGGCAGGGTGCTTAGTTTCCATGTGAGGGGGTACCTCTGCCTGAGCAGGGCCCCTCTGCAGCTCTCAGAGTCCATTCTCTGGTGCTGTTTGTGGATGCGGTTAAACCATATACTCTTAAGTGCATTATATCCTCGCGGTAAAATGCTAACTTTGGAATGGCTGCATCAAAACATGTCGTGTTTGGTGTCAAACATCTTGGAATACTACCCCCCGCCAGTCCTGGCGGCGGGGGTAGCATTCCACCCTTCTAGAGGGATAGACATGTACCTACTGTGGAAACGCGGTAGAATCCTGCAGAGCCCTGGCATCACAAAATGGATGCCACCAGTCACAGACACTGGGCTGGCCTCCTGCTGATGACCAACACTCGCAGTGGAGGAAGCCCAACAATAGATATCCTGTCCCAAGGGGGTGTGACCACCTCCCAGACAGGGTTTAGTGTATTGGGGCTGGGTGGGTGCACTCTTAGAGTGCTTTGAAGTCCTGCACTGGGGGAGCAGAAGGCTCCTCTGTGCATACCCCAGTTCCAACCGGCTCAGGGGATACCTGCTCCTGCTCTGGCATGAAACTGGACAAAGGGAAGTGGGTGTAGCCACCCACTCCCCTGACCCTCCCATAGGTAGGGTCATAGAGCTAGTCCCTCCCTTTCTTTTAGTATAAGAGGGGGAACCTGTGCATTGCACCCTAGATATCCCTGGACGACGCTCTGAAGAAGAATCCTGGACCTTCGACGTTCCACTACCTTTGGAAGACTGAAGAATCTCCTTGGAGTCAAGGAGTGACTCCCCTGCTTGGCAGGCACCAAAAACTACAAACGACGGTCGCAGACTACGCCGCTCCCGCCGGAGTCCGAAGTCCCTGCAGCCCAAGAAGTGGATTTCCTGACTTCTCAAAGGCCATCGTGAGTCCCCAGCGAAGCTGAGGCCAGTGGACCCCAAGAGTGACGAGGAACCGCGACCCCTGGGTACCGTGCACTATTGTCGAGTGCAACCCCTTCACAACGTTCTACGAACTTGTGCTTTGGACCACGTGTGGTCCTAGCCTCCAGCAGGAATCCCTCCGAAGATCAGAGGCCTACCACGTCCCGAGTGACCGTGGGCCCCTGTTGAGCGAATCCTCCCGAGGCGTCTTCGCGATCCCTTGCCAGCCGGCTTGTGGGTCCCCTGAAGGCTTTCCTACAGAACCAAAGGGCTCCCCTGGTTGCTCCAGGCCTGCCCTGACTTACCCTCGCTGGGTAAGTCCCTCAGACCTTGCTGGTCTGCGCCATTGACTTTTTACACTTTCCCCGAGACTTGCTGTTACCAAGGCTTGTTGGCTCCAATCGGGTCGCCGACACCGCAGTAAGCTGCAGACATCGTGGGACACGCCGAATCCAGCTCCTGGTCATCGTCGACGCCTCCTGGACCTCGTGGCTGAAGAGTCAAGGCACCCGTGAACGACCTGAATCTTGCGACGACAGTGGGCATCCATCTTCCTTGCCCTGAGTCACTGCCAAGTGACTTTGAACACTGTCCCCTCTGCTTTCAGGTCTTCCATCTTCTGAATCCAGGCTTGGATTCCTCCGGACACTTCTCCTGTCGCCGCAAGCAGCAAGTCTTCACTGGCTCCCAGTGAAAACGACGCCGCGACCCGACACCAAAGAACACCTATGCACCCGGCTCCCCTGGGTGAGGTAACTTCAGCACTACGGTGCTCCTGTGGGTGTGGGCCCTAGAACTACTTACCCTGTAAGTGACTTGCTTGTAGCTACCCTAGAAGTGCCCTAAAACTCTTACTTTCCAAGTGCGACTATCGCGCTGACTCGTACATGGTTCGCGTCTGTGTTAGACACACCGCGTCCAACTCCCTTGCAACTCTATCTGTAACCGCGTCCTTCGACTCGTACAAGGACCGATCGGTGTGTTCGCCTCGAACACGCAAGGGACCTTTAACATTGAAATCTCAATCGCGTCTGTTCGCATAGACTCGTACAGGACTCGCACCGGTGCCAGGACATCGCGTCCGTCCCCTGTCGGTCTCCTACAACTACCTGGGGTGGTTCTTGGGGGTCCCTCGATTCTAGATGCCCTAGACCTAGGTCTAGCCAAACTAAGATTGTGATATTCGATTGTGCTAAACTTATTTTGATAACATTTGACTTGTACATATGTTCCTAACTTCTAATCTCATAAAGAGATTAGTAGAGAGTTGTTTATTAATAAATACATATATATTTGATATATATACCTGTGTGGTGTCTTTTCATTTGGTGATTCAAGAGATTGTGTGGTAAAACAAGCTGCTTTACATTCCTTCAAGACTTAGCCTGAAGGCTGCTCTCCACAGCTACCACTAGGATAGCTTTCTATAAAGGTTGTCTTAAACCTATCTACCATAAGAGTCGAATTGTTCTGGTGCAAGGTGTCCACTTTAATTAGTGAACAGCATATACCAGGCCAACTTCTCACAGCTATGCTAGGAAAAACGCTAACAGGGAATAGTGCAAAGGCGGGTGGAAAACAGTGAAAACTACAATATCATATAATTAATGAATGTTCATTTTCATTTGCTATAGTGAACTGGATGAGACGCCATTTTATTTAACTTGACCGAATAGAGGAGGGGCAGGATAAATATGTGAAGATGAACTGACAAAGGCACGCTGGAGTGCTGAGCACAGCAGAAAAAACGAAAGGGTTGAAGGCCAATGTGATGATCGTCTGCCAAGGGATGTGACAGACCGTGGGACAGAAAGACTTCTTCCGTGGACATTGCTTAAATTTATATACAAATGTAGCATGGATTGAATCGTGTGAACAGAATAATAATTAACCCTGGGCGTAGTTCGCGGAGTTGCACTATGCGGCACTGCGCGAAGTGCAAAAAAAGCTCTGCCGCACTACGCAGAGCTAGGCGAGCGGCGGAGTACGATAGAAAAATGCCGTTCGCTGTGATTGCAGAGTGCCGGATGCTTGTCCGCACTGTGCTATCATTGCGAACGGCACCATGCACAGTGCAAGCGGTCCCTGCTTTCCTTTTCTGCCACTCGAGTAGATTTTTACTCGAGCGGCAGCTTTCTCAAAGTGAACGGGCAGTTTCTCAACGCGAGCATACGCGACCAATCGCAAGGAGAAACCGGACCCCCCCCGCGTTGAGAAATCTCGCCGGGATGTTGATTTTCCACGCTCGCACTCGCTAACTTGATGTTGACGATCGCGAACGAGGAAAAATCTCGCCGGGAGGTTGATTTTCCTCGCTCGCGGTCGCCAACTTGACGTTGACAACGCGAGCGAGGAAAAAAACTACGCTACGCAACGCGAAGCGGAGTTTTTCGGAACTCTGCGATCTCCGCGTAACGAGGAGTGCAGGAAACTCTGCAAACTCCGCGAGCGGAGCTGAGTTCAACGCCCAGGCCTAATAATAATGAGTTCATGGGAATAGGCATAAAACAATGAATATGTTCAAAATCAGAATGAAGTCACCATGGTGTGACATACCACCCCCAAAGTCCACCAATCAACTGTCTCGTTTTGTAAATTGTTTCAACTGATGTGGGATGGACATGTAGGTTTTTAGGGTATAACTGTGGTGCCTTTAGGGGTGTGGTTAAGTTAGACTGGTGAGGCTGAGAGAGAGGGGAGATACGTCGCTGTCCGTCGGTTTGCAGAGAGGCCTAGCTGTTCCTGCCCTGTCCCGTTCCTGTCCCTGTAATCTTTGTCCCCTGACTCTATTTCAGGGGACCCCCCCACCATCACTTTGGCCAGAGATGTGGTTTTCTACAGACCCGTTGGTTTGTATTATTCTGATTTGTTTTGCACAATTTATCTGCAAATGTATTTTTGTCTCTGAAACTTTTGTCTCTCCATCTATCCATTCCTTCATGCATAATGTCATTATTTGATTGATGAGTTTGTCTCTCTCTGAATTGCTGATATTTTCTCTCCCTTTGTGAGTTCATTGTTTGCACTTGTAACCGTATGCCTTGAGCATTTTTTTAATTTAATTTGAGATAAACTTTATTAACTTCAACGAGAGTCTGTGTTTATTTTAGTTAATCGAATGATTAGTCAGATAAGGAGTATCATTACCATCAACTATTCAACTAATTGGTTCATCGACCAAGTAGAGGAAAAGTTGATATATAAATTAGATAAGTATTTTGGAAATGCCTTATATGAATTTTAGGAGGAAGAGAATTGAACATTATAAAAATTGACACCAGCGCATCAGGGATTTCGGTGACTGTGTATGGGCCATTGTTCTGTGATATTATTGAGTATTGAGCCCTGATTAGGCATTGGCCTCACGCTGGATCAGGTTCATAGCACAACCCTCTCTTATCTGCCCCTTCTTGTTGAGATTTCTTTCCCTCTTGCCCTTTACGTCCAGACTGCCCCTGTGTGCCCCTCCTGATTCAATTCTTTTGCCCTTCATGCCTCTAGCCTTTTGGACTCTTTACCAATATATGTTTACTCTTCTTCTTCTATATACATGTTTTATGTCTCTCTGAAAGCCTACCTGTTCCATGAGGCCTCCTTGGATAGTTGTTTTTTTGTTATGGGAAGATGAGGTTTCTTTTTGTGCACCTTTGTCACTCACATTGATTGTTAAGTACTGCTCTGTAAAGTGCTTAGGTGTAAGTGCTTTACAAATAAAACACCACTAAACATAAATTAAACTTTATTAGATCAACCTAGTATTCTTATTAAGAGAACAAAACCAGCCATTGGCCAGCTTATTATTGAGCCTTCAGGTATTAGACTGATGTTGGATCGTATATGCACTCCTAGTAATACCAAGTACATTAAAGGAAATACATTTTTAAAATAAAATAAAAATAATAAAACCTTGCTTACCGTGCTGGTTGCGTTGTCCTCGCTCTGGTCCTCTTCTTCCCTCATGACGTCCAGGGCCCCAGCGGACTCCTTTAACCAATCCTGGTGCTGCTCTCATGTTGGTAGCGCAGCACCAGGATTGGAGGGAGCGGCCACTATCAGTGCTCATAAGAGCACTAGAGGCTTTTGCTTTCTCAAACTCAGCTGTCTTAGACAGCTGGATTAGAGAGGTTTAGGGTGTGTATTTGTGACTGGCTGTCACAAGACGGCTGGCCAAAGAGACATGTGCGCTTTAAACTAGTGCACAGGCAGCTCACCACCCCGCCTTGCTGCTGCCATTCATCAGGCCCCGCCCTGACACTCGGTTCAGGGCGGGGGTTGACGAAAAATATAATGGTAATTAATTAATTCATTACAATTTTATTTTTTGTCTCTGGGGCTTTTCTGGGGGCATTTCAGTGGGGCAATGTCCTTCCACTATAACGGAGTAGCCGCCCCTGCATTTTTCTGATGGATACTTCTAACCGCAGATTTTTCACCGTGTGAATATTCCCCAAGGCATCAGACTGAATCCAGAAACTCAAAAGCTGTACTCTTCCATGCCAGTTAGTGGCGTCGCGTAGCTCCGCAACAACAACGCTCTGGAAGTGGTGAGCAAGGCCTCATGTAAGCACCACCGAGGTGTGCTGACATCTATTCCTTTCTTTCTGCACTTTCAGATGTTGATTTGGAGCTTTACTCCTCCCGTCTCTAATTAATATTTTTGTTCCAAAATTTCAGTTTTTTCCCAGTGTGCAAGGGAAATATATCACCTCCCAAAACGAAAGGTTTCAAACGTTGTAGTGACTATTGCAAACAAATGTCTATGACAGACTCCCACAGGGTATGCCTGTGGTGGGAACATGACTCCAGGGTCAGCATTGACTGCGCCCAGATGAACCCAAAGGTCATATGGGGCCATGAGGCGAAACTCCATGTTGCCAAGAATCGGAAGACTCTGCGATATGACAGGTTTAAGGTGACAGAAAGGTCCCATTCCCGCTCCTAAAGTCGTTCCTGTGGCGGATCCTTGTTGCGCTCGAAGTCTTCAGGTAAGTTGAAGAAAAGGCACAAGAAGTCTAAGCGGGAATCTGCACCTTTTGCCACTCTTGAACTCCAGAGAGGGCATAAGGGCATCAGTGTGCCACTCGGTTTCATTCCCAGACTCCTAAAGAGTTGATTACGAATTTAGTCCCGATACAACTCAAACTTCTGGTTCCACCTGCAACGTTGCAGCAAATTGAGGCCTTTAAAGAGGCTGTGCAGTGTAAATGTTGCACACCATCAGTTCTCTCTCCAGTTGGGATCTCATCAGTTGGTTTGGCTTTGGCACCATGTGTACCTCTTGATCCCGCTTAAGGTTACGTACTGAATTTGGTACTGACTGGCTCTGGCCCCGCTCCCTGTTTCCTTAAAAGCTACGCCGGTGCTGACACAACCAGCACTGCAGGAGGATCAGTCACCTGTAGAAGTTTCCAACTTTGAACCAGCCTCATCTCGACCTTGGCCTCATCTCGACCTTAACCAAGCCTGCATTCTGATCTCACCAGAGAGCAGTTCGTAACCAACCCTTCTGACTTGGATACATTGCCCTTACCATGCAGCAGGGCTCATACTTTACATAGCTCTTTGATTCTGACAATAATGACTGATGAAGGGGGCTAATTTGTCCCACATTATGATGTGGACAGGTCATACTCTGAATTACAGGATGCCAGTGGGCTAGACACTCCCAGACATTGGACTTGTCTATCTTCCTGGTTCTGCGACAGAGGATAGTGCTTCTTCCGCTATGGTCATGCAACTTGCTGCAAAGGTCTATAACCTGGAACTCGCTACCATGGAAGTAAAGACTAACGTTCTGATGGATGTTACCCATTCTGGCCAGGCACCTGCTGAAACTCTCTTAGCATTCATCGAGGACCTAACACATAACCACTTGGGCACTTGGGCATAAGCATATTCTGGGCCCCAAGTGAATAGGCAGATAGCTCATTGACACAGACTGGCACCAGTCAATCCTGACTTCCTGACTCAACACCAACTCCAGAGAGGCTAGTGGTGCAGGCGCACACCATTAGACTGACTCCTATTGCCTTTCATACGAATCATCCAGATTGCGACTCCAAATGCATGGAGACTTTTGGCAAGAACATGTTCTCCTCTGGCAGCTTTGCATTACGTTCTGTCAGTGCCAGCTGCCTCTTGGTTCACTACAGCCATGCTTAGTGGGCAATGGTAGGTCAAATCCAGGCAGAAGTTCCAGAGGACCTACAGGCGTCTTTAGCCCAAACCATACAATAGCACTGAGACACCGTAAAATGTATTATTCGGTCTGGCCTGGACAGAACTGATTGTTTGGGTCAGGCAATGGTATGAGGGTGGTGCTTTGGCACCACGCCTGTTTGAGGTCTACGGGCTACTCAGGAGTTGTCCAAGAATTCTTATGAACATGTCATTTCATGGTTCTCGCCTCTTCAATGAAAAACCAGACTTCGCTCTGGAACACTTAAAAGGAAGTTATGCCGCAGCATAATACCTAGGGCTGCTTTCCCCTTCAAGGAAATTTCCCCAAAGGTTTTGCCTCTTTGGTGGATATGAAAGGAATTTCCAATATCGTCAGGGTCAGACACTGCCGCCAGAGAAACAATTCTTTCAGCCATTTTGTGGCTGACGCGGTCACAGCCGCTGCTCCCAGAGACAATGCTTGAGGCATCAGGGACAATGTGCAGTTCAGTCCCTCACCACTCAGGCAACCACAACCACAAAACGATTTTAGTGTGTCATTTCGGACACGCACCAATCCTGTAGGAGGCAGGATAAGACATTTTCGCTAATGGTGGCAAGACATCACTTCAGGCGTATAGGTCATTCAAATTGTCCAACGAGGCTACACCCTCCCATTTCTTTCTACCTTATCTGCACCTTATACCCCCATCAGCTTGGCTGATGGAGGTTTATGTCCATTTTACAACAGGCACTTCTGGCCAAGGGAGCCACAGAGAGGCTCTGGCCTCAGAAGTAGGAACTCTGTGTTACCCCCACTACTTCTTTGTGCTGACGAAGTATGGAGGCCTTCTCCTTATTTTAGATCTCTACTCTCTCAACACCTTCCTGAGGAATGATAAATTCAAGATGCTCATGCTGGTTGAGTTCCTGTCTGTCCTGAATCCTGGATTCTGGACCTGCAGAGCACGCATTTACATATTCCTATCCTGCAGGCCCACAGGCGTTATCTGCAGTTCAGTTCACAGTGGGCCAGCAGCATTTTCCGTTTGCAGTGCTCCCTTTTGGCATTACCAGTGTCCCTTGGATTTTAACGTAAGAGATGGTGGTGGGCACAGTGCACCTTTGGAGCTTGGGTTTGCCAGTCTTTCTGTAACTTGATGACTGGAATGAAGGTGGGCTCACCATAGGCAGCTTAAACCACCTGCAGATGATGGCAAACTTTCTAACATTGTTGGGCTTCACTATCAACGTGCCACAGTCACGCCTGAGTCCTTCACAGATGCAACTGCTCATTGTAGCCATCCTGGATATGGTGCAATTCCACACCCTCCCCCCGGAGTGGAGAGTCCAGGACATTCAGGCTATGATCCCTATGTCTCAGCTTCTGTCCAGGATCTCAATGAGGATTGCAATGAGGCTACTCGGACTGTTAGCCTCATGCATCCTGCTTGCCTACCACGCCAGTTAGATGGAACATGTAGGCTCTGCAGTGGGATTTAAAGTCCCAGTAGGCACAGCATCAGGAGAACCTATAGGATTCAATCCAGGTTTCGGAGGGACTTCAAAAGGTGTACAGTGGCAGCTGCTAACCCACAATTGGACCAGTGGCAGTCTCCTCTCCTTACCCCACCCAGAGCCGACGGTGGTAGTGGATGCATCACTACTGGGCTGGAGAGGCCAGCTAGGAGATCAGAGGATTCTAGTCTCCAGCGGAAATAAGCCTCCACATCAATTAGTTGGAGTTGTGGATGATCCACTTGGTGCTGAAGGCCTTCCTACCATCTTATCAAAGGGAGGCTAGTGCAGGTACTCTCAGACACCACTACCGCCATATGGCACTGCAACAAGCAGGGCAGAGTGGGCTCCTGGGTCCTGTGCTAGGATGCTCTGCGCCTCTGGAAGTGGCAGACTCGCCAAGGCATTTCTCTGGTTGTGAACCACCTGGTGGAATATCTAAATGTCAGGGCAGATGAACTCAGTTGCAGATGCCTAGCGGATCATGAATGGCAGTTACACCCTGAGGAGGTGCAGGGTGTTTTCCAGCAATATGGAGAACCCTGACTCAATCTTTGTGCCATTGCCGAGAATGTACAATGTCACAGTTTTTGCCTGCTAGTATTCCAAGAAGGCTCTTTCTAGGAGACGCATTCAACCTAGAGTGGATTTTGGGACTCCTGTATAACTTCCTGCCTCTATCGTTCTTGGCTCGAGTTGTGAAGAAAATCAAGACTGAATGGGCACCAGTCAGCCTAGTGGCTCCAGATTGGGCCAGGAGTGTGTGGTTTCCAAATCTCCTGGACATGAGCATCTGTCCTCCAATCCAGCTGCAGCTCCGGGAGGATTTGCTGTCACATCAACAGAGCAGCGCCCTGCACCCAGGCCTCCACAATCCACACTTCCATGTGTGGAGATTGAGGGGTGGCAGCTACCGCTTTGGTATCTATTCTCAAGGTGAGAAATCTGCAGTTAGAAGTATTCATCACTGCCCACCCATTCCCTATTCTGTGGAATGGACTCTTTTTGTCTAAAAAGGTCAGAAACTGGAGATCTTCACAATGATCAAGCCAATTTGCCAATAGGCTCTGCAGTGGCGTAACGAAAGTTTAAAGGGCTCCCCTGCAATGTACACGGAGGGGCCCCCGCTCCGTATTTTATCCGGAACGCTCAGACCTGAAGACTGTGCTGAGGGGGCCCCCTCAGCACAGTCTTATATATTGCCCACTCATCACTTCTGGAGCGGAATGACATTGGTGTGGAGTCGCACATCAGCCCCTATCAGCATGCAGCAGTACAGCTTTTGAGTTTCCGTATCTAATCTGATGACTGGGGGAATAGTCACAAGGTGAGGAAACTGCGGTTAGACGGAGTATTCATCAGAAAGAGCATTATGGAAGGTATGTAGCTTGTTCTTGTAGGCAAGATCTACAAATCTGAAGAAGCCACTGTTTAAATCGACACTCTGTGTGCTTACGGCTAAATGCCTTTATGAATCATGAGAAGAAATTCTGTGGTAGATCTTCTGGCAGACTCAGGATGATGCTAAACTTTTTCACCCACAAACCCATTCCTGTTGTAAGAGTACAAAGTTTCTAAACACAAGTCCCTTGTTAGCAGGTTGCCAACAGTATTGGGCCAAAGGTTCAGGGTCATCTTGGCAAAAATAGATAAATATTGTAGAACTTATTAGAAACTCTTTAGCTCATTTGCAGGGCCAAGCAGAAGGTATTTTTGTGCAAGTGCAGTGAGAGAAGGGTCTTTTGTCTAGTGGCAGAGTGCTTGAGGTCTTCTGACAATCTGGAGAGAGCAGTGCAAGAGCAGATCTTTGGCCTAAGTGCAAGATGCTGCACTATATCTTCTGCTACAGTGTGGTGGAGCTGAAGTCGGAGCACACGTGAAGCCAACGTATAGATATATTTTACCACAAGTCACATCCCCAATGCCTCTGGTATTAGCAACAGCCCAGCAGGTGAGAAGCTTGGGCTGAATCAATAAACTGGGTGAGTCTCAATGTCGGCTCAAAATAGTGTGGCTTGTGGATAAAAATATATTTTAATTAAACCTTTTATTGTGTAACCCACAACACCAACTGAATATTTTTGGACTTGTTAAAAGCTCTCTCCAGGTGCCTGAGTCACCACATGACAATCTTCATACAGCCATAAAGAAACTACATGGTGTCATGTAATCAATTCTCCGTGTATTTTCCCATTCAAGACCTATTTCATAACTCTTCATAAAGTAAGATTTGAAATTCCTATTCCAGTCCTTAAAAAAAAAAAAAAGATGTCTGTTTGGAATAACTCAATAATTCATGGAGTCACCAAAAAGCACAATTTCCGCTTCTCTGTCTTATTTGTTCTTGCACTTCCTTCCCTGTTCTCACGCAGAACCACAGGGACAGTCAAAACAACAATCAACATAGCAGCGTCTCCTGGGTGTGTAATAACCACATCCTTTTTTGCTACTCACCCTTCTTCTCCCACAAAGGTGACGTAAAGCTTGTTCCTCTGCAGGTCTTTCCTCGAATAACCCATAATTTGGTTAAAGGCATCTTCAAGCAAGTGGTCTCTCCTGATGATTAATCTGCAGCGCAAAACAATTTAAAAGAGCAGTTACTTGCTTTGGACGCTGCAGAAGATAAGAGCATCTAATGGTCCATTGTTTAAAAGCGAGTTCCTGCCAAACTATACTGAGGCCTGTTCTACAAGGTATGTCTGTGGTACTGCAATGGACCTGTCTAACACGTGGTTGACACCTGTGATATGCTTCATTCAGGTTAAAAGCCGTAAGCCTAGACAATGTTAATAAAGATCATGTCAAATTTGTCCATTTGTTTTTGGTGCTTGTGAATTGAGGACAATTTCTAAATGTAAATAATGTAAAAAAAATGATGGCACTTGTCATGCTCACAGGAACTAGCACAAATATGTGTATTTGTGCACAGTGCACCTGGAAAACGCAAGGTGCCTAGTGAAATAAACCAAATTGTTTCTACTTACTTTAATTTACCTGGGCCTTGCCCATATCCTTTTGTTTCCAACTTGCGGTAGAAGTTCCTTAACTTGGCTTCAAAATCCCGTTTGTAAGGAGCTGGTGCTCGAGCGTTTGCACGCTGAGTGCCTGGAGGAAAAGTAAGTAACAGTAGTCAAGGCATGAACGGCACATTTCTAAGTCTGCACAAAAGCATCTTACTTCAAAGCCAGTGTTATACAGAAGCTGCCAGATGACTCACTGCTGCACGCACAGGAAAATGTGCCATCTCCTTCCGGTGATGTGTGTCAGATTAGACCACTGATCAACACAACACACAAAGATCAGGAAAAGACCTGAAACCATGCTACACAATGCTTTCCTCCAAAAGTAGCCTTTCACTCATCTTATTTTAATAATCGCCTGAATGTAAAAAAGCGAAAAGGATGGAAATTCATGAGCTAACATTAGGAATTCCTCCATTTTAGCATTTCACCCCATCCACTTTAATCTGTGCCATTCCTGGCCCTACTTAAAATGAGCACTTTAGCCCACATCATTTGAACATGGAGCATAATCAAATCCAGGTGGATTTCACTCTCCTAAGTCTTCAGGATGAGATGTGGCACAAGTGAGTGGGCGCACAGCAATTCCAAGACCTATATTTGTGAAAGTTTGGAAACTCTATTCTTTGCAGTAGCTAGGTTAAGCGAGCACAGGAAAGGGAAGTGCTTATTCCTCTCATTGTAATGTGCTGAGGAGGTTGTATTCATGCTTTCACTGACCTTGGAGTAGCCATAAAGGTCCTGATTACGAGTTTAGGTGTTATTTATCGCACGTCATTTATCGGGTGCTATAAATAACATCTGTTATGAGTTGGTGGGGAATAACATGCAGATTTTGGTGTTTAACGCACCAAAAACCACATGATATGGTAAATACCATTTGCTTTATCCCTGTTAAGTTTTGGCCGGTTTGACTTACCAAAATTTAACAAAGGTTGAGGTATTTAACGCAGCCAATAATTATCAGAAGCATTAAATACCTACCAACTTGTAATTCCAATCCATGCGTAAACAGAGGTTTACTCGCGGGTCAGAAAATAACGAGTAACTTAATCAGGCCATAAGTTGTATAAGATGCTGGCTTTAAAGGGGTGTGACCGGTGCCACTGCACAAGGCATCAAGCTTGAGGGGGCGTCAGTGGCGGCTGGCATCGCGGGGGGCGGTCGTGTGCAAGCAAAATAGAAATAAAAAAATGTAAACTTAAATTACCTGAACGCGACGTCCTCCTCCGGTCCTCTTCTCTTCCCCCGGAACTGGCAGCAGCAACTCCCTTGACCAATCAGGGCGCTGCTCTCATGCATCATGAGAGCACAGCCCTGATTGGAGGGAGCAGCATCACTCGGCGCTCCACAGTGCTGTTGAGGCTATGGCTTGCTCTAACCCAACTGTCTTAAGACAGCTGGGTAAGAGCTGTTTAAAGTACGCATGTGTGGCTGGCCGTCTCAAGAGGGCTGGCCAAAAAGACATACGCACTTTAAATAGTGCCATACAAGCCCACCCTCCTCCCTGCTGAGTGACATGCTTCTGTCACTCAGCAGAGGCCCCACCCCCGTCCTGACGCTCTGTTCGGGACGGGGAAGAAAAATAAAATAGTAATAAATTGCCATTTTGTTTTTCAGGGGTTTGGGGGGGATTGTTAGTGGGGCATCGCTCCTCCGTTCCAACTGAGCAGTTGCCCCTGGGGGGGCGCTCTGTGCTAGACTGAATTAGACGAGATAAGAGCAGCCTACAGAGATCTTTTTGTGTCGGGCATCTTTCAAGGGATATATAGCAGCGGTATGATATCTCTGGAGGTTAATGTAATTGATGGAAAGATCTGTGATTTGTCTAGTCACAGATTTGACTCATGAGAAAGTAGCATAGAGGGAGTGATGCTGCTTTTGCAAAGGACAACGTGCAACATGCAGGTCATAGATTTGTATTACATATAGATAGCTCAGTAGGTTAGTGTTTTTATCACCTGACCCTTTTGTTAGTTTGAGTTCATAAATTACAATGCTTCTAATATTGTTCATTGAGCTATGAACTGGCATCAAAGCACTACATGCAAATTGCAAGGCATGGATTTAGAACCTTACTGTTTTTTCAATCTTTTGTTATTCTAAGATTGCTAAAAAGGATTCCTTTGGGTAGTAATACAATTTTATTAGTATGACACCCCCAGTCATTTTGATGCATTTCACATCCTAAGTCTATGGGGCGGATTTACTAACACTTTCTGCCTGGTTTACATCACAAAAGTGACGCAAATTGGTGCAAAGTGTAGTTTTTGAGTTTACTTTCCAGAGCAAATTATCAATTGCATTGGAAAGAAGCCCTAAAGTAACATAAAGTAGCACTATGTACTACTTTGTGTCAAGGAAGCGTTTCATGGGTGGTACATGGACATTACCATGTACCCTCCCATGGATTTTGACGCTAATCCCTATATACTAACTTTGGTAGAAAGGGTAGAAATAATTCTGTCTTCTTGAGGCAGGTGTAAAGGTGGAGAAAATATTTATTTTCTCCACACCTTATCATCTTTGCATGTTTTTTGCACCGTACAGCACACAAAGTGTTAAACCACAGAATTTTGTGCTGGAAGGGCACCTTTCTAGTATACGGCCTATCCTTCAGATCATGCGCTTACTCGTTCACCGTGGTGCTAGGGTGTGTGCATTGGCGCAAGGCAGCCAGTTGTTAATTTGTAAAAGATTAAGTTACGGGGCCCAACGTTTTGCTCAGATGAGTGCAGCCTGCTGTACCATAAGGTGGTATAGTTTTGACTCTACCTCCTGTCTATTTTCATCCACCACCAGACACTACCTGTCCCTTCAGGTCACTCTTGCGGGTTCTTTTTCATCCCTGATTTTTCTCTTTGTCACTGTTTTTCTGTCATTCTCTTTCTTTTCCCCTTTTCATGTTTTTTTAGGTCTCGCCTAGCGTTGCAGCGCATGCGCTGCCCGCTTTGCGAGGCATGCTGTATTAGAGTATTTTTTAGAAGTGGTGTGGAAGCCCCGCCCATATTTTTCATTGGTTGGCGTCATCGTCCATGGTAAATGCGGGCTTCCGATTGAAAATGAGGCTTCTCAGTCCCTCCTTGTTACCGCCCTGTCTCCTTTTGGGACCGCCCATCAGGACTGGATCGTTTACTTGCGGCGTTATACTGTCTCCTTCAATTAGTGGGTAAGCACTTTTTTTTTGTCATTCGCACAAAGGCGACAGCTTGTTTCCAATACCTTCTGCTATTGATCCTGCTTACTGCACCCCACCCCCGACCCCCTTCCCACCCACTTTCACTTCATCATATTTCTAGGATAGTACCTTTTAAGGCCATTTAAGAGCGATTCGTCTGGTAATTGCTTTTTGTCATGTGGTAATCTGGCACCCCGAGTTACTGGAGAGGGACCGGCTAATTTACACCGACTTTAGCCCGCTACTTTGCAGCTGGGCTCTTTAAATACCCTATTTTCCCCATCACGTGAGAGATATGAACAGTGTTGCTTGGAGTGTAACAACATCTCCGCTTTCAATTATTCGGCCGATCTGTTTAGCATATAAATGTACTCGCGGCGTTCGCAGGCTGTTTATCTCTGCGGCTGGATCGGGTGAGTGCGGACCCCTCTTTGTCCCCCCTCTGTCCAGGCGCCCAGTAATAGCCTGGGGTGAATCCTCATGTGCCCCCTCACCTCTGGCGCACACCAGGGCTTCAAGGCGCTTCGTGGCGCTCACCAGGGAATTCCATTATTGACTTCAGACCTGATTCCTGTTGACCTTTCTCAGTCAGGCCTCGCCAGCTCGCGAGTGGTTTATTCACATGACTGGGCAAATGCATCGCTTAATTTAGCACAGATGGCAGGAGTTCTGGGGTACTGGGGCTGTTTGTTGAATTCAACCCAACATAGTTTTTTGTTGACAGTTATAGGCGAGCGCCAAGCTTGTAAGGACTGGGGGAATTGACAAGGTTCGAGCTGTAGGGGGCGTGGTTAATGAAACTTAATATTATATGCAAGAATATTAGAGTGCCCCCCCCAAACTGAAGGTTATGCCTGGCATTTTAGGGCAGTGGGCCACATGGTGGAAACCATGGGATTCGGGTAGGCTGTAGTTCAGGGCAGTAAATTAAACCACATTAACATAATCTGAAAAAGATCCCTTCCAGCACAATGCATCATGGGACAGCGCACATTGCAAAGTGGTCCTGTTTTACGCAAATCAGTACATCTGCGTGTTTGAACATCAACAACGCGTGCCCAGGAGCAAGGGCGGATGTAGTTTCCCCGATGAGTCCTCTACAGTCTTGGCTGCTGCCCATAGCTCCGCCCCCTATGATGCTGTATTATACTTAAGTAGGTGGCATGGGCCTGCTCTGCATCTGTTAGCAGGCACCCCCTTCTGTGCCCTCAAAGTGTTCTGCCCCACCCCACCAAATTACCTCATTGGTAAGGTCGTTTACCAGGTGACTCCATGTCACCAGGGACCCCATGATCCAGATTTTCAGTCTATAAACCTTTGTAATTCAGAACTTTGGTCATTTTCAAAGTGGCTTCAGTCACAATCCAGCACCATAGAAACCAGTTAAATAAATAAACAATTGAATCAATGAGGTGAACCAACACTACAACTCCCAGCATGCACTGGGGTTTGATGGAAAGCCCAGGAACCTTATTGGCTGATCACATTTGCCGATAGCATACTAGTCACTTCAGGGCAAAACCAAAGGGGATGATGGACGGAGTGTTGAACATTGCAAGCACTCACCCCCAGTCAACTGATCTGGGTTTAATCCATCATCATTCTTTAGCTCACTCCGCCACCTCAGTTCAGACATGGCCATATGCAAATCAGTCTGACCCTGTGCCTCATGGGAACAGTCCAGCCCGAACTGCGCTTTGTACCCAGGGTTACTATATTTGTGGTCTGCCAGTCCCTTGGTTGGCCCCAAAATATTAATAAATCCTCACTTTCAACCTTTTCCGCCAGTCGTCCCAAAAGGCAGTGCATAAGTAAAAAAAAAGAAAAAGAAGTGGGGGGACTAAGCAAGTTAGGCAGTATGCAAGTGACATCATGGCATGTGACATCACAGTGCGTGACAACGCACAAGGCATCACAGGAAGTGGCATCACAGCTCATGCCCTAACAGGAAGTGACATCAAAAGAAGTGACATCATATCTTAAGACCTCACACATATGTTTAGCATGTCTTTCATGAAAACTTTTGAGCGCATTACAATATTTAAACAAGCATTTGCAATGCAATAGGTCTCGCATTTACGCGAGTTTAAGCTATTGGCATTGTAAATGACAATGCCTTTTATTTATGTTTTAAAAACCAAAACATAAATAAAAGGCATTGTGATTTACAATGCCAATAGCTCAAATTTGCATAAATGCAAGACCTATTGCATTGCAAATGCTTGTTCTCGCTTGCTCTGGGTCAAAGTCTGTAGATAAAAAATGAGTGCCCAAAAATCGATGCTGGTGGGCCCACCTGCAACCACCGGCTCAAATCAAGCATTGAAGGCAGCCTAAGTTACACCAGCACTAGAGAAGAGAGCAACAGCACCATATCATAGGTATGCTGCTGATGAGCCCTCACTCCTTTCCAGTATGCATTGATTTACACACTTGTACTACTAATTGTCTCTGTATTACTGTAATGTAAAGCGCTCTGACACTCTACATTGGGATGGCTACTAGTGCTGTAACATAAATAAATGCGAGAGAGGGGCTAAGGAGAGATGATGGGCATCATTGGAGGGTGGTAGGGAGGGAATCCGTCCTGGGAGGGGTAAAGGGGAGCCAACAAAGTGTATTGCTTCGGGCGCCACCAACGCTAAAATCGACCCTAGTTGTACATTTTGCACTAATCGACTGCAACTGCTGAGCAGCGTTACGAACTGTGAGGCACAAACATGCATTTTTATTTCAAGGATAGCGCTGCTTCTGTGGCAACGCGGTACTGGCTCCAGTGGCACAGGAGGCATCTCCCAGGGCAGGGAGTGCCACTGGCTCCGTGCCATTGACTGTATGCGCTAGGGTGGGCCAGGCCAGCGCTGTACGTTGTGTGCTTCCTGCTGAACTATTCAGTGACCAGGTGGCTTATCTGGCATTGGCCTTGTTAGACTTGGACCCTCGGCCAAAACCCGAGCTCCCAAGCTGCTGCATAGCATGCAAGTGATCCAATTCAGCCATGTTTTTTTCTGTGACTCCTCTGCCTTGGTTTCTTATCCACAGGAAATAAAGGAACACAAACACGGGAAAGGAAAAACAGCACCGGACAAGTTACTCATACCAGACATGGAACAACTCAGGACCAACCCCTCTCTGTCCCACACTTGAAATAAAGAGCAAAATGCAAAGTGCCTATTATTATTCCCACAGTACTTAGAAGATTTATAGTTTGGGGGGGGCGAGGGGTCATGCACCACTGTACACTGCATAGGAAAAGGGACAGAACGACAGGCATGACCCTGACGGGTGGCGTGGGCAGTGCCAGCATTAGACAGCTCTGGCGCAGGCCTTCTAAGAAAATCTTTGAGCACTGGCACATTCTTTTATTTTTACAAATGTAACCCTGGCACAGCAGTGAAAGTAAGAAGGCAATCTCTGGATACAACAGACATTACCATTTTATCCGCAACTCTTTGACGTATTAGATGTCGGTATTCCTGGAATCCAAGGAAAGAGAGTTCGGTCTTCTGCACCAAGGCTTTTTTTTTTTTTTTTTTACAAAATCTGCGCAACATTCACAAGAAAACTGCAGTGGATGTGAATCAAAAGAAAGAGATAAAAAATAATGGCAGGCGATTACTTCCCCCACAGATGGCGTCGGGAAGACGGCTGAAAGATGGGCAGTACCTGGAGAGTTCTGCGGCGACGAGACTGGGGAGGCTCGCGGGGACTGGCAGTACCCGGGGTGCAGTAAGGCATGTGGCGGCACGTAGGACATGATCTCCTCTTCGAACAGGCTGGTGATGAGAAAAGAAACAGGCTCATTAACACAAAAGGGCACGACCGGCTCCCTGGCAGCAGCAGATTCATACCAACAATCCCTGGAGCACCGCCTGCATTTCCTAGAAAGTCCACCAGCCGCACCTGCTCAGAATGCCAAGCGCCTGGCTGCATCACCCTTCACTCAGTGTTATCGGGCATGAGGGGCGGCCACGGCCCCTTCTCTTTTAATATCCTGTGTCTCCTATCGCACCTGGGTAGTACAGCACGTTTGCAGGAATGGCAACAATGCTCCAGAAATCATGTGGCGAATACTACTGTCCCTACAATTCTTGGGGACATATGTGCTCCTGACTAAACCTAACCATAGTACTGGAATGAACTGCAGGGATTACACTATGCAGCATTCATTACTCATTCAATTCAGTATGCCCGGGCAGGTTCCATCAGGTATTTTATGAGGCATCAGCTTATTTGAATGCATTACTTGTAGAACAGTCCTCAATAAGAAAACATCACAATCTGCATGGAGTTGCACGACACTTAATATTTAAAATATTATGAATTGAAGGAGCTTAAACTTGTGTTTGTACCAGGATTTTTCCCGTGCTTTTCTAAATCAATGTGTCTAACTCTTGGATGAATATTTATCGTAAGTAATAAAAATGTGCGAATTTATAGAATTGAAATGCATAACCTGTAGTAAAAAATAGTAATAATAAAAAAAAAAGAAAAATATGAACACTTTGGAGCATCTGGTGCTGGACCGCAGCTTGTTTTCTATGTATGTGCTACTTTAAAGAGATTCCTAGCATCGAATCCTAACAAACGTGCGCAACGTACATCACATCAGGCGTTAAGTACTTCCTATATCAGGTTAACTATTTCATTTCAATGTGAACTGTAAGCATGAGCATTACAGTAATGCACCTTTTTACAACATGAAATTATAACATTATGTAAAGAGAGAGAACATGTAATCCACATGCCACAGATGTTCTTTTCAGATTGCGAGGTATCAACATGCATGCATGCCAAGAGATATACTACAGCAGAACATACAGTTTCTCATGGGCAGTATGCCTCTCTTGCTAGCCACTGATAAAAACAGGTAAAGCCACCGATCAGAAGCTCCGCGTGGGAAGGAAGGTGCCCCTGGAGACAACTGTGCCAACCTGAATCCTGGACTGAGCCGTGAAATGGCAAATCCTACTCACCTTTGACTATTAATCACATAATGTTTGGTCTAAACGATTCTCTCCAAGCTTCATTAGAGATTCTTGCTTTGTGGTTGGTATCTGGAGTTACCCAAACCTCCAATCACTTATCTGGTTTGTCCCTGAATTAGGTGCTCTGGTTGGCTTACAAATACTCATGATGCACCATGAATACATGCCACAGATTCACCAACACTGCAAATGTTGTCGCAAACGAGACAACTGGGCACATTGAGGGCTGGCCTGTGTACATACTAACGGAGCAGGAATATCCTGACCAAGTGACATCAGTGACATAATGATACTGCCACGATCTCCCTTTACAAGGAACAAGTCTGATGAAAGATCACACACAAATTACTTGTATCGACAGGAATCGCCACTGCCTGACACACAGCTATGGTAGGGGCAGAAGATTACATCTCTTCTTGGCCCTAGAAGCACATCATCTGTCTCTGTCCTTCAGATAGTCTCACTCTTTGCATCCAAACCTGCACTTAACAGAGGGAGGTCCTTCATACTTTTTGTGCCTCCAGCCTCCTTGTAACTGTTAACTAAGTTATGAGTGCCACATGCATGCACCTGCCGCCGGAGGCCATGGCCTGCAGTTAGCGGATATGGGAGAAACGTGTGGATGTTGAACAAGATAGCAAGAGAAACAAACCTCTTGGAATTCTACAATTCACCTGAAGCCTCTTGTAAGAGGACATTCTCAGCCTATCTATGGGGCTCATTACAATGGCGGTGGGACAGCCTCAGTCAGCCCGTCGGTGGCGGTCCCACCGCCATCGGAATCAGCATTACCACCCGCCACATTATGATGGCGGCGGAGGCTTGTCGGTCAGAGAGACTGACCGCCACAGATCGGACCGGCTCAAGGAGCCCATTGGACCGTCAGAGGGACTTGTATGCCTACAACAGTGGCGGTGCCTGCTCAGGCACCGCTGTAGGGATTACAATGTCCCTTTCCGCCGGCCGTTTCATGGCGGTTAACCCGCCATGAAAGACAGGCAGAAAGGGACTTTGGGGGCCCCTAGCGGGCCCCCCTTCCACTCAGGCTTGGGTTCTTGAGAGCCCCTACATATCCCTTCACCATGGGGCAGGCACTGCATGGTGCCTCAATATAGAAAGACCACGAAGGAACCACATCTGATCCCCATCAAGCTGCACAGCCACGTCCATCCCAAATGAATCCAATAAATCGAATTCTATGTTTCAAACTTCATTTGTGCCTGCCATATAGTGCAGGGCTATGCAATATGTGTATATTTTGTACTGCGACATGTGCTGCAGCCCGCAGCACATGCCGCAATACAACATATACACATTGCGACTGCCTTGAAGGCGGTCGCATTAAAATGCCTATGGTGGGATCGCCGACAGCAAGTCGGGCGGTCCCATTCCTGATAGGATGGCGGTTGGACGAAAGTCCGACCGCCATCATAATGAGGCCCTATGTGTCTTTGCCATGAACCTGCTCTGTGTAGTTTATCCTCAGTAGAAGCAACAAAGCAGCAGGCTGCTAGTTATCCAACAAGGAAAGGAGGCGGGCCTCCTCAAAAGAGAAAGGGGATAATATAGGTTAAACACTGCATGAGAAATCAATGACTTGCAATCACATGCAGAATATTCTCAGCTTATTCTCAGTTAATTAAAATGTCAACCATTAGTAATTTGGGTCATAGGCTTGGTGACAAATACAATCAACATCAAAAATATATCCTACAAGTAATTTGACCTGAAGTGGTGATACCTGGGACAGTGCGCACTTGACCCAAATACAGTTGCTTGGTTAGATACATAGCACCTTTGCAATCCATTCCTCACCTCTAGGTGGAAAGCACAGATTCATCTCACAGCTACCAATAGTCTTGCTCAAAGACATCTGCCCCCTCCCTCCCCCTTCCCCCCCGTCGTGTGTCAGCCCGGCTAACACACAGCCGCACCCAAGTACTTCACAGGTCTTTATAAGGCCATTTACTTGTTAACGAGGCTTTGTTGTTTTTCACCCCTTCTTAGAGCCCCTGCATCTCCACTCTGCATATTGCTGGAAGAGGCAGCCCCCCCCCCCCGAATTTTTAGCAGCCCCCATCCCCCCCCGAAATTTGGCTCTAGTTGCGCCTCTGACACCGATTGTCAATTGCGGTGGTAAATGCTCAGCCAAGCACATAGGAGAGAGACACGGAATCTTTTCTGCTTCGGATAGAAGGTATCTTATATGAGAAGAGCACGGCTCTGATTGTTCAGGAGAGGCAGGCAGATGGAGGTGCGTGGCAAATACACACCTGCCAACTTGAAGAACAATCTCAATGCGTGAGCAGGGGGCTGCGCCTCGTGCCGAGAAGTGCCTACAAGTTACTTTTGATGCCCACCCCACCCCCAAACTCCCTCCTCCTCCCCAAAAATAGCTTGCCGAGGCTGGTGCCGATGTCCTGGGGTGTTTTCACACCCCTTAAAGGACGTTGGCAGTTCAAAGCCTCGAAAAACGAGCTGGAAAACCACTATTTACAGTGGTTTCAGCTCGTTTTCCCTGCCACCGTGTGATATAGGCTCCTCACCGGGAGACCGTGTCATGAGAACCAAGATGGTGCTACCAAACATGGGGTGTGACATTGCACCCCAACCAATTGCACAGCTAAATTACGCCGCTTTGGCAATAATGTTCCTTCTTAGTAATCCATATATTCCTCATATTTCCTCATGTTCGTTCATCACTTTTTTCAACTTTTCTTCGACCACGTGGAGTGTGAATTGCCATTTTCGTATTTTCTAATGTTCTCACTGTGTCCATCCGGACCTCTTGAAAGAACACGGCTGAAGCAAAAGTTCATCTGAGGCAGCATTTTATTCAATAAAAACCCAATGCATTTCGGGCCAAACGCCCTTTGTCAGGAGTCACTATAAACAATAAAAACAATCACCAATTATTATATTAGCTGTGGTTGGACTTCTGAAGTACATATGAGACTAACAAACATGTTGTCTTATTTTATGTCCCAAACATTTTACATGTAGTCCGCCCCTTCTTTTTAAATGCAAAGCCACTATTACCCCACTGTGCGCATAACAAACCAATGTGTTAGTCACACCATTCTCCTCTGCTTACCTAAGTTTCATGCTGTTCTCCCCCATCTCTACTCACTGCCAGTATACATGTCATACATTATGTTATATGCTCATCTCACTTCCTTACCCTCCGTTTCACCCCCCTTATCAAGTGTTGATCAGCTCACTGCTGTAGTTTTACAAATCCTTTAACCTTCGTCTATTATCCTCATTTTCCATCATATTGATCAATTCTCCATTTTCCCTGTTATTTACGCGCGTTTCCTCATAACTGTCTCATACATTTAACTTTCCCCAACAGTGAACTGCCTGCCAACTCTTTTCGTACCTGCCGTGAAACGTTAAAACAATCTGCCTTCATCTGTAGATTTCAGCGAGCCATCAATCACTTCACTCTCCCTCCCACCTTTAACCTATCGCTCTAGTCTCCTGATTGGCTAACCAATTGAATTTTCCCGCAATCTCAGTACCGCGATGCATTACACCCACTGCTTTGCATTAAAGGACTCAATTTCCCATAATTCACTTCATTGGTGCCAAACACAATCTTGTTTTTCTGAATATATAAAAAAACTTTATGTCCATCTGTCAACCATTGATTGTTATCTGTTCATATCCTGAACGTTATAGAGTTCATTTTCATATTGTTTTCACGCCGTCCTTTGATGAATCACGTTGTTATCCCAATCGTGTGGACTCAAACATTTATTCATTAATCTTACTTATTTATCCAATTTTTAACAAACGGGTGCAATCCCAGTGCTGGGCATACATTGATACATCATCAGATAAAGGAGTGGGATGCACACCAAAACTTCATAGGTCAGTTTAATCAGATTAAACTGACCTATGAACTTTTGGTGTGCATCCCACTCCTTTATCTGATGATGAACCAAGATGGTGTGTCACATAGTGGCACCGTCTGAGTTGGCAGGTCTGCAAACACTAGGAGGAGATATTTGTTACTAAGTGACAGCTACACAACAGCGGGCACAGTAGGAATTCCTTCAGGTGCACACCAGATATAAAGCGGACCAAGACGGTGGAAGAAGATTCTAGCAGAAATCTCTGGTCAGGAACAACTGTAGAGGAGCACTGCGCTCAGGCCTGGCATGTGTCTACCGCGCAGCAAACATCTGGTGGCCCTTACTACCCAGGAGTGTCGGTAGAAGGCTGGGGGCTCCTGGGTAAGAGAAGTTTTGGGAGCAGTGCAATGGAAGTCTATGGGCCAGCAGTCAAAGGTAGTGTAGGCGAGCAGTCAGCAGGAGAGTCGCTGGTAGGCTAGATGCCAGCCATCAGACAGGACATAAGTAGGCCCTACATCACATTATTAATTTCATAATGTTCAACACAAAATGTGTTCCAATTACACTGATGCATTTGTCCCGTTCTATACGTTGCTTTAGCTGCACGATAAGGCCATTCGGAAAACATATCAAGAAGGAATTGGTTTTAAATGTAACTATAAAGAAACATACTGCAATGTAGAATTTCAGTAAAAAAAATCACAAAAATATAGATTTTCAAATTTTTATGGGCTTTGTCATGTAAGGCTGCACTGGAGAAATCGAAATCCTGAGCAACGCAACAATAGATATCAAAATGTATTCTAAATTAAACTGTAAACTGCAAAAAAATGATGGCTTTGGTTTCACATTTCTTTATTAATGTAATAAATAGGGGAGTGGTTACTATATATACAACAAAGTCTCAGTATGAAGTCAAAAGCATTAACAACAACTATTATGCCATATTCATACCGTGTTGCCCAAAGGGTGTAACCTGCGACAATAAACTATTATAAAACAGAGAACTGTAGACTCATTCTAGAGTCATAAGACATTCCTGAGATAGGACTGTGAAAAGAAGGGGAAAGGATAGGAGAATTAAAGGAAGCGAAATACAGGAAGAGAGAAAAGAGCACCCTACAACTAAGAATTATATCAATGATGGCTTTGAACGTCGACTTCAAGATACAGTTGTAGATCTGAAAAGGCATGATTTCTGGGAGCCCTCTACTGGAACATTTTGGCATTGTTAGGGATTTTTGCCACGATGAGTATTAGAAACATCACCCCGTCATCCGTTTTCCCTGTCCCAATCCTCACTACACAAGGATATACCAAAGCTGCATTGACTGGAGGCACTAAAAAGAAACAAGCACAGGACCTCCAAATCATGGAATCATGGAATCAAGGAATTATTAACACATCCACTGTGGGACAGTTCTTACTACTCCTGAACCAAAAACGATATTGTCACTTTTTCCCCCACATCTAAGCTATAATGAGTAACAAATGTAAGCGCATTAGGTCATGAAGCTACTCTGCAAATTTCTTCTAAAAGAAGTCCATATACCTCAGCCCAGGAAGTAACCACTCCCCTAATGACACTCCCTTTTACATTTCCAGAAATATCACCTCCCAGATAAAAATAAGCCTGAGAAATGGCGGGACGGGCTCATCTACTTAGGGTTGCTGTTGCAAGTTGTTCCCCTGTTAGCAGGATCACAGGAAAAAAATAAAGAAACTGAACAAAATGATTTAGTTCTCTACAGATATATCAGAAGTGATCTTATACCACCTGAAACTAAAGGAATAGAATGTCTGGACTCAGTATTAAAGAAGTGGTAGAACAATCTCCTGTGAAATATGGAAATGAGATGGGATTTTACAGGATAAATTCAGGCCCTGGATGTAATACTTTCATATCTAGGAAACAAATCGTAAGTAGGTACATATAACAACTAGGGCAGCTAATTGTCCTCGCCTTCTAGCAGATGCTACACCAACTAGGAACACCTTAACCGAAAGCCAAGAAAGAGAAGCTGACGCTGTCTCTAAAGGTTTCGAAGATGGGCCCTAAAGACACCTCAAGAAGATGGTCTCAATAAAGTAGAGGGCTAAAAATACAGATTTAAATTTAAAAAAAACAGATGCTACTGAGCAACCTGGACGGTAATGTGATAATACTTGTCCCTTCACTCCATGACTCACAAGCACAACAGATATGCAAGCTGCCTACTGGGCCAGTAAAGAAGAAGGAGTAAACTTTTTTAGGTATCCATCTCTTAATTCTTGAATCTGAGATGAATCATATGATCTTGCTAGCAAAGTCCTTCCTTTACACCAACCCTCAAATATGTTCCAGTGCTGTACAGAACAGCATGGAGGGCTTACGATGGGATTCAATGCAAATGGCTACTTCTCTAGAACAACCGTGTTGTTGCAGTCCAGCACTCTCAACCATTAGGTGAAGGTAGAAAAGACACTGCTGAGGAAAGACAGGGAGACTGCTGAGGAAAGACAGGGAGGGAAGAGGGACCTAGAGGGGCATATACTCAATGCACTATTGCCATCTGAAAAGATGCTGGTAACTACGGCCGACAGAGCCAGAAAGGAGCTTCCAGGATTTCTGCCACTGTCTTCTCTGAATCTTCGGAAGCACCTTCAAGAGAAGGGGAATGGAAATGCATTAAGCAGTCCATGGGGTCATGGGAGAGACAGGACATCTATTCCTCAGGCTACCAAATACCAGGTTCTCCATGCAAAAGTGAGGAAGGGAGTATTGTGGCTAGGCAACTAGGTCCAACCTTGGATGGCCAAAGTGGACTGTAAACAACTGAAAAACCTCTTGGCTTAGATGATACTAAACTGATGTTGGAAGAATTTGACTGAGTTTGTCTGCCATTAATTCTCCCTTTGTAGGAGATATACTGCCTTTATGGGCAGTAGATGAGTTTCAGCTCCACCACAATGGGGATGAGCTACATGAGCCACGGAAAAGCTTTCCATGTCGATTCACATGAATCTTGGCTACTTCATTGTCCAGGTTTACCACTACTGCTCTCACAAGCTTAGAAAATCCATGAAGTGCTCTCGATAATTGTAGAAGGTTCTCTCAAATTGGAAGTTTGGAGTATCTTTAAAGTTGACCAACTGCATTTAAACTCCAAACCATCTATGGTTGCTCCACAACCCACTGTGGCATCTGTGGGTAATATGAGAGGGACTGGATTGAACCACCACTGAAGGGATTATAAGAATGATGTCCTTGTAACTCTGCCTTCCCAGCAATGGGGACAAAAGGTGATGAAGCAGAGGCTTCAGACAATGATGGGCAGATAGGATGACTGCAGTTGTGACCATGGTAAACCCTTCAGCTTTCAATGAGACCCAGGCTGACGCGATGAAAGATCCAATAGCTGACTCAGTTGTTTCAGCAAAGCAACTCTCCTTGATACTGGAAGGAAGGCATATTCTTCTTTTATACAAAAAACTGCACCAATAAAAAAACATTCTTGCGCAAGCTGGAGATGCAACCTTGGAATGCTGAGCAACAATCCAAGGCTTTGTAGACTTTCAGAGACACTCTCCGCACTGGTCTTTGCCTTAAAAAAGGTGCAGAAATCAACCAATAATCAAAGTAGCCTAATTCCTTTTAATTGGATAGAAGAATTGACTGACACCAGTACCTTGGTGATGACTCGTGGAGAGGAAGAGAGGAAGAGAGGTCAAACTGAATGGCCTGTAACTGATGGTGCTGATCTTCCATAGTAAAGCAAAGAAATCATTGACTTTGGGGATGAATAGGTACATGGAAATAAGCACCCTGGAAATCCAGTGTCATCAAATAATCTCCCTTTGATATCAGAAGAATCACCAACATCAAAGTCATAATTTTAAATGAAGCGTACAGTATATACATATTAGGTGTAGAAAAAGGCAAAAAGGCAAAACCTCTCATCCAGCTTAGGTACCAAAAACATGATTAACTGGCGTCACTCTTTTTCAGGAGGGATTCCACTCCATGCATTAAAGCCTATCTCTGGACTTCTGCTCTAGGAAAAGGTGTTTGGTTAAACACAGGCTTTGGGAGAAGGATTTTTGAACTCTATAAAATAACCATCTTGGACGATGCACAACACCCAGCTGTCATGAACTAGGTGTTTCCACCTTGAATAGAATCTTTTCAACTTTGCCTCCACCATGTAGTTGACATATTCATGCTTTGGGGGTTGTTGCTTCTGCCAGGGTTGGGACCAGACAAGCAAGCACGGTTCCACAGTTATGAGCTTGGGCATGAAAGGGACAACGAGGATCTTCCACTCCTTGTGGAGTAGTATGTTGGATAAAAGACTTCGTAGAAGACACAGCATGGAAAGTTTGGAGAATGTTCTTCTCCTCACAGTCATATGTTGTGCCTGACAAAAAATGGGCTAGCAACACCATATTTCACAGAATGACAGTAGGATGGCCTATCTCCTATACACAATCAAACAAAGATTGTAAGTCTTTCACTAAGGCTTCGGCAGAAAAGGCAGCATATTTACCCGTCCTCAAGGCACAGTTAAATGCTGCATGAGAGCATTTTAAAGAGTTCTTCATTTTCTTATCACTGGATCTGGCAGAGATGCCACAAAATAACCACAAAAATAACAGTACTGTCTCGTAAGGAGACGTAAATGAAGTAGGTAGACTAAAAGTAGAAATTGGGGGGTGTAGGGAAGGGGAAGAGCTTGGATTATAAAAAAGGAGGAATGATTGAATTGGAATATTAGGCAATTTCTTTCTACTAGTTATGCTTAGAAAGGTATCTGTCTGGAAGGTGTGGCCTTCTCATATGGTAAGGACTGGGATGAGCAAAGCAGACACATTATGTTATAAATTTAGGAAGTGTGGCAAATACAACAAAAGGGCGTCTTGGTGCTACAGGATCAGCTACTACGGAGTTTTGCTCGTGAGATTGTCAGAAAAATCATGTTTTGAGTTTTCTGCAGAACAACAGAGGACAAGGCGTGCTTCTGATGGACATATCAGTATTTGCCTTTCAGCTAGGAAAAAAGGAGGAGAACTCAGCTGGCTGTGTTTGATGTGTGGAATGTGGACCTTAAGAGTGGAGGCTGATTGGAGAGCACACGTGAGGTGATAAAGCAGAAATTTGTGCTGCATATAGGGCCAGAATTGTAAACAGATGTGAGCAACTGGCAACTTGATTTAAACACTGATGGGCATATTTTGTGCCGCCGCAGTGTCACTTTTTGGGATGCTCCAGCGGGGCAAACCACAAAGATCACATTTTGCATGGCTTTGAATGGCCTCATAGATATGAAGTTAGGCAGCGCAAATCGCTGTGTTGCCTTACACTGTGCTAGGGAGGCATTCCATGGGCGTTGCGGTGAGTGTTCCCATACAACACCCATGGATATTGATGCTTCCCCAGTTTTACAAGACCATATAAACCTAGGATTGCGCCAAAACCTTATGCCACCCCAGGGGAGGTACAACAAAGAGAAATACCTTTATTTTTCCTCGTTTTATCCTCTTACTATGTGCAAGGGTGCCTGCGTTGGCGCTAGGCTGCGGAAATGGCACCAGCGCAGGGGGAAAGGACAGGATGCACTGTATTAGATAAATATGGTGCATTCCTGCCTTTTCACTTTGACATAGGGCAGTGCAGCAAGGTGACTTGCTGCGATGTCCTACACCAAATCCCCATAAATCTGCCCCGGTTGACAGTCGATGAGGTAGTCATGAATGTCAAGTTACAGAGAGTTTCCAATACCCAATGAAGAGGTGATAGTAGATTTTATTACAGCAGGTTACTGGAAGCAGTGGAATAATTTTCCACAGCATTCTAAGAATGGTAAAGCACCTGACTGCAAGTACACTGATCTGTTTGCCGAAAGACTGCTTCTAATCAAGGAAGAATACCAAAGTCCAAATTTGCAAAGATAGTGTGTCAGGTTTGTGTTACTTTTTTAATCTAGATCTGATCCAAAATCCAGGTTGCTATTTACAAACCAACGCAAATGGCGATTTGTGTTGTTTTGAAACCAAAAGTAACGCAGTGCAATGTGCTGCCCTGGATTACTTTGCTTCAATGTATGTTCCTGTGCATCTACCCATGGATTTTGAAGAAAATCTATATCTAAATAGAACTGTAGACATGAATTTGTGCCAAAATCCTGCTCCTCCATGAGGTTGGCGTAACGAGGAGAAATATTTTTCTGCAGCACACATTCCAAAAGAAAATTGCCTCAAAGCATAGTTTTAGTGCCGTCACAAAAACTATGATAACCACAATGCAGCCACCCTTGCACTCTGACACAAGGGTGCACGTGATGGCGCATGGCTGCGGAAAGAGCACCAGCTCAGGGAGAGAGCAGAACTTCTTTGTAGATATGGCGTAGTTCTTCTCTTTTCAGTTCATGCAACGCAGTGCAGCAACTTTGCTTGCTACCCTGCATTGCATCAACTCTTTGTAAATATATAGGCCTACGTTTTTTTAGCCTTTCTACCTGGACTAGAGTAGGGACGAACTGTGCAGGCCAACAGGACGGGAACCAGGGAAGGGTAAATATACCAAATATGAGAACCTCTTTTTTGTCACTGTAACATTTAAGTCAACTGAACCCTATTATACATTAGGTCGGCCGTTGAATGAAGAATCTAAAAACATATTAGTTTTGACCAATTAAAGCAAGAATTTGAAAGACAGCCTATTTACAAAGCATACACTTTAAAACATAATCCATACATTGTATTGTTCTCCCAATCAAGTGAACATCTTTGACAGCTAAAACATGGTCCACAGCATTCAATATCTTGTGATTTCTGTGAACACCCTCAGGTGACATTCTCTTGGAAGTACAATTATAGAGATTCATTTGATGGTTCAATCTACATCTTATATAACGATGACCTATATTAGTTGAAACACATTTCTGTACTAGAAGAACCTGGATTTTTGGCGACAACCAATCCAGTTGATACTAAACTAAATTTAAATAAGTGACTACTAATGTTAAAAGACCACCACTAAGTCAAACACAGGATGAATCACATTCTCCAGACATAGAAAAACACTGGCGGCCGCATAAATGCACTTTCTTGTAGACAGACGGTAACATGCTCTATAATAAAGTCAATCAGCATGTTGGTAGCATTTCTTGAAACCTGTGATGTATTTGAACTGTCCCATTACAGTATTTGAACATTATTGTATGACTCTGAGGTACTCCCAGTGCATTCTAATCTATATACATTACAAAAAGGGCTTTCTTTAGAATTTGATGGACAGAGTGCTCTGTTACAAACATGGCAGATATCCCACCCCTCGTATTACAAGCGTGTTATAGTCTATGGCTGTTATAACACATTGGACGGGATATCTGCCAAGTCTTGACAGAGTATATACGGTCTGACAAACTCAAAATAAGTCCCTAGGGATATTCATTTTGTTCTTTGATTCCATAGAAAACACTATGCATGCTCAGTCCATTTTTTATCCTACTGCAGTAGAGTTCTATTAATTTACGCCATTCAAATAATCAAGACCTCATAGACTAACTAACATCGAAACACATTTATAGTTTTTTGGGTCGAAAATAAGAGTATGGCTTTCTGGAGGGCCTAATAATCTCTACATCCCAGTCTTCCATTTTTTGGCTGAGCTTCCACGTCGCTACTTTTTGTTCATTCTGCATTACCATTACCCACATCTCAACAAATTCAACCAATAACTGGGTCATTCAACCAAAAGAGTTATTTGTGGAAGAACATTTAAAAGGCCGAGGTTTAGCACATCATACAAACCCTGTGATTGATGTTTAGGTGTAAATAATAAAACATCCTTGTCTCCCAACTCATCTGCTGCCAGCATTGGACCCTCATTCACGTCACTCTAACACCACTAACTTACAAACCTCTGAAACTATATCACCGCTGACTTCTTCCATATCCGCTGAAGTCACCAATTTAACTTATGTGCGCTTGACACTGGTGTCGTGTCATTGCTTATTGTCTTCAGTACCTCCTGGTCTGGCCTGGACTGGAAACCAAGGTCGGACTTGGCAAAAATGTTTCTCCTCTTTATTTATAATTCTGTTTTCTATAGTGGCAAATTTATTTTATGGTCCCTGTGTACCCTCTGCTGTACTTTTTGAAATTATTTCGTTCAAAAGTGCAATTCGAGCTGGTGCGTGTGCAACAAAGTCACTACCCAACTTTGTTTTTTAACTTTTCCGTTTCCTGTAGTAATGAGTTTCTATAACACAAATGACTAGCAATAAGGCCCCTGGCCCTGACGGCGTACCCGCCGACTTATATAAACAACACCCGGCTTTTTGGGGTAAAATTTTGACCAATGTTTTTAATGTAACTAGCGACCTGGGCTTCCCTGCATCATGGTCACTCTCAACGATTATTGCAATTTTAAAAAAAGGCTCGAGAGAGGACCCACGATGTTATAGGCCAATCTCCCTAATTGATTCAGCAGTAAAAGTCTTAGGGAGAGTTATTTTAACCAAATTAATGGACTGGCTGAATGAGAAAGAGGTTTTAACCAATTTTCAATATGGTTTTAGAAAAGGGAGGAGCACCTTGGATCAGTGTCTCAACCTACATTTGTTAGCCGGAAAATATATAATAGCCAAAAAGGGGTCGTTACACCTAGCGTTTATGGACCTCAGCTCGGCTTTTGACCTGGTTAACAGGTCTAAGCTGTGGCTGATTATGCTAGATATGGGGATTGAACCTAGCTTAGTTCATCTCCTGGCTGATTTACACAGGGACCTCCAGGCTAATATAAGGGTCAATCAAGAAGGGAAATGCACAAGGCACTTTAAATCCAGCAGGGGAGTGCGACAGGGTTGCATTTTAGCGCCCCTACTTTTTACATTATATATCAATAACTTGCCCAAATCCCTTGAAAAGGCCAGCCAGGACATCCCGCGAATAGGAGACATGGGTGTTCCTGTGCTCCTATATGCGGACGACGCTGTCTTAATAGCCCGCACAGCAATAGGGCTTCAGAGGTTATTGGACTCATTTGGGGCGTATATGAAATCGTTGGACCTTGTTGTGAATATAGCAAAATCCCAAACAATGTTCATGGGTCGGAAAAATAAAAAAGTAAAAACGTTTTATTGCGAAGGTGCCGAGTTGTCTAGGGTACCCTCTTTCAACTACTTAGGGGTCTTATTTGATGAGAAGGGAACATGGGGCCCCCAAGTAACGATGAAAAGGAACCTGATGGCAAGATCAACTGCTGCTGTACACGGCTTTGCGCATCGGCTGGGGGCTAAGCCGATCGAAGCCATGCTTAATATTTATAGGTCTAAATGTATGGCCATCGCCCTGTACGGTTCCGATATCTGGGGATATAGGTCAGGAGAAGGGGCGCAGATAGTGGAAAATACATTTTTACGTGCCCTCCTGTCTGTCCCACAGTCTTCCCCAACATTTATAATACATCAAGAGGTTGGGGTCAGTTATGTTTCAGATCTATCGAAACTAGCCCCAGTGAGCTGTTGGTTAAAAACCTGGCTTAACCCCGAGCTAACGTTAAACCATCAGATTATCAGGGACTGCATGGCCCTGGATAATGTGAGTAGCATTTCATGGCTACATCATGTAAAGACTGTTTTAAGTGAACTAGGGTGCCCTGAACTATTTAATTTCCCTCACGAAATAAGAAAAGGTGATGTGACTTGGGTTAAAACCCAATTTCTGAACATGTTGGCGGTTGAGAGGGAGGAGAAGGAGCTAAAGAAACCCACAGTAAAGGCCTACTTTATGTTAAAAACAACAACTTTGATTGAACCCTATTTGAAAATAGTTACAAAGCCCTATCACCGCCAGCTTTTAATCAGGTTTCGTTTTAACCTAATTCACACCCTCTTAGGAAATTCGCAAGGCTGGAGCAGGGTGTGTGATCTAGGCCCCTGTAGTTGTGACAACTTCTCAACCCAGGACACTATGCACTTTATTATGATCTGTGAGCACTTTAGCATCATCCGACGGAGGTTTTTAGTTCCAATTTTGAAAGGAAAAGGTTTTATACAGGTTAAACCAGCTCTTCTTTATCTGCAAAGGCTGAATGACCCATGGGAGATTTTTAACATTGCAAGCTTTTTAGTGGCAGCAATGCGTTTGAGGAAATTATTATAGCATCTTAATTCTTGAATGCTTTAATATATCATTGATGTTTATTAATTTTATATTGCCTTATATGAATTTTTGTCTCTAGTGTCTTTTAACTTTTTTATGACGCCCATGTACTATGAATTTGAATTTTTAACAATTTGTTTATGCTATATGGAGTTGTATAATTGTGATATATGTTGCATACTTTTATGGTTTTTATCAACCGAATAAAGTGGTTTGACTGACTGACTGACTGAGTTTCACTTGTGCAAAGTGAAGTCCTTGCTTTAATTTTTAGTGAATCCTTTGTTATCAACAGTTGCAGGAGCATAGCAGCGCAAGCAATAGGCCTATTTTTTACGTCAGAAATTGTTCCCTTTTTCTCCTACTCCCGTTCTCAAGATATCAATCACTGTCTTCAGGGTGTCCAGGAAAGATAACGGCTTATCCAAGTAAAACTACAAGCACAACATTGTGTTCACTCCCAAGGTGACAAATGTACCTTAATTTGTAGAGAGCCACTGATCTGACATGAAATGACTAATGAATCTAAGATACCAACTTGTAACGCTGTGTAATCCGACTGGCGATTTAGGGGCCAATTTAAAGTTTGGCTGGTGGCCCTCCACGTTGAGGGACACCCACCATGAGCAGTAATTCCCCACCTGCCTTTTGGGGATCTCAAGAATGAAAAGGCATCTGCTTTTAAGTAACAACCCCTCAAATTGGGGTTTTGTTGCTGCAAAGCAGAAACCAAGGCTGCCCTACGCCAAAGTGAAAGGGCAGGAATGCATCATATTTAAACAATATGGTGCATTCCTGTCCTTTCAGCCTGCGACGGCGGCCGTTTCGGCCGCATAGCACCAACTTAGGCATCTTTGCCATTGCAGGCAGGATTATTTTTGTGCAGACATTTTCCTCTTTCTGCGTGTGCAGAATGCAGCACACATGGAAAAAGGAAGAAACGAGGAGAAATAAAAAAAAAATTCCTCGTTACACCTCACTTTGGAGGCATACAGATTTGAGCTTCCCCAGGTTTACATCACTGTGTAAATCTGGGGCAGCGTCAAATCCCATGGGTGTTGCGTGGGAAAACCCACCACAACGCCCATGGAACGCCTTTTGGGCGCACAGTAAGGCGACGCATCGATTTGCGCTGCGTCCCCTTACTTATGATCTATGAAACCACTGAAAGCCACGCAGGGTGGCTTTGCATGGCTTCATAAATCTTTATGAGAGCCCTGCGCCACAAATGTACCACTTTACGTGGTGCTAAAGTAACACAGGGCTCTCATAATTAAGCCCCCAAAAGTCCATGACGTCCTGGAGTTTTCTTTCTGCATGGCGGGGGGCATTTGAATATTTTCCTTCCTGGGTACACAATGTATTGCATAGTTGTCCCAGGAAGGAAAAAACAGTGACAGTCGCCAGGAAACAAAAAACAATGATGGTCTCCCTGCCCTATGTATGGTGGGGTGACTGCCATAGTGATAGAGCAGTCCAGCGGAGGACGGACCCTGGCTCAAGGGATTCAACCATCCCATCCAACTGACGTTCTATTGATGGAAACCCACTAATCCCCCCCACATACAAATGAGGCTGAGAAACAATGGATTTGGTGGGGTGCGAGCACTGCCTCCCTCTCCGATACTCTTAATGTCCTAACAGTCATATGAAGAGCCTGGCATAGTGCACCAATCAATGATGTCTCCAGTGACAGTGCCATTAATTAACTCATGTTTATGGGGTTACTTGCAAGGGATACCAAACTCTCACTGTTAAGCATTATGTTCCATAACACCTTGGTGGTCATCACGCACGACATGGAAACACTTCCCACACAGGATTAAGACTAAGACAACATCCGCCCAACCACACACCCTATACAGTGTAGCGTGCTATGTATGCAAGTGCTTCAGCACCACACATTAGGGGTAGTAGAGCTATATAAATGTTTCAATAGAATACAACAATGTGGATGAGCTACACAGCAGTGGTCCACTCTTACGCAGTAGTAGTTCACATGCCTTCTTATCTGTTTGACATGCAGATGAAGAAACTCACTTGTCAATGATTTGCATCATTTCTGCCATTCAGGGCATGACTGGCTGATGTCTAGACAATCCTCACAGGCATGTGCAGCAGAGGACCATCTTGGTACTTGTCACACACCTGGCCTCCACACACCACAGTGTTAAAGCTTCTAGTTTTCACAGCTGTCTGTGCAAAACCCCTGGTGGCCTCACTAGTCGCTACTTTTACAAGCCAATGAGAGGCAGGGAGCAAACTCAGCTTTCTGTATCCTTGCTTAGTCACTTCCTGAGGGCTAGCCATCTACAGGAGTTAATGAAGCCAGTGACTCAAATAGTGCTGTAATCTGTGTGAATCAGTAGGCGCTGGTGCTATGGATTCAAGTCTATGGTCAGAAATGCTCCTCAATTACATGGCTTATCCTCCAGCACCTTTGGTGTAGGAAGGTGCCCCTCTTTTGACATGGTCATCCCCACTTTTTGCCCATTAGTACTGCTGTTTGGGACTGGATGTGCACTGGTTTCAAGCTACATCCGGCTCAGTGCCAGTGCTCTTTCCCTAAAGACTGCAACATGCTCAATTGTACATCAATTGGCAAGGACGTTAGCACCCCTGTAAGTCCCTGGTAAATGGTACCTATGGTATCCAGAACCTGGGTACTAAAAAGGGTTCCTATTGGCTGCAGCATGTATTATGCCACCCAGAGGGACCCCCACAAAGACTGCATGCAGACTGCCATTGCAGGATGAGTGAAAGGGTGCAAGCCCTGCTGGAAACACAACATTGCCCACTCCCTGTGTTCAATGCCCAAGTACACTGCATGTCTTATATGTAAGTCACCCCTACAGCAGGCCTTAGAGCCTTAAGGCAAGGTGCATTATATTACATCTGAAGGCATATTTGCATGAGCAGATATGCCCCGTGATGTCTAGTCCCATTACTATCCCCTTTGGTATCGCTTTGTTCGCCCTAAGTTGGCAGGGTATGCCCAGACGTGGGTCCCTGGCTCACTTTGCCACTGGATTCAAGCTAGCCTGGCTGATGACGGCTGAATAGCCAGAAACCGGTCCCAGGATGCTTGTTTCCGGTCCAGGGAAGACATGGCTTGGCAGTTCGGGCTGGACTGTTCCCATGAGGCACAGGGTCAGACTGATTTGCATATGGCCATGTCTGAACTGGGGTGGTGGAGTGAGCTAAAGAATGATGATGGATTAAACCCAGATCAGTTGACTGGGGGTGAGTGTTTGATTAGCTCAAGCGCTCCGTCCATCATCCCCTTTGGTATCGCTTTGTTCGCCCTAAGTTGGCAGGGTATGCCCAGACGTGGGTCCCTGGCTCACTTTGCCACTGGATTCAAGCTAGCCTGGCTGATGACGGCTGAATAGCCAGAAACCGGTCCCAGGATGCTTGTTTCCGGTCCAGGGAAGACATGGCTTGGCAGTTCGGGCTGGACTGTTCCCATGAGGCACAGGGTCAGACTGATTTGCATATGGCCATGTCTGAACTGGGGTGGTGGAGTGAGCTAAAGAATGATGATGGATTAAACCCAGATCAGTTGACTGGGGGTGAATGTTTGATTAGCTCAAGCGCTCCGTCCATCATCCCCTTTGGTATCGCTTAGTCCCATTACTAAGACATTGCAAGTGATCAGGAAGCCATCTTAAGTATAATCAAATGGGCACTGGTCATTAAGAGTTACCCAGCTACATAATGGCTTCACTAAAAATAATGGTGTTCGTTATCAAACACCTCGCCTCAATAAATCTATACTGAAGCCAGTATCAGATTTATTGTGACATGCACCCAGAGGGTACCTTAAGGGTGCCTCCTGAAGCCCTACTAGTACTCTAGTGTGTTGGCTGACTGGTATCGTCCAACCTGCCACCACAGACACGTTTCTGATCCCCTGCAAGTGAGAGCCCACACTTTCAGAGGACAGGAACAATGCCTGCTCTGGAGGAAGGTGGTAACACCTCATCCAGCAGGATGGCTAGTGATTTAGCGTATCAAGACCAGAGGCTTCAAAGCCTCTGCCACCTTTGAAATGCGACAACAGCTTCCCCCGGACCTGGGGAATGCCACCCCCTACCCTGGGGCCCATTTGGCACTAGAGTAGGTGGTAAATTAGATAGTCACTAGGCGTGTTACACTTTCAGGATAGGCACATCCCTAAGGTGGGCCACCTGAAGTGGACAGCCGAGAAAGGGTTTCAACATTTTGGATTTGGTGAAACTAGGATCCCTGAGCCAGGATTTTGCCCACTCTCTACAGAAAGTGGTCACATAGGGGGGTGTAGTCACGCCAGGGGTTAGTAGCCCATTGGCTACTACCCTACACTCCTCTAAACGCCCCTATATTCAGTATTTAAGGGCCCCCTGATACCAGGAAGTCAGATTTGTCTCACCTGGGAACAGAAGAAGGATAAGAGGAGCAGTCACCGTGAGAACTGAGGACTTATCCTGTACCTGGCGCCAAATCCTGCCTTGCTGCTGGAACCTCGACAATTGCACCAAACCGGCTCGTCCACATGCAGTGCATCCTCCGAAGTCTTGGGAGGACTGTCCAGTGCTTCGCCAACTACAGAGTATCTCCCTTGGGGTGGAGG
The DNA here is from genome assembly GCA_963921515.1 of Calotriton arnoldi. Lineage (NCBI taxonomy): Eukaryota > Metazoa > Chordata > Amphibia > Caudata > Salamandridae > Calotriton > Calotriton arnoldi. Next base: position 1,545,321 of record CAWUFW010000415.1, read on the forward strand.
AGCCATCCCCCTGCATCCTCAGGCACCGACCGCACTTGTCTGGTTCTTTGTTTTGCTGGCCATCGGGCCCACCAAGGCAGCAACTCACCAGGAGGAGGCTACCATGGTTTAAAGAGGTCAGCCCCATCTCTCCAGGGAGTCTCAAGATGCTAGACCCTCCAGAAGCCTCACTGCACAAATACCCTGGGTACCAGAGCATTTTCCTCAACCAAGGCTTGTTGAGAGCCCACCTCGGACACCAATGCTGCCAAAGCGGACCTACCATTGATGGACTTCAGAACCAACAAGGCCTACACTGAGAGTGGTCCTGCTGTCTTGTTTTCTTTCCCTCTCAAGGTCCAAACACCCCTGCACCCGAGCCCCACAGCCCGGGTTCATGGAAACCAACTGCATCCCCTTGCCCCCCGAGACCCTCACGAGCCAAGCCTCCCTTTGGATTCTGCCAGACTTGTTCCTAAGTCCCCCTTTGCAGCCTCTGTTGTTTTGACAGGTCCCTTTAAACTTTAACCACGCTCGAGGCTACCATCACGACCAGCACCTCTACACCTGGACACACCAGGGCAGGTAAATCCGAACGTGGGCCCCAAGCACCTTGAGTCCTAAAGGGCACCTTACACAACCACTTGCAAATATATGCTTGCAGTACTTCTCTTTTCCTTCCATAGGATAACATTACCACGGTTGAGGCTCATGCCTCAAATCTGACAGCTCTGGTATTTTTACATAAAAACGATAATGCCTAAAGTACTTACCTGAACCTGGAGATCTTGGTGTCTAAAATAATATAAAAGTCTGTGTTATTTTTCTAAATTGGTCCCGGATTTTTTTTTGAGTGTGTGCTCCTCCTATAGAACCTTAAATTTACTTTTGTTATTTATCAAATTTCCTTCTCTTCTTCTTTTTCTTGCTTACTTCACATTATGCCTTATCCTTCACCGCTTATTCACACTATTTGTATGAATGCTCAGCCTTGAAAAAGTCCCAGGCCTGCACGTCACAGTGGGGTGAAACATGTGTTGGCTGCTCCACCTGTATTCTTTACTCTGGCTTACCAGAAAAACTTAGAGCAAAACAAAAATAAACTGAAAAGACAAAACTCTTACATGTCCTAACTTTGGATCCTGAATTTACCTTGGATTACTATCTAAAGATTGACCCACTGGGGCTATGACTTGCCCTCTCATTTACTGCACCAGCTCTTTCCATCCACCGAGCAACAATTCATCAATAAAGCATGCTAAAAAAAAACCTGCATGCAGTGTATCGTTCTCACATACCCTACAAACACACGCATGCATAACAGTAGAGACGAGATTGCAGTGATGCGACCAAACCATTGTCAAGCAGGAGCGGCCGGTGAAGGCAAGAGCGGTGGGCAGGGTGGGGGCGAAGTCGACAGATGATGGAATAGGGAAAATAAAATGTAAAAAAATTAAAAAGCACTTACCTTGCACTCGCAAGGTAAGTGGTTTTCTTTTTTTTATTTTATTTTCCTCATTCTGCCATCGGTTGACTTCCCCCCTGCCCTGCCCCACCGCTCTTACCTGCACCAGCCGCACCTGTTGTCAAGACCTCAGGCACTACATCCAACTCTTCTGACCTGGATAATTCTACAACCACTCAGTCTCCAACTAAACATATAGACACAACTGTAATTGCTCTGGATAATTTGAGTGCTATGATGCCATACAAGTGGAGCTGTACCAATGAGAGGTGTGAAGCAGCCCTGTATGAAGGCCCATCTAAGAGAAACCTACAACTAGAAAGTAAAACTGCTCACCTAGACAGCCATCAGGTTCCGGAGGTTTTGGAAACCGCAAATGTTTTGCTATATAAATGCTGTGTGACACAATTTAGCATAGCATACCTTGGTATAACAGACACAAAGTCCCTGTGTAGGACAGACAACCTTCAAGTGTCACATTGCAGGCACCTTAGGTCAGAACTGGATACACATGTAGAGTGTAAACAGAAGAGCAAGAGCTACAAACACTGTGTCTCATTGTGGTAGGCAAATGGTGGATACTTTCTTTTCAACATATGTAAAAAAGGTAGCTGAAACAGTGGTCCAAGACTTAGGGCCTGATTGCAACTGGGCCAATATTCCAACCGTGGGTGGCAATGCAAGTTATCGGCTGCATCAGGAATCGCAAGCGTTAAGGGAATACTATGGCTCCTGAGTCTTTTATCCATACATTACACCTGCTCAAATGTCTAGGTGGAAAACATCCTGCAAATGTGGAATAACGTGCTGGAATTTGGTGCAAAAACGCCTACGCCTATATGTTATTCCTCATTTCACAGGAACTATCTTATAATGGAGCTGTATTCCCACAACTGGGATACCTGTGGTTTCAGTGCTGCTTGCTGCAAGAACACCCATGCCGTATTCCTGCACCCACTGTACTACGCCCCTAGAGAGTCTGCTTGAAAATGCAACTTATGTGAAGTCATAAGCAGTGCAATAGGACCTACTGTATGACTGTGTTAATGCTACTTATGTTTAAAGCAAATAATGAACGAGGACGTTGCTGGTTGCATTTCACTTTATAGAGCTAAAAGGGTGAATGAGCAGGCCTGGTCCAACCTCAAGTATTGACTCTCAGAAATGGAAGAAGCGCTCAAAGAGCAAAAAGTTGGTTAGTTTTAGTTAGTCTCCTGCCCACCGCTCTGAAATAGAAGCAAAATTCGATCACTTGCAGTTCTTCTCGCTATTTGAACAAAACAGGTTTTCTTCTCGAAGCTGTCATTAAAATTAGCTGCCAAGTAATCATTCATCATGCAAATATTATACGTTCACATCTAAGCTTCACCCTTCCCTTCTCATTGACATCTGCCCTTGGTGACACTGCAGTGTCTCAGATCTGTTAATCTTTTCTGCCTGTGGGCTCAAAAATGCCTTTCCTCTGAGTGGTGTGGTACTGTGGTGTTACATCTGTTCCAGTGTGCTTGAGGCAGTAGTAGTGCAGGGTTTCCTCCACTCTACTATCACTATGGTGGACAAAATTCCGCAGGCAGCTTGTCCTCTGAATTTAGCATTTCCTCGAGAAGCTGGAGGACTTTCCATTAAACGCAAACCTAAATCAGAGCCTAATCAACCCAACCCTAATTCAGAGCCTAATATTTCTCGAGTTCTGCTGTCAATGACTATGACCTCCATTGAGGATTTCCTTCTTCTCTTTGTGTTTAATAATTTTATTATTGACCATACAACAGACAATACATACACAGAATGGAGACATTATCATTGTGATTCTAGTGGTTCCATGACTTTGTCAATCATTCAATATTATACTCTTTTAGGATTAAAACTTTGCCTAAACTATACTTCTAATTCCAGGGAGGATTCCAAAATCTAGTGTGTCTTCGAACCAACATTTCTTAAGGCCAGAAATCTTTTAACCGCTTGACCGCGGCACGGATTCCGCCGCGGTGCTGGGCGTTCCCTTGAGTGGGCGTGTCTGGGTCGGCCCCCGGCCGTCCTCCGCACACACCCATCGTGACGTCCGACGCATGGAAAGGGTTAAAACAGTGGCAGGCCTTACCGCTCTCATTAATAGGGAGAATAGCTGCCATAAAAATTATGATTCTACCTCTTTTTCTTTTCATTTTTCAAATGTATTAATCAAAGTCCCCTCCAATTTTTTTTACGAGATAGACAAAATGCTGCACCATTTTGTCTGGTCTGGCAAGAAACCTCGCACAAAACTTGAGACTTTACAGCTATCTATTCGAGAAGGTGGTCTTGCACTCCCCCACTTTAAAAAATATTATCAGGCAGCATTTTTCGATTGGTGTACAAGATCAGTTACTAGACGCGATTTGGGAGGCAACTTCTATTTGAAACAAATGCTTCTAGAAACCGGCATCCAGCTTGTTCCATTTATTAAAATTCCTAAGAAAGCAAGTTTAAAGCTGGCCCAGACAACGGGAGGACTGACAAAGGTATACAGGAGTTGCACCCATAAATTTGTTGGTCCGGCGGTGGAAATGTATAAAGCCCAAGCCAGGGGTGCCGCCCTGTATGGCGCTGAAATATGGGGTCACTGTCCATCTGGCTTTAAATCGAAAATTGAGAATTCTTTTGCGAAGCAATTATTGGGTCTTCCCCCAAGCTCCCCGCTTACACCGCTTCGCATGGACCTTGGGATCAGACCAATAGCAGACGAAGCCGCACTCAGACCTCTTCTATTCTGGCGACGTCTGTGGAGTACCCCAGAATTGGCTGGATACAGGGAAGAGCTGAGTGAAGTGTTGAGTTTACGGGATGCGTGCAAATTACCATGGCTGGTTTTCATCAAGAACACCCTTGTGGCCAAGGGTAGGGGCAACTTGTAGAACAATGCAGAAGAAATCTGCTCTATAACATCGAGGAAGGACCTGATAGAGAGCTACAGGGAGCATAAACTTGCCCATATACAGGGGAGGTCTACGTCTGGTTCACTGACTACAGGGTTTTTAGAAATAAAAGATCAGTACAGACTAGAGCCTGCCCTGATTGACATCCATCCGTTCCTTGCCAAGAAGTTATACTTGCAGTTTAGGCATGGGGTGCTCCCGTTGCGTGCTTTTACAAACAAATGGGCGGGTTCATCCAATTTGGGATGCCCGGCCTGTAGCAATGCAGCGGAGACGGAATATCATGTAATCTTTTTCTGCCAAGGGTATAAGAAGGCGAGGCATCAATGGCTATTACAGCTATGTAGAAATTTGGGAACTAGCCACTGCACTGAGGTTTTTAGGATATTGAAATATGATACCCACATGCCCATTGTGTTTTGAATATCACGTTTGTAATTCTCTATGTGGTGCGTACTTAGAGCCATCCTAAAGACAAGCCTATAAGTTCTGCCGGATTACTACTATATATTTTATAAACCGGGTTTGGGACTTTTTTTTTTAACATGAATGAAAGTATTTTATGATTCTTAAATGAGCATTTTTAATTATAATGTGTTGTATATGTCGTTTTTATACCTCTCTATTTGTATATACTTTCTAATGTTATCAGTTGATGGCTGCTATGTTAGTATCTTGAACCCTGGTTTTTGAAAATTCTACAGGCCTTAATGCTGCTCATGTATAGCACACGCACTTTATTGGATCCTATATCTATAGGACAATTCTAGGACCCCTGAGGCTAGTACGCGGTATAGCGAGTGTTTTATGTAATACTAATGTAATGCACATGCACGTTTTGGGTAGTTCTGTGCCCTATTTAGAGCAATGATTGTTTTTACTTAATTGAATGAGATGTACTGTATTTTTATTTGTGCTTTTATGGTCATACTGGCCGAAATAAAGATTTTTTGATGATGATGAAAATTCCTAAGCTTACCAAGCGTAGCAGATATAAGACGCCTCAGGTTATCTCTGATAGATTTTTCCAATTGAAGGAAGATTACCAGTTTATCTCCTTCCATCCTGAAATGTTGATTGTACATAGTAGTGGGATAGGCCTCCATATAAGTTAGAAAAGTATAACAACTTGGGAAAAGGCGGGGCTACATTGTTTTAGGGATTTTCTTATAGAGGGCGTAATGAAATCCTGGAATCAAATAAAATCGACTAATCCGGGACTCCCCTCTTCACTACTTTTTTCTTTCTTTCAATTACGTAATTTTATAAGAAACTTTAGATTCCCCACAGATACTCTGGCAAATGTGATTAGTCATAATTAATATGTGAATGAGACCAGAGGGGTAGGGAACTGGTTTTCAGGAACCACTGCATGTAAAAATAGTGCCACATGCACTACAAAAGATTCAGAGCTCTACAGGCTGCAGGGTCGATATGCAAACATGGAGAACGTATAATATCTGGGCGTATAAAGCTATGAGCCGGGCCAATTTCAAACGCATGGCTTTTTTCTGTAAGTGGCAACTCTATTATACCACATCTCGCCTCAATAAAATGTGTTCCTCCATCTCGGGATCATGCTTTAGATGTAATTGCTCCAATGGGGACTGGTTCCACATTTTCTTTTCATGTCCACTCTTAACTGAATTTTGGAAGCAAATTTTTCATTGGCTTAGCGAAAAGCTTCAAATAAACTTAGTCCCTGAAGCTAAAACTGTCTTTTTTGGAATCATCGATACAGTTAACTTATCGATGCGACAGTATATTTTTATCGCATCCCTTGTCGCTAAGTATTTGATCCTGCAAAAATGGAAAGTGTCACTCTTTCCCAATGGCTATTTAAGATGCCTAGAATTAAAGCAAAAGAAAAATGATATTCGCAAAGAGTAGGAGCTTCAGTTACATTTCTTAAAATCTGGGTTGGGAAGTAGGTTTTCGCTGCAATGGCAAACATTATAGAGTTTGGGGGCTTTTTTTCAGTTTTAAGAAGGAGCACTGTTAAATCAACACGAATGGGACCTACTGATTGCAAGGCCACGTTTGTGTAGGTTCTTATTTATTTAAATTTGATTGGCGTGTTTTATCTATCATGTATATTAATGATACAAGTATCTTGATGAACTGTCTATTTATGTTTTTTACTAACTGCAATAATTATTAAAAAGAAAAAAAGAAAAACTTCTAATTCCAGGGAGGATTCCTAAATCTAGTGTGTAATGTCCCGAGTAAGGCATGATGTTCTGTGTTTTGGCTGCCTGTCAACCCTTTTGTCAAAAACAGATTCCCTTTGGGATCCCTCAGTGGCATGCCATATTACTCAAATTGAGAGTTTGAATGTGGGAGTGAGTAATATGGCATGCCACTGAGGAATCTCAAGGGAATCTGTTTTTGACAAGTGTCATTTGGTGTCCTGTCCCTTTGGTGAGTAGGACCCCTCTCTCTTTTTTTTTGAGTGCCTGTCAACCCTTCCATCTGTTGCTGACTGACCCCTAACAAGTGGATTCTCACCACTGTAATTGACTGGTTATTGTCAAGGGTGTGTATTATATGATAAGATGTTACATGGAGCTAGAATGAAAACATGACCAATTTACAGGGCAACTTGTGGCTGAATACTTACATCATGGGCTAAACTACATAGACTGCACTAATGTCATTTTTTTTTTTTTTTTAAATTGTACCACCGGGTAAGTGCAAAATCTGCACTGATTGACATTTGCAAAAAGCATATGTCATATCAGTTATCCAGTCCAAATTTCAGTACAAAATTGCACCGCTCTAATGAAATCTATGTTTTTGTAAATGATACAGCAAATTCGTGCTGCTGCGATCTATTTAATCTTGCCCTGGAAGCCTGTGCAACACGTTTGGGTCTAATTTACCAACTTTCTTGTGTGAAAATGTGCAACAGTATTCTGCATGAATGTGTAAAAATAGTGAAGCACATAGTTAGTAAGAGTTTATGACATTGGCAGCACTCGTGCTATAAAGCTATTTTCTTTCCATGATATGGCTTAAAGGTGAACCAGCACTGATTTGCACAAGACTTGCACTTGAGGTGCAGCTTCCAGTGCAAATTTCAATGCAAGGCCAACTGTCCACGGGTAAACCACCCAGGGCTTTAAGTGGGACGGGTCCTGCCGGTGCTCAGCACTGGCAGTTTTTAAAAACAGGTGCCGAGAAGGGTCCCTGTCGGGCTCATTTTTACCCTCGAGATGAAAAAAAAAAAACTTAACTCTGCAACAGTACAACCCGTCACTGCCTCTGATGTAACTTCAAAGAGACTCATTTTTCAGTTTTATACAGCGCACACTTGGAGCGCTTTACATGAGCACCAGTTACATTACACAAGGGGATATTCATTTTTTGAATCACAGGAGTTAGGCTCGAATCTGTTGCCTTAGCTCGAAGGCCAGATGCTCTAGCTTTACAACACAACCTCGCTCACAAGCGCGAGTGGCATTTTCAGTATTATATACAACGAAGTGGAAGCCGTTGCTTATTTATCTTATGCAACTTACAACCATTGACAAAGCCAATAGTCCTGGCTTGCTGTAGGTGTAATGTTACTTGTATTATATATATGGATGACTGGACAGAAGCAACAAAATACCAGTCGGAGGCACACTATGCTAAGCACAGATTTTTAGCTAAAGTATTTTAAGCACGCCCTTAATTACAGCGGCCACGCCCCAATGAGAGACACTTAAAGCCCTGAAACCACCTCAAAAGTTGTAATTTCGTTGAAATAACATGTTACATGTAGGGATATATGTGACATTCGGCTTGTTCCTTGTTTGAGCCTAGTTTCATTTGGCGCTAGGAGTTCACCAGAGCCTTGCCATGCATGTTATGTTAGTAGCTCTGACTCTACATTAATCCCATGAGCGTTTGCGCTATTCCCGCCCATCTCCAGTGTTTTGCATAGACAGTAGAGGATGTGGTGCTCCGTGACATAAAGCGACTTCAGTGAGGCGATCGCACTCAAAAAGTTGATCGCCGCTACCGTTTCCGCCACTTTGTGGCACTTGTGTAGGGTGACCAGCAGGGCCGGCGCTAGGCATGGGCAGTGTGGGCAGCTGCCCAGGGCCTCGCGCTCGGCTGAAAGACAGGGGGCCCCGCTTCCGTGTGAAAGGCCACACTTTCACAGTTAGCCCACCTGCTCCTACGAGGCCCCCTGCCCCACACTATCAACACATCTTGAATCGACCTTGCTGGTCAGAGCGTCGTCGTGGCATTCCTGGGGGTGCAGGGGTGGGGGAAGGTACAAACAGTGGGGAAGGCACAGCAGCCAGGCCAGCAATTATGGCTCACAGTGTCAGGGGAGGGGCAGCACCTCTGTTAAGTACCGGCCATTCTCTTTCTGCATTTTGTTGCTAGGTGACAGAAGGCCCTTTTGTTTCCAGGACCAGCCAGACACAGGTAAGGCGAGGTGGATGAGGGAGGAGGGAGTAGCCAGATCAACTGGCTTTTGTTAACTTTTACATCACCCATTTTTTTTATGGGAATGTGTATTTAAAATGTATGTAGTACTGCCGGTGCTAGGGCAGTGTTTTACAAAATGCCTCGTTACTGCTTCGAAGGCCCAGGGGAGGGGGCCCCCTTTCCCTGGGCCTCTAAGCACTAGAGCAAGCTGCGAGGTCCAGGTGTGGGGGCCCCTTCCTGGGCCTTGTAGCCAGTACTCCCTCTTTTCTTTCCTTTATTTGTTCCCCTGTGAAATTAATCCAAAATATAAAAACGCTTTTGCTGGAAAGGTCGTCTTTTTTTCCTGACATTTTTCACTTCCAAAGTGCAGCCTTGGGATGGAGAGAAATAAAAGGTTCAAAATGTAAAAAAGAACTAAAGCAAGACAGAGTGGGTCAAAAAGGGGCCAGATTGATTTTATTCACACCCAAAACACATTAGTGCCACTTTACAGAGTTTGCCAGTGAAGCGCTACTTTTTTGTTTTCCTCGGGTGGGGAAGTGCACCATTCCTGGATGTACTGCAATACCTGCTTGATGGGCGGATTCGAAAACAAAATGCATACTGCGGCTCTGTATTCACAAATGTGGTCTTTTTAAACCATATTGCTTACGTTTTGTAAGGAGATAAGCAATGGACATTGAAACTGGTCCCTTCCGGCCCTGTAGTCATGGCCTTAACTTTTCATGCAAAAGCACTCATTGATTTCTGAATAATAAGTGCAAAAGCGTTAAGGTAACCATGTTGTTCCTGCTTACATTTCACATGCTTTTACTTAATCTTGCATTCCTTATGAGTGTTTGCTTTTTCCAGGATGTTGTCACTTTTTTTTTTAGGCAGCATATTGCTCTTGTCAACTGCATAATTTGAATTGAGTCGCCTCCAGGTGTTTATAGCGGGGTGCAATTGGGTTGTAGTTGAAGGCAGTGCGAGTTTCTCTCAGTGGGGCAGTATGGTGTTCAGTGGGGGAGAGGATGTGGCACTATGGTCAGAGCTGCCGAATTTGGAACTGGGGAACCAGGTTCAGCCTTCATGACCAGTCCACCAGACCACTCTCCTGAGAGAGCACATTTCCATGCTAGACCTTAGAAGGCCCCGAAAGACCTTAGAAGAGTGGTGTCTGAGCACCAGCAGGTGGACCATAGCGGTGGCAAGTGTGGGTTAACCTTGAAGGCCTGTCCACTACAACCCCTATTGAAGCTCACCTCGAGTCTTTTGGGCAGGCCTACGAAGCAGCACACCTTAGAGCAACAGTGACTCTGTCATTGAGGTCACAGGACCCTTGAGGAGGAAGGCTCTAGGGCGGTGCGACCGATGAGATCGCACTGAGGCGCTGACTTCGGGTGGGGGCGTCATGTTTGCAAGTATATTATGTTTCTAAAAGCCCTTGCTGCCTCCTTCCTGGCCTCCAGCAATTATCGGTAACAATAAAAATGTCATGATAACTCCGGTGATTAATGTTCTTCCTAGAGAGAGATGGAGTTTTGTCAAGTGGAAGTTTTGACTTGTGGAAAGGTAGCACAGAGGGTTAATGTGCCTGCTGCAAAGAACATGTACCATGCAGATCACTAAGTCCACATAATGTAAAAAGGCCAGTGGGTTACTGCTTTTCTCAGAGAGATCCTATTGTTACTTGCAGTTTATAAGTCAAAATCCTAACATAGAACAATGAGCTATTAACTGTCATCTAAGAGCTGTATGCAAACTGCAAGGTATAAATTATAGCATTATGGTTTTTTCCCCAGCCTTTGATTATCCTAATGTTGCAAAAGGGTTCATTTGGACAGAAGTCAATTCTGGTTATTAAAGAGAACCCACAACCATGGTATTACATTCTAAATTCAGAGTTTGTGTTTCTCCAGATCAATCACTATTAAACTATACTGCCTACTAGTATGATTGTCATGTGACTCCTAGTCCTTTGTCTTATGTAACATTACCTCTTGTGATTTACACATGTATGATTGATTGTCTCTGTGTAATGTGTGATATAAAGTTCTCTGACACCCTACAATGGTATCAGTGGCGCTGTAAATCAAATTAAATGCATCTGAGCGAGAATGTGGTTATGGAGACTTGAGGAGCACTGTTAAAGGGTGGTAGTGAGGGAATCCGTGGCAGAGCGAGTCATTGGGGGGCACCAACATTGTCGCACAGGGCTCCACCAGCGCTAAAGGCGGCCACTTCTACTTCCTACAGTTCTAACACCAAATCAAAAACGTTGATTTGAAAACCCTTGAATCTGAAGCATACCTTCAAGTCAATGTATGATTTAGCAGTGGTCTCGGTGGTTCTAAGTCTTTTTTTATTTATGTACAATCTTTATTTGTTTGCAATGGTGTCTTGTAATTTTGTACTATATGTGTTGTGTTTTTGCACTTAACATAATTCTGGTGAGTAAAGAGCCCACACACAAAAAGATTGTCCTACGTCTCTTAGCATGTGCGTGTGGGATACTGGTGAGAGGATTTACGTTAAAACAAATTGCAAAGTATTAATGTCATCCTAAGGTAGCACAATAATGGCACAGAAAGATAAGGGAGCCTTTGAAATTTACAATTATATCCATGGTGTGAGAGGTTTTCTCTTGTGTCATTTTATATTTTGAATGATCCGCCCCTCATTACCTCAACAGGATCTCCCCTTTATGAGGCAGAACTGGAAATTGTATCATGCACTCATCTGGAAACAATCAGTTAACGAGGAGTAAATAATATACATCTTTGTGAGACCTGCACCTAGCTTTTCCATCCAATGTGACAAATGTAATCCATTTAATACAGTTTTAAAATATATGGACTTATTTCATTTGTATATTTATCTTTTTGTCCATGTTACTGATATCCACGTTAGGTCTCTTCAGTGATGCCAAATAAGATCAATAGTCCTGCGATGTCACTTTCTGTGATGTCACTTCTTGTGATGTTACCAAGGGCGGCTCCTCCACTAGGGCGGAGGAGCGTCACCCCACTGCTCTCGCAGTGCGAGAAGCAGAAACACAAAATGCTAAAACTACCATTTTATGTTTCTGCTTCTCGCACTGCGAGAAAGCAGAAGTGTTTGGTTGGGGGCGGGCGGGTCTGCTTTAGGGCAGGGGAGGAGTGCCTTGCCCACTGCTAAAGGCGCTGACTGTTTGGTCGGTCCTCCATGGCCGACCACACCAGTCATGCGCACTCTGGCCTTTCTCCATGTATGCTGCAATGCAGCCTACATGGAGAAAATGGCCTCCCATAGGCGCCTCGCTGGTCGGCGTCCCGACCAATCACAATGCTGCCATTGCAGCGTTGTGATTGGCTTAGGGGAGGGGAGGGAGGCTGCCTGCTTCCTGTTCCTGCCAGAGGCAGGAAAGCAGGAGAGCAGGTCAGGAGCAGAGACGACGCGAGGCCCGGGAAGGTAAGTTTATTTTATTTTAAAATTAACCCCCCCGCGAAACCCCGCGAGACCCTCCACCCGCGAGTCATGCCGGCCGCGACTGGATGTTACATGCAAATTAGAGGGGCCTCACATCTTCCCTTTCGCCCGGGGCCCCAGAACCAGAAGTTCTAGGACCGGCCCTGGTGACCAGAATTTTAAATGCAAAAACCGGGACATTTAACGAAAATAGAAGAAGGACTACAATTTTACTTTAAGCGAGCGTACAGAATGACGGCGCTCCTCAGCATAAAATTACAGAACAGGCAGAATATACATAAAATGCAATTTTTTAAACCCAGTAGCTTGCCTGTTAATTAAATTGCTTTCTTGAAAGAACTGATAACTATCCCTGCTATGTAAAACATAAAAAAGCTGTTTTCATTTGACCCTCTCTAAAAACCGGGACAGGAGCAAAATTTCCTGAAATCTGCCGGGACAGCTGGTGAAAAACCGGGGCTGTCCGGGCAAATCTGGGACGCCTGGTCACCCTACACTTGTGTAATATCTGTGCCTTAGTTAAGAGTTTGTGATGTCGCTAAGTCACGTGCGCCCTGACATACCAAACACCATCACTCAGAAGCACAAACGCTAACCAAGAATGAGGGGCGCCAAGTGTGCTTCTGCAATGAGATGCTGAGTTCGGTGCTGGGTTCAGCAAACCGCTGAGAGAAAATAGAGAGACTATTGTAGCACAGGGTATGCAGCTGACCCCCGGGGAAGGATTGATTTAAAAAAAAGCTGAATTCCACGAGTTAGAGAAGCAGAGCTCACCTACCTTAACAGCATCACGAGGTCCGCATCCCCTGACAGACGCACCAAGCCTGACGTCCCCTCCGAGCGGATAAACTGGATCTTCTCCCTGTTGGGGGAAATAAATAGTTCCAGAATGTCTTTCAGAAGCAAGGCGCAGATGTACAGCAGGGCAAAAGCGAACGCCAGCGGGTAGACGAAACGCAGCTCGGAGGCATGCCCCGGTGGCCGTGGCCCCACGCCGAGCCCAGGTGAGGGGCTAGCGCCTCTGCAGTAAAGGAGGCAGGACATCTCATCGGTTCTTGTGTGAACACTTCCCCTGCCGCAGCTTCATTGATACCCGGCTGCCTCTAGTAGAGCAGCCGTAAAGTCAATGAAAACCATGTCCCTGAAGTTCAAGGCAGCCGTGGCCCTGCATGCCAAGCAGCCGCAGCACTGGCCCTGCGGGAACGCATCGCTATTCCAAACGTGAGCTGCCCGTGGCGCACGTGCCCTTCTGTCGCTGCCAGCTGCGGCGCGCGCAACTCCGCTGAAGCCCTTTCCTTCATGCGACCAGCCAGCCGCGTGCCGAATGGAAACAAACCACCAGTGAGGATGGGGGTGGGTGTGTGTGGAGGGGGGTGCATGTGCGTAATAAGTAGAGTGCAGTGTCTGAAAGTACTCTGAAACAGATAAAAGGTGGCGTGCTGGCATATACACCGTTGGCTGGCTGTGCAGCATTTTGTAGCTCTTCAGGCCCAATGTAGAGGGCAGGGCGTTTGAAACCTACGGCTTGTTTGTGGTTTCCACAGGTCTCGAAATATCCGCAGCAGAAATCGATCAATGGGCTTGGACAGGTGAAAGGGTTTTCGGTTACACACGTGAAATGCCAAAGTTTATGAGTCACATACGACACACATTGCTTGCTGAGCCTGCATGCATTTTAAAAATCCTGGAATACATTTGTTGTACTGCCTACAGTTTCTCAAAATGTACAACAACACCAGAAAGGCAACGTGAATACAGATTAACCTACAAATTAATGAATTACTTGAGAACCTGCACTTTAGTATGTGAGACAGTACCCGTGAGTTAATCTCTTTATGTAGGGCCCCAGAAGAGGGGTGTCCAACATATGTCCACGAGGGCGGGATCTGCGCCAGATTTTAAGATATCCACTAAGTAAACAAGCTCTTTTTGGATTCATTGTAAGTACATTTATCTAATGTGGTTATCTTGAAAATCTGGCATGGATCTGGCCCTCCTACACCTCTGTTGGACACACCTGCCATAGGACAATGAAGTGCCCTCTCTTAGACGGCAGACAGTCCGAACTCCCACTGGATCTCACGAGAAATCTTATTTTTCCATACACTTCTTTCTGGCGGTGTACTGCCTCCCGTTTTCCTATTCTCAGTTCTTTCCCTGGAATCCAGTTTAGTAATTGATCAGTGCAACCCTCTGAACAACAGTCAGCTATTATCGGTGTGGTTTCTCTATACTCAATTTTAATATCAATGGCATTCAGGCATTTTACAAGAAAAAGTGGTTTCCATTGGAAACTGAGCAGAGATTGACACAGAAATAAAGAGTACTTTCACAACACAGAGCTTGATGGATTTCGTCTACCAAGGTTCTGAAACATGCAGATGAGGAATGAAGTCTCAAATCTTAGCAAATAATTCGTTAGCTATTTTCACACCTTATAAAATTTCAAACTTGAAAATAAGATAATGTGTACTCTCCTTGCACAAGTAAAAGAATTAGTTGAGAGAGAAGAAAACATAGAGTGAACAGGTAAACCAGCACTGGCAAAGTTTATAGGTCCAAACAGCCTTAGTGCTAGAAGACAATTAAATAGTGTCTAGCTTTAGATACAGTCTTGATTTTCTCTTAGCTTAAGAAAAATTCAAACAGCATCTGGACCTTGGTTTAGTCATTGAGATCAGCAGATGCTCATTTTCACTCTGCACATACAGCACCTTTTCGTCAATGCAAGTCATCGGAGCAGGGCCTCCTCCTCTGGATCAGGGATTCTACTCCGCTCACTGCTGAGGGGTGACACGAACCTGTAGTTCTGGACCTGGTCTGCGATTACCATCTTGACTGGTGCTGTAGAACTTCAGATTACATCAAGATGAAGTACTGTCTCTGAACAGCATGCAGGTATGACAAGTGTGGGGAGGTGGGGCTAATGATAGCCAATGGCCCAGTCGGAAGCTGTGCCACCTTAAAAATCTATAACTCCAGCTAACCACATCAAAGCGCCACAGATATT
Source organism: Calotriton arnoldi (assembly GCA_963921515.1). Classification (NCBI taxonomy): domain Eukaryota; kingdom Metazoa; phylum Chordata; class Amphibia; order Caudata; family Salamandridae; genus Calotriton; species Calotriton arnoldi. The sequence goes on from CAWUFW010000415.1 coordinate 1,560,565, forward strand.
TCCTGGGTATCCTAAACAGAAGGGAAATGGAAGTATATCTGTATTTTTTCTCCTCTGTCGTGTTTGTTCTTTGTTTACACTGTGATTTGTATTATTATATGTTTGTTATGTGTACACTTATGAGCACCAATTGTATGTTTGTATTAGCTTTGGTATCTTTTATGTCTTATAAAAAAGAATTCCAATTACAAAAAGTTATATTACTGTATATATGCACCGTAAGAATCACAATGCAAACACCAATTATCTGACATAAATCAAAGCTGTCAATGTGTCCATGGCTCCCTCTAACACCATGTGCCACAACAATTGTCTAGTACGAGTCATCGGTATATAAATACCAGGTGTGCTCAACATGCAAATTAGTGAATATGCTGCCAACTAATAATAAAAGAAAGAATAGTATTGTCATTATGTAAACAAAGTCCCCCGTGAAGAAACCACGGTGTGGACGTATCCAAATCCTAAAGACCAATCGATGCACCGATGTGGTGAAAACCACCCTGCTCTTCTTAATCAACCGCGCGCTTCATGCACGGTTATGTTATGTTATTTACTGAAGGCTCCTACTGGAGAATTGTTGTGCCACATAGTGTTATCATATGAATGATGACTGAGGAATATGGAGCGCACACATGGTACATTGTTGATAGTGAAACGACGAGTATTTCCAACCTTAGCACACCTAAGTTTAACAATGTTGTTTGAAGATGTACCTCAACTAATGATTAACAAAGTAGAAACCTTGGGATTTTCACCAGAAGCAGCAAATGAAATTTACTCATTAATACAGGACACAAGACAATACAGCACCGAAATAGGAACCACAACACAACTCATTAAATACCTGGAATACTTATCCTGGAAAGAGATTAATCAAAGGTTGCTTGCTACTACACATTCAGTATTATAAAGTTAGAAGGATTCCAAGAGGATTACGGATTGCTTTGAAACCCATGTTGTGGAAACCCAGAAGACAGTTTATGGAAAGATTGTACGCAATTCTCAACAAATGCTAACTCGATTTGATTTCATTGATCATAGAGGAGTTATCAAAGGCTTTGAAATCATTGGAAGAGGAAATACACACTGTAAAATCTGAGTTGAACAGAAGAGTTCTAGATGAGTGAAAAAAATCTTGGAAGACATCAATAAGAAATTAGACATATACAACAAAGAAATGCAAGATCAAAAACTCAAGAAGTTTAAAAGGGATATAATAGATCAGAAACTTGACAAGGTGTACACTTGGGCTGAGGTCTATTCTCAGAGGAAACTCCATAAAAAAAAAAAAACCTAGCATGGTGTTTTCTGAAGAAAGTTTGGTAGCAGAAGGAGATATTTCATCAGATTGGCAACCGATTCAGAGTCAAGGAATATAAACAGAAAAACCGTCCATAAGTGATCCGACTCACAAACCTTCAAAATCGGCTTTCGTGGCCATCTGCCTGGCAGCCAACAACAACCCAGAAAAAAGTTTGAAAATACAAGAAGACGTCAGAGAAAAAGAACAAGAAAAAGACAGGAGGAACCCTCGCAGCCAGGCAAAAACGTAGTCATTAACATCTCCTCAGTGAATTTGACTCCTTTCCAAACGGCGGTATTCGACAAAGGCACTTCTTTTGTTCCCACCTAACAAAGTAATACCATGGAGAGCGAGATAGGCTTTTTTAGGTTTATGAGAAACATTTGGTTGAGATATATTTCAGTATCACAGAATCTCAAATTCAGACACAAGATCCTCCCAAATATAAGGAATTAAAACCCAAAAGCACATTAATGGCACCTGTGTCCCACAAAACCTTGGAATCATTCGAAAGGCTGGTGAAAAAACATTTTTAAGTCAGTGTGATTTGACACCAAATCATCAAAAAATCTGATTAAAAAATGGACAACCCTTTGATCATTGTCAGAGAATCTAGAAATAATGTTTCAATCAGCTGACAAAAGGAGAACTTTAGCGGTAATGGACTTTTCATATTACATCAGTAAAGTCAACACACATGTGAATGATGCAGACAAATATATGCCACTTGACACAGACTCCACGGAGGTGTTTCAATCCACACTGAATGAAATATTCATGAAAGCTGTTGACGTAGATTGGACTGGCGATCGCACAAAGTCTTTCTTGGCAACCCAATACCCCCAGAGATCCAGGTTGTACATGCTTCCAAAGATCTACAAACATCCTCATGATCCACTATTTAGAGTGATCATGTCAGCATGCGGATGTCTTTATGAACCTGTTGGACATTATCTTGACTGTTTCCTCCAACGATTTGTACCACATTGGCAGTCGTACATTAAGGACACCACAGCATTCCTCAACACAGTAATACAGTTATCAACAGACAACAGATTGGTGGTTGCATATCATCAATGTGAATGTATTTTACTCATCCATACCTCATAGTGAAGGTATGGAAGCAGTGTAGTGGGCTCTTTTGCAATAAGATGAAATAGGGGCCAATAAAGTTTTTTTCTTAGAACGCTTGCTCTTCGCCCTATATCAGTGTTATTTTCAGTGGCAAAATATTTTCTATTTACAAAAAAACGGGACTTCCATGGGCTTTTCAGGAGCACCGAGCTATGCCAACATCTTTATGGCTAAGATTGAAGCAGATTTCGTGCTGTACTATGTGCACTGGCAGAAACACCTCATAATGTATAAACGGTTCATTGACGAAATTTTTCTGATATGGAAGAGCAATCTACAAACATTAGAGGAAAACATTATTACATTGAACTCTAGAAACAATCACATCAAGTTCACTCACCAGATTCATAAACAGCAAATACCCTTCTTGGATGTTTTGGTCAAAATAACAACTACAGGCATTCAGACTAGTGCTTACACAAAACCCACGGACAGTAAATAACCATTTGGACTATTGCAGATTGCTTCAGATACCCTTGAAAAATCATCTTCCTTTTTCGCAATTCATCAGGTTAAAACGAGTCATCTCAGATCCTGAAGATCTTTCTGCTACATATGAATTATTCAAAGCAAGGTTTAGGAATAGAGGTTATCCCCAATCAGTCTTGGATCAATCCATCAATCAAACAGAATCCTTTGATAGAAAAAAACTGTTGGAGAAAACTGTCAAAGCCGATTCCAGGAGGATGGTATGCGTGTTCAAACAATCCACAAAGTCCAAATCAATCAAAAACATCAACAAAAGGTGGGAAATCCTTCAGAGTGAACCCCATTTCCAAGGATTGTTTACAGATAAGCTGCTGTTCGTGTACAGTAGGTCCAGGAATATCAAAGATATTTTATCCTTGAAGTGTCGAAACCAAGAGAGCAAATCTTGAGGCATGCAAAGATGTCTGAATTGCGTACATTGCAACAATGCAATAACAGAAGATACAGTTTCACACCCCATTAAAGGCACTGTCATCAGGTTGAAACAATCTGCAGACTGCAAGGCTAAAAATGTGATATATGCTTTAAAATGTCCATGTGGAATGACGTATGTAGGTAAAACCGAGAGAAAGATAAAGGTTCGGATTACTGAACACAAGAGCAATATTGGCAATAAAACGAAACCCTCAAAGGTAGCTACGCACTGGATTGAGGCAGGGCACAACATCATACAACTGCGTTTTCAGGTTTTGGAAGTGGTCAAACCTAAAGAGGGAATAGACAATCACAAAAGGCTTTCACAAACTGACTTTTTTTGGATCAGAAGGTTAGATACCATGCAACCACATGGGGTGAATGATAAACTGGAAAATGCTTGTTTTATTTGAATAATCTTTTATTTTCTCACAGACTGCATTTACATGAATACAGCAGATATTTGGCTTTCTATCATCACAATGTGTGTATGTCAGGAAACATTGTTTTGTTTCGACAAGTGAATGTTTTTCCACATTTATACTTTTTTTGCCAACATAATATTTCATTAAGGCATATCATATTTATAGGCCCCGGAGGCTGCCTCTGCATTTGGGCACTCTAGCAACTCTCTGGTACAGGTCAAAACACTGAGCTACACTTGCAAATATGAATTTTATACACATGTTTTGTTTTTTCTTTGCTATTCCCCATTTCTATTGATGACATGTTTGGTACCAGTTTGTGCTGAATTGGCAGGGTAACACTTAATGGGTGTTTAGAGGGTGAGCACGGGTGCACCTCTTCCGGCTTTTCGCTACAATTAGACATTGATGATGTTAATGTGTTCACTTGGCCCATTTGGGGTTTTACTCTGTTTGCGACACCATGTGGCGATTATTAGCTCTCTCTGTCCCTTTAAGGCGATTCAGGCCCCCGTAGGATTCAGCATAGCTTGAGAAAACGCCATTGGTTTATTTAAGGGTGCACCCAGGGTCGTGTTGAACAATTTCCAGGCCATTGCACGGCGGGTAGAACAGCAGTGAGCGCTGGCAGCGTGGCGTCTTTTGAATCGGACCACGGATAACATATACTCTTCATAATAGATGGTATCTGGAAGTGAGTGCACTTGGTTTGATGGTGAAGATTTAAGCATTATTGGATGGATTAAGCACTGGGGAAATTAACATGAGCACATCCGTGCATGAAGCGCTCAGTTGATTAAGAAGAGCAACATGGTTTTCATCACATCAGTGCATCAATAGGGCTTTAGGATTTAGGTAAGTCCACACGCGGTTTCTTCATGGGGAACTTTGTTTATGTAATGACAATGCTCTTCTTTCTTTTATTATTAGTTGGGTGAGTATTCACTATTATGCATGTTGAGCACACCTGTTATGTTATTTACTGATGACTCGTACTGGAGAATTATTGTGGCACATGGTGTTAGATGGAGCCATGGACCAATCGACAGCTTTAATTTTTATGTCAGATTATTTATGTCAGATAATTGGTGTTTGCATTGTGATTCTTACAGTGCATATATACAGTAATACATTGTTTTATATTAGAGACCCCTGACAAAGGGTCGCATGAACCAAAATGTATTGGGGACTAGAAGTCACCGGATGATGAAATTATTGATTTGTTGGACATGATGTCTAGTCATGAACACGGTTGTTATGATTTGGAGTGTATATTATGAATTAAGCAAATTTATACAAATAACAACTAAAGGAACATTGAATAAAATAAAAGGAGACATATTTGACAATTGTTTTTGAGGATTACTGTTTTAACTTATATACAACAATTGTTAAGCAGCAGATGAACCTTCGGGTCATAGTGAAATGCGTGTGGGGGCTGGGTAGTGAGCTCACTACCAGCACACATGCAAATATAGACAGTGGTGCATTACGGGACATTGCACACACCCAGACAGCACATTGCGGAAAATGATTATGATTCATATGGATGATGATTGAAGAATAAGAAGTGCACACATGGTACATTGTTTGTAATCAAACAGACTTCCAAAATATGTGAGTTTTGCTTGCATTGAGAAAGAGTTGCAGTCTCGGAACTAATGATAAACCCTTCGGCCTTGCTATGGTGGAAGGTCCAGCCCATGCACAAAAGGTGATAGTGTTATTCTAAAGACATGATTTTGACAGGTACACAAGACAAAACGTAAGGTTAAAGCAGATGTGTTGAACCTCAGAAGAAATCAAGCAACCCAAACAAACACTGGAGCTGGAGACGTTTTGATTGGATAAAATCTATTGTATCAAAGTACTGATTACTATGAGAGAGTGCTCTGAAATGGATATGTGACTAAACTGTTTTTGAGCTTACTGTAGCAGTTGTTACCTGAGTGAATGGTTCCGGCTCAGATCTGGCTGGCGCTCCTGCAGAATTTCAAAGATGTTTGGCTGACGCAAGAAGGCAACAATCTTATCATTGTACGCTGAAAACAGGAACACATTGTACTGAAAATGACTATTTCTGAATACACGTGAGAATAACATTATGGCTTGCATAGCGTGTTATAACAATCAGCACATACATGCACACATACAAGCACACACACCCTCTCCCATAAATCACTTTAATTTGCTAACTACTAATTTTAGTCTTGAAATGTACACCAGGTCTAGAACCAAGAACATACCCTGTGTGGTAGGTAGGATAAGTCTGTCAAGTTCATGAGGATGATCGAATTGTGATCAATTGACGTTACACACATGGTAAAATAATTCAAGAATGATAGCAATATAATATTCAATCTAGTGCCTTCATCCTCCAGCTAATTACTGAATTTCCAGTTTTTTGTTTATGTACTCTCAGTGGGATAAGTGTCATCCGATAGCCACGGCTCCGTAAAGGACAAATTAAATTCTTTTAGCAGGACACCTACGTTAAGTGTCCTAGCTAGTTTTTCAAGTAATTTTAAGTTATTAATTTCCTTTAATAAGGATTGCAGTTTTCCATGGTGTATATTATAATTGGGCAATATAACTAACCTAGCTTTTAGCATTTATTTTCCACTTGAGTGACTATTATTTGAAACCACTGGCCACTATTTATGGCATCATATAATATGGGGACGACAAGAGGCCCTCCAGTGACAGTGGATCTGAGTTCAAGCTGAAAATGGGGAACATTGTCAATGTTTGGGACTCATTTTCCTTACAATAACAGGAGGCAGCCATACCCAATCATGAACTTCAGTGGTGCCAGACAGCAGGGCAGTGGTATCAGGAATCGGCTGAAGCATATCACTTCTGCAGCATGGAGCCCATCAGACACCACCTTGTGACTGCAAGTATTCACAATGTGCTCAGAGAGGGTATTCATAAACCTGCTGCACATATGCGTGTGACCACATCCCCAAGCTGCCACCAGCTTACAGTGATTACCATTCAGCTGTGTACCTCTCAACATCCACTGAAACGCCACAGAATGTATTAATGCTGGTAGAAGGCTGATTGATTTGTGCTAGGTGTCTCTCCACTGATGCTATCCATTTAGTACACTTAGGAATGGAAAGATAAGTTCCGAAGGTCATTTGTAGGTCTTGCCTAGAGACAGGTTTTGCTGTCTGTGGTAAATGACCTATTGTGAACAATGCAATACATCAAGTAGGCTTTGGGTCATCTGATTTTCATGACTAGATATCTTTCTCATTTATTTCAGTTTCCTACTCTTGATTCAATGACTTTCCTCCCTATTGTTGCTTTCGTCCCTCCCATGGAGCATAGCTGCTTTACTATTCTTTTGATTGGATGAGTTGTATCTTTTCACTGATGACATGAGGGACATACTTTTTCATTGTTTTTCTTTTTGTCAATGCAACAAGCCTGTTCAACCAAAAATGTAGGAGACTGGCCAGTATTAAGTATTCCATAAAACTCTCAGATGTTGTACAGTACACTGACTGACAACAGCTGTTACGGCTTGTGGGCGTAATGACCTAAAGGCTTCCTCAGGGCCAGTATGTCAGAACTAATATCTTAGTTGTGATTAGTCTGAAGAGGACAAGAAATGTAACTTATTGAAAAGTGAAGCAGAATTCACTTGTACCACACCAGTGTGCATAAGAAAAAGGTAAAAATTGAGCGGGAAGGAAAGGTATCCCAGCGTAGCTAATGTGAGAGGGCACACACATAGCAATATTCAATTGATTCTTTCTAAGTAGACTAATTTTAAACCCAGGCAAAAGCATCAATTTCATGGGAAGAGGCCTATGAACCTGACAGATCATGAGCAATTCTTTTAAATGTTATTTCTCCAAAAGCAATATCATATGGCTTTCAGCCCTCATATCCCTCCATGAAAAGGGCAAGACAGTCCTTATATGATACTTTGTCTTCCTTTCCACTGTAAACAACAATTAGAAAATAAACATGAAATGTTTCAAAGACAATTAAGGACTCTGGAACAAATCTTTTATTTTCTACAAGAATCCTGTGAAACGTGATTTTGTTGGACTGGTGCATTGAAAGAGTTTAGGAAACAAATATAGATTGGGTAAGAGGGATCACGAGTGCTGAATGTTTCTGTTCAGCTTTTAACTCTATAATGGATTACACTTGAGTGGTGTATTTTAAATACTACATGGCATCTTTGGATAAAGACGCCAAGAAGCACTTTGATGCATATTTAGAAACTGCCAACCAACTCCACGATGACAAATTTTATAGCTCCACTTTAACAAAAACATCGGAGTTATAGAACAGTAATGCAGCAAGGTAAATTGAAAGAAAACACTCCAATGTTCTTTAAATACAACTGCACGGCTGTAAGGATTGCAATCAAGGATCATGAGATGGTGATGGAGATCAAAGAGTTTGGCCCTTTGCTAATGAAAACAATTATGCAGGCGGAAAACACGTTTAAAGTAGAGAAGGCACAATAGATTTGTCATAGATCCAGAGCTCATGTTTATTGAGGGACAAAAATCACTTCTTATGTCTTCTTATGTCATTCCTCCAACAGGTTCACAACATCTTGGTGAATAAGAACACAAGCACTCCCACCTGGCCCACCAGGTGTATGCTGCCTTTCTACCTTTAACAAAACCACTGGCTCTACCAGAAGGTTTTTCGGCTCTTTAGCTGGACAATTAGTAACAAGAAGAACAAGGTTTCTAGGCCAGATTACTTATATCAATGGAGTTGACAACACGCTCCTTAAGCTCTGGTGTGTCACAAGGATCATCCATCCCATCACTTTAATATATACATGGAGACACTATAAGGCAAGAACATATCAATGCACCGATATGCAGCTCCACCCCGGAGTGTTCAATCCTTCCAACTTAACCAATCACAACAGTTAGATGACTGGATGGCTACCTTCTCGTCAAAGTTAATTCCTAAGAAAACCACATTTGTCCTTCTTCACTCCAGAAATGATCACCCACTTTCTCAAAAATGGCCTAAGCTCTTACCGTAGTGGGAATTTCACCTACAATTACACCAGTAACAAGTCCTTGCGATTCACTGTAGACAAAAACAGAGTTTCAATAAACATATTAATAAGCTGGCAAACACCGCTATGTACCAGCTGTACCTCTTAAAGAAAATAAAGAATTCTACACCACCAGAAGACTTTAAATGTGCTGTACAGCCCTGATACTCTCACATATAGACAGCAGCAATTCTATTTTAGCAAGGTTGCCCAAATCTAGATTTTTGCCTTTGAAAGCCACCCTACGGATTGCAGCACTGTTAGTGGTAAATGAAGGAAAATCAGATCATATAACACTGACCCAAAAGCAAATGCAGAGTCTGCCACTAAAAGCATGCATCAATTTCAAGATCTCCTATAAAACACACTAGACAATACTTTGGGATTCCAGGCTACCTGCAAGAAAGCATTATACCACACAGAGGCAAACTAACAAGAGGGAAACATGACTGACTGTGTAAATCTCCAAAACGAAGAACACCAAGTCTACACAACAGGCCTTCTCTTGCCTGGCCCCAGAGTATGAAACCAGATCCCTGAATTCATAAGAACAATCTCAAATCTCCTGATATTCCATAAAAATATAAGTAAAAAACTCACCCTTTCAGACCATTTCCATGATAATTCTCCCTCTTTTACAGTTAGGCCAGGATACAATGATTGCCATGAAGAGTCATAGATATAGTTATGGAAGCTGGTATTTATAAATGTGGTATGTATTGATGTAGCGTAAATGTTAACTGACAGTTGCCTCTATCAATTCTCACTTTTATAGGATCATTACGACAAGAAATTCTTGATGAAGACACGTTAACTGACTAAGTCGAAAAATGTGAGATTTCATACTGCATTTTAAAAGCATGCAGAGTGTTCTAAAATGATCATGCGAAAATGTAAACAAGAGAGAAACAATGATAACAGCACATGAACGTATTTACGTGTTGTGAGTAAATAAAATACAGCTAACATAGAGAGTTCTGTGACAATAATATTCAAATGTGCATTGAACATGAGGTAAATACCTGCATAATGAGGTTCTAGAAATGCTTAAAATGCTTATTTATAAAGATTCAATATAGTGCAAAACTGAGCTTTCTGTAACATTTATGTGGTAACACCTGTATATCAAAATGACACGAAAATAATTTGCTTTAAAAATGATAACGTGCAAATAATATCCAAAAAGAGGTTTTTAGTAGTACCTAATATTGACATGTAGTCTTTGAAGAGAATAATAATTGAATTAATTGAGAAAAGTCGACATTTATTTGTGAATGTGTGATTTATAATAATACTAAACGGCAGTGATTTAGCTAATTTTCATGTAGGCCTCAAATGCTTTTTCTTTCCTGTGCAAATGTAAAATCATACGAAGCAGTCACTTTAGCCACTGTGAGAAGTTTTCGTGAAGTTTCTTTTCTGTCTTGGTTAACAATGGACTCACTTCTTGCTAAGAAAGATACTTGATAGAAATGTAGCAATATTATTGCAAACCCAGAAAAGGTGCTTGGGAACGGATGGACTGTGAGCAAAGTAGAGTTCCACCTACTTCTGTGGAAAGTGACGGAAGAGCAATACAATTTAACTTAATGAATTTAATGAAATTTGCAAAGGATTACTTAATCCTTCCAGGTTTGTGTGATTCACTGATCACCTATCAACAGCCCACGGTGAGTGACCAATGAGAAGCCCATGGACTGATGAAATTGATACATTAAGGGGTATAAACCAGGAACAATTTGAGGTATAATTGCCCCATAGGAGGAGGAATCGAGGGCTGGCTGTCATTTTCAATTTCCCTGCCTGGCATGCTTTCAGACTGACTTTTGACTCCCTTGTGCTCAGGGCCGGACTGGCAACCGAAACCGGCTCTGGCAAACTGCTCGACCGGCTCCCCCTGGGGTGAGGGGGGGTGCAGCCGAGCAGTTTGCGAGCGCCGGTTTCGGCCGATTTTGTTACAGGGGACCGATATTGCTGACCCCCGGTAACAAAAACGGCCCCCCCAGGACCCAAAACCGGCCCCCACCCTAGGGGCCCACCGGGGAAATGCCCGGTGCCCGCTACGGCCAGTCCAGCCCTGCTTATGCTATTCTCTTCAACTGAACTATCCCTAACTTCGATCCTGAAACCTGTTCTTTACCGGCTGGTAAAGTTGAGCAGGAAATAACCTTTCGGCTAAAGGGTTAGCTGACTCCTTCTGTGGCAAGTGGTGCTGCAGTTCAGACTTGGTCAGATCCATATTGAAGACGGACAAAATCTCTCAGCTTTTTCTTGGTTTGTATGATTGATAACTGTGACTCGAATTTCATTTTACTTCTATCCACAGATAATCTTCAAACTGTCTATTATTTTTCTGTGCTGTATTGTGAGGACACTTGTACTAATGATCTTGTTATTAAATCTGATTTGAAATGCATTTTCATGATCTGTCAATTTAAAAGGAGGCATTAGATATAGGTTTTTCATGAGTTATTTTTATCGATTCTGTCTCATTCTTTAGTCAGTTTTCTTGTCTCAAGTGTTTGTATCGGTGTCTGAGAAAAGCTATGAAATAAGCTTAAGTTGACAATTCTTTATTCCAGTTCCTCATAAAGTAATTGTCTCATGTTCTCCAAGTATTCTAGTCCCTGCTCGCTCAACAAAAAGATCCATTGGAGGACCATGATTTATGGTAATCAAGTTGATGATCATGATGTATGGTGTTTCAATGGGAGAAGTTATTGAAATGGGCCTAATGAAGTAAAGATTGGTATGCGGTAAAAAGAAACATTTTATAAGCTTTCCGCTGCATCAGTATCGAAATGTTATACATAAAGCACCCTGCTGTCTCTGAAGCTAGGACCACACTTTTTAAATACCATAAAAAAAAACAAATAAATAAAAGGACCCTTGGATAATTCAGGATTTCTGACTAAAGTTTAATTTATTTCCTGTCTTTCTAGGCGCTTGATTATTGGTACAATCGTAGAGGTTCAGTTTGTGGTGCTTCACACCCTCACATAGCAAGTTACTGCACAGACTGCAGGCAGCACAAAGCACAGTTCACCTGCCATTTCATCTTTCTTACTGTATTACGGTCCCCATCGGTTTGAGTGCAGTTAACCACTACTACCAGCCACATAGGGGCCTTCATAACCCCCTTCAGTGGCATGTTTAGAGGGAGCACATGCACAGACACTGATGGGGCACTCCTGTCGCACTGCTCTACAAAACCCCAGGCCTACAATTTACGGCAACCAGAGTCCCCCAGGTGTGTCAAGTTCATGAAAGGGACCAGAGGGGGCCTACTACATGTACACCACCTCCTGGAAGGCACACACTAAAAGCATTTCCTCATGTGAATGGAACAATGACCACTTTATGTTTCATAGGCTCTACATTGGTGCTCTGCCACTCCAACAGATATTTCTGCAATGCGGCCCCTAGTTTCTTCCTCTTCAGACCTTCACTTTGACCTTGGAGAAGTATAATTTTCACAGGCATTCAGCCATTCCTAAAAAAGTAGCAAAATTAAAAACTGAACTGGACCCTCAAAGATTTGCCACTGCAATTTGTTCCATTCTCAAAAGGATGTGACATGTGGCTGGTCATCATTCCGAATGATATCAATTTGCTCTAAGGCATTTGAAATGGAAGGCTTTTTCGTTTCATGCCAAACACCACAGGTGAAGAAGTCGATGGTCAGAGTCTCAGCCGGGGAGCAAAATGTGAAGGATTAGCAGGACACATCAAAAAGTGGCCCTACACAGCAATGCATGAGGAGCAAAATGTGAAGGATTAGCAGGACACATCAAAAAGTGGCCCTACATAGCAATGCATGTGAGGTTTTTGCAGGAACGCTCACTGAGTGCATCTTCTTGAAGAACAAAGTTGTATTTTTATACTATTAAAAAGCACGCCATGTATCACAGAGGGATACGTAAAGTGAGTCATGAAAAAGGGTCATTTGCTCACTCAATAAGACATTAACTGCGGGAAATGCTTCCTCAAAAAAAAAGGCTTGATTGACAGCTCTGTCATGTTGACTGAGCCGTGCGTCAAAGAACATTGACCAGCAGTTCCTGCCAATGCTTCAGAAATGACCGCCAACTTGGTGGTCCTTTCTAAATTTGGCAGGCGGGGACTCTGTCAGAGCGACAGAGCATTTTACTCCATCACTCTGACGGACTTACCTCCACCTGCCAAAATTGAAATTGGGCTGAAAGTCCCCACAAAAAGACTGGAGGTGCTACCAGTATTCCCTTGTTCCCAAAAATATCTACTGTGACTTTTACCAATCACCCGACAATGATACAAACTTCCTAGTTCAAGTAAATAAGAACAGTTCAGAGTGTAACATCAAGAGCGGGAATAAACCCCCACGCTTGGATTATTGCAGCGGAATCCTGCCAAGGCAGTGAGAAGACTGCAGTATGTTGCACACTCGGCTGCCCGTGTTTCATGTGGTTTGAGAACGGCCGATTCGGGGTCGGGCTCTTTTAAGACCCTGCGTTAGTTTGCTGTGCACACGAGTATAATGTTCAAAGAGGCCTTCATCAAGGCCATCGCGCCTTGTATCTTGCTCAGTCTTCTTTTCTGGCCTATAAATTTAGCATGTACTGTCCTAAAGTAAACCTTCGCTCCTTCTGCCCTTTTCTTTTTGTATTGTCCCTTCTTACATGCAACTCCATACCACTGAAACTGAGTGTGACATTTCTTAGGCGAGCCTCTGTTAGGAAAACCGTTAGGGATCTGTTAGGGTGTAAGTCACCCGTTATTTACTTATGATTGCTTTCTGTTTGGGTGTTTTTCTCTTCCTGCTTTTGGAATTCACCTTTGCTTGCTTTCCGTTTTGGGTGCTGGTCACCTTTTGCTTACATTTGTTCTTGTCGTTTTCCTTCTTCCTGCTGTGTTCAGTGTTTCCATCCTCCTCGCCAGTCTGGCCAGTTGGTGTGGTTGTGGTGGTTACATTGGTGCACTATTTCTTTGTTAATTTTTCGTGGTATACCTCTTTCTTGTTCATGTATGTACGTTCTTTTACTATTTCCTTCCTTTTGAAACTTCTTGCTTCAATTTTTTGCTCTGCTAAGGAAGGAGATGTGTGTCTTTTCTAGTTTTCAATTTCCTTTACTCTATCTTCGTGTTTACTCATTGCATTACCGTTTACATTTTGCAATTTCTTTTCCTTATTGCTTCCTTTTACATCACCTTTCTACTTGCTTATTTTAGCATGTTTTTCATAACTTATGTGCAATTTGCTATACTTCTTCTGGCAAGTTTCTTCAGTATTACTGTGATGTTACTGCAATGTTACTATTTATATTTGCTTTCTCTTTGTTCATTTTATAAAGAGGGAAGGTGTGTTATATCTAGGTTTCTACCTTACATCTTCCCTGTTTCTCTGCCTCTGCTGTTCAGCCAGTGAGAGTAGAATGTTAGTGTGAATGTGATGTCATTGGAATGTTGGGTATGCTGTGAGTGGGACTGTCAGTTGGATCCTGGGCTGAGCGGCAGAGAAGCTGCTCCTGGTGGGGCTTTATTACATCTATACTGGAAAACCTATCTGAACATCTAAGATCAATAAACTTATCATCTGTAACCTAACCAAGACTACTGGAACAACTTACCTACGATATAACATAAATTGGCGACGATATAACACCTTCGCTCCTTCTGCCCTTTTCTTTTTGTATTGTCCCTTCTTACATGCAACTCCATACCACTGAAACTGAGTGTGACATTTCTTAGGCGAGCCTCTGTTAGGAAAACCTGTTCTGTAGCGCCTCGAGGCCCTCTAGACAGGTGTAGGTTTGCATTTCACAAAAATCCAATCAGAATACGGTAGAATGGAAAAGTATGGACTTACCCACTGGGACCAGGTCTTGGTACTGCGTCCTACTGACTGTGTTGAATGTGCTGGAAGGCCTGGGCAGGACAGGCGGCCCCGAATGACGCGCGTCTTCCCCTACCTAGCAGTAAAACAGGGCAAACAATCAGGGTCCAAATGGAAGGCTGTGTGCTTACACCTGAAAGTGTCAAAGGGGTTCGACTAGGAGGACATCTATTTCTTATTTCTTCTATTTGGTCAATCATCTCAAAATGTGCACATTTTGTTAAAGCATTTACATTGTCAGAAAATGTTTATTTCTATGTGAACGCAAATGGGCTGTCACAATTATAGTCACAATTACATTCAGAGTAGCTGCTGCAGAGAAGAAGTGGCATCTGGTGGTAATATTGTATTACTGCAGCTTAATAGCATCAATCTCTACGTAAGTCTAAGCAATTCATATTTTTCATCATGAAATGTTTTTTTCTGCATTTACACACGTTTGAATAAACGCTGAAATCAGAAAAGACGAGAGATGCATAAATAACACGTTTTCAGGTCATTAAAACATGATGGTACTAACAGTACGCCACCCTAGAGTAAAGCATACACAAATAGACTTGTCTGAGGTCTTGAAAAAAATTTGACTGTACGTAATCTTTCCTTTAAAAAATGTAGCAATTTCAGTTGACAGTATGAGACCACCCCCACCCCCCCCATCCCCCTTCTCCCGGAACCTGGGAGAGGATGTGGCGTAACGACCAGAGCTGACTACTTTGGAACTGGGGAACCAGGTTCTAGTCTCGACATCGCCTCAACATCCTGTGATTCTATGCAAATAATCTCCCAGTGCCTACAAAAACAAACGCTTCCAAACCCACTATCAAAACAGAAACTGAATGTTCCACAAAAAGCGGTAGGAAAGGTGTCAGTCTTGCCTGAATCTTCGAAATATGTGTAGGCATGGGAGCAGATAAAGAGGGCTCGGGGGCTTTCTTCCCTCCTTTTTACAACCAGAAGAGGAACAGGTGTGCTGCTGCTGCCTTGGGACCATCAGTGAAGCTGTCTCATTGGCGCCTGCAGACAGACTACATTCTGCTGCTCGTCAGGGATGGACCGGGAACCAAAAGCAGTCCTGGCACATTTTGTCAGACCAACCACCTCCTCCCACCGCACATAGCAGCGAGGCAGCCTGACCAGTGCAACCACCTCCCCCCACCGCACATAGCAGCGAGGCAGCCTGACGAGTGCAACCACCTCCCCCCACCGCACATAGCAGCGAGGCAGCCTGACCAGTGCAACCACCTCCCCCCACCGCACCTAGCAGCGAGGCAGCCTGACCAGTGCAAGTTCTCTCGCCAAGAAAGTTTTCAGAAAATGCCAAAATAGTGCATTTCACAACAAATCCTTCACTATATATTCAAATGCCTCCCCGTTAAACAGTAAGCGATGACCTTAAAGTGAATGCACCAGGATACCCAGTCAGGGTTGAAAATAGAATTCACAGTAATTCTTATGGAGAACATACACAATGTTCATTACCTGGAGCTGCTAGGGAAAGAAAGCAGGTCAGAGTCAACGGTCTACAACAGGATTTCATTTTTCACAGACTGGAATAAACTTGGAATTATGAAAAACAGCCACAGCAGAGCCAAATACTGAAAATGCAAACAGGTGGCAGTGGCTTACAACATATCCTAACAACCAAATTAGTAAGACGTATGTTCGGCCCTGCCTTTTTGTGTAAGCATTTAATAGAAAGAAGGAAAGGTAAAAACAGTTTTCCTTAACCAGTGTATTTTTATACGTGAAGACTGACAAAGTGATGATTTCTTTTTCTAAAGTAAAGATATACATGCCTTGCCAATGCTTGCTTCAGATATAGATTTAGCTCAGTGGACCCCCAAAATATGTTTATTTTCTCCCCAAAGATCAAATCAATGAGCCTCTTTTATATCTACATGCTACTCTAAGCTGGGATGACCTTTAATATTTGTCAGACTGTGAGCCACAAACCATTCTAAGTTACTCTAACGTTTTTCCTTCTACAGTTTGAATGGTGAAAAGGCAAAACTGTCCTGAAAGTCACAAAGCATCTCTTTTTAGGATTAGCCTCAGACAGCGCATGCACTGTCTGTTGCAAGACATTTTGTTACCTTACAGTGGCCTTAGAGCCTGCCCATTACTTCCCATAAGATGGCTTCATTGTCTAGCCTATTTGCTTGCTTTTAATTTGTTCAAATTTGTGGGTTTCACTTCCTCTTCTTGGGGTTGTTGCTTCCCTGGAGCATAGCTGCCAAGGTTTCAGTTTGTTTATGTGTGACATTCCCATGTGTGTAGTGCGTTTATGTGTGACATTTCAAACTTTATGGGTGACACTTTATTGTGAGTGAACTATCACAGTTGCATCCATGTCAAGAGATCATTTTTTGAAATGACGCCCATTTCTCGTATGTGACGGTCCTTAATGAGTGAATTGACCCAGGGGCGCTTTACATGAGCATCAGATAAATATTTTGCACGAGTAAGTTTGAGGGTTTGCTCTGAATCACAGAATGTTGAGCTGAGGCTGGGATTCGAGTCCTCTTCGACGGTTCTAAAATAGACAGTTCTGGTCACTAGGCCACAT
Source organism: Calotriton arnoldi (assembly GCA_963921515.1). Taxonomy (NCBI): domain Eukaryota; kingdom Metazoa; phylum Chordata; class Amphibia; order Caudata; family Salamandridae; genus Calotriton; species Calotriton arnoldi. The sequence goes on from CAWUFW010000415.1 coordinate 1,577,818, forward strand.
CTCATCCTGCCTCCTCCTTCAGAAGCCCCTTTTTTACTGCAGTTTAGACTGACCCAGTTATTGGCATATTTTTAGAAACTTTGGGGGATATTCTCAAGAACGTGTGATAATTATCGCAAAATTAGCTTAACGCAACTTTGCACATCGCAGTCCATCGCGGGAAAATAACACCGTGTTAACATTGTATTCTCAACCCGGCGGCACCATGTGATAGTCTCACGATAACGCGCCAAATGACCGCGTTAAAATTAATGCGACGCCGAAAATATGCGAAACACGAACGTGAAAAAAGTTGCGATGCCCCAAATTGCGATACAAAAATCAGCGATAACCAGCGACAGGCCTGCAATTCCCACGCGTCATGTGGGAAAATGCACCATAAAAGCAGAAAAAAAAAAGTTAAATTGCATAGCACCATGGATGCACCCGGACCGAGTGCAGAGGACAACGCAAACCCCACAAGCCCCACAGACGACCAGCAAGGAACCTCAGGGTCGGGGAAGGCCAAGGAGAAGAGGAAGACGCGGTTCAGTCCGCAGGAAAACAGGATCATCGTTACGGAGGTGATAGAACACTACCAACAACTGTTCGTCACCTCCAACGTGTCATTGGCAACAAAGACGCAAACATGACAGACTATCTTGGACCATGTGAATGCAGTTGCAGGGTTGAGGAGGACAATGGAAGAGGTCAAGAGGCCCTGGAATGATGTGAAGGGCAAGAACCAAGAAGAAACTCAATGCCAACATGAAAGCAGCAACGCAGATTGGAGGTGGGGGTCCAGCGGCACACCAGGAGCTGGATGACATGGAGAAAATGGTGGCCACAGTCATCAGTCGGGATACGGTGCCAGGAGTAGTGGATCCAGACACGGCTCAACATAACCTGACACAACATCAACAGGGTGAGTACCGACCAGGGACTGGGAGGACAGGGGGAGATGGGCACAATGGCATACATGCACAATTAAGTAGAGCACACTGCACACCCACAATGACTCTGGATCATGTCCCTGATCTCCTTGGCATACTGCAGCACACATAGAAACAGCAAGTAGGCCCCCGTCGACAATGTGCCCGGAGCGGGCCCTCCCCACACATCACTAATCTCACAACAAACCCATACACATGTGCCGAACCCAGCAAAGCTGCGGGTCCGTGAGCCACACTGACAATGCAAGTGACACTGCATGACGATTAGCATGGCTGCAGTCCAATTATCATGACATGGTGCATGCCACGACACTGAGGTGACTGAGTGTGGACCACATCCGGAAAGGAGCAGGTCACACTCTGACACATCCACGTGCACAAACAACCCCTGACGCCAACAACACATCTGCGGACAAACCATGCCCAAGAGTCACAACTCGACCAAGAGCCCAATTTACCCAAAACCGCAACATCTCAGCACTGTAGAAGCACAGAAGTCAAAGGCACACCGCCTGAAAGGGATAAGGCGCAGCCAAATCAGAGCTGCAGGGGCGACTCACCCACAATGCAGCACACACACATAAGAATAAAAGCACCTCAACATTGACAACAATGTGGTACAAACTGCAACACTTTCACAACAGAACACAGGGCACAACTGGTGCCGCATGTGTGTACAAAATAGCCAATCACATCTGGCATAGCAGGAAACTGTGAGATGACAATGTACGAGTACAACCTCACATCCGTGATGTAGTACAAATGTCCACTGTCCCGCATCAAATAGGCATCTCCTCACAAACAGTCACAATGTACATTGTCATGCAGTCTGTATGTAAACTCCGCCAATGCGTCAACATACATGGAACACACTGTGAAACTGCATCTCCCCTTTACATTGCAGAGGGACAATCAACGCCTCCTGCAGAGCAGACCCTACATCACGTCAGTGATGATGGAGACGACCCCCAGGACATCGACTACGACGAACTCCAACGGTTCATGGACAACCTCTGCACCCCACCTCCAGTAGCAGGGCAGCCCAGCACCTTCGAGGTGATCCCACCCCCTGCACAGACCACACAGCAGGAAGCACCTACCACCACGTCTGGGTCCCAGCACCTCACCGAAGAACACATGGCGTTCCAACGCAGTGTGTTAGACTGCCAGAAGGAGCTGGCTGAACAGGTGCGGGTGGGGTTCGACCTCATGGCAGCCAAACTAGATGCCATACATAGGTGTCTAAGTCCCATCAGGGACCACTTACACTCCCTAACGGACACCCACAGTCCGCCCCATGCCCTCCAACAATCCATGGCTGGCGTTGCTGGAGTCATGACTCAGAGACAACAACAACTGTCTAGTCAGAGTGGCTACAGCGATGTCATCCGTGATTTGGGTAGCATGAGGAGGGTCATGGAGAACATGGAGCGGATGCAGGCGCAAAGAATGGGTACCACGGCTGCACACGAGAAAGCTGCAAATGGGATCTTCCATGCCCTGCAGATCCTCATCATGGGAGTGATGCCACAAGACATTGTGCAGATGAATGCTGCTGCTACTTCTACATCCACATCTCCGGCCCCTGATGTGTCAGTGTCACACAGTGCTGCATCCAAACACCACCACCCACATGTGAGGCACATGAAACGTCAGAGGACGAAGATGATGATGAATCTGCCTCAGTGGTAAGGAGGAAGCAGTAGCATTCATCTCCGCCATATGGCTTGTTTCTGCTTGGGTCTGCCCTCTGCATCATGCCCTGGAATAACACCTTCCACTGTCCCCCGACACACTCTACGACACTAACCTTGGACCTCGACATGGACTGCCATATTTTGTATGCTCAACAATGACACAGCAATCAGCCTGCGGACTGGACTCTTCCCCTTCCGAGTAACTTGTCAATCCCTAAAGGACTCTGGCTGGCCCTCCACGGGGCAACATTGTAAAGTGTTGTCTGCATGGCCCAGTACTAAGACAGCTTCAACACTCCACTGAACGTGAATAATACATTCTAATACACACAGATGTGTCATGTCTATGATTAATCAAGTATGAAAGCATGGACGAATGTAGGGGCAGTGATTCCCCCTTACGTCCATGTAGCTCATGTTGTGGGACTTGAGTCACAGGGTGCATCCCTGCATCATTGTGGTACATATTTGACCCCAAAAGAAGCCCTGTTGTCAATTGTAGGTCACAAATGACAGCCTATATGTAATGATTTGGGACACATGTGAAATGCTGATGAGTGGGATTACGTACTATCTTTGACACACAGTAATGGCATTTCGAATACGTGACACCCTAAACATCCTCTCTGTACAGAGGTGACACACCCACCATCTATTTCCAATTTATGAGATTGTTAGCACTACATGTTGCACTTACACTTGTCAGAGTGATGTGCTTGTACAGAGGAGTAACATACACACAGGGAATGTGTGTTGTAATGAATTAATTTGCACATGCTGTGCCTGTGGTCATTTTGTACTGTCCCATGATTCCTAAGGACTGTGACAATGTGACATGCTCATGTGAAGAAATTGTCAATGATGGTGTTCCTACGGGCTATTCCTGCTGCAGTGGGATGTGGTCCACCTGCCTCATCTTCCTCATCATCGTCCGGTGCATCTGCCACTTGTATCCATGGGGCATTGGTGCGTACACATATGTTGTGCAACACACAACATGCAACGATCATCTTGCACACGATGCCTGGGCTGTACAGGAGCCTTCCACCTGTGATGTCCAGGCACCTGAAACGTGACTTCAACACGCCAAATGTGCGTTCCACGAAGCCCCTGGTGCGTTTGTGGGCCGCATTGTACTGCCTGTGTGTTCGGGGCTCGGAGGGGTGTCATCATCCAAGGACAGAGTGCATATCTTTGATCACCTGTGACAGTGCAGAGAGACATGAGTCAAAAGTTGGTTCTGCATGATGTGTTGGCAGGCTCACTAGTTCATTGGTGTGTGATATGTGTGACTTAGTGATTCCTGTTTGACAGGTACTGCTTGTAGCAAATGAGCGGCATCAATGTGTATTACGTAGCCTCACTGCTGCTCCTCCCTCCCCCCGAGCCTATTTACTAGTGTGCGCAGCGCGGTTGCATCACTTGCACTCCTACGGCACACCAATGTCATGCCTGTCTGCGCATGTCCACAAGCCTGACAGCGACACTGTGATGTTGTGCGCTGAAGGTGGGCGGCCACATGTGTGTAGGCCTACGGGAAGGATAGGGCGGACACAGATGTAGAGTTCATGGCTGGCTGAACTCGCGATGCGGTTGAGGGTAGACCTTTGGCCTATGCTGCGGTAATAGCGACACACACAACAGTTGGCATGTATGATCCCGGACCCCGAGCGGGCTTGCGCTCCTTCATTTATCCCTTCGGCCGAGCCCGCACTCCGGGGGCATGCTACATCGCAACATTGTCCATTGCGGGACGGGTGGCGCCGAGACTACAACAGAGACACACGCATTAGTTACTTCCTTGGCAAGGCCAACACTTAGCAACAACCAGAGCCCCGGGCTGATTATCCACACCCCTACGCTGGACTGTCGTAAGCCAGCCCACTCCGCTTACGCTTACAGGGGGGTACGACACAGCTACATGTCCCAGGTCTTCCCCACTGCCTGAGGTGACATGGTTGCGTCCGCTGTACAGCACAATGTCATGTGGTAGGGCCCGGGGCCCTCATGCATACATAATGACCACACGGACACACTTAGATAGTTTGTGGAACTGGCTACGGGCACGTGCGCCTGGCCCCTTTTATTGCCAGGGTCACATGTCCAGTGATGCCTGTGCTGGATGGGTGTGGGGTGAGTGTAAGCCAGCCCTCAGGGAGTGGTTGGTGCTGGCAACAACTACAACAGTGATCAGACAATCAGAAGTTCAAAGTTCAAACAGCAAGGGTCCATGACTTGAGCTGCACAGAGTTAGTGGCTCCGGATGCACTGCGGCCGGGACAGGCACACCGCCACTGGACGGTGATTTGCGGTGCACTGAGGTAGGGCCACGAGAGCTGACCGGGTCCTCGTCGATGTCGAAGGTGAATGTCGCGGAGTGTTTCGGGGGACAGTGGAAGGTGTTCTTCCAGGGCATGATGCAGAGGGCAGAACCGAGCAGAAACAGGCAATATGGAGGACATGAATGCTACAGACTCATTTTTAACACCAAGTCAGTATCAGCTACATGATGATGAAGACAACACCCAGGCCATAGACTCAGACGCCACCAAAGTTCAACCAGAGAGTGTCCATGAATTTCGGGGCACAGAGTTAGTGGCACCAGAGCTGAAAGGGGGATGCAGTCTGCGATGAGGCCTGTACAATGGTATAAACTCTGCCATAATAAAATCAAGACTCAGTTCCAAATGTGTGACCTACTTGACCGCAGTGTAGGCCAGAGGCAGCGGTCAGCAGGGGCCCACAGCCACGTGTCGTTGGCTTGCGATGCACAGAGTTAGTGGCACCAGAGCAGTTGTTGGTAGTGTTCGTTCACCTCCATAACGATGATCCTTTTTCCTCCGGACTGAACCGCGTCTTCCTCTTACTCCTCTCCTTGTGTACAATGATATGAACTCGGCCATTGAATAATCAAGACTCAGTTCCAAATGTGTGACCTACTTGACCGCAGTGTAGGCCGAAGGCAGTAGTCAGAAAGGGCCCACAGCCACGTGTTGTTGGCTTGCGATGCACAGAGTTGGTGGCACCAGATCGAAGGGAGTACAGTGATATAAATGCTGCCATTAACATATGAACTCGGCCATCATGAAATCAAGACTCAGTTCCAAATGTGTGACCTACTGGACAGCAGTGTAGGCCGGAGGCAGCGATGGAGTACGTCAACGATAAAGGAGTGCTGGGGACCTGTGTTGCCGAGGCCGTGATGGTCTGAGGAGGCTGCCAAGGTCGCGGGCCTCGGGCTTGGAGCTTGCACCGGCACGTGGTGGGCCCTCTTTGACACACGCCAGTGTCGGCAGGTGAGCAGTGAGTCCTGCTTGCGCAGGGGCGGCCAAGACGGGTCTGGGGACCTGCGGCCTGGGGTGCAGCAGGCGCACAGGATCGCAGGCACCGCCGCTCACGGCGTCGGCCTCGTGGCGGGCTGAGAGGCGCTGCCCTGGCAGACACGTTGGCCATTCCGGAAGAGAACCACGCCCAGAGCAATGGGCTTTTTATTCACACCCCTACGCTGGCCTGGCGTACGCCGGGCCAGCCCACTCCGCTCACGCTTACAGGGGGGGACGTAACAAGCTACATTTCCGCGATCTTCCCCACTGCTTGGGGTGACATGGTTGCGTCCACTGTCCACTACACTCCAAACACCAGCAGTATATGTCGACATGGACATGTCTGTGGTCTGCATACTGCAGTCTGGCCAGCACATCCACGCCACACTTGGCATTGTGTACATTCTCATTCATGGGTCGCTTGCCTCCTTCGCACATGCCTGGTTCCCACCTTTCCCCACATTCTGCTATTGTGTGGCTGAGGTGCCATGCCATTGATGGCTTGTGTACATGGCTAGCCCAGGTTACCACAGTAAGTTGTACTGTCGTGTCTGGTAGGTGGGCATGTTGTTTGGCATGTTGTATGTGAGTTTGTAACGTGGGCATTCCCATAGTCGTGAGTTGCATGACTGTGGAGTTGAGGTGTGTGGTGTGTTCATTTGGTACTTACCAACGAGCAATGCATTCCCATAGGTGCCAGCCTCAAAGCGCTGGTTGATGATGGACTATCGGAAGATGAAGGAATCATGCACACTGCCTGGGTAGTTGGTGACGACATTGGTGAAGAGTCCCAGGTGGTCCACTATTGCCTGCACATTGATGGAATGCGTGTGCTTCCTGTTGCGGTAATTGTATGCAGTGGCGGCAGGGGGCACGAGGAGTACATGTGTGCAGTCGATTGCCCCCAACACGTGCAGGAAGCCAGCTATGGCGTAAAAGCCTTGCTTGGTCTCCAGCTGTCCCTGCGCAGTGTGTGGGAAGTAAAGGTGCTGGGGTACCAAGCTGATGATGGCATCCAAGACAGGTGTGACGAACTTGGATAGGGCTGGCTGTGGGACTCCTCAGACTCTGGCAGTTGTTGGTTGGAAGGTACCAGAGGCCAACAGGTGCAGCACAGCCAGCAGCTTTGTCTGCGGAGGGATGTTGGTTGTCCGCTGTGTTGGTACCGTCTGCCTGTGGGCAATGATGGTCAGGATGCGGAGGATGGTTGTCCTTTTGAGCCTGTAATGGGCAATGACATCCTCTGGTGTTAAGTCTGTGAGGCTGGTGCGTTTTCTGAAGGTCCGCTGTCTTTGTCTGCGCTGCCTCTGTGGTAGTCCGGGGGGGAGGGAGGGTCTGGGGGTGGTGGCGGGTCTGGGTGTGGTGGCGGTGGGTGTTGTGGCCCTCTTGGGGCTCCGAGCTGCATGATCATTAGCTCCATGGCATCTGTTGTTCTTCAGGTGTGGCTCTGGTCTGGGCTCCCTTTTGTGGTGCAGGTTGTCGTCCAACTTAACACCAGGTAAGAGCAGGTGTTAAATCCCTGCTGCTAACGCGCCTTATCGCCTGTTTTGGGATCTTATCGCCGATCTGGCTGGTCGTTGAGAATATTGCGAAGTGGTGTTATTGCGACTTTTTGCACAGGAACGCCTACTCTAAATCTCATTAGCGTTAGTTGCCGGTGTCATCCGTGGCGATGTTTTTTGCGGCTATCGCAGGAAAACTGGCAATATTGGCTGTTAGCACCAGCTTGTGAATAGGGCGATAAATCTATCGCCACTTTGGCTGCGATAAAGTGCCGCTAACTCGGCGATAAGCCCTTGAGAATATGCCCCTTTGTTTTGATACTATGGTTTGAGCAAGGGGTGCTTTTTTACATTAATTAGGCAGGTGTGGGGTTTTGTGTTTCGGCCTTCAAATCTCTGAAGTTCGTTTGGCTTGGATAAGAGTTTCTGTGATAGTAGGATATTCCACGTCATAATATATTGAGAATCCTATACCTCCCATTGTACACTAGCGCCATCTTGTGGCCTATGAAATACGGCACTCGGAACTCAGCTTTTATGGGTCCATCCCAGCAAGGTGAGAAAGTGGAACTACACGGTTTTATTGCACTTCAGGACACAGTTCTTTTGCGTGACAATTTCAGGCATTGCGGTAATGCGGGAAAATTACCGAAAATATATTATTCTAACTTGAGATGCGTGGCACTTGGCAGGACCTTTGGAGCATGGACACATTACTTATGTACTTACACTGTTCCGTTTTCCGGCACTATTTTTTCTTTTTGTTTAAGCACCCTACGAGTGTGTGTTTCCCAGCTGTCTACCTTGTGTACATCTCCCCCTCCACTGCTCTCACTGCCCGTGTGCTTCACCCCACCCTTGTGCACTTACACCATCTACAGAATAGCTTTTTTGCTTGTGTGGGTCTCCCTCCACCTTCACCATGAGCACTCTCTCTTGTTCCTTTACTCCCCCAACGTTCAGCTTTCTGCCTGTTTGCTGCCCTCTCAATGCTCCTTTCTCCCCACCCATGCCCTCCTCCTGCTGCTTTCACCCTCCATGTTTTTCCCTTCTCAGTGTTTCCCCGTCGTTACTTCCCCATCCCCACATGTTGCTTCACACCCCCCTCCTGTTGCTTCCCCTCTCTGTGTTGCTTTCCCCTTTGTCAGTGTTGCCCACTCTTGTTGCTTCTCTCTCCCCCACATTGCTTTGCCCACCCCTTCCCGTTGCTTCCCTCTACCCTGTGTTGTCCCCCCCCCCATTGCGTTACTTTTTGTTTGTTTATCAATCCAACTCTGATTGGGAAACTAAAAAAAAAAAACACTTGCGTCATTTTGTAAGTGCGCAAATGGATTTTTTTTCTCTTTTACAAGCCATGCAGCACAGCATCAGGGATGCTGTACAACACAGTTAGAACCATTGCCAAAGCCATCAAGTCCCAAAGGCGAGATCTATTGGCTTTGCCAATGCTTGTTAGCGCTTCTTTCCCACTCGTCCGGCTCCAGTTCCCAAAAAAAAGTCCTCGTTTCAAAATCAACTTCAGTCCAGATGGTCTTTAATTCTTGAAAGTAAATGCTCACATCAACCTTTCTAATTTAAAAAGGTTACTTAAAAATGTGATGTCACATTTATAATCACGGTTAAAATGCCACATGGTAAGTAATCACTATCACACACCGTTAACATTTTATCACGTCATTTACCGTTGCCCCTGCATTCACCTCCTCCATGAAACCCTTGAAAGAAGAAGGTACAGGAAGTTGGATGGCTGCACAGTCATTCTCTCCTTCTGCTGCAATGGCTGGCTATTTTTAGGTTTCGCCTGCACAGCACTTGCGCTGTGCTTGAGAAATCTATTGTTTTTAATATAAACTTAAAAGGGATTTGCATCCTGCCTCCTCTCTTTCCTGGCTTCTTATTGGTTCCTGTGCGTGCCACTTACCTTTTCTCCATTTCTATTGGCTGTAGCATATTTTCCTGCATTTACAAATGCTTGTTCCTCATCTGCTTCTCTTATCAGTTTCCCGTCGCTGAAATATTGTTAACATCCGCTTTGGTGGAACTATCTTTTCATAAAGTTTTACCTTTTACTCTTGCTACATATTTATATAACAATTTACCACCCAGAGAGATTAAGTGATTTGCATAGAATCACAGGATGTTGCGCGGCACCGCAGAGACTCGTACCAGAATCCCAAGCTCTCGACTCAGCAGCCCTGGCCGCTGTGCCAAATTCTATCCACTCCAGTGTTATCTGTCAGGGAGCTCTTTCCTTCTCTCGGACGATGATTGGTGAAAACAGCTCTTTGTTCATTACATAGGCGAAACCGATGAATTACCAATGCTTGGTTAGATGGTATCTATTTCCCTGATAGGGGGCTTCTTCTGCAGAGATCTCTTCTTCTCAGTTGAATTGCCTCTGTCTTCTAATACACCTGCAGCCTCTCTTTAGAAAGCACCTTTCCCTTGGTGTGTAAGGAGCTACTGTACTGGCTCATAAGTGCCAACAGACCCGATTCAGACGGGAGACTACTGTTCGTAAAGCCTGAAATGGCTGTATTTTAGCTGCCTTCCGTCTAAAATTGCCTTTGTTTCAATGTTCGTCAATGGGGAAAATAAATTCACCCGATTTTTTCTTTCCACTATCATTTTAGTTTTAACTGCTGCTCGCAGAGCAGTGGGGTGACGCTCCTCCGCTTTAGCGGAGGAGCCGCTGCTGCCCTTGAGCAATGGTGCTGAGGAGGAGGCAGTGCCTATCCCCAGTTATGGTACTCCCTCGTGTCCTCACGACAATGTTCTGCTGAGATGACTCCAGTATTTGACAGCAGGCAGCTGCGTCCCTTCTACATCCATAGTGCAATCAGCGAGGCGCGCTGAAAATAAGGAGGTATCAAGCTCAGTGACGTAACAATAGCCCCCGCAGCCCCTGCCGTGCAGGGAGGCTCCTGAGCTCCAAGGGGCCCCCTCCAGCACTGTGCTTGGGCGGCGGGCCCCTGGTCTGAGAGCTCCTGGCTAGGCCCAGGACGTGCTCCATGTACTTTGCAGGGGGGCCCCCTGAAGTTTCGTTACGACTCCAATAACATATCACCGGAGCTGCACACACAGGGCAGCAGCATTACATTGAATGCTTTAATTTATGTTACTTGCCTACCAGATTCCAGAGGACAGTCGAGAAATATGGCAAGGCAGAGAGGCAGGCCTCCTCAGCCCCTAGCAGCTGCGGACTCTATATTTGGCATGGTGCTTGTTGGATTCCCTGTGTGTGTTTATTACGTTTCAACCAAGTTAAACAACACTGTGACACAACAAGCCAGGTCAGGGGGCCACCCATGCTTCCTCAAGCCGCGTGGAGGAGGCGCTGTGCCAATGAGGAGAACAAGACAACAAAAAAACCTATTTCCCCTGTGGTCCACTGGTTCTGCAATAAACTGCACAGCGGAGCCACGCAGTAGGTCTAGCACCCTGCCTGAGGCTGGAGCCATATGAAGGGGTGCTGCGACACTGCGCTGGCCAGTCTACCTGGCCAGCCCAGAGGGCGTAGGCTAGCGCCGCTTGTAGCGTCACTGAGGCACTGTGGGAGGCAGGAGCCTTTAGCAGTGCTATTAGCACTGCTCCTGCTGCGTGTTAATAACCTGCGCAGTTGGGCCTTACGGCCGTCACCCCCATCATATCTCCTTCAGTAACCTTTGCCATAAATGAGAGACATATGGTGGAGTATACTGACTGCAGTTTATTATTCATACAAACATATCATGTCAAGTTGCAGCGTGCAGACAGGGACATGACTTCAAACAAACTCTGCGTTGTGATTTCACAGATATCAACATAAAGCATGTTCCTCATTTCATTACCAATAGGGTTCTTGTTCCCAGTTTCTAGTAACGTTTCTCGTACCCCGCAGATTCCTGGCTTCAAGTTGCTACCAACCATTGGTCCCTTGGCTCCATGGCCCATGCGTCTGGCCTCTTGGCCACGATTTCGGGCTGTAAGTGCACTGTCTGCATTACTGGGCACCGCTTTTCTCTTAACCCTGACGGTCCTGCTGTCTGGCGTCCCAGAGACTGTGGAGTATCAATTGTTCCCCTCTGGGACGCTTGTGCCCAGGGTTTTGCCTTTTCTTGTGCTCTTCTACTGCCACGCTTCTAAGGGGGCCATGCTCCTTTAAGGCTCCCGCTTTTTAATGAGCTGATTTACTGGCAGCCCGCCAGTTCCGGGGCACCCATGATATTGTCCATAAACATGTGCATGTCTACCCTGGAGAGATATCCCATCATTCCTGTAGAAACCTGATGTTCTAAGGTTGATCAAACCATGTCTCTCAAAGCCAAAACCTGCGCTCCTACAGAACATATGGATTTTAATGTTGAGTTTCCTTCGGGATATCTCTACTGCGCTGTGATAAAGCACCTTTGCATTCAAAACGTGAGATGATCTCAGACCACATAGCCCCCCCATCACACAGCCTCACTACTCTATCGAGATTTTTTTTTATGGTCCCCCGTAGCTGACTCCTGCCAAATGTTGTCAGACCATTCACAGCCAGATGAATTACCTTGATGTCCAGTTTATCCCGTTTAGCCACCAGCTTCTCCATGGTGGGGACTAGATGCCTCCATTTTATACCTGGTGTGCCAATCTATTTGATTGTTTTGCCCAGCCACTGCTTTGTAAGGCCCTTACGCCACCCACCTCTGTGATCTGGATACGTTAGAGTGTGCTATAAATCATACCGTCTTCCTTGTCCTGCTCGCCTTGCAGTCTGTTGAGAATATACAGGGTCGGTGGGCTGCCATTGTCATGTTGAGTCACCTCCTATAGAGGTTTTGTAGTCCTCGGACTTCCATCTGCCCACTCACGATACCATATTTCTTCATGCCAAGTCCTGCTGCTGTTGTCGCAGCCCCTATCCTAAAGGAGTGCGTGCAGAAACTAGCCACTGGAAGGCCTGCTGTGTGTAGCCCCATATACATTACCTCCATAAACTGAAACCTGCTGCGGAAGAAGCCATCCTTTTGCACTAAAGGAAGGCCCCCCTCAGGCCTGACTACTAGGTATGCCCAGAGCAGACAAATGGGGCAGGTCTCCGGTATAGCTGAGCACTGTAGGCTAATTGCTTTCCCTTTTTACAGTTGGTCTGTCTTGGAATTGCTAGTTCTCAAGACTATGTACTTGTCCCCCATGGGCACATCTTACAACTTTATGCAATAGTCACCTTCTACCAACCTGGACAGGGGTTACCAACCCGCTTACTCCGAGTGCTGCAAAGAATGTCACAGCAAAGGCCCCTCTGAATAGCACCGTCTCTAAAGGGTCATGGCAAAGCCTCTTGAGAACCACTAGTATAGCTGTTAGCCTTTGGAAGTTCATCAGGAGGCTGCTGAGGGGTCATGCCCCAGGCAAGCCTTACAGTGGTGCACTAGTGCACAGAGGCCTTGACCTTGCCAGTATGCCCAATTAATAAATTGCTCTAATGCTGTTTGGAGGTTGGCTACCTGTTCCATGTCACCTAACTCCGTCATCTTCTTAAATGTCTTCAGGTACTTACAATACCTCGCACTGGCATTGGGGCCAACAAACCTTCTACCAGCCTGTCCAACCATGCTCAGCTACAGCCCACAATTCTCTGGGGAATGGAATCATCTGATGGTCTGTCTCCGGGGTCAGATGTCTGAATTCCTTGAGCTGGAAACGAGAGAAAGCGTCCACAATAGAATTAATCGCTCGCTCTATATGTCTTGCTTTGAGCTCAATATTGAATCATAGCTATGCTCCTACCAGGTTTTTCATTAGCTGCCAGACCCATGGCCCCTTGGCCGAGCTGGCGTTCACCAGCTGTACCACTGCATAGCTGTGTGACCAAGGCATAATCTTTCTGTTGCCCAGCTTTTGTTTCCATGTGTAGGGCCGCCACAATGGGGAAACAGCTCCCAAAATTTGACACATTTTGTCAGTTCCCTTGCTTTCCATACTTGGGGACCACTCTTATATACACCATGCATGCCCCAGTGACATTCTGCAGCCCTCGCTCTCACTCTCAGCAGCATCTGTATATAGGTCAAATTCCTTTGTTGTGACCCAGGGCTGTCTCCAAATCAAAGAGCTGGTGAATTAGCTCAGGGATGTTTACCATACCTGTATGTCTCATTTCACTCAGTTCCTAGCTGTGCATGGTAGTGCCTCTTCTGTAGCTCCTTGGTCAAGCCAGCTAGGTGCCTGGCAGAAAAACTTCCAATGGAGATGACCCTGGTGGGGAAATTAAGTTTCCCCACCAATTATTGAATTTCACCCAGGCTTGTTTTCTCTTTGCTGTAAAGGGAAATAATACATTTCCACAACTTATTGACCTTCTCCACTGGTAGTCTGCTTCAGAATCAATTTCTATACCTAGGAAAACTAACATTTATTTGGGCCCTTCTGTCTTCCCTTTTGCTAGCGGTACCCCTAGTGAACCTTTCAAATTAACAAATGCCTTCATAAGGTTCCTTCATTGCTGTGACCCTAGAGGAAAATGCTGAATGTCTCAGAGTATTTGCATGAGATAGAGCAGCCTATGGGTATGCATTTATCGAAATAATACTGGCCCTCCAATTACAAAAACAGCAAGTTAAAGCTGTGTGGATGAACCTGTTGTAACCTAAAAGTAGATTCTATATCAGCTTTCGCAATTAGGGCCTTTTTGTCCGCTGCCCTTACCAAGTCTACCGCTTTGTCAAACGAGCTGTAGAAAACACTGCAGTATCCCTGACTCAAACTATCTCCTTCAGGGAAAGACAGGTTGTGGATCAACCTGAAGGTGCCTGGTTCCTTCTTTGAGACCACGCCCAGTGGGGAGACAACATAATTTGGTTGGGGTAGTTCAGGGAAAAGGACCTCTATCCTGCCCAGTAGCTCCTTGCGGATCTTTTCTTCGACCACTGCAGTGTGTTCATGGATGGATTTTAGGTTGGCACTATCCCTTTTCTTTACTAGGTGTTAGAAATTGGGTTTTTGCTTGGCAGAGTATGCACCCTGTCCAAGCAGGAACCACAATCCTAGTAAGGGTTGGTGTAGTACACACTAAAAGTTTAACTGTGCTCATCCTCTTGTAGCTTGGCACAGAGCAGTCAGGCTAAACTAAACAGGCAATGTGTAAAGTATTTGGGCACACACACACACACACACACACACAGTAACACAGTGAAAACACCACAAAAATACTCACCAGTTTAGAAAAATAGGCAATATTTATCTGAGTAAAACAAGCCCAAAATGACAAAAATCCAACTTACACAAGTCAAGATATGAATTTTGCAAGATTAAATCAAAATGCAGTGCTTAGAAATCAATAGCTCCAACTGGGGCTATCAGGGTGCGCTTGACTGGGGCAAATTCAAAAGTTCAGTCCGACAGCGATGGAGCACGCGATGATTAGAGGAGTCACGCAGGCCCGCTGTCAGTACCTTGGATGCCTCGATGCTCAGAGACAATGTGTTGAAATACGGAGGTGATACGTCACTGTTGCAGGCGATGCGTCGGTTCCGAAGTCGGGAAAAGTTGTTGATGTGTCGATGTCAAGAGTGCTGTAGGTCAGTTCCAAGGCGTTGATGACGAACCGCTGGGGTGACGGCGATGCATCAGTTAGAAGCTACCCCGTGCTGGGAATGAGTAGGGGACGGGGCGTTGCAGACGTCGGCAATGCGTTGTCCGCGACTCACATAGTAGCAGTAATTCGGAGGCACTGCGTCGGCATAGTCAGGGTTGCGTTGTAAGTCGAGGTCGTTGCATCACGCACTCGGTGAGCGATGTCCATGGCTTTGGTGCAGGCAGCAGCAATGCGTCGATTGCGCAAGGAATACGCCAGATCCGAATGATGCTTCTGGGTGGATGAGTCGTTGGTTTCTTGGGTTGCAGCACCAACCACTCACTTCCAAGCACCCAGTACTGGATTTGGCACCACTTGGCAGAGCAGGATTCACAGCAGAGGAGCCCAGGTGCTGGTAGGAAGATGGAGGTGAAGTCTTTGATATCCATGAGACTTCAGAAACAGGAGGCAAGCCCAACAGGCCCTTGGAAAACCTTTAGAGATACAGGATGTAGAGAACAAAGTCCAGTCCTCTCACTCCCAGTCAAGAAGCAGCAGGCCAACACAGCAAATCAAGTAACAAAGTGGCAGTCCCTCCTGGCAGCACAACAGCTCTCCCTGGCAGGATGTCCTCAGTCCAGAAGTGTTCTGAGTATATGGTGTCAGAGGTCTAGTAGTTTCACCCATTTTAGCCTTTTAAGTAAGGAAACTTCAAACAAAGGTCTTTGCAGTGCACAAGACCCTGCCCTTCCTGGCTCCAGACACACTACAGGGGGGTGTGCAGCTATTCGTGTGGGGACAGGTACAGCCCTAATAAGGTGCAAGTGTCTGCTCCTACCTCTCACTCCATCTCAGGAAGACCCATCAGCCTGTTGATGGACCTTCAGGGTATGCAAGGCACACCTCAGCTCCCTTTGTGTGTAACTGTCTAGAGGGAATGCACAAAGCCCAGCTATCATCCAACTCAGACGGGTATTCTAGGGACTGCAGAGGCACAGAATGGCTAAAGTATGAAAATGCCAACTTTCTAAAAGTGGCATTTTCAGACTTGCAATTTAAAAACCAACTTCACTAAAAGATGCGTTTTTAAATTGTGAGTCCAGAGACACCAAACTTGTTCTTTACATCTTTTACCAATTGGAAGTTACACTTGTAAAGTGTTACAAGGCAGCTCCAATGCTAACCTATTGAAGAGATAGGCCTTGCTGCAGTGATAAACAAATTTAGCAGTGCATGTCCTACCTTTTCCATAAACTGCACTCTGTCCATGGGGCTACCTAGGGCATTCTTTAGGGGAAACTTATATGTAATAAAAGGGAAGGTTTGGGCCTGGCAAGCAGGCGAACTGGCCAGGTCAAAATGGCAGTTTAAAACTGCACCCACAGGCTCTGCGTTGGCAGGCCGGAGACATGTTTTAAAGGGCTCCCCATGTGGGTGGCACAATCAGTGCTGCAGGTCCACCAGTAGCATTTGATCTACAGGCCCTGGGCATATGTAGTGCCCTGTACCAGGGACTTATTAGTAAACCAAATATGCCAATTATGGGGAAACCAAAATGCCACTATATTTTAGACACAGAGCACATGCACTTTAGCACTGGCAAGCAGTGAAAAAAAGCCCAGAGTCCTAAAACCAGCAAAAACGAAGATCAGCACACAGTCAAAACTGGAGGTTAGAAGGTAAACAGAGAGGGGAAATCATGCCAAAAGATGCCAGGTTTAATACTGATTCTTAATGAGAAGTGGGAAACCGATGTCAAAACCATTTAGAACGATACTGACCTCCCTGCCTCCGTGGTAAACATTTAGCAGTGGTCTAAGTTTAACCTTGTCTATCGTTGTCCTTGTAATGCCAAAGTTCCTTCCACACCCACCACCACTTCCAAATATGGCGTTTTGTGTCCTGGTGTGGTTGATGGGTGCTTCCTGTGCCTCACGTCTTGCTGTATGTATTATACAGTTCCAACATGTTCATGAAAATATGATAATTCAAATTGACAATGCTTCAAGGAGTGCATTTATAGATATTTATGCTTTTGAACAAGGTGAACATCATGCAATATTATTTTATACAACTGACCTTGTGTTCTTGCTAATTAAGACCCTCCAATTCATGCCATAAATGATGATATTACAACACATATTTGCTTGCTTAAGAAACTATTGTTTGATTGTATCGATTTGCACTTTGAACAATGTATGCTTTCTACTAGTCCCTATGTTTGTATTATTGATAGTTGATCATATTCATTGTATTTTTTTTTAGAAATTAACCCGGTGATGACGTTTCAAACAAGGTCCAAAATGCATTGAGGCCTAAGGGGACAGATGTGACCCGAGAGGATCATTTTGTTCATATGGGATGAGTTTGAATAAAGGAATAACAATGAAGAAATTATTTGAAGGATTTGTTTTAGGAATGCAAATTTACTCATGATTGCGACTGTGAAAGATTTTCGAAAGATGTCACAAGCAATTGTAGTACAATTCTATAAACATAGGATCTACACAAGGAGGAGTCCCACCGGGAACAACCGTAGTGCAGGGGGGAGACACTGCCCCAGCAAAGGAACTGTGCTGATTCAACATTACGACTTACACCTATGGTCAGTAGGTGAACCCCACTGCACACTTAACTTTGAGTTAATTAGATTATTTACACAAGAAAGGAGTGCACTGACATTCAGAAATGCTTTTAAATTGTGCCAGAAAAGACTGGTCAAACTTATTTACTCCTTCCTGTGCCACTATCATTTTATGCAAGAAGCCGGCCACATCTTCATGGTCTCACTCTAATATGGATATCATAAAGAACAGTGTTCCCCTAGGAATCATTCAATATGTGACTGACACATGATACAATTGGCCAAAATCTAATACACAATAAATACAATCAATACAATTTCATCAATGGTCAATGTTTTATATGAAAGTATCATAACATGAGTCAAAATAAGAAAAAAGTTAAAACAATGCAGGCGCTCCAAGTGAAGGCACAATGTAAGTGCAAATAAGTGAGCCAAACAATAACCAACATATAATACATTGGCGATATTCACAATACGTAGAAAGGTCACCGCCCATAGGACGAAAGGATTTCTTACAAATCCAATTATATAAACATTTGAGTTCAAACAGTTCAACAATCAATGATATGGGTGGGGCCTGATAAGTTGAAGTTTCTACCCCTTAAGCCGAGTCATGGGGGTTTTCTTCAGGACTGCAAAAAATTATAGCAACCTGACCAAAATAATCTAGTCTGTTTCTATTGGTCGCCGCGTATCCTTGACAATAGCACCTAAAGTGTTACGTTAAGGGCTCACTGAAGCGTGCTGGCTCGAAGCTCAAAATACTGTGGCGCCACCTTCATTATTTTGACTGTGTATTATTTTGATCTCTTTGTGGTCCTATTGCTGCCATTGCTGCTTAGCTTCCCTTTGTATGTCTGTGCCCGCCGCTCTGAGTCGAAGGGGCAGGATAGCCGCTTGCTCACCGTGCCATCTTGATTGGCCGTGCCTGCAAACGTTGAGGGCTGATGCTGGGGAGCACTGACTTGCAGCCTGTTACACGGCCTGCCCTTTTTTTTCGCTGGGGCGTATTAGGGTGTCTCCACTCGTTACGGCTGCTGTGATGTAGGTGGAGCTTTGGGGCCTCCAACATTTGACTTCTCGAGCTGGCTTAGAGGATGCGCTTTCCCACATCTTGTTCTTATTGGCGGGTCTATTTCCACCACATTTTGCCTGCCACCATGCACCTGATCTGGCTCCCAGAGATGCAGGGCCCTGCACTCAAAATTGGTTGTGGCAAGCCTCTGGCCAGCACCGCTGGCCTGCCGCTTGTGCTCAGGCTCTTCAAGACACAGCCCCCAGGCCATCAACGAGCCCCCTGTTGCTGCACCACAGGTTCCCTTTGGTGGAGGAGGCTGAAATCCTGCAGTGCTGGATCCCCTTTGCCTAAGCAGCATCCCTGCATGCAAGATAGGCATGCTGACGCCTATCTTGCGTCTTTGCCTAGACATGATCACTGCATGCAAGATAGGCATGCTGACGCCTCCGAGCTGTATCTTCACAGAGCCATCCTTTGAGCTTCTCCCTTGTTCTTTTCTCTGATACAGGAGTATGGAGCCTTGCTGTTCCCAGTAAGTCCGCAATCCTTTTATGAATTTCTTCTGGATTACCAAAATGGAGGCGGGGGCAGAGACCACTACTCAAACGCAAGCAATTCACGCTCACCATGGAGCTCCCTATAGCTAGCCCCCTGATGCTCGCTTGTTCAAAGGTCGCCAACCTTATCTGACTAATCCAGGTGCAAATTTGTTGTGATGGCTTTCGCATCCTTAGCACTTCCCCCCTTTCCCACTGTGCCTCCTTTTCGCAAACCTTACCTGCGCCTTTCACTTGATTTTACAGACCTCTAGGAAGAAATGAGTGAAGAGAGGTGATCCATGGGCTCAGGCACCATATTGAAGCCCTCACTGCACTGTGGACACCTTTTCAATTGCTGTCCTTGGCCCTTTGCCAGGTTATGGCTACGGCTCCTTAAGGCCTGCTAGGAAGTCAGTCCGGCGCATACGCAATTCCAAAAACGAATGGTTTTAAAGCATGCACAGTCTGACTGGGCATGCTATAAAAGCATTAGTTTGTGCAATTGTTTTTAAATTACAGGAGGCAGGGAACATTGTAGAAGGGAAATGGGCACTTGTCACTCTCTGGTGCACCAGCCTCTGCAGTCCTGATCAAGCCTCAGTGCCTCAAGCCGAGACCGATAAGGCGCCCCTGCCAGTAATCTAGCAAGTGCCATAGTCCAGCATGGGTTTTGGTTTTGGTACCCCTGCACCTGTTCACAGCAGCCATCATGCCTACCAGGCCTGAAAGGAGGGTTGGGCATGAGAAAACTCATCCCCCTCCAAGGCAGGATGCCTTGTGCAGGGTGTTGCGAGTAGGGGATTTAAGCCACTCAACTAAAACATACCCCAGGGTGAGCAAGTGATAGTTGGTGGTGGTCACAGCAGCAGCTGGCCTGGCTGCTGTCAAAACCCACCCCAACATTAAAACCAGCCCTTACCTTGCCAGCCTCCCTGGGAAATGTCTGGTCCCTGGTAGGGCAAGCCTTGTCCCGGCTTTTGGGCCTCTTCAGCGGGAGGGCATGCGGCAGGAGGCGGTTAGGGGCGTAGCTACCATGTGGCAAACCAGGAGCAGTAGCACTGATGCCCAGAGAACTGAGGAGCCCATTGAACGCCGACAATTGCTTTAATTTACTGCTCAACAGCAGTCAAAGAAGTTATTTTCCTTGCATGCACCAGGGCCTATGGAGAGGGTATGGGGAGATAGTGCAAGGAGATAAAGAGTATTCTGGGCTTTCCTATCTCTTAGCGACAACCAGCTGAGGCAAGGGTTTAATGTATCAGATGTGCTGCTGTCTTGGTTTGAGACCATCAGTGAAGCTCTCTCATTGACACTTACATATACATACATACAGTGACAACTGTCTAATGATTTGGGCCGGGAGCAGCCATGGCCGGCACAGGTAAGTGCGGTGTGGCAGTGGGCGGGGCGCGTCAGGGGGGAGTCAACAGAATAGGTATTATTTATTTATGTATACCTTTTCCGTCGCGTGTCGACTTTGCGCCCCCGCCACACTTGCCTGTGATGGCCGCCACTGGCCAGGAGAGAGTATGGGCATGGAGAAGGTAGAGAAGGAGGGCTTGCATAGGGAAATTGGCCAAGTTCTTATAAGGGTTCAGAGGCCCAAAGCTATTCTAATGCAAAGAACTTCCAACTTGACTTCTGGCTAACTATTTCCTTTTACTTGCAAATAGGGCATATCTCTCAACCTGTGAGTGGTTATAAAGTTTCTGTGACATAAAAATGCTGTGCTGTCTCTTGAGCTATCCTTTGCTGTGCATCTCACCAGACTAGTATTTTGAAAGGGGTCACTATCACAGCAAGAAACTAGTCTTTTTTTACTCAATTTAGAAGCAACCCAACTAAGCTTGAACTTAGAAGGATTCTTGTATGCGTGCTTACAGACGCTGCTATCCTTGGCAAGCAGATCAAATGCCTATTTAGACCATGTACATGCCCTAAAGATCACTATAAATTTGTGTAGGTCCATACTACCACGCAATCTTTGCACCACCGTAGTGAAATATAGGGCTATTTTGCCGTGCAAAACTGCAAGAAATCACATCACTTTAATGCAGTGTCGGCTCATGCTACATTTCAATATCCCAAGCGTTTTCAAACATTTCATGCATTAGAGGACGATGTGAACAATAAAATAAGCGGTTTCACTAATATATTACACTTTCACTATGTCAAGTGAAATAAAGCAGCCCTGCAATAGCAAAAACATGGGTCTGCTACCTTGTAATATTTTAAATGTTTACATCACTTAAGTTGACAAATCTTTCAGCAGCTCTGCATATTGCAATAATGTTTACGTAAACAGGAGTTCTGTCTAGCCAGAATATCTTTCTAGCGTGCTTACCACCTCATCAACCTCAAACAGAAGTGTTCTCAATTACTGGCAGAAGCTGAAATCATGCACTCTGTCACTCTGGCTGGGATGCTGACAGGATGCATCCAAGAATGAGCTTCGCTTACCTCACCGGCACTATGACTGCGCTGTCTGGTTAAGTGCTGCCGATGGACCAAGGCGCTGGTGGGCCTGCTGCTCTGTAGCGGAAGTCGTGGGTCGATAAAAGTAGTGCTGCGGGAATTGTGGTCAACGAAAAAAGGCTAAGAGAAGAAATAAAGAGAGAGAGACAGCACAGTAAGTAATCAACACTCCACGTAGAACATCTCTGTGCTTGTAATGCACTATTACCGTGTCTCTGAAAATGAGAGAAAAGAGATAATGCGCGGGTCTTGCCCATCTGTAAGAGGACCAGAGTCTTTTTAGGTTTCACCTACCAGATGGTTGCAAAAGACCTATTGTGACCTTACAGTGGGCTGTCAATTGCTTGCTATTGGTTGGCTTCATGGTCACTCATTTGCTTGCTTCTTATTCAATGGCTTGTCTTCCTATTCTTGTGTTTGTCCCTCCCATTGGAGCACAGCCTCTTTATGATTGTTTTGATTGGTTGACTTGTAACCTTCCACTGCTCATATTAGGGAACTACTATTTTCTTTTTCATTCAGCACTCCATGAAAATGCATGTGTTTTCTAGCTATCTCCCTCTTGTGCTGCTTCTCCTCATCAAATCCCTTCCTCAATGTGTTCTACCCACCTTACCCAGTTTGTTTGTAAAAGCACAGCAACAGGGATATTTTTGGCTGGGAATAGCTGTGGAACAGAATTTAAAAGTTGTTTTTGCTTAATCTCCAGCATTCCACATATTGAATGAAAGCATAAGCTCCGGCATATAAAGGCTTTTATGGCGCGGGGGAAGGGCTATATGCTGCACTCACTCAAATCGTGTCTCTAACACAGAAGGGGTACTTGGCATGACACTTCTTCTGGAGGCCGATAAACCTGTGCCTGAGTTACTGCAGAAGACCAAATGACTGAAGTATATTAGGCCTTGACAAGAGTTTCCCTTTATATTCTGACACTACCGTATTCTTTTAAATTCTGTTCAAAGTTTCCTGAGTGAAAGGTATTTGAAAATTAAGCCATGCCTTATATAAAGATTGACAATATTGAATTCAGTTGTATTCCTCTAGTATTTTTAACTTTTTCTTTTACTTGTTTTAAACTATACTTTACAGACAAACGCTAGCAAAGCCAACAGCTCTGCACTCACATTAGAAATGCAAGACTTATTGGTTTTGCCAATGCTTGATTGTCAATTGTGCTGTTCTTAGCATCTGTGGATACCTGTGTGTGAAAATGCGTTTACTTGCCTCCTGTCCCATTATGGAGGTCTTTGCTTTGTTGTGGTGGTGCAAATCAGAGCCCCCTCTGAATGCATCCGATTCAACTCCACTAATACTGAACTTGAGAAGTAATCAAAGAGAAAGTTTGGAGCTCTGCATGCAGCACAATTACACAACTAACATCATACAATCATACAGTAACATAACGTGGTATTAGTGAAGCAGACGTTCACCACTTAGATCTCTTGCTGCTGAAATAAGACCTTAATTGCTACCTAACTCAACCACACTCAGTTTATTGACCTCAGAAGGATGGAAGGGTGAATGGACCCACCTGGATTCAAACTGATAACCATGAGGTCAAACATAAATACATGGAGTGGACGCATAACTTCCCTAAGCCACCATACTCCCCTGCCTACAGCAAAACTGTTGCTACATAGGAAAATGTAAACACAATTTTTACTGGTAAGAGGCATCCTTAAGGTAGATTAACAATACCTAACTTGCAATCAGTTTAAGCCTAAGTAAACAAACCACGCACCACTGCTTAGGAAGAGGACTGAAGAGGATGAGTTACTTGCAAATGTATTATAAGTTATTAATAGAATAATATATTTCTGAATTATGAGGCTAAATCTGCAAGAATGCCAAAGAATTAATCAGTCTTTCCTCTAGGAAAGAGAGTCTTCTTTGCTCCCCTCCAACAAATGAAAAATCTTTCCTTAGAATCTCAAGAATGCGTATTACATTTTCAGGGGTGAAATGCATGGTAGGAGGACAGCACAGAGGTTAATGGGTCATCATACAGGGGATTGTGAGCCTGAGGCTCTAAAACGCGTCCATCCTCTCAGCTGGGCTACGGAGGCCATATCATACTTGGGTGTGCAGCTGTGTAGTACTGTGGATAAGACGAACGCCTTAAATTATGGGTCTTTAGTGACCCGTGTCCGAGCCAAACTGGATAGATGGCGACATTATCCGCTCTCCTTCCTGGGCCGTATCGCCGCCACGAAGATGACCATCCTGCCTAGAGTCCTCTTCTTCTTCCAGACCTTACCGTTGACACCTCCAGCGGGCACAATCTCCGCTCTTCAGGTGGCTTTGAGTCACTTTGTGTGGGCGGGTAAGCGGCCAAGAATGAGCAAAGAGCGGAGCTGGCTCCCCCCGGCGGAAGGGGGACTGGGAATCCCATGTCTCACCAGATACTATCAGGCTGCCCAGCTTCGGTAACTGGTGGAGTGGTCCAGACCCGAGTCCGAAAAGAATTGGCTGTTTATGGACAGAGCCCTGGCCGGCACATCATTGGCAAAGGTACCGTTCCTTCCCCGTGCACACAGAGCCCCAAGCCTCTACATTTCCCCGGTAACAAGCTCACTACTGCGGGTCTGGGACGGGTGCACCCGCAGAGGCAGACTCACTTCACTACCCTCCCCCTGACACCAATAGCCTACAACCCAGATTTTACCCCAGGGTTGGGAGCATCTTTCCAGATTTGGCGGGATTCGCCTTGCAGAGCGATAGGCCACTTCTTCAACCTAGAGGAACTTGTTCCCTCTGAAGCCCTAAGAAGGGATCATTCCATCCCTGAAACCGCGCGGAATCGATACCTTCAGGTCAGGCACTGGGTGACTCACCAGTCGGTCCGACCAGGGGCGGAGCGGCCGCTGACCCCATATGAGAGGTGGCTATTGGGAAAAGATATGGACAGGCACCTTATCTCGGAACTGTATGTTCTCCTCCAATCTCCCCAGACCAACGATAAATCACCTTCGCAAAAACGTTGGGGAGTCTGAGCTAGGCCGATCGTTCACTAAGAAGGAGTGGCACGACATTTACCACTGATCGAGGCACACTACATATAACATGGCGAGTACCGAAACAGCAGTGAAAATAACCTCTTATTGGTACCTAACCCCGGTACGCCTACACATAGGGAACTCTGCCCGCAGTGACGAATGCTGGCGACAGTGCGGGGCCTAAGGCACACTCTGTCACATTCTTTGGGATTGTCCGGGGCTCATTACATTTTGGACCTCAGTCTTGGATGACATTGACGCCCATTTCTCCACACAGCTGCCCAGATTCCTATCTTACATCCTATTAGGGTTACCAAACCCACTCACATTTCCTCTTGCCTCCCGTAGGGGGCGTCAGATTAGTATTGCGCTGGGGGCGGCCCATCAGACTATACTAGCACTTTGGGGCTCCACTACCACTCCGACCCACTCGACATGGCTTAGACGCCTATGGGACAAACTGGGGATGGAAAAGTTGACCCTCTCTTTGACATTGCGAGATGACACCTTCCGAACAATATGGCAGCCCTTTATAGAACTGCTGACCAAGGAATTTAGATAACTAACTTGTCCCCATTATCTGTGGCTTCTCCGCCTGGCCGAACCGGACACTACTTAGCTAGTAGCAAGATCACACACAATCCAATCACTTCCCCTGTAAAGACGGATCATTTGATTGATGGTACTGGGTTGGGGGGGAGCGAGGGGGGTGCTGGGAGGGAGGGTGTTTGTTTGACTGCTTCTTTCGTTTCAAATTTTTCAATTTCAAAAGTTGCATTATCAAGTGTCCAACAAGAGAGATGTTCTCTCGCATGGTAAGCTCTTGCTTTGTCTCTATTTTGCAACAATAAAAACAGATTTAAACATAAAAAAACACCCCTTGCCTAAAGCCCAAAATCCATCTAAAAAACAATCCCCCTTACCTTAACAGGATGACAATGAGGCAACTCTTGTGAGGTACGGCACAGGTCATCAAGAGGAAGCGGAAGGATCTCTTTGCTCCTCTAAAGACGCCGACAGCCTTGACCACACAGGTGCCTTTACCACCGTTACTAGCACCACAGGCGTTGTAAAATAATGCATGGTGAAGATTATGCGTGGTAACAGTGCATACGTGGTAAAGGCTCTGCGTGGAAACAGCCACGCTGTAATGGATGCTTCCCACGGCTGCCTTATCCCCGTGTGGTCCGTGGCATCCTGACTGAGGACCTTTGCAGAAAACCAACCTTGAACCCCACCACCGACTACTTACCTTCAGCACTCCCCTCTGGGCACCAGCAACACCGATTAGCCTCAGTTGAGACAGGACAGTAGACTAAGAGTTTACAATACAAGGTAAGAACAACCCAAAAGAGGGGTAAAAGTTCTGCAACTGAATCCTAGAAAAATGAAAAGAATGAACATAGTTGTGTTATGTAAAAACTCCAGACTCCAAGCACAGACCCTTTTTTAATATAGAAAGCAGAGTTGCCTGAGTGATTAAATCATAACAGAAACAAGGACCGCCTACTCATGAACTCAAAACACTAGAAGCAATGTCTCTCTGTTGTATGCAAGCCCGTGAATTCACTGTCAAAACGCTGAAAAAGCGCTGCCAAGATCCACTAGACTCATAGATGTTAATGTTGGGCATATTCACACAAAGCCATGACTCCTCTAATAAAGGCCATGGTGCAGCAACCCCAAACTGTGGACAACCTGCAATCGCCAAGGCCAATTGCCAAGAATTGTCTAAATATATTCATGTCTGTTGTGCAATATCAAGCAAAAAGATAATGTGAATTCCCCAGAATCCCACAATATATGCTGAAACTGGGGTAAGACCCTAGCACTCCAGGTTCAAAAGTCAACAATTAATCCAGTATTTTGGGAGATTCAAGACTGGGGGAACTGCTCAATAGATTGAGTCTGATACAAATGTGTTAAACGTGCAACATATTTTTCACGCCATGGATGCATTATTTAGCACCCCAGAAGATAATATACACATACTGCAACCTCTTCTGCAGCCCACTCATGGCTGGCAAACCAGGAAACGCGCCTTTCATCAGAGGCCAACACTAACCACCAGAAATCAACTTGGTCATGCTGGGAAAAACAGGTATAGAGTATGTGTGGGCTGTGAGGTAATATAGTGGGATGTGTACAGAATCAAGGCTGGATTCCTCGCCAAGGAATGAAAGTGTGAACACAGCGCCAGGATTTGAATAAAACTGAGACTTGTGAGCAAATATGTCCCAGTTCTCAGTAATCAAAGCAAGAGGAATTCCAATGGGAAACACTGCAACAGGAGGACGGCACAAGTACAACCACTATTGGTGAAGCTGCTGTGGAACCGGGTCTCAGAGCAACCAGATCACACACACATAAGTGGGATCCAGACACTTCCACTTCACCCCGCACTGACCTAGCGACACTACTGACCTGTAGAAGGGTAGGGAGCACTGGCTCTTGAAGCAGGTATCCCAGCTTAGGCCCTGTGTGCAGATGCACATTACACCTCTTCAGACAAGGAAACCCCATGGACACTGCTTAACCCAATTTAGTTAGCCTGTGAACCAGGAAATTACTGATCAAACCAAGTAGAGCTAGCATTCTGCCAGTCCTGTATAGACTAATGTGACTACTGACCAGTGCAGTGGCACAACTTCAGGATCTGGCATACATGCCCCAACACCTGTTCGACCTGCACTTCCTTGAGGGGAAGAATATGATGCAGCCTTTATTCACTACAACAGAGCTGCAGCAGACCTGGCGCAAGCACCCTGATGCACTCTGGCTAAAGCCTAGTCATGAACATCCCGGAGAGCCCGAGGAGATACATTGACTGTTGCTGATGCTGTCCAGAGAGAAGGGAAAAGGCATGACTGAAATATTTATACATAAATAGGAATGCTTACCTGCCTTTTGGAGGTTGGAAACAAAGTGGCTCATCTCCAGATGAGTGCGGCTCCTTTTTGTAGCCGCAGGCAGTGATTCTTAGGGAAAGAGTGATCTGTCTTAAGTATTAGACTCACCATCCTAGATTAAGGATTTGAGGTGGTCATGTTCTTTTTCATATCCAGGGATGAATATGTTTTTATTAAGTTGACAATTTAATTAATGTATTGCTATTCTTTTTGTTAATCAATTTTGAATGATTTGAAGATCTATTTTGCATGTATGAACAGCATAAATGTCTTCACTCAATCACACTCTATTCACTGCATGTTGGAACACTGAAATGAATGGCCATGTCTAAATATTTATATATTGCAGGTTGGCCTTGTAATCCCATTTAGCTTCTACCAGAAAGATCCCTTTCTCACATCCTTCTTTTTCCTGCAGGCCATCATTTCCATTCTAGCATTGTTGGCGGGCGGGCTGATAACTACAGTCGTCTCACTGAGACAGCCTTCCGAGTGAGAGAAGGGAGACAGTGGAACCGTACTATCTGTTCTGTCCACTAGAACAAAATCCAGGGTCAATGACATTGAGCGATGAAAAGAGATTACTTGCCTTCTATACTATGAAAAATGTGGATCCAAATCCGGTACATAATCAAAACTAGGAAATACACTATTTTTGATACATCTTACATGGTACAACCAAGAAGAAAGGGAACAACCTACTAGTTAAAAAATAAGAACAACTCCCATATAGTAATCTTAATTAAAGCAATACAGTCTTGAGAAACATCAAATCAGTCTACCACTGATCCTTTCTTAAAGAAAACCATTCAATACCTTGCTCTGCTGATCATGCTTCATCTCCCAGCCCCTGGGCAGCTCCAGCTGCTTGTTGGCAAATAGGTTGAGGAATCCGACCAAGTCCCGGTTATGCTGGTAACGTTCAAAATGGTGAGTATCCCGTCGGACTTTGGTGATCATGTGCTTCAAACATGTGTTGTTTGTAAACATGCGGTAGGCACTCTGCAAATATAGGAACATGCTTAGTGCACGAGGCTACAATTGCCTGACAGAAATACACTACTGGTCACTCATAGTTGGGACCCTAAATTCTGGACATTTTCTCACTTGCTTTATCAAAGAGATCAGACTTTACTTCTTGACTATAATCAGCTGGAAGCCATGCAAGAAGTCATAGGGCCTTATTTAAAGTTTGGCAGGCAGAATACTCCGTCAAAACATGAAGGATATCCCTTCTGCCATATTAAAAGTGCTGTAGGCTATAATACATGCGTAATATGGCAGGAGGGACATCTGCCAATTTGTGGTGGAGAATCCCATCCACCTAAATAAGGACCACAGTATGTGAATGTGGACACCAGTAATTGATCAGTTCACATTTACAATACAGAATTTTTAGGTGCATTGTTTGGATCAAAGCTCAAAAACTTTAGGACAACCACGGCACATGTATTTTATTCCACACAATTGTGCTGTATTTCCGTTGACCATTATAAATAGTAAGCCATTACTGTGAGAACAGCAATGTGTAACGCATGAAGGATCGGGCCACCTGAGGCTGTGACTGGCCGCTGAAAACAAGGGCGGCCCCTCAGTTGGAGCGGAGGAGCGTCGCCCAACTTAACCCCCCCCCCCAAAAGCCCCAGAGATGAAAAATAAAACGGTAACTTATTACTATTTTATTTTTCATGCCCTGTCCCGAACAGAGTGTCAGGAGGATATCGGGGCCACTGCTGACTGACAGCAAGAGGGAGGAGGGTGGGCTGTGTACTGTTTAAAGTGCGCATGTCTTTTTGGCTGGCTGTCTTGCGATGGCCAGCCGCACATGCGCACTTTAAACAGCTCTAACCCAGCTGTTAGAGCAAGCCTCCACAGCGCTGTGGAGCGCCGAGTCCGGCCGCACCCACCAATCCTAGCACTGATCTCATGCCGGTGCGAACAGCGCCAGGATTGGCCAAGGGAGTTTCCTGTTGGCCAGGCTGCAGTCGGAGAAAGAAGACATCGGGTGCAGAGGACGTCGTGTTCATCTTCAGGTACGTTTTAAAAATATTTTTGCGCACCACCCTCCCCATAGAAGCCAGCCGCCCCTGTCTGAAAGGATATCTGATGTACAAGTGTAAAGTGGAAACAATTTCCCACAATTCTCTTGGAGGAACAGTGGTCCCTTCCACCTTCGGGTACCACTTCACGCAGTACCAATCCAAAACCCATAAATTAATGGTTTTGTGTGATAGTATATCTAGCATGATATACTCTCAGTGGTAATTTGTAGATCAGTGCCTTTGCATGTCAGAAATCTATCGCCAGTTGTTGAGAACCTCACAAGCGAACAGAAGAGAGCACTCTACTAGATAAGCTAAACACAAAACATCCACAGTTCTTTCAATGAAAAAAGAACGTTTATGCTCAAACCAGCTACAGGAAAATTCAAGGGCAATGCCTTCCAACTGGACTTTTAGGAAATGACTTTCAAACAGGCAGTAATAAAGGCATAAAACTATTCACAACAGCACCAGAAACCCAAACACAGCATGCCAGTGCTCGAATGTGAAAAATCTGCTGCAACTTATTTAACTCTCAGAGTGTCCTTGTACAAACAAGCTCTCGTTTGATTTGTACAACTGTAAATGGGTGCTTGGCTGCCTCGGGACAATATAATCAGCCTTTTAATATTACAAGTGTGCATAACTCTTTGCACTGTGAGGATTAAATTAACTGCACTTCTTCCTTACTGCTGTAGTTCCCTATTTCAGGAGCACAGCATGGTCTGAATTCTGATGGATAGCTTCCGCTGAAAGTTTAAGGTTTTGTTTCTTGATCTTCAGGTCAGTACAGCTTTATTGTCTGAGTCTTCTCTCCAGCCAGACCCAGCACCCCCTCACCTCACTATCCCATGGAAGCTTAGGGGCTATCGGACTGTCTGGAACTGTAAATATGGCACAGCTTGGCCGACTTTGAGAGGCACAGCTTGGCCGACTTTGAGAGGCTCAGCTTGGCCGACTTTGAGAGGCCCAGTCGGGGACAGGGTGCAATCCAAAAGCAGCCCTGGAATATTTGCGGCTGTCCGAGGCCCCCGCAGGGGGCCACTAAAGAGGGCAGCCCTCTAGTACCAGCTGGGCACCCCACACCCCCGTAGGGGCAGGGACTCAGGGAGGAGTCCCCAAGCCTTGTCGCAGCGCGATAGGCGAGCATCACGTCCGGGGCGCGAGGACAGGGGAGGGGTATATAGGCCTCCCCCCACCATCTTGTCGTCCTCTTTCGCGCGCCCGGACACGCCGTCTGCCGGTCGTAAAGACCCCTTGGGAGCTGTTTTGCGGTGAGTGTTTACATCCTTACAACTCCCAGTTGGGTCGGGCGCGACCAGCTTAGGCTGGGCGACGACCCGCCCGTTGGGGGGGGACCACAGCTCCTGAGGTGCTTGGACGGCGTCACCCCGCCCGGACCGGGCGGCGTGTAGACCAGCGAGTGGGCGCAGAGCCGAGGTTGCCCGCATGCGCCCCCCCGGTAGGGCTTGTTGGCCCAAGCGGGGACCAGGGTATGCGCGCGATGGCTCTCGGGGTGCCCCCGGGGTTGATGGCGATGGGGGTGGCTGCCCCGCATGTGAGCGGGATGCTGATCATTGCGGTCCTCCTCCCGTTGCCAGCCTTCCGCTTTAAGCGGACCTCTCATCCTTGGGCACTGACACGAGATCTATGGCTGCAGGCCGCCCGTATGGGGCCTGGGGCGCGAGCGTTGCCACGGCCCATCGGTGCCCTCGGCTTGCGCGGTGGCGTGGCGACGAGGGATCATCCTTTCGGGGGTTCCGGTCGCGCAGCGGGGCGCCCAGCTTGCCGGGCCTGCGTTGGGCCCGTTCAATAGCGGTCGCTTGGGGGCGCGCACAGAAGGCATCGTGGCTGAGTGGTCCAAGCCGCAGTGTGAAAGCTCCAGTCTTACCTGAAGCATGGGTTCGATCCCACCGCTACCAAAGTCCGATCGTATTCGCAATCACATTCCCCTCGGGTACGTGCGGCCCCAAGACAGGAGGTGCGCTGGAGGGGGGGGGCACTTTCGGCCATTTTACGAAGGCCGCATGGCACGGTGCAACCACCCCCCTCCCCCCCCCATGCTAGTGCCGGATCGGAGGCAAGGGTGGCAGACAGGGTAGCAGCGGGATCCGGTTTTACTGGGTCCCTGCAGGCTGCCGGTACGGGAACTCGGCGAGCGGGGTGCGGACATGAGGGCAGTGTTAGAGGTGCACCGAGGTAGTGCAATGCTCGTAAGTGTGGGAGCATTCACAAGGCAAGTGAGTGGGTGGGTCCCGGATTCCCATGTGCCACCGCGACCTAGCGTCATGGTCTCTGAGTATTACGCTAAATTTGATGTGCCTAATCTCCCCCGTGCCTAACAACATTTATTGGGTCCCGTAACTGGTCACGGACAATGCTGCCATGCGCCACGGATGAGGCGGCCATGCATACTTTCGGATCCTGCTCGCTATGCTAGGCCGCATACATCGTCCCCCCCCACCAGCCCAGCGGGGGACCACGCTCCTTGAATTGCGTTATCCGCTGCACGCACGGGGACCTCATGGTAAATGCTACGGCGGTTAGGATCCCCCCATTGCGACCGATACTGTGTACAGCGCGCATCGCAGAAATGTTGAGCTTCTGGCTGCGTGATCGTGGCCCGCTGTGGGCCATACTCGCAGGGCAGAGTAGCCTCAGACCTCGAGTGATCGCGGGCGCCATCCCCGGTTGACATATATCCCCCGGGACAATGAATCAGTTAGGCGGCAGGAGCCGGTCGCCAGGACGCCCGCAGCGGGTGGTACAGCGCTCATCGGACAGGGCAATGCGCTTAAGGAGCCATGGTCAAGGATAAGACTGTGTGTCTGGTGGCTAGGGACACACCTAGTAAGTATCCCAGGGTTGTAAATGCACATGGGGGGGGCTGTGATGGAGTGGGTCAAGTGAATTCACACGCTGGAATCAGACCGCTTGATTTTCTGCATCGGAGTGTCCGACCCGCGGATGCCCGCTGAGGCTGCCCGCGCCCTGGTCTGTGACGAGGGAGTGGGTTGGGGGCAGGCTAGGGGGGGCGGTGCATGCCGCTCAGCCGCATGTTGTGCGGCCCTGGCCCGAACCACGGGATTTCTGCGGTCATGCTGCCCGGTGGGGCCGTCAGAGGCATTCACCCCGATATGTGAAGGGATTATGCAGAGTGTATTGGCCGTTTTGCCCAATTCGAATTGGTGCACGGTCCACAGGCAGCGATATTTTCGCCCGGCATCGGCACACGCAGGGCCTTAGAGGTCATGCTGTAAGGGGCAGCAAGCGGGGCCGTAGGCCCGGTGGGGGGTTAGGTACTTCATGCACGTGGCTGACGCTGCCAGGGCCTAATCGTGGTCGCCCAGCCCGGGAAGCTCCGAAGCTGGAGTGTTGTGAGCCCGGTGTTAAGGTGGCCTGGTGCCCCTGCGCCCATAGGGGGCAGGGTGCTTCAGCAGTGCTGCTGCCCCTCCCTTGTGTTAGGGCTCGGCCTCCATGTGCTAGCTCGCCGCTGCAGCTCATCTAGGCTTCGACCTGTGGGTGGTTTGGGGCTCCGGTGGGAGAGCAGCGCCTTGCTCTACTTGGCTTTCAGTGGCTTTTCCTTGGTGTTTTCACGTTTCCTGCGCATGGGAATTTTTAAATAATGGCATAAAGGGTCTTGGTTCGACCTCACTTTCCTTTAATTTTATGTCGACCAACGCTTTTTCAATTAAGAAATGGAAGGAAAGGTGTGTCGCGGTGCGTACAATTTTAGTATGTGTTTAGCACCTTTAGAAAATATCCTATGCATTTCCTGGTTTCCCTTTCATACCAATACGATTGCAGGTTGCACAGTTTGTGACAGATGTTGACTCTTCCACCCCAGAGTTAAATGCTGGAATATTGGAGATAATGCTGCCTAACTGTAAATCTCAGGCACATAAGGATGTCATTTAGAAAATGGTTATCGGCTTTGACTAGAAGGGCGGGGCTTTGTCCACTTTCAGAGCACAGATCCGTTCGGTGGCTTTGCCCGTCGGTGGCGCAGCAGGGCTTGCCTGATACTTTGAGCAGCGGCTCGTGGGGTTGAGGACACCATGGCGGATGTTCCGGCCCGTGGTCATGAAGGAGTGGTGCTGGAGAAGCGGCCCTGGCTCTTAGTGTGGCGCTTGAGGGGTGCCTCCTGCGCGGCCGAGTGGTGTTGAGGCAGCGGGTGAACAGCGCGTTGAGTTGCGAGCAGCCCTGTCGGGCCGAAATTTCGGCTGGCTGATGCGGCCCGGGTTATTTTACTTTGCGCCATTCCACAGGGCCGGGATGCGGATAAATTGCCAGCCCGCGGTGTAACGCATTTTCCAGCGGATGTTGTCCTGTGTGGGTATATCATTTGGACGGGGCCCCTACGTCCGTTTTAGGTGGCCGCCATTTGCGTTTTGCACACTTGGGGAGGGGCGCTCTTTGCGAGGCCCGGTCTTTCAGCTGTATGTGCAATTTGAATGTAGGTTGTCATTTGTGGGGCTTTAAAATCCTAGGAGCCCATATGTGAGATGGCGGGTGTGTATTTGTCCCCGGTTTGGCGACACCGCGTGCCTTTCCTGCCCAGCATGAACATGCCGTGACTCGGCTGCAGCTTCGGTTGCTCTGGGTTGCTTTCCGCTGTGCCCCGACCTGGTGGTGTCAGACCTCAGCCTCTAGGCACTTCAGAGTTTGGGGCTCTGAGTGGGGGTTGTCCTTTGCCCCGGGAGGCCGGTTTGGAGGTGCATTGTGGTCATAGCCGCGTCGCGTAGTTGTGGAGCCGGGCGGCCCCAGGACAGCTTGTGTGCGGCTCGGTGGGTGGGTCGCCGGTGAGCTCTCGCACAACTTCTAGCCATCAGCCAGGCGGATGGTCCCTGTCGTTCTGAGCTGCCTCAGTTTCCTCCACAGGCTAACTCTGCGAGGAGGCTGAAAGGAGCAGAATAGATCAAGGGTAGCTGCAGTTATTAGTATAAAGACTCTCAGATGGTGCTCAGCTTGCTTTCCACTCCTTTCAGGTCCCCATGGCTTGTAGTGTGCAGGTGCCCAGCTCACACCACAGAGGACAAAGGCAAGGCCTTGGCCCCTGATGGACTATGGTTAAATTCCCTGTGTGGGATGGGGGCTGGCAATATCCCACTATGGTAGTCAGAAACGGTAATGGTAAAGGAATTTGGTAAATATATAGGGCTCACTCTGCAGCGTAGTAAGCACGAGATTCAGCACTTCCCCGCGCTATGACGGGTCGAGGCAGCAAAAATGTGCCCTCTGTAAACAAGGGCAGGTTACAGGTTGCTTCAGTTAAGCCATATTCACCCGCTCTTCAGCCAGGGCAGCAGGCGGGTTGTGATAGTTGTCATCTATAGTGTGCAGCGGTTCAAAAAGTTTGGTAAACTCTGTGTTAGAGCACAAATGGCTGATAAAAGGTGATACCGTCAGCAGAGTGAAAACATATAATATTATGGTCATGCTATCACATGTACAGCTCAATGTCTAGTAGTTCACACAACAGAAATTGTAGGCCTTTAAACCAAAAGTTAATTTAACAGACAACAGGAAGGTATAACTGTGTGACAGGCCTCTGGAGTCAGACAAGCACGACGCAGAGGTGTGACACTCGCCCCTGGGTAACCTTTTCAGATTTACGTCCCACTTCTACATCCACACAAAGCGGGATACAGAGGTACACTGAATTAACGTAAAGCAAAGGGTGAAAGTAGTGTTACTGTTGTCAAACTATATATGCCTGGTGCAGTGATAAAATACAAGACAAATCCATGTATTTTGAGCATAATGGCTGGGTATGTGCAGTGCAAGTCCATAAACATCCACATTTAGGAATGGACCGCAGCACACCACCTGGCAACCCATAATTCACAAGACAAACAGTCACTTGGGAAGGCATTTCTGACAGAACAATGTACTAACGGCAGATGTGCACTATAGACATACTGATAACATGACGTAATGACGGGCCTGTCCAAGCAAGGGTTCAAGTGCCAGAAGTTGGCACTTGGATACAATTTCACATGTTTGTGGAGCGGCAGAACAGAGGGGACTTGTGTTCGTCCTCCTGGTCACAGGTACAGAGCCCGGTAGGTCCACTAAGCATGTCATCCTTCAGAGGTCGATAAAACAAGCACCATTGAGTTGGGTAAAATAACCGTGTTATTCAGCGCCAAGATACCATGGGGTGAACGTATTCACAATCAGTCAGATATGGAAATTTTAAGGAACTTTGCGAAATGCTGTGGGCCCACTCAGCAGTGTAGTAAGCGACAGTTTTGCACAAATTCCATAGGCCGGCTGGGTGGCAAAGGCAACAAGTTTAACCCAGCCGAAACATAGCAGGGCACTCAGTGTCTGATTCACAATAGACATACATTCGCCAACCAGAGTGACACCATTCAATTGGCGCCGTAGTTTACCACCAAAATTGCCTGCGCTGATGTCTGGTCGATGCCACTAATGGTGGGCACGTTGCTTAAGTTAAGCTATAATCACCCGTCCTTTAGCTATGGCAGCCTGGCGGGTGTGGGAAGTTGTCCCCCCACAAGTGCGCTGTGTTTTAGAAAGCTGTGGGTGGACGATACGAAGGGTAATTAAAATAACCTGGTATGGAGTCTCTGCTGTAGTGTGCCACTGTGGGAGTGCGGTTGGCACATTAAATTTACACTGCCTCTGGGATAAGCCAAAGTCTCTACCTAGCCACCCAGGGGGTGGGCAGGAGTCAGCCTAAGTGTGCAACCCCTTCTCCTGACTAGGGAGGTGGGTTCGGCCAGGCTTAGGCGCATACCCTAGCCAACCAGCAACTCCATTTCAACATGAGTAGAGAATGCCTAGGAGTTGTTTGCAGTCCATTCGCAACCGCCCCACAGGGCGAATGTTTTAGGCCACAAGGTTGTGGATGGCTCTTGTGTGGGAGCCTGGTGAAGAGCCACGGTCAGGCTGGGATGTCTCGGGCTTTCGCCGCACTGTTGAGTCCCAGTCACGAGCGGATTGTATCAGGGTGAGCTGGCTGTGGGTCAGGAAGCGCCAAGGCATCAGTAGCACTGAGCGGCTAACAGCCAGAGGCGGTATCCGATGCACGGGGCATTTGTTAGATTAGAGCCCTACTCAGAGGTACCGCCTTAAGTGCTTGGAGGTCTGTTGGCACCGCCTTTCAATGGAAGCCATTGTCTGGCGGGCTGCTCTGAGCAGAGCATTTGCAGGCGTAAGTAACAGTTTCCGCTACCAGTTCAAATGTGCATCTTTCACTAAGTTACTCAGATCACTGGGACAGGAAGTAAGGTGGGCTGGATAACTCTTGCTTCTACCTGCATTGGCACATCTTGTCAGGAGTGATTGTCAAAGAGATTACACTTCAGCCAGGTATTGTTAGCACCCATCCACACCAAGCCGAGTGTTTAAGGTCACCCTGGGCCCCATTTACACAGCCCAGTATTAGGCCCTTGTGGGTCAGTGCCATGAATTACTAAAGTGAACTGAACAGGAGGCGTGACCGTGGGTTACGCTAGCAGAAGTTTGGGGAAGAGCTAAACTCCACCCATGGCCTTGGTGTAGTCTTAAGTAAGTTGGAGTTGTCACTCTTATTTGACCAGGGGTTCGATGCTGCACGAGGGCATCGCTGCGCTGCGGCCAGAGCACTGTCTTGTTTCCCAGGGGGGCAGCTAGCAAAGGCAAGGCTCTTCCCAAACCTGGCACCAGAACACAAGGTAGTCAGGGCCAACTTGTCTGTTGGGTGACTTGGGTAGGCACCTGTGTAGTTGTCACTCCACGAAGGGGTGAGTTGTCTCCAATAGTGGGCACAATACATATAGGTGTGTCTGTTTGTGGTATCTCCTAGCGGACCCACTGAAGGTGTACTGCAGCTCAACGGGGAACTGGGAAGCTTGGTTTCCGTCACTGTGGCAGGTTTAAAGCATCCAGGGTCGAAGATGCACAGTAGGTACTGTGCATCTGTGATCCGACGGCAGTTAGGCAAGCGGGGTGCGCTGCGTTAGTTGCAATTGCACGAAAGGGTGAGGTGTCTCCAGTAGTGGGCGCAAGACATACATTGTTTCAAACCAGCTTTGATACCATTAAGGTGTTCACCAGGGTAGCAAGCAAAAGGGTTTGTGCATACGTCTGGGCAACAGGGCAAAATAAGTGCACCCCAGAACCAAGGGCAGTTGACTATGATCCTGCAGTTAGACGCACACGCAAGCCAGGTCAGTAATAGATGCAACACTGGGTGGTGACGCTGTCAGCCAACAGTGGGCTGCCGTCCCAAGTAATGGGGACACAAGGTGTCAAGCACAGAAGGCTACTATGTAAAAGAACATTTGGCATGTCCAGTGATCAACAAAAAGCAAAATTTAACTGAGCAGGTAATTTTCCACCGCTGGGGTTGCCCTGGGGTGGGCAGTGTGAACGCCCCTGCCCCCTATTTGGGGGCTCTCGCAGGGAGGGTTCTAGCCTGTCGACTTTTCCTGCAGTTAAGGTCAAATGCCCTGCCCGGTTAGCTAGATTAGCAAATTCACAGGGCAGAAGGGCCTTTGTGTTGCTTTAGACACTAGCTGATCCAGGCTACCGGCAAGGGCTATTGTGATACAGATGGGGTTCATCTATCACCAGTGGGAGGGATCTCTTCCCTAGCTTTGCAGGAGGCCTGGAAATGAGAGGTTGCAGGTGAGAAAGGAGCTGTTTTGGTGGGGGGCTCTGGCGGCGACGGTGGCCACCTCCAGAGCTGTGGCGGAGTTACAGGGCGATCTGGAAGCAGAGGGGTACAGAAGGGTACCTCTGCGCGGCACCATGGTGGGTGCCAGAGCCAAATCCTAGGAGCCTCATGGGAGGTTCCTAGAAAACCGTGTCGGCGCCCCGTTAGTCCTTCGGGCGGTTGTGGGCCTGAACAACCGGGGGTTTGCTATGCTACGCTCCGCCCTGAAAGGGGCGTGAGTAATAAGGAACCATGTGTCACGTGATCCGGGAAGAGGATCACCAGAAGTGGCAGCACAGATGGGGTTCGCCCCAGTGCTGCTTGGCTCATCAGGCGGGCAGGCGGCCCAGACGGTTGCCTGCCCTTGGATCGCCCGTAAGATAACCCACCATATTACATAACGGTGTATGTAATAAACCTGCAGCAATTTTACCCAAACAAGAAATGTGTTGTGTGTTTATTTATGAGCATGCATGTTACGTTGGAGGGGTGGGGTAGGTTGCCAATGCTGGTACTATGGCCATCCCAGCCTCCATACTGCACTCAGCGCGCAAGCACACACAGCGAGTGAGCCACCCCAGTTGCAGGATTGGACCGGGGAACCAAAAGGAGCCTTGACAGAAATTCTCAAACTAGTCCCGCTCCCCTGGTCTCCTCGTGCTCTCTCTCTCTCTCATTCTATCCATCCATTCTCTCTACCACCTTCTATCTTTTCTCCCTGTCTCTTTGGTTTCTCTCTATTTTCCCACTCACTCCCACCCTCCCTCCCTCTCTTTCTCTGTCTCTTGAAGCATTCCTGTGGTACTAGGAGTGGGCCTGGACTTTCACAACCAGCCTTCAGGGTGTCCAAGCCACCGTGTAAATGCCCGGGGGAACAACAGACCTCTCTGGCCCTGCCCACTTCAAGAGGGTTGTGGAGGGGAATTTTCCCCACCCCAAAGATAGTTTTGAAAAATGGCAGCACTGGTGCGTTATAAACAGATTTGTCATTGTATATTCAAATATTCAAATAGCATAACTTTTAAAGCATGGTAAGTGATGACCTTGCAGTGCTCCATGATGCGCAGTCGTGCTGGGTTGAGGAGTGCACAGACATTCCTAAGGACAGTGGTGACTCCTCTGCTACGGCGGAGGAGCGTCGCCACACTGCTTTTCGCAGTGTAAAAAAAATAAAAATAAAATGATAATAACTGGACGTTATCACTTTATTTGTTCCTGCTGCGGCGTCTTGGCGGGGCTTGGCTGCTCTGCCCTCAGAGCAGGGGGAGGAGTGGTGAGCACTATGTAAGTGCACATGAATGTTTGACCAGCCCTCTCGGGCCGGCCAAACAGTCATGCACACTTTGCATGTTCTCCACCCAGGCTGCATTACAGCCTGGGTGGAGAACATGCTCAGGCTCCCATTCCCTGGCTGAGTGCCCAACCACGGTGCTCAGACCAATAACAACGCTGCATTGCAGCATTGTGATTGTCTATGGGGAGCCTGAAAGCCCGGGTGCTTTCTGCTTCCTGTTTGCACAGAAGAAGCCAGGAAGAGGACGGAGAGGAAGGAGGAGAGGCGGCGGCTGGCCAGCTGGCTGGCTGATAAGTGAATTTTTTAAATCCATCCCACCCTTCTCCCCCTCTTCCCCCCTCCCCGCCCCACTGCTGCTTCCCGGGAGCAGCCGCCACAGCCTAAGGAGAACACAGTTCTCTCATTGGTACTTCTCTCTTTTTCTCACTCCTCTGCTCTCTTGTTCTTTGTCTTACCTCTCATATTTGCTCTGCTGTCCTGCAGTAACTCTCTTCGCTTTGTAGTTTATGTTCAGCCCTCTGTTTCTATTTGTTTTCAATGTCCTGCTCTCTCACTACATCTCACTGCTTTCTCTCAATGCAGCCCTTTAGATGTCTTCGATGTTTACACCAATTGTCTACCGCAAACTATCATTTCAATGGTTATCCTTTGTTTGAAATTCTTTAATGGATCCTATTTTCCTGGTTCCATGAACGTAGTAGCTACATCCTATTGGAACCAATTTCAGTATTTTATGGTTGAGTAGAATGAAGCAAACACAATCTTAACAGCGGTGGCTTCTCCGTTAAGGCAGAGGAGCGTCACCCCCACTGCTTTTCAGCAGTGAAAAATGAAAAAGAAAATGATAATAACAAAGGCTATTATCATTTTATTTTTCCTCGCTCGCTTCCTGCAGCCGAGGTGAAGCGGGGCCATTCATTCGGACAGGAAACAGCTGCAGGAAGGAGAAGGAGTGGTGGCACTGCTTAAAGTGTGCATGACAGTTTGGCCAGCCGTCTAAGGCCAGCCAAACCATCATGCGCACTTCGATCTCTCCACCCTAGCGGTGCTGTACAGCCGGGTGGAGAGCAAGCACAGGTTCTAGTCCCTTAGTG
The DNA here is from genome assembly GCA_963921515.1 of Calotriton arnoldi. Classification (NCBI taxonomy): domain Eukaryota; kingdom Metazoa; phylum Chordata; class Amphibia; order Caudata; family Salamandridae; genus Calotriton; species Calotriton arnoldi. The sequence goes on from CAWUFW010000415.1 coordinate 1,618,437, forward strand.
AGCTCCTAACTAGGGCGCTCACACCAATCACGGCGCTGCTCTCATGCTGGGTACTACCAGCATGAGACCAGTGTATGGATTGGCGTAGGGGAGCCTGCAGCATGCTGGGAGTCAAGGAGCAGAGGCCAGAAGAGCACCAACGCTGCTGATGGTAGGTAAGCATTTTGTTCCCCCCACGCTGCCCCCCCCAATGCTGCCTCCCGCGTGCTGCCCCACCACTTTAATACCCCAGCAGCCGCCACTGAATCTTAATAAGTATGTTGCTCAACATACATGACGTGAATGGAGCTGCTGTGCTGGTTTGAGAATGTGTGAGCTGTGGTCTAGGCAATGACTGACAAATGACACTGTGAAACATGCTTATCACAGTAATGAAGCATCTTACAGCTGCAGTGGATGGGCAGGTGAGAAGTGTCCTTCCTGGTGTGTGATGCTTTGAAGGGCCATGCGCACCTGTGTGGGTACCTGGTCTAATCTCTCTGGCCTACGGCAAGTTCTAAGAGCACTGACACAGTCAGCTACAAGCCTCTAGCTCTCACAAGGCCATGGGCTGCTGTCCTGCCTCTGTCAACTTCAATTAAATGGGTAGCTCTGTTTAAACCAGACCTTGTCCAGCCTACACAGGGGCAGGGCACAGTTACTAATGTTGCTTTTACAAAATGCTACAGGTAACAAATTCATATTGTTCAATTGTCATTTTGCTTATTAAGAGGAGATTAGCTACCTCATTTCATTGATTGATACCACTGGGGCTTAAAAGTGTAACATACAAAATTGGCAAGTACATATTTCAACTAGGATAGCAGCAGTCCCTCCTACCCACTCCTGTCCAGCCCTTTGCATCGCTGGGGTGGCAATTATCACTGTCAGGCTTAGATTATAAAACAAACTGCAACCAAAAATGTTTTTTACAGGACATGCAGACAGTCAGTGATCACGGAACATACGTGCTTTAAAACCCGTTGTTTTTTTAAAACTTCCAGCCTCCCAAGGAACTGTCCAGTGGCCTATAGTGCCAGTCAGATCCTTAGCCAAATTTGATCCCTTCGCACTACAGCGTTTAACCACATAATTAACAGTCTTTTACACTGCTGTGAAACAAATTGTTTGAAAATGAAACACACCTTTCTAAAAACAGTCAACTATTTCCCTGAAAAACTGCACCCTGTGAGGTTATTGGTTGAGGGGGCGTCAAACCATACTCAAGCAACATCAAAAGTCCTTGTTAGGGTAAGCCACAAACAGTCACTAAATTAACCTGTGCTTAGCATTCTGGTAGCTTGCACAAAAACAGTTAGGCTTAATTTAAAGGCAAAGTGTAAAGTATTTATGCAGCACTCAATGAGTAAAATGTATTAAATAAAACAATACCAGAATAAAAATCCAATCAGTAGAACTTGAGATTGCAATTTTAAAGTCTTAAGTAAAAGTAGCGCCAAAAAGCGCAAAGGACCCAATGGGGTTATCTAGTTGCGCCGGACCGGGACAAAGTCACAAGTTCAAGCTGACCACGAAAGAGCCCGGGCCTGGTACAGGACCAACTTTGGCTCACTGGGCAAAGTACCTGTTTGTACTTGGACTGAAATGCAAGGTCCTGTGTCAAGTTGCGTCAGTCCAGATCAGGAGCTGTGAGGTGCTGCGTTAAGCTGCATCGGTTCCGATGAGGTTGGCTGGTCAGGAGCTGTGAGATACTGCGATGCGAGGTCCTGCATTGAGATGCATTGTGCTGTGTTGGTTCTCGTGAGGCCGCAGATCAGGGGCTGCGTGGTGCTGCAATGCGATGTCCTGCGTCTGGTTTCATCACACTGTGTCGGTTCTGAGGGAACCCACAGCTTGGCCAGAAGGAATACACTCTGATGCCGACCAAGGGTCGATGATCTGGGGGGCACTGCTGAGGGATCAGGACTCACTCCAGCAGAGGCCAGCAGCAGGACATAGGCAGATCCAGTTGCGTCTGGGCAGATAGAGGACATGTCTCTGGAGATTGTTATGTCTCTGTAGCTTAGGAAAGGAGGCCTGTCAGCTAGCCCCTGGAGTCACTCTGGTGTTTCTGGGTTCAATGAGCATGTCTAATCTTCCTTTATCAGGCAGCAGGGTAGCCTACTTGCAGCTGGACAGTCCTTCCAGCAGCAGGACAGCAGAGCAGCCCTTCTTCTGAGTCTTTCACAGGTTCAGAAGTGATCTGAAGAGTGGGTCTGACGGTCCTATCTTTATACCTGGTACTAATTTTGAAACGGGAAAGGCTTCTGGAATTTTCTCTCCCATAGAGGTGTTTTGGAATTTCATGGCTTCCTGCCCTGGTCCCAGTCTGTCTGCAGTCATAATAGACTAGTGTGAAGTTCTTTGTGTGTGAGCTGAGGCAGTGTCTTTGAAGTGCAAGTGTGAAAGGTGACAGTTCTGCTACCGCATCAAGTCAGGATGGCCCTGCCAACACCCATGCCCTCTATTGTGGTACTGTCTGGGAGGAATACACAAAGGTCAACTGCCAACTACACCTAGTCATGTAACCCAGGAAAGAGGCTGCAGGTGCCAAATGGTTAGGACAAAAAAATGCCCACTTTCTAAAAGTTAGAATGAAGGGTATACCCAAAATCACTGGGACCTGGGTGTAGGACTGTATAAAGAGTAGTGGTCCCAGTATAAATACATCAAAACAGTGTAGCAAAATGAAATTAACAATCATAAATCAAAATAAAGAGAATAAAGGAATGCTCAAGTGTTATTTAATCACACTGAACAAAAAGAACATATTTCACAAAACACATTGAAAACATCATAGTTGTGCCCACAAAACGAAAGGGAAAGGGAAAGGTAGTGACATGAGTGAGGTAGTGAGGTTAGTGACAAACATTACTCATGAATATAACCATCAAATTGTTGGGCATGCTATTCATTGCCACAAACTCTTAGCATCAAGACAAAAAATTATTTTAGAAACATGAAATATGTAGCCATGTAATAGATCAAATCACAGTGTAAGCATACACTGTTGACGAGTACTGGCATCAGTAGTAGTCGACGTTTCGACCCTGCTAATGTGTAGGTATTCTTGTCGACCTTACAATCGGGTCTTCCTCAGGACAAGTGGTAGGTGAAAGGGTGGCTAAAGGGGCACCATGTCTGATTTAAAGAAGGGTCCTCAGAGCGCACGATTTGTCGTCAGTACAGAGAGGGCTCAATGGCTCCGAGAATATGAAGGATGAGAGAGAAATAGACACTCAAGAATGAGGTTGGTCTCCCAAAGTTATTAACTTATCTGTTGAATCACGGTAGTACCGTCAAAATGATAGTGAAGTCATCCACAATCCTACTATCAATTTAGAATTACTCCTCGTGTGTTAGGCTTGATTCCCCTGAATGGAAAGGTTCCATTCAGGGGAATCAAGCCTAACACACGAGGAGTAATTCCTAAATTGATAGTAGGATTGTGGATGACTTCCACTATCATTTTGACGGTACTACCGTGATTCAACAGATAAGTTAATAACTTTGGGAGACCAACCCTCATTCTTGAGTGTCTATTTCTCTCATCCTTCATATTCTCGGAGCCATTGAGCTCTCTCTGTACTCGACGACACATCGTGCGCTCTGAGGACCCTTCTTTAAATCAGACATGGTGCCCCTTTAGCCACCCTTCACCTACCACTTGTCCTGAGGAAGACCCCGATTGTAAGGTCGACAAGAATACCTACACATTAGCAGGGGTCGAAACGTCGACACACTACTGATGCCAGTACCGTCAACAGTGTATGCTTACACTGTGATTTGATCTATTACATGGCTACATATTTCATGTTTCTAAAATAATTTTTTTGTCTTGATGCTAAGAGTTTGTGGCAATGAATAGCATGCCCAACAATTTGATGGTTATATTCATGAGTAATGTTTGTCACTAACCTCACTACCTCACTCATGTCACTACCTTTCCCTTTCCCTTTCGTTTTGTGGGCACAACTATGATGTTTTCAATGTGTTTTGTGAAATATGTTCTTTTGTTCAGTGTGATTAAATAACACTTGAGCATTCCTTTATTCTCTTTATTTTGATTTATGATTGTTAATTTCATTTTGCTACACTGTTTTGATGTATTTATACTGGGACCACTACTCTTTATACACTTTCTAAAAGTGGCATTTTTAAAATTGTGACTTAAAATCCAACTTTACCAATAAAGAGAGTTTAAAATTATAATTCCTCAGACACCAAACGACATTCCTACCTGCTCCCTCACAAAAGTTATCACTTATACATTTTAATATGGTAACCCAATGTTATCCTATGGGAGAGATAGTGAAAAATGAATTTGAGACTTTTTCACTACCAGTAAAAGTTAAAAGTACATCTCCAACTTTTTAAATACAGTGCATTCTGTCCTATGGGCTGTTGAGGCTGCAATGACAGGCTTCGACATGTTTCCTTGAAGTGTGTTTAATTATGGGCTGCTCCAGGCCCGTTACGAAGCCACCCTGCAGATACGGGGGCTCGATTCACTTGGAGAGTGTTTGTGTGATTTAATATGGGGAGCATGTCCCGCTCGCCTTCCAGAGCAATCAAGGATTTCCACGGCATACGGAGGTGAGAAAGGGAGAGGAGGAGAGCTGTCTCTTCCTGCCAGTTCGGACTGACTGTGCATTTTAAAGAAACATGGATTTGTTTTGTTTTGGCAGCAGGAAGCAAAAGGCTGGTATTATTATATTGAAAATAAACGTGACTGTTACATTTAACAAATGCACTTGGACACATTATATGTATTAAATTGAACAGACATTGTTGGTGCATTGTGGGAATTGAAGGATTTACCTGTGTTCACTATGACTTAAGCAAGGAATCACCCACGCCATGAATTTGCTCACCTGTGATCAAGGCTATTCCATTAGCCAAAATGCGTCAGGAAAGACTGTGCTGCCAGTTTCATTTGAAAATAAATGCCAGCATGTTTCTTATATTAGGCTTCAACATGTTTCCTTGAAGTGTGTTTAATTACGGGCTGCTCCAGGGACGTTACGAAGCCTTCCTGCAGGGACGGGGGCTCCTTTGGAGTGTTTGTGTGAAATATATAGATATATATATATATATATATATATATATAACACTTTCTCCGCAGGCTTCTCAGCTCCCTCTCGCCACACACCGACACGGACCACGGAGAATTTTAAGTGTTTATTTTTGATGCCGCCATTACGCGTTTCAACTCGTTCAGAGTCTTGATCACATGGTAACGTTGTGGTCATGTTTTTCATTTTTAAAGTGACATAGTGCTATAGTGATTGGTGCAAAAGTTCATGGACATAGTAGAATTACTGTCAAATTCATTTTGTCATTGCATAAATGCTTGAATCGATTTTCCATGTTAAAAGCTATACCTTGGTTCATAAAAAATATATATCATTATTGTGCACAGCCATCCATATTAATATATACATATGTCCTTTCAATGATAAAAAAAGTACAATGTAAAAATATATATATAAATAAATAAACAGAAACAGCCCCCATTGAGACTGCATGACTGATTTAGTTGCACACTCATTTGCTATGGGGCACGGTCCTTCAATATTATCAAGATAATCTATTTTTCTGCATGTTGTTGATTGGATAAGTGCTTAAATGCAGAAAGTCAAATACAGACAGATCATCTATCCTTTGGCTAATGTGCAAAATACAATATTTAAACATATAGCGATTTTTTCCAAGGTGATTGATAATGTTCTACAGGTAAATCATACAGGTATATTTTATCACTAGTCCTGATGTGCAAATAAGTGCAAATAAAGTGTCAGTGCTTAGTGTTTTAAAAACCTTTTTCCTTTTTTATTGGATACTTGAATTTTCTCCATTGTTTTTCTACTAGTATTATGTCATTAATACTATTTCAACATTGATTGCCCTTTATATATCTTTCATTTTGCTTGTTAGGTCATTTCATGAATTTTTGACACGTTTCATATAACTGTGGAGTGCCTTGCAAATCAAAATTAAATTCTAAGTTTCTTTTCTTCGAATCATTGTTAGATTTTTGTATATAGCAGCTTGATTTCATGTAGATTGGGTCACATATGTTTAGATATTAAATATTAAATATATAAATATACATAAATATATAAATATCTTAAAAACATTCTGTGTAACATACATAAAAACAACTGTACATAAAATCCTTAACTTGTTTGAGTATACCTTTTCTGTTTCTATCAATGCTTAGGTTTTATAAACAGGTGTACATATCCTCCGTGTTGTTCAGCCCTCCTGGTGATTTAGAATCCATTTCAAGGATATACCTTGTCTCTAATCTTCGTAGTTTGGCCTCTCTATTGCCACCTCGTCTGCTCGTGGGGCACTGAGTCTATTAAATAGTATTTTAGGTCTGGCTCTTAGAGTTGTGGTATTCCTTGAAATGTCTTGCGACAGGGTATGTATTGTCTTGATTTGTGATTGCTCTGATGTGTTGTAACACTCGCTTGTGGGCTTGCAGTTGTGTGCTTCCTATATATTGCAGCCCACAAGGACACACCAGAACGTATATAACATACTCTGTTTTGCAAGTAAGTAATTTAGTTATCTTGATCTCTTCATGGCTGAACGGTGTTGTGTATGAGATTTTGTTGATACCCAATTGACATGCTTTTCATGTCTTACACCTGAAAAATCCTTTGTGGGATTTTAACCAACCGCAACTTTCAATCAGTTCTGGACTTGTCTTCATCAGTTTGTCCCTCATGGAGGTTGCCCTTCTGTGTGTGATGGATACCTTGTGTGACAAAGTATGCCCTATCACAGGATCACTCAACACTAGTGGCCAATGACGCATGATGATATTGCGTAATTCCCTATGCTGTTTGCTGTATTCCATGATTATTCTGAACTCCTCTATTTTAACTTCATTTCCAGGAGTCTTATTTGCTTGTTGACATTGATAATTTTTTGACAATGTTACAGGCTTGGGTTTGATTAATTCTAATCTCGCTGAAGTCATGGATTTAGGTATTGCCCCTTCAATGGTTTTAAGCGAGTAACCTCGTGCTAGGAATCTAGCTTTGGATTCTTCTTGGGCCTCTTTTAATGTCTTCTGATTGATGTTTATCCTCCTCAATCTCAGCATTTCCCCGTAGGGGATGCTGTTTATAAGATGTCTTGGATGGGCACTGCTGGCATGCAAGGTTGAATTACCAGCAGTTTCCTTGCGGTAAAGTTTTGTCTCTATTATGTTGTTCTCAATGTGTACCCTTGTATCTAAAAAATTGACTGTCATTTTGCTAATGGTGGCAGTAAAATGTAAATTGAGTGAATTCTCATTAATAGACTTAACAAATTCCTGTGCTTCATTTTCAGTACCTTTCCAGATGACGAATAGGTCGTCAATAAAGCGTAGCCATAAAATTATGTTATTTTGAACAATCACACCATGATCTTTTGCGAGAACCAGCTCCTCCCACCAGCCCATGTGTAAACACGCATAGCTGGGGGAGAAGCTGGCTCCCATGGCTACTCCCATTGTCTGCTGGTAATATAGGTTGTTAAACATAAACACATTATTTGTTAAACAAAATTCGACCATTTCAATCACCATCTTGCTGTGGTCTGTCAGTCCACCCAATTCTGTTGTTAAATAATGTTGCATTGCCCTGATACCATCTGTATGTCTAATACTGGTATATAGTGACGTGACGTCTAACGCCATCAACAGATAATCATTTTGCCAATCACAGTCCTTCAATTTATACAAGAAATCGCTGGTATCTCGTACATATGATGGTAAAACTTGTACATGATTTTGTAAATAAAAATCCACATATTGTGACGTGTGTTCCAGAAGACCCCCACGCGCCAAGATAATAGGTCTGCCTTGTGGTTTTTTTGAGTCCTTATGAATTTTTGGTATAAAATATATCGATGGTGTGATGGGGTGATCATTTTTTTAAAATTTATATTCCTCCATAATTATTAACCCCTTTGCTTTCCAAGATGACAATTTGGTGTAGTATGTTTTATGTATTTCCTTTAGATCTGTTCCATTTCATCTAATGTAACACTTTGGGTCATTTAGTTGTGATAGGGCCTCTTTTGTATATTCTGCTTTGTCCCATATCACAATATTGCCCCCTTATCGGAGTTTCTGACCACTATTGAGGCTTCATTTTCCAATTTCCGCATGAGGCAATAGTATCCAATGTTACGTTTATTGTATTTTTCTCTGGTGTTTTTAACTTTATGATTTAGTTGTTTAATCTCGGTGGTTAAATGTTCGTTAAAGACATCAATCGAATCTCTTGGACTGACTGGAGTAAATGTTGATTTGGCCCTAAACGGTGATGGTATTGCCAATTCCCCAATTGTCTTTGTTGGTGGGGTTTCACCTCCAGCTGTGTTGATCGCAATATCCTGGGTGGTTGCTATATTTCCTTCGTCCAAAGTTCATTCAAAGCGACTAATAAAGGCATATCTTGTGCAGTTGTACCTTGCAAAGTTGTTGTTCCTTCAATTGCCATGGATTTTTCATGTCTTGTGTCTTTGTTCAGTAACATATGATATTTTTTAAGTTTTAGTTTTCTAATACAACGGTATACATCCATCCTAGTTCTGGAATAATTAAAGTTACTTTCCGGGCAGTATGATAAGCCCAGACTCAATATTTGCTCTTCCGCTCTGGTTAAGTTTATTTTTGCCAGGTTGATGATGGTTTTATTTGGTTCCATGTTGCTCATTATCGTTGTTTCCATCTTCCCGTGGCTTGCCTCCTGGGATTTGTTGTGTTTGATCCTTGCTTTGCGCCTCTGCCTGCGTTTGTCATTTCGGTAGTTTGAGCTTTGTTCGTTGGATTTCTTGGGCGCAAAGTCTGCCTTCTGTCCATGCATAAAAAATTAATTTCCTCACCAGGGGCTGGAATATTCTGAGCGGAATTGTCTTCTTTATTCCTCAACTCGGAATCCGATCCGCTGTCTGGTGCTGAGCTTAAATCGGAATTTGATGTCTGCAATGGTTGTTTGTTGTTTTGTGATGTATTGGTGTTTTTGACCTTCAGTTGCATTCAGCTTGGATCTTCTCATAGAATCATATTTTTGGGAAAAAGTGAAGATTTGCCCCAATTCGTAATCATTTTTATCTCGCAAGAATTTATATGCTTTTCTGTCTTTTATTTTATCTTCTTCTTTTGTTAGACGTGTTATCATTTCCTTGCGCAGTTTTTGAATTTCCTCTGACTGATCATTGCTATCAATTTCTTTTGTTTAGTTTATCTATTTGTTCCAACAGTGAGGCACGATCTATCTCTGCATATTTAATTAATATCAGCACCAAGTTCCTTGATGACTCTAAATTGCAGTCTGCCCACTCCTGCATCATCTTGGGATTCGGGTTTTCATAGCTAGGAGCTATAAATATTCTTAACCCTCGGGGTATTCCCCCATAGTCGATATATCTTTGTAAAGACTTGGACTCCCACCATTTGCTTTGCTCTTGGCGCATGTGCTTCTCAAGCTGCTTGAATTTGTCCTTTAATGTGTGGTTTGCTTTGTTGGTCTCCTCTCTTTTGTTAAGTGTTTTAATACCTGTAGAGGGCAAATCGTTGAACATCTCTAATGCCGCCGCTTCGCGGTCTCGCAACGTGTCTCCCGACATCATGTTTGTTTAATACAGTCGCGCTATCAGGTCTTGCCGCTTGTGTTTGACCTCAACGCTTTACACACCGCTGTTCCCCTGCGCGCCGCTTGTTGTATGCGCCTACCTCGCGTATTGCCGGTTCCAACCGGGTCCTCCAACTCAGCTGTTCCTGGCTTCCACTATGGCTCCGGCGACTTGTGCTGGCGCTGGGGGGGTCCGACACTCTTAATCCTCCCGGACTTTATTTACTTCCCTCGCCGACGGCTCGGGATATTGGTTTCCTTTCGTTGTCGACCTCAAAATTCAGCGGGGGTCCGTGTAGAGCCGGGTGAAACCTCCCGGTTCACATATCGCTTTCTCCGCAGGCTTCTCAGCTCCCTCTTGCCACACACGGACACGGAGTTAGTGCAATTTTAAGTGTTTATTTTTGATGCCGCCATAACGCGTTTCAACTCGTTCAGAGTCTTGATCACATGGTAACGTTGTGGTCATGTTTTTCATTTTTAAAGTGACATAGTGCTATAGTGATTGGTGCAAAAGTTCATGGACATAGTAGAATTACTGTCAAATTCATTTCCTCATAATACCCCAGTAGGTTGGTGCCATTGTCCGTGATCAGCTTAAATAAATCCACAGTGGGTGAATGAAGAGTGGAAAGCTGTATCTGCTGGAATACGTAACCCCTCACGTGTAGCTGATCACGGACAATGGCACCAACCCACTGGGGTATTATGAGGATTTTGACTGCCAATACCAGAATGCACTAGTTGGCATACGCCGGAAGTGGCGAAAGTATACGCCCACAGGGGCAGGACTTTGTTGTAATAAAAGCAGGTGTTCAAAATCAAGTGGTAGCCATGCGTGCAGTTTTGTGAGGCTCGTGAGCAAGGGAGGAGGCGCGAAACGCGTTGAGCCGCGTACTTGAATGGATTGTTGCGAGCTGATGCTGCTGGGGCACGCGTTGGTAGAAGTTCATCCTCTGGGAAGGCTTTCCTCACTGGGGGCAACCTGTGTGTTTTTTGGGTTTTTGCGGCCGTTCCCGGCCGCGAGGAAGGCCCGCCGCGCCATATGCGGATCCAGGCACCTGGAAACCTAGGTGTCATTTTGGGAACAGAGGTTTCTACACGAGAGGGGTTACGTATTCCAGCAGATACAGCTTTCCACTCTTCATTCACCCACTGTGGATTTATTTTTAGCTGATCACGGACAATGGCACCAACCCACTGGGGTATTATGAGGATTTTGACTGCCAATACCAGAATGCACTAGTTGGCATACGCCGGAAGTGGCAAAAGTATACGCCCACAGGGGCAGGACTTTGTTGTAATAAAAGCAGGTGTTAAATCAAGTGGTAGCCATGCGTGCAGTTTTGTGAGGCTCGTGAGCAAGGGCGGAGGCCCGAAACGTGTTGAGCCGCGTACTTGAATGGATTGTTGCGAGCTGATGCTGCTGGGGCCCGCGTTGTATAAGTTCATCCTCTGGGAAGGCTTTCCTCAATGGGGGCAACCTGTGTGTTTTGTGGATATATATATATATATAAGCATGCTCATGAAGAATAAAGTGCATAAAAGAGCCTTCAAAGGAGATATTGTAAGGGTTGCTTTTAAAGCCAAGATAGAACCTAAGCTAGGAGAAAGCCAGTTAAAAAAAACTCCACAGTAACTGAGATAACCAGAAAGTGCATTTTGTAGTATGTTTTATTAGTACTACAATAGTACTATTAACGTATTACAAAATGGTATTCACAAACCTACGTGCAGAAGTTCTGCCTCCACCTCTCCTATCTTTTTTGGTGAGGAGATCTCTGCCACGACTACAGAGTCTCCGCATACAGGGCAAGGGGGAGAGGCTGGACAATGGGAAATACTTACACTGAAGGGGTGCAGTTATTAAGGGAGGATTAAGGAGGAGTTAAATGAGGGTTAGGGTGCAGTTTAGGGAGGGACGTACACCCACCCACAAAAGACTAAGCATATTTCTATTCAGAAACTGCACTTCTAAAGTTACAACAAAAGGAACCCCAAACAGCTGTAAATGTAGTCGAGCTGGAGTTAGTTCAGCACTACATACGGCCAACCACTGGACATGTAATACCCTCCCAGAGAGAACAATGAAGGGAGAGACTTAAAATAAAATCCCATAGGAAAGAATGAGAGATTAAATTATTTAAAATGTTAGAAACATAAATACATTTAATGTAATGTTTAAAACATTCTCTAAAAGTAATTCATTTTTTTTTATTGTTTTAACATACATTAATAACCTTTTTGAAATGAAAAATGTATGTAATTTTGCCATTAAAATATATTCAAATTACATTTAATTCGATCTGTACAACATTTTTAATAATTATTAATATGAAATATTTTTTTTTGCATTGGGTGGGAATCTGTGTTTTAATTGAAACTTCAGAAAAATAATTTTAGTTCAGTTTCATACATTCAAAATAATTGCATTTTACATTTAAACTAAGTTAATAATGCTGTACCATTATTTGTGTTTTGTTCCACATTTAATATAAATATATAAAATTAATTGACATTAATATTTATCATTAAAAAAATTACTTTTTAAAAAAAAGTTTAATACGCTTTATTACTTTTCCCTATACTTTACCATAGGGAGATCTCTGCCACCCATTTTTGGATGCTTTTATTGCACAAAATGCAGGCGTATAAATAAATAGGAAATATTTAATGGTTCCCTGTGAAATAAGGAGTTCATTAGCATAATGCCAGCCCCTGTACAACTCTGTAAAGCTTTAACATTTTAACATTACCTGGGCTTTCTTAATTATGCCGCACAAAATTGAAAATATATGGCTGTATTATTTTGATCCATTTTAGCTAGAACTAACATTTTTTGTGTGAAATCTTTGGTAAAGGCAGTACATCCATAATTGCATGGTAAACGCTGCAGCTACAGAACTACATAAATCAGGCCCTCACCATTGTTCTTTGCTTTATCAACAATTTAATCATGACAGGTAAACCTAAATATTCTAATTGGAATCACAGCCCACTGTTAGCTGCAATTTGAAGAAAACAGTTTTCTCAAGATAACCACCCCAAAATAAACATGTAATGTAAAGAAAATACATAACAGGTAACATGGTTCTATATTGCCATCTCTGGGTTCTGATTACATTTACAAACCACACAGCCTTTGGCAACACTGGACAACATTACATAGTTGGAGGAACATTTAAAAAATACCATAAGTGAAATAAGTTTATAAGTGGCCATTTGCCCCAACAGTTATATAAAAAAGTAAAAAACAAAAAAATGAAATTCCCCAAACTACACAAACACAAAAAACTGTCCTTTTTAGTATCACCAACAAAAATCAATCAAATACCTTATCTCTATAAATGTATGCACTGCACAACTGCTCTTGGCAGGTTGGTTACAGTGCCTAGCTGCAAGCTAGCCCCTAAAGCCAACTCCTGCTGTGTAAGTTCAGGCCTTGTGCATGCCCAAAGGCAATGTGCAGTGAGGGATGGCTGCATGCCCGAAGTCCATATGCAGTGGAGTTGGCCACACGTGGCGCTTTGGGTACAGTGTATGCCCGAGGTCTAAGCCCTTCAACCATCCCCCAAGCACGTCCAGAGGCCGCCTGCGGCAAGGTGATATAAGTGAATTAATGGAAAAAATGAAAACTGCGAAACTGCTTTGGAGGAAACCAAATCATTGAAAAAGAATTTTAAGGGAAGACAGTTTTAAGGAAATAGTAATAAATAGGAAATGAATGGAAAATTTTTGAAGGAAAGATGATTTTGAGGAAAATTCAAAATTGCATTAAACTTGCGTGGAGTTTAGGGCTAGCAAGAGGTTTGGGGATGACTGATGCTTAGGGGTGATGAGGGGTTTTTAGGGATCAGTGGAATTCAGGTGTAGAAAGCGATGTTTAGGGTTCAGGGGTGGTGAGGGTTTTTAGAGACCAGGAATGGGTAGAGTTTAGGGGTGGTGAGGCTTTTTTAGGGATCAGGAATGGGTGGCATTTAGGGAGATGAGGGTTTTTTAGGGTTCACAGAAGAGTGGAGTTTATGGGAGAGGAGTAGTTTTCACAGTTCAGGGATGGTGAAGTGTAGGGTGTTGAGGGATTTTTAGGGTTCACTGAGCTGGTGTTTGTTTTTAAGGGTCAGTGATGGATAGAGTTTAGTGGTGGTGAAGGGCTTTTAGGGTTCAGGAATGGGTGGAGTTAAAGGGCAGTAAGAGTTTTCGTGTTCAGGAACGGGTGGAGTTTAGGCTGGTGAGGGGTTTTGAGGGTTCAGGTATGGCTGGACTTTAGATGTAAAAAGGTTTTTAAGGTTCCTGGTTGGGTGAAGCTTAGAGGTGGTGAGGGCTTTTTAGGGGCTAAGGATGGGTGGTGTTTAAGGGTGGTGTTTTTTTTTTATGGTTCGGGATGGGTGAAATTTAGAGGTGGTGAGAGGTTATAAGGATTCGGAGATTGGTGAGGTTTAGATGTAAAAAGGGGTTATTAAGGTTCAGTAATGGGTGGAGTTTAGGAGTAGTGAGCAGTTTTAGGGTTCAGGGACAAATGGCATTTAGGTGTAGAAAGGGTGTTTAGGGGTCAGGGATGGGTTGAGCTTATGCATCAGAATGGATGACGTTTACGTGTAGTGAGGGTTTTTTAGCGTTCAGAGATGGGTGGAGTTTAGGGGTAGAACAGACTTTAAGGGTCCACGGATGGATGCAGTCTAGGCATGGTGAGGAGTTGGGGATGGATGGTGTTTCTGTGTTGTGTGGGGATCAGGGGTGGATGGTGTTTAGGAGTGATGAGTTCTCAGCACATTAAAAGCATTCAAAATATTGTCTGAAAACGTAAAAGGTAAAATCTGAAATAATATCCCGTGAAGTAAAGCATTGAACTAAATACCTCTGATAAAAATGTTTCTGAAACTACAAGCTGCAACTACTCCTCAATCTGCATTTACACCTTAGAAAATAAGGATGCTAAAGCCAAATTTGGAAAAAGAGACATTCTGTTACTTGGTTTCAATGAAATGGTAAATGCCATTCACCCTGCAAATTTCCATTAAACAGTTTAGGTGAAATGTTTTCTCAAACATGAAATTGTTTTTCTATGAAATCACATACAACCATAGTACATCACAAAAAAACAGAAACTCACTGAAAAAAACCCAGTTAAAGTGAAGTTGCAGTTAGGAATTTGTATAACACCTTAACATATGTTTACATATAACCTCTGAAATTAACTTAAATACAAAGTCTTAGTTATAAAACAAAATCTAAAAAACATTAAAATTCACTAGTTATTGTTTACTCTGTAATCTATAACTCGCACAACAGCCATGTAAATCATAACTCTTACACCAAATGTAATGCTTATGACCTCTTAATATGTATACCAATAAGCAACAACAACTAAAAGTACAACATGACTGACAACACATATTCGTTTAAATAAAAAATACTAGAGTTTTATCATTCATAGCGTTAAAGGTAATGTGATATGTAATCTCATCTGTAAGATGATTTATGACATTTTTATTTGCATTTGTCACATCAAGGGTGAGGTCATGAGTACTGCATATCGGTGCAAGTTATGTATTTATTTTTATATACATAGATATTTGTATATAGTTATGCAAATTTATAGAGATGGAGACGAGACATAAAAAAATCATTGAAACAGATAATACTCACAGTGTTTGAATGCAGAACTGAAAAAAACTCAGGGCTTGTGAGGAATTTCACAGGTGGGGACTGTAACAGTAAACTAAGCCTTGATCTGGAGGTGGAGTGAGGCAGTGCATTCTCTCTCCGGAAATCTAAACATAAGCAGGAGAAACATCACAAAATAAGTGACAAAATTAGCACCAAGAATAACTGTTAGGCATGCATGATTATTTCAATGGTTAAAAGCAATTTACACATAATTATGGTTTTTATAGTGTATTAAAAGTGTATGCCTACCAATGAAACTCACATCAGCATAAGTAAAAACTGGAAAAGTTATCAGCCCTAGAGGAAGATATATGCCTAAATGAGGCCATGTTAACAGTATATGCTCATGCACGTTCACATGTGTATCTACTGGTAGTATCTTATTACCCATCAGCTGCATGTTATGGTAACACCTTCCCATTAAAGAATCATCAATAGTGACTATGTAGTTACAGCTCAGTAGCACTTGCATTCGAAAACCATTTATAATCATTAGTAGCAGCACAAGCATTTGTTGTAGAGTGGTAAAGGAAGGATTTAGAGGGTTCCAATATGTGCATCTCAAATTCAAATTCCCATAGGAACTTCTCATAAAGTGCTCAGCAAAAACTGTTGGAAATATGTACACCAAATCTAGACCTGAAAGGAAGCTTAGTCAGAACTACAATCTGTTCCAGGGAATTTATTATTCGTATTATAGTTTATTTAAGGATAAAGTGACAGTTTGGTTCATTGATCAACTCACAAATAAAGATTTTAAACTAAACTCAAATACGATTGGCTCAGTAGAGGTGGTGATTGTTAGTCCAGCAGACATTTAGATGGTGAATACCCCCATAAATCTGGTTCGCAAACCTCACTGTAAAAACAATCTGTTAAGCAGCATGGGCTGAGTTGATTCCCAGGTGCGTGAAAAAAAAATTGCCCCAAAAAACCTCTGCTGCTTTTCATCATGGGGATCTCCAAACTGAACTTTAGATTATATAACAATATTCAGTTATTTTATTTCCCTGTCAGACTTGAGGTGCTATGGCATTAATGTCTCTTTCATACTCTCAGTAGGTCCATCACCAACCGTAACTAGGACCTTGCTAGAACTCAACAGTAACCATAGCTGTGGACAGGTACCAGTATGTACTGTGTGCAGGACCTTGCTGGGAACCATGTTCAGTCCCCAGTATTAGTTAATACATCTAGACATTGATAGTTCATGAAGATTTACCCCAAAACATATATCTAATGGCTTGACCTTCCTATGACGAATCTAAACTATACTTTCCAAAAACACACATGTCCATCTTTAGTTCATTCTGGAAAGCTGGGGGCAGAATGGCCAGGAGGGGGAAGTTATAAAGGGACAAAGGAATCATTTTTCATTAAAATTCCTCCAGGGGACATTGCAAATGGTGTTCTAAGCTTAAGCCTGTTAAGAACTAAGAGCTGAAATATATGGGAAGAGGAGGTGGCAGAGGGCCACATGCTGTGTCCAGTACCCACATTGTTATGTTATGTGTATTTGCTATGTTATTTGTATTTGTAAAGCGCACTATCACCCGGAAGTGTATCCTGGCGCTGAGCAGTTGTATGTGCCTAGCTCTGCTTATGGTAGGTTGGTTAATTGAAAAGCCAGGTCTTCAGCTTCTTGCAGAATTCAAGAAGAGCGGAGGAGGTTATTATGTGGAGTGGAAGGCCGTTCCAGGCCATAGGAGCGATGTAAGAGAACGCTCGTCCATCTGATCTGGTTTTGTGTATGCATGGGTTGTGTGCGAGTAGTAGTCCTGCGGAGCAGAGGAGTCTGGGCGGATGGTGGAAGGATATGCGACTGTTCAGGTAGGTGAGGCCTGAGTTATGTAGTGCTTTGATTGTGTGTGTGAGGAGTCTGAATTGAGTGCGTTTGTGTATCAAGAGCCAGTGGAGTTCCCTAAGGTACAGTGTGATGTGAGCTCTTTGTGGGAGGTTGAGGATGAGTCTGGCTGACAAGTTCTGGATGGTTTGTAGTCTTCTAGTGAGTTGTTTGATGATGTATGGCCAGAGGACGTTTCCGTTGGGTAAGCACCACGGGGTACTGGTTCAGAGCCTGATTATTTCTTTCACAATCAATAGTGATTTTGTACTAGACTTTTATAAATGTACCACACCTCAGTAAGTTTTTATTAAAAATATATATATTTATTAAATTATTTGTTTTGTTTCTCTATTTTTCTCGCCAATGGTGTAAACAATTTTATACAAACCGATAATACCAATGGGGGCTGTCTGACAA
Organism: Calotriton arnoldi; assembly: GCA_963921515.1. Classification (NCBI taxonomy): domain Eukaryota; kingdom Metazoa; phylum Chordata; class Amphibia; order Caudata; family Salamandridae; genus Calotriton; species Calotriton arnoldi. The sequence goes on from CAWUFW010000415.1 coordinate 1,635,987, forward strand.
AGAAAACGCAATAACAAATACACAGACAATTCAATGAGTGACTGTGGTGACATATAGTGCAAATGGGTGACCTTTCAAATTCAAACAATAAACAAGACAATAACATAAATTCTCCGTCCTTTTCAGGTCTTTCACTTTAGCTTGTGTTAGTGTGGGGTTTTTAGTATCGACAGGAAGAATGGCGCTCAAGCTAATTCGCGCTGTGTCTTTGTTATGCTTGGAGTATGTACGGTGCAGGCCAGGTCGGGGGATATGCCCTTAAACCCCCGTGATAGTATGGATTGAAATCCACACAAGTAAAGTAGGTACGGTCCTGGGCACACGTAATGAGGGTATAATACTAGTAGAAATGTCTCATATTGTTGAAATGTAGAAGGTCTACACCAGAATGATAATCATAAGTGTTTAATATAGCAACAAAGCAAAAGCAACCAGCCGACACGTGTTTCGTCACAAAAGGGTAGTAACCCGTGACTCTTCCAAATTCCAAAACGGCAAGGAGGTGAAATGCGGACCAAGGTAGGTGATCCACTGCAGGGTAAAGTGGAAAAGGGAGACGGATTCCGAAGGGGGGCGGATGGGCCAAGGTGGACTACTGACCTAAAATAATTCTGATGAAGTCTGTGGCGACGTGTACTAGCCAGGTGCTGAGTAGCACGGAAGGAGAACTTAGAGAGTGCGTTCAAGGTCAGTGATCCAATGGTAACAACGGCGGATGCGCCGGAGTTCAGGAAACTGGGAGATGAGGTGTACAGGGCGGAGAAAATGGTTCCGGGCGGATCACCTTGGCCCATCCGCCCCCCTTCGGAATCCGTCTCCCTTTTCCACTTTACCCTGCAGTGGATCACCTACCTTGGTCCGCATTTCACCTCCTTGCCGTTTTGGAATTTTCAACGGCCACTAGAAACCACCTTGTTTGTACCGCTACTCAGCCCTGAAGAGTCACGGGTTACTACCCTTTTGTGACGAAACACGTGTCGGCTGGTTGCTTTTGCTTTGTTGCTATATTAAACACTTATGATTATCATACTTTCACTTTAGCTTGTCCTATTTTTTTAAATAATTGCTATAGTGAGCATTGAGGGGTCATCTTTGGGAGTCCATGTGTGGACTTGTTTTATTAAAGGGAGAGGAGTACACGTAGTCTTTCCCTCTCATTCCCTCTCACAGCTAAAGTTGGAAAAGCTGGTTGATTGGTAAGTACATGTAATGGATGCAGCAACTGCATAGAGTAGTAGCTATACACATGTAGGGATGCAGATAGTAACTGGCAATCTCATCATTTTGCATATGATCCTTGAATAAGAACTCCTTCTGGGCTCGGAGGAGTTAATAGATTTAATCTTGTGAATTCCCAACCACCAAGGGTGAGTACCACAAGAGTATGGCGGCTCACACATTGTACATTTTTTATTCCACGCCATACTAATAGGAATTTAATTTTCCTTTGAATAGGCTGTCGCACTTCCTTCTTTTGTCCTGAAGAAGTCCCTACTTGATGTATCTACAAACACATATATATACAGGGTCGAAACGTCGACGTACAACTATCTCATGTCCTGGCTCGCTATAGCAACTATTTTAAAAAATAGGACTAGCTAAAGTGAAAGACCTGAAAAGGACGGAGAATTTATGTTATTGTCATGTTTATTGATTGAATTTGAAAGGTCACCCATTTGCACTATATGTCACCACAGTCACCCATTGAATTGTCTGTGTATTTGTTATTGTGTTTTCTTTGTCAGACAACCCCATTGGTATTATCTGTTTGTATAAAATTGTTTACACAATTGGCGAGAAAAATAGAGAAACAAAACAAATAATTTAATAAATATATATATTTTTGATAAAAAACTTACTGAGGTGTGGTACATTTATAAAAGTCTAGTACAAAATCACTATTGATTGTGAAAGACATAATCAGGTTCTGAACCAGTACCCCGTGGTACTTACCCAACGGAACCACTTGTAGCTTTATAACCATTAACCCAGGTTCCGAGGGATACAGGGTGACCCCATTGATCTTAATGGCAGAGGACGTTTCCAGCAGTAATCTTTGATATGGATTCTGGGTGGAAAGCATGTACATAGTCCAAGCCATGTGCCCCCAAACCACAGGGACTAGCTACAGCCTCACCCCAGTACGTACTGGAGAACAGGGATGGAAAGCAGTGGGCATGACTCAGGGTCACACGATCTTCCTGTGTTTACAGGCACAAGTCCACAGGGCAGAGGTATGGTTGAAGGCAATGTCCTTCACTTTTTACATGCTGAGCAGAGCCACATGTTGTACCCAGCAGGTAGAGAAACAGGGTTCGAGAGCCGATATGCCCGAGAAACTCACACAGTATGCAGTTCTATCTTTGCAAGACTCCACCCCCTGTGGAGCAGGTATCGGACCCAAGGTACTGAGAGCAGGACATGGAATACTACTACACACTATCGTCAGTGCTCAGTGGCCATTGAGGCGGGCCATACCGAGCTGGTACAGCAGTTAAAGGGGCGGGGGACCGTGGCTCTATTCCAAGTATGTGTTGGGAAGTTCAGGAAAAGATTTAATAGTCAGAGAGCATGGCCGAAGCCCAAACTCTGTGCAAATTAGCTACATGGTACAAGCAATAGTAATTCCCTAGGAGAACTGAGGCAATGTAGTGGCACAAAGCATGGCTAGAACCCATGCCCTGTGACTTATACCTGCTAAGCTCAACCACAGACCATGCCCAATTTGTACAAGTTTGTACAGGATATTGGGTACTTTGTGAGTGGCATGGATTAAAAATAGGAGTTGTTCTCATTACTCACAAGGCAAACTTGAAGGCATGCCCAGTTGGTACAAGGTTCTTCACTTGAGGGGGCAGCATGTATAAAAATCAATGAAATACCACATCTACACATTTATATCCCCCCCAAAGCACTGCTTATGACATTAAAAATGACAAGGTCAATGAAATAACAAGTGACATCATATATGCCTTCACCAAAGACATCAATTATAAGATCACAAACGTGGGAAACAAATATACTTTTGAGGTCTCGTCTACAGGCAGTTTTAAAGGGCTGAAAGATCTATTGTGTACAACACCAATAGTTACAGTGGGCTTTGGCCCAGCCCATTGCTTTTCATTGGTTGACTTTCTTGTCAATTGGATGATACTGCTGAATTAAAGGAAATACTTCTTTATTTTGTTTTCAGCACTTCATGGGAGTGCCTTGTTTTCCTGCTCGTTCTCCAGTGTGCTGCCTTTCCCATCACTCTACCCCGCTCAGCCTTTACGTGTCGGTTCCTTCCTCCACTCGTCCATTACCACACAAACCCTCTCCATCCCAGTTTATTTTTTGTTTCTTTTTTTCCAAAGGGCCCGGCAGCTGCCATGTGCTGCAGGGATGCTCCCTACTAGATAATGTGCTTTTGCACTTTTGTTTTCATTTACTTTTTAAAGATGGACATCTGCCATCTTGGAATTACATGCGCATGTGTGATGTCACATGCATGCATATATATAATCACTATGGGGCGAGGTGTACAGTAAAAAAAAAAAGATATATGCAGCATGGAGACACATGCTCCAGTATAGACCTTTACGCTCAGAATGCCATTTCTTTCTTTTGGCAGTTCTGTTGAACATCAGTAACAACCCTTTTTTTCTTTTTGTCGATACTGGGTGAGACCTATTGGCTTTGCCAGTACTTGTTCAAATTTGTTTGCCGACAGTGGAAATGCAATCGTATCTTTGTATATAAACTCAAGGGTATGCAGATGGTGACAGTGGTAATGTAGCCATATAAATGCACATAAAACGTGTTGTTTGTGGGGACATACAGTGGTTTACACTGGAACTGGAGGGTTACATCTGTACTGAATGGGTTTGAGGATAACTATCCCCTCAAAGTGCAATTGCAGCAGCTTATCTTTTCCATGAAATCTCTAAGTGGAACAGCAGCATCTATTCTTTTCTATATAAACCCTGCAATAACACCTAGTTGATGTCAGAAGTAGTGCATACTTTAATCTCCAGGCAATCTCTCTAGGGACATCTGCTGAGAGGAAATGCATGCAGACATTCCACACAGTACAATTTATGTGAGGACAACTAGTCGCCGACAGTAGTAGTTGTCATATATGACATCAAAAGTCATGTCATTTTTTATGCCACTTTGGATGTTAGCTGTGATATTGTATGTGAGATTGTGAGCACTGCACAGTGTGAGGGTGAGAAGTTTCATGGCAGTGTACACCTAACAATAACTGGGTAATTTCAGTTTGTGTGGGTCTTGAAGTGTAACTTTAATGCACTGTCAACCGAGGTGGCTTTAGAGATTTTTTTTAAAGTGTTCTTACAATAATACATTAGTAACACTAAAAATTCCCTTATTGCAAGTCGTTCGAGCGAATACTGGTTTTGTGTTTGTATGTTTTTGTGTTTTTAGTACTGCTATGTCAGGAATAGCTTGTTTAGACTGTATTTTGTCCAGTAAACCCTTTGGACTTTAAGCTACACATGCAATCCGTCGACTTTAGAACGATTCTGCTGCTTAATGAAGGACCCAAGGTCTTGATGTACAAAGCCCAAATCACAGGGGTCTCAATTGCATAAGGCATTTACTTTATGTACAAAAGCCCTTTTACGAGTTGGGAAATGTTTTCCTACTCATAAAAGAACTTTTGCATTACTTTCCTAATCGGTTTCAAGAGTGAACATGAAAGGGCTTCCCCTCTCCTACTTCTGATTCGGAAAGGAGTGTATTAGTTGTGGTTGCAAACCATTGATGAGTTGCCAACCCCACAAGCAGGAGTGGTGGCCGATTCGCAAACCAAAAGGGGTCTTATTGTGCTGGAAGCCTCCGGGTGGTGGTGCAGTGGGGGAGAAGGGGAGCTACTTGGTATACATCCTTCCATTCAAACCCCTATAAATATATTGGCCCTAAGCCTCCATGTCTATGCTTTGGTCCCAACAGACCTTTTATAGATGAAATCAGCTTAAGGCCTGCACAAGCCCAATCACTTTGAGGAAACTACAGAATGTAGCTACATTACCACCAATCTACATATACATGTTGGATTTAGTTACCCGTTCTCTGACCTTCAATTGAAAGTAACATCGGGTTTTCTTATGGCTGGACACTAAGGGGCCGATTCCGATCTCGGTCGGAGGCGCACCCAATACCATTCGGTCGGGAAAAAAGCCATGCGAAAGCCAGTTTCCCGACCGATCCGTACAGCACACCGAACGAGCAAGTACGATGCGCACAACAGCAAAAATTCCGGCCGAGCCGTACTCACCCAAACCAGGTCCTGTTCTCCGACCGAGGCGAATCCGGAAACGCCGAATCGAGTCGCACGGAAGGGAAAATGCAGCCCCGTCCGGCCGGACAAGTACGATGCGCTTTCCGTACGCGCCGAACCCGTCGCTACGCACGGCACGTCAAAGCATCCGGGAGAGGCGCACATAAGCTCCGAATCGCGCCACAACACGATCCACGGCTACGAGACGAACACAGCACAGACGAGGACGACGCGAAGCGACGAGGACGAAGCGAAGCGACGAGGACGAAGCCAAGCGACGAGGACGACGCGAAGCAACGAGAAGGACGAACGACACGAACCAACCATGAATCCCTTCGTCCCGATCATACCAATATTCTACATCTACTACCGGAACAGGCACGGACGCGTACGGCGCAGAAGGTAAGTCAGACACCAACCACAAAACACATACAACACGTACACGACACATCACACACATACACTGGGAATATGAATATACTTGCAACAGCAGCACCATAGGGGCGGGATGCCCATCACCAATGCCACATATGCACACAGGGGCCTGAATGCGCGCCACCACCCCAACCCAGGGGGGCTGGATGCCAACCACCCTCAACCAGGGGGGCAGGATGCCTACCACTACTACCACCCTCACCCAGGGGGGCAGGATGCCTACCACTACTACCACCCTTAGCCAGGGTGGCAGGATGCCTACCACTACTACCACCCTTAGCCAGGGGGCAGGATGCCTACCACTACTACCACCCTTAGCCAGGGGGGCAGGATGCCTACCACTACTACCACCCTCACCCAGGGGGGCTGGATGCCTACCACTACTACCACCCTTAGCCAGGGGGGCAGGATGCCCACCACTACTACCACCCTCACCCACGGGGGGCAGGATGCCTACCACTACTACCACCCTTAGCCAGGGTGGCAGGATGCCTACCACTACTACCACCCTTAGCCAGGGGGCAGGATGCCTACCACTACTACCACCCCAACCCAGGGGCGGCTGGATGCCTACCACTACTACCACCCTTAGCCAGGGGGCAGGATGCCCACCACTACTACCACCCTCACCCAGGGGGGCTGGATGCCTACCACTACTACCACCCTCACCCAGGGGTGGCAGGATGCCTACCACTACTACCACCCTTAGCCAGGGTGGCAGGATGCCTACCACTACTACCACCCTTAGCCAGGGGGCAGGATGCCTACCACTACTACCACCCTTAGCCAGGGGGGCAGGATGCCCACCACTACTACCACCCTTAGCCAGGGGGGCAGGATGCCCACCACTACTACCACCCTTAGCCAGGGGGCTGGATGCCTACCACTACTACCACCCTTAGCCAGGGGGCAGGATGCCCACCACTACTACCACCCTCACCCAGGGGGGCTGGATGCCTACCACTACTACCACCCTCACCCAGGGGTGGCAGGATGCCTACCACTACTACCACCCTTAGCCAGGGTGGCAGGATGCCTACCACTACTACCACCCTTAGCCAGGGTGGCAGGATGCCTACCACTACTACCACCCTTAGCCAGGGGGCAGGATGCCTACCACTACTACCACCCTTAGCCAGGGGGGCAGGATGCCTACCACTACTACCACCCTCACCCAGGGGGGCTGGATGCCTACCACTACTACCACCCTTAGCCAGGGGGCAGGATGCCCACCACTACTACCACCCTCACCCACGGGGGCAGGATGCCTACCACTACTACCACCCTTAGCCAGGGGGGCTGGATGCCTACCACTACTACCACCCTCACCCAGGGGGGCAGGATGCCTACCACTACTACCACCCTCACCCAGGGGGGCAGGATGCCTACCACTACTACCACCCTTAGCCAGGGGGGCTGGATGCCTACCACTACTACCACCCCAACCCAGGGGGGCTGGATGCCTACCACTACTACCACCCTTAGCCAGGGGGGCTGGATGCCTACCACTACTACCACCCTTAGCCAGGGGGGCTGGATGCCTACCACTACTACCACCCTTAGCCAGGGGGCAGGATGCCCACCACTACTACCACCCTCACCCAGGGGGGCTGGATGCCTACCACTACTACCACCCTCACCCAGGGGGGCAGGATGCCTACCACTACTACCACCCTCACCCAGGGGGGCAGGATGCCTACCACTACTACCACCCTTAGCCAGGGGGGCTGGATGCCTACCACTACTACCACCCCAACCCAGGGGGGCTGGATGCCTACCACTACTACCACCCTTAGCCAGGGGGCAGGATGCCCACCACTACTACCACCCTCACCCACGGGGGGCAGGATGCCTACCACTACTACCACCCTTAGCCAGGGGGCAGGATGCCCACCACTACTACCACCCTTAGCCAGGGGGCAGGATGCCCACCACTACTACCACCCTCACCCACGGGGGGCAGGATGCCCACCACTACTACCACCCTCACCCAGGGGGGCAGGATGCCTACCACTACTACCACCCTCACCCAGGGGGGCTGGATGCCTACCACTACTACCACCCCCACTCATAGGATGGACAATGCATGACACAACAAGCACACCACAACCTAGGGAATGCAAGATTAAGACATCCCCCCACCACCATGACAAGCGTGTGTAGGCTGTGTCAAATGCCTACAACACCGAACATGACTTTCAACATACAATGTGACCCCCTAGCACATGTGCCACACATATATGTGTGTGGCACCCACAATGCAAGCAGCCCATGACCATTGTGGCAATGGGGCCTAAACCCCCATCATCACAGTGACCAAAAGGTAAGTGTGGGGTCCATAGCTGAAGCACATTTTGACCATTGTGGCAATGGGGTCTAAACCCCCATCATCACAGTGACCAAAAGGCAAGTGTGGGGTCCATAGCTGAAGCACATTTTGACCATTGTGGCAATGGGGTCTACACCCTCATCATCACAGTGACCAAAAGGTAATTGTTGACAAAGAAAGAGCTGCAACTGCCAAACTGCATGGATCATTCCTGCTCACAGAACCAAAAACTCATCTGTGGCAAAGTAGTGTATGTGTCCCATTGCAACATAAATTGGGGGAGCCAAATACTGCAGTGCAAATGTAACATTCCTTTGGCCATGTGCAGACAAACAACACCCATGGGGGCTGAGACCGTCAACAGTCATCAATGACACAATGACAGAAGTGACCATCAGAATGCAGAACCACATATTTGCACCAATGGGCACACAAATGCAGATACCCTGTGGAGACAGCAGATGTGAGGTGAACAGATACCATACCATGGCAGCAATGGGACACACAAACCATGATCACTGTGCTGACCGATGACCTAGGAGTCCCAGGGACAGCAGGGGAAACACACCAAACAACATACAGCCAATGGCACACCCAAGATATGCCAATGCAGTGGTGCAGATGCACAAACACAAACAGGCAGACCAACACTGTCATCATACACAGCAGGTGAGGGGTGGGGGTGCCAGTGTCCCCAGGCAACCACACAACACATGAGGAGAGCTGAATACCAATCATACAGATGTGCATACACTGCCACACTAAGGTAACTCATGGATCCAAATCCCCTATGTGGGCAAGCAGGCATTGTCAGGTGAGAGGGAGCACAAAACACACATGTCACACAGGCACGTAGGAACAACAACTGACACAGCAAGTCACAGACACACCACAGCACCACCCCCAGGGCCCCCACAATGTGGTGACCCTGGGCTGAATAAAAATACCACTGTGATGACAAAGCTAAATGTCGTTCACACTATGAACCACAGTCAGGTGTCCTGAGCAACAAACTACCATCACACCTACACAAGCACAAATCAATCAGCATGGCCAGTAAGCCAAGGCCAACATGGAGGCAGGGGCCTAGCCGGGCAACAACTCTCATCTGCACACACTCAACACCACACCCCTCGACCTCCAACAATGTGCAGCAGTGAAGTACACATGCACTGGTGACATTGCACATGCACCCATGACTATTCCAGGGTGGTGGGTGGGAACCAAGGTGTAGAAACACATCACACATGGACACTCAACAAGACTCCTGAATGTCTGACACACTGCACACTACGCTGTACATGGACATGACGGCAATACCACACCGACCAATGGGATCCCAGCCACAGTCACACACCAATGAAGAAGCCAAGGTCACCCACAAAGAACACACATAGACAACTTCCAACATTGCAGCTCTGACCCTGAGGAGTGGCAGCAGTCACACACACAACATGTCACAATCACTGAAAGATAACACAAACTGGAAATCACATGACAGGGGCAAACAACAAGTGCCAAGGGGAAACCTGACTGTGACCCATCTGCGTCTGCACACAAACTCAGCCCTGACAGCAAACACACCTATGGGTGACACCCTGATGACCAGTAATGTGCCATGCACCCACATCACAGAGAACACAGGGAGAAGACTTTGGGGGAACATAGCTCAAGTCAGCAAGCATCACAAACAGGTACAACACTAGGGATCACAGCATGCGCAGATGAATGGAAGTGAACACACAGACATGCACATACAACACACACCTTGGGTGCAGGCAATGTCACACGTGTACACACTGCCATGAGGGGACTCCACTCCTGTGTGAGGAAAGCTGTGCCATATGTTGCCTCAGTAGGGCCCCATCATGTCAGCTGAGCACTTGGTCACACAATCAATAATTAGCACCAAATGAGGGCTCCCATCACATCAGCCTGGTCATGGATGTGCCAACGGAATCATCAGCACAGATCCAACACACTTGTATAGCAATGTTGCACTGACTACACGGATGAGTCCCTCCCCATTGATGCCCAAACCTGCATGTCCACTGGAGATGGCAACACGGTCAGGGAAGTAGACAAATGCAACGATGGCAGGCACAACAGATGTGCAGGGGTGGAAGCCACAGATATGAAATTGCCAATGTAAGTAGGAAACCCATTGCCAAATACTGAACACATGACACCCTCAGATGCTGCTATTGATGACATGGATACACCACATGATAGGACACATTCCCCCTGGACCACATGGGTTCCTGCACAGTAACACTTCATAATCATGAGACCAGATATCACCATCACTGCAGCAAGGGCATGGTTAGCTGCACCAACAACATGTACATCTGAAGCATGAGCACTAGAGAAAAGAAAGTTGCTTTATTCAGCATATGTGTTGAGGCCAAACGAAGTCCTGAAAAAGAGCAAAGGCCAATGGCCAGTCCATTGTCAAAGTTCAAACAGGGTGACACTGGCAGATGTCACCCTACGCATGCCTGCACAATACCAGGGACAATCCACTAGGAGGGGCAACCGGGGGGCAGGCCAGGCACCGCAGGGACAGGATCAGGGCTCACCAGGGGGAGTCAGGGAAGGGGTGGTGGGTGCAGGAGAGCCACTGACAACTGCAGTGGAGGTGTCTGACATGGTGTGTGCCGGCACAACTGGGGGCATGACACAGATGTCGTGGGTGCCGGCACAACTGCAGTGGACCCTGCAGATGGGGTGGACAGGTCCGCCACTGCAGTGCCCAAGTCAGACAGGGCGGTAGTGGACTCCACTGCAGTGCCTACCTCCAGGGGAGGAGAATGGGGAACAGGCAAGGTGGGTTGGACAGAGGGGGGACACCCTCACCACATCAGTGGCACAGACAAGCGCAGCGGGGGGTGTGGTGCTGGGAGAGCAAGTGGCAGGGGAGAAGGCCGGAGCATCTTGGGGATGGTATATCTGTGGGTGGGGGAACCTGGGGCAGGGTGTGGTGGGGGCACCTGTGCAGTGGGGGCCTGAGGGATGGAGGACGGAGACCTTGTGCCTGAGCTGCAGGGTGGTGGCGGGGTCTTGCTCTTAGCACTCCGGGGGACTTGCGGGTGGGGGCCTCAGTCCGTCTGCGCCTGGGGGAGGGTGTCCGGGGGCGAGGGGCACTCTGCTCCGTGTGGGTGGGCTTCCTCTTCCCCCGGGATGCTGGAGCAGCTTCATCGGTGGGGAAGAGGCCGAGGTCACAGAGGAAGAGCTGCTGTGACTTTGGGGTTGCAGGTGAGGCAAGGGAGGGTGCTTTGGAGGGAGAGGGAACTGAGGACTGCGCAGTGCATGTGGATGCGTGTGTGTGTTCCAGGGCCCCATCCCCTGTGAGTCTGGCTTCAGTCCCCTGAATGTGCGTGCGTGTGCGTTTTGTCATTGGCGTGTGTGTCAGTGTGCTGGATGTGTGTGTGCTGGTGTGTGCCTGTGCCAGTGTGTGTGTGCCTGGGATGGGTAAGGTGCTGGGGAGTGTGGATGGAGCAGAGGCAGGAGGGGTGAGGGACCGTTTGAGGAGGGACACTGCTGCCGTCAGGGAGGAGTCCATGGACCTATTGCCCCTCTGTAGGTCAGACATGCCCGATGAGATGCCCTCCATGAACGACACCAGCTGAGTCAACAGCGCGGTGTGCGCATGGAGGACACTCAGCATGGCTGTCTGCCCTACATGGAGCTGGCGAAGGAGGTACACAGACTCCTCACTCAGGGCAGCAGGGGACACAGGGGCAGGGGTGCGGTGCCTGGCCCAAAGGAGACACGCTCCCGGACATGGGAGCCTCCACGGACCTGGGGAATGGGAGCCGATGGGAGGGCGGTGGTGGTGCTGGTGGTGGCGGGGACAGCAACACTAGCTGGGGTGTGGTGGCTGCTGACACCCGCCTCCACAAGGGAGTCATCCTCCGAGTTGCTCTGGTCCTCAGCTGAGGTGGATGCTGCTGAGGACTCCTCGGTGTGGCTCCCCTCGCCCTCCGTGCCACTGGGTCCCTCCGACCACTCCTCGGCTGCTGACCCAGTCTGGCTCTCTGGCTCCTCCTGGTCCGTGGAGCTGTCCCCTTCCGTGGCCGTGGATGTATCTGCAAACAATGGGGAAACAGACAGACATCAGTCACCTGCACCAAACGCACACACCACTGTGAGCACAGCACATTACAGAGCAAGCCCTGGCATCATTAGTTGTACATTGCTAAAAGTGCCCTAATTGAACAGGAGAAGTCAATTGTCAGTCTGATGCCAAGCATGGCACTCACATCCCACATGGCCTTGCACCCATCTGTCTGGTGTCTGTTGGATTGCAACACCCCAGTGTTGACACATGCACCAAGTACACAGTAGTTGGACAGTGCAGAGGACACGGTGTGGACACATCACAGCTCTTGCCACTGAGTCAGTACAGGTTCACGGATGTAAGGGATGCCCAGAGTCAAATAGGAAATGCATGTGATGCATTCCAGCGACAGACACCATGATGCACCCATGTCCTGATAGCCAGCGCCACTATGGTGTGCATGTAGCACATGTCACTCCCCTGCAGGATCACCAATCAGTAGACACATGCCATGGCGGAGGCATGACTGCAAAGTCATACATCACTGTCTCAGTGATGTATGACTTTGCAGCCAGACAACAACACTCTGCACTGTGTCACAATAGTAGGTCATGGGGAATGCAAGTCCTGGAGCTGCACAAGTGCACATGTACATCCCCCCACAACACATCCTCTTAACCCTCATCTGTCCAGGTCATACCTATTGGACATATGGGAGACCTGTGACACTACCCTCTGAACCTGAGCCCCTCACACTCTGCTGTGCATGGGGAACAGCTGCCTGAACTTCACATTTACATGCCCCAGTCTGCATGGGCAGCTGATCAGACACCTATGTGTCACACAAGCATCGTCTCCTATGGTCACATCTCCAGTGGCATGCTGAGCCCCTACCAAGAAACTCCACAGCAGTCCTGGCGACTAATCCACAGCACACTGACACAGAGGCAGACACCTGAGGGGTCAAATCACTGTGCACAATGTGTCCTCTGATACACGGGAGTGGGAGTACAGAGTGTATTGTATGGCCTGGAGTAGGCATGACTGTCCAGCCCCACATGAATGAGGGATGAGCCCTGGACTGTAGGCAGCTGGCTAAGTATGTGTGACACACGTCATATACATACTCCTGGGGCCCAAACATTGTTCCCACCCGCAGCATGGGTGTGTGCCAGGTACCCCAGCCACATGTGGTGGATCAGCTCAGCAATTGGACCACAGATCAAAGTAACACGCTGAATACATGTCAGAATACAGGCATTGTGTAAGCAATGGACCCACCCATGATGCCCACCACAGAGTCAGGGAAACAGATGCTGTCTCCCACCTTGAGTCAAGCAAACTGCAAGGACACAGTCCTAAGTGACAGAATTCCCTGCATGTAAGGGCCACACCTGGGTATCAGATGAGGAGTGGGCAGTGCACAATAGAGGGACATGGCTCCTGGACAACATGACTGCTGTACTGTGGCAGTTCAACCTGGCCCGAGGAGGGCACATAACATGTTAGACAGAGTACACAGTGCAGTCTTTGACTCACCCCCTCCTTGCTGCTCTCTGGCCTTCAGCTGCCCATCCAGGTCTGGAAAGACCACCGCCAGGATCCTGAGCATGTGGGGGGTCAGGGTCCGTGTTCCGCCCCTCCTGCGAGGAGGCGACAGCTTCAGCTGGACCCGTGCAATCCTCCGGGTCCAGCCCCGAAGGTCCTGCCACCTCTTTTGGCAGTTGCGGATCCGGCGCTTGTAGACCCCCACGGACCGGACAGCCCGGACGATGTCCTTCCATATCTCATGCTTCCGATGGGCAGAAGCCTGTCAGGATGACAAAGTGATAAGGCCATTACTACACATGCAACATATCCGTGCATGACACAGTTGCATATACATGTCGCAATCACAGGGGCACATGGTGTACCCAGGCAGTGCACGGCTGCCCATGGACAGTTTTCCAGAAGTCACTACATGGTATCATAGCATGGGGAGTAAAACCCTGTTCAGAAGCACTGTCACTGCACCATACCTGTCCAGTGCAAGTCACTACACACTATGGGGGGTGACAACTACTCAGTGAGCCTGCTAGCCAGTGGTGTGCTGACTCTCAGCCTTGCTAGTCAGACAAAATGCACATTCAGAAAGGCAGTGCACAGAACACTCACCTGCTCCCCTGGTGTCCCATACAGCTTGCTGTACTGTGGAAGTAGGCTGTCCAGCAGGGCCTGGTTCTCTTCAAGGCTGAAGGCTGGGGCTCTCTCCACAGTACGTGCCATTGCAGGGTCCAGAGGGGCAGAGACAGCAGCAGTGCAGTGGCAGATGTCGTCCTGGAGCATGTAGTGCAGGCAAGTGGGCTCTCAGGGGAACATGCAGCAATATATATGTGCTGGAGAGGCAGATACTGTCCCTTGTGTCCAAAGTGATAGGTCCAAGTCGTTTGCATCTTCTGAATCTGGCCAATCCATGGAATAGCAGCACCAAAACACGCCCACAGCATCCTTCAAAATTTCAACTTCATGACATACATGATTTTGCAACATTGTTGTGGGTGACCAACTGATTTTCCAGCAACCGACTCGTTCGAATATTCGAAAACGCGTCCGTTGCCAGGCAAGCCCATTGTCAATGGGTGCGCACCGATCGGTCCATTGAGGTACAACGCGCACAGGGGTACAACGCGTACCCGCACACATTGAATGCAATGGGCCGGCCGGAGGCACCGATCGGTCCATTGCAGTACAACGCGCACAGGGGTACAACGCGTACCCGCACACATTGAATGCAATGGGCCGGCCGGAGGCACCGATCGGTCCATTGCAGTACAACGCGCACAGGGGTACAACGCGTACCCGCACACATTGAATGCAATGGGCCGGCCGGAGGCACCGATCGGTCCATTGCAGTACAACGCGCACAGGGGTACAACGCGTACCCGCACACATTGAATGCAATGGGCCGGCCGGAGGCACCGATCGGTCCATTGCAGTACAACGCGCACAGGGGTACAACGCGTACCCGCACACATTGAATGCAATGGGCCGGCCGGAGGCACCGATCGGTCCATTGCAGTACAACGCGCACAGGGGTACAACGCGTACCCGCACACATTGAAAGCAATGGGCCGGCCGGAGGCACCGATCGGTCCATTGCAGTACAACGCGCACAGGGGTACAACGCGTACCCGCACACATTGAAAGCAATGGGCCGGCCGGAGGCACCGATCGGTCCATTGCTGTTCAACGCATCACTGTACATGTGACTGGCATATGTCAGCATGCCTGTCTCAGATGGACATATGCCAGCCACAGATAGCTCCCAGGGAGTGAGGGGCACACCTACATCACGACAGCCTGTCCAAACCTTATCATAAGGCATGTAAGGCTGCATTTCCTATTGTGTGTATGTTGGTGTACATGTTGTCCTGTGGGTGTCACCTGTGGGCAGCCACCCCCAGGCTGTGCACGTGTTAATGGGGACAGGATCCTGGGTGTTACGTGTACGTGACCACTGTGATGTGCAACTGTTCATATCTGTGCATGTGCCATGGTCACATTTCACAGTGGTGTTTGTGTATGTCATGTCACATACCCCGTGAGTCCCATGTGGGACGGTATGTTTGAGCCAGGGTGTCCCAGTGGCACAATAGTGATGGCCCTCCACAGTCTTTGTGCATGTAGTGTTTACAATGTCTCTGATTTCATGTGCACAATGGGAGACAGTCTCCACATCCACGTTGTGTGTGCATGGACTCTGATGTTGTGCGTGTGTGTCACAGACGTCCATGGCTCTCCTGCCATGGCAAGTGTGGCCACTACCTGTGGGGGTCATGTTTGTTTTGTTGTGGTGTACACATGATACTCCAGGTGATGCCAGTGTCCATGTGGCATTACAGGGTCCCTGGGAATGTGCCTGTCGTTGAGCTGTGGTGCCTGGGGCACATCTGTCCTCACATGTCACTGGGGGGTGACTGTGACACAGCATCATGATATCCAATGGGCCAACCTGGGACAAATTGATGCCACCTGTAGGACCGTGTTGACAGATGTTGGCCATGTATGTACCATACATGTCGTTCCGGTACTGCACACTTCATGTAGTTGTGCCTCATGATGATGTATGTTGGGATCTTGAGTGTGTTCAATGCCGCATATGTGGGGTGACTGACGATCTTGCTTACTTCTCCTCTGCACTGCAGGGCTCCTGCTGTCCATCGGCCATTCCCAGACCTGGCAACGATGGTGGAACGGGACAGCATCCGACGGTACCGCTTCACCAGGCAGCTGATTGAGGATTTGGCAGTGCAGTTGGCCCCACATTTGCAGCCTGGCCGGCCGTATCCTACAGCGCTGACCCCCAAGGTGAAGGTGATGGCAGCCCTACACTTCTTTGCCACCGGTACCTTCCAACATACTGTGGCGTCTGCTGGTGGGATGTCACAGACCATGTTCAGCCGTGTGCTCCGCGATTTCTTGGCGGCAATGTTGCTCTTCCTGAACCGGTACATCTATTTCCCTAGACTGCGACGACTCACTGACGTGAAGAGTGACTTTTATGCCCTGGGGAGGATGCCGCATGTCATTGGCTCCATTGATGGGACACATGTGGCTTTGGTACCACCACAGGCCCAGGAGCAGGCCTACAGGAACCGCAAGCACTACCACTCGGTCAATGCACTGGTGGTGTGTCTTGCAGACATGACCATCACACACGTGTGTGCCCGTTTCCCTGGTTCAGCACACGATGCCTTTGTGATGAGGAGTAGTCGCATCCCCAGGTTGATGGCACAGATGCAGAACCAGCGTGCCTGGCTTGTCGGTGTGTACTGACTTTGTGCCATTGTGTGTGATCTGATCTGTAGTATTCCGCCCACTTTTCCAAGTCAGCTGATGTGCACTTGTCTGTCCGTAGGTGACTCGGGATACCCCAACATGCCGTGGTTGCTGACACCCCTCAGGAACCCTGTGACACCTGCCCAGATGCGCTACAATGAGGCACATGGTCGGACCAGGAGAGTGATTGAGCGGACCTTTGGTCTCCTGAAGAGCCGCTTCCGCTGCCTGGACAAGACCGGAGGGTCCCTCCCATATGCCCCTGCGAAAGTGTGCAAGATTATCATCGTCTGCTGCATGCTCCACAACCTGGCAGTGCGGAAGGAGTTGCCTCTCATCCAGGATGACGATGACCAACATCCGCCACCTGTGGAGGATCCTGGCCTGGACCACGATGCCAGTGACGATGATGATGATGATGATGGTGATGGTGATGTCCGCACACAGCTCATCACCAACTTCTTTAGCTGAATGTGAGTATCCTGAGGTGTCATGTCAATGATGTGAGTTGGCATGATGTGTGGGTGGTGCTCTGGTGCTGTTGGAGTGTGTCCATGGGCTACTTGACTGGATGTGTGTTGCGATGTGTGGTGACAGGTGGGCTGTACTCCCCAACAGTGTTGACATGCTAACTTGGTTCTGGGTGGGTATCTTGTAACATGTATTGTGCATGAGTTTTGCTGTTCTGTCCTGTACTCCATTGCTTTTGACTGTGTGTCATTTCTGTCCTTCACAGGGTACTTTCAGATTCGTTTGGTCAACTGTGTCCACCGACAACGTGATTGCACATCCAGGCTGGTAGCTGTTGTGTCCCTACAGGTGATGTGCGCCACACCCATGGACTTCCTTCTGTCTACAGTTGTTGACTGTGTGCCCGCTACCAGGTGGGGTTACCTTGCATCTGTAGTGGTTACGGCATGTTGCTACTGTGTAATAAACCTGTGCTTCACTTAGTGATGTGCGTTGTCTGTGGTCACACATTTGACTGCCATTTGCTTACTGCACCTGTGGGCTACTTGACTACAACTGGGAATGGGTGTGGTGTCTGTGCATTGCACCGTCTTCCCTGGCAACATCAGTGTAGGCAATGAGTCAGATGGCCTAGGTGTGTATGTGTTGTGTAGCCCTGGTGGTGTGTCTCCCTCATATGTGTCACGTTGCCTGTACTCACATGCCTGTGTTGTCCTTGCTGTTGCAGTTCGCATACACAGTGTAATTTTGTTGTTCATCATCCCCATAACAGCACCCACGTTGGAATCACGACAGAGGCAAGTATGGTGTATTATTGTGTTTATTGTGATACATCTGTGATAATAGTGCATAGGATGGATTGTGCTGTACATGAATCTTGCAATCCCAAGTTCCTAGATGAATAGAAAGTCCAGGTAGACAGGATCCCCAGTATCGGGGCCACAGTTGTCTGACACATTGTTCCAACTTGTACTCCCCATGCAATGTGTGGGAGTAGTGTTGCCATCAACAGGGTGAACAGTCTGTGCACAAAGGCGAAAATCCAGAACAGGTTCAGGCTTCCTGGGAGTTGCGCTTGGCCATCAGCCTCTCACTTTCCCCTCCTCGGACGACCCCTCTTCTTGGGGGGGCCCTCAAGTGCAGGCTGCTGCGGTGCAGGGGACTCTCCGCCAGAGTCCTCCTCCCTCCCTGTGGCAGTTGCAGTTTGTTCGGTACCAGATGTTGTTGGCACACAGGGAGGTGTGGACTGGTTGCTGTTCATCTGGCGGAGGCATTGTAAAATGTCCCTGTGCACCGCCGTCATCTCATGTAGTACATCCCACTTGGACTCCACGCGGGTCATGTGGGAGTCCACACGTGACATGTGGGAGTCCACACGTGACATGTGTGACTCCACATGGGACATGTGGGAGTCCAAGCGGGCATGATGGGCAGCCTGCTGCTGTTTGATGTCTCTGAGGAGCCCCACTACCTGGCTGAGCTCTCCGGTGCTGGACTGGTACGCATCAGCTATGCGTACCAGTTGTGGGTCTTCATGCACACCAGCAACGTCTGCAAGCAGCGACCTCTGTCTCCCACCCCTCCCACCACCCCTGCTGACATGTGCAGTGTGTGCAGTTGCACGCACAGATAACCCTGGTCCACCTTGGGGGTTGGTGGTGGTGGTGGTGTCCATGGCCCCAGGTTGGTCCAGGGTCACTGCGCTGGTGTTGTTCCTTATTCTGTCCATGTCGGCAGGGATGGTATTCGTGGTGACAGTCGTTGGAGGGGTGGGTGCAGGGGGTGCAGCTGGTGGACCTGCTGGTGCTGCAGCTGGTGGTCCTGCTGGTGCAGCATGTTGACTTGCACCGGATGTGCCAGGTTGTTCTTCATCGTCCGAGGAGGACAGAGGCTGTACGACGCCAGTGAGCTCGGCATCCTCTTGAGCCTGGGACTGGGACTCCTCAGCGTCTGCTGCTGTGTCCCTATCATCACCTGTTTTTGGGAGACACAAACAATGTATGTCATGTTTCTGCAGGCATCAGTGGTTGACACACCTGACAGTTGTGACTGTGCCTCGGGGTGCGGGCCTGTACATTGTATTGTCCTAAGTCGTCACAGTCAGGGGTTGATATTGGTGTGGCACATTGTCCTGCATTATTTGGGCATTTCTATGTATTCTCTGGGGTGTGAACATGGTCTGCATTGATTGTGTTTGGTTGACAGCCAGACCTCCTTCCCACCCACCCACCCACCCAGTCAGTTATCCCACCATGGAACGTGCTTGCATTGCAGGGAGTGTAAGTTGTCTCTCAGGATGTCAGTCAGAGGTGTCCTGCTGTTTGTTGGTGCACAGTTGGCAGCAGGGCCTTGTGCTCCCCGCAGCAGTAGCCAGTGTCAGCCATCTTGTGAGTCCTTCTCCACTCCCTGTGATGTGAGCATGGTTCAGGGTGGTGTTGATGGGCCAGTTGTGAGGCTGAGCAATGTCTGTGACTACGACTCCCATCATGCTATTGCCTCCACCCCCCTTCCCAGCATGCCCATGCTTCCTTCCTTTTGACTCTGCTTCCCTGTGGGGTGGGCTGGCTGTGCTGACAGGATGGCTGGGAGTGTTGTCCTGGCAGTTGTTTGGCTAAGAGTCCCAAGAGTGTCCCTGTGCTTCACACAACATAACCCAGGGTGGTGGTGCTTTGTGGGATCTTGTGTTAGGATGGAGGGCATTGCATTCTACCAGGTGGGTACTGTGGAGTTTGTGTTGGGGGGGGTGTGAGGGGAGGTGCTGGTGACTATGGTCAGTGCTGCAAGTCCCCCTTCCCACCCAGCCAGCCGGATATCCCACCATGGAACGTGCTTGCATTGCAGGGAGTGTAAGTTGTCTCTCAGGATGTCAGTCAGTGGTGTCCTGCTGTTTGTTGGTGCACAGTTGGCAGCAGGGCCTTGTGCTCCCCACAGCAGTAGCCAGTGTCAGCCATCTTGTGAGTCCTTCTCCACTCCCTGTGATGTGAGCATGGTTCAGGGTGGTGTTGATGGGCCAGTTGTGAGGCTGAGCAATGTCTGTGACTACGACTCCCATCATGCTATTGCCTCCACCCCCTTCCCAGCATGCCCATGCTTCCTTCCTTTTGACTCTGCTTCCCTGTGGGGTGGGCTGGCTGTGCTGACAGGATGGCTGGGAGTGTTGTCCTGGCAGTTGTTTGGCTAAGAGTCCCAAGAGTGTCCCTGTGCTTCACACAACATAACCCAGGGTGGTGGTGCTTTGTGGGATCTTGTGTTAGGATGGAGGGCATTGCATTCTACCAGGTGGGTACTGTGGAGTTTGTGTTGGGGGGGTGTGAGGGGAGGTGCTGGTGACTATGGTCAGTGCTGCAAGTCCCCCTTCCCACCCAGCCAGCCGGATATCCCACCATGGAACGTGCTTGCATTGCAGGGAGTGTAAGTTGTCTCTCAGGATGTCAGTCAGTGGTGTCCTGCTGTTTGTTGGTGCACAGTTGGCAGCAGGGCCTTGTGCTCCCCACAGCAGTAGCCAGTGTCAGCCATCTTGTGAGTCCTTCTCCACTCCCTGTGATGTGAGCATGGTTCAGGGTGGTGTTGATGGGCCAGTTGTGAGGCTGAGCAATGTCTGTGACTACGACTCCCATCATGCTATTGCCTCCACCCCCCTTCCCAGCATGCCCATGCTTCCTTCCTTTTGACTCTGCTTCCCTGTGGGGTGGGCTGGCTGTGCTGACAGGATGGCTGGGAGTGTTGTCCTGGCAGTTGTTTGGCTAAGAGTCCCAAGAGTGTCCCTGTGCTTCACACAACATAACCCAGGGTGGTGGTGCTTTGTGGGATCTTGTGTTAGGATGGAGGGCATTGCATTCTACCAGGTGGGTACTGTGGAGTTTGTGTTGGGGGGGGGTGTGAGGGGAGGTGCTGGTGACTATGGTCAGTGCTGCAAGTCCCCCTTCCCACCCAGCCAGCCAGCCAGATATCCCACCATGGAACGTGCTTGCATTGCAGGGAGTGTAAGTTGTCTCTCAGGATGTCAGTCAGTGGTGTCCTGCTGTTTGTTGGTGCACAGTTGGCAGCAGGGCCTTGTGCTCCCCACAGCAGTAGCCAGTGTCAGCCATCTTGTGAGTCCTTCTCCACTCCCTGTGATGTGAGCATGGTTCAGGGTGGTGTTGATGGGCCAGTTGTGAGGCTGAGCAATGTCTGTGACTACGACTCCCATCATGCTATTGCCTCCACCCCCTTCCCAGCATGCCCATGCTTCCTTCCTTTTGACTCTGCTTCCCTGTGGGGTGGGCTGGCTGTGCTGACAGGATGGCTGGGAGTGTTGTCCTGGCAGTTGTTTGGCTAAGAGTCCCAAGAGTGTCCCTGTGCTTCACACAACATAACCCAGGGTGGTGGTGCTTTGTGGGATCTTGTGTTAGGATGGAGGGCATTGCATTCTACCAGGTGGGTACTGTGGAGTTTGTGTTGGGGGGGGGTGTGAGGGGAGGTGCTGGTGACTATGGTCAGTGCTGCAAGTCCCCCTTCCCACCCAGCCAGCCAGCCAGATATCCCACCATGGAACGTGCTTGCATTGCAGGGAGTGTAAGTTGTCTCTCAGGATGTCAGTCAGTGGTGTCCTGCTGTTTGTTGGTGCACAGTTGGCAGCAGAGCCTTGTGCTCCCCACAGCAGTAGCCAGTGTCAGCCATCTTGTGAGTCCTTCTCCACTCCCTGTGATGTGAGCATGGTTCAGGGTGGTGTTGATGGGACAGTTGTGGGGGGGGCAATATGTGTGAGTGCGACTCCCATGATGCTATTGGCTACACTGACTTGGCCAGCATACACAGAATTCCTTCCTTTGAGTGGTCTTCACTGTGTGTTGGTGTTGTTGTGGTGGCTACATGTGTGGATGTGTGTGTTAGTTCTATTTGTGCCACTGCCTAGCTGTAGTTGTGGTTGTGTTTGTACATGTGTTGGCACAGTTGGATGTGACTTTTTTGATGGCATGTGTTGTGTTTATCTGACTGACATACACATTTTGGGATGATTCTGTTCTAGTTGCTGTGTAATTGCTATGAGTGCATGGTTTGACTCTCCCCTTGACAGTGATGTGTGTGTTTTGTGGCAGTTTATTGTGTACATTTGTTGTGTACTCACCAGGCTCTGGGATGTCCTCTAGTCCATATACGCTCACTGGCGGAAGGATGGCCCGCACCTTCTCCTCCCAGGGCCTGAGGTATACTGGCTTGGCAGGAGGGCCACTGCCGGTGTATTGGCTCAGGTGGTAGTCTTTCTTGAGCAGGTCCCGTACCCTCCTGCGCACGTCATACCACCTGTTCTGGATGTCGGTCTTTGTGCGCCGACATGGTGATTGGGCGTTCACCCTGTTGATGATCCTCTCCCACATCTTGGTTTTCTGCGACATGGGGGTCTGTTGGACCAGAGTGCCAAACAGCTGTGGCTCCACCCTGAGGATCTCGTCTACCATGACTTCCAATTCACTATCTAGGAACTTGGGATTCTTCTTGGGGGGCATGGTGATGGGTGGTGATAGTGGGTGCTGTGTGTGTTGGTGTGCAGGTGAGGGTGTGTGGGTGTGTGTTGTGCTGGGTGTATGTGAGGTAGGTATTTGTTGGTGTGCTGCTGGTGTGTGGCTTGTGTGAGGGATGAGCTGTGGGTGTGTGGTTGCTTTCTCTTGGGTGCTGGCAGTGGAATGGCATTTGCAAAGGCTCATGGTAGTGATTTGTGTCCTTTATATAGGTGGAGTTGTTGGTGTGTCTTTGTTCTCTGTCCCCACCCCCCAGTATTTATTGGCTTGGTAATTGCTTGTTTGGGCTTTTTTTGGTTGATTTTTCCTTTGTGCTGTTTGTGTATGTTGGAAACGTTCTTGTGACCGAGTCGGACCCTGCATTGGTCTCGTACGGTGTTTTCCGTTTCGTTCACGCTGTGTTTGTGCAGTTTTGTATGCTGCGTACGCGTCGGTCGCGGTGTATTGTGTTGCTTCGGCTCGGTTTTGTATGCGTGTCGGTCGTACGGCTTGTCCTCCGTCCGACTCGGTCGTGTTTTTCGCGCCTTGCATCGTACTTTGCAGGTTGGAGTTGGCGGGTACGATTCGGTCGGATTTGTTCCGGGTGCGTGTCGGTCGGTTGGATTCGCGTGTTTTTCCGGCCGGATTGCTATTTTCCGAGCGGGTCGGTCGGTCGGCTTGGTTTCCTGACGTGTCGGTCGGATTTATCGCGGCTTGCATCGTACTTGGCGTGTCGGGCGCCACTGGTACGTGTCGGTCGGTATTTTTTCCGGATCCGAGTCGGTCGGTGCTTTTTCCGGCCCGAATCGGAATCGACCCCTAAGTACCTAGCTAATAGGATACTGTGGTAAGCACTGTCCTGGCTGATACCGAGGTTTCGTACTGATTAGATGCAGGAGTATTAAGTGTGAAATGTACTAGTTTTCATCCACAGACCCCCAAATCCGATCTCTGAAATATCAGCAGATCTTATTAAAATAAAACTTCATGACTTTTCTTTTATGAAACGCTTGTCTTCAGCTCCACAACTGCATCCCATTGCCACTGGACTCTGGAGGCTGCTCCCCAAATTTGTACATCAGTTATCATTTACAACCCAGTTAATGATTACCCTTCTAGGAGGGTCAAGCTTCGCCTCTGCTTCTGCATTTTAAACATTATCGGATGGACCGTTAACACAAAATAGTATATTGTATAAACAAAATTAATTTTCAGTTTTTGCTGCTTTTGTTATATGAGACAATAGTGAAAAATAAGATAATATATTGTTAAATGTGGAACACCACATCCGAGCTCAGGTAAGTAGTGAAACGTTAATAAAAGCCACTTTCTCAAAGACAACTGAAAGATAGCAGCTGTGCCCCCTGCCTTGACAGTACCTCGCCAGCGCCCTGAAGCCACCGATCCTCAGCGCGTCAGAGGAAATAGCATATAAAGGCAATCCAGACTCTTGTGTCCCCTGGGCACTGAAGCATTCGACTGTGACTACCGCCTGCCCCATTGTCCACTTAAAAGGCCTGATGAACACGGTCCATGGATACAACCCACTCTTTGCTAGTTAGGATCCACTTCTAATGGTAACCTTCCAACACCAATGAGAAAATAATTATTTCAGGCACTTTCATGTTCTCAAAGCCTCAACTTTCCTTTCCTGAAGCACCACCCTTCCTCACAGCATGGTAAAGGTTCTATTAATGGAGAGCGATTCAAAAGTGGTTCAGTATCACTGACTTTTAATTTTATTGAATATTCGCTTTACATAAAGATAAACATTGAAGAAGCAGGAGCGGTTTCTTTGTTTTCAAAGGAATTGAAAAGTGGCTTCTGTTTATCAGCACAGTTACTCCTTTTTTGAACTATATTCTTGTTTGTGATGGTTAATTCGGGTGACTTTTTTGAAGTTGTTATACGGTATAAAGAGCTATATTCTCCATATCACTTTTTGACTCCATAAGAAAAAACATTAAGTGATGCTCACTATTTTGGTCCTGAACTATCAGACATTTTCTGTAGATACATGGTAGTATTTATGCTCAACGCACTTTGGTCCACATTGATGCTCTACTTTTGAGTCATCCGTGCTATGCTGCTGTGTCTGCTTCTCTTAGTTTTGGGAAGAAAGATTTCACACAATGCATGTCAATCTAGATTTTATTTTAGATTGAGACCCTTGAGGACCACAAGCAGATTGTTTCTTGTGTTTGGGTATAAGGCTGAAGGGCAAAACGAAGATAATCTACAGATTGTCAATGCACTTCATTTCTTATCACTTTCAGTGATGCAAATGTCTCTAAGCCTCTTAAGATCTGTGCACCTTTGACAGCTGGACTGATACCGGGTAAGGTATGATGCTATTTTAATTACGCTTTTTTGATCAGAGTTTTTACATTCTATTACAACCACCTTGCGTTATGGTACTTTAGTAATAGTGAATTCAAAAGCAGTTTCACGTGCTTGAGAACTTCAATCGATGTAACTTTATCCAGGCCCTGCAACCATAAATACCTAAAGGGGATATAACGAATGTTAAACCGGGTGTTAACATATCTTATGTGATACATCAGACTGCTGATATAAATGCATTTATATTCATATAGGGGTTACTAGAACACGACAGAAATGTATTTGCCATTTTTATAAGCTTCTTTGTAGCCGATTGTTGTATTTTGCAAATATTTTGGAAATTCAGCACTGCTCTACATATGTTTATACTACCTTTACCTATACTTTGAGACCAGGCCATCACCATACTCACAATTAATCTGATGTGAGTAATTTACTATTATACAGCAGAAGCCAGTTTAAGCGCTGGAGATTGTATGTGTAACTGTCAGGGTAGGGATTGGCTCTGTCAAATTAATGGTAGTCAAAGTAATCTACGGGGGTACACATGTGGGTGCGGCCAAATCTTATTGATGTTTATGTAAAACAAAAAAATATATATAAAATTTTCAAGTACAAAACTGTATTTCAAATATTCTTTTGCTAAAAGTTAATTTCTCACAAAATTAGCCAAAATACCTAATTAGCTATTGTGAAATGAAATGAAATGAAATGAAAGAGGTTTTTATAAAGCGCATGGCTACCCGGAAGCATCCCAGCGCTGCGGAAGTGGCCAGAGGACAGATGGGTTTACGGGAACAGCCAGGTCTTCAAATGTTTGCGAAATATCAAATGGTTTGTTTCCTTACGAATAGTGAGAGGAAGGGAATTCCAAAGTTTGGAGGCATTATAGGAGAAGAGGCGGCCACCCGTCCGTGTCCTCTTGATTCTTGGGGTGTCGGCTAGGGAGAGATCATCTGAACGTAGATTTCTATTGGCTTTGTATGGTTTAATCAGGTTTTTTAAAATAGAAGGACCCTTGCCCTGAAAGATTTTGTGCGTAATGCAAAGGGCTTTAAAATGGATTCTTTCCTGTACCGGGAGCCAGTGAAGTGATCTCAAGGCAGGTTTGGCAGAACATCGGATTTTTGTGCCCGTGAGAAGTCTTGCTGCCGAATTCTGAACCACCTGTAGCTTAGTGATAACTGATTAAAGATTGTACTGGAATATTGAAGAAGGCAGGGTCCATAAAATTCTCTTTATTATATATTTCAGGTGCATGACGAGCGTCGCCAACTGGATGAGAAATAACTGCCTAAAACTCAACACAGACAAAATGGAAGTGCTGATCTTCGGGAAAAACGCCTCCCTGTGAAATGACTCATGATGGCCTTCTAGCCTAAACCTTCACCCACTCTGACAGACCATGCCAGCAACCTTTGGATTATCCTGGACAGCAAGCTTACCATAAACAGCCAGATCAACGCACTGTCTTCCGCCTTCTTCATCACCCTTTACATGCTCCATAAGATCTTCAAATGGCTCCCTATCAGCAAGCGGCTGAACCGTCACTCAAGTATTAGTCACCAACCGGCTGGACTATGGTAACGCACTCTACATTGGAATTACCATGCACCTCCTGCAGACCATACAGAACTCAGCAGCCAGACTCATCCTCGACCTCCCGAAATGGACCCACATCACCCCACACCTCAAGAAGCTCCACTGTCCCCATTCAGAAGAGATGTGAATTTAATATGCTGATACACATCTACAAAGCCCTTCATAAGCAAGAAGCAGCATACATCAACCACCGCTTGAACTTTCACCAATCCGTCAGACACCCGCGCTCCGCCTACCTCTCCCTCGCGCACCTTCCCCTGCATCAGCTGAAGCAAAAGGGGAGGGCGCTCCTTCTCCTACCTCGCTGCTAAGTACTGGAATGACCTCCCCCTTCAACTCCGGACTTCCGCCTCTCTTCTGGAAATCAGGAAGGGACTCAAGACTGGTTGTTCAACTGAACCCTTCTGAAGCAGCAAGGCTACCAGTGACTGGATACCCTCGCGGATGATTAGCTGCGTTTTATGAATCTTCCTTGATTGATTTGTCAAAATACGTAATGTTATCACAGGACCAATTTAAATATTGCGTAGTTGTAAGAAATTGGGTTACTGGTTGACTGGGGTGTAAGTCCTGGTCAAGCAGTAACCACAATCCTTGTCATGTAAAGCACAAGCAAACCCCAACCTGTGCTTAACCATCTGGTAGCTTGGCACAGAGCAGTCAGGCGTAACTCAGAGGCAATGTGTAAAGTATTTGTGCAACACTTCAAATAGTAACATAGTGAAAACACACCACAAAAGGAGCCCACAACAGTATTAGGCAAAGAGGGACTTTGAATAAATAAAACAAGACCAAAACGACAAAAATCCATTTAGTAGATCTAGAGATATTGAAAGTTTTTAGAGGAAGAAGCACCAAAAGGCGTAAAGAGACAACTGTGGATATCTGGTCATGCCGGACCAGGACAAAGTCACAAGTTCAGGCCGACCATGATGGAATGCAGGCCGGCTACAGGGACCCAGTGAGGCCTGCTGAACAGAGTACCTTGAATCCTGGTTTGCGGAGCATTGCGTGGATCCACGTTGGAGATGTGTCGTGCAGCTGAAGTAATGCATTGGTTTCGAGATGCGGCGAGGCTGCGGTGCGAGGTCCTGCTGCATTGATATTGAGGATCATGTTGGCTAGGACTTGCGATGCGAAGTGCGGAGTCTGGGATGAGTCACGCAGTTGGGCCATGCGTCGGTTTTGAGGAGCTGCCGGAGGTCAGCGTCGTCATCGAGGCTGCCGTTGATGATAAATGTGAGGGCCTGTGCCAAAGATGTATCGCGCAGTGGTGGTTCCGAAGGTAATGCAGGCTCTGGCGGCGATGCGAGTCTTTGTGACTGGTCCAATCACGCAGCAGCGGAGATGCGACTGTTCTGCTCTGTGTTGCGCCTCGCAGCTGAGGAGATGCATTGGTTCCGCTGAATCCACAGAGGCTGACACAGCACCTTAAGCCTACTTCCAAGGGTCCAAGACTGGAGTGACACCATTTGGCAGTGTGGACCCACAGATGGCAGAGTCCAGGTGCAGATGCAAGGTTATTGGAATCCTGTTATGTCCCTGAGGCTTCAGATCAGAAGGCCAGCCAACTAGCTCTGGAAGTCACTGTGGGTTCTGGGTCCAAGAAATGCAGGTCCAGTCCATCTCATCCAGGAAAGATGGCAACGGGCAGCAGGTCAGCACAGCAAAACAGAAGTCCAGCAGAGTGCAGTCCAAGAGAGTGGCAGTCCTTTAGCAGCACAGCAGCCGTTCTTCCTGGCAGAGTATCGACAGGTCCAGAAGTGTACTAAAGGGATAGTGTCCGAGGTCCAGTGCTTATACTCAGCTGTGCCTTTGAAGTGGGGGAGAAACATATAGAGGTTTCCCTTTGAAGTCCTCAGGCATCTGTCCTAGATTCCGGCCTAACTACAGGAGGTGTGCAGCCCTTTGTGTAGAGGCAGGACACAGGCTATTCAGGTGTAGGTGGGGCTGTGCCCAGCTCCTCCCTCCCATCATGCCAGTGATGGCCCAATCACGCATACCTACGCTTCCTATTGTGCTTGGCTGTCTAGGAGGAATACACAAAGCTCACTGTCAGCTACACTCGGCCATGTGACCAGAGTCAGGCTACCGGCACTAAATGGCAAACGCAAGTAAAATGTCACCTTTCTATAAGTGGCATTTTCAGAATTGCAATTTAAAATACGATTTTACCATAAGTTAGAATTTTAAATTGTGATTCCAGAGACACAAAACATGAACTGGTTACCCCACTGCTGCAGGCCTACTAGTAGCATTTAATTTAAGAGGCCCTAGGTACATGTAGTTCCACTTTACTAGGGACTTATAAGTAAATTAAATATGCAAATTGGGGATAAGCCAATATTACCATGTTAAGAGGAGAGTGCACAAGCACTTCAGCGCTGGTTAGCGGTGGTAAAGGGTGCAGAGTCCTAATGGCAGCAAAAACGAGATCAAGAAAAATGGAGGAAGAAGGCAAACAGTTTGGGGAAACGTCACCCTAAGGCTGACAGTAATAGTAGTGTATTTTAAATGTTATTATTGCATAACATTATGTTCATTTTGTTCACTCATGTTGAGTTGCTGGCTCATGGAAACGTCTGATTACCAGGTGTAAATTTCATACTTGTAAATCTCGACATTTTATCTGTAACAAATCTGAGCCTGCTAGATTTTGCTGGAGGCCTGCTGCGGGACAATGCTCAGAGACAAGTCTATCTTGCTTTGCACCAGAAGCCCTTCACTTTCTGACTTCATAGAAGTAAATCCAGTCCTGCTAGCAGGTTGGAAATATCATCTCCACAAAGTCATCAGAACTAACCACATCTGCAAGTGAAAACCAATTTGGCAAAGTACAAGCTGATCGAAATCAGTGAAGGCAAAAGGCAATGCCAGTGAAATCAATTGGTAACCAATAAGCATTAACTGGTCTGGCTTTAATATGATAATGATTTAGGCACGGTCACATGCTGTTTGCATCTGTTGCATACACAAATGCTTTTTTATCACATTAAAGTCAGACCAGTAAGCGCTGCCAATGATAGAGAAAAATATCATAAAATGATTGCTCTTCCACATTGAATGTTGAGAGGAGATAAACAGTTGAGTGTGATGATTGAGTTTTTTTTCTAGATGTGATAGTTCCTCACCTCTGCGATGGAACCACTTCCTAGAACGAGAAATGATAAACCACACAACAAATAGCATGAGGTGAGAAAGAGCTACTTCTGTAGCCAAAACCAAAGCACACTCTATGTGCATTTTAAAGATTTTGGTCCAAATTTAAATCTTAGCGGAATGTATACTCTATCGCAATGGTGACAGAGTATACATACCACCAAGATAATGGTCCACCTGCCAAATTTAAAATGGGCAGACCTTATCTCTAATCACGGTGGAGACTACTCCGTCTCTGCCGTGGTTAAACCTCTCCAACAGCCTGTAATTCCACCCACATAATTTTGATGAGACGAATTAGAGGTCAGTTTTCACTGCCCGTCATCGCCAGAAAAACCCTGGTGGTAATGAACAGTGAAAACTGCTATATGCTCCCCTTGTCATGGGAGAGGTCTCCTGGCGAGGGGAGCATTTTCTTTTTGTTCTCAAAAAGAAAATCCTGATTCAGGATTTTCTTTTTGGAAATAAAAAAGAAAGCAGTTTGGTGCATGGCTCCGTCATGTTGACAGAGCCCTGCACCACACTGTAAACAGCATTGACAGGAACCGCCTGCCAATGCTTTAGAAATAACCACCAGCAAGTTGGTAATTTCTAAGTTAGGCGGGCGCCACCTCCGTCAGGGTGACGGAGTAATTGGCTCCATCTCCCTGATGAAGAAATGGGCCACCCGCCTATAAATAAATTAGACTGTGCTTTCAAGAGAACCCTTAAAGCAAAATAATTTCACTATTTTTAAACATTGTTAAATTAAATGGAGTAGTAGTCTTTTAAGCGGAACTGTTCTAAAGTTCACCTGTGAGGCACAACTCATGACTCTTTGCTTTAACAAGCAGGCTACAAAGACATTTGTGTACCCTAAGAGTAGTTGCCTTCACCCTCAGGTTCCTCTGCCACTAGGCAATGTGTGATTGATATCAGGGACGTAACACAGGCCCCCGCAGCTCCCGCGGTGCAGGGGGTCCCAAGCTCCAGGGGCCCCCTCAGCACAGTGCTCCAGTCGGAGAGATCCTGATTGAGTCTGGAGGGGGCACCTCCATGTACCTTGCAGGAGGGCCCCCTCAAGTTTCGTTACGCCACTGATTGATACCGACATGATCCTCTATTATTGGCCAACACTCCTACCTTCCGGATGTATCATTGAACTATTCAGTCATTTGTAGACATCAGGATAACAACATTGGTCTGAAAATAAAGCAGCTATCTCTAGCCAGTAAACTGATTTACTATTGCTGTTGCTCTACATAATGTTATTTTAAAATAAGATACACGTTTATAAAACATGTCGGTTTTGTGTCCTTGCTTTTTATTGATCAATTCGTAAGCACAGTCATGCCCATTTTCTCTCTTAATGTAGCATTTCCAAAACACATCTGAGAGATCAAAGTCATCTAAATAATATGAATTCATTTTTACTACTTTCAAGATATGAATGCTACTATTCTTTACTTTAGCTCCCAGTCCTTCTTGTGCTGCATGCTTGGCAGCCATCTTGAAGAGGTAATGCCAGCAAGTCTCGTACATGCCTGAATCTGTGTCCTCTTTGTGAGGATGAATTAATGATTTGTGACAGATGAGCTATGTGAAGAGCTAGCCAGCGAACAGAGCCTTTTTGCAGAGAACTAAATGTGATGATTACTCAAGATTTCAAAATATTTCCACTGTACACTTTGCCTCATGAACAAATTAGAATATTTCTTGGGGCTCTGGGCTCCACTTTTATAATATTTCTCAGGCTTAGTAATAATTAAGTCTGCACATTTAAATTTTTTCCTTTGTACAATGTGTTATTTTGTTCTCACCTGCGTTTGAGTGATGATAATCAACATCGTCTCCAGCTACTGGTCCTGTTCCTTCCATTGGATTAATGTGCTCTTCGGGGCGATCATTCGTCATTGTACGTCGAATGCTCTGATAACTAGAATTAAAAATCACGATTAGATAAATACTGGAAAGCACATTATGTCTACAGACTTTCAAATGTTTTGGTTGAGGTATTTATTTGGCTATCATTTCTGTAAAATTTAATTTGTATTACGTCCATAGGTAAGAATTTTATAAGCAAGAAGTAGCAATTTAGTGTATGGGGACATGCACTATAAAATGTTCGGCCATTGCTCTTATGATTACCTACACTAGATACAAAGAAACTTGAGAACAACAGTTCTGTTGAATGATTTCCACATTTCACTGTCACGTCTCCAGTGTCTGATAAATATACACGGCCACTGTATCACACTTTACCCTGGCATCCGATCCCAGAATGCAGGAGGAGCAGCACAATTTTAGCTCCACCGTTACATGTCACAGAAGTGCAATATATGTGTGCACTTTGCACCATATAGTCTGTGTGTCTTAACTTTGTTAATGAGAAGTGAAGAATTAAAAAGTATTGCTGAAATGCATTCACTGTAGAAACTAGCGATCCATAAACGTGTGCACACTAATGTTTAGCTTAGACATGAACGAAATGTTGTTCTCATACATATTTACACTTATGTCTTGAGTCATCTTGCATTTATTTGAGAATGCACTGCGTATGTAAGCATTAACTTATTTACCCATGATCGCATTTAGATTGTTGTATTTTTTTAAGGTAATACACGCACATATAATCATATATTCAAAGTGCACATTTTAGTGTTTAACTAACCTAATTTAACTAGGTCTGATTTTGAAATGCATGTTTGCCTTGCATGTTCTCTCCTCTGCAGATGCGGTTTCATGGCTTCAGTAGCTAGAGAAAGGAGTGATGTGTGTTAGATATAGTGAGGCCTGTGAATAAAATCTTGGCAGAGAGGTGACGAGCTAATAAGCTGAAGAAGCTTCCTATTCATCCTGTATCAGAAAAGGTGTACTACCCAAAGTCGTGTGAAAGTCCAGGTTTCGTGGGATGAGAAAATCTGGAGATGTTGCCACTGTGCAACACCAATGGTCCCTGGAAAGGTGGTGTGAGGATTGGATGATGAGGCTGTAGCTGTATGCTATAATTAATGTATACACTGTTAGAGTTTAGAGCAAATCCCTTTTGACGTTAAGAGATACAGACCTCTCTGCTTGCCCTATTCTTGAGTGTAAAGCTATATGCTAAACACTTGTTCCCTTTTAGAAGATTTCTACTGAAATCTTCATTATGCTGACACCTTCCTGCTTCTTAAATTTCTCTGAGATTTATCATTCTGAACCATCCTCAATCTAAACTTGCAGCCCTGATTAGATGACTTTAAGATTTGTACATGCTGGGAAAGGAGAGTTTGCGTTTCTTTAAGGAACACCAACTTCTGTTTTTGCCATTTGTACTTATTTAGCTGCGTTTGTTGCATATCTAAAGCTATCAAACTGAATTCACATATGTCGACTAACGCTTCCCATTTCTTTTAATTCTGTATCTAAATGATGCTTAATTTGCATTGATATGAATTGATTACTAATTTGTAATAAACCCACCTAACTTAGCCACCAATTCTTGGTCCTTACTGTGTGGTCAAATGGGCTACACAAACTTTAAATTGTTTTATTGAATGCTAACCCCTTTGCCTCTCAGTCATCCACAAAGGCCAGTCGAATGAGAACTGTAGCTGTGTGCCAATGCGCCAACTCAGGACAGTTCAGGCCCAGCAAATGTTTATGGACGCTATATTGCCATGAAAGCAGGGCCTAGGGCATAATAACTCCACATAATAGTTATTGGTTTCCTACTTATGTAAACGCCATAAGCAATCATCTGCTCCTTGGTGAAAACAACATGGGTGTTTCTCGTATCTTCATTACACGAAACATTATTGACATTGGGGTATTTGTATGCAAATGTTATCAGCATCAAACTTTTTTAAAGAGCACAATACCAAAATTAACAGGCTTTAGTTTCGCTTGCACGGTTTTTACCTTTCGGGGCTTTTGATTAATTTAAATATGTTTGCCTACTCGTCAATGCCAATATGGTTGCCTTTACATAGGGGACAAAAATAGCTTTGTTAGGTAATTTTCCATTGTTGCAACTAAAGTAAGCAGTATCTTGCCCAATCACGGAAAAGGAGGCAGATGTGAATGGATAGTGTTCTACTAAATTGGAGTTGTTGAAATATTAATGTAACTTCTTGTGCATACTCAACACATAGGGCCTGATTCCGATCTCGTTCGGAAGGGCTCCGAATCGTATGCGGAATTGCCTAAACAGATCTGGAGCCCTTGTTCCCGACCACATCGTTCACAGTTTCGAACAACCAAGTACGATGCCTTGAAAGCCTTAGCGCTGACTGAACCGGTTCTGCAAGGCATTCTATGGACTCGGTTTTCCAAGCGAGCAAGTACGATGAACGATTCGTACAGCCTTCACGAATCTGTTTGCCCGGATCGAAAAAGCTGCCAGAATTGGTATTTGGGGGCCCGTAGCAGGCCCCCCTTTACCCTTGGCCCTCCGAATCGGGCCCGTGGTGGTACCCATGGGTCCCCTCTTCCCAACCATGCACAGTGTGGCAGGCACCATGGGGTGCCCGCCACAGGGTGCATGATTATCCCCAACCACCCCTTTTGACAATGCAAGCCTGTGTACGCATTCGGTACACAGGCTCCCATTGAAGTCAATGGGAGTCTGACCGAATCGTATCCAGATGCATTCAAATGCATCGTACTTGTTCGGTCGGACTCCCCAGACCCGAGTCGTGCGGAAAGCATTCCGGACACGATTCGGTCCCAATGCTTTCCGAACGAGATCGGAATCTGGCCCATAGTGTAGCTTAATGAAGATGACTGTACACTGACATTGCAATAACTCATAGTTTTTTTCTCTAAACAACATGGATGTCATTTAGAGTTGCGCAGTAGTGGAGGGGCGCATTCTGTACACCTGGAGGGCCACATTTACAATATTTTGATGCAGCGCAGCAAGCCTTCCTGCTGTGCTGCCGTGCATCACAATAAAAGGGCAGGAATGAGTCGTGTCTATAAGATACAGTGCATTCCTGTCCTTCTCCCCTGCGCCGGCGCACAAACTGCAGCCGTGCACCAGCGCAGACACCCTTGCGTCATATTGTAAGGGTGTCTGCGCTGAGGGGATGATTGTCTGTGTGCAGGAAGGGACACCTTCCTGCACAAAAACAATCATTGAAGGCATTTTCCCCAGCACGCATAGAAAGAGATAAAACGAGGAGAAATGAAAGTATTTCTCCTCATTGCACCTCCTTACACCTCCCCTGGGGAGACGTAGAATTCTGACGCATTCCCAGGTTTACAAAATGTTGTAAATCTGGGAATGCGCCAAATTCCATGGATGTTGCGTAGGAACACCCACAGCAACACGCATGGAACGCCCCTCTCAAGCAGTTATGCGTGAAAGGAAAACATATTTATAAGTCCACGAAAAGTCATGCAGGGTGACTTAACATGGCCTTTTAATATGGGTAAGCCCATTGCGCTGCGGGTGTGCAATAAAAGTGACGCACCGGTGGCGCAATGGGCTTGTAAATAAGCCCCGTAATTACCTAAAATGTGCAGTAACACTCGATTGTGCAATTACGAGTTAAACCACATGGAATGAGAAATAACTGGACGGAGCTGGTTTTACTGGGTGTAAAAGTGCATACAATACCCGGTACAGAGGGGTTTAGCACTCCCATTTACCATCTGAGCTGAGCAGGTGCTAAATGGGAGCATGTGCTTCTCTGTTGGGCATGGGAGGCAGGAGGTGTGTGTGAACAATCGGGAGGGAGGGAGGGAAGTGGTAGAAGTGTCCGGTGGGAGAGCATAGCATGCTCCTTCCTTAACATACAAGGAGATTGGGAGGGGCTGTGGCTAAAGCCCAAGGGAATTTTACCCGCTGTTTTTTGGCCAGTAAAATCAGGTCCAGTATTCCTGCACCTGGGAAAACCAGGTACAAAAAACACCAGGCCATTATTGATTGGACAGAGTGGAATTCCATCTGGTAATTCTGCACAGTCTGACTTATAATTTGGGCTCCAGTGTTTATGATAGCAGTATGAGTAATCAAATCTGAGGGTAATATGCCAGTAGAGGTTTAATGGGCTATTTGTTGCAGCAGCCCTCCCATCTTCCAGAACTCCCCAGTAGGCTTGAATCATGCTGGTTATAAGCTGCTAATAAAATGAAATCTTTGAAGAGTTTGGTTGTTCAAGTCCTGATACTTCACAGAGTGAAGAACTACGTAAGCATAATAAGTTTGTTGAGAACATGGAGTAACAACAAATATCCTAGTAATTATTAATACTATACATCTCCAGGGACACTTTTCTCGAAGTGAGACTAAGCCAAAGGGAGTTATTTAGTCCCCACTCGCAGACAGCCCCCAGACCTTTTTAGCTCCCAGCTAGAGGCAGCCTTAGCTGTCTTTAGGCAGATCTATGATTTTCAATACATAACATAATTAGAATGGGCTTTGGATCCGCCTCTTACTCATACCTGGACGGTTTTCTTCTCAGTCTTATTTCTCTGCTCCGGATTTGATGGCTTTGCTGCCTATTCTTGGGTTTGTCCCGCCAAGGAACATTTCTGTATGGCATTGTTCCTTCCTCCCTCCCGCCCGTTAGTTTTTCTTCTTTCACTTGCACTCTCTTTTACCTCTGCTCCCCCACACTGTAATGCTCTCCACCCTCTACTCCCCATCCCTCCACTCTGCTATTTTATGTTTTTTACACAGACCTGGCAGTTGGCAAGTGCTGCTGGGCCACTCACATTCTTTTATACACTTTTCACGCTCTTCCTGTTAACTTTTATTACATTTTAATTTATCGTTCTAAATGGCCATCCGATGCACATATCACAACGCATCTCTGTGCATCGGCAGGGAAACCTATTCTAGAATGGCTGCCGATGCACACGGATACTTTGTGATATATGCAATGCATGCCCGCTGCAAAAAGCATTTGTAAAGCCAACAGCTCATCCTTTTAGGGCCAACAACTATTAGTTTTGCCAATCATTGTTTCTTTGTCTGTTCTCTACTGCTCATATTTACCATATTTTG
Source organism: Calotriton arnoldi (assembly GCA_963921515.1). Lineage (NCBI taxonomy): Eukaryota > Metazoa > Chordata > Amphibia > Caudata > Salamandridae > Calotriton > Calotriton arnoldi. Next base: position 1,672,941 of record CAWUFW010000415.1, read on the forward strand.
CACAAAATCACCCTGCCCCTTTGCTGCACTGCAGTACTTTCCCCAGCTGTGCTCTAATCTTCCTGGAGACTTTCAACAGAAGAAACATAACTTTATATTTCTGCTACCGATTTACACTACTTTTGTACCAAAAAATCAGAAATCAAAACAGTTCAATATTATTTATTCAGGCCATTTTATCAATTGATTTTTTTGATATATCAACTGCATATTACTTGAAACATGGAAAAAAGCAGATGCAGTGATGGCCACCTGAAAGGCACAATAAGGCATGGAGAAGAATAGGCTACAGAGGAATTAATGGCACGTGTGGTATATAATGTGTGTATCTATGTGTCTATGGTGTGTGTATGTGTGTGGGGGTGTGCGCACAAGTGTAGTTGTGTATAGCAGTGAGGCAAGTGTAGAGCAGATGCTGCTATAGCTCACCGGCGGTTTAGCTGCTCCATCTGCTGTATGGAGTTGGACCGCTGCAGGATCTGCGGTGCTGGAGGTGCCGTGGGCCGCTGCCAGGTAGTTGTCCTGTTGACATGGTCCACGTAGAAGATCCTACCATGGCTATCAATCCGTGCCTCCCAATCTAAGCAAAAGCACAGAAACCATTACTTGCAATGCATATCAATTCAAATGTTCTCATAAAGCTGCCCACGTTCTACTCTGTTCCATCTGTTTGCAAATCTGCCCGATATAATGTTTTTTCTACGTCTCTCCTATCTTATTCCCCACATTTTTATGTTCCTATTTCGCTTGTTTACTTATAATTTCTTTTCAGTCATTGTTTATTTTGCAAAATGTATAAAACGCTCTTGTCCCACGCATCACTACAGATGCCTCCCTATTTAAAGTTGGCGGGTCCCTTAAGTATCTGGTAGTCATTCCATTTGACATAAGCCACAGGTGGGCACCATTTTGAGGTTGGAATACTGAAGATAACGTTATTTAAATATGAAAAGTATAGTTTGATTGCAATTGTTGATCACATTTGTTGTGTTGGATTCTGAGCTCTGATGATTAAGATTCCCTTGTATGTTAATCTAACTTGTTCTAAATGTTAGTATAATTTAAGGGCTGATGTACTACATCCGTTTGATGACATAGGATGTGCAAATTGCAAAGTGACTGGTTTGTGAAGGGGATTTAATTTGTGATGCAACTAATAAATTCGCATTGCGAATTGCCAATTCACAAGGACCACAAAACGACCTGGCTAATGAATATTATTTAGGGAGGTCAAATTTTGCACACCTCTCTGAATGAATGGCTGTGAATCGAGGGATGGTTCCGTGCAAGGGACGGCAGACCACCACCCCTGCATTGCCTTTTCTAAATGGGAAACATTATTTAAAGCAGCTCACGTCATTTAAAGAGACGGGTGCTGCTTCTAAAAAATAGCTCCCGTCTGAAAACACAGCATTGAACGGGGAAACAGGCAGATTTTCCTTTTTGAAAATCAGTTACCACCACAACGTGCGAGATGGTAATTTTTCAATGTTTTGCGAACACAACTGAGATCACAAACCATTGCTACAGTCCACTTTGGCTTTTTGCCTCACTCTGCATTTCCCATTCAGAATAGGTTATAAAACCACATATAAAAGCTGTTTTGTGCATTGAGTAAACATTATTTTCAGTCACAAAGCCAGGCCACGATAAAGCCAAGCTCTGTAACTGCAAAAACCTTTAATGCATGTGGCCCATGCTGTGTTAAAAGGTAGAAAGGCCAGGCTTCAGCCAGAAGCATACAAGGATGGAATTTACTGCCAGTGCTTAATCTGTAAAAAGTAAGTGCCAGGGCTCTCGTCAGGACACCACGGCAACTTGCACCACACATTGCCCCTGCCATGCTGCCAATGATAGTAACAACACAACTACTAACCATCACACTCCTGCAAGGGTGACAATTCGGACTATTCCAGCCCCCCGAAGCTAAAAGAATGGCTTGGGCGGCAGCTAATAGTCATTTTTAATGTATATTGAATTAATAATTGACTGTTGTGGTCATCTCAGACAATGCCACCTTGTGGCAGACTGTCACAAGCGCCGGTGTTGACAATTAAGTGCCGGTGCCAAGCACAGGAAACCACCGGCTCAAATTAAGCACTGCTGCTGCCTGCTGTGATATGAGTTCGGTGCAAGACAACCGTGCCTGTGTACCTGTTTCCAACCAACAATCTGAAGACATAACAACAATTCTCATGGTGCAGACCCACATAATGAATGAACTGCAGCCAGCAGAGTGCAATGTTCACTTATTTCGACGCTGAAAATAAGCCCAAATACCCAAACCGAAAGTGTATTAAATTGTGTTGTTAAATATTTAAGGATCTCCTTGTTTGCTATTCCCTTGGTGTCTGATCAACCATTTACAGCAACAAAGGCCTGGAAGCAGTGCAGGGCTCTAAAAGGCGTCTTGTGGTGCTTACAGGCTGCGATGGTTTCAGTGCTGCACAGTGCTTCTCGGTCAGTGTTCTCTTAGCTCGTTTATTATTGATAGAGCTCTGAATCCAGGAAATCGATTCAGACAGAACCTAAATCATCACTGGATGACATTTAGGTGCATTTGTTTTGCTCTTTAAACTTTAATATGAGCTGATGGCTATGTGATGCGGATATCCTATTGTGCTTTATGTAAGTATTGTAAGGCCACTTTCTAGAGACGTATTCACTTGGAAAGGGCTGGAACCTCTTGTGCAAAGACAATCAGTTAGGTCATCAGATCCCTACACTTCCCATAATGAAGACACCTCTTACGCCCACAATTAGTTTTAAGGTCACTCCTGAATGTACCAAATATCTGACTAAGTGAAACAGCTCATGTACCCAAGAGTGCAGGGTCTGATGCACAAAAAGCTTCGCATCCACTAAGACACTGAAACTGATATTGCAAATGCAGTGTAGTGCAAATAAGAACTCTATTACCTTTAGTTGTGACTGTATTCAATCAATCAAAAGATATGTTTATTTAGACCGCTGGCCCTTAAACAATACAGCAATTTATGTCTGTTGCATTTTAAAGTGCATTTTAAAACATTTTTTAAACAAAAATGGACAGATACATATTAAGCGATCTCTTTCATCTAATAAGTTATGAGTCTGCCTGTTTAAAATATACATTCACACAAAATGTCTAAAAATAGTCCCATAAAATACCTAAACCCTCATAGATACTAACACTCTATCAACATTGTGCTGACTGCCCTCATGAATCTCCCAATGGCACATACTATGTCTAAAAAGCGCATGTCAGTTAATAGTTCTACGGCATGTCCACGAGTCATGATCCCATATTTCAAGAATATTGGGCGTAACCACTGTCTCCGCTGTTATTTAATTTTTAGGCAGTTCAACAAAATATGCAACATATCGCATTTTGTGTTTAAACCACAGGTACATTTTCCTCCTGTATGAATCATTTTTGCTTTTACCATATCACTTGTCTTACAGGGGTTTAGCCCAATTCTTACTCTCAACACTTAATTTCTTAACAGTTGATTTGGTAAGATGTCCACATACAGAAAACTCACTTTATTCCGCCATGAGTTTAACATAAAATGTACTGATTTTTTCCCGCTTAAATAATGCTAATCGTTTTCATGGGACAATTCTTTGCCTAGCGCTTTCAACTCACTCTTGGAGATTCCGATTTGTAGATTTTGAGGACACCACGTTACTTTCATTTCTCTACAAATGGCACCCAATTTAATCCTAACACTTTTTGCCCATTTTAGTTCGCTTTGCACAATTTCATTCTTACACTACTGAGAAACTTTCTGTACCTCCTCCCCACTCAATTTTCCCCAGAATCTTATTAATGCTTTTGCAGCCAGCATATTCCAGGATATCATGCCAGTTTCCAGTCTTATTGCTTGAATCATGGCAGGGGAGTGACAGTAAATACTTCAAACACTTCCCCTCCTCAACATCCCACTTATTTTTGCCACTAATATATAGCAGTTCAGCTCCGTATTGCAATTGCGACTGAATTACAATGCACACTAACAAACCCTTTTGAATTACAAGGGAGATGGGGTGCCAAAGGGATGACCCACCCTCACGACAGCTATGAAATGTTTTTTTTTTTCATATTAAATTTTTTGCATCTTATCGGCATTAACATGTAAACACACAAATGCTATTAACTGTATTATTCATGTTTAGATTGACCATAACTAATGTAAGCCTGTATTTTAAAATGGTTAATGATTGGTTGAAATCTTGTTTCATGTTACGTGTATTTCATTTCCAGAAGAAGACGAAGTATGAATAAACAAAAGTGATGTGTCTTTGCTTTCTTTCTCATGTGAAATGTTTTCCTTTTTGTGATAACTGTAGAATGTCCTAATTAGTTGCAACATCACACCTGTAGAGTACAAACTTGACCAATGTATCTCGTTTGTTGCAGATATCATTTTGAAGGACGCTTAGAGAAGCCGTATTGTAAAGGATCCTGAGAGACCAATTAGCTCTAGTATATATTTTCTTCCTTTAGCCTTATTGAATCGCTCAATGGATCTATGTTTATGTGTAGCAAATGTTAGAATTGTGTGATTTAAGTTAGTGCAGAGTATGTAGCAGCTCAGAACACTTTTGGAATATTTACTGAGAAGAGCAGAGCAGGAGATTAAGGATACTCTGTTTATGGGAGAACAGATTTACTTACTTGTTCACTTTTGAGGTGACTTTACGATATTTCGTCTTCTTGCTTATATAACATATTGACTTCAACTTCACATTGACTAATGCATTCATGTTTTGATTATTGATTGACACTAATTTGATAATTTTGAATCCGTAAACTTTTTTTAATAAAGCTTAGTGGTTTGAAAGCCTTCAAATTCTCTGTCTTCCTTGTGGAGCCTAATATGCTTCACATTATTTAAATGTATTGCTGTGATGTCTCAGTTGTGGATTTCGATTAATCAGATAACGCTTTATAGTTTGCACAAAGAAAAGCGCTAACAGCTTGATTCACAAAGCATTGAATAACTGTGACTTACGTGGTTAGTTATCCACATTTGATTTAGACTTTGCTAGTGAAGGCTGGGGACATCGAGAGGAGCAGACAGTGCTCCCACAAGCTCTTGTATGCTCTCCCTCAGTATGCTACTGTTTATGGAATTGTGATCCCTCTTTCTGTAAGTTATGAAGGTCGGAATGCAGACACATTGCAAACACTGAGAGAAGTGCTGTTATTACACCTAGAGATTTTAAATCTCATATGGGTGGAGACAGTGCTTAATTTGAGCTGGTAGTTTCCGGTGCTCAGCACCGGCACTTAATTGTCAGCACTGACATTTAATTGTCGACACTAGCACTTATGACAGCTGCCACATGGTGGCGCTGTTTGTATAAAATAGAGATGAGCAGAACAGCAATTGTTTATTATTAATTCAGTACACATCAAAAACAAATAATACCTGCCGCCCAGGCTATTTTTATAGCTTTGGGGGCTTGGAATAGGCTGAATTGTCACACTTGGAGTGTGCTGGTTAGCAGTAGTTGTGTAGGTACTGTCATTGGAAACAACGACAGTGGCAATGGATGGTGCAAGCTGCAGAGGCCTCCTGACTAGAGCCCTGGCTTATATGATTTTTATAAATTAAGCACTGGGTGGAGAGTTACTCATTTTAGGAATTAACAAAACCGTCCCAGATTCTGCCTGAAATGCCAGCAACAAGCATAGGTTTCCAATTACACTCCTGTGAAAGATTTGTGGCTAAGCAATTACAACAGTCTATGCAACTGTACATAGTGCACAAGTGTGCATGGGGAAATGCCATCACATTTATGCAATGGAACTTTCTTTTAAACTTAATTTTTCTACACTGGGCAAATATTTTCTCCAAGGAGAAACCCCTTCCGGTTCTGGTTGTTCCCAAACCTTCCTTCAAAACCCCCGCCTGGAATGATCTTTTCCACACCCCGTGAGTGGGTTTTATACATGTGCATTATTACTCAAATGGGGGTAATATTGTGGAAGAGTAATTGGCTTCAGGATGCAATGTCACCTTCTGTGAATAACTTGCTCCCATTATTAAGTCATTGCATTTGTACACTGCACCTACATGTGTAAATGGCTTCATGAGTCGGCCTCATAGACTTCTGTTTTAGATTCACAAATAAACTGGGGCTATTTGTGGCCCATTTCACAGGAAATGGGGCATAACAAGAGGATTTTGCGCTTCCATACCACCGGTATGATAATTGTTTGCAACTGCAATTCTGGTTGCAAACCATTGACAAGCTACTAACGCCTCATAGCAGGTAGTAACTGATTCTCAAAGGGAAGGAGTGCCTTTCGAACCATTTCCCCTTTGGGAATCGTGTTGACAGTGTCAGAAGACAGTGGTACGCACATCCATTCCGTGCAATCCCTTATATTTTCCTAAACGTGAAACATAATTTTTTATAAAACCACACCAGTTTAGGGAACTTATCTACTTAAAAAAAAAAATAATCCTGTTTGGGAATGTAAGCAAAGGGAAAGATGTCTGCTGTCCCTTGCAGGCCATCTTGCCAGTGTTTGTAGCATCTCGTAGGGGGGCGGCGCAAATTGCTTCCTGCCTAAGTAATGTTCCTTAAGCAGGTCGTTCTGCACCTCCCTGCGAATGGTGAGTTTGCAAATAGTACATAGATTTGTTTCCAAAATCAGTCTATTCGCAAACATCGGTACGCAATTTGCAACCACTTTTTTCAAATGGACGCTTAGAACATTACATGCCAGACCGCTGAACATAGATGAATTATTATTTTTACCGTAAAATTAGAGCATTTTTGCTACTTCTTACCTACTGAGTTACACTGTTTGAATGTTGTACGTCTCCACATTGCACAGAAACTTTACTTTTAGGATGGGACATGGAGCATTTCCATTGGCTGATATGATGAATGATTGGCCAACTCTTATACTGGTTTACTAATAAAGAAAGTCGAATGAAAAGACTATTATTTTGTCAAAATGTAAAGATTCAGAATACTCTTTAGCATATTATGTTACATAATATAAAGGGTAACTATTTCGTCAACATTCCCCTACATCCCTTTTAATGAAAAATTGTCATCTGGAGAGTGTAATTAATTATTAGCACACACTGACCTCAAACCGAGATTTAAAAGAGGACTTCTGATGGCACAGTAAATAAGAGCGACTAAATGGCAACATTTTTACATTTATAATGCAGCACCTCCCTAACTAGTTCATAGACATGCAATTATTTTTCAAATAGAAGTACGCAAAAAGAAAAAGTCAACAACATGTCCAGGGAAGTACAACTGCAAAAAGTAGAGTTAGAAAAGTGGGGCTAAATAAGTGGATAAACTTGACTGGATCATGATTTTCTACTGAAATAGCATTGACGTATAGGAAATTACTGCCAATTCTCCCCGCGGCCCGCCGGAATCTGACGCTGACCTGCCCCATACCGACTACCTCTGACCTAGACCAGGACTCCAGCCGCCGCAGACTTGCACTTCGTATGAGATGGCAGACATTCAGCATTTGTCTGCCCTTGTTCCTGACCAGGACTCCGGCCCTGCTGCAGCTACCTGCATCCAGTGCCTCATACCGCGTTCATCACTACATCACGTGCTGATCGTCGGTAGGGGTGAAGTGCCCTCACTTTGCCAATTTGAGAGCTATCCCCATCACCTGCACTGGGCTCCCTATACGTGGTGCTGCAACTTTCCCTCCACCCAGCCCTGTTCCCTGCTGGATACCCTTCGCCCGGTGCAGGCTGGAGGTTTGCCTCAGCAGAGGCCAACTTCACACAGGAGGACAGTGAATTTGGGTTTCATTTGGTTCCTGCTGCTTGACTGTTTGGGACTCATCCATCATTCACCATCTACGGCGACGTGTGGGTGCCGCTAGGTGCAGCCGCTGGGGCACTACAACGCCACAACCCCCTGCGATTCTCACCAGCTGCCTACAATTAGCGACTGGAAGAGGCAGGGCTGGGCCACCCCTCTTGGCCTGCGATTTGGACCTTTGGAGTCTTTCGGCAGACTGACTACAGTACGTGCCTGGAGGTTTGCTGTTGGCCTTTTTCTTAAATTTACTTTTTTATTTTTTTATTTTCTGCTCTTATTATTTTGTATCCTTTTTTGTCCTTGGACTTTGGACTTTGGCCCTGAAATTAGGATTGATTCCACCTATTAACGTTTGAGAGCCCGACAGTTCTAGCAAAGACTTATTTGGTCTTGGTCTGAAATTCTGTTTCTTTTCTTTTCTACTTGTTTATTTATTCCAATTAAGGTAGGTGTTACCTGACTGTGTTTTAGCAGTATCTCATAGCTAGGTACTGAATATGGTGAAAAGGAAACATCCAGGTTCAACGGTGCGAAACCCCCAAATAAAACTCGATCTTCCTCTATTATGAATTACATCATGGGCGCAATGGGGGTGATAGAAAGCAGATCATGAGTGTGGAGGAAACCCTAACTACTTGCACTGAGGAGATCTCCGGGCCTGTCGTATCGAGCGAAGTGGCAACTCTAATGTCCAACCAAAGTAAATCCCCTAATAAGGCATACACAGATGCAAATGAAAAAGACGAGAATGCTTCTATACCTTCCTCACCGTGTTTTCCGGCCACTCAGCCACCTATGAAACGCCTAAAAACACCTAGTTCTAACGTGGGACATTTCATTTAGGAACCTCTGGGTTGTATAAGGAAAACTACTTCACAGAACTCTGGCACCATAAAAAAGTCAACTAGACCACAGCATAAAAACTCGCCCACATTAACTCAGGATTACTCCACCCTGGCAACCTCCGTACAAGCTCTGGCAGAAATGGTGTAGCTTTCATTTAGTGAACTTACTGAGAGACTAAAACACATCGAAAGTACTGGTTTAACTTGTGTAGATTTGCTAGGGAAGGTATACTCACCACCTGACAGTCCCCCCCCGACGGGGGCTAACAAGGCAATAACCCAGCACCTTGTTGATGCCACCAGACCCTGTTCAGGGTGTTGTGAGCGCCTTCAATCACTATCAGTAGTAGCTGGTGCAACCACTGTTCCATTGCCTAACATCTCATCAACTAGCTGCAGGATCAACCCAACTCCCTTGCCTCAACAGGCTCATGTTTTTCTTGACAACATACCTCCCTCAATTCGTGATCCTTCTTTTATCCCCTCTTCAGTTATAAATCTTAATAAAGAACCAACTCGCGATTACGCTATAAAAAAATCTGACTCCCTGGACCTTCCCCCAGCAGCAACACCATACGTGGTTATCTTAGCAAATGTTCCTACTCTTGCCAGGTTAACACATGAATCCTGGGACTCACTTAGAAATAAATCCTTAAATTGGCTAAGTGCCAGGGTGGGACTGGGTGTACCTCTCTTTGCAGACATTAGTATGGTAAGGAGGGTCAAATGGGTTGGCAAGGGACGTAAATCATTTCAGGGAGACTGTGTGGTGTTATCTTTCAAAACTCCAGAACTGGTTGAAAAATACTAGATAGAGCTAGTTCATTACTTTTGAATTCACACCAAATTGCAGTCTTACCACTTGGGTTCTTCTATCAACCTCCCGCTTCGAATCATGTATATCAACATTCAGCAAAATTCGACCTGGTGCAGCCTTCCACTCCGCTATATAACATTCCAACTCACAATAGGTTTGACGGACTGTCTACACTCAATGGAGTGGATTGACTGATGGCCGCCAACTGGACTAGAGGGGGTTATGGCGAACACTCACATAAACCTTCCAACTACAACTTGTGTGCTCAAGCAGACATAATGGTTGATAGAGGTCCTCCATTTCCAAAGACCAGTGTTAACCAGGTTTCTGGAGCCACACTGGAGGATTCAACCAATTCTAACTTAACAATTTCTACCATATTATATTTTGGAACGTGGCGGGGTTACGCAGTAAGCGTAATATGAACAAGTGGTTAACTTTTGTGTTGAGATTCCAAATTCTCTGTCTACAAGAAACCTGATCTGTTGAACCGATACATTTGAATGGTTTTAAAATATTTCATACTCCAGCTGTTCCTTCGATATGTGGCAGGCCTAAAGGTGGTCTATGTACCTACGTGTCAAATAAGTTAGTCTCTCCAAAAATTGCTGTGATATCTACTAAAGCGTATTACCAAATTATTTCTCTCCAGATCTCACAATCAACAACTTTGGCGAAACTAGGCTTTTATAATAATGCTTGTTATCGGGACATAATATCTGTTTTACTCCAATTAGATACTGACCTCAAGTCATTACATTCAAATGACCGGAGAGAATTGATCATTTTATGGGGCGGTGACTTCAATCTTCAACTGTGTCCCCTACCATCTAACAAGGTTTGTAGTTTGGCTAGTCCTGATAAAGGCAACATCACCCACTTTCTAAATACAGGCTATGGGGACATACTCAATGAGCTACTTTCTAAATATGATTTGACTTTTTGTAATGAACTAACTAACCCCCCGGTCGAAGTGAAGTGCACATTTAACGGGAGAGGGGAGAACAGTGTAATTGATTACTTGATGTTTCCCAATCGTTATTCTGCAATGGTCTCTAACTTTGTTACACACAACATCGTAATTAGCGATCATTTCCCCCAAAGCATTTATCTGCACACCAACCTCATTATCCAACAGGGGCTAATCATTGTGTATCAACAGTTAAAACATTGAAATCTCCCATTTAAATGGGTACGCCCTGAGATGGTCTATAATAAATCCCAACAAATTCCTAGAACAACTAATTATGAATCAGAGGGAGGCCTTTGAGATTTGCTTAGATGAGACTGCCAAGGCAAATAAAGTTATTGATGCATTTAATCAAATCACTAAGGGAATTAAAGAAGGGCCTACCTCCAATCGGAAACACGTAGGAAAGGCGAACTGTGGCTGGTTTGATTCTGCTTGCACTAGGACCCATAAGAGTTTAAAAGCAGTCTTATGCAAAGTACCCAGGAATATAAAGGAAGTACAGGAGTATAGACATGCCTATAGGCTTGCCACTAAACTCCGTAAAAAGGCTTGAAAGAGAAGTCTTGGGAAAATTTACATGAGGCATGCCTTAAGAAAGATAATACGGCCTTCTGACGCGTTATTAATTCCCAGTTTCTAAGGCAAGCAGACAGCCCCCGAATCGAGATTGCCATAACAGAAGCCGAATGGCTAGCCCATTTTTCCAATGTTTATTTAAATCAAGAGGAGGGTGCTAGTGCAACCTATTTGCTGGAGCCTATAATTAACTCTTTTATGATGGTACTTCCTCATGTCCGGACTTATCCCAATTTCACTCTAGATGAGGTTACTCTCGCCTTAAAAGCAAGTAAAGGCAGCAAAGCACTGGGCCCAGATGGCATTCTGATTGATTTGTATAAATCCAACACGGACCTCTGGGGCCCCCTCCTGACACTTCTTTTTAGAGCTTGCGGGAGTGCAGGATTTTTAAATACCTGGCCAGAATAGTGCCCATTTATAAGAAAGGCGATTGCAATAGCCCGGCGCAATACAAACCCATTTCTTTACTGGACTCTTTAGTTAAGGTGGCTGGCCGTATTCTTTTATGTAGATTACAGGACTGGGCTGATTCTCACAATATCATTTCGGATTTACAGTACGGATTCAGCCCAGGAACTGGAACTATTGAGCAGGCCATCAACTTAAACATATTAATTGGCAAATATGTGCACATCAAACGAGGCAATCTGTTTTTAGTATTTGTTGATTTATCTTCTGCTTTTTATTGTGTAATACATGATACATTATGGTCTATTATGCTGACTATAGGTGTAGACACTACAATAGTCAACTTCCTTAGACATCTGTATCTGTCAAGTAGGGCCAGAGTGCGCTATGGCCTAAAAGGGAGAATGTACACAGCCGTTTAGCATAAAGAGAGGGGTCTGGCAAGGGTTTGTACTTGCATCTTTTTTTGTTTAATTTGTACATTAACAGCTTGGGTAGCACCCTAGCAAGTAAATGTTCCGGTCTTCCCCAAGCTGGGCATCGACCAATACCAGCCCTCCTCTATGCAGACGATGCAGTGCTTATGGCCCGCACCCCTTTGGGCCTACAGCGAGTACTCACCGAATTTGTTCAGTATATGCAGAACCTGGGTTTGAAAATCAATATAAGTAAAACTTTTTTCAATTAAATTAGGGAAAAGAGTTATAAAATGCCATGACATACTAATTGAGAGCACAATAATAATGCATACATCATCCTTTTCCTACTTAGGGATTTTATTCGACCAAGAGGGGAACTGGAGAAGTGCAGTGAACTCCAGAAGGCTTCAATTTGTTAATACTATCCCGCGGCTCTGCCTAATTTCTCTAGGAAGCTGAGTATCAAGCACCCAAGAGAGATGATGACCATTTATAAGGCCAAATGTAGGACCACTGTCTGTATGGGTCTGAGCTGTGGGGCTACGTTAATGTTGAGTCATTACAGTGGTAGAAAATGCCTACTTTGCCCTTCCGAAAAGTTGCTCCACCTTTGTTTGCCACTCTGAACTGGGCATTCCCTACTTATCAGATTTGATAAAGATACAGCCTGTCCTACTCTGGCATAAGATCTGGTCATCTGAGCACCTGGAGTTCAACCGAGCAATTGTAAAGGACTACCTTAGATCTGCGTCCGCCTTAAAAATTCCCTGGCTAAAGTACGTCCATCAATTTTTGTCTGATATTGGTCACCCTGAGTACTTTGTCCACCCAGAGACTCTGAATAGTATCTACAGGAAAGCATTAAAGTTAGAGTGCATATCATTGCTAGAGGAATTGAGGTTGTCTACTGAGTTAACGAACCCTTCCGTCAATTGATTCTGACTACACACGGTATGCAACCTTATTTAGAAAATGTATTAAATGCGCAGCATAGATTTGTATTGACTAGCTTTCGGCTGGACATTTAACAACCGCCTAACCAGCTTTCCCACTATAAATAACTGGTCACATGAATAAGTGAATTGCCCCTGTGATAATGCATCTAGGCAGAGTACCATGCACATTGTTTTCTTCTGTAAGTTTTATTCATATTTGATGACCTGTCTTATTAAGCCATTGTTAAAGCCTTTAAAATTTGTGCAATAGGCTATCTATACTTGCAATCTCTTCCAAACTTGTACACATGTGCCGTCTAGTCCCGGTTTTTATGGGCTGTTATTAGTCGGAGGAAGTTGTTATAGACATAATATTAATAGAAGGAATATGTATCTGTCTGTTTTATCTGAACCACACTTGTTTTTATGTCTTGCTTCATCTCTTATTTTGTTCTTTAATATTGTACCTATTTTTTTTTTGCTTTTAGGATTCACCTTGTGATATTGAATAAAGCTTATTTTCGATTCGATTTTCGAACTGGCCTGTGGAATATGGTGATTACTGTAGAATCTGGGCTCTGCTGCAGGGAGCAAAAACAGTATCTTAACACAAATATATTTGTATCCAATAAGTGAAGGACTAAATCAAGAGCAAAAGATAGGTGAATCTATCAAACGTCGACATGAGGTGATCTGGGAGGAGCAAATCTCTTCACTCAAGATAATTCAAAGCAATGCCTCTCTATAACCTCTTATCAATAAACACCATTCTGCAAGTACAGAAATACACAAAAGGTGACATTTCAATCAGTAAACGAGAACCCCAAACTATAATTCCGAATTAACAGCCTGTGCTCTCTATAGCTAATGCTGTTTACTCATAGTAGCATGCCAATAAGAGAATAGCTGAAAGAGCTCAGTGATGATAGTTTTCGTTAATTAGTCATTTTGATGAATTTCTAAAATGAAGAAAGTCAGCCTGATGAAAACAGGTTCACAAAACTTTATTTCAGAAAAGAGACAACATACATCTTGCACACCAGGTGAAATCCATTCTTGATAAGAAAAATTTGCCAAGACTGGTTCCACAAACACATTTTGTCAGAAACACTTTCTTTAGGTTGATTTTTTGTGTAAAGCACATACAACTCAAATTTGTGAGCCAGAGTGGGTGGGATATGAGAATTGCATCAATGGGTCTGTGCTGGTCAGTTTCCTAAAACTGGAATCGAAAGATTCCAATTCACCTGGTCTTGTTGAATAGTGATGACACTACCAGCATTTGTCACTGTTCTAGTTGAGTACAGACAGCACTATGGACATTGCTATGTGCCCTCCTCTCAAAGCACCTGAATAAAGATAGACACTGCCAAGGAGAAAGGACCAGCATGGATCTATGAGGTGAACGGCTATCTCGATGCCCCACTTTAAGGACCTGCGTTAGTATGGCAGCATTGTTTAAGCCACACTCCTAATGCCATGCATTTATGTTTTGGAATATCTCCACTATGTTTCAGTTCTACACATGGGAAGTCGGGAAAGAGTTTTACTTTTGCTACCTTTGCAAACCTACAAGCATTAAATAAGCTGTGTTTATCAAAACTCCTACAACTGCCACCCACTCTAACTTTCTTACAGAAAGCATTTCATTGTGCTCCCCACTTCGGCGAAACTGCCTGAGCCCTGGGCCATTAGGTTAAGGTGAAATAATTTCTCACTTGGCGGCAGAGCCTCATCCACCCTCTGGTATCTGCTAACATCATGCCGTACTGAAGGTAGTGATCGCAAAGACTGATGGCCATTTGCTTGAGAACCTAGAATGAAATGTCAGAAATCATAGAAGTTATATTCTTATCATTTCAATTCCAATATTAAGATGCAGCAAATGTAATCTGATCCACAATATGTAACATAGTGGTTCTGATTTTGCATCTATAATCAGTATCAAATTCATGTCTACAGTCAATGAACCTGACTGAATCACAACATAAAAGATATACTCTATTAAATTCTAATGAAAATGCAACATTGTGCACATGTGGCACTGGTTTAAGACAGGATGAAGGTCAGAAACGAAAGAGCAAGAAAGCCATATAGACAGTAGAAATCCACCCTGATTGTGTGCTAGAACAGATTAAGAATACAGGAGTCTGACAAAACCTGCCTGTTCGTCTAAGGGAGTGGGCTTCGCGAGTAGCTTTCAAATCGAAATTCCAGATCACCGGTAATTATAACACATTGAACATTCCAATTTATAGACGATTTCCTAGCTGCAAACCACTATTAAAAGCATTGTGAACATCATTTTTAAATACTTGGATTAGGTAACTTTGAAGAAGTCCAAAAACACAACACAGTATTTCAATGATCAGTTCTTCAGGGTATGCAAAAAAAAAATCTTTCTCAGGCCAACGATTTGTTATACAAAGTCTGGTTAAGTGTGATCTTTCTTACTGCTTCGCTGCTATTCTGAAAACTACTGGTGGCTTCAATCAGTCCAGTTACTCCTAGGCAGGTTTGCACACTATTAAGCAAATCCCTAAGCCCCATCATCTGACCAAGTGAGAGGTTCCCTCTCGCTCTACCTGCCATTCCCAGCATTGCAGTACTTTTGCTCACTGAAGGTCAGGCAGGTGGATATGGTGTGTTGAGCAGTCATAGCAGGACCTGTCAATTGGCCTTCCCACACACCCAGGAAGTCCTGCAGTCAGTTGGCAGAATGCAGTCTAGCCAACCTTTCACATAAACTCTTAAGGCATCTGAGCCCAGATGTCTCTAAGAAAGGGGCATCTAAGCAAATTAATCCCCTCTTTGGCCTTGTCTGGACTTCAGGAACATCCCAGCCTGAATCAGCACCAAGCCAATTTGTCTCAAAGACTGTATCAACAAACCGATAAATTAAACAAAAGCAATTATTCCACAAAACATTTTTGGTTATTTTCCCATCATAGCCGAGTGAGTTTATTCGTTTTCAAGCACTTAAATCGTACTTTCTTTTTCCTGATACATTAAACATCTAACCATGGCTAAGCCTCCATCCTGCAGTCCATTCAGACACCTGATCTTAGGAGATAGGTTTGTACATTTTCTTATCATGAAGTCTGATTCAGCATACACAGCACAACCTACAGCTTGTGGGCCATGGATGGACGTTGTACTAGCTGTTTAAATGTGCATGCTTTGGCAAAAAGAAAACAACAATCAACTAACATGTAAATAAAAACGTATTACATTCTATATTCCTTCATCACTTGCACTTATACTAAACTCATTTGCTATAGCACTTGTTCAAATGAGTCCATCGCCTATCACCATGCTACTGCCAATAATCCTGTCCCAACTTATTCTGTGCCTCACATTCCCTAATAACTCCAACTTAAATGGCCAACTTCACTAACCACTATCACATATCACCACTCTACATCATCTATGCCCAATCACATCTTACATTCACACAAAAAGCACCAGCATATCTGCCACAAGTCAGTTTAGCTACCTACTGAGACTTATGGCCCAAAATATCACAAGTTCCCACATAACACTTCTAATGAACTTTTTCTCTTCCCTGTGGAACACGCTATTATTCTACAACAAAAAACATCCCTTCCCACTGGCTAATTCACAAGTCTTCACTGCACTTTATGCCATGAAAGAAACCTATATGGTCCCTTAATAACACTCCTACAGTCTTACACATTGAATTTGCTCCATTTTCAAAGACACCCCTTAACAATTGCAAAGGTTGAGAATTGGGTTCCCTTCTTAATAAGATGATCACAACCATCCCCACTCCCACACAAGCCACTGTTTATTGTTTGATACTACTTTAATCAGTCATAGTCGCCTTCAAAGTGAACATTATATCTAAAGCCTCCAGCATGAATGAAAACATCTTTGATGAGCTACCTACATGACTCAATTCATTACCACTATTAATTTCTATCATTCTTCTTTGTGATATTTTGACACTCAAATGTCAACCACGGCTCAGATTCTTTCACAACTTCACTTGGATCTCTTGCTAACACTGTCCACATTACCGAGGGAAACCTCTAGACCTCATACATGCACCCAATACATACTTCAAACCCACTATTATCCCAGCCACATCTGACCATGAATTAATATAGATCATTCAACATTTCCTCAATGCTCCCTCCCCATCTTAACCAAGACGAAACACCCCCTCAAACTGCTTTCCAGTATTCCTGCACCCTATTTGCAATGCCCTCTCTCCAGTCCAATATAGCATGTCATTCGATAATTTTAATAGAGTTGTGAAATAAGCCTGTAATACACTATATGTCCTAGGCACCCTATCCCTACTGCCACAAACCTGGATATCACCTAGTATTCTAACATCAAAACTAAACATAGAGTATCCTTAAAGCTATGTTACAGAACGTACGTTCTCCTTCACACTCACTAATAAATGACTCTTCATAACAGCTAATGCTGGCTATTTTTTCTCAAAGCTGACTTCCACAATTAACCCTGGCTACACTACTGACTGGTCCTCCCACCCTTTGCAACCACCAACTCCAACCTCTATTAACTATCAACTCATACTTTGGCACAACATCCCAAACTAACTCCTTTCAATAATTAAAGTGGCCAACCTATCCTACGCTCTAGTGCATCATTTTAGTTCAGAGACCCAAAATCGTCTTGTCTTTCCATTCACAATTCTTCTCCACCTGACCTCTCTTTTCAAATGCACCAGGGTCATAACCAACTTGCATCAAGATGGATCCATGCAATGGTCTTACAGTGCAGTGTTCTACAACTCCTAAGGAAACCTACCCTGGATCCCTGATCTCCCTCTGTGGTCCTGTACTTCAATTTATGTTTCTCTAGGATACTGGAGTGATTGGTTCTTCATTGCCTCACACTTTATATTTCCTGTACTTCATACCTCTCAGACTACTCATTCTCAGATACCCCAGATGCAAAAAATACCCACATCTCTACCAGTTGGTGTCTCCTAAGACTCTATCCTAGGCACTCTGCTTTTTCCACACCTGCTCATTTTTCATGCTTGCCTCTAATATGCTGAAAACACACAATTGTCTTTCTCCCTTCCTACTTTTACACCCAAGCTCACATCATGCATCACAAACTGTCTCACTGCCATCTGACACTGGATAAAATTACAAAATAAAAAGATATACAAATATTATAGCATGAAATATTAAATTAAACATTATTACAAATTATATTTGAATAAAAAATTTAGCAGACAAGGATATTAATTAAAATAAAAACACATCAACATAACATAATAAAAAATACTTAATAAATAGAGTGGTTCAGGGTGTATCCTCCCTGTGGTAGAACAATAAAAAGGTCATGATCCACTCGCACTACCATAAATGCCTGAACTATGGGTATTCGTGCTCTCCTCAAAAACCTGACCTATCTCTTTAAACGATGAGCCCTACAGCTCTCCCTTCTCCCACCCTTGTCTCCCCAGCCTACTCTGTGTGTAATTTCATGGCCCTCAATGTTAGAGTTCCTCCTTGCCATAAAGTTGAGATTTCCAGCCTCATCAGAGAGCATGAATAGATGCCCTCTTTCGCACCGAAACCTGGCCTAACGACTTCTCCGAGCTGATACTGACATCACTATCCCGCCTCTATTCTCTATCTCCCTTTGCGACTGCCCCAAGCAAGTGGGGAGTGGTATTGTTCTCGTTTGCTGCTCACAATTCTCCCTTGATATTATTGATTTAGGCTCCTTTGGCCATCTAAACTCCTGTTCATATTGAATCTGAATGATACCACACCTTTCTCTTATGCACGGATATACCGCCTTTGTGCCTGGCCTCCAATTTTGGCTTTTCCTGAGTGCCACCATTTTCAGTATATACATTACCCCTCTTGCCTCAAATATTCGGCGTTATGGCTTTAACCTCATGTCATATATGGATGACATGAATTTATTGCCACTTGTCTCCTTCACTCCACCAGCTTCACTATTTTCGTTGATTTCAACATCCAGCTGGATGGACCTTTGTGTCCTAACATTACTGCTCTCAAGCCTGCTCTTGTCCCTTTTGGTCTTTATCAACTGACCCTATTCTCAATGTCTTTTTCTAGAAATTGATCCTCCCATCCCTCTCACCTAGTCAGACTACTTCACTAAAAATCATTTTCTAATTCGCTACGTATTAGCAGGACAAGCATTCCACTCTCTCAAGACCTTTGTCCAAAATTAACTCTACTAATCTTGCTGCTGCCATCGACTGCTTGCAACCTCACATTGGCATTGATGTTTTCTCAAATCCAACTGAATATACTGTATGGATTATTTCGGTCCTGGATTCCTTCGGCCCTTTTGCCAGTCACAATGCAAATCTCTCTCTGCCCCTTGGTTCTTGAATTACCTTAGGTCACTTAAAAAGAACTGTAAAACTCTCAAGCATGCTGGGAGGCACGATTATAACTTGGAAGCTAAATTGGCATATGCCCTTGCTCTAAAAATAAACAGACAGCTAATTAGAAAAGCAAGATTATCATTCTATGACTGTCTTATTGAAGGTGCTAACAATTCATTGTGTGAAATCTTTCCCTGTTTAGTGAACTATGTGAACCTGCAGCACTTACCAACACTCCTCCTCTCAGCTCCACCCACTCTCATCATCGTTTACCATTACGATATTGAGACCATCTACAGATCGTTTGTCCCTTTGGCAGCCACACATACCTCACATCCTCCTCCATCCTCTTCAGCTCTGCTCTACTAATTTCTTCTCCTATCTTCTCTCATTTGACACCACTCTCTTTGGGCATGGTTTCCTCTTTCTCGCTGCTATAAAATCAGAGTGCTTTGATCCATGTCCCCCTTGCACCGCTACCTTTGTCCCTGATATCATCTGTCTTGTGCTTCAGGATCTTTGCAGTTTTTTCACTTGCCACGGATAGGATCCGTGAGGAATGAAAACATGTCCACATTATCCCTCTTTGAAGCAAAAAACTACTGCTGATCTGACTGTTCTAAGAAATACAACACCATATCTCTTCTCTCTCTACCTACTAAAATTCTCAGAAAGTGAAACGTCAAATCGCTTCCTTCATTGAAAGTAAGTCCTGTTGGAACGTATCCCAGTGTGGCTTCAGATCATCCCATGGTACTGAGATCGCTATTTTGGCTGTCTCAATAACATGAGGACCATTGTGAATGAGGGAGACTCTGCTGGCCTGATCATTTTGAACCTCTCCTCAATCTTTGACACAGTCTCGTGTGACCTTTTATGTAGCACAAAATCCATTATTCTTTGTAGGGGTGCATTATAATCACACGTGTAGACTGCATCCGCATATAATCTTTTGTTGTGTTAACCTGTGTTAGGATCTTGTAACGTAATAACATGAATCTGATATGTTTAGACCAAAATGTAGGATACGTGAAGAATTACTGTGGTAAATCAAATGTAACCAGCAGAAAACATTAACTGAAACGCTTGTGTTGTGCAACTGACAATCATTTTATTATTGAATGTGCTTATTAATCATGTTGTTTTATATGTAGATGAAAATATTAACTGTATATGTGTCAATTTGTATATAACTTCGTAAAGCTCATGTTCCATTTCTCTTATTTCAGCTGAATTTTGTAGGCCTGAAATGCATTTTCCCAGGAAGCTTTCGCATTAGAATTAATAGTTGAATTTCATGTGCCTGTTGGATTCTGTTCTTTCTCACGTTTGTGTTGCAGGTGGAAGAAGCGCCCTAGTTAGTTAGAATAATGTCTTTGTTTTAGGAGTTAGGCAAAGAGAGAAGAGGATACATTGGGAGTTAATGCCGATAAGGAGAACTGTTGTAATTTCTCACCGGAGAAGGCTTGGGAATCAAGGTCATCTTGTTACTGTTCTGGAGCATCGTTGTCCTGTGGAAAACTACCTATGAGAATGTGGCCTGATCGGATTGGCTGACCTGAAAGGAATTATGGGAAGACACCTGTGATATTGGAGTATTGCAAGTAGGGAAAGAGCCCCACTTCTTCTCTGCTTTTGGAGAGAGAGCCTCTTAGAACGAGCTCTGTCTCAGTAGCTTCCTGCTGCTCAACCCATTGAAGTGGAGAGACTTCTAAGGAAGACTCCACATGCTGACACCTTGACCTATCCTGCCTCGAAGAATGCTTAAATAGGGATGTCACGCTAAAGATAGTGTAGGGACAGATTAATGCATTATTTTCATCAACCCTCGATGCAGGGGAACTTAGACTCCTGTTTCTTGATCTTTTGCATCTTAATTCTTGAATTAATTGTCTTGTGCATGTTGTACCGTCTCAACCTAATTCGTAGATTTGGCTTTATGTTGGTTCTAATGTACTTCTACACCCTCATCTTGAGGTGTCTATATGTCCAGTTATTCTTGGCTTTGTAATAAATCAACTAACCTTAATTAGTAGTCATTGATTATTATGGGCCTAGAGAACTGCAATTAAATTGATTGCATTGTTAATGATTTCTCTCCACTCCACGCTCTCATGCTGAGAAAAAGTACCATTGACTTGAGGCTCTAGAGCAGATCTAGAACATACGGGCCCGGCTCCTTCACCTTCTTATAACCAGTTTCTCTTCTATTGATATCTGCTGGCATGCCCTGGCTCACATCCTTTCTCTTTAACCACACTCAAGCAGTTTTTCTGTCACCTTTCAGCTCCTCCTCGAATCAGATGCTATGAAGGGGTAGAAATTACTTTATTGATTTAATTAAAATCATAAAAGGAGCGGCAAAACGGCTAAAACACATAAAAATCATAAGCAAGCTACAGATTAATTGATAAATTCATGTTAAAATATGTGATAAAAACTTTTAAAACAGAATACAATTGGTTCCTTCAGTCTTGTAATAGTGAGTCAAGCTATAAGATACATAGTTCATATGTAGGCTGTGGATTGATTAGCTACACTTTGTCACTTTGCATGCTTAGCCGGTTCAAGTTCTCTGTCTCTCTTTTCTAGTTCGTTTGCAGCTAAACTCAAAAACTTTATTGCTTTGCATGCCAATTGTACTGTCGAGCCTCCTAAACATTTTATTACGGCGGATCTACAAGTCCTTATTTGTTCTCTTTTCATTATTGGCCGCAAAAGTTCTTTCCGTGTGGATGATAATGACGGACAAATACAAAGTAGGTGGAGCAATGATTCGTCTCCTTGTCCACAAAGGCGGCAGTCCATTGAGGGCCAGGTTCGTTTCCATTTTGGGATTAGATCTTTAGTTAGATAAACTCCCAGTCTCAGTAAGGTCAGTTGCTGCTTCATGCGATTTGCAAAATGTTCCGACAGGTATGGTTGAGGCTTTAACATTTTGTATGTTGGCAACACAATCCATGCATTAATTTTCGTGGTCAATGAGGCTTTATCCTTTTCTTGAGATATCCGGTTGATCGTTTTATTGACTATTCGTTTGAACTCCGAGTAGGATGGTATTGTGTGCCAAGCTTCTTCTAACATTAAAGCTTCAATCGATTGCTTTAAAGATGGATAAACCGAGTTGCTCAATCTGGATTGCCTTTCAACCTCCAGCCAGCAGTAATGTGCCAGAGACTCTTCCTCTGCTGCCCGCATTCTCCAGTAATATTTTACCAGTGCTCCTTGTCTTGACGGGATCTGGTTTTTTAACCCAAATTCTAATCTAATCCGGGCTTGAGAAATGTGGCGCGGAATTTTAAATACATTTTTGAAGAGACTGGTTTGGGCGATGTTCAGAATTGTTGCGTCCTTTGTGTTTAGGAGTTCTGAACCATACGTGATTGAAGGTAAAACATTTGCTGCCACGACCTTTAGTAAATGGGTCGTCGAACAGTCACTACGTTTTTTTTGCAAGATTTTGAATGCAAATAATAGCTGTTTGGCTTTTGTTTTCCACCGTTCTAGGTATTGCTTGTAATTAAGGTGGTGATCCAAAGTTATTCCTAGGTATTTGTATGTTCCCTCCTGGTCCAGGCAGTTGCTATTGATCGTCCAAGTGAATTTTGGTATCTTTTTGTGTGGACTCGAAAAACACATAACCTTTGTTTTTTTGAGGTTTATGTCTAATTGGTTTGAAGCTATGTATTCTGCTAGTTGGTTTATCAATCGTTGGAGGCCGCGGGGCGTTTGGGATAGCAGCACAACGTCGTCGGCATATTGCAGACTTACTATTCTCACATTCCCCAGTTTTGGGGGGTCCCCTAATATCGAACGTAAGTTATTGTCTAAGTCGGCTGTATATATGTTAAATAGACAGGGGGCTAGGACGCACCCCTGTTTTAAACCATTGGTGGTGGTGATTTTGTTTGTTGAAGTTCGACCGTCTCCCATTTTTATTTGAACCCATGTTTTTGAGTAGAGGTTAATTATTGCGTTCAGTAGGTTTGTGGGGACTCCCCAGGATTCCATTTTTGCCCACAGGGCTCGTCTGGGGACCTTATCAAAGGCTGCCTTGAGATCCACAAAACATGCATACAGAACTTTAGAGTTGGCAATGGCTTGGTTGGCCAAGAGCGTAACGGCAGATGTATTTGTTGAGGTGCCCATTCCAGCTCGGAAGCCTGTTTGTGTATTGGGGATCAGTTTAGTGCTGTCGACCCAATCCTCTAGATCTTTCAGCAAGTTTGCGGCATATATTTTTGCCTCAACATCAATGAGGGCTATTAGCCTGTAATTTGAAGGATTTGAACGAGCCCCTGATTTAAATATTGGGTGTAATATGCTTCCTCGCCAAGAGTCTGGGATAGTGTGAGATTCCAAAATGTTGGCGAACAGTAGTGATAGATGATTAGACCAAAAAACTGGATCTTTTTTAAATAGGGCATTGGGCATGCCGTTTGGTCCCGGCGCCCCGTCAGACCTCTGTTTTTTTATTGCATTCAATACTTGTTTTTGTATGATCTGTAGATCGAGAATTGATTGATCTGACCCTGATGTTTCAGATGAACCTCGCTGAAGTGTACCTTCAGGTTGTTCGACTTGGAGGTTACTGTGATCTTTCAGATTCAATTTGCAAGTAGTGAAATCTGGGGCCTGGGAGGTTAGTTTCGGTGTCTCAGCTGTCCAATGCTCTCTAGTTGGAGTTTCTCTAGAGATACTGGCGCTGAACCGTCTCGCCTTCAATGTGTCATTTTTGACGGTGGCCCCGGGGGCTTTCTGGGTGTTAAATGTCGCCTCTATGTGAGCTCTCCATGCATGCTCGGTTATGTCGGAGTTGTAATGCTGATTTTTTCCGTTTGATAGGACATTGATTTGGGCCCAAAACTCTTTTGAATTTTGTTGTCGGCTGACATAAAGCATTTTTGTCCAAAATTGCTCATTATATGTGCGTTTTGCTGCACAAATCTCTTTTTTGCTGCACAAATCTCTTTTTTTAGGTCACTTCTCATTTGTATGATCTGTAGATCGAGAATTGATTGATCTGACCCTGATGTTTCAGATGAACCTCGCTGAAGTGTACCTTCAGGTTGTTCGACTTGGAGGTTACTGTGATCTTTCAGATTCAATTTGCAAGTAGTGAAATCTGGGGCCTGGGAGGTTAGTTTCGGTGTCTCAGCTGTCCAATGCTCTCTAGTTGGAGTTTCTCTAGAGATACTGGCGCTGAACCGTCTCGCCTTCAATGTGTCATTTTTGACGGTGGCCCCGGGGCTTTCTGGGTGTTAAATGTCGCCTCTATGTGAGCTCTCCATGCATGCTCGGTTATGTCGGAGTTGTAATGCTGATTTTTTCCGTTTGATAGGACATTGATTTGGGCCCAAAACTCTTTTGAATTTTGTTGTCGGCTGACATAAAGCATTTTTGTCCAAAATTGCTCATTATATGTGCGTTTTGCTGCACAAATCTCTTTTTTTAGGTCACTTCTCATTTGTTTAATTGTGGTCAGGGCCTGCCGAGAGGGTTGTTGGCCATGAGTTCGCATTTGTCTGAGAGCTTTATTTAGTTGTCTTTTTTTTATCCTTAGGGCGTGAGTGTACCATACTGACCCGCTAATCCTGGCAGATTTTTGGTTTCTAAAACTGTGTGAAAACTTTCTATTCAGGCTGTTGATTAGAGACTCCCAGGCCTCTATCCCTAATGGTTTTACGTTGGTAGCGGCCAATAAAGCCGAGCAGAGCTCCATAATTGCATCTACGGTGTTGTTGTTCCATGTTAATCGGTTTAAATTGTACAGTTGGGTGAGTTGTGTGAGGGCAGTGGTTGGCCGGGACTTTTCTCGAATGTTGGTTAATATAAAAGATTGAGGATAGTGGTCGCTGTCTACTCTTTCTATTATTTGAAAGTTCATAATGAAGGGAAATAAGTCTGGGTCTGCTAGAGTGAAGTCGATGGTTGCTCCTGATTTTGCCGTCACTCTTGTAAAAGCTGCCGGGCTATCTTGTGGACCTCGACCATTTAAAGTATACAACGATTGATTATCCAGTAATGCGGCGCATTTCTTACCCGAAATGTCACGTCTAGTTGTGTTATCATTCCTGACCTTTATATTGGTGGGTAGATTTTTTTCTTGGGCTTGCATCAAATTCATGTTGAAATCCCCGGACAATATTATATTGGCATGTGGGTAGATTAGCTTTAGGATTTTAATGGCAGCTACCAATTGTTGGATATTTCTTCCCTTATGCTTATAAGCTGGGTGCATGTAGATGTTCAAAATTAGCAGGGTGCAGGTGATGGAGACTGTAAGTTTAATTCATTGCATCCAGCAGGAGTCTAAGTCGATGTTTTCTTCTTCCCATAAAATATCTGTTGAGATATAGATTGATAGGCCACCTTTGGCTCTTCCGTGTGCTGACTCCTTTTTAGCTGGTATAAGATGTTCTTTGTAACCTACAATTGGGGCGTGTGTTGTCTGCCAAGTTTCTTGCAATAGCAGTATGTCGTACTGTAGGATGAAGTCAGCAAAATCGATTTCCTCTATTTTAGAGGCTAGGCCGTTCACGTTCCAGGAACAGATTTTACAGTCCTGCAATGTGTTTGGATTATTATGGATTTTTATTCATGCTGCTCCTTGTTGTATGTTTAGGGATCTCCAGTACTGGTTGTCCTCTTTATTAGCTGTTTCTGAGTGTGCGATTGTGATCGTGATTTGTCTTATAGATTGGGCGTCATCCTTCACTTGGTCCGGATTCTCAGGGCCTTTCGCTCCTTTTAATACGCCCTCTGTGCAGTAGGGGTGTTGTAAGGGGCTCGGATAACAAGGAGGTTCCACCTTTTTTAGTTCTATACCCCATGATGCAAATACCTCCTTGTGCCTCAGGATCTGTTTAATGACAGAGTAATTTATCCAAGTAGCTGTTGTTATTTCAGGCCCTATTTGGTTGGGGTTAGGTTTAAATTCAATTCTTTCCAGGTCCCTGGATGTGATATGTCTCAGGGCAGGAAGAGATTTAAGTAACCTTATTATTGCGCTTCGATTCAGTATATTGTGGGCTCCCCTCGATTTATAATGTGGGACCAATTCTATCTGGCCTTGAGCGGTGAGCGATTGTGTTTCTGTGTGGTCGATCGGGGTCCCTTTTGATGCTTCTGTTAGGTCTTGGTGATGTATTTCGACGTGATGGGTATGTTTGACTTGGTCTTGTTGTATGCTTTCAATGGGCTCTCTAAACCTCTGGGACTGTGGATTAGTTTTAATTTCATTATTGACAATTCGCGCCTGTATGGCTCCTTTCCCGCTTAGTGCTACGTCCTGCGTACAGATTTCACTTGTCTTTATCTTTAGATCCTGTGGTATTTGGATTATGTCTATTTTCACGGTTTCTTTACTTTTTACGTTGCTTTGTTCCTTCTTAACCAAGGGTTTGAATATGTCGTATATTTTACTTATTGACAAATTTTCCTTTTTTTGTGCATCGTGGTTTCTTGAAGCGGCAGCCTCTTTTATTGCTGGGTTGTTATGATCCGGCGTACTGACTGTACCGCTGTTGCTTTCATCACCTTTATCTTGTCTTTTCTGGGTGTGTGTCAATAATAAGTGTGGAATGGTTTTGTTTAATTTACTTTTCCTTGCTTTCCTCAGGCGTTTCCATTCCCGCTTTGTGAGGGGTGTTTTCAAGCTAGTTTGTTCCTTACTTTCTGCGGCTTCCTTTGGTAAGTTGCTTTGATTAGGAGTTGGCGATGAGCCTTCTAAATGTGGCTGTTCATCTAGTTGTTCGGACCCTTTCTCGGCCTCAAGTAAATTTCTGCATTTGCCTTCTTGAGAATTAATTTCCTCTTTTAATAGTTTGATGTTAATATTGGAGATGTCCCCACTAATTCTGTCTGCTTCTTTGGGGTCTCTTTCCATAGATATTATGGAATTGAGTTGTGTTTCCCTGACTGCCCCCAGCAGCTCTGACATTATAGTTGGGACAGTTGCGAGCTTATCGATTATTTGGTGGCAATGGCACGTGTGGTATGTGATGTCCTGCGCATGTTGTACCTTTATTATCATGGCGTTTAAATCGTGCAATTTTTGTTCTATCCCCTGAACATATAATGCTAAGACATTTAATAGCTCGACTTGAGTATCCAGCTTGTCGGCATGATAAGTCATAGCTGATCCGATCGTTTTCATAATGCCTAATAGCTGATTCCAAAATGGTCCTGTTGGTGGGCCTTCTTGTTGTTCCGTTGAATGTTGTCCCCCTTGTTTCTTGGTGCTTCGTCGTTGTGCAGATAAGTTTTGTGCTTCTAAGTGGCTTGAATTGTTCGGCCTCGTAGGAGTCGTAGGGCACTGGCCCATTTTTCTTTTGTTGAGATGGTCCCTGCTCCAACTGATCCGTGATTTGAATTTGGTTAATTGGTGTTTTCGAATTAATGGAGAGTTGTTCTTGCCCGTAGACTGTTTGACCCCAAACTGGTCAAGGGGTTGAGGGTCTGCCGGTGAGTATAGCAATGCGCAGGAACTATCGATGCTATCCTGCCAAAGCACGAGGTTGTCCTCCGGGCTCTGCACTTCACGGCACTGCTGGGCGATTTGTTGTTGCTGGTGTTGTTGGCTTAGTTGGTTTGATTGAGCCTGGCAGGTCCATTGTTTCGACATGGACTCCCAGTTTAATCCCGGATCATTGTAGACTACGGCCTGAACGGTCTGTTGATGGGATCCTTGATGGTCAGTAAGTGAGCTCAAACAGCCCTGTATGGGACTGGCACAGCTTGCGTCTTCTAATGTGGTATACTTAGAGTTCACTTGTTCTGTGCCTTCCTTATTTGCTGTTTTGCTAACACTATCTTTATGTGTCTCGTTGCCTGGACTGCCCCCCTTGGTCTTCTTAGCTTCCTTAACTACTTTGTGAGCCTTTTGCTTCCCTGGGGATAAACTGCGACATACTTTTAAGAAGTCTGTTATGAGAGCCCGCTTGTTAGTTTTGGTGCTGGTTTTGAAGGGGGAACAAGTGGCAATAGTAGGGGTGTGGTTGTCTTCTTGGATGTTGTCTATTTTGCTCTCCCTATCTTTTTCTTGATCTTGATCCGCTTCCAAATCCAGTTCTTGTGCCTTTTCCTTTTCCTGTGGCTTAGCTGAAATTTTCCATTACTTTTTGGTCCTCTCCCTCCTTTTTGGATTGCTGTTGCTGGTTGCCTGTCGTCCCCCTGACTTTTCCTGATCTCATGATGGATTATTGGCTCACCTTGGCTCTCCTAGAGCAGTGCGACTTGCTTGGGCGTGATTGCCCTGCACTTATTGGTTTACTTGTAGGTTTGCTTGCTACTGCCTTGCACCTCTATGTCCTGGGGCGAGGTGGTCTTGGGTGTTTAGTTTGTTTACTTTTAGGCGCTCCTGGTTTGAGTCTTTGAGTACCCCCAGACGCTCTAAATCGTCTTGCTTTGGGTTTTACTTTGCCTTTTGCTTGCTGAGTGGTCTTGCTTTTATTTTACTTTGCCAGCCGGAACGCCAGGAGGAGCTGCAGAGGAGTGGGACAAAGGAGAAGCAAGAGCGAAAGCGAAGGCAAGCGGGGCACACAGGGCGAGGTCGCAGGCAGCACCACGATCTAATCGTGCCGCCTCCGCCGAGGGCTCACTCTCACTGCGGCCGCCTACTAATGGCGGCCGCGCTTGCCACTTACCGCAGACGCCCTCACAAAACTCTTCCGACCTCCGTCCTCCGTCTTTCCGACTAGACCGCTGCCTCTGCTGCGTCGGCTGCTGCTGCTAATCCCACTCGCTCAGCCACGGAGCGCTGAAACGCTGCGGCGTGCGGCTCGCAGCGTGCAACGGAAAAAACCTGGACCGGCTATGAAGGGTTCATCAAGGCTCTTTCCTGAGTCCCACCCTTTTCCAAATCTACGTTACCCCTTTTGCTTCCCATATTTGGTGTTATGGTTTTAACCTCAAGTCATATATGGATGACACACAAATAACTCCTTCATGACTGCTGTTGCAGGATGGATGAACATCAACTCTCATGAGCTAAATAGGAAGGTTTTTGTTCTGTATGCCTCCCTTGCATTCATTTACAACCAACTCAAATTCCTTCACTGGCTACCCATTGTCAAATGCTCCAACTTTAAAGCTCTCTGCTTTTCTCATCGGCCCTTCACAAGCTGTTCCAATTTTATTTAGGAACAGGATCCAGCCCTATATCCCCTCATACATTCTGCATTACTTCTTTCCAAATCTCATCTACCTTCCGTGGATTAAACGTGTTCGCCTAGGCTGCCAATTGTTCTCTTACATCACTGCCAAACAATGGAACTCCTTTCTTCCTATGCTCTATCAAATTGGCAACTATTTGTCCTACAAGAAACATCTTAAAACACGACTATTTCAGCTTCCATAACTGTTTACTCCACCTTCTCTAGGTTCCTCTGTTAGATCCCTCTTACAGCCTCAGGACATCCCTTGGGGTAGTAGCTGGCACTATACAAAATAATATTCATGTATTCATTCATTTAAACAAAATATAGAAAGGTCATGGCTAGGTTATTAAAAACGGAATGGACATACTTATTGCCTATAAATATACATTAAACATCACAATTCAGCTCTGTGGTGTGTAATATATTTCTGTCGACTAAGCTGAATAATCAGATGGCTGGGGATAAGCATAGTGCGACATAAGAACAGTTTGATGTTAAGAAGTATGACTGGAATGAATGAGACGTATATAGTAAATATCCACCCAACAACAAATTTAGAAATGCATCTGAACTGATCTCCTGTAAGTGGTATAGAGGACAACGTATATGTTTTAGTAACTTTTTTTGTATAGTGTTGATGGCTCGTTGTTGGTAAACTTTGAATATGAAATTGCATAACAATGGTAGAATAGAATTAGTGTATTTTTCAAAATAGCCACATTGTTGTAATTTAACTATTTTCTGAGTAAGTTCAAATATGAATTGATACCTAGGTTAACTTAGTACAATGAAACCACAACCCTGGTTTCTTAGTCTTGAAGGCATAGGGTTTCTTGATTCTGGAGGAATAGCTCTAGGGATTTTCCAAATTGGTAAATTACCTGAGGTGAGAACTCTAGCGCATATGCTTCAGGACAGAACACAGCAAACACAAGGAGATGATGGATGGAGCGCTGACACTTTTCACACACTCACCCCCAGTCACAGATCTGGGTTGAATCCATCATCGTTCTTTAGGAAGAACATGAGGAACAGGAACTGGAACATGAGTTCCATGAGGAACAGGGTAAAGACTGATTTGCACATGGCTGGGTCTGAACTGGGGTGGCGAAGTGAGCTAAAGAACGCTGATGGATTCAACCCAGTTCTAATAGTGACCGGGGGTGAGTGTCTGAAAAGTTTCAGTGCCTTGTTTAATCTCCTTGTATTTGCTTTGTTTGCCCTACGTTGGGCGGGTATGCCCAAACGTGGGTCCCTTGCTCTCTTTGCACCTGGATTCAAGCTAGCCTGGTTGATGAGGGCTGTTACCTTGAAACCAGTCCCAGGATGCCTGTTACAGGCCTAGTTCTGTCATAAATCTTTAGTTCAGTTTTACACCAACTTGCATTTTTGGCTTCGATCGATCACATGAATTTGAGAAAGAAAAATGTAACAGTCAATTGCAGAGTTTTAAGTTGCATGAAACCACAGTCTAGATGTGAGCAGTGACCGAGCTCTTACACCACCCAAACAGAAGGGGTCACAATGGCAAACAGCTTTCTATAAGAGCTACCTTTGCTCACACCTTTCATGGCTTGGCAGGAGCAGTCAGCCTAGCCATAGAGACAATTTGTGGGTTCTGGGGGTAAAAATCGAATGAGCAAACAGTAATACGGTTAAAGAAATAACTGTTGGAAATGGCCCTTTTAGGGTGCTTTCCCTTGACTTTTTGCTTTTGTCCCTCTTGGTTTTCCGCTGATCTATGTGCTAGCCTTTGCACTTTGAGTGCTTTGACACTGCCATTCTGTGCAGAAGTGCTGTGCTTCTCATATACATACTGGTGATTGGTGTACACCTGATTGGCAGATTTGAGTTAGCTGTAAGTCCCTTGTCCAGTGGTTAGAAATATTCCTAGGGCATATAACACAAATGCTACTCCTTGGGTCTGCAGCACTGGTTGTGCCACCCATGGAGGTAGCTCTTCAAACGTACCACAGGTTTACCATGACGGGCCTGTGTGTGTAGGTTACTGTTACTCAGCTTGGTATTTAAAAGCTACTTGCCAAAGTTCTGCATATCTTTTGCTACATCTGAGTACTCCCTGGGGGCAGGGTGCAGTGTAGGGAAGGGGTAAGACATGTGCATGTGTGTGCTACATGCCCTAGTAGTGAATAACACCGGATGGTATGTTCGGTACTGTGAGGCCTGCTTCTCACATTGATTAACACGGGGGATCTGTGGAAAGGCTATTGAGCTGTATTTCCTACGTGCAGAAAAGTAGAAGTATGGTGTTTAATATCGATAGATTAGTAATGGCAAATCCTCTCTGGTGATGAGAGTGGATTTGGCATTAGTAATGTGGAAATGCCATTTTGGGAAAGCGGGCATTTCTATGCTCGTAGCTCTCTGTGTGCCTATCAGCCTGTCTCCAACGCACATCTGTGTGCTGGGGGACAGCTACATCTGTGCATTCCTGATAGACGGCCATACACCAGGGACACTCAAGGGAAACTGCAGACCTCTGACTCTGAGGGGCTTCCTGGGACGGATAAGAGGGGGTGGAATTGGTACGGATAAGAGGGGGTGGAATTGGCACCTGCATTCCAAGTAGCAGGGTCCTGGCTCCACTAAATATATTGATCAAGCCTCCCACGGTAGGATGGCAGACAGGACTAAATTTAGAGGGGGCCTGTGCATTGTAAAGGTGGCCTTTTGAACTGAGCTCATCTTCAAAGGGCATTGTGGGTATAACTACTGGGGCTCTGTACTCAGGAGTTCAGAGACGCTTTTGGGATCGGAACCATGCTAGAACATCAACAAGATAAACTACTGGGGTAGGAGGGACTGCAACAGGATTATCCATAGACTTATAGGTCCAAGAAGGGGACTATCACTTGGTGGATTTTTGCCTGGATGTTGCTGGCCTGCAGTCAATGCCTCCTGTTGTGGCCTGGGGCCCTTAGCACTCTCCAAGGGCCAGCTGTCTGGCCTCCTGTCCACGAGATCCCAGGGAGATCATAAGGACTGCGCAGGGTGCGGTGGAAACGGGTGGAAGTTATCGTCAGTTGGGATAAGGACCGTCCTGACGTATGCAGTAATCACACTGTGCAGAGGAGTGTGTTCATAAAGATCAGTTGCCCACCTAGGGTGCAGTAACATGAGGAGGGCGAGGAGTGCTGGGGAAGTTTGCCGAGTCTGAGGGTCCCAAGCTTGCAACCGGAAACCTGTGCTAGCCTGCACTTTGTAGCGTGTCGTGTCCGAAGGGTGTCTGGGGGACGTTTGACGAGTCTGCGGGACCTGAGTCGAAGCCTGCTCTGTCTCCGACCTCCAGATCGGGAGGACAACAGTGCCTGAAATTGCAGTCTCAGTCTCAGTCCGAGGTCTCCGGCTCCCTCTCCCCAGACCCACGTCACAATGTACTCTGTTGTTGGCAACATCGTGACTGGACTGGTCTCATTGTGCCTTGTGTGCACCCACGGCTGGCTGCCTGAAGCAACTGCGGCTCGCACCTCTGCCTGGTGGGAAACATTTCTCCAACTTAGAAGTGCGCCAGCTTCCGGTGTCACAGTCTGTTGCCTTCAGGGAGGTAACGATCCCGCACTCGTGAAGGTGCCGCTAGGTGCCTTGGTGGCCTAATCTGGATGGACGAAACCAAGAAACTGTTTCCTTCCACTTTAGGTGGTCCTGATGACCTAATCAAAGTGTCTCCAGCGGGTGCAACGTGTATCGTTGGCTGTTGTAATTAGAGTGCAAAAATAACAGTTGATGGACAGAATGCAGAACAATGTCATACATTCACCCCAGTACAGAGATCTGGGCCTAAATCCATAGTTGTTTTGCTCACCATGCCATTCCAGTTTGAACCCAGCCATATGCAAATCAGTCTTGACCCTGTGCCTCATGGGAACAGTCCAGCCCGAACTGCCAAGCCAGGTCCTCCCTGGACTGGAAACAAGCATCCTAGGACCGGTTTCGGGTTTCACCCCTCTTCAGCCAGGATAGCTTGATTCCAGTGGCATGGAGAACACGGGACCCACGTCTGGGCATACCCGTCCCACTCGGGGTGACAAATGCAAAAATAACAGTTGATGGACAGAATGCAGAACAATGTCATACATTCACCCCAGTACAGAGATCTGGGCCTAAATCCATCGTTTTTTTGCTCACCATGCCATTCCAGTTTGAACCCAGCCATATGCAAATCAGTCTTGACCCTGTGCCTCATGGGAACAGTCCAGCCCGAACTGCCAAGCCAGGTCCTCCCTGGACTGGAAACAAGCATCCTAGGACCGGTTTCGGGGTTTCATCCCTCTTCAGCCAGGATAGCTTGATTCCAGTGGCATGGAGAGCACGGGACCCACGTCTGGGCATACCCGTCCCACTCGGGGTGACAAATGCAAAAATAACAGTTGATGGACAGAATGCAGAACAATGTCATACATTCACCCCAGTACAGAGATCTGGGCCTAAATCCATTGTTTTTTTGCTCACCATGCCATTCCAGTTTGAACCCAGCCATAT
This sequence comes from Calotriton arnoldi, assembly GCA_963921515.1. NCBI lineage: Eukaryota > Metazoa > Chordata > Amphibia > Caudata > Salamandridae > Calotriton > Calotriton arnoldi. The sequence continues at coordinate 1,706,759 of CAWUFW010000415.1, forward strand.
TCAAATCAGTCTTGACCCTGTGCCTCATGGGAACAGTCCAGCCCGAACTGCCAAGCCAGGTCCTCCCTGGACTAGAAACAAGCATCCTAGGACTGGTTTTGGGGATTCACCCCTCTTCAGCCAGGATAGCTTGATTCCAGTGGCATGGAGAGCACGGGACCTACGTCTGGGCATACCCATCCCACTCGGTGTGACAAATGCAAAAATAAAAGTTGATGGACAGAATGCAGAACAATGTCATACATTCACCCCAGTACAGAGATCTGGGCCTAAAGCCATCGTTTTTTTGCTCACCATGCCATTCCAGTTTGAACCCAGCCATATGCAAATCAGTCTTGACCCTGTGCCTCATGGGAACAGTCCAGCCCGAACTGCCAAGCCAGGTCCTCCCTGGACTGGAAACAAGCATCCTAGGACCGGTTTTGGGGTTTCACCCCTCTTCAGCTAGGATAGCTTGATTCCAGTGGCATGGAGAGCACGGGACCCACGTCTGGGCATACCCGTCCCACTCGGGGTGACAAATGCAAAAATAACAGTTGATGGACAGAATGCAGAACAATGTCATACATTCACCCCAGTACAGAGATCTGGGCCTAAATCCATCGCTTTTTTGCTCACCATGCCATTCCAGTTTGAACCCAGCCATATGCAAATCAGTCTTGACCCTGTGCCTCATGGGAACAGTCCAGCCCGAACTGCCAAGCCAGGTCCTCCCAGGACTGGAAACAAGCATCCTAGGACCGGTTTCGGGGTTTCACCCCTCTTCAGCCAGGATAGCTTGATTCCAGTGGCATGGAGAGCACGGGACCCACGTCTCGGGCATACCAGTCCCACTCGGGTGACAAATGCAAAAATAACAGTTGATGGACAGAATGCAGAACAATGTCATACATTCACCCCAGTACAGAGATCTGGGCCTAAATCCATCGTTTTTTTGCTCACCATGCCATTCCAGTTTGAACCCAGCCATATGCAAATCAGTCTTGACCCTGTGCCTCATGGGAACATTCCAGCCCGAACTGCCAAGCCAGGTCCCCCTGGACTGGAAACAAGCATCCTAGGACCGGTTTCGGGTCTCACCCTCTTCAGCCAGGATAGCTTGATTCCAGTGGCATGGAGAGCACGGGACCCACGTCTGGGCATACCCGTCCCACTCGGGGTGACAAATGCAAAAATAACAGTTGATGGACAGAATGCAGAACAATGTCATACATTCACCCCAGTACAGAGATCTGGGCCTAAATCCATCGTTTTTTTGCTCACCATACCATTCCAGTTTGATGGATTTAACTCAGATCCTTGTGACTGGGGGTGAATGTTTGCATTGTCCAGCATTCCGGCCATCAATTGTTTATTTTGCATATGTCGCCCTAAGTGGGAAGGGTATGCCCAGACGTGGGTCCCGTGCTCACTACACCACTGGATTCAAGCTAGCCTGGCTGATGAAGGGTGATGCCCTGAAACCGGTCCCAGGATGCTTGTTTCCGGTCCAGGGAGGACCTGGCTTGGCAGTTCGGGCTGGACTGTTCCCACAAGGAACAGGGTCAAGACTGATTTGCATATGGCTGGGTTCAAACTGGGGTGGTGTGGTGAGCAAAAGAATGATGGATTTAACTCAGATCCTTGTGACTGGGGGTGAATGTTTGCATTGTCCAGCATTCCGTCCATCAATTGTTTCTTTTGCATATGTCGCCCTAAGTGGGAAGGGTATGCCCAGACGTGGGTCCCGTGCTCACTACACCACTGGATTCAAGCTAGCCTGGCTGATGAAGGGTGATGCCCTGAAACCGGTCCCAGGATGCTTGTTTCCGGTCCAGGGAGGACCTGGCTTGGCAGTTCGGGCTGGACTGTTCCCACAAGGAACAGGGTCAAGACTGATTTGCATATGGCTGGGTTCAAACTGGGGTGGTGTGGTGAGCAAAAGAATGATGGATTTAACTCAGATCCTTGTGACTGGGGGTGAATGTTTGCATTGTCCAGCATTCCGTCCATCAATTGTTTCTTTTGCATATGTCGCCCTAAGTGGGAAGGGTATGCCCAGACGTGGGTCCCGTGCTCACTACACCACTGGATTCAAGCTAGCCTGGCTGATGAAGGGTGATGCCCTGAAACCGGTCCCAGGATGCTTGTTTCCGGTCCAGGGAGGACCTGGCTTGGCAGTTCGGGCTGGACTGTTCCCACAAGGAACAGGGTCAAGACTGATTTGCATATGGCTGGGTTCAAACTGGGGTGGTGTGGTGAGCAAAAGAATGATGGATTTAACTCAGATCCTTGTGACTGGGGGTGAATGTTTGCATTGTCCAGCATTCCGTCCATCAATTGTTTCTTTTGCATATGTCGCCCTAAGTGGGAAGGGTATGCCCAGACGTGGGTCCCGTGCTCACTACACCACTGGATTCAAGCTAGCCTGGCTGATGAAGGGTGATGCCCTGAAACCGGTCCCAGGATGCTTGTTTCCGGTCCAGGGAGGACCTGGCTTGGCAGTTCGGGCTGGACTGTTCCCACAAGGAACAGGGTCAAGACTGATTTGCATATGGCTGGGTTCAAACTGGGGTGGTGTGGTGAGCAAAAGAATGATGGATTTAACTCAGATCCTTGTGACTGGGGGTGAATGTTTGCATTGTCCAGCATTCCGTCCATCAATTGTTTCTTTTGCATATGTCGCCCTAAGTGGGAAGGGTATGCCCAGACGTGGGTCCCGTGCTCACTACACCACTGGATTCAAGCTAGCCTGGCTGATGAAGGGTGATGCCCTGAAACCGGTCCCAGGATGCTTGTTTCCGGTCCAGGGAGGACCTGGCTTGGCAGTTCGGGCTGGACTGTTCCCACAAGGAACAGGGTCAAGACTGATTTGCATATGGCTGGGTTCAAACTGGGGTGGTGTGGTGAGCAAAAGAATGATGGATTTAACTCAGATCCTTGTGACTGGGGGTGAATGTTTGCATTGTCCAGCATTCCGTCCATCAATTGTTTCTTTTGCATATGTCGCCCTAAGTGGGAAGGGTATGCCCAGACGTGGGTCCCGTGCTCACTACACCACTGGATTCAAGCTAGCCTGGCTGATGAAGGGTGATGCCCTGAAACCGGTCCCAGGATGCTTGTTTCCGGTCCAGGGAGGACCTGGCTTGGCAGTTCGGGCTGGACTGTTCCCACAAGGAACAGGGTCAAGACTGATTTGCATATGGCTGGGTTCAAACTGGGGTGGTGTGGTGAGCAAAAGAATGATGGATTTAACTCAGATCCTTGTGACTGGGGGTGAATGTTTGCATTGTCCAGCATTCCGTCCATCAATTGTTTCTTTTGCATATGTCGCCCTAAGTGGGAAGGGTATGCCCAGACGTGGGTCCCGTGCTCACTACACCACTGGATTCAAGCTAGCCTGGCTGATGAAGGGTGATGCCCTGAAACCGGTCCCAGGATGCTTGTTTCCGGTCCAGGGAGGACCTGGCTTGGCAGTTCGGGCTGGACTGTTCCCACAAGGAACAGGGTCAAGACTGATTTGCATATGGCTGGGTTCAAACTGGGGTGGTGTGGTGAGCAAAAGAATGATGGATTTAACTCAGATCCTTGTGACTGGGGGTGAATGTTTGCATTGTCCAGCATTCCGTCCATCAATTGTTTCTTTTGCATATGTCGCCCTAAGTGGGAAGGGTATGCCCAGACGTGGGTCCCGTGCTCACTACACCACTGGATTCAAGCTAGCCTGGCTGATGAAGGGTGATGCCCTGAAACCGGTCCCAGGATGCTTGTTTCCGGTCCAGGGAGGACCTGGCTTGGCAGTTCGGGCTGGACTGTTCCCACAAGGAACAGGGTCAAGACTGATTTGCATATGGCTGGGTTCAAACTGGGGTGGTGTGGTGAGCAAAAGAATGATGGATTTAACTCAGATCCTTGTGACTGGGGGTGAATGTTTGCATTGTCCAGCATTCCGTCCATCAATTGTTTCTTTTGCATATGTCGCCCTAAGTGGGAAGGGTATGCCCAGACGTGGGTCCCGTGCTCACTACACCACTGGATTCAAGCTAGCCTGGCTGATGAAGGGTGATGCCCTGAAACCGGTCCCAGGATGCTTGTTTCCGGTCCAGGGAGGACCTGGCTTGGCAGTTCGGGCTGGACTGTTCCCACAAGGAACAGGGTCAAGACTGATTTGCATATGGCTGGGTTCAAACTGGGGTGGTGTGGTGAGCAAAAGAATGATGGATTTAACTCAGATCCTTGTGACTGGGGGTGAATGTTTGCATTGTCCAGCATTCCGTCCATCAATTGTTTCTTTTGCATATGTCGCCCTAAGTGGGAAGGGTATGCCCAGACGTGGGTCCCGTGCTCACTACACCACTGGATTCAAGCTAGCCTGGCTGATGAAGGGTGATGCCCTGAAACCGGTCCCAGGATGCTTGTTTCCGGTCCAGGGAGGACCTGGCTTGGCAGTTCGGGCTGGACTGTTCCCACAAGGAACAGGGTCAAGACTGATTTGCATATGGCTGGGTTCAAACTGGGGTGGTGTGGTGAGCAAAAGAATGATGGATTTAACTCAGATCCTTGTGACTGGGGGTGAATGTTTGCATTGTCCAGCATTCCGTCCATCAATTGTTTCTTTTGCATATGTCGCCCTAAGTGGGAAGGGTATGCCCAGACGTGGGTCCCGTGCTCACTACACCACTGGATTCAAGCTAGCCTGGCTGATGAAGGGTGATGCCCTGAAACCGGTCCCAGGATGCTTGTTTCCGGTCCAGGGAGGACCTGGCTTGGCAGTTCGGGCTGGACTGTTCCCACAAGGAACAGGGTCAAGACTGATTTGCATATGGCTGGGTTCAAACTGGGGTGGTGTGGTGAGCAAAAGAATGATGGATTTAACTCAGATCCTTGTGACTGGGGGTGAATGTTTGCATTGTCCAGCATTCCGTCCATCAATTGTTTCTTTTGCATATGTCGCCCTAAGTGGGAAGGGTATGCCCAGACGTGGGTCCCGTGCTCACTACACCACTGGATTCAAGCTAGCCTGGCTGATGAAGGGTGATGCCCTGAAACCGGTCCCAGGATGCTTGTTTCCGGTCCAGGGAGGACCTGGCTTGGCAGTTCGGGCTGGACTGTTCCCACAAGGAACAGGGTCAAGACTGATTTGCATATGGCTGGGTTCAAACTGGGGTGGTGTGGTGAGCAAAAGAATGATGGATTTAACTCAGATCCTTGTGACTGGGGGTGAATGTTTGCATTGTCCAGCATTCCGTCCATCAATTGTTTCTTTTGCATATGTCGCCCTAAGTGGGAAGGGTATGCCCAGACGTGGGTCCCGTGCTCACTACACCACTGGATTCAAGCTAGCCTGGCTGATGAAGGGTGATGCCCTGAAACCGGTCCCAGGATGCTTGTTTCCGGTCCAGGGAGGACCTGGCTTGGCAGTTCGGGCTGGACTGTTCCCACAAGGAACAGGGTCAAGACTGATTTGCATATGGCTGGGTTCAAACTGGGGTGGTGTGGTGAGCAAAAGAATGATGGATTTAACTCAGATCCTTGTGACTGGGGGTGAATGTTTGCATTGTCCAGCATTCCGTCCATCAATTGTTTCTTTTGCATATGTCGCCCTAAGTGGGAAGGGTATGCCCAGACGTGGGTCCCGTGCTCACTACACCACTGGATTCAAGCTAGCCTGGCTGATGAAGGGTGATGCCCTGAAACCGGTCCCAGGATGCTTGTTTCCGGTCCAGGGAGGACCTGGCTTGGCAGTTCGGGCTGGACTGTTCCCACAAGGAACAGGGTCAAGACTGATTTGCATATGGCTGGGTTCAAACTGGGGTGGTGTGGTGAGCAAAAGAATGATGGATTTAACTCAGATCCTTGTGACTGGGGGTGAATGTTTGCATTGTCCAGCATTCCGTCCATCAATTGTTTCTTTTGCATATGTCGCCCTAAGTGGGAAGGGTATGCCCAGACGTGGGTCCCGTGCTCACTACACCACTGGATTCAAGCTAGCCTGGCTGATGAAGGGTGATGCCCTGAAACCGGTCCCAGGATGCTTGTTTCCGGTCCAGGGAGGACCTGGCTTGGCAGTTCGGGCTGGACTGTTCCCACAAGGAACAGGGTCAAGACTGATTTGCATATGGCTGGGTTCAAACTGGGGTGGTGTGGTGAGCAAAAGAATGATGGATTTAACTCAGATCCTTGTGACTGGGGGTGAATGTTTGCATTGTCCAGCATTCCGTCCATCAATTGTTTCTTTTGCATATGTCGCCCTAAGTGGGAAGGGTATGCCCAGACGTGGGTCCCGTGCTCACTACACCACTGGATTCAAGCTAGCCTGGCTGATGAAGGGTGATGCCCTGAAACCGGTCCCAGGATGCTTGTTTCCGGTCCAGGGAGGACCTGGCTTGGCAGTTCGGGCTGGACTGTTCCCACAAGGAACAGGGTCAAGACTGATTTGCATATGGCTGGGTTCAAACTGGGGTGGTGTGGTGAGCAAAAGAATGATGGATTTAACTCAGATCCTTGTGACTGGGGGTGAATGTTTGCATTGTCCAGCATTCCGTCCATCAATTGTTTCTTTTGCATATGTCGCCCTAAGTGGGAAGGGTATGCCCAGACGTGGGTCCCGTGCTCACTACACCACTGGATTCAAGCTAGCCTGGCTGATGAAGGGTGATGCCCTGAAACCGGTCCCAGGATGCTTGTTTCCGGTCCAGGGAGGACCTGGCTTGGCAGTTCGGGCTGGACTGTTCCCACAAGGAACAGGGTCAAGACTGATTTGCATATGGCTGGGTTCAAACTGGGGTGGTGTGGTGAGCAAAAGAATGATGGATTTAACTCAGATCCTTGTGACTGGGGGTGAATGTTTGCATTGTCCAGCATTCCGTCCATCAATTGTTTCTTTTGCATATGTCGCCCTAAGTGGGAAGGGTATGCCCAGACGTGGGTCCCGTGCTCACTACACCACTGGATTCAAGCTAGCCTGGCTGATGAAGGGTGATGCCCTGAAACCGGTCCCAGGATGCTTGTTTCCGGTCCAGGGAGGACCTGGCTTGGCAGTTCGGGCTGGACTGTTCCCACAAGGAACAGGGTCAAGACTGATTTGCATATGGCTGGGTTCAAACTGGGGTGGTGTGGTGAGCAAAAGAATGATGGATTTAACTCAGATCCTTGTGACTGGGGGTGAATGTTTGCATTGTCCAGCATTCCGTCCATCAATTGTTTCTTTTGCATATGTCGCCCTAAGTGGGAAGGGTATGCCCAGACGTGGGTCCCGTGCTCACTACACCACTGGATTCAAGCTAGCCTGGCTGATGAAGGGTGATGCCCTGAAACCGGTCCCAGGATGCTTGTTTCCGGTCCAGGGAGGACCTGGCTTGGCAGTTCGGGCTGGACTGTTCCCACAAGGAACAGGGTCAAGACTGATTTGCATATGGCTGGGTTCAAACTGGGGTGGTGTGGTGAGCAAAAGAATGATGGATTTAACTCAGATCCTTGTGACTGGGGGTGAATGTTTGCATTGTCCAGCATTCCGTCCATCAATTGTTTCTTTTGCATATGTCGCCCTAAGTGGGAAGGGTATGCCCAGACGTGGGTCCCGTGCTCACTACACCACTGGATTCAAGCTAGCCTGGCTGATGAAGGGTGATGCCCTGAAACCGGTCCCAGGATGCTTGTTTCCGGTCCAGGGAGGACCTGGCTTGGCAGTTCGGGCTGGACTGTTCCCACAAGGAACAGGGTCAAGACTGATTTGCATATGGCTGGGTTCAAACTGGGGTGGTGTGGTGAGCAAAAGAATGATGGATTTAACTCAGATCCTTGTGACTGGGGGTGAATGTTTGCATTGTCCAGCATTCCGTCCATCAATTGTTTCTTTTGCATATGTCGCCCTAAGTGGGAAGGGTATGCCCAGACGTGGGTCCCGTGCTCACTACACCACTGGATTCAAGCTAGCCTGGCTGATGAAGGGTGATGCCCTGAAACCGGTCCCAGGATGCTTGTTTCCGGTCCAGGGAGGACCTGGCTTGGCAGTTCGGGCTGGACTGTTCCCACAAGGAACAGGGTCAAGACTGATTTGCATATGGCTGGGTTCAAACTGGGGTGGTGTGGTGAGCAAAAGAATGATGGATTTAACTCAGATCCTTGTGACTGGGGGTGAATGTTTGCATTGTCCAGCATTCCGTCCATCAATTGTTTCTTTTGCATATGTCGCCCTAAGTGGGAAGGGTATGCCCAGACGTGGGTCCCGTGCTCACTACACCACTGGATTCAAGCTAGCCTGGCTGATGAAGGGTGATGCCCTGAAACCGGTCCCAGGATGCTTGTTTCCGGTCCAGGGAGGACCTGGCTTGGCAGTTCGGGCTGGACTGTTCCCACAAGGAACAGGGTCAAGACTGATTTGCATATGGCTGGGTTCAAACTGGGGTGGTGTGGTGAGCAAAAGAATGATGGATTTAACTCAGATCCTTGTGACTGGGGGTGAATGTTTGCATTGTCCAGCATTCCGTCCATCAATTGTTTCTTTTGCATATGTCGCCCTAAGTGGGAAGGGTATGCCCAGACGTGGGTCCCGTGCTCACTACACCACTGGATTCAAGCTAGCCTGGCTGATGAAGGGTGATGCCCTGAAACCGGTCCCAGGATGCTTGTTTCCGGTCCAGGGAGGACCTGGCTTGGCAGTTCGGGCTGGACTGTTCCCACAAGGAACAGGGTCAAGACTGATTTGCATATGGCTGGGTTCAAACTGGGGTGGTGTGGTGAGCAAAAGAATGATGGATTTAACTCAGATCCTTGTGACTGGGGGTGAATGTTTGCATTGTCCAGCATTCCGTCCATCAATTGTTTCTTTTGCATATGTCGCCCTAAGTGGGAAGGGTATGCCCAGACGTGGGTCCCGTGCTCACTACACCACTGGATTCAAGCTAGCCTGGCTGATGAAGGGTGATGCCCTGAAACCGGTCCCAGGATGCTTGTTTCCGGTCCAGGGAGGACCTGGCTTGGCAGTTCGGGCTGGACTGTTCCCACAAGGAACAGGGTCAAGACTGATTTGCATATGGCTGGGTTCAAACTGGGGTGGTGTGGTGAGCAAAAGAATGATGGATTTAACTCAGATCCTTGTGACTGGGGGTGAATGTTTGCATTGTCCAGCATTCCGTCCATCAATTGTTTCTTTTGCATATGTCGCCCTAAGTGGGAAGGGTATGCCCAGACGTGGGTCCCGTGCTCACTACACCACTGGATTCAAGCTAGCCTGGCTGATGAAGGGTGATGCCCTGAAACCGGTCCCAGGATGCTTGTTTCCGGTCCAGGGAGGACCTGGCTTGGCAGTTCGGGCTGGACTGTTCCCACAAGGAACAGGGTCAAGACTGATTTGCATATGGCTGGGTTCAAACTGGGGTGGTGTGGTGAGCAAAAGAATGATGGATTTAACTCAGATCCTTGTGACTGGGGGTGAATGTTTGCATTGTCCAGCATTCCGTCCATCAATTGTTTCTTTTGCATATGTCGCCCTAAGTGGGAAGGGTATGCCCAGACGTGGGTCCCGTGCTCACTACACCACTGGATTCAAGCTAGCCTGGCTGATGAAGGGTGATGCCCTGAAACCGGTCCCAGGATGCTTGTTTCCGGTCCAGGGAGGACCTGGCTTGGCAGTTCGGGCTGGACTGTTCCCACAAGGAACAGGGTCAAGACTGATTTGCATATGGCTGGGTTCAAACTGGGGTGGTGTGGTGAGCAAAAGAATGATGGATTTAACTCAGATCCTTGTGACTGGGGGTGAATGTTTGCATTGTCCAGCATTCCGTCCATCAATTGTTTCTTTTGCATATGTCGCCCTAAGTGGGAAGGGTATGCCCAGACGTGGGTCCCGTGCTCACTACACCACTGGATTCAAGCTAGCCTGGCTGATGAAGGGTGATGCCCTGAAACCGGTCCCAGGATGCTTGTTTCCGGTCCAGGGAGGACCTGGCTTGGCAGTTCGGGCTGGACTGTTCCCACAAGGAACAGGGTCAAGACTGATTTGCATATGGCTGGGTTCAAACTGGGGTGGTGTGGTGAGCAAAAGAATGATGGATTTAACTCAGATCCTTGTGACTGGGGGTGAATGTTTGCATTGTCCAGCATTCCGTCCATCAATTGTTTCTTTTGCATATGTCGCCCTAAGTGGGAAGGGTATGCCCAGACGTGGGTCCCGTGCTCACTACACCACTGGATTCAAGCTAGCCTGGCTGATGAAGGGTGATGCCCTGAAACCGGTCCCAGGATGCTTGTTTCCGGTCCAGGGAGGACCTGGCTTGGCAGTTCGGGCTGGACTGTTCCCACAAGGAACAGGGTCAAGACTGATTTGCATATGGCTGGGTTCAAACTGGGGTGGTGTGGTGAGCAAAAGAATGATGGATTTAACTCAGATCCTTGTGACTGGGGGTGAATGTTTGCATTGTCCAGCATTCCGTCCATCAATTGTTTCTTTTGCATATGTCGCCCTAAGTGGGAAGGGTATGCCCAGACGTGGGTCCCGTGCTCACTACACCACTGGATTCAAGCTAGCCTGGCTGATGAAGGGTGATGCCCTGAAACCGGTCCCAGGATGCTTGTTTCCGGTCCAGGGAGGACCTGGCTTGGCAGTTCGGGCTGGACTGTTCCCACAAGGAACAGGGTCAAGACTGATTTGCATATGGCTGGGTTCAAACTGGGGTGGTGTGGTGAGCAAAAGAATGATGGATTTAACTCAGATCCTTGTGACTGGGGGTGAATGTTTGCATTGTCCAGCATTCCGTCCATCAATTGTTTCTTTTGCATATGTCGCCCTAAGTGGGAAGGGTATGCCCAGACGTGGGTCCCGTGCTCACTACACCACTGGATTCAAGCTAGCCTGGCTGATGAAGGGTGATGCCCTGAAACCGGTCCCAGGATGCTTGTTTCCGGTCCAGGGAGGACCTGGCTTGGCAGTTCGGGCTGGACTGTTCCCACAAGGAACAGGGTCAAGACTGATTTGCATATGGCTGGGTTCAAACTGGGGTGGTGTGGTGAGCAAAAGAATGATGGATTTAACTCAGATCCTTGTGACTGGGGGTGAATGTTTGCATTGTCCAGCATTCCGTCCATCAATTGTTTCTTTTGCATATGTCGCCCTAAGTGGGAAGGGTATGCCCAGACGTGGGTCCCGTGCTCACTACACCACTGGATTCAAGCTAGCCTGGCTGATGAAGGGTGATGCCCTGAAACCGGTCCCAGGATGCTTGTTTCCGGTCCAGGGAGGACCTGGCTTGGCAGTTCGGGCTGGACTGTTCCCACAAGGAACAGGGTCAAGACTGATTTGCATATGGCTGGGTTCAAACTGGGGTGGTGTGGTGAGCAAAAGAATGATGGATTTAACTCAGATCCTTGTGACTGGGGGTGAATGTTTGCATTGTCCAGCATTCCGTCCATCAATTGTTTCTTTTGCATATGTCGCCCTAAGTGGGAAGGGTATGCCCAGACGTGGGTCCCGTGCTCACTACACCACTGGATTCAAGCTAGCCTGGCTGATGAAGGGTGATGCCCTGAAACCGGTCCCAGGATGCTTGTTTCCGGTCCAGGGAGGACCTGGCTTGGCAGTTCGGGCTGGACTGTTCCCACAAGGAACAGGGTCAAGACTGATTTGCATATGGCTGGGTTCAAACTGGGGTGGTGTGGTGAGCAAAAGAATGATGGATTTAACTCAGATCCTTGTGACTGGGGGTGAATGTTTGCATTGTCCAGCATTCCGTCCATCAATTGTTTCTTTTGCATATGTCGCCCTAAGTGGGAAGGGTATGCCCAGACGTGGGTCCCGTGCTCACTACACCACTGGATTCAAGCTAGCCTGGCTGATGAAGGGTGATGCCCTGAAACCGGTCCCAGGATGCTTGTTTCCGGTCCAGGGAGGACCTGGCTTGGCAGTTCGGGCTGGACTGTTCCCACAAGGAACAGGGTCAAGACTGATTTGCATATGGCTGGGTTCAAACTGGGGTGGTGTGGTGAGCAAAAGAATGATGGATTTAACTCAGATCCTTGTGACTGGGGGTGAATGTTTGCATTGTCCAGCATTCCGTCCATCAATTGTTTCTTTTGCATATGTCGCCCTAAGTGGGAAGGGTATGCCCAGACGTGGGTCCCGTGCTCACTACACCACTGGATTCAAGCTAGCCTGGCTGATGAAGGGTGATGCCCTGAAACCGGTCCCAGGATGCTTGTTTCCGGTCCAGGGAGGACCTGGCTTGGCAGTTCGGGCTGGACTGTTCCCACAAGGAACAGGGTCAAGACTGATTTGCATATGGCTGGGTTCAAACTGGGGTGGTGTGGTGAGCAAAAGAATGATGGATTTAACTCAGATCCTTGTGACTGGGGGTGAATGTTTGCATTGTCCAGCATTCCGTCCATCAATTGTTTCTTTTGCATATGTCGCCCTAAGTGGGAAGGGTATGCCCAGACGTGGGTCCCGTGCTCACTACACCACTGGATTCAAGCTAGCCTGGCTGATGAAGGGTGATGCCCTGAAACCGGTCCCAGGATGCTTGTTTCCGGTCCAGGGAGGACCTGGCTTGGCAGTTCGGGCTGGACTGTTCCCACAAGGAACAGGGTCAAGACTGATTTGCATATGGCTGGGTTCAAACTGGGGTGGTGTGGTGAGCAAAAGAATGATGGATTTAACTCAGATCCTTGTGACTGGGGGTGAATGTTTGCATTGTCCAGCATTCCGTCCATCAATTGTTTCTTTTGCATATGTCGCCCTAAGTGGGAAGGGTATGCCCAGACGTGGGTCCCGTGCTCACTACACCACTGGATTCAAGCTAGCCTGGCTGATGAAGGGTGATGCCCTGAAACCGGTCCCAGGATGCTTGTTTCCGGTCCAGGGAGGACCTGGCTTGGCAGTTCGGGCTGGACTGTTCCCACAAGGAACAGGGTCAAGACTGATTTGCATATGGCTGGGTTCAAACTGGGGTGGTGTGGTGAGCAAAAGAATGATGGATTTAACTCAGATCCTTGTGACTGGGGGTGAATGTTTGCATTGTCCAGCATTCCGTCCATCAATTGTTTCTTTTGCATATGTCGCCCTAAGTGGGAAGGGTATGCCCAGACGTGGGTCCCGTGCTCACTACACCACTGGATTCAAGCTAGCCTGGCTGATGAAGGGTGATGCCCTGAAACCGGTCCCAGGATGCTTGTTTCCGGTCCAGGGAGGACCTGGCTTGGCAGTTCGGGCTGGACTGTTCCCACAAGGAACAGGGTCAAGACTGATTTGCATATGGCTGGGTTCAAACTGGGGTGGTGTGGTGAGCAAAAGAATGATGGATTTAACTCAGATCCTTGTGACTGGGGGTGAATGTTTGCATTGTCCAGCATTCCGTCCATCAATTGTTTCTTTTGCATATGTCGCCCTAAGTGGGAAGGGTATGCCCAGACGTGGGTCCCGTGCTCACTACACCACTGGATTCAAGCTAGCCTGGCTGATGAAGGGTGATGCCCTGAAACCGGTCCCAGGATGCTTGTTTCCGGTCCAGGGAGGACCTGGCTTGGCAGTTCGGGCTGGACTGTTCCCACAAGGAACAGGGTCAAGACTGATTTGCATATGGCTGGGTTCAAACTGGGGTGGTGTGGTGAGCAAAAGAATGATGGATTTAACTCAGATCCTTGTGACTGGGGGTGAATGTTTGCATTGTCCAGCATTCCGTCCATCAATTGTTTCTTTTGCATATGTCGCCCTAAGTGGGAAGGGTATGCCCAGACGTGGGTCCCGTGCTCACTACACCACTGGATTCAAGCTAGCCTGGCTGATGAAGGGTGATGCCCTGAAACCGGTCCCAGGATGCTTGTTTCCGGTCCAGGGAGGACCTGGCTTGGCAGTTCGGGCTGGACTGTTCCCACAAGGAACAGGGTCAAGACTGATTTGCATATGGCTGGGTTCAAACTGGGGTGGTGTGGTGAGCAAAAGAATGATGGATTTAACTCAGATCCTTGTGACTGGGGGTGAATGTTTGCATTGTCCAGCATTCCGTCCATCAATTGTTTCTTTTGCATATGTCGCCCTAAGTGGGAAGGGTATGCCCAGACGTGGGTCCCGTGCTCACTACACCACTGGATTCAAGCTAGCCTGGCTGATGAAGGGTGATGCCCTGAAACCGGTCCCAGGATGCTTGTTTCCGGTCCAGGGAGGACCTGGCTTGGCAGTTCGGGCTGGACTGTTCCCACAAGGAACAGGGTCAAGACTGATTTGCATATGGCTGGGTTCAAACTGGGGTGGTGTGGTGAGCAAAAGAATGATGGATTTAACTCAGATCCTTGTGACTGGGGGTGAATGTTTGCATTGTCCAGCATTCCGTCCATCAATTGTTTCTTTTGCATATGTCGCCCTAAGTGGGAAGGGTATGCCCAGACGTGGGTCCCGTGCTCACTACACCACTGGATTCAAGCTAGCCTGGCTGATGAAGGGTGATGCCCTGAAACCGGTCCCAGGATGCTTGTTTCCGGTCCAGGGAGGACCTGGCTTGGCAGTTCGGGCTGGACTGTTCCCACAAGGAACAGGGTCAAGACTGATTTGCATATGGCTGGGTTCAAACTGGGGTGGTGTGGTGAGCAAAAGAATGATGGATTTAACTCAGATCCTTGTGACTGGGGGTGAATGTTTGCATTGTCCAGCATTCCGTCCATCAATTGTTTCTTTTGCATATGTCGCCCTAAGTGGGAAGGGTATGCCCAGACGTGGGTCCCGTGCTCACTACACCACTGGATTCAAGCTAGCCTGGCTGATGAAGGGTGATGCCCTGAAACCGGTCCCAGGATGCTTGTTTCCGGTCCAGGGAGGACCTGGCTTGGCAGTTCGGGCTGGACTGTTCCCACAAGGAACAGGGTCAAGACTGATTTGCATATGGCTGGGTTCAAACTGGGGTGGTGTGGTGAGCAAAAGAATGATGGATTTAACTCAGATCCTTGTGACTGGGGGTGAATGTTTGCATTGTCCAGCATTCCGTCCATCAATTGTTTCTTTTGCATATGTCGCCCTAAGTGGGAAGGGTATGCCCAGACGTGGGTCCCGTGCTCACTACACCACTGGATTCAAGCTAGCCTGGCTGATGAAGGGTGATGCCCTGAAACCGGTCCCAGGATGCTTGTTTCCGGTCCAGGGAGGACCTGGCTTGGCAGTTCGGGCTGGACTGTTCCCACAAGGAACAGGGTCAAGACTGATTTGCATATGGCTGGGTTCAAACTGGGGTGGTGTGGTGAGCAAAAGAATGATGGATTTAACTCAGATCCTTGTGACTGGGGGTGAATGTTTGCATTGTCCAGCATTCCGTCCATCAATTGTTTCTTTTGCATATGTCGCCCTAAGTGGGAAGGGTATGCCCAGACGTGGGTCCCGTGCTCACTACACCACTGGATTCAAGCTAGCCTGGCTGATGAAGGGTGATGCCCTGAAACCGGTCCCAGGATGCTTGTTTCCGGTCCAGGGAGGACCTGGCTTGGCAGTTCGGGCTGGACTGTTCCCACAAGGAACAGGGTCAAGACTGATTTGCATATGGCTGGGTTCAAACTGGGGTGGTGTGGTGAGCAAAAGAATGATGGATTTAACTCAGATCCTTGTGACTGGGGGTGAATGTTTGCATTGTCCAGCATTCCGTCCATCAATTGTTTCTTTTGCATATGTCGCCCTAAGTGGGAAGGGTATGCCCAGACGTGGGTCCCGTGCTCACTACACCACTGGATTCAAGCTAGCCTGGCTGATGAAGGGTGATGCCCTGAAACCGGTCCCAGGATGCTTGTTTCCGGTCCAGGGAGGACCTGGCTTGGCAGTTCGGGCTGGACTGTTCCCACAAGGAACAGGGTCAAGACTGATTTGCATATGGCTGGGTTCAAACTGGGGTGGTGTGGTGAGCAAAAGAATGATGGATTTAACTCAGATCCTTGTGACTGGGGGTGAATGTTTGCATTGTCCAGCATTCCGTCCATCAATTGTTTCTTTTGCATATGTCGCCCTAAGTGGGAAGGGTATGCCCAGACGTGGGTCCCGTGCTCACTACACCACTGGATTCAAGCTAGCCTGGCTGATGAAGGGTGATGCCCTGAAACCGGTCCCAGGATGCTTGTTTCCGGTCCAGGGAGGACCTGGCTTGGCAGTTCGGGCTGGACTGTTCCCACAAGGAACAGGGTCAAGACTGATTTGCATATGGCTGGGTTCAAACTGGGGTGGTGTGGTGAGCAAAAGAATGATGGATTTAACTCAGATCCTTGTGACTGGGGGTGAATGTTTGCATTGTCCAGCATTCCGTCCATCAATTGTTTCTTTTGCATATGTCGCCCTAAGTGGGAAGGGTATGCCCAGACGTGGGTCCCGTGCTCACTACACCACTGGATTCAAGCTAGCCTGGCTGATGAAGGGTGATGCCCTGAAACCGGTCCCAGGATGCTTGTTTCCGGTCCAGGGAGGACCTGGCTTGGCAGTTCGGGCTGGACTGTTCCCACAAGGAACAGGGTCAAGACTGATTTGCATATGGCTGGGTTCAAACTGGGGTGGTGTGGTGAGCAAAAGAATGATGGATTTAACTCAGATCCTTGTGACTGGGGGTGAATGTTTGCATTGTCCAGCATTCCGTCCATCAATTGTTTCTTTTGCATATGTCGCCCTAAGTGGGAAGGGTATGCCCAGACGTGGGTCCCGTGCTCACTACACCACTGGATTCAAGCTAGCCTGGCTGATGAAGGGTGATGCCCTGAAACCGGTCCCAGGATGCTTGTTTCCGGTCCAGGGAGGACCTGGCTTGGCAGTTCGGGCTGGACTGTTCCCACAAGGAACAGGGTCAAGACTGATTTGCATATGGCTGGGTTCAAACTGGGGTGGTGTGGTGAGC
The DNA here is from genome assembly GCA_963921515.1 of Calotriton arnoldi. Taxonomy (NCBI): domain Eukaryota; kingdom Metazoa; phylum Chordata; class Amphibia; order Caudata; family Salamandridae; genus Calotriton; species Calotriton arnoldi. Next base: position 1,723,582 of record CAWUFW010000415.1, read on the forward strand.
AAAAGAATGATGGATTTAACTCAGATCCTTGTGACTGGGGGTGAATGTTTGCATTGTCCAGCATTCCGTCCATCAATTGTTTCTTTTGCATATGTCGCCCTAAGTGGGAAGGGTATGCCCAGACGTGGGTCCCGTGCTCACTACACCACTGGATTCAAGCTAGCCTGGCTGATGAAGGGTGATGCCCTGAAACCGGTCCCAGGATGCTTGTTTCCGGTCCAGGGAGGACCTGGCTTGGCAGTTCGGGCTGGACTGTTCCCACAAGGAACAGGGTCAAGACTGATTTGCATATGGCTGGGTTCAAACTGGGGTGGTGTGGTGAGCAAAAGAATGATGGATTTAACTCAGATCCTTGTGACTGGGGGTGAATGTTTGCATTGTCCAGCATTCCGTCCATCAATTGTTTCTTTTGCATATGTCGCCCTAAGTGGGAAGGGTATGCCCAGACGTGGGTCCCGTGCTCACTACACCACTGGATTCAAGCTAGCCTGGCTGATGAAGGGTGATGCCCTGAAACCGGTCCCAGGATGCTTGTTTCCGGTCCAGGGAGGACCTGGCTTGGCAGTTCGGGCTGGACTGTTCCCACAAGGAACAGGGTCAAGACTGATTTGCATATGGCTGGGTTCAAACTGGGGTGGTGTGGTGAGCAAAAGAATGATGGATTTAACTCAGATCCTTGTGACTGGGGGTGAATGTTTGCATTGTCCAGCATTCCGTCCATCAATTGTTTCTTTTGCATATGTCGCCCTAAGTGGGAAGGGTATGCCCAGACGTGGGTCCCGTGCTCACTACACCACTGGATTCAAGCTAGCCTGGCTGATGAAGGGTGATGCCCTGAAACCGGTCCCAGGATGCTTGTTTCCGGTCCAGGGAGGACCTGGCTTGGCAGTTCGGGCTGGACTGTTCCCACAAGGAACAGGGTCAAGACTGATTTGCATATGGCTGGGTTCAAACTGGGGTGGTGTGGTGAGCAAAAGAATGATGGATTTAACTCAGATCCTTGTGACTGGGGGTGAATGTTTGCATTGTCCAGCATTCCGTCCATCAATTGTTTCTTTTGCATATGTCGCCCTAAGTGGGAAGGGTATGCCCAGACGTGGGTCCCGTGCTCACTACACCACTGGATTCAAGCTAGCCTGGCTGATGAAGGGTGATGCCCTGAAACCGGTCCCAGGATGCTTGTTTCCGGTCCAGGGAGGACCTGGCTTGGCAGTTCGGGCTGGACTGTTCCCACAAGGAACAGGGTCAAGACTGATTTGCATATGGCTGGGTTCAAACTGGGGTGGTGTGGTGAGCAAAAGAATGATGGATTTAACTCAGATCCTTGTGACTGGGGGTGAATGTTTGCATTGTCCAGCATTCCGTCCATCAATTGTTTCTTTTGCATATGTCGCCCTAAGTGGGAAGGGTATGCCCAGACGTGGGTCCCGTGCTCACTACACCACTGGATTCAAGCTAGCCTGGCTGATGAAGGGTGATGCCCTGAAACCGGTCCCAGGATGCTTGTTTCCGGTCCAGGGAGGACCTGGCTTGGCAGTTCGGGCTGGACTGTTCCCACAAGGAACAGGGTCAAGACTGATTTGCATATGGCTGGGTTCAAACTGGGGTGGTGTGGTGAGCAAAAGAATGATGGATTTAACTCAGATCCTTGTGACTGGGGGTGAATGTTTGCATTGTCCAGCATTCCGTCCATCAATTGTTTCTTTTGCATATGTCGCCCTAAGTGGGAAGGGTATGCCCAGACGTGGGTCCCGTGCTCACTACACCACTGGATTCAAGCTAGCCTGGCTGATGAAGGGTGATGCCCTGAAACCGGTCCCAGGATGCTTGTTTCCGGTCCAGGGAGGACCTGGCTTGGCAGTTCGGGCTGGACTGTTCCCACAAGGAACAGGGTCAAGACTGATTTGCATATGGCTGGGTTCAAACTGGGGTGGTGTGGTGAGCAAAAGAATGATGGATTTAACTCAGATCCTTGTGACTGGGGGTGAATGTTTGCATTGTCCAGCATTCCGTCCATCAATTGTTTCTTTTGCATATGTCGCCCTAAGTGGGAAGGGTATGCCCAGACGTGGGTCCCGTGCTCACTACACCACTGGATTCAAGCTAGCCTGGCTGATGAAGGGTGATGCCCTGAAACCGGTCCCAGGATGCTTGTTTCCGGTCCAGGGAGGACCTGGCTTGGCAGTTCGGGCTGGACTGTTCCCACAAGGAACAGGGTCAAGACTGATTTGCATATGGCTGGGTTCAAACTGGGGTGGTGTGGTGAGCAAAAGAATGATGGATTTAACTCAGATCCTTGTGACTGGGGGTGAATGTTTGCATTGTCCAGCATTCCGTCCATCAATTGTTTCTTTTGCATATGTCGCCCTAAGTGGGAAGGGTATGCCCAGACGTGGGTCCCGTGCTCACTACACCACTGGATTCAAGCTAGCCTGGCTGATGAAGGGTGATGCCCTGAAACCGGTCCCAGGATGCTTGTTTCCGGTCCAGGGAGGACCTGGCTTGGCAGTTCGGGCTGGACTGTTCCCACAAGGAACAGGGTCAAGACTGATTTGCATATGGCTGGGTTCAAACTGGGGTGGTGTGGTGAGCAAAAGAATGATGGATTTAACTCAGATCCTTGTGACTGGGGGTGAATGTTTGCATTGTCCAGCATTCCGTCCATCAATTGTTTCTTTTGCATATGTCGCCCTAAGTGGGAAGGGTATGCCCAGACGTGGGTCCCGTGCTCACTACACCACTGGATTCAAGCTAGCCTGGCTGATGAAGGGTGATGCCCTGAAACCGGTCCCAGGATGCTTGTTTCCGGTCCAGGGAGGACCTGGCTTGGCAGTTCGGGCTGGACTGTTCCCACAAGGAACAGGGTCAAGACTGATTTGCATATGGCTGGGTTCAAACTGGGGTGGTGTGGTGAGCAAAAGAATGATGGATTTAACTCAGATCCTTGTGACTGGGGGTGAATGTTTGCATTGTCCAGCATTCCGTCCATCAATTGTTTCTTTTGCATATGTCGCCCTAAGTGGGAAGGGTATGCCCAGACGTGGGTCCCGTGCTCACTACACCACTGGATTCAAGCTAGCCTGGCTGATGAAGGGTGATGCCCTGAAACCGGTCCCAGGATGCTTGTTTCCGGTCCAGGGAGGACCTGGCTTGGCAGTTCGGGCTGGACTGTTCCCACAAGGAACAGGGTCAAGACTGATTTGCATATGGCTGGGTTCAAACTGGGGTGGTGTGGTGAGCAAAAGAATGATGGATTTAACTCAGATCCTTGTGACTGGGGGTGAATGTTTGCATTGTCCAGCATTCCGTCCATCAATTGTTTCTTTTGCATATGTCGCCCTAAGTGGGAAGGGTATGCCCAGACGTGGGTCCCGTGCTCACTACACCACTGGATTCAAGCTAGCCTGGCTGATGAAGGGTGATGCCCTGAAACCGGTCCCAGGATGCTTGTTTCCGGTCCAGGGAGGACCTGGCTTGGCAGTTCGGGCTGGACTGTTCCCACAAGGAACAGGGTCAAGACTGATTTGCATATGGCTGGGTTCAAACTGGGGTGGTGTGGTGAGCAAAAGAATGATGGATTTAACTCAGATCCTTGTGACTGGGGGTGAATGTTTGCATTGTCCAGCATTCCGTCCATCAATTGTTTCTTTTGCATATGTCGCCCTAAGTGGGAAGGGTATGCCCAGACGTGGGTCCCGTGCTCACTACACCACTGGATTCAAGCTAGCCTGGCTGATGAAGGGTGATGCCCTGAAACCGGTCCCAGGATGCTTGTTTCCGGTCCAGGGAGGACCTGGCTTGGCAGTTCGGGCTGGACTGTTCCCACAAGGAACAGGGTCAAGACTGATTTGCATATGGCTGGGTTCAAACTGGGGTGGTGTGGTGAGCAAAAGAATGATGGATTTAACTCAGATCCTTGTGACTGGGGGTGAATGTTTGCATTGTCCAGCATTCCGTCCATCAATTGTTTCTTTTGCATATGTCGCCCTAAGTGGGAAGGGTATGCCCAGACGTGGGTCCCGTGCTCACTACACCACTGGATTCAAGCTAGCCTGGCTGATGAAGGGTGATGCCCTGAAACCGGTCCCAGGATGCTTGTTTCCGGTCCAGGGAGGACCTGGCTTGGCAGTTCGGGCTGGACTGTTCCCACAAGGAACAGGGTCAAGACTGATTTGCATATGGCTGGGTTCAAACTGGGGTGGTGTGGTGAGCAAAAGAATGATGGATTTAACTCAGATCCTTGTGACTGGGGGTGAATGTTTGCATTGTCCAGCATTCCGTCCATCAATTGTTTCTTTTGCATATGTCGCCCTAAGTGGGAAGGGTATGCCCAGACGTGGGTCCCGTGCTCACTACACCACTGGATTCAAGCTAGCCTGGCTGATGAAGGGTGATGCCCTGAAACCGGTCCCAGGATGCTTGTTTCCGGTCCAGGGAGGACCTGGCTTGGCAGTTCGGGCTGGACTGTTCCCACAAGGAACAGGGTCAAGACTGATTTGCATATGGCTGGGTTCAAACTGGGGTGGTGTGGTGAGCAAAAGAATGATGGATTTAACTCAGATCCTTGTGACTGGGGGTGAATGTTTGCATTGTCCAGCATTCCGTCCATCAATTGTTTCTTTTGCATATGTCGCCCTAAGTGGGAAGGGTATGCCCAGACGTGGGTCCCGTGCTCACTACACCACTGGATTCAAGCTAGCCTGGCTGATGAAGGGTGATGCCCTGAAACCGGTCCCAGGATGCTTGTTTCCGGTCCAGGGAGGACCTGGCTTGGCAGTTTGGGCTGGACTGTTCCCACAAGGAACAGGGTCAAGACTGATTTGCATATGGCTGGGTTCAAACTGGGGTGGTGTGGTGAGCAAAAGAATGATGGATTTAACTCAGATCCTTGTGACTGGGGGTGAATGTTTGCATTGTCCAGCATTCCGTCCATCAATTGTTTCTTTTGCATATGTCGCCCTAAGTGGGAAGGGTATGCCCAGACGTGGGTCCCGTGCTCACTACACCACTGGATTCAAGCTAGCCTGGCTGATGAAGGGTGATGCCCTGAAACCGGTCCCAGGATGCTTGTTTCCGGTCCAGGGAGGACCTGGCTTGGCAGTTCGGGCTGGACTGTTCCCACAAGGAACAGGGTCAAGACTGATTTGCATATGGCTGGGTTCAAACTGGGGTGGTGTGGTGAGCAAAAGAATGATGGATTTAACTCAGATCCTTGTGACTGGGGGTGAATGTTTGCATTGTCCAGCATTCCGTCCATCAATTGTTTCTTTTGCATATGTCGCCCTAAGTGGGAAGGGTATGCCCAGACGTGGGTCCCGTGCTCACTACACCACTGGATTCAAGCTAGCCTGGCTGATGAAGGGTGATGCCCTGAAACCGGTCCCAGGATGCTTGTTTCCGGTCCAGGGAGGACCTGGCTTGGCAGTTCGGGCTGGACTGTTCCCACAAGGAACAGGGTCAAGACTGATTTGCATATGGCTGGGTTCAAACTGGGGTGGTGTGGTGAGCAAAAGAATGATGGATTTAACTCAGATCCTTGTGACTGGGGGTGAATGTTTGCATTGTCCAGCATTCCGTCCATCAATTGTTTCTTTTGCATATGTCGCCCTAAGTGGGAAGGGTATGCCCAGACGTGGGTCCCGTGCTCACTACACCACTGGATTCAAGCTAGCCTGGCTGATGAAGGGTGATGCCCTGAAACCGGTCCCAGGATGCTTGTTTCCGGTCCAGGGAGGACCTGGCTTGGCAGTTCGGGCTGGACTGTTCCCACAAGGAACAGGGTCAAGACTGATTTGCATATGGCTGGGTTCAAACTGGGGTGGTGTGGTGAGCAAAAGAATGATGGATTTAACTCAGATCCTTGTGACTGGGGGTGAATGTTTGCATTGTCCAGCATTCCGTCCATCAATTGTTTCTTTTGCATATGTCGCCCTAAGTGGGAAGGGTATGCCCAGACGTGGGTCCCGTGCTCACTACACCACTGGATTCAAGCTAGCCTGGCTGATGAAGGGTGATGCCCTGAAACCGGTCCCAGGATGCTTGTTTCCGGTCCAGGGAGGACCTGGCTTGGCAGTTCGGGCTGGACTGTTCCCACAAGGAACAGGGTCAAGACTGATTTGCATATGGCTGGGTTCAAACTGGGGTGGTGTGGTGAGCAAAAGAATGATGGATTTAACTCAGATCCTTGTGACTGGGGGTGAATGTTTGCATTGTCCAGCATTCCGTCCATCAATTGTTTCTTTTGCATATGTCGCCCTAAGTGGGAAGGGTATGCCCAGACGTGGGTCCCGTGCTCACTACACCACTGGATTCAAGCTAGCCTGGCTGATGAAGGGTGATGCCCTGAAACCGGTCCCAGGATGCTTGTTTCCGGTCCAGGGAGGACCTGGCTTGGCAGTTCGGGCTGGACTGTTCCCACAAGGAACAGGGTCAAGACTGATTTGCATATGGCTGGGTTCAAACTGGGGTGGTGTGGTGAGCAAAAGAATGATGGATTTAACTCAGATCCTTGTGACTGGGGGTGAATGTTTGCATTGTCCAGCATTCCGTCCATCAATTGTTTCTTTTGCATATGTCGCCCTAAGTGGGAAGGGTATGCCCAGACGTGGGTCCCGTGCTCACTACACCACTGGATTCAAGCTAGCCTGGCTGATGAAGGGTGATGCCCTGAAACCGGTCCCAGGATGCTTGTTTCCGGTCCAGGGAGGACCTGGCTTGGCAGTTCGGGCTGGACTGTTCCCACAAGGAACAGGGTCAAGACTGATTTGCATATGGCTGGGTTCAAACTGGGGTGGTGTGGTGAGCAAAAGAATGATGGATTTAACTCAGATCCTTGTGACTGGGGGTGAATGTTTGCATTGTCCAGCATTCCGTCCATCAATTGTTTCTTTTGCATATGTCGCCCTAAGTGGGAAGGGTATGCCCAGACGTGGGTCCCGTGCTCACTACACCACTGGATTCAAGCTAGCCTGGCTGATGAAGGGTGATGCCCTGAAACCGGTCCCAGGATGCTTGTTTCCGGTCCAGGGAGGACCTGGCTTGGCAGTTCGGGCTGGACTGTTCCCACAAGGAACAGGGTCAAGACTGATTTGCATATGGCTGGGTTCAAACTGGGGTGGTGTGGTGAGCAAAAGAATGATGGATTTAACTCAGATCCTTGTGACTGGGGGTGAATGTTTGCATTGTCCAGCATTCCGTCCATCAATTGTTTCTTTTGCATATGTCGCCCTAAGTGGGAAGGGTATGCCCAGACGTGGGTCCCGTGCTCACTACACCACTGGATTCAAGCTAGCCTGGCTGATGAAGGGTGATGCCCTGAAACCGGTCCCAGGATGCTTGTTTCCGGTCCAGGGAGGACCTGGCTTGGCAGTTCGGGCTGGACTGTTCCCACAAGGAACAGGGTCAAGACTGATTTGCATATGGCTGGGTTCAAACTGGGGTGGTGTGGTGAGCAAAAGAATGATGGATTTAACTCAGATCCTTGTGACTGGGGGTGAATGTTTGCATTGTCCAGCATTCCGTCCATCAATTGTTTCTTTTGCATATGTCGCCCTAAGTGGGAAGGGTATGCCCAGACGTGGGTCCCGTGCTCACTACACCACTGGATTCAAGCTAGCCTGGCTGATGAAGGGTGATGCCCTGAAACCGGTCCCAGGATGCTTGTTTCCGGTCCAGGGAGGACCTGGCTTGGCAGTTCGGGCTGGACTGTTCCCACAAGGAACAGGGTCAAGACTGATTTGCATATGGCTGGGTTCAAACTGGGGTGGTGTGGTGAGCAAAAGAATGATGGATTTAACTCAGATCCTTGTGACTGGGGGTGAATGTTTGCATTGTCCAGCATTCCGTCCATCAATTGTTTCTTTTGCATATGTCGCCCTAAGTGGGAAGGGTATGCCCAGACGTGGGTCCCGTGCTCACTACACCACTGGATTCAAGCTAGCCTGGCTGATGAAGGGTGATGCCCTGAAACCGGTCCCAGGATGCTTGTTTCCGGTCCAGGGAGGACCTGGCTTGGCAGTTCGGGCTGGACTGTTCCCACAAGGAACAGGGTCAAGACTGATTTGCATATGGCTGGGTTCAAACTGGGGTGGTGTGGTGAGCAAAAGAATGATGGATTTAACTCAGATCCTTGTGACTGGGGGTGAATGTTTGCATTGTCCAGCATTCCGTCCATCAATTGTTTCTTTTGCATATGTCGCCCTAAGTGGGAAGGGTATGCCCAGACGTGGGTCCCGTGCTCACTACACCACTGGATTCAAGCTAGCCTGGCTGATGAAGGGTGATGCCCTGAAACCGGTCCCAGGATGCTTGTTTCCGGTCCAGGGAGGACCTGGCTTGGCAGTTCGGGCTGGACTGTTCCCACAAGGAACAGGGTCAAGACTGATTTGCATATGGCTGGGTTCAAACTGGGGTGGTGTGGTGAGCAAAAGAATGATGGATTTAACTCAGATCCTTGTGACTGGGGGTGAATGTTTGCATTGTCCAGCATTCCGTCCATCAATTGTTTCTTTTGCATATGTCGCCCTAAGTGGGAAGGGTATGCCCAGACGTGGGTCCCGTGCTCACTACACCACTGGATTCAAGCTAGCCTGGCTGATGAAGGGTGATGCCCTGAAACCGGTCCCAGGATGCTTGTTTCCGGTCCAGGGAGGACCTGGCTTGGCAGTTCGGGCTGGACTGTTCCCACAAGGAACAGGGTCAAGACTGATTTGCATATGGCTGGGTTCAAACTGGGGTGGTGTGGTGAGCAAAAGAATGATGGATTTAACTCAGATCCTTGTGACTGGGGGTGAATGTTTGCATTGTCCAGCATTCCGTCCATCAATTGTTTCTTTTGCATATGTCGCCCTAAGTGGGAAGGGTATGCCCAGACGTGGGTCCCGTGCTCACTACACCACTGGATTCAAGCTAGCCTGGCTGATGAAGGGTGATGCCCTGAAACCGGTCCCAGGATGCTTGTTTCCGGTCCAGGGAGGACCTGGCTTGGCAGTTCGGGCTGGACTGTTCCCACAAGGAACAGGGTCAAGACTGATTTGCATATGGCTGGGTTCAAACTGGGGTGGTGTGGTGAGCAAAAGAATGATGGATTTAACTCAGATCCTTGTGACTGGGGGTGAATGTTTGCATTGTCCAGCATTCCGTCCATCAATTGTTTCTTTTGCATATGTCGCCCTAAGTGGGAAGGGTATGCCCAGACGTGGGTCCCGTGCTCACTACACCACTGGATTCAAGCTAGCCTGGCTGATGAAGGGTGATGCCCTGAAACCGGTCCCAGGATGCTTGTTTCCGGTCCAGGGAGGACCTGGCTTGGCAGTTCGGGCTGGACTGTTCCCACAAGGAACAGGGTCAAGACTGATTTGCATATGGCTGGGTTCAAACTGGGGTGGTGTGGTGAGCAAAAGAATGATGGATTTAACTCAGATCCTTGTGACTGGGGGTGAATGTTTGCATTGTCCAGCATTCCGTCCATCAATTGTTTCTTTTGCATATGTCGCCCTAAGTGGGAAGGGTATGCCCAGACGTGGGTCCCGTGCTCACTACACCACTGGATTCAAGCTAGCCTGGCTGATGAAGGGTGATGCCCTGAAACCGGTCCCAGGATGCTTGTTTCCGGTCCAGGGAGGACCTGGCTTGGCAGTTCGGGCTGGACTGTTCCCACAAGGAACAGGGTCAAGACTGATTTGCATATGGCTGGGTTCAAACTGGGGTGGTGTGGTGAGCAAAAGAATGATGGATTTAACTCAGATCCTTGTGACTGGGGGTGAATGTTTGCATTGTCCAGCATTCCGTCCATCAATTGTTTCTTTTGCATATGTCGCCCTAAGTGGGAAGGGTATGCCCAGACGTGGGTCCCGTGCTCACTACACCACTGGATTCAAGCTAGCCTGGCTGATGAAGGGTGATGCCCTGAAACCGGTCCCAGGATGCTTGTTTCCGGTCCAGGGAGGACCTGGCTTGGCAGTTCGGGCTGGACTGTTCCCACAAGGAACAGGGTCAAGACTGATTTGCATATGGCTGGGTTCAAACTGGGGTGGTGTGGTGAGCAAAAGAATGATGGATTTAACTCAGATCCTTGTGACTGGGGGTGAATGTTTGCATTGTCCAGCATTCCGTCCATCAATTGTTTCTTTTGCATATGTCGCCCTAAGTGGGAAGGGTATGCCCAGACGTGGGTCCCGTGCTCACTACACCACTGGATTCAAGCTAGCCTGGCTGATGAAGGGTGATGCCCTGAAACCGGTCCCAGGATGCTTGTTTCCGGTCCAGGGAGGACCTGGCTTGGCAGTTCGGGCTGGACTGTTCCCACAAGGAACAGGGTCAAGACTGATTTGCATATGGCTGGGTTCAAACTGGGGTGGTGTGGTGAGCAAAAGAATGATGGATTTAACTCAGATCCTTGTGACTGGGGGTGAATGTTTGCATTGTCCAGCATTCCGTCCATCAATTGTTTCTTTTGCATATGTCGCCCTAAGTGGGAAGGGTATGCCCAGACGTGGGTCCCGTGCTCACTACACCACTGGATTCAAGCTAGCCTGGCTGATGAAGGGTGATGCCCTGAAACCGGTCCCAGGATGCTTGTTTCCGGTCCAGGGAGGACCTGGCTTGGCAGTTCGGGCTGGACTGTTCCCACAAGGAACAGGGTCAAGACTGATTTGCATATGGCTGGGTTCAAACTGGGGTGGTGTGGTGAGCAAAAGAATGATGGATTTGACTCAGATCCTTGTGACTGGGGGTGAATGTTTGCATTGTCCAGCATTCCGTCCATCAATTGTTTCTTTTGCATATGTCGCCCTAAGTGGGAAGGGTATGCCCAGACGTGGGTCCCGTGCTCACTACACCACTGGATTCAAGCTAGCCTGGCTGATGAAGGGTGATGCCCTGAAACCGGTCCCAGGATGCTTGTTTCCGGTCCAGGGAGGACCTGGCTTGGCAGTTCGGGCTGGACTGTTCCCACAAGGAACAGGGTCAAGACTGATTTGCATAGGGCTGGGTTCAAACTGGGGTGGTGTGGTGAGCAAAGGAATGATGGATTTAACTCAGATCCTTGTGACTGGGGGTGAATGTTTGCATTGTCCAGCATTCCGTCCATCAATTGTTTCTTTTGCATATGTCGCCCTAAGTGGGAAGGGTATGCCCAGACGTGGGTCCCGTGCTCACTACACCACTGGATTCAAGCTAGCCTGGCTGATGAAGGGTGATGCCCTGAAACCGGTCCCAGGATGCTTGTTTCCGGTCCAGGGAGGACCTGGCTTGGCAGTTCGGGCTGGACTGTTCCCACAAGGAACAGGGTCAAGACTGATTTGCATATGGCTGGGTTCAAACTGGGGTGGTGTGGTGAGCAAAAGAATGATGGATTTAACTCAGATCCTTGTGACTGGGGGTGAATGTTTGCATTGTCCAGCATTCCGTCCATCAATTGTTTCTTTTGCATATGTCGCCCTAAGTGGGAAGGGTATGCCCAGACGTGGGTCCCGTGCTCACTACACCACTGGATTCAAGCTAGCCTGGCTGATGAAGGGTGATGCCCTGAAACCGGTCCCAGGATGCTTGTTTCCGGTCCAGGGAGGACCTGGCTTGGCAGTTCGGGCTGGACTGTTCCCACAAGGAACAGGGTCAAGACTGATTTGCATATGGCTGGGTTCAAACTGGGGTGGTGTGGTGAGCAAAAGAATGATGGATTTAACTCAGATCCTTGTGACTGGGGGTGAATGTTTGCATTGTCCAGCATTCCGTCCATCAATTGTTTCTTTTGCATATGTCGCCCTAAGTGGGAAGGGTATGCCCAGACGTGGGTCCCGTGCTCACTACACCACTGGATTCAAGCTAGCCTGGCTGATGAAGGGTGATGCCCTGAAACCGGTCCCAGGATGCTTGTTTCCGGTCCAGGGAGGACCTGGCTTGGCAGTTCGGGCTGGACTGTTCCCACAAGGAACAGGGTCAAGACTGATTTGCATATGGCTGGGTTCAAACTGGGGTGGTGTGGTGAGCAAAAGAATGATGGATTTAACTCAGATCCTTGTGACTGGGGGTGAATGTTTGCATTGTCCAGCATTCCGTCCATCAATTGTTTCTTTTGCATATGTCGCCCTAAGTGGGAAGGGTATGCCCAGACGTGGGTCCCGTGCTCACTACACCACTGGATTCAAGCTAGCCTGGCTGATGAAGGGTGATGCCCTGAAACCGGTCCCAGGATGCTTGTTTCCGGTCCAGGGAGGACCTGGCTTGGCAGTTCGGGCTGGACTGTTCCCACAAGGAACAGGGTCAAGACTGATTTGCATATGGCTGGGTTCAAACTGGGGTGGTGTGGTGAGCAAAAGAATGATGGATTTAACTCAGATCCTTGTGACTGGGGGTGAATGTTTGCATTGTCCAGCATTCCGTCCATCAATTGTTTCTTTTGCATATGTCGCCCTAAGTGGGAAGGGTATGCCCAGACGTGGGTCCCGTGCTCACTACACCACTGGATTCAAGCTAGCCTGGCTGATGAAGGGTGATGCCCTGAAACCGGTCCCAGGATGCTTGTTTCCGGTCCAGGGAGGACCTGGCTTGGCAGTTCGGGCTGGACTGTTCCCACAAGGAACAGGGTCAAGACTGATTTGCATATGGCTGGGTTCAAACTGGGGTGGTGTGGTGAGCAAAAGAATGATGGATTTAACTCAGATCCTTGTGACTGGGGGTGAATGTTTGCATTGTCCAGCATTCCGTCCATCAATTGTTTCTTTTGCATATGTCGCCCTAAGTGGGAAGGGTATGCCCAGACGTGGGTCCCGTGCTCACTACACCACTGGATTCAAGCTAGCCTGGCTGATGAAGGGTGATGCCCTGAAACCGGTCCCAGGATGCTTGTTTCCGGTCCAGGGAGGACCTGGCTTGGCAGTTCGGGCTGGACTGTTCCCACAAGGAACAGGGTCAAGACTGATTTGCATATGGCTGGGTTCAAACTGGGGTGGTGTGGTGAGCAAAAGAATGATGGATTTAACTCAGATCCTTGTGACTGGGGGTGAATGTTTGCATTGTCCAGCATTCCGTCCATCAATTGTTTCTTTTGCATATGTCGCCCTAAGTGGGAAGGGTATGCCCAGACGTGGGTCCCGTGCTCACTACACCACTGGATTCAAGCTAGCCTGGCTGATGAAGGGTGATGCCCTGAAACCGGTCCCAGGATGCTTGTTTCCGGTCCAGGGAGGACCTGGCTTGGCAGTTCGGGCTGGACTGTTCCCACAAGGAACAGGGTCAAGACTGATTTGCATATGGCTGGGTTCAAACTGGGGTGGTGTGGTGAGCAAAAGAATGATGGATTTAACTCAGATCCTTGTGACTGGGGGTGAATGTTTGCATTGTCCAGCATTCCGTCCATCAATTGTTTCTTTTGCATATGTCGCCCTAAGTGGGAAGGGTATGCCCAGACGTGGGTCCCGTGCTCACTACACCACTGGATTCAAGCTAGCCTGGCTGATGAAGGGTGATGCCCTGAAACCGGTCCCAGGATGCTTGTTTCCGGTCCAGGGAGGACCTGGCTTGGCAGTTCGGGCTGGACTGTTCCCACAAGGAACAGGGTCAAGACTGATTTGCATATGGCTGGGTTCAAACTGGGGTGGTGTGGTGAGCAAAAGAATGATGGATTTAACTCAGATCCTTGTGACTGGGGGTGAATGTTTGCATTGTCCAGCATTCCGTCCATCAATTGTTTCTTTTGCATATGTCGCCCTAAGTGGGAAGGGTATGCCCAGACGTGGGTCCCGTGCTCACTACACCACTGGATTCAAGCTAGCCTGGCTGATGAAGGGTGATGCCCTGAAACCGGTCCCAGGATGCTTGTTTCCGGTCCAGGGAGGACCTGGCTTGGCAGTTCGGGCTGGACTGTTCCCACAAGGAACAGGGTCAAGACTGATTTGCATATGGCTGGGTTCAAACTGGGGTGGTGTGGTGAGCAAAAGAATGATGGATTTAACTCAGATCCTTGTGACTGGGGGTGAATGTTTGCATTGTCCAGCATTCCGTCCATCAATTGTTTCTTTTGCATATGTCGCCCTAAGTGGGAAGGGTATGCCCAGACGTGGGTCCCGTGCTCACTACACCACTGGATTCAAGCTAGCCTGGCTGATGAAGGGTGATGCCCTGAAACCGGTCCCAGGATCAATGTTCCCTCTAATTTTTTTACTCTGTGTGCGGCAGTGTAGGGTCTCTGTGCGCTGCAGCCATGGCTATGTGCGCCAGGAACCAGACCGCGCTTGTGCGCAGCGCCAAATATCACTCCAAACATTTGCTTAAAAAACTGAAAACACAGTGCATTTCCACACATACAACCCACGTTAAGGGGCTTAAGGCAGATTTGCAATTTGGATACACACACCATGACAATAATGGAGTAATGGTGAAATTGGTAAGAGAGGGACGGAAAGAGAAAGGCAGCCAGAAAACGAAGGTCACGACCAGACGAACTTCTGTTATGGTCGTCCTATGCAGGATTTATCATACCTGCAAGTATTCCGGTTTGTTCGAGTGAAATACACTGGACTAGAATACACAATTGACTATCCGGACGCATGATTACTGACACTGTTTATCCAACAGGTTCCTTACACTGGCTTTGAGAATCTGGAAATATATCAGGGAATTCTCGCAGCACTTGCCATTTTTGAATTCTACGCTTTGGCCATCTGGATTATTTTTATCCATCCTTTATTTTCTTGCCCTGATGAAGTTCCCAGTGAGGGAATGAAACGCGTTGGCTGAGCCTGTCGTATTGCTGACTTATGAATTTAAAATAAAGAACTATGTTTACACTACTATTTGACTACTGGACTTCATGACCTGGCGCACCCCCATTTCATTAACTACAAGAAAGGCAGCCAGAGGCTTTGGAGAACTGGGAGGGAGAACAGAGAATGGAAAACCGGTAAGAGAGAAAGCAAAGAACAGGCAGTGAGAGGGAAATGGAGACAAGAATGGGATGGGGAGAAGGGGAAAGTGGGTAAACGTGGAGCGGGACTGATATGAGGAAGAAGAAAAGAAAAAGAGAAGGAGACGGAGAGAGCAGCTGGGGAGTGGAAGAAAAAAGGACAAAAGATATGTCAGAGAAGACAGCGAGTGTGGTATGGCAATGCTTCAGAAGTAGCGTCTCAGCATATCAACGTTGGGGGGTTCTATAAGGAGCCTTTTTCGCCATCTTGTCATTTCTAAACGCTTGCTCTATGTAACCGTGCTCACCTGAACGAACTAAGAAGGGTGGAAGGCTGGTTAGGCCTTGCCAAGATTTTTAATCTTGCCAAGATGCAGGTCTGAGCAAATGGCAGCTGCAAGTGTGTAAATGACTGATCCATCTGTCGGGAGTATTCTCTTCACTAACACTTGCTTTCCTTTTTGAAACTCAGGGGCAGCAACATTGTCGTGGTGTCACCAGGGCTTTAAGTGGAAGCTTTTTCAATATTATATAGAAGCCATAGTTACTGCTTATTTATCTTATGCAACTAACAACCACTGACAAAGCCAATAGTCTGACTTGTGGTAGGTACGATGTTACTTGATGTATCATATATCTGGATGCAATGACAGAAACAGGAAAATACAAGTCGGGGGCACACTATGCCAAGCACAGAAAAGTTTAAAAGTCTCACAATCACCCCACAGCTCAGCTCTATTAAGAAGAGAAATACAGCAAGTCTACAAACACGGCGTGTGCTTTACACACCATATTTGTAGAGTTGCTGCAGTTCTTTTCTTAATAGAGCGCAGCTTCAAGGTGATTGTGTGTCTTTGTTAAAGTTTTCAGGTTAATCGCAGCGCCCGTCTGGAGCTGCAATTAACAAGAAAACTTTCAGATGAAGTGAAACGGGATGACTTAGAGTGGGCAGTGCGCTTAGAGGCTTTTATAGGTGAGAAAAGTGATCACTGAACTGCTATGCAACTTTCAAATCCTTGAAAAAAATACAAACTTAGACCAACATTACAACGCTGACAAGAGATCTGTGAAAACCTGCACCATCAGTGCACTGGTACATCACCTAGTCCAGTGGAATGCTCAGGTCACAGCTCATCATGCATAAAAAACACACTCTTTCTAGATGTCAGTTTCTCAAGACAATAATAGAACAATTATTAAGACCCTAAAAAGACTCTGCTCCTCCACTGCTCGAGACTACTGTTACCATCATCAGTGTCTCACTGGGTCAAGGTTCATCTAGTCTATTCTTCAGACTTGCCATAATGAGCATCTACATTAGAAAAAATAGAGAAATCATACATTTCCCCTTTCTTCCTTCCTCTGACCCCATTAAACCTGGAAAGAATAATCACCCCGCAATTTGAACAATATTTAGAAGCAAGCCAGCTGTTGAATTCCCATCGGTCATTTTTCTGTCCCAACCACAGTACGGAATCTGCGCTACTAGATGTATGGCAAGCTCCTATCACAAGACAGTCTGCTTAACCTGATGAACTTCAGAGCTGAGTTTTGTACAGTAGATCACCCCCTTTCGCCCTAATATATGCAAGTACAAAAAGGGGATCTCATTAATAGTCAAACTGCTTCTTGTTAAAATGTCACATTTTGTCTAAAGGGATTGTTAAAACTGTACTACAAGCGTGACCATAACAGAAACTCAAGCAAGTCTGTCATTGGCAGCCTCATCACAGCTAGAAAGATGGCTGGAGAGTTTAGCTGTTTTCAAATTCAGATGGATTTAATTTATACAAGCCATTGTTGCTGCATATTTATCTTATGCAACTAGCAACCACTTACAAAGTCAATAGTAGGTATGATCAGGGCTTTAAGTGGGCCGGGTCTCACCAGTGCTGAGCACCGGCAGTTTTTTAAAGGGGGCCTCGAAACGGGTCTCTATCGGGCTCTGTTTTGTGCCCTGGCACAGGCGGTCCATTTTTTTCCAGACTGCATCGACAGTAGGCACATCGATGTGCGCGTGCTCACACTCCTCACTTCACTAGTAGAGAAGTTAGGGCATGACGTCATGCCAGGTGAGCCTTGTAGGGGAAGGGAAATCCTTTAAAGAGAGTCATTTTCTCTCTGGATTTCCCTTCTCTTTTTGAAACTCAGGCGCAGCAACATTGTCGTGGTGTCACCAGGGCTTTAAGTTCAAGCTTTTTCAATATTACATACAAGCCATAGTTGCTGCTTGTTTATCTTATGCAACTAACAACCATTGACAAAGCCTATAGTCCTGACTTGTAGGTATGATGTTACTACTTGTATCATATATCTACTTGTATCAAATATCTGGATGCAATGACAGAAACAGCAAAATACAAGTCGGGCTGTACACTATGCTAAGTACAGATTTTTAGCTTATGTGTCTTAAGCCACGCCCTTGATTACACTGGCCACCCCTTTGCGAGACCCCCCAGTTTTTTCATCCCACTTAAAGCCCTGGGTATGATGTTACTTGTTGTATCATATATCTGGATACAATGAGAGAAACAGGAAAATACAAGTCGGGTGGCACACTATGCCAAGCACAGAAAAGTGTAAATCACACCACAGCTGCGCTCTATTAAGAAGAGAAATTCAGCAAGTCTACAAACACGACGTGGGCTTTACACGCCGTGTTTGTAGAGTTGCTGCATTTCTTTTCTTAATAAAGCGCAGCTGAGGGGTGATTGAGGCCTTTGTTAAAGATTTCAGGTTAATCGCAGCGCCCGTCTGGAGCTGCAATTAACCTGAAAACTTTAACAAAATCAGACCATCACCCCGTAGCCCAGCTCTGTTAAGAAGAGAAATTCAGTAAGTCTACAAACAGGACACGTGTGCTTTTCACGCCGTGTTTGTAGAGTTGCTGCATTTCTTTCTTAACAGAGCTGGGCTGAGGGGTGATTGTGGGCCTTTGTTAAAGATTTCAGGTTAATCGCAGAACCCGTCTGGAGCTGCACTTAACCAGAAAACTTTAACAAAGTCACACAATCACCCCGCAGCCCACTCTGTTAAGAAGAGAAATTCAGCAAGTCTACATAAACGGCTAAGCTTTACACGCCGTGTTTGTAGACTTGCTGAATTTTGTTGTTGTTACATAAGCGCAGCTGTGGGCAGATTGTGTGCTTTTGTTAAAGTATTCATGTTAATCGCAGCTCGTGACGGCGCTGCAATTAACATGAATACTTTAACAAAAGCACACAGCAGGCACCGCAGCCGGGCTCTACATATAAAAGAAGAAACCAAGTGCCCAAAACTTACCTGCTGCTCCCTCGCCTTTTATTGACATCAGTCTATTCTGCCGCTCTGCCGGGAAACACCCGCTTTTCGCGCCGCTCGCTTTTTAAAAGCAGCGGCGCGAACTCTCTAGCTGGATGTGCTGTGTGTGTGCGCGCTCCACACACAGCACTGCGCGCTACAGGTAATAGAGGTGAGCGCGCGCGCATGCGCGCACGTTATTGGGAACAGTGCCCAGGATGCTTGTTTCCGGTCCAGGGAGGACCTGGCTTGGCAGTTCGGGCTGGACTGTTCCCACAAGGAACAGGGTCAAGACTGATTTGCATATGGCTGGGTTCAAACTGGGGTGGTGTGGTGAGCAAAAGAATGATGGATTTAAGTCAGATCCTTGTGACTGGGGGTGAATGTTTGCATTGTCCAGCATTCCGTCCATCAATTGTTTCTTTTGCATATGTCGCCCTAAGTGGGAAGGGTATGCCCAGACGTGGGTCCCGTGCTCACTACACCACTGGATTCAAGCTAGCCTGGCTGATGAAGGGTGATGCCCTGAAACCGGTCCCAGGATGCTTGTTTCCGGTCAGGGAGGACCTGGCTTGGCAGTTCGGGCTAGACTGTTCCCACAAGGAACAGGGTCAAGACTGATTTGCATATGGCTGGGTTCAAACTGGGGTGGTGTGGTGAGCAAAAGAATGATGGATTTGACTCAGATCCCTGTGACTGGGGTTGAATGTTTGCATTGTCCAGCATTCCGTCCAACAATTGTTTCTTTTGCATATGTCGCCCTAAGTGGGAAGGGTATGCCCAGACGTGGGTCCCGTGCTCACTACACCACTGGATTCAAGCTAGCCTGGCTGATGAAGGGTGATGCCCTGAAACCGGTCCCAGGATGCTTGTTTCCGGTCCAGGGAGGACCTGGCTTGGCAGTTCGGGCTGGACTGTTCCCACAAGGAACAGGGTCAAGACTGATTTGCATAGGGCTGGGTTCAAACTGGGGTGGTGTGGTGAGCAAAAGAATGATGGATTTAACTCAGATCCTTGTGACTGGGGGTGAATGTTTGCATTGTCCAGCATTCCGTCCATCAATTGTTTCTTTTGCATATGTCGCCCTAAGTGGGAAGGGTATGCCTAGACGTGGGTCCCGTGCTCACTACACCACTGGATTCAAGCTAGCCTGGCTGATGAAAGGTGATGCCCTGAAACCGGTCCCAGGATGCTTGTTTCCGGTCCAGGGAGGACCTGGCTTGGCAGTTCGGGCTGGACTGTTCCCACTAGGAACAGGGTCAAGACTGATTTGCATATGGCTGGGTTCAAACTGGGGTGGTGTGGTGAGCAAAACAATGATGGATTTAACTCAGATCCTTGTGACTGGGGGTGAATGTTTGCATTGTCCAGCATTCTGTCCATCAATTGTTTCTTTTGCATATGTCGCTCTAAGTGGGAAGGGTATGCCCAGACGTGGGTCCCCCCGTGCTCACTACACCACTGGATTCAAGCTAGCCTGGCTGATGAAGGGTGATGCCCTGAAACCGGGCCCAGGATGCTTGTTTCCGGTCCAGGGAGGACCTGGCTTGGCAGTTCGGGCTGGACTGTTCCCACAAGGAACAGGGTCAAGACTGATTTGCATATGGCTGGGTTCAAACTGGGGTGGTGTGGTGAGCAAAAGAATGATGGATTTAACTCAGATCCTTGTGACTGGGGGTGAATGTTTGCATTGTCCAGCATTCCGTCCATCAATTGTTTCTTTTGCAGTTGTATTTTGAGTGGCTGCGGGACTGGGTCTTGAGGTGTAGTCAAAACCTGTGATTTCTTGACCATTGCAAGTTGTATGGGTATGCGATATTTGGCAATGTCGTGTTTGATGCTAATGTGATAGCGGGAAAGTGGAATACCTCTGAACAAGCCTGCATATATGTACAATTGTTTAGATATGGGAGGGATAGCTTGGATCATGAATACCTCTGGAAAGTATGCACATGGGTTTATATAGCTTTCGAGGCTGAAGGAATAACGGAACAAGTGAATTCCTATGATGGGTACATATATGTTCATGCTGTTCTGCTGCTAATGGAAGAGTTCGAAAATTGTATATAACTGTAAAGCACATATCCAATGTGTATGTCGTTTTGATTTAAATGTGTGTGTAATACAAAGACCAGTGTTTTAAACATACGGTATGCTGTCTTTTTGTTATGTACTCAGTGTGTTGCGAGGGCAGTTCTGTGCCAATATTTTACACTTTGACCCTGAGGATAAGCCTGACTGATCTGTGCCAAGCTACTAAAGGGTGAGCACAGGTTATCTGACAAGTGTATCATACTCATCCTATCTAGGATGGTGAATTCTGTCTGGCTTCGGTGCATCCCAGCCAGCCAGAAATGCTGGGTCTAACAATAACCATGTTTACATAAACCAATAAAATTGTAAAAAAAAAAAAAGAAAAAAAGTGTAGCAAATATTGAAAAAAATGGTGAATAACAGTATGGTGGAGGAAAACGAGATCAAATAAAATAACAAGGCCACAATGTCTAATTTTAGTCAATAGAAAAGTAAAAACAAAAAAAAGCCTTAAGTCCTCCCCTTAGTAATAACACTAACTAAACTTCTGAAGAAAAATAAGAACTTCCACTACTTTCTAATGCCGCTCCAAAAAGGATAACCCATAGAGCTGGCAGCCATAATTAACAGAAGGGGCACGAGTTGCCTAGACTATGGTAAAAATAGGCCCATTCAGAACCAGATAGCAGGGGTAGACATTACCAGGCCAGTTGTGATCCCATTATTGTCACGGATTTCTTTAAAGCATTACGAGGGACAAACAATCGGCCAGGGGCATTAATCTATTTTAACTAAGTTTCTCTCAACCCCTGAAGGAGAGATAACTTCACACATTCACCCCAGCTGAAAAAATAACACTACTTCTCCTTAACTTGAAAACTCAAAAAAAGATTATTTCTATTTCTGAATTTCCTGCTTTTCAGGCCAAATTACATAAAATCACTGAACCAATGACTACCACCAGATTGTGGATAATATGTGGGTGAGGACCCAACAATATATCCTATAAAGTGTTTTGATTACACGGATTTACCTGGGTGATGATCTTACACTCTGATGTGATATACGTTGGGCCACGAAACAATCTCGCGGACGAAAACGGAATTTAGAAAGCAAGGGTGACCCTCTCTATTGATAGTAATTAATGAAGCTTTGAGAGGCAGAGGGTTCCAACCTAATTGTATGCTTCTCACTCCTTCAAGTGTTGACTTAGATAATATTTTATGGTCATGTTTTTACTTTTCTTTGCATGCAACGGGCTACGGCATAGCTGTGAGCTTGCAACGTGGAAGCCTAAACCATGGTGGAAACATAAACCATGGAAATATTTTCTCATGTGAGAAAAATGACCCTGCTGCACACGCACATAACTTCCATATATGTAGCTGGACAGGTTCACTTGTACATCTACAGAGAGTTTCAATGTGTTGTTCATTCATAATGTGACGCCTCTCAGTGCCAGTGCTAGCGCCACAGCAAGAGGGGAACGGATGGCCCTACTCCGGATGCCAGGACAGCAGATTGCTAAGTTAAGTCATTTATAAATCCAAAAATATATAGATATTTGGAACAAACCACGTAGATTGGATTGGGGGGGGACGACACATCTAGCCCACACGTTTCCTCTCTTCCGCTTTGCTCTTCTGATGTGTTTGAGTGGGTGTCGGTTTAGACTCTAACCATATAGTCCAATTCTCAAAGAGTGGTGTTGAAACTAGTGGAGGTGACTCCACGATAAACATGTTCGTTTTCACTCCTAGCCAATACATAGAAAACCATGTGTATTATGCATTGCTAGCTTATCTTGTAAAAATTATATATTGAAAAACACTGACAGTTTCAAAACATGGTGCGGTGCTAAGATTAAGTACCACTTGTTCAGATAAGAATGACGTTTCTGATTTAGAATATCTTTTTTTATAATCCGATTACACGAAAAGATTTCCTTTTGCAAAGCTTACAGCACTTATCCAACATGACCTTTCTTTGAATATGCAATATATATGCACACAATACAAGGAAACATTAGTTCCTGGCTCTTATGTTAACACCATTACAATTACTCTAACACGCTCTTGAGTTCCACTTACTCAAAGGAATTACTAGCTGCGCTCAAATCTCATTGAAGTACCCCATTTAAAAATGTCTGTTATCGTTGGAAAAACGCCATATGCGTCACTCCCCTGCTCTCCATCACTCAGAAAACATTCCTTCCTAAACAAAATCCAGTGCCTTTAGTAGCCAGTCATGTCACAGAAAATAATAGAAAACAGAAACAGAGGCATAATGTCTATTGCCATACAGTCGTTTTTTCGAATTGATAAAACATGAATGGCTTTCAGCAAAAAAAGAAAAAAATACATGATTTTCATTCTTAAGTGAAAGGGCACAATCGCGCCACACGAGGTATAATGATAAACTTGAGAAAGGGACAGTGAAAACCGTGATGTGGTAAAACTAACAGTGTTTGGTAAGAGGTAGAGAGAAAGTCATAAGATGAAAGCCTGAAAAAAATAGAAAGGAGGTTTAACCACCCCTAAACTCTCTCTCCACCCGAAAATAAAAATAAAATCATTGAATATCATGGTTTGAGATGTTACATTGTTGTGGATTTTATGTGCTTCATTTTCGATCAAATGACACCTGTGCCGTTACCTATGGCCAAGACTACCTCAGTATCCAAGCAATTTTAAGAGCTTTTTACTGTGCTTTGTACTAAGAAACATTACCCGAAGGCTTTACACCCAGTCGCCCAAGGAGCCCTTATTCCTCCCCAGGCTGTACTTACATTTGCTAATGCTGCACTTAGCTCCATGTACACAATTTCCAACTGAAAATCAAAATCCTTTACTAGCTCTCGACATCCTGACTTTAAACCCGTCTTATTCTCGCTTAAAGTTGCCACCAATGACACTCATTTATGTTACAGTCTTTACTCTGCGCTTACTCTTGACTCCAGACCGTCCACCTTTACAGTTACATTTCAGCTATCTTGATAACTCTAGCTTGTTGTCGCCATCACTAGAAATCATTAGTTGGAGAACCTGACCAGGATGGCAATGGCTAAGTTTTGTAACAACATTTCTTCTATCGAAAGGGATGTTTTATGAAGTTGGTCCTATTTGGGTCTTTACATGTGTGTTACAGCATGTCTAGTGGATGGCAGGGAAACTGTTCTCATGGTGAGAGACCCCCAACACCTGCCAACCAGTTTAAAGCTCTGCATGAAACAAGATGGGGGTCACACAGTCAGAATTTGTAACCTGCTTACTGGAGTGAAATTAATTCACAGGGGTCTGAGTTCTTTTTTTAACTTTGCTCTGGATGTGTCTTCTGGATCGGATAACTAATAGTTTGTTCTATGTGTATACATAATGACTGGGGTGTGTTGTATGAAAATCTGGATGTTGAGGGGGCTTTCACAATGGAACCTTCCTGGAGTAGCTAGGGCATGAGATAACCTGTGATGTCATCATGGAACATATCTCTGTGTCTTACACATACGAGCAAACTGAAATATTTGAGAAATAGGCATATTAGCTGGTAACTGTGAGACACAATTTACTACTTTTGGAACTATTTGATTGCACAGTATGCATTTTATAAAAAATGGTTTTATCAACATATATTTTTAAGCTGGACTGGAAGCGTATTCTTCCTTCAGCAGACCCTATTATATGTGCATTTGCGCTGCACAATGTAAAATGTCCACAAAAAGATGGTGTATTCAGCCTTCATTAGAGCCTGTAATGTTGACGGGTCTGATTGGCTTATAAAGACAGATGAATCTAACCCAAAAAATGTAATACTGCTTAAAATCTAATCACATGAGTGTTTGAAAGATTAAAAAAAGAACCTAGGCAGTCATAAATTACACAGTATAGTTGTCAGTTCCAGAATAAATAGAATGCTATATACTGAAGCATCGGTGTCAACAGTAAATCTTTACGAACTGCTATGTGAAATCATTCACTGAAAATGAATGTCTCTGCCCATCATTTATTGCAGTAATTATGTGGACTGAAGGCACTATGTGATAAATCGTAATGAACAAGTTACTTACCTTCGGTAACAATATATCTGTAAGAAACATTAGTTAGTGATAGATTCCTTACCTTAGAATACCCCCAGGCGTCAGACTGGATCCAGAAAGTTTTTGTCAGCAGTACCCCTGCGCGTCGGAAGGTGGCGTCGTGCGGCTCCGCGTCCGTCGTTGGCGTCGTGGTCGCCGAGATGACGTCGCAGCAGCTACTTAGACGCCGCCCTCGCACGCTGACGTCAGTTCTGTACACGACTTTCCGCGCCAGGAACGCAGAGGCATGCAAGATACTGACCGCTGGTGCATTGAAACTAGGGCCCTGAAAGGGATGACCTTAACCCTAGAAATCAGTTCGCAGAACGGGGAGGATGGGTGGGGTGGTAAGGAATCTATTACTAACTAATGTTTCTTACAGATATATCATTACCGAAGGTAAGTAATTTGTTCATCTGAAAGAAACACGTTAGTGATAGATTCCTTACCTTAGAATAGATACCCGAGCAATACCAACCCCGATGGTGGGTCTGCGAATCAAGATCACACCAGGAAGTCCCGGAGAACAGAGCGGCCAAAGAAGCTGTCTCTCCGGACTTGGCTGTCCAGGCAATAGTGCTTAGTAAAAGTGTGCAGCGAGGCCCACGTAGCTGCCTGACAGATGTCTTGTAAGGGGACACCACGTCCCAACGCCGTAGTGGCAGCCGTCGCCCTGGTAGAATGGGCGCGCAGCCCCAACGGAGGCTCCTTCTTTGCCAGAGAATAACAGGCTTTAATACACAAGACAACCCATCTGGAGATAGTCCGCTTGTGTGCGGCCCGACCTTTCTTGGCGCCAATGTAGCCAACAAAGAGCTGGTCATCCACCCGGAACTGTTGTGTGCGACTCAGGTAAAATGAGAGTGCACGTTTTGGGTCCAGACGGTGGAGCCTCTCTTCCTCTCTGGAAGGATGCGGAGGTGGAAAGAAGGTGGGCAAAGTGATGGTCTGCCCGATGTGAAAGGCAGTAACAACCTTCGGCAGAAAGGATGGACGTGTCCTGAGGACAACCTTGTCCGGATGGACAGACAGAAAAAGAGGTTTGCACGAAAGAGCCTGGAGCTCACTCACTCTCCTAGCAGAGGTGATGGCAACCAGGAAAGCAGGCTTCAGAGTTAACAGACGAAGAGGACAGTTGTGAAGAGGCTCAAAGGGAGCGCACATTAAGTATGTGAGAACCAGGTTCAAGTCCCACTGTGGCATTACGAAGGGAAAAGGAGGGAAAAGGTGAGTAATGCCTTTGAGGAATCTGTTAACAACAGGGGACTTGAAAAGAGAGGGCTGATCAGGGAGCCTAAGAAAGGCCGAAATAGCAGAAAGGTAGCCCTTGATGGTGCCCAGAGCAGAGCCCTGCTGGGCCAAAGAAAGAAGGAACAGTAGAACCTCAGAAAGAGGGGCAGAAAAGGGATCCACAGCTTTTGCTGTGCACCATGCCACAAACTTGTTCCACCTGCAGGCGTATACCAACTTAGTAGAGGGATGCCTGGCTGCCAGAATGACATCACAGACTTCAGGAGGCAGGTCGAAAGGAATCAACTGCCGCCGCTCAATCTCCACGCAAGGAGGTGGAGACTGGACAGGTTCGGGTGGAGGACAGTCCCCTGCTGCTGCGACAGAAGATCCTCCCGAAGAGGCAGTCGGATCGGGGATCGATGGTCATACTGAGTAGCTCGGGATACCAAACTCTTCGAGCCCAGTCCGGAGCCACAAGAATGACTTGGGCCCGGTCGCGCCTGATCTTCTTCAGCACTCTGGGCAGAAGTGGTATAGGCGGAAAGGCGTACAACAGACCGCAACTCCACTCGCGACGAAAAGCGTCGCCGAGCGAGTGCCGCCTTGGAAATTCCAACGCGCAGAACTGCTGACATTGCGCGTTCTCTTCGGTGGCGAATAGATCTAACCAAGGCTCTCCCCACTGTTGAAAGAGACCTTGCGCCACGTCCGAGTGAAGACGCCATTCGTGATCCATCATGCACCTGCGGCTGAGTTCGTCCGCCCTGGCGTTCAGTGAACCTGCCAGGTGTTGAACCACCAGGGAAATGCCCTGTTGTTCCAGCCATGTCCAGAGGCGTAGAGCCTCCAGACATAGGGTCCACGACCCCACCCCGCCTTGTTTGTTGCAAGACCACATGGCGGTGGTGTTGTCTGTGAACACCTGCACTACTCTCCCCTTGACAGAGGGAAGGAATGCCTTCAGTGCAAGTCGGATCGCCCGAAGCTCCAGAAGGTTGTTATGGAGCCTGGACTCCACCGGAGACCAGAGGCCTCTGATCTCCGCCTCTCCCATGTGGCCGCCCCATCCCAGGAGGGACGCGTCGTCACCACCGTGTGCTCCGGTTGTGGAAGGGAGAGGGATCTGCCACTGACCTAATGCCGGTTCGTGAGCCACCACTGCAGCTGTTGTGCAGTGCCCTCCGAGATCTGGACGTAATCGGACAGGTTCCCCTGATGCTGCGCCCACTGGAACTTCAGGTCCCACTGCAGAGCCCGCATATGCCATCTGGCATGAGTGACCAGCAGGATGCAGGAGGCCATGAGGCCCAGCAGCCTTAGGGTCATCCTGACCAAAACCCAGGATAGAGGCTGAAAGATCGGAATCATAGCCTGAATATCCTGGACTCGCCGTTCGGGAGGATAGACCCGAAAGTGCGTCGTATCCAGAACCGCTCCGATGAAGAGGAGCTTCTGAGAGGGAATCAGTTGCGACTTCGGCACATTGATGGAGAACCCCAGCAAATGCAGGAGGTCGGCCATAATCTGGAGGTGGGAGACGACTGTCTGGGGCAAGCCCGCCTTTAACAGCCAGTCGTTGAGATAGGGGAAGACTGGAACCCCTGATCTGCGCAGATGAGCTGCGACCACCGCCATCACTTTGGTGAACACCCGAGGGGCGCTGGTAAGGCCAAAGGGGAGCATGGTAAACTGAAAGTGCTCGTGGCCTACCGTAAACCGCAGGTAGCGGCGGTGGGCTGGCAGGACGGGAATGTGGAAATATGCGTCCTGCAGGTCCAACGCTACCATCCAGTCTCCAGGGTCGAGGGCAGACAGGACCTGAGCCAGAGTTAACATCTTGAACTTCTCCTTCCGGAGGAAGCGATTGGCGTCCCTGAGGTCCAAGATAGGACGCAGGCCCTTGTCCTTCTTGGGCACCAGAAAGTAGTGAGAATAACAACCACGTCCTACTTCTGGCGCAGGAACTCGCTCAATGGCCCCCTTGGCCAAGAGGGCCGCGACTTCCTGTTGAAGAAGTGCCAAGTGATCCCCCGACATGCCGTGGTACTGGGGTGGCATGGCTGGAGGGGTAGTCTCGAAGGGGAGGGAGTAACCCCTTCGGACTATTTGTAAAACCCACCTGTCCGAAGTGATGGTGCGCCAGTGGGGGAGGTGATGGCGAATCCTGCTGCCCACTGGTGTTTGGTGGGCCTGAAAAACCGGACTATGAAGGTTTGGAGGCAGTGGTGGCCGGGGTGGAGGTGGACTAACCCGCCCGCTGGCCCCCTGACCCGCCTTGGCGGGTCCACCGTCCGCGCTGAGTCTGTTGCTGCGCAGGCCTGTGGCTTTGAAATGAACGTGTCGGGGCGCCCCTTCCGTGGCCACGAAAGGAGCGAAAAGCAGAAGGCGGAGGAGGGCGCGTGGCGGACAGGCCCAGGGACTTGGCCGTAGCCCGCGAGTCCTTAAAGCGCTCCAACGCACTATCTGCTTTGGTGCCAAAAAGGCGAATGCCATCAAAGGGCATGTCCATCAGGGTGTTCTGGACATCCCCAGAGAAACCAGTAGTCCTCAGCCAGGCGTGGTGAGGAAGCGCCACTGTCGTGGAAATCGCCCTGCCCAGCGAGTCAGCGGTGTCAAGGCCACATCGAATCGTGAACTTAGCTGCATCTCTCCCTTCAGCAATAGCCTGAGAGAGCACTGTCCGGGCCTCCTCCGGACACTGAGGCAGTACTTGAGCCACTCTATCCCACACAGAGTGGGAATAACGGCCCAAGAGGCATGCAGTGTTCACAGCCCGCAGCCCTGAACTGGCAGAAGAAAAAAATGTCTTACCAAATTGCTCCAGTTTCTTGGATTCCCTGTCCGGAGGTGCGGTAGGGAATGCGCTCGGGGACGCAGAGGCTTGGACAACCAAGCTCTCAGGGGTGGGGTGTTGGGAGAGGAAAAGGGGGGTCGTCCGGGGCCGGGCGATGGCGTCGGGCCACGTTCCTATCCACAGGAGCCCCTGTGATGGGCCTGGACCAAGTGCCCAAAAGAACTTTGGAAAGTGCATCATTAAAAGGCAGCAGTGGCTCCGCAGAGGTAGCCGCCGGCTGAAGCACTTCTATCAGGAGGTTAGTCCTGACGGCCACTGTAGGGAGCTCGAGGTGGAGGGCCTCGGCCGCCCTACGCAACACCACGGCGTAACTTGCACCCTCCTCCGTAGCCACGGTAGGAGGAGTGAGCATGCCAAGGTCAGGAGAGGTGTCAAGACCACTGGCATCTCCCAGTTCCTCTGCCCAGTCCAGGTCTAACTCACACTGTGCTGTGAGAGGGTCCTCAGACCCCTCCCAGTCCTCCCCTTCCTCCAAAGGCTGATGAACAGGCCGAAAATAAGGAGGATGGACATAGGGATAGAAAGGTCCCACCGGCGTCGGAATCGGCGTCGAGCGATGCCGTTCTGGCGCCGTGTCCACTTCGGGGCTGAACCCGGGGACGACATCGTCCGGAGGAACGGGCGACGTTGGAAGTGGTGCCGGAGGGGTCAACGTCGGTGGAGGTGTTACAAGGTCAACCGGCATCGACCGGGATCCAGGCCTGGCTCCATGGGGGTCCTGGGGTGCCGGGGCCGGAGCCGACAGTGATGCCGGAGCCGGAGCCATCGGCAGTAAAGGGCAAGAACCCCCAGTCGGACCTGCGGGGCCCGAAGGCGCACCGGCGGGGCCCGACGGCCCAAAGAGGCAAGCCATGGCTGACAGAAATTCCTGCAGCTGGGCCGGAGTCGCCGAAGGACCCGGGAAGGGCGGGTAGGCCATCGGCGACTGCGTAGGCTCCGCCGGAGCCGTGGGGGTGACACCACCCGCACCCTCAGCCGCGTCGCACGACGGGCGAGGGGAAGTCGGAGAGCGACGTCGCTTCTTCGACTTCTTAGAATTCTTTGTCTTACCTGACCCCGAGTGCGAAGACTTCGATCCCGACGAACGATGGTGGTGGCTCCACGACCAGTCCCTCGACCTCCCCCGGGACCGCGACCTTGAGCGGCGCGGAGCCGACTGCCGGACTTCAAGCAACTTTCGGGACCGCTCACGCAAAGTCTTCGGCGCCATGGCCCGGCAGTCGGGGCACGACTTGGGGTCGTGGTCGCGCCCCAGGCAGTAGAGACACACACGGTGTGGGTCCGTCACCGACATCATGCGATGATATTCCTCGCAGGACTTGAAACCGGGCAGCCCTACTGCACCAGGAGTCGATCAACTCGAAAAAAGAGACAAAAAGGCCTCGAAAAACTCAGTCAAAAAATGACTGGGGGTACCGCTCGCTACGGATCTGCGCTTGCTGGCGCGGAAAAAGAAAGAACTGACGTCAGCACGCGAAGGCGGCGTCTAAGTAGCTGCCGCAACGTCATCTCGGCGACCACGACGCCAACGACGGACGCGGAGCCGCACAACGCCACCTTCCGACGCGCAGGGGCACTGCTGACGAAAACTTTCCGGATCCAGTCTGATGCCTGGGGTTATTCTAAGGTAAGGAATCTATCACTAACGTGTTTCTTTCAGATAATATTTCTTTAACAGCATTTACTACGGTTTAATTCATTCCCAGGTTTTCAGTAAATACTGGAGCATTTAGCTGGAAGATATGAGGTTGTTTAATCTTGTATTAATAGGAAAGTGATACTCCCTCTCCTGTAGTACATATTCACCATCATTGTGGTTGAATAGTGCTTAGAAGGGGGAAG
The DNA here is from genome assembly GCA_963921515.1 of Calotriton arnoldi. Classification (NCBI taxonomy): domain Eukaryota; kingdom Metazoa; phylum Chordata; class Amphibia; order Caudata; family Salamandridae; genus Calotriton; species Calotriton arnoldi. The sequence goes on from CAWUFW010000415.1 coordinate 1,753,798, forward strand.
CAGCATTATGAATATAAATATTATGCAACATACCAGTGAACATATGGTAACATGAAACTGAAGCATTGCACACTGGCACACAAAACTCTCAATGTGTTCATACAATTTCAAAGTATATGCAGAATAATATACATGAGCAAACTGTTCAAGAAAGCAAGTCAACAAAATTCTAAGGCTCTCCCAAATTAGTATGGATTCCTATTATTGAGGTTGTTGCAAAAACCCGAGAAACGTAGATCATGTTTTATGAAAATTAGATGTTTAAGCGTAACCATTTTACATCTTTTCAATATATAAAGACAGCAAGGCGTTATGAGTTACAGAGACTTGAGAATGCTACATATCTCTGTTAGGGTCTCATCCACCTCACACGCCTTCCCGTACTGCAGCAGATGCCTAATAAAGGAAGAGCATTTCATATAGCTGGTGTGCATTATTAACACATGGTATCTTCCCTTCATGAGACAAAATGTTTCAATCGCCATCCAATTTAGAAGCTTATGCTAATAGATGTGCAATAAGTGAACCCATACCAACTGAATGCATATGGCGCACTCTAACCACTTTAATGTAGATGGTCAAACTTGCCCTGGCTTGTGGACGCAGGAAACCAAGCTACACCTGACTGAAGAGCCACATGTAGGGCAAAACTGTTCTTGGAATGCTTGTGTCCCAGTTCAGGGAGGATCTGGCCTGGCAGATCCGGCTGGAGTGTTCCGACTGGAGCAGGGTCAAGATTGATTTCTATATGGTTGGATCCAACCTTAGGTGGCATGCTGTCAGCGGCGGCTCCTCCGCAATGGAAGAGGAGTGTCTCCCCCTGCCAGCAGCCTCAAAAGTTGAAAAATAAAACGATAACAAACCGGGTTAATTATCGTTTTATTTTTCAAGTTCTAAGGGCCAAGTCTTGGGGGCGGGGCCATGGAGATGACAGTCACGGAGGGGGAAAGGTTGCACTGCTGTCAGTGTGCATGTGGATTTGGCAGCCCATCTTAGGACAGCCAAACCGACATGCGCACTGAGCTGTCTCCTACCTGAGCTGCGCTGCCGGGTTGGAGACAGCAGACACAGGCTCCCAGTCTCTCTGGGAGTGTTCAACCATGCCACTCAGGCCAATCCTGATGCTGCTCTCATGTCGGGAGCAGCCTCAGAATTGGCCGTTGGGGAGTCTGGGATCCTGTGTGGAGCCAGAGAGGAGCAGCGGAGCGGTGGGTGACAGGTAAGTTATTTTTTAATCTTTTTTTAATGTATTTTCGTCATCGGTGTTGATTTCTCCTACCCTATCCCTCCACCATGCCACTCTGCTGTGACACCAGCCGCTACTGCATGCTGTGCAAAAACACAACGGATGGGATGTGGCCCTGAGCAAATACCAGTGGCTGAGATTAATTCAAGCATTCCACTTATCACTTTTCTTATATACTTCATTTCATGTGGACACAGGGGCATTCTCCACAGTACTGCATGAGTGAAGTTGACTGTCAATCATGGCAGTGCCGGCCTGACATGACTAGTATGGCCAAGCTATGCTGTCTACAATCATTTAAATTAAAATATATTTGTGCGGGGACCTTTTCAAAAGGATGGCCCTTTTAAGGTCTGTCGGCTGACTTCTGTACCTCGGTCTCAGGACTCCTAGTAAGGTCACCCTGATACACCGAAGAATGTGCTTTCCTCCTCATGCGTGCTAAAGCAACAACTGATGGACGGAATGCTGAATAAATCAAACATTTACCCTCAGTCAAGAGATCTGGGTTAAATCCACCATTCTTTTGCTCAGTAAGCCACCCCTCCTCATGCAATTCCGACTGCACAGAGAATATGCGACAGCTGTGAAATATTTCTAGAATATATTACACTTGTGAATTAGATTGTGCATTTTATGAAATTCGTCCAGAAACCAGACTGTATTTTCACAAACATTATTTAAGAACTGGATTAATATGAAAGTAACTTTGAAGGCATAAATATTCTTTTCTATAGTAAGTCCTTACCTGTGCTCGTTCCTTCAGTCTCAGATGTTGCTTGGTTTGTTTCTCCAGAGGTTGCTGGTGCAGCTGCAGCTTCTCCCTCCTGTAGCTGATTTCTTGCTGCCGCTGCAGCCGCTGCCGCCTGTAGATTTCTTCTCTGCCAGATTTCCACTGCCTCATCTCCCTCTGGAAAGGCAGCTGCCTCGCCCATCTGACCCTCCTCATTTCTACTAATCACATTTACTGCAGGCAGGGAACCCGGAGAGCCCATGGAAAACTGCACCTCTGTAATACCCAGAGCGATCAGATTGCCTATGTCTGCTGCACATGTGCCATCCTCGTCATCCTGAGAAGAAAATGCTGCGGTCTCAGAAAACCGTGAACTTTCAAAAGAAGAAAAGCGCGTGTCTACCGAAGACACCCGTGTAGTCACACTCCCATTACACGAGCTGTCTGCCCCTTCCATATCACTTTCACCTTCAGGCTTAGTACTGGAATCACTGACACTTTCCGTTCGAGCAGGATCGCTGTGACCATTCTCAGATGATACCTGAGAAGGCTCAGACCCTTGGTCGGTTGACTCAGTTTCACTCATACCATGCCTGATTTCACTGCTGATTGCATCTGCAGCCTCCACGACTGCCCCCACCGTTAAGTGTTTCGTCTCCTCACAGTCACACAATTCAGAGTTGCACTGCTTTTCAACATGTTGAGGCTTTTGGTTGCACTCATCTTCCTCCCCAGCCAATTCCAAGGATGGCATGCTCGTTCGAATACTTTGGGAATTGGCCACCGTGGCACTGCAGATCTGCAAAGAAATTTCCAACTCCATTTCGTCTCCACTCTCTGAACAAATCTTTCCCTGTTTCTTTAAATGAGGGGCACGTGCTATCTTGGTCTCTTCTACTCCAACTATAGCACCGTTCAGTATTCTAAGGCCACTTTCTTCACTTAACGGAGACTGGAATGCCATATCTTGCCGGAACTCATGTTCCTCCTCATCAGAATCGATGTGGAGCATAGCATTCAGTCTCGTATCAGTGGGGAAACTGCTCCTTAGTTTCGGAGAGGCACCTAGAGGGCGTTCACTAGGAGCCACTGTGCTTGCTTTGGAATGGCTGCCGTTTTCAATTGCATCCAAGTAGTCATTTAAGGAGTCTTGGCGCCCTCTCGTAGGAGATAACCTTGAAGTGCTAGCAGCTGGCTCAGACTCCTCCGGTTCTGTTTCCGCAGTACTACTCAACCTTGAAGAATGCTTAGGGGTTCCATTTTCTGTTGGCATTTCTATGATTGGGCCATTTGAACAAAGAGGAGGGGAGTCAAGGTGTCCCGTTGGCATCTCCTCATCATCCGAAGGACTACCGGGGTCTCCGTTGATGTTATTTGCTGCAAGTAAAGTGCCAACCGCGTCTGGAGAAGCATCTGCATTGAGTAAAGCATAGAAAGAAAGGTGTGAATACATCAATTTTATGAATTAAAATCTTTTATCTTGATAATAAAAAAGATAATAAAAATTGCTGTTATAATATGACATCCTTTGTGGTTTCACCACTAAGCAGCCGACTTCACCACAATGATAACAACCAACCCATTACCCTTTCCAAACCCATAACAGGTGGGAAATGTTCATTGCCTTAGCAAGCACTGTGGTGACCTAACTAGGACCCTGGAAACAATGGACCAGGAATTATGGATGTTGTAGTGGGGAAGCTCGACAGTTAGTATTACCTTAGTTTCTACCTTGTCTAGATCATATTATAGAATGTCTAATTCATCTGTTCACTGGTTTGACCGAGCTCAACAATACCCTTCATGCTCCCTTCTCCTCACAAGATTTCTCAAGAGGTTTAGTTATTCTTGCCCTTACTGGTAGGCCCTAGGGCCATATTTGTAATTGTGAGCGCACTTGTGAAGAGGCAGTTGTACCCATATGTGAAGGGCATTAGAGCCCGAGCTGGTAATGCCTCAACAAATTCAGTTACATAAACTTGTGTAAGAGCTATTTTGTCAGCCCACACACCTCTTTTCACTACTCTTTCTTTATCCTTCACTTCCTATGGAATTCTCTTATGTGACTACTGAGATCACGGAAAATAAGTCAAAGGATACAATTTTACAATTTGCATACGAATAAGAAGAAACACACTACAACCTACATAATTTAGCGCACCATGAGACTGGCCAGAAGAAAACATAATTTCAGAAATATTGACATGGCATGAATGAAAATATAACACAACAACTATTAAAAAGCTTGGCTACAGTTATTGTTCACAAAGGCAACACTGTGCTGCATAATTTAGAAAACTGCAGAAAGAGCGTTATTGCATTCACTAGAAGGCTAAACTCAAAGAACAAGTTTTAAATTGTTCTGTTCACGTAGAGGGAATTGTTAAATTGGCCATTTAATTTCCTGCGGCTAGGCACATTGATCCTAGTATTATCCCAAAGCTGACACAGCTGCAGGCAAAATTAAAGGAGGTGAACATTTTTAATCTCCATAGGTATTTCTGATCTTTTTTGTAGAAACTAATTTATTTAATCTAAATACTGCCTTTGTCGCCCTTTGTCCACATGCTCTGGAATGGTCCGTGGCACACACTGTGGTGCTTTTGTGAACATAAATGAATGATTTTGCAGAGAGAACCTTCGGTACCTTCATGGATGGAGGGTGTAATCTCTACTTTGAACTGCAGGTAGCCGCTGACGTGGTCAGCTGGGAGCCTCCTGCCCAGATTGTAGCTCAGCACCTGCTCTCTGCAAAGAAATAAAGTTTTTTAGTTCAGAGATATTATCGTTCTGTTTGACCATATTCAAACACCTTCATCTGAAGTCCCTTAACTTGTACAGTTTCACATGGGGAGAGGTAACAGCAGGAAGCGCTGTCAGTGTGACAAAGGCCTGCTTCAAGGCACAGGAGGAAAATCAAAGAAAATCTGACAAACTGAGTGCAAAGAGGATAGGTAGAGAAGCGGACCCAGTGCTTAATTTGAGCTGATGATTGCAGGAGGGGACATCCGGGACTCTTCGTTGAGGACCGTGACATATTTAACCATCAGACTTTGACCATGAACAAAAGGGAGAAAGGCAGGAAAGGAGGACAGAAGAAGGAGGAGAAAGGCAGAAAAACAGAGATAAAGTAAGGCAGCACTAAGCAGTGATGGGAAAGACCTGCAACAGTGAGATTAGGGCAGGTAGAGTATGTTGGTGGATTAAAGAGGCATAAAGTGAAATTAAGACTAGACTGCCTTGGCATTCCGCAACCCCAAAATTTGGTGGCAACGCTGGAGGGCTTTTGAGACAATTGTGGGCCCCAGCATGTATTCTTTTACAAGTTAAACACTGTAAGTGGCGCAGGAGAGCCCAACCTGCTAACCACCTGGCCAAACAACCTCCAAATACCATGAAGATATGTACGAAGCAATTGAAATGACACATTAAATCTTTTTTGTAAAATAAATCAAGGATATTTCTGAATTTTTAGGATGATGCAGCTGCTTCCTGCAGGTGGTTAAAGTATGCAAACACATTTCCAAATTCATGACATTAATTTACACCCTCCTACAAGTAGGAACATGAGTGAGAAAGCATACAAATCACACAAGAGATATCATTTATTTATCCAGTTTAGCCTGTTTTTAATGTTTGCTTGATCTAACCATTATAAGATCCAGCTTCAAATTCAGTAAGTAATCCCAACATGACCTCTTGCCCTCCTTCCTGGTTAGGTCCTCACCATCATTATCTCTCATCCTAATTCTTGTTCTGGTCCTCACCATCATTATCTCTCATCCTAATTCTTGTTCTGGTCCTCACCATCATTACCTCTCATTCTTCTTCCTCATTCCAGTGCTCACCGTCATTATCTCTCACCATAATTCTTGTACCAAGCCCCACCATCATTACCTCTCAGCCTTCTTCCTGGTTCCAATGCTCATCCTCATTACCTCTTGTCCTCCTTCCTGGTAAGGCCCTCATCATCATTATCTCTCATCCTAATTCTTGTTCCGGTCCTCACCATCATTACTGCTCTTCCTTCTTCTAGTGCTCGCCATCATTACCTCTCATCCTTCCTAGTTCCAGTCCTCACCAGCATTACCACTTGTCCTTCTTGATTGTTTTTTAAAATATATTTTTATGAAACCTTTTTGGGTGTTTACATAGAACAAGAAGGCATGTCTCATGGTATATACATCAATTACTAACAAGTAAGTTCCATCTTGTTATTTTAACAGTCAGTTGTCCAACACATAAGGGATCAAGGTCAAGGTATCATATAAAGTAACCTTCAGTTGTCATCAGTTATTATTTCCCACCTCTCACCTCTTGGGTTCTTCACTGCTCAAGTCCTAGCCATTCTGTTACATCAAGCGTAACCACAGGCCATCATGAGGATCTATCATCATTTTTGTTGGGTAGCTTAATGAAGAATGTGTCTTATTCACTAATCCTTTGGCATAAGTTCCCTTCTTGTGCCAGCTTTGTCAGTACTGCGATTTCAGCTTCCAGCCATCTACATTGCTCCCTGTTGCACTCAGCTATGGAAGGGAGCACCCACACTTTTCCAACCTGTAGCTATCTGCTTCTTGGGCAGCAACATAGCAAGATCTGCAAACTGTCATGCTATTTTACATGGTGTTGACCTGGGAAGAAGACCTAGAAGCGAGACCCTTGGACTCGACTCAAACCTAAGGCCAGTAAATTCTTCCACAATCTCAACGATTCCAGACCAGTATGGAGTCAGTATTGTGCAGGCGCAGAACATAGGCAATAGGTAGCCACTTACGCGAGACACCTGCCCGAACCTCTAGTAAATATTTTGTGTAGTCTGCTAGTCGTCAGGTATGTCGATTTAATATATTAAATTGCTGAATTATGAACCTCGCATTTTGGGCCACCATGTGATGGTATGGCACAATTTTCCCCCAGTCACTATTACAGATGACCCCATTCAAGTCTTCAGTCAATAAGCCTCTTTGCGTTGTCAGCTAAATCTTAGCCATATCCACCAATGCCCAGTAAATTTGGGTTACTGGTTTATGTGAGCTACCCAGTCATATTAATGTGTCTAGCTCTGCAGATGTGGTCGGAGTTCTGTTTTTGAGCCCTATGCTCTCCACATTGTGGCAAACACAGCATTAAAAGACAGAAATTGCCCCACGTGTATTACATGTGATTACCTGAGCTCCTGAAACATGCAGAATCTACCGCCTTCAATCAAGTCCCCAAATGTCTTTACCTCCACAGCCTCCCAGGCGCACACATGTATCCCAGAGGCCAGCTTATGAAAATCCAGCAATGACCACAGAGGCATGTCCAGCACAGAAGGGATCCAAGAGTTAGTGTGTGATAATATTCTAGTCATGCCTCATACCTGACAGACAGTTTCAAGCTTGTATATTTAACGTTTTTTTTTTAAAAAAGGTCTTGCCCTTCCGGTGCAGACATTCCAAATCTTAATCTGTTCCTGCCGCACCTGAGAGCCTTTCGGCCACCCACTGTGACTGTGCTGCCAGGTACTAGTAGTGCTCTAAGTCCTCCCTCCATAGTTGGTAGCTGCAACTTTTTGAAGGCACATTTATGACAGCGACCCCCCACCACCATATCAGATTGACCAGAACAATATCAGTGCTCCCGAAAAATCTCACAGGTAACTTCACTGGTATTGTTGCAAAATAATCAAGCAGTTTCGGGGAGGATAATTATTTTTGATATGTTTATCCTCCCCTAAGTTAAAGCAGGGAGCCTTTTCCAAAACCAAGTGGGTCCTTTAATTCTTGCAAGAGAATTCAGTATATTACCAGCTATGAAGCCCTCATCAGTCCTCACCAGCAATACCGCTTGCCTTTTTTATTCAGTCCTCACCAGCATTACCTCTCATCCTTCTTCATTGTGTCAGTCCTCACAATCATTACATCTTGTCCTTCTACCTGGTTCCAGTCTTCACCACCTTTCCCTCTCGCCCCTCCTATTGTTCCACTCCTCCCAATTGTTACCACTCATCCTTCTTCCTGGTTACATTCCGAATCCTCACTCATATTATTTATTCCCCTTTTTTCTGGTTCCAGTCTTCACCTTATTCTCTCCTCCTGATGCAGTGATCTTCAAGGAGTACTCTTGGACATCTATGTATGTTGCAGCTATTCATGAGTACTCAAATGTGTATCTTTGTGCATACAAAAATGGAACAATTTTACACTTTGCACTGGGGTAAGAAACACAAAAGTACATTTGCATTTTTTTTGTTACCTCTTCTCTCATAACTTTATCCAGTTTTTCCTCAAAATGTCCTTTAGATATCTGCAAGAATTGCAAGCTAGGTACACTATTTGAAAAATGCTGGTGAATACACATAACAATACAGGTTTGTGAGAGTGCCCCAACTTTGTCTCTGTCTTTCCTCTTTCTCTGTCTTTCCTCTTTCTCTCTCTTCCTCATTCACACATTACACTCAAGACCGGCTTGAACCCTTCAAAGATATTACTATCTTATTTAAATTTACTACCCAGGGATTATCACATAGGCCAGAGGAGTCCTGAATACAGATGACATACCACCTATTGCAAATGATACAGTGATAATGGAGCACCATAAATTTCCAATTGGCAAATTTATTCTCAGTGGCCATATGCTTCCCCCTCCAGGGTATGATTTTTAATCACTCTGAATTTACAAAGCCTGGGTTCCTGTCAGGCAAGATTGTTAAGAGGGTGGGGAATAGTCTCTGGGCTCTCACCAGCAGATGGGGTCCCAAGCACATTAACCATCTGTTGGGGTGGGACTGTCCTTTTCATGATGTATTCATGAGCCTTGCCCTGCATGCCTGAACTGCAGATCTATTATCCTGGTTTTTGATGTTTGGTCATGCCACACACTAATCCCGTGTTCGTGAACTGACAGAGGCCTGGTCTTTTGACAATGATAGGTGCTGGACCTAGTTCTGAACTGGGAGGGGTGTACCAAGCGCACCCTCATAGTGACAGGGAACTTCCATCCCTGTCGCGGGTTTCATGCGTGGAGCGCAATGGTAGCAGCATACCATGTTAGTGAATTCTAGTGACAGACTTTTTTGTAAGACCTGAATGCGTGCTTACAAGCCCATTCATCTAAAGTTCCACTGCTCACGATGTACACAAAATCCTGAACATGACATCCTGTGCATTGTACGGCCCGTTGTCCCATTGTACATGTGCGTGTGTGCTAGAGGTGACAGTGTGCCATGCATGAGTGATAGAGGCCTGCAAGTTCCAATTTGGAAGCCTACAGCCTGGACCAGAGTAGAAGATGGAAGAGAGGTTGCTTTCTCCAAACAGTATATGTGTATTGCTGGCATCTCCTAGATGGGAAGGAGGAGCACCAGATGATGTGGTGAGGAAAGTAGAGACAGGCTTTCTTTAGAAGTGCTGGGCCCCTTCCTGATACATTGGGCTAAAAATGACTGAATGTAGCTGATATTAGGTAGATGGCAGGGGGTGCAAAATGAGGCTGCAGTATCTGCTCTTAGGGAAAGGAGTCATTTGAAGGGGGACAGATTTTTGTCTCTCTTCCTGGTCTCTGTGAGGAGGGGTGTTAAATAGCTGGGTGCAGCTTGCTCTAACCTCTTTGTACGTCTTTGGTGGGCACTCCACCAGGAGACTGACCTGCTGGGCAGAGCATCCTTGCAGACATTGAGCAGACCTGGAAGGTGGCCTTGCCATAACACGTAAAAGGAGAAACAGACTCAAACCGGTTCAAAAGACACATCCTCAGTCTGCTAGACCAAAATAATGATGAAAGCTCAAGACCCATTGTTGTTCATTGTTGTACGATTTTCACAGAGGAGGAGTACTCCATAGAGCATTCAGGCACTACTACTATGCTGCCAAGAGTTGGTGCCCCATGGACAGAAAACCTGGAGCCCGATCTAAAGGAGGAATTACTGGACTGTTCTGGGTGGCAAAATATCCTGCTTGTGAGCCAGGAAAGGAAGTGCCAACCCTGTGGGAGGGGTGGATCATTGAAGGTTCTTCTGTACTCAATCCTACCCCAGGGAGAGAAGAGGATTATAAACACCCACCGGACGTCCTCCTAACACACACTTCATTAAAAACAATGTGTATGGTGTACAGAAAAAGGTGGTCGGCTTTTCTTCTGCATCTTATCTGAACCCTAGGATCAACTAGTGAAGCCAGGTTTTCTGGATGAAGAAGCCTCATCCACAGTTTGTGGCATGCTTCATCATGGGCTACCTCACCCCACCCTAGTAAGATGGTACTGCCAGGGTGGACTGAACGTCATGTTGTGAGGGAGTTATCATGTTGTGAGTGGTTTGAAACTCATGCCTGGATAAAGGAGGGATCCAGATGATAGTAAAAATACCTCAGGGTAAACCTGAAGGATTTCCCTTTATCAATAGGTACCGGGGGCATAGTTAAAATATATATATCCTGGATGATCGAGGCATAATGCCGTTTTCATCTCTCTCTGTTATATCTTCATTAATTCACAATTTCACATTGACATTGAGACTATGAATATTTTCCATTCCTTATTTTCATCTTTTTTTCTTTACTGTGACATGTTTTTAATTCGTTTAACTTATGTAATGTATTTGAACTATCATTAGATAGTAAACTATAGTAGGATCCTCAATATGTGACCAGATTCTTGTATGTATAAACATTGTCTTACATTATATTTCTTTTTCTACAGACTTATGGCTACCTGAAGAAGGCGTCCCGCCGAAACACGCGTAGATTTTAATCATGTTAGCCATATTGGTTCTTTTGGACATTTGTTAAAAAGATTTCAATTATGTTAGCCATTTTGGTTCTTTTGGACATCTGTCAGAAATTTGAAATGGTTTATTCCATCCTGATTTGATTCCAATTATGTCAGCCATTCAGGTTCTTTTGGACATTTGCTAAAAATTTGAGTATGTCATTTATAACCACCAGAATGGTATATATTTTGTATCAATTCTGTTATTTATCATATTTTTGTCTGTAGTTTTGTATGCACTTTATTGTCTGTTTTTTTATGAGCTACAATACTATAAAATATAAACAAATATATAAAAAATATATATATCAGATCAATAAAAGAATATATTTTGGAATAATAATAATTCTTCTGGTCACATATTGTTATTGTACAGCATAGGTCCACTTTTTTATTCGTTTCCTAGATGTTTATTTACAAGTATAATGCCGTTTTCATCCATTAACCTGCCAACATATTTCTGCCCACTTGTGTACCTGAAAACAGGCCTGGGGAATTCATCAGGGCTATGTACAGATCCCTATTTGATTAAACTAAGCACATCCATACCAGGAGAGAGAGGAATTTCCTGCCTTCTCTGGGTGTATAAGTCAACCTCAATATGGGCAATTACTGGCTTTGTGGTCTGGCTCGAGGTTAGAGACTCCTGTATTCACACATTTGTCAAGGAGAACCACCAGCATACAACCTAGAACATGTCCTTGGCCAGCTTGTACCACAGGTGAATGTAGAAAACTCCTCTCTCACCTGGTATAGATGTGCTTACTATAATCAAACACGGATCCGTGCATACCTCTGTGTTTATTGCATTTATTTACTGGGATACATCTATCAACAAAAGGGCCAGATCCAACTTGCCCCCTTTTAATAGTTGTAAAATTGCTAAACTCCATTAGTAGTCTAAATGGAGTATAAAAGAAGGATGTCTTGTCTAGGTTAGGCACATAGACTAAATTTACAAACAAAGCAGTTTCAAGCATCTTGAATTTTGCCAAGGCAATCCTGCCTTCATCATCTGTCCAGGTTTTAAGTAGTTTGTGGGGGAAGATTGGTGGAACAGTTTCACCTCTCTGCATTGCCTTGAGCTATAACAGGTACACAGGACAACTGAAAGGAAAGCAATGTGGGAGCTACTATCCACTAGCTGTACCCTGTTCCTTTTCAATTTTGCTCACTCCTCAGGCGATAAATGGGTTTCCTGGCAATGTCAGGTTGCTTACCACTCAGAGTATGTAGGACTTTCTATTTCTTAATAAAATGTGAGATGTCATCAACATTCAACAATAACACTTTCACAGGAGTGGATTGTTGCAGGTTCATAGGCCGTGACCCTGCTCTATAACGGGCCCGAGAATCTTTCTGACCATCTTGGGGAGTAGATTGGGTGGAGTAGTTGCCTGTATCATGTGTATTGCGAGAAATGTGGGAACGTTGGGTGGTCGGAATTTTGTGGATCAACACATATTCTGGAACTTTCCCTCACAGAAATAGGAGGAAATGCATGACTTTAGCCACAGTATGAAGTTTGCAGGTCATTCGGGTTAAGCAAACATCTTGAGATCCACACAAGCCACACCACCCTGGACTCTCCTGGATGCCTAATTTTCAGAAATATCTAGATTTTGTAGGTTTGCCTGTGTAGCGACTAAGACTGGGACAAAATACCGCAGTTAAGCACATCACCATGGTGAGTCAGTTTTCATGGCGAAAATCTAATGTCTCCACATTGCGTTTTTGGAACTATTGTGTCGCGAGTGATAGACCCAGCCACAGAAATGAGGTACAGTTTTTATCATGAGAAGTGCTGGAACATTGGGTAGTAGGAATGCTGTGGATCCTCACAGTTTCCAGAATTTTCCCTCACAGAAATGTGAAGAAAATGCATAGTTTAAGGTTTCCAGAGCAGTCTTGATTAGAAAACATCATGGTATCCATGCAAGTCACACCACTCTGGACTCCCCTGGATGTCTATTTCTCAGAAGTGCTTAGGTATAGTAGGCTTCCCTGGGTGGAGGCTGAGCCTGGGCTCAAATACTGCAGTTACACACAACGTGGAAACGGTTCAATTTGTGCAAAGCAAAAATGTTGATGTCTCCATGTTGAGTTTTGGGGTTTTCCTGTTGCAGGCGATAGGCTCAGCATCACAAGTGGAGTACAGCTTTCAACAGGAGAAGCGTGGGGATACAGATAATAGCAAATTTGCTATTATCAATGGATTTTCTCTCCATTTTGGCTTCTAAATGTAAACCAGTTTGCAAGAAAGAACACATTTTGCAAAACATCCTCTGAATCACATGACAGTAAGGACAAACCCAAATTCACAGTTGTACAAATAACTACGATTCCTAAACTCAGTATCTGGGCACCTTTCAAAAATGCATAAGTTTAATTTATACCTACTTTTAATTCATTAGGTTTTATAATATAAATTGATGCATGGTTGGTACACAATGAAATAGTATAAGCTGCAGCTCAGTTGCTGGTTCTGGTTGTCACATGGTTTCGGACAACCAACAAACACTGTAAATGTATAGCTTTTTGAGTTCACCGATGGGTTTCACCACCACAAACTGCACCTAGGAAGAAACTGCAAAAACTGTGGCAAAAAATTGTTTTTGTACAACTCTGCTTGTTCCTGAAAGCTGGGTAGATGGTGATCTTACCACAGAAAACCTTTTGTTGATGCCATTTTTTACAAAAACAAATTCCTTTCCTGCACAGCACTTTTATTGGTACTCTTCAGGTAATTTTAAAAACCCGGGTTATCTTTAGATTCCCCAACAAGTGGGAGAAAAAGGATGCAATTGTGGCCTAAATAACCTTTCTGAGGAAAAAGTTATGGAGAGCCCTAAACATCAAAAAGGGTTCAGCACTGGGAAGGGGGGGGAGCCTCAGCAGCTAAGGGTTTAACTCATCAAACTAAATGTATATTTAATAATAAAATATTTAAAATATATTAATCTGATAAATATTAATGTTGAAATACAAATGTGCCCTAGAGTAACTATAATTCACGCCTTCCCCATGCACTGTTTTTACCCTCGCATTTTACATCAGTCATGTCATGTTCAATGACTGCATTGATAAAATCTCATATGACATAACTGATAACAACACTGCATGGAGGGGGTGCGAGTTATAGTTGCACAAGGTACGAGTTATAGTTACTTGAGATAAGTATGCTTTAACTGACATTTTCACCTAACTATAAAGCCTTACTAACCTTTGTTATTTTCTGTGAATATATATATATATATATATATATATATATATATATATATATATATATATATACTAATATATATATTATTATTTTTTTTCTAGTTCTAGGGCTTCATGTTGCAGCAGTCTGAGCTGAGCTCCGGCAGCCCAAAGCACTGTGTAAGAGACTGGGGATAATTACAAATAAAGGGGGTGAAAGTGGATTCAGAAAACAATCAACCTTTTGTCCACAGTTCCCATCTGGGAATAAAATAGATTTGTTTCATGAGATTATGGTGGAAGAAATCAATAAAATAGCAAGAAACGGTGTACAAAATAAGTATACTGAAAAACAGTGGAAAAGGAAAAAGTGGAATTTGACAGCAGGAGAACACAAAGCTTTGAGAGAACTCAGGGAAGATCAGGAAATAATCATTAAAGCCTCTGACAAAGGTGGAAATATTGTGGTCCAAAATCTGAGTGACTATACAACTGAAGCAATGAGACAGCTAAGTAATGGTGACCACTATGAAAAACTTGCGGATAATCCAATCGAGCAATGGACTGCTGAATACCACCAAATGCTATTGAATTGGAAGCAACAGGATCTGATAAATTTGGAAGAATTTTTATATTTGAAGACAGAACATCCGATCACTGCCACTATTTACTTTTTACCTAAGGTCCATAAAACCATGAAAAATCCGCCTGGACGACCAATAGTTAGTTCTATTGGGTCATTACTGGAATCAACTTCTAGATTTGTGGACATTTTTTTAATGAGTTATGTGACCTCCTTACCTTCTTATCTGAGGGATACGATGGATTTTTTAAATAAAATTCAAGAAATTGAGTGGAAAGAGGGACTAATAATGGCAACAATAGATGTTTCATCCTTGTATACATCTATCCGACACAAGAATGGAATAGAAGCAGCCAAAACATTCTTACAGACTAGATCTATACATTTTTTACAACATTCAGAAATGCTGCTGGAGATGCTTACCTACTGCCTAGAACACAATGTATTCCTCTTCAAAGGAGATCTATATCGGCAGAGACAAGGAACGGCAATGGGGACGTCATTTGCCCCCACATATGCAAATCTGCTGATGGCAGTCTGGGAGACAGAGATCCTGGCTAACCAAACCCACTTGAAAGTAAGAACTTGGTGTCGATTTATCGACGATTTATTTGTTGTGTGGGAAGGGAATCAGATTGAACTACAGGAATTCATTGACTCTTTAGAAAACAACAAGTATAACCTCACTTTTACCTCTAGTATTAGTGAAACTAATATCATCTTCCTGGACGTTGAAGTTTTTATAAAAGAACATAGGGTATGCTCCAAAATGCATAGAAAGCCAACATCTTGCAATAGTATATTGCATGCGAATAGTGGTCATCCGCAAAATTTGAAATGGAGCATACCCTATGGGGAAATGTTACGTGTGAAAAGAAATTGCACAGAAACAACTGACCTGGAATGTGAACTAGATAATATGAGTTGTCGCTTCTTAGAGAGAGGTTATCCATTGGATGTCATTGAAAATGCAAGAATGCGTGTAAAAGGCAAAATAAGAAAGGATCTGCTAACTCCAACACAAGCAAAAAGAAGAAAAAACAAAAAAGGATACATTGATGATGAAAGGGATCAGGGTGATAGCACCACACGATTGATTATGGATTTTAACAACCAAAGTGGTGAAATCAAAGGTATCATTAGAAGAAATTGGAAAATTTTAATGCTGGATGAGACATTGAAAACGACATTAACATCATATCCCAGCATTACGTTTAGGAAAACAGCATCTATAGCAGACATTTTAACGCAAAGTCACTTAAAAACACGAGAAGTGAGGTCTAAGTCGTGGCTTTCAACTCCAGGCTTTTGGAAATGCTCAAAGTGTCGGGCCTGTGAATATGGTTCTAATATCACATCTTTTGACCTACAGAATGGACGAACAGAGTTGATTCAAGATCATATCACACGTGAATCAAAGTATGTAGTGTATAGACTAACTTGTCCAAGTGGAAAACATTACATTGGCAGCACTATCAATAAATTGAAATTAAGGATTTTACAGCCTTTGCGTGCCATAAAGAATAAGGATTTTAGCTACCCGATTTCAAAACATTTCTTTGACTTTCACTCAAGTGACTGTAACCTTTTGAAATATTCTGGATTAAAAATTGCCAAATTAACGGAAAGGGGTGGAGATAGAACTTTGAAATTAAGACGAGCAGAATCCAGAATGATATTGGCAATTGGTACAGAACATCCTTATGGCCACAATCAATATGCTGAATTGCATGTACATCTGTGAAAATGGTGGTTGAGGACTGAACTGTTAAATAGGATAAGAACTAACTCTATTGTGGTCAAAAGATGGCTTTTTGCCGAGAAATTATTTAATGAATTTGAGATGATTAGTGTTTGATTTTCAACAAGCTTTTATATTGAATGTGTAATTGTATATGTGATGAAATTTCTTCTGTGACTTTCCCTCACTGATGTTGACTTTGACCTCTACTTTTAACTATTTTTCACTTTTTATCTGACTCTCATATATTTCTCCCCATATTAATATACTTGTATATGTGCCTTAAAAAACTTTGTCCCAAAAAAACCTTTTTAGAATTAATGTTGACTGTCACCTTAAAAAGTATAGATGGTGCTTCAGAATGAAATGGTTGCAATGCATAGACAGAATAATCTGACGAATTGGTGTCGCAGATAGTGGGCATCAGCTATGAAGTATAAATGTGTTTGCTCATGAATTACATAGAGGCATCAGTGTTGATTTGGTAGTGCCATAAGATTATACTGGTAATAGACTGCACAAATTATATAGATTGTCCGATTAGAATGGAAGGAAGGGAATGACGCGGAAAGATCTTGAGAATATATCTTAGAGATCCTTCCAGATAAGATAAATGAATGATTAAATCCTTGGTTAGAATAACCTGATGTGGTGAGGTGTATAAAAAATGTATAAATGCTGCTATATTGTAAATACATGAAATGGTAAAAAAAATTATGTTTGTGTACTTTACACAAAAAGTTTATTAGCATTTATTAGCAACTGGTAGTAGGTTTTTAGCATTTCTATTAGTAATATTACACTTTTTTGGAAATATTTTTAAGAAAATATTTTAAATTGTTTTAATGAACCACCGAAAATGAATTTCACCTTATATTGATGATTCATCAGGAACTATGATGGAAATAGTGGATTATTTGAAAATTATCTTTTAAATTGTGCAGCTCTCACTTTATTTCATGAGGACACACACAAATACAAGAAAGCTGAATGTATAATTTTTGAGCACGCCTCTATGGGATAACATTAATTCTGTAATATCGTTACGATTTGAAGGTCTACTTATTGTAATTATAGGATATATGCACTATTTGCACTTTACTTTAAGTGACAGAATGTACTTTACAGTGACTGACGAAAAAGAAAAAGAAAAAGAAAGAAAGAAAAAAATGGTGGCAAAATTACTCCATCAAAAGTGATTGAGGTTGCTAGTCTAGTTGTTCAAAATGACTGACACAAACAAGGGGTTAAGCACGTTGCACTTTATATAATGTTGTCTAGACACAAGGGACTCTATGGTCCAGTAGAAGGCTAGTGGTAGCCGAAACGCGTATACCGTCCATTCTTGCTATTCTTGCACAGGGTGTGCATGTAAAAAGAAATAAACAAACTTACTTCATCCAGCAGTAGTGCCGTGATTCTTGCCTGGGGATATATTCTTCTTTTTTGGTGAGAGAACTGTGAAATATATATATATATATATATATTAATATATATATTATTTTTTTTTTTCTAGTTCTAGGGCTTCATGTTGCAGCGGTCTGAGCTGAGCTCCGGCAGCCCAAAGCAACAATTGAAGATGTACTTGCAGTGTAAAGGACGACTCAGATGTTCCTGGATGTTTGTATTGATTTAATGAATAGCAAATTCAGGAAAACCATTCACGAACTGCAGTCTATTTTCGATGTTGACTATTAAGCATATGTAAATGGCCATGTCAGCTTTACTCTCTATCCGTGACCAAGGCTATGTCCGAAACGAGTCGGTAGGCTTTACTATTCTTCAAATCAATACGAACATCCAGAAGCGTCTGAGTCATCCTTTACACTGTTAGAACATCTTCAATTGATATATAGATATATATAGGTAGATATAGTGAAAAAAAACAAAGGTTAGAAGGACATTACAGTTAGGTGAAAATATCAGTTAAAAATGCTGTTTTAAATGCCCACAACCACTGAAATTACCCACTTATAGTTTTCTCAAGTAGCTATAGCTTGTGCCCTAAAGTAACTATAACTCGCACCCTCGCCATGCACAGTTTTCTCATCAATTATGTCATTGCAAATGTTACAGTGATATTATCAATGATGTCCTAGAAGATGTCATGAGTGATGTAATATGTGGGGCCTGGCCTACGGCGAAACCCTGCATACGACTACTTGAAAGAAGCCAACCAAAAGCCACACATGGCCTTCTAGCATGCGCAGGTCCTGGCTGCACTCAGGAAGACTTACTAACTTTGCCAAAGAATCACAACACCTAAATATAAATTATGATCCTATTACCATCTTTCTCAAAAACAAATCACCAATATTTTTAATCTAGTTTACATTCCTGTAATTCACACAAGGCAATGTTTAACAACAGCGATTACTATAAAAATGTTTAATAAACTTATAATACATGGGATTCTGTAATCCCAGTATAAACGTCAGTCTCTAATTTCTTCACAATCTGCGACTTGTGACGCATCCAGTCGCCGATTATAAAGAAAAGACATCAGAACTCAACTTTTATAAGTTATTACAGTCGAAATCTGACGTCACAATACCTGCTGCTAGCGCCAGCAACCAAAGTGAAAGGCAGGTCAGGTCACGGAACATAACTGAAGCAGCTGTTTAAAGCAACAAATGGAATGTTGCTTTTCTTTTTTCTGATTTTCTTTCTAGCTTACAATGACAAGCAGAGAGAACATGTTTATTTTATGCACTCCTTTGATAGTTAGAGTAAAGCTAGAATCTTTCTGCATGTTTCTACCATTCGGGAGCTACTGTAGCTTTCTTTTTTTTTTTAAACTGACTTGTATTGAAGTACTTCTAATATCTGTTTAAAACAAATTTTATTTAGTTTCTCCACTTACAGTACAAGCAAGTAGAACATTTGAGTAATTACAATCTATGTAGCAGGATATCACTTATATACAGGGTGGTAAAAATAAATTGCATACAATTACTACACAACTTGACCGTGTGCCACCTTGGTATGCTCGTCTCATTTGAGACCCGGCTAAACAGCCTACGTCCTGATATAATAACTCTTCTCATCCTGCCACCATATCAAGCGTACCAGTTTCTGACGTCAGGAATTATTAAGTAATACACATTTTTGAAAACTCCCCACACCTCCCCTGCTGACGGGCCGCTCCTGTGTTTCGAAAACCGAAATCTATTAGGGTGCAGTTTAAACCTAGCTTCGAAGAAGCTGAAAGTACTTCTAATATCTGTTTGCAACAAATATTTACCAGGTTTTTGATGTGTTTAATTTTGTGCTAGAGGCTTTATTTTTATTCATCCTGTTTGTGAACATGCTCTTTTATATGAAAGAGCTATGCACCAAGGTTTTAAGTGGCTTGTAGGAAAGGCGATGGTGTGACCATGTATTATATGGGATAAAGTATCCCCGGCTTACATGTTAAGGATATTGCAAGTCACCTTGGACTTCCATAGCCTTATAAAAGAACTCGGCCGTCAGCCTCGTTCCTCTATTTGGTTATGGAACTACTCAGTGACTTGCAATATCCTTATAATGTACGGCAGAGGGTACTTTATCCCTTATATATTAAAAAAATTAACTTGTCTGTGAGTCTTTCTTTTAACATTGATTTTATTATTGCAATCTGTGGGCTGAAAAATGTAAAAAGAAAGACTCAGACTTTTTTTTATATATAATAAATGCAACATGTCTCTGGGTCTTTCTTTTAACATTTTTCGGCCCAGAAAAATGCAATCACAAACACAACTACAAGAGGCCCTTGCACTCCAGCTGAGTAGCATAGAGCTTCAGCTTGGAGTATTTTAAAAACAAATATGGCACACTATCTTGGGGTCATGGTTTTAATGACCCAGGAGACTTACTGATTTGTTTTAATGTTGCTTCACTTCCTGCAGACCCCCGGACAACATAAAAAAAATTATTGGTGGTGCCCCTCCCTATTTCAGGGGCACCACCAAGCTTAAAAAATTAAACAAAAAAGCCCTCACATGGCATTGTGGGGCGCTGCATGCTGAAGCAGTGAATAATAAATGAGAGGCTCCTGGCGCTCATTTATTATTCAGTTTGGTGTCCGGTGCCCACCTGGACACCTTTTTTTTAATACATTTTTGGGGTAGGGGGAGTGCAGCCCCACTCACTGAGCCTTTACAGCCCTGGGGACTCCATACCCCGAGGCCTTTAATTTAAAAAAAGGTTAGGGGATGCGCAGACCCATATCCCGGGTCTCCCTGGGCTCCGGGGATCCATTCCCCAGGGACTCTTTTATTAAGTAAGGTGAGAGGATATGTGACCCCCTCCCTGAGCCTCCTTGGCCCCCGGGTCCTGTTTTAAAAATTATGGGCAGGGAGGCACGCAGCCCCTGAACCTCTTTCGGCCCCATGGACCCCACCCCTCAGGGCCAATTTTAAAAATGAAGGGGAGGGGGCACGCAAACCTCCTACCTAAGATTCCTTGGGCCCTGGGGCCAGAGGTGAGTGTCCTGGTGCCCACCTGGGACATCGACAAACCACTAGATGGAGGCTGGGGGGAGCCGGCATTGCTCCCGCTCGGAGGGGCAGCTGCTTTTTCATGCTCCCTCTGGGTGGGAGCGATGTGTGTTTCCCTACCCATAGGAGCATGGGCAGGGAAATAGAAGTGTGCTCCCACCCGGCAGGAGCATTTTAAAAAGCTCCCGTCGGGTGGGGGCAGACTTCTGTTTTCCTGCCTGTGTTTTCGCAGGCAGGTAAACATCTGTGCCCTGGGGGTTGGCTCCCCAGGACACAGTGCTTACGCCAGCCCATGGGGATAGGGTCCCTGGGACCTTACAGGCTGAGGGAGCACACACTCCCTCCCCTTTTGTACATCTTTCGACCCTGGAGGTGGGGTCCCCAAGGGGCTATCAGGGCACGGGGAGGGTGGCTGTGTACCCCCTCCCTTATTTTAAAGAACGGCCCTTGCAGATGGCCTCCTCGAGGCTCTGAGGGGGGGGGGTCATGCACCCCCCCTCCCCTGTAAATATAAAGCACCTTCCCCCTGGGTCCTGTCCCACATGGATTTTTTTATTAATATAAATTACTATGGATTCACGGATTCTCTGTGTATTTGCAACAAAGTAAAAAGAAAGATATGTTTGGCCCCAGGAGGGGTCTCTCTGGGACCCCACCACCAGGCCTAGGGGTTCAGGGTATCCCTACATGGCCCCTTGTATCTTTTTTCACTTTGTTTTTGTTAGGTCTTGAGACTCAATCCTGAGTCTTAGGATGGCTGCCGCCACATCTTTGTTGATGTGGTGGCAGCCCATCAGATCTCTCCATGAGATCTGTCAGCCCGCTGATCTTCCACAGCATGAAATATACAATTTTTCTAGCATTCATTTCTCAAAAACTACTGAACGGATTACACCAAATCACAAAAAGCACTCTTTCTTGACCAAGATCTAGCTTTCTGCCAAATTAGGTGTAAATATGTTCAGTGGTTTGGGCTGTAGCTGTGTCTAACGTTCGTATGGGTAAATGAGTGGGGGAAACGTGTTTTGGGATGCCCCCATTTTTCTCGACCCCTGTTTGACGGATCACCTGAAAGTTTCAAGGAAGGAGCTGAGGGGGAAAAACAGTTTACTATGGAAAGATTCATCAAACGACACCAACGATATTGTGAAAACAAAAACTCCATACATACATATATATATTTTCACGATCTCCAAGCCTCCATGCAGCAAGGAATTCACAGCACCATGAAGAAGAGACTGAGCACGTAATTTCTTCCTTTTTCAAGCTTTATTTAACCACCATTTGTGCAGCAAACATGGACGGTCTACGCGTTTCGGCGCTGTGCCTTCAACTGGACCATAGAGTCCGGCTGTCTAGATCACCATTTTAAAGTGACTAATGCCCATTCAAGTCCCTTATTCATTTTTACCATTTGTGCAAATACTAGACTGCTAATCCACTTGATGTTGTGGTGGCGTTTTACATCCGCCATTTTCCACATTTCATTGACTGTAAAGTACATTAATGATCGTTTTAAATCTTCAAAAATGTATCATGACAGAAAGTGCAAATGCATAATTTTCAAAAAAGTGCTCGTGCAATAAGCGCATTAGAAAGGAATTTGTGCAAGTCGTATATATATATATATATATTTATATATATATCCACATCAATCCCGCTAACACAAAGGATCAAAGCAGGCACCGGCAACAGGACACTGGAAAGAATGTTTATTCGGCAGGGATGAACACTGGACGACGCGTTTCGGTGGACACAGCCACCTTGATTATCAAATATATATAGGCTATGTTCTTATGTCCTAGCTCCATGGTAAAGCAAATGAATGGGAACTTAATGCCACAACTCTGTAGAATTAGATCCATAGGCTTCAACAGACTTTTATTACCACAAGTGAGGAAGAGGATTGGCAACAGCTTGATTCTGCTAAGATGCAGCTGAGGTAACTGGCTCTTGAGACAGGTTGGCTTGTTAGAATGTCCTCACGATGTTGAGTTTACAAGTGTGGTGACAAGTTGAGTAAACTCTTATGCTGGATGGAGACTCACACTGCGAGCTCCAGTGTCCTTCTGACAATGTATAACTTAATAGGGCTACTGGTCACTAACACCCCTGTGATTACAGCCACCTTACCATGAGGACCTCTATGTGGCACATCCCCAGAAACAGTTAGAGGTAGAAAAAAACTCCTTTACAAGAACTGCCCTTTGAACTCCCCTATTAACGGAATGAGAACAGCTTGATCTTCCCTTGACAGCTGAGTAGGTAGCAAAAACAGTAGGTGATAAGTAGTTGAGAACGACATCGGGCCCCAATGGTTTTCCCCTTGAATTTTACAAAAAAAATCACCTCCCTCTTGACCTGGCACCTCCCACTGCTGTTCGAGGAAGAGCACCAAATTGGAACGTGTCTGAAGAATCTTAGGTGGGTGAGTACCTCTGGTCTCCTCAAACATGAAAGGCCTGTGGAGCCTTTGATTCCCTTATTTGGGATTTCCTGTTCCAGATCCTTTTGAAGAATGAATTTCTTAAAATATGTCTTGGTCCTACATAACTTCTTCCTGGCCTCAAGTTCCAGTCAATTATGCTCTAACTGCAGCTTGTCGCCCTTGCCAAAGAGCCCTGGGCTGAGACAATAAGGCAAGACTGCCTGGTGCAGGGCTTCTAATGGGATGGAGAGATTGAGGAAATCGTGTCTCCCTATACGCTGATAAAATGTTCCTTTTTCTCCAATACCACAGATGGAAGAGACAGAGACTGTTGAAAATTGTAGATTTGTGTGGGGAGATCTCAGGGCTTTTGATGAAGTGGAACAAATTAATTTTTGTGCTGTTCAAATTGAGCTCCTGTTGATACGATGGAACCATTACTTGCGTGTCTAAACCAAGCATTTTAAATACATAGGCATATATATTACTTCTCACCCAAAGAAGTGCTGCGAAAGCATATGACCCTGATGGTAGAGAGTATGTTAAAAGATCTGAAGGGGTGTACACTTGTCATTGTAATGATAGATAAAATGGCCTTATCTAAAATGATCACCCTCCCTAAAATGCTGCATGTCCCCCAAAATGATCCCTTTGTGATTCATCGGTCTTTATCCACAACGGTACAAGCACGCCTACCCAATTTCGTCTGGCAAGTGAACAACCAGGGAGTCATTTGATAAATGCATTCCAGTTTTAGATGGGGGCCTATGTGCAGCTGTCCTTCAAGCTGTACTACTGGGTGACTCAACACATTGATATAAATGAATTGGGACACGGATGACCCAGCTCACCGCATGGAATCTTATCTTGAGAAGGTTGTGCATAAACAGATTTTATATATGGCTCAGTGCCACCCTGCACACTCCCCTCATCACTCGTGACTTGTGTTGTGCTGGTGCAAAGACTTGCAGTCGATAAATTTGAATGTGAAACTCCACTTTGGCAGAGTACATGGTTGATGCATTCCGCCAAGTTGAAGGGCTTTTGACCTGGAACCTGATCAGGATTTCCAGACTTGGACAAGTGTGGGAGGGAAACCACATTAAATCATTTGAATCTCTGTGGCATGAAACTGCACTCGAAAATCTATAGATATCTACAGTTAAGACATGTTTTGGACTCGCTCAAAGTAGACTTGTAGCACCTCCCAAAATTCATCCCATTGGAGGACAAATTAAAACTGGAATCTTTAGGTAGGAAGGGGTATTCAAAAACTTCCGGTGTCTTGATAAAAATACCTCAGTTACGCTTTGGGACAGCCACGCCTTGTGGGAGTAGCTTGTAGGTTCCTTAGATGTAGTAGAATAGAGAGAAGTCAAAATGGTACCCCCTGAGTTGGCAATATCAGCCAGACAGCGCCTCGTAGAATTCAATTATTTAACTAGGATTTAATATTATAGGCTTTGAAAGCTCTAAACCTAAACTGCGAGTGATGTCACACTGCGCTGGGGACTCCAAGAATATTGGGTAAAAATTCGAGACATACTGATGGAGACAGACGTGTAGCCATTAGACCTCACTCCATAATTAGTGCTTTTGTGAATCATGGAGGAATTGGGGGGATACCGGGGCTCCCACAAATTAGTAGGGCTGGCCCTCCTTCTCCATATGTGGAATATAGTATGACATTGGAGACCCAACATAGCATCACCATTGGGTGAATGGGTACAAAGCACGGATCACTGCTCACGCATTGAGGAAGCTGTTTGCAGAGATAGATGGTACCCCCTCAAAAAAATACTAAGTTATGGGGTCATGGTGGGACTGGTCTCAGGCAGCTTGATCTTAATGGAACACAGGATGACTGTATTTGTTATACTGCTGTTGCCAGATCATAAAATCAGAATATATGACTTTTGTTGCATCACGTCACACGTATGTTAACTAATGGAAAAAAATGTTTTTCCATTATTTATCCTTTCTTATTTTTTTCGTCATACTTGTGTGTTTAAACCATATGTTCAGGTTACAGTAAAAGACCTTTAGTGCCTTTTAGTACCTTTTCTTAGTGCCAATAAAAAACCTTTTCCTGTGCATCAAAACTAAAAGGAGTTTCTGTGTCTGATCTAAGTACGCTGGCCTGCGTGGAAACATCCATACTTTTGTAATAAAATTATATGCGTTGGTTACATTTTTAATTAAGAATGTTTATTTTTGGCTTATGGCAACATAGTTTAGGCGCTGGAATGTTTTTCTCTCTTTTTTTTTTTTACTTCGTTTTATTTTCGTGGCATAAGCTTGTAATTAAAAAAAAAAATCACACCAGCTTGGCATGGCCATACCTATTGACCTATGCCAATGTTCGCTTCTGTATTATATTGACTTGTAAATTATTTACATTTTAATCACGTTTTGAATTTGTAATGATTTTTTTGGGCCAAATCATTAAAGTATAATTCATCAAGAGCATAATTTTATGAAATGAGGAGATGCTGATATATATAGTGTTGTAAACGAGGCATTTCTAGATCGAGGCGCAGAAGCTGTTGTGTACATTTATACAGCACATGCTTTCATCCTGGTGACCTAGTGTACAGGAGCCTCCTTTGATAACCCTCCCCAGGCTAATGTAATTCAAGTTGCTTAATCTGGCCTGATTTTCCCAAGTAAAACATCTGCTTCCACACAGAAATACCCCTTTGGTAGTACAGTCATGTGAGGATAAGGGGGTTATGTAAACAAGGAGGGCACATTTGGGGAGTGTGGGGTGATGTGTCACTTCAGGCAGGGCCCGCTGCATAATTTACTTTTTAAAGTACTGTTTGTAACACAGATGGACAGATAGGGCAAGTAGATCTCAAAGTAAGCGACCCCTCTGATTCTACAGTGTGCCACTACTTGCCAGGCAGGAGTCCAGAGCAGAGCCGCCTCCACGACTGGCTGATATTAATCTGAGGAGTCCAAAGCTTAAATCCCAGTAGCCGAGACAGCCAAAGCTCGCCGGAGGACACGAGCAGGGATAAGCGTCTAAAGGAGGGCAACAACATTGTTTGCGATTACGTGTGCCCCCACCGCAACGATTCTGCTTTTGAAACTGTCCGATTAGTGGTTTGGACTGAAATGCCGACCCCTATTTCCTATTATCTGGACAACGGCTGTTCAGTTCCCCGAATCAGCCAGGTGTATTCTTGGGCGATTACTTCTCCTCGAACGGAAAATACCAGGTCATGCTAAGATAATTGCAGAGCATGGTGCCTAGAAAGGGTCCAAATGTCTGCGCGTCTTGTAGGACTCTGACATCCGGCCGATCAACAGAAAGCAAACTGCAGTACTGAAAGTAAAGCGATCACACATGCAAAATATTAAAACTTGGACCTAGCGATCCCATAATGCAAAAATAAGATGTGAATGGTGTGTTTATTTTACTTCTGCAGTTGAGGTAGTGTGGAACCAGCTTTCCACTGCTTTGAGTGCATTACAGAACAGTTTGAAAGCCGATATTTCTTAAACATTCCTCTTTCCTGGATGCGGTAAACCTCTAAAAGTGCACATAATGTGGCTACAAGACTCTTAAAATGTTTAAATGCCTCTTTAAACATTATGAGAAGAAAAAGAGAAACCCTACAGATCACGGGCATCACCCTGCTCTTTCTCCCTCCTTGGAGATAAACACTTCTTTCTATGGCCTTCTTTTGGGGTAGCCATGTTTTTAGGGTTGCACTTTACGGTGGGTTACATTATGCCACGTTATATTATGTCTTGCCCCGACATTTTCATGATGCTTATATACCACATTATGGCCAAAAATACGTGTTTGTTTAGTTGCACCCTCAACAAAGCCATCAAAATACAGGCGTATTTTGAAAACATGTGCATTTTCCATTGCTCCCTTGTGGTTTGGCAAATTATGAATTCAGTATTTTTCATCCAGAGACGTATGAAGGGGAAGTATAATGTTCCTAAAATGAGTCCAGTCATTACATTCATTTGCGATTTCTTAGAGACGGTGTGTGATGCTAGGCTTTATGTTGCATTTGTTCTTTCTTTGATCAACAAAAATTAAAAGCCTAGAGCTGTGGTGCCTCCATAACAGGAATTATCTACAGATATGGCGTTTCTTCCCTTCAAAGGACGAGTTTGTGTCAGCTGTGACGCTGGCCTGCCTTTGTCTATCCCCCTGAGAGGTTGATTGTCTGGTTAGATCTTACTCAGTTCTGTTTGCATAGCAATGGTATCTAAAAAGATGTAAATGCCACCTGCTGGGATTCTCCACACTGAGACTGCTCTAAGGTACCCCTTCTATTACAGGCGGATGTTTCTTTGCTAATTGCCATAATGCTCAATGACTTGCAGTCCCAGATAACAGCAGTGAAGTACTGCTCAAAAAAACAACTGGGAACTAACACAAGCATAGACAAATCTACGGCACCAATTCCAAATCCAAGTCAGAAATTTCTAGGTGGAAAAGAAGAGCTGGAAGCTGTAAAATTCTTCACATCAGTTGGTATCAAAATGTCACACTTTTTGAGAAAGGAAGTTCAATAGGTAAAACAAAATTAAATTGATCGGTTGGTTAAGTTCTGGAGAAAGATCCACTGGCAAGCTATCGTTATGTGAGCTCTATCCGTCTCTCACAATGTCAAATGCTATTGTATAGAATACTGAGTCTCAAGAAAGTCTGACATAAAGCTTATATCCTAAACATTGTTTAGAAAAATATTACGGGGGACACAATTTTTATATTACACAACGTTTCCGTAGATTATAGCCTGACATATCGTCATTCAAACAGAGCACTCCAGAGGATGTGTCCGACCACCATCTACGATGGCTGCCTGAACCAGGAGCTCCAATCTGATGCACTGAAAATCTGTTTAATATACGCAACATGCCTGCAGCAATGAGCTCCACTATGTGGAAACAACCAGAAGGACTGCACATCGTCCACTTGGCTGACTTTCTGTCCTCTAGATGAGCGATCCCCGCTGGGGGCACTCACATGTGGGTGAGTGCAGCCCAGGCATGGGGCAGCCAAGCCAGGGCCTCTGCGTCATCATCTTCCAACACTGAATCTTCTGCCCTGGACACTCGCTTTCCCTGCTTTGAGGGCATCCAGGTAGCTTCATCTGATTTGCAGGCCACCTCCCTCGCTTGTTAAAATGCACTTGGGATTAGCTGCTATTCGCTTGATCCTGGCGCCGATCTCTGTGGCCCTCAGATGCGGATGACTCTGAATGTGGTTGCAGTGTTCTTAATGAGCAGACAGAGAGCTGCTACAATACCGGAAGAGACCGTGTGGTGAACTCTCGCCCATATGCCTTGTTTCCTGGCCATCCCCCACCAGACGGGCCCTGCTGCAAAACTACTCACCGTCAATGGAAGGCTAGGGCATATGGGTGTGGCCGGAGTCACAGAAATCTCACTGGGGACCCGCGCAAGCCTGCACCTTTCTTTCTGTCAGTCAAATCTTCCTCTTTTTTCCTTCAAGAGCTAGGACCTAGAATCGCGCTCTAGGAGCAACAACTTGTTCATTGTAGGCCAGGCTGAAACTCTGAGAGCCAGGAAAATGGAAACTTTGTGGAGCAACTCTTGGGTGCTGTGCTGGGCAGACAAAATGTATCTCAATGTTTCATTGTAGGAGGGCTCACAGACCACTGGGCCCCAAAACCCCACCTGGGGATATCTTATTGCTGCTTCTCGCTCTCTGAAAAGACCTCAACCATTCTTAGCTTGGAAGTTAGACTATGGAATTAGACGTTTACTTCGTTTATTAAGAAGAAATATTTTACCAGTGATCACATAACGGGTACTTGGCACAATTTACCAGCTGAAGTTTGAGTTTGTGATTTGTGCAATAATGGTGTTCAAGTCTTAAACTACAATTTTTTTAAATTTGTTCTGCATTGTATTTGCCTTGTCGTCAATTTAAAAACCTGTTTTTATGACAACTAATATTCGTACTTTTGATGAAGCTCCACAGTTGTTATTTATTCCTGTGAATGAAATATTTTGCTTTAAAATATTGTCATTTTTTAGACGTTTTATGGAATTGTACTACAATTAATTGTTTTGGGTTGTTTTCTGTGGACCTTCTATGAGATCCAAAACTTGCAATAAAAAGTAAACTAGGAGAGCATACTCTTTCTACTACTCTGCCCATGACGCATACTCTCGGATAAATGTTTGGCTAGTATCCTATGAGACATTCCTGTGGGTGCAGTCCCTTGAATACCTACCCTGTACACTATCAGACTATTCCCCAGTGCTTCTAATTACTGCTTTGTCAGACACTTGCAATATCACTGACCATGGTGCTTTGTTTTGGTGACATGACTGACCTGGTTTTAAGTATGGACATAGCAGCAGCCATTAAAGAATATGATAAATGTATTTAAAGGTTAAGCATAGAAATGTTCTATTGAACTTACCTAACAGCGGTGTTAGAGTAGGTATTGTACTAGAAAATAGTTCAGTAACACGAGATGATCAAGATGAGATTACAGGAATGTATGAAAGACATGACAGAAGAATATTTCGTGGAATGGAACTAACTGAAAGACTATATTATACAACTGGTAAAATATGGATTTGTATAAGAAATGCTTAATAAAATCTGTTTACAAAAAAAGAAATGTTCTATTGAAAATAATAATAATGACAAAGGGAGCAGTCTGGGCAAACCCTCTTGTTTCATGTAATCAATGTGATGTACTTACAATCTATGTGCTGTGCCAACTGTCTATATGTTTATATTTCATTTCTAAAATCATTCAATGTGATATAACCATTTCATAGATCATGCAGTCTAAATGAGAACTTGACCCTTTTTCCTTGAAAGCATTACCGAAATGTGTTTCTTTTTCTGTGGTTTGAATACATTTATGTCAATCAGGCACAATGAGTGTTTAAGTATTTCCTCTCTGACTTTTAAAATGTTTTCCAAAATAGAATTATTCCCACATGCACTATTTTTTTCTAAATTCTATTTCAAAGCACGTCTTTACCAATTTTTTATTTGAATTTGATAATATTGGTTTGAAATATGCATTATCTAAATTTTCCCACTCATTCCACATCATTAATCATGCATGCTGTTCTGGGTTGTTTCACTCAAGCTGTGTGCACGCTAAAGCAGCCCCCATTTTGTCCACATATTTAATAGAACCGCTTGAGCATGCGCAAGTGGACACTACGTTCCTGTTCCAGCCACTACACTAGTTAAAAAATTATCTGACATCATCCACTTGAGGTCCCCATCGTAACATCTTTCAGTGACGGTCATAGTAATAGTATATTTCACCTTTTTGCACTATTTACTAGACACATTGTCATTATTCAAAAACAGTGATGGGCAGGTTTTACCCATTTTTACCACACAACTTGCATGGTACTTTGTGCAATGCAATTCTCCTTTCTCTATTTTTATTGGTAGCTTGTTTGTACCTTGCTTACTAGTACCCACACCAATTCTGGCAGAAGCATTTCCACTACTTTACTGATGGAATATATTTAGGATGATATTAAACTTAGGTTCAGTTCTCTTTCCCAGAATGCTACTTAAAAAATCATGTTAGTCCTGACAAAGACCATGTCCAAATTATATTTACAAAAGTCAAAAAGTTGACAACTTTTTATGATATGTGCTGTTCATTAGTGATGGAACTCCAAAGTACGACCATCATTTGTGATCACTCATGTTTATAGTATCTTTGACAACCGCCAAAACCTTACACATTTCTGTTTGGTTCCTATGCACTTTCCAAGTATTAACAAATTTCGTGTGCACTGCACTGACATACACTATATGTAGCATGTGGTTTATCCAAGTTTGGATGGCAATTATGGGCAATGTGTGGATACTATATAAATCATTTGTGTATGTAACCTCTGTGAATATTGCTCTACATTAGTAAACTAGTTGTGGATTTAATGCACATAGGGGAAACGTTTATAGTCCTGATAGAGCGAAATGTTCTTGTGAATTGTAGGGGTGCATCATAATCACTGATAGTCCGCACCCGCATGTACTCAGACATATATTCGTATATATTCAGTTGTATATCCATGCATGTTTAGTAAAGAATGAATAGTTCACTGAGACAAAGTGAATCAGCAGTATAATCGTGTTATGATAATTATGTAATGTAATGCTTATTGAATTGTGTGAACATAATGCATAGAGAAATTAGTTTGTGTGTAATTTAATGGCAGTAGTTTAAACGTGCAACATATTAAAGTTGCACATGTAATTCATTTTCGCATATGAATTGTAATGGAAATGCTTATGGGGAAAAGTAAGATGTGTGTTTAAAAGATATATGTAAAGGCCTGACTACATATATGCTTAGGGAAGGCCTGGTTTATTCTTATGTTAGCTTATTTTGTAGGCAGAGAAAAGTTTCTCTTGGTAAGGCTCTCTGGGCACAAACGGTAGATTTAATTTGCACAGTAGAAGGTTTCTGTTGAACGTATCTTTGTTGCAGGTGCAAGGACACATGTCTCGTTAGTAAAGACTAACTCTTTGTTTTCAAAAGTTAGAGAGATGGGAGGCATGGTACGGGGAGTGCAATGGAATTTAGGGATGATACTTTCAGCGGAGAAGGTGCCTGGGACTCAAGGTCATCGCAACCGTCCAGGATGAAGTAACCGTTTCGATGGAAAAGTACAAGAAAGAAGACCTGGCCAAGGAGGCGTGACAAAGGCGTGTACAATTGTATTGGGGTTTTGTATTAGGGATAGTGCCCTGAGGGAGGAGGCCAGAGAAGAGGTAGGGGAGACCAGAGAGAAGGACAGAGCTGAGCTTAGGTATTATGTGATTGCACTTCTTAGGAAGTCTTCACAGCTGACACCTTTTATTCACTCTTGCCTGGGAAAAATCGTTATGCAGGGATGTCACTAAGTGTTAGTGTAGGGACAGCAATTGATTTAAAGTTTGCTTAGATAAATGAAGAGTAACGTAGAAATTGGAGCAATCATAGCTTGGTTGATCCTTCTAGAACTTTCTATTCTCTTTATTCTGAGTCGGATGAGACTCCTGCGTAGGTTATTATTTGTATTAGTGCCCATCTATTTCTTTAACCTCGTGTTGAGGTGCTTGCATGTCCAGTTATTTTTGGCGATAATAAATTCTTAAACTTGAATTCGGAGTCAGTGGTCCTTTCAGACAAAATGAATGGTGTTATATAACCAGATGAGATTCTCTCCTTTACACTATTCAACAGGTAAAAAGATCTTGGCGACCAGAAGGTTCTTATAGATAATTAGATAAGAATCGGCGTTATCAGTTGGTAGCAGAGGATGGTTACCTTTGATGGTAAGGGGAGATCTAGAGCAAGATAGGAGACTAAGTTGCCCCATAGAGCCCGAGTGACGCAGATCCAGAGGACCGCGGGAGAAAGATGTCGGAGGTCGGAGGTCGTTGAAAACTGACGGAGAGATACGGTGTGGCGGAAGTAGCAGTTCGTGGTAGAGTGAGTATGAAAAGAGTGGTGTTTGGTAGATTGCGGTGTTTTATTGTTGTGTGATGTCTTGCGGAGTTGGAACGAGAGTTGTGTGATTGAGAACCGGACCGTGAGCGCGCGCGGGACCGGGAGATTTATTGTGGTGTAGAATACACCCAGAGTTGAGAACGTTGACCAGAGGTTGTGGGGGTCACGAGACGTCATTGACAGACCCACTGAAGATAGGGAACACATGTGTGAGTGTGTGAATAACCAACGCAGGTCGTAGGTTATTGTGTGCAGAACATCGAGTGATTGAATCCTATCGAGTGTGTTAGAGGCGATTGTCCGGTCGTTTCGCGGACAGACGGTTGCCAGATTGAGGTCAACAAGCTCAAGAGGCTGATCGGTCATTGGTAAGACTGACGGTCAGAGAGGTAATTGTTCGGTAGGACGGACATTATTTCAGAGTATGATTGGGACAGGTGCGAGCGAGAACGAGTGAATTAGAAAGGAGGGGAACTGCTGCGAGCGGAGGAAAAGTGACGTCAGACAAGTGCCGCGCTGCGATAGGCCGGTTGGTGTGAGCCGCGCTGGCATTGGTGGATTGAAATCAGGAAGTAAAAGCTGACATTTTGAGTGCAAATACAAAGTTGATTCATCATGAAATGTTTTAAAGTTTTACGGGAACTGTGTAGAGGTGATAGGCATGTGGTTACTCGGGAAGGAGAGGAAGCTCCTCCCGAGGATACGCCAGCACATTATATGGCAAAGAATGTAGGATTGTATACTATAATATGGCTTGAGAATTGGCATAAAATGACAGAAGGAGAAGGAGAATTGTCTTTCCCACGCTATGGTACTTTCAGGTTAGAGGTGTTGTACCAGCTAAAAAGTATAATGGCTTCTTTACGACCACTACCTAGACCAACACAGTTTGAAGCGCTACATGCGTGGATTAGAGCAGCGTACGATAGGAGGAAAGACAAGAGCCAGGAAAGGGTGAAGAAATCGGTCAGGGCATTTCAAGATGCAAGGTGGGATGCACTGGAGAAAAGGTGGAGAGTGGAAACGATAGAGGGAGATAAACTATACCCACTGCTAGTACAGAATGGAAAGATTATAAGAATCGATGAGGACGACAGTGATACAGACGACAGCCTGTTAGATAGGTTGTTGGCAGAGAGGCCACCACCATTTAATCCAGACTCAGAAGAGGGAAAGCCGACTCCAGCAGTAACAATTGATGGGAGCCAGAATCAGACTAGCATGAGAGTAGTGGGAAGGATTTCCACAGGAACGGAAGGGGCAACGACGTCTATGATAACACAGCCTCCTGTTGGGAACACAAGATTACCGGACTCCTTGACAGTACCGGTTACCATTGGCCCTTTAGTACCGGTATATGACCCAGACCGAGTGAGAGAAGGGAGCTCCGTACAGATGGGAAGGGAAGAAGTAACCAGCGAGAGTGGGAACGGGTTCGGAGTACGAGTGGTTCATTTCCCAAGACCAGGGGAGACAAGTACGCCGTTACCGGCTACGGCAGACTCTTCCTTTAGACAGGAGGAGGAGAGACCGGTCAGACCGAGGTCTTTGCAGGAATCCAAGTCAGCTTTGAGGATGTGGACACCAACAGTAACAAACCAAAGTGATAGGATGCCAGGAGATAGGGCACAAAACTTCTCGGAAGACAGACCAAGTTCCAGGAATATGATGGAAGGGAATAGGTCACAAGGACAGAATGGTGACTGTGATGAGCGGGATGGTTCAACTTGTCGAGAAGTACTGAGGAGTGCAGTACAGGCAAGGCTGCTAGACGTAGTAAGATTGAAAGCAGAGGTAGACGAGATGATTAGCGGGGGTCTGCCTCTGGAAAGGATAGAAATTTATGGATCAGATGAGCTGCTGTTTATAGCAAAAGATGTGACTCGAAAAGCTAGAATGGCACATGATAGATTAAAGGAATTGGCCAAAAGATATGAGGTAGACCTGAACAAAACTAAAGCGTTGCAGGGACCGCATAGATTACAATACAGTGACCAGGAGCTGGAGGAGAAAAGAATCACAGGATTAAGGACACACACCAGAGATCTGATTGTAGGAATGAGAATATGGATTTTGTTGGACAAATGGGAAGAAAGGTGGTCCAAGAAGAAACCAGCAAAGAAAGCTGAGGGGGAAACGCCGCCTCCAGGAGGGGGGCGACGGGTGTTGGAAATTTTCCTTTACGGGAAGTACAGAATGGAGGGTATGTGCATGTGCCGTGGAATAGAGGTGATTTGGCTGCATTTACAAATGATTTTCCTCGGCTGAGGGAGAAACCAGTAGAGTGGTACAAGCAGGTTGAGCGGTTTGTTAAAATTTCAAAGGTACTATGGATTGATTTGAACACCTTGTTTGACATAGTGGTACCGGGAGATTTGTGGACAGCTTGTAAAGTCGCTGTCGAGTGGCCGACTTCGGAATCTGAAAGGGAGCCGGTTACAAATGGCCCATCACCCTTAGTAATGAAAAAGTATGAGCAGGTGATTACATGGCTAAAACTGAAGATTTCACCACAAGATATAGATTGGGTTAAGATAGATCGGACTGTACAGGAACCCAAAGAAACGGTGCATGAATATTATGAAAGACTTCTGCAAGCTTTTAAACAGTATAGTGGGTTACATATCTTGGACCCCAAGGATATGGGACAGTTTGTCTCAAAGTTTGTACTGGGTCTGAGAATGGAAATCAGCCTCATGATACAGCACCATTTGATCTGCTGGCAGAACAAGCCGTTAGATGAAATTTTGAGGTATGCGAGATACTGTAGTGATGAGGTGGAATCGAAACATCGGAAGCTAAAAGATAAATTGATGCTTGTCCAGATGCAGACAGCACAGGGTCAGCCTAATGGAGGGACCTTAGGAAGAAAACAAGGAAATTCCCAGGGGAACCAGAATGGGCAAGGACAGGGAAAGGGAAAACCAGTAGACCCCAAGACAGGAGTGGACGTGGCCACACTGAAGAAGACCACGGCGTGTCATCTTTGTCGACAGGTCGGACATTGGAAACGCGAGTGTCCTTTGAACCCAGTTAATCAGTTGCAGGAAGAGGAAGAGGGGGCTCAGGTACCCGCGCAAGAGGTAGTTAACACAGTGACGAGGCCTAGGACGATGAAAGGGGGGGTATACAGCTCTCACGCCCAGGTTCCCCGGGCTCCAAGGATTACACAAGGAATACGAACGTACCAACAGATGCCCCTGTTTGAAGACTATGACGAGAGTAGCTCAGACCCTTTATCCTGACGGTGCCTGAGAGGGGAGGAAGACTGCACGCTTGGAGCGGTCTTGGAGGTAGACCAGAGGGGACCTTTTGTGGAGGCAGATATTGAGGGTCATCCTGCCACACTTTTGGTTGATACTGGTGCTACCCGGTCTACTGTGAGATCAGCAGTAGTCCCTAACCTACCCCTCTCGGGACAACCAATCCAGGTTGTTGGAGTAGCGAACAAGAGAATAAGCAGCCCATTGACAGAACCGATCTTAGTAAAGATAGGTTCCTTCCAAACTAGACATCAGTTTGTAGTGTGTGATACGAGTCCAGTTTGCCTTTTGGGAAGAGATCTGTTGTGCAAGTTGAACTGCACGATTTATTGTACGCCTCAGGGAGTGGAGGTCCAGACGAGGGATGACGATGCTGACTTTAAGGTTACCAATCAGCATCTATGTATAGATCTGTACCCAATGGTGACTGTGGAAGAACTTCCACCTGATCTGAGAGACGCAGTGTCATCTGTGGTGTGGGATTTCGCAGGCGACGAAATAGGTCTAATCAGAGGGGTTGAACCAGTGCGGATTGAGGTGAAACAGAATGTTGATTTCCCCAGGACACCTCAATACAACCTGTCGCCAGAAACGATTGCAGGGATAAAACCTGTGATCGAGACTTTCATTGAGAAAGACATTCTGAAAGAGATCAGAGGTAGCCCCTGTAATTCACCCATTATGGGGCTACAGAAACCGAGCGGGAAATACAGGATCGTGCAAGACCTGCGAAAGGTCAACACGATAGTTGTCCCCTGTTGTCCAGTGGTACCGAATCCTTCAGTAATACTGTTCCAGATCCCATGTGAAGCCGAGTGGTTTACGGTTATCGATTTGTGTCAAGCCTTCTTTTCGATACCGCTCCACGAGGAAAGCCAATTTCTTTTTGCGTTCAGGCTGGAAAATCGCGTGTTAACATGGTGTCGTATCCCTCAAGGGTATACGGAAAGTCCATCGATCTTTAACCAGATCCTGAAAAAGAATCTCGAGAGTCTTGTGTTGCCGCAGAACTCAGTCCTCGTGCAATACATAGACGACTTGCTCATTGCCTCAGAAACAGAAGAAGCTTGCAGAATTGACACTGTAGCTCTGTTGAACCACTTAGCAGAGAATGGACATAAGGTGTCCCCGAACAAGCTGCAGTACTGTTTGAATGAGGACAGTACTTGGGACACAGATTGGAAAAAGGCAAGAGGAAGGTGTCACCAGATCGAATTGAGGCAATAATGAGCATGGCAGTACCCACCACACAGAGAGAAGTTAGGATGTTCCTGGGAATGGTTGGCTACTGTCGACAGTGGATTCCTAGTTTCTCCTTGAGAGCAAAGCCTTTGCAGAGGCTTACGCACAAGGATGTAAGTGATCCGGTACCATGGGACGAGGAGTGCTTGATGTCATTCCTGAAACTGAGAGAGGAATTGTGCAGTGCTCCGGCACTGGGAATGCCTGATTACAACAAGGCCTTTTCATTGTTCTGTTATGAGAGGGAAGGACGTGCATTAGCAGTGTTAGCTCAGAACCATGGAGGTGTCCGTAGACCAGTTGCCTATTTCTCAGCTACTCTAGATCCAGTAGCTTCTGCGTTGCCCGGATGTCTAAGATCCGTTGCTGCAACAGGTGTCAGCATTGAAAGATGTGAAAGCATTGTAATGGGACATCCATTGACTGTACATGTGCCACACTCGGTCGAGTTATTGATGACCAGGACCAACACTCAGCACCTAACAAACAATAGATTA
This sequence comes from Calotriton arnoldi, assembly GCA_963921515.1. NCBI lineage: Eukaryota > Metazoa > Chordata > Amphibia > Caudata > Salamandridae > Calotriton > Calotriton arnoldi. The sequence continues at coordinate 1,791,452 of CAWUFW010000415.1, forward strand.
ACGAGGTACGAGCAAGTCATACTTGCCGCAGAGAATGTGACTCTGAAAAGGTGCTCTGTCTTGAACCCTGCAACATTGATGCCTACACCGAGCACGGATGATGAAGATTGTGCGGACCATGATTGTCTCGATGTGACCGAGCTTTGCACCAAACCGAGACCTGACATTGTCGATGAACCATTGGCTGACCCAGATGAAATTTTCTTTGTCGATGGTTCATGCTTAAGAGACAGTGTGGGGCAATTGAGAGCAGCGTTTGCTGTATGTACCATTTCGGGAGTGGTCGAGGCTGCTTGCCTAGAAGGAGTACGCTCCGCGCAGGTAGCTGAGATCATTGCCTTGACCCGTGCCTGTTTGGCCGTTGATCGAATTCGAATCACGATTTACACAGACAGCCAATATGGGTTTGGCGTGGTGCACGACTTCGGGCAGTTATGGTCTCAGAGGGGATTTTTGACATCATCTGGCTCACCCATTCGGAATGGAGAATATGTAAGACAACTGTTGGATGCACTACAGCATCCGAAAGAAATTGCTGTTGCAAAGTGTTCCGCCCATGGGAAAGGGGAGGACTTTGTGTCATTGGGTAACAATTATGCGGACGAGGTTGCCCGTTTCTGTGCAGAACAAGGATGCATATTCACAGATAGATACGCAGGGGAGAGCCAAGAAAGAACCGAGCTCAGCATAATGTTGGCCATGGCAGACACTTGGGAAGAGCTTAAGCGATTGCAGGATGAAGTTTCAGACCAGGAGAGAGAGGGATGGATCAAAGCGGGTTGTGAGAGAGGAGATGTGGATGTGTGGGTATCCAACGATGGGAGAGCCGTATTACCAGAAGAATTGTTGAGTCCGATGGCAAGGCTGATACATGGACAGGCACATCTTGGTAGAGACGCAATGATGAGGGTGTTTAGACAAACGTGGTACAACCCACGATTTCGAGCAATGGCTGAAACGGTGTGTCAAAGGTGTGTTACGTGTCAGCAGATGAACGCTGGAAAGAAAACTGTAGTTACATTGAGTCACATTGGGAGGTCAGGTGGGCCTTTCAACAGGATACAGCTCGACTTTGTGGAAATGCCTAAGTGTAATGGGTTGAGGTACATTTTAGTGCTGGTATGTGTATTCTCACGGTGGGTGGAGGCTTACCCCACACGCAGGTGTGACACTCTCACAGTGGCTAAGTTATTGTTGAGGGAGCTCATCCCTAGGTTCGGGATCCCGACCTCTTTGGAATCAGATAGAGGAAGGCACTTCCACAGTGAAATCATGAAGTTACTGTGTGCTGCATTGAATATTGACCAGAGACTCCACTGTAGTTACAGACCAGAGGCTTCTGGGATGGTGGAACAAGTTAATGGAACTTTGAAAGCCCGGATGGCAAAAATGTGTTCCTCGACATCCCTGAAATGGCCCGACGCTTTGCCGCTCGTGCTGATGAGCATGCGAAGTGTCCCAGACAGGAAAACCGGGCTGTCCCCCCACGAAATACTAATGGGAAGGGCAATGAGGTTGCCGGCAGTACCAGCTACAGCTTTGATAAGCATCACTGATGACTTGATTCTCGATTATTGTAAAGGACTCTCTGATGTGGTCCGTTCTGTATCCCAGCAGGTGCAAGCAGCAGTGGTCCCAGCCTCGAGTGATCTGTGCCACGATTTGTGTCCCGGAGATTGGGTGCTTGTCCGGATGCACGTGAGGAAGAGTTGCTTGGACGCCCGTTGGCGTGGCCCGTATCAGGTGATACTCATCACGAACACAGCAGTAAAGTGTGGAGGATTGCCGAACTGGGTGCATGTCAACCATACCCCAGGAGTTTCAGCACCCTTGGAAGAAACAGCTCCTCTCGTAAATGAAAATCCAGCTGATGTGGCAGGGCCACATGAGAGGACAAGTCAAGCTGTAAGGGTCGCTGACACAGCTGGTGGTGCACTAGAGCAAGCTGAAGGGGGTTTCCACAGTTCGAACCCTGACTCAGACACCGAAGACAGAAGCGGTGCAGTGGGCGGAGAAGAGTCAGATTCAGCAGAAAGAGGAAGTAGTGCACTGGGTATAGCAGGGGAAGGCAGACGAACGAACAGAAGTGCAGAAAGTTGGCCAGAAAGACAGAGGCGACGGAACCTGAAGTTAGCCCCTGAAAGAGACCTTGCCCCAGTGTCTGAAGCATCTGAAACAGAGGCAAGCGACGAAGACCAGGCTCAAGATAGTCGGCGAAGGTCGAAAAGAACCAGAGTACCTTGTCGCAGATACTCTACCCCTGAGTGGACTTACACAGTGTTTGATGCAGGGGGTGGTGAGCACGGGAAGGCTGAGGTCAGTGCTGGTGGTCCGTCGGAGCCCGAATGTGGTGGTGAAGGTGGTGCTGCAGTTGCCAGGGCTCGAAATAGAAGGAACACTGACCCTCACAGTTCCGAATCCCCCGCTTCTGAGTGAAGTTCGAAACTTGGTTCTGCATCGACTCGAATTTCCGTCTTTTGGGTTTGAGCCGTCTTCACATGAAATGGTAGTCTTGCGTCTTGAACTTTTGTATCACGTTCTGGAATTGCTCAAAGAGGATCTTATTGTGGATCAACTATAAACTGTAACTAAAAGTCTAAAAGAAGAAGATAACCTAGGTCCGAGTGGAAGAAGAATAAACTTAGGGACTTTCCACAGAAGAGGAACGAAAACAAGGGAAGTCTTTTTCTGGACTGTGTAAATAAGATTGTGATCGAGAAGGGAAAATCCGGAGATTTCATGGTTGCTCGAGCTGGTTAAGCAAGTCACGAGTAAAGGACAGAGACTTTTTCAGGGTTCATTGCTATAACCAAGACTTTTGAGAACTTTCGAAACCATGGAGCCGGGAGATCCCAATCGTAGATCAAAGTGGATTGTAGGCATTCTTATAAGTAGTGTGATAGTTTCTATAATCATAGTAATCATAGTCTCATATACTGGTTCGCATGAGCTAGAAGTGCAGGGGGTGCCAGGGACACCTACACCTACTACACCTAGCCAAAAGGGGGTAAACATGGGAGCTGACAGAGCTTTGCTATTAGAAGAAAGTCGTAGGTTACATATAGATTTATCTAGGAGTGATTTTAAGCTTAACGCATATGCTAAGCTGCTATATGAGTATGTTGATGTGATGGATGCGAAAGATTGTTATGTGTGTATGCAGTTGCCTGCTTCAGTGGACGAGGGTATTAGGTATCACCATCTTCCACTGACTTATGGAATTTCATGTAGTCTTGTGCTTAGTTTATTTTATGAGAGAGATCAGTTTGAGTATTTCTTTTCCAATTTCGACGCAGTGCTTCCTGAAGTCCCAGCTTACAAGCATTTGAATAAGTACGACTATTATAAGACCGAGGATAGACTCAGGAAGTTCTTCATACCGAGTTTGGAATTGGATACAGCATTCGCTCACAGACACAATCTGACCTGCTCGATGTCAGATGTGGAGAAAAAGTTTGTAGATCAGGTAGAGGACAGGTATAGAAAGCTGACTCACTCACGAGATTTGGGGCATCACAGGCTTGATTGGACAGATGAAGAAAAGTTGCATAAGACGAAGGGAAGCTATGGTCCTATAGCGTTAGACAAAGAGCAGAGGGGTAAGTTGTGTATAAGGCGTTATCAGACTTACTACGAAAAGGTTGCAGTGGGACAAAGCACTTGTGATCACGTTTTCACCATGGCAGATGTGGCAAAAGATTTTCTCCAAGGTCCTGTACAAGTGATACCAACGGTGTATTATGTATGTGGGAAGAATGCTTATGTGAGGTTGCCTGCAAATTGGTATGGAACATGTTATTTGGCAATAATATTTCCAAAGATTTACCATACAGAGGATTTGGATCTTCTAGAAGGTGGGGAGCATTCAAGAGCGAGAAGAGCTGCAAGTGCAGGAATCGTTGTGGGGGATATCTTTGGAGCTATGATACCCAGTCTGGGAGTAGTCTTGAATGATGTGAAGATCCGGAGGTTAGCGACTGTGGTGGATGAATTTTCAATGAATAAAGCAAAGTCATTGGTGTTGGTGGAAGGAGAGATGTTGTCGATAAGGGGAATGGTTTTGCAGAATCGCCTTGCTTTGGATGTCTTATTGGCAAAAGAGGGCGGAGTCTGTAAAATGTTGAAGGTTCAAGAGTGCTGCACTTATATACCAGACCGTAGCAAGGATCTGGAGAAATATATAAGTAACATCACTACAATCCACACAAAAATAGCGGATTTGACCGAAGAGGGGGCCTGGGAAAAAGTCGGCAAGGGTTTTGGTCAAGTGGGAGGTTGGTTTGCGAATCTAGGAAAGGGATTCCTTGGGTACTTTCTGAGACCCCTCCTTATCTTGGTGGTTTGTGTGGTTGGTTTGTGGATTTTGATCAAGGCCTACAAGTGGTATCGGGCAGGCCGAGTCAAGAGAGCTTTGAGGGAAAATGAGATGAGATTGGCAAGACTGCAGGACAGTCAGTATCAAAGGCTCAAGAGCATGGAGAAACTAAGATCAGGGAAAATGGCAACGAGTTCTGTTTAGGTCGGTTCTTTCTCCAAGGGAGTTGAATGAGATGTGATGACAGGAGTCATCAAAGGGGGGAACTGATAGAGCGAAATGTTCTTGTGAATTGTAGGGGTGCATCATAATCACTGATAGTCCGCACCCGCATGTACTCAGACATATATTCGTATATATTCAGTTGTATATCCATGCATGTTTAGTAAAGAATGAATAGTTCACTGAGACAAAGTGAATCAGCAGTATAATCGTGTTATGATAATTATGTAATGTAATGCTTATTGAATTGTGTGAACATAATGCATAGAGAAATTAGTTTGTGTGTAATTTAATGGCAGTAGTTTAAACGTGCACCATATTAAAGTTGCACATGTAATTCATTTTCGCATATGAATTGTAATGGAAATGCTTATGGGGAAAAGTAAGATGTGTGTTTAAAAGATATATGTAAAGGCCTGACTACATATATGCTTAGGGAAGGCCTGGTTTATTCTTATGTTAGCTTATTTTGTAGGCAGAGAAAAGTTTCTCTTGGTAAGGCTCTCTGGGCACAAACGGTAGATTTAATTTGCACAGTAGAAGGTTTCTGTTGAACGTATCTTTGTTGCAGGTGCAAGGACACATGTCTCGTTAGTAAAGACTAACTCTTTGTTTTCAAAAGTTAGAGAGATGGGAGGCATGGTACGGGGAGTGCAATGGAATTTAGGGATGATACTTTCAGCGGAGAAGGTGCCTGGGACTCAAGGTCATCGCAACCGTCCAGGATGAAGTAACCGTTTCGATGGAAAAGTACAAGAAAGAAGACCTGGCCAAGGAGGCGTGACAAAGGCGTGTACAATTGTATTGGGGTTTTGTATTAGGGATAGTGCCCTGAGGGAGGAGGCCAGAGAAGAGGTAGGGGAGACCAGAGAGAAGGACAGAGCTGAGCTTAGGTATTATGTGATTGCACTTCTTAGGAAGTCTTCACAGCTGACACCTTTTATTCACTCTTGCCTGGGAAAAATCGTTATGCAGGGATGTCACTAAGTGTTAGTGTAGGGACAGCAATTGATTTAAAGTTTGCTTAGATAAATGAAGAGTAACGTAGAAATTGGAGCAATCATAGCTTGGTTGATCCTTCTAGAACTTTCTATTCTCTTTATTCTGAGTCGGATGAGACTCCTGCGTAGGTTATTATTTGTATTAGTGCCCATCTATTTCTTTAACCTCGTGTTGAGGTGCTTGCATGTCCAGTTATTTTTGGGGATAATAAATTCTTAAACTTGAATTCGGAGTCAGTGGTCCTTTCAGACAAAATGAATGGTGTTATATAACCAGATGAGATTCTCTCCTTTACACTATTCAACAGGTAAAAAGATCTTGGCGACCAGAAGGTTCTTATAGATAATTAGATAAGAATCGGCGTTATCAGTCCCTTTGAAATAAGCAAAGGATTTCACTGTTTCCTGAATTAATCGGAGGGAACCCCTTTTTTCATACAGCTTGATGTACCCAGGGCTACTGGGTTGCTTGCCCCTTGTTCAGAGCACATGCGCAATCGTAGCCAGCAGCCTATCCACTGCGGGGCCACCGCCTGTACGGTGTCAAAGGCCCAACCTATTTAGGGTCGGCTCGAAGCACAGATTTTTTCTTCCTGGGACCATTACATAAGACATGGTAAGCAAGGGCAGGGGAAATCCTCAATGGCCCTCGCAGTACAGGTAGGACACTCCATGCATGTCCGCGCCATTGATTTTTTTGTTTTACAGAAATAAACCCTAGCTTTGGAGGTTTGTTTCTGAAGAAAAAAAAAATAAATGATGCAGGACAACCACCAAAATGTGACAGCTTTACTCCAACTGCTTCTCTCGGTGCAGCAGAAGTGCTTTCGGCAAAATGAAGCGTGTTGATGAGGCAGGGATTTCTAAGTAGGACAGGCAGTCCTCCTCTGACCAGGCGGGCCTGGAAGGGGGCTCTGCCAGCCATAATTTAAATGAAGCCTGCAGTTCCTCATTGTGTTCTTTGATCACACAGTTCAAACGCTTGGTTTCAGTACAGTCAGAATAGAAAACAAATCCTAAGTATACCTGCCAGAGCCACAGACTTTGCAAAAACTGTCTGGCAGCATCCCTTAGAGAATGCTCCAGGTTTATTTGAAGTGAAAGATATCTCTTTTTTCCACCAGGTGGATACAGAAATAGATAAATGCAAATTCATAAAACCCATTCTTCTCAAGTTTGGACCAATACGTAATTAATCAATGTCAGCCTGGCGTCTGAACAGTTATTTGCAAATAAGCCTTTTAGGACATTAGAACATGGTTTAGGAAAGATGGATTCAAATGCCAAGAATTGGGTTCCTCCTTTAAAAGTTCAAAAACGGTAGAAAATAGTTCTGCACTCCCGGGCTGTCTGAAGTAAATCAGACACCAGTCCTACAAAAGAGAAAAGGGAATCTTTAACACCCCCCGAGTATATTTCCCAGACATGACTTGGCCTGCTGTCTCTCATTATTCACGCTGAAAGGCTTAAATGTCAATTTCTAATGTAAAAAGAACAGCAGTACCCGGCCGAAACCCTCTAATAGTCACAAAGGTCTCCTTTGAACCCAGGAAAATATAAGACAGAAGCGGCTCAAATGAAGAAGCATATAGTGTGCAATTCACAAAGCATATGCACATTCAAGTTGATCCTAGGTGTTGCAAAAAACCCATTTATGAGGGATAATTGCAAGCGTAAAACCCGCTTTTTAATCTCATAAAGTACATTTGAGAAGAAACAAATTCCAAAAGTATGTTTCAAATTTAGGGTTAGTGTGGGTGTTGTTTTGGGTGGACCTACCTACAAAAGTAGATGAACAGATTACCAAGCTAATGGCTTGGCGGGTATTCATGGCCTGCTCATTCTGGAAACAAACAAGTTTCCCCTGTCTCGCGCAGGCTTACGTGCATTTTTAGGCAAAGGGATTTGTCCAGGTAAAAATGTTTCCAGGTGGTAAAACAACAAATATTAAAGTGTGGAAACGCATTTGCAGCAAATTCATGCATGCCGAATTTTTCACCAGCCATAGATTTTAAGAGTATTTCTGGAATTGTTAGTGAATCCCATTAAAATTGTAAATGTGCTTGCAAAGTAGAAGTAATCCCAAGGAACCAGCGGTATGACTTTCATTACAAAAATGTGTTTTTATCCAGGTGACAAAGTGATATAGAGGGCAAGAAGCTTCTCAAACCCACCTTGAGAAAATATGCCCTGCTTAAAACATTCCTTCTAATCTAAGGGAACCCTACCTGTCCTTTGTTACCAATGCACATCATCGCTTCTTATTACCCCCAGGTCCCTTATGTCCTCGTCCCATTCATTACAAAGTGGAGATAACCATCTCCCGACAGAAAAAAACAAGAGGAATGCTGGGACACTAATACTGCCCCTCCCCCCGGGAGTACATAAGCAGTACTTACCCAGCATCCCGTCTGTTCTTTTTTTCTGTCTGTCGACAGAATGGACGTGGATATGCTGGTGCTGCTCCTGCTGGATGGGAGTGGCAGACTTCTCTCCTCCCCACGCCCGGCTGCCTGGCTGTGCGGGCGCGGGGTTTCCTGGTCTGTCTCCTGGCCTGCCGGGCTTGCTGGGAGTCAGTCGGTGTTCTCTGCTGGATTCCTGCCTGTCGCCCGGCCCTTTGCGGCTGGGGCGTGGTGTCCCGGTTCCTTCCGGGTTGCGGGCGCGTCTTCCTGAGCCTGGCCGGGTGAGGCGCGCCACGCTTGCAGTGTTCCTGCTGTTTCCTCGGTTGCGGTGGGGGCCTTGTTGCTGGTGATGGCCCCCGCTCCGGGTGAGTTCCGCTTGGCGGCTTTGTTTTTTCTTCCCCTGCAGTTCGTTTGTGTACAAGGGGAATTGGGGGCTGATGCAGGCACAGCTTTACTTGAAAATAATGCAAGACTTGGCTAATAAAGGATGGCTAAGTTGAATACATGAGAGGTGGAAGCAAGTTTGAAAGGAAGACTCGGAGTGCTTATTGATTCTGCCTGCTCCTCGGCTGTTGGGACGCCGCTTGCAGGTTGTACGGTGCCTTGCTGCTCTGCCGCACTGGGTGCTCCTCCTCTCCTTTGCTCTCCCGAGTTGTGCGAGATTGGGCCTGGAGAAACACAGGGGCCTCACGTTAGCGCCACAACACAGTGCAGCTACCCTGCGGCGCTTACTTGCTCGATAACTTGGCTGAGGGTGTTTTTCACACACATATGACGATTGGCAGCTGGTAGGGGGGCTGCCTGGGTCTGCCAGCCACTGTGCGCTTCAGTCTGGCTCGCGCCCTCCCCCTCCGCCTGCTGTGCGCGGCTGGTGTTGGGGGGGGGTTTGTGCCTTGCGTCTCTGCTGGCTTGTGTGTGGTGTGTTCTCTAGGTACCCCGCTTTCTTCTCTGCGACGGCCGTGCTGGGGGCTCCCTGTCTGGCATGGTCTTGGCTGCGGCTTCCTTTTGGTGTGCTCCGGGGGCTGTGCGCTGTGCTAGGGTTCTGGTGCTGTGTGCTCTGCTGCTCCGGTGTTTGCCTTCCATTGACGGCTGTGGCTCGTGTGGGTGCCGGGGTTTGTCTCGGGGCCTCATGCCTGCTGGCTGGCGATCTGCCCCCTGCTGCTTGCTCTGTGGGTCGGGGTCGCCACTCGCTTTCCCGGCTGCCGCCTGTTGGTGTGCCTGTTGGTATGCTCCTCCCCGGTTTCGGGCTCCTCCGCGGCTCCCGCCCCAGTCTGGTGGTGGGGCTGTGTTCCTGCTCCTCTGGCGGCTGCATGGGGGGCCCTGGGGGCTCCTGTTTGCCCTCCCCTGAGTTCATGTTGGCATGCCGGGGTTCTGCCCCGCTTTTCTTTGCTGTCCCTGTGCGCCCCTGCTCCTCGGGGTGTTGCTGGTGCGGATGCTGTGGCCTGGCCTTGGGCATGCTGGGTCCCTCTGTCTGCCCTCCCTTTTTCCAGGCGGCCTTGCCCCTGCTGCGGGCGGCCTGTTCACTTGTGCCGTGGGCTCCGCTTGGGTGTGCTGTTTGTTCGCCTCCGCTTCCTGGCTGCTGCGTGGCTGGTCGGGGTCGGTGCACGTGGGGGCTCCCAGTTCCTGTTTGGATTTGCCTACGGGCCCGGTTTGCACTTTTTTGCCCGTTCTCTGTGTTTGCCGCTCTGTGTTTCCGGGGTTGGCTTGCGCTGGGCTGTTTCTTTCCCTCGGGCTGCCTCCTTTGCGGCTGTTCTGTTCTCCTTTGCTCCGGCCTGGGGCTCCGGGTGTTGCCCCGGGGCCTTCTGTGTGCTTGGGTTGCTTCGGGGCGGGCTGGCTGGTGCTGTCTCCGGCTGCTTGCCTCTTCCTTGCTGGGTGCTGCTGTCTTTGCTTGCTCCTGGCTCTGGCGCTCCCTGTTCCTGGCTTCTGGGGTTTTCTTGGTGTTGTCCTGCTTCGGCTGCGCCCCTGCTTTGTTTCCTGTGCTTGGCTTTGGCTTGCTGTGGCTGGTCCTAGCCGCCCCTCCTGGTTCCACCGGCGATCCGGCTCTCGTCTGGTCTCTGTGGTTCCGCTTGGTCAGGCCTGGTTTGTTCCTGGTTGGGGCCGCCTGGGGTTGCCTGGTGCTGTTGGTTTCTCAGGCTGGTTTGGTTGGGCTTCTGCTCTTCCTTTCCTTTGCGTCCTCCCTGGGTTTGTTTCCGGTGGCGGTTCGTCCTTTGGTCCTGGGGGTTCATGCCGCTGCTGTTTGGGCCTGGCTGTCTTTCGCTGCTGCCGTGTCCTGGGCGGGGCACCTGTTTTCCCCTCTTCTATTCTGCGGTTCTCCTGGTTGGGGGTCCGTCTCGGCTCCGGGTGCGTTTGCTCCCTGGAGGGTGCTTGTCTCGTCTGGTTCCTCTCGTGGGTGCCTGGCTGGGGCCTGCTGGGGCTTTCCGGCACCTGTTGGTCTCCTTTTTCGGCCCGGAGTCCTTGCCTGTGCTCTCTCTGGGTGTCCTGGCGGGGCGCTCTGCTGGTTTCGGACCGTGTCCTGGTGGTCCTTGGCCTGCTTCTGCCGGCGGTTCTCTTCCCCGGCTTGGTTCACCTCTGGGGGGTTTCCGTTGGGTGCTGTTGGGCTCCGGGTTTCCCCGGTGCTCCTTCTTCCTTGGCCCTTCCCCCTTTTTTTCCCCTGGGCTGCGGTTCCCTTGTTCGGACCTGTGTGGGGTCCTGGGGTTCGGTGCTTCTGGGTTGGCGTGTCTGGGTTTGCCTCCTGTTGCTCCGGGTCTGCCGGCTTCCTGGTGGTTTGGCATGGCCTCGGGCTGTGCCTCCTGGGCTTGCTGGCTGTGCTGTCGCTTCTCGGCCTGCTCTGGGGTTTGTTTTGCTGGGCGTTCCTGGTTCTTTCCTGGTTCCGGTTTCCCGGCTCGCTCCTGTCTTCCCTTCCTTCCCCGGGCTCTGCTCCCAGTGTGTCTGTCTGTTTGGGTGCACCCCCCCCTTCTCTGGTTGGGGTGCGGTTCTGTGGTGTTCCTCTTGCCTCTGTGGGGTCCGCCCTCCTGGCTGCTGGTTGTCCGGGGTCTGCTGCCGCTTGGCCCTCTGCCTTCTCTGCTTCCTCCGGTTTCCGATTTGGCGGTTTCCTCTGTTTGTTTCTCTTCCGGCATTCTGTGTGGTCCGCCGGTTGTGTGCTGGGGGTCTCTGTTGGCCTCCCTGCCCTTTGCTTTGGCCTGGGCACTGCGTGGGCTCCTTCCGGGGGCTGGTTGGGCCTGCGGGTCCTCCTGCTTCGGCGGGTTGCTTGGCTCCGGTCCTGGCTTCCTGGTTCCTTTGCGTTTGTTGCCCTGGTTTTCGCTGTTTTCTTGGCTCCTCTCCGGCGTTGGCTGGGGTCGGGCCTGGTCGGTTTTCTGGTCTGGGTGCTGTGCGCCCTGGGGCCTCTTCCGCTGCTCCTGCCCTTGCTGCTTGCTTGCCCTGGGTGTTGGGTGCCTGTGCGGTCCTCCGCCCTGTTGGTGCCTGGTTGTTTCCTGGTTTGGGGGCTGCTGGGGGTTCCCGGTTGCCTTGGGCTTGCGCCCTGCCCTGTTTTCCCTCCCTTTGGGGTTAGGGGTTTTTGGGGTTGGGGCCGGTGGCCCTGTCCCCGCCCTTGCTGGGCCTGTTCGGTTCCGGCTTGTTGGTTTCCGGTCTTTGGTTGGTCTCTCTGTTGTTTGGTCCGCTGTCGGCTGGTTCTTTCTGGGTCCTCTCTGGTCGGTGGTCTTCTCGGTTGGCCTCCTTTCCCCGGCTGTTCTGGGTTTTGTGGCGGTCCTGGTTCGGTTTGCGGCCTCCTTCCCTGTGGGACTTTTTGTCTCCTGGGGTTTTGGGTCTCTGTCTCCTTCCCTGTCCTTTTCCGGTTGGTTGGGGTCTGGCTCCTGGTCTGCTCTCTTGCTGCGTCCTCCCTCTGGGCTGGGTGCCTGGTGGGTGTCGTTTGGTGGCCCTGGTGGTGCTGCTTTTTCTTTCCTTGGTCCTGGGCCTCCTCTGCGGGGTTTGGTTGGCTTTCTCCTCTCGGCTCTCTGGGGGCCGGTTCGTTCGGTTTGGTGGGGTGGGCCGTTTTTCTGGCCTTTGCTTCCCTCCTTCCTTGTTGGTCTGGGTGCTTGTGCCTGCGCCCTGTTGGCTGGCTTTGGCTTCTTTCTTTGGCCTTCTCCGGTGCGGTCGGGGTTTGCTCGGTGTCTGTGCAGCTGCCGGGTCCTGTGTGCCTTCCTGGTGGGGCTGGGCTGGGCTGTCTTGTCCAGTGGGTCCCGTGGCCGTGTCCTTGGGTCTTTTGTCCTGGTTGCCCTGTCTCCGGTTTCTCTGATTGGCGGCCTCCTTGTTGTGGCCCTGGCCTTCTGTTTTTTTCTTGGTTGGCTCCGGTCCTTGTTTGGTCCCTGCTGTCCTGTTCTGGGTTGCTGGCCGGTTGCTTCCTTCGGTTTCCCCTTCCCTCCTTCTCGGTGCTCCCTTGGGTTTCTGCGTTTGATGTGGTTTCCTGGGTGCGTTTGTGGGTTCGGAAGGCCGGTTTTCTGCTTTGGTATTCTCCACTTTGTAATGAATGGGACGAGGACATAAGGGACCTGGGGGTAATGCTCTATTACTTACCGGTAATCTTCATTACTCCGGGTCCCGTTGTCCTCGTCCCATTCATACACCCCTCCCTCCCTCCCGGACGGCCGGCCGGCCTTCCTGTATGGGCTTGGTTGTACAGACGGGATGCTGGGTAAGTACTGCTTATGTACTCCCGGGGGAGGGGCAGTATTAGTGTCCCAGCATTCCTCTTGTTTTTTCTGTCGGGAGATGGTTATCTCCACTTTGTAATGAATGGGACGAGGACAACGGGACCCGGAGTAATGAAGATTACCGGTAAGTAATAGAGCATTAACAATGTTCAGGTTAAATTTAATTCACTGGTCCATAGTCATTCCTAGTGGCTTTCACAAACATATCAATTTAAAACCTTGCCCGTGTGACAACTTTTCGGACCAAGATATTTTACATTTTATGTATTTTTGTGATTTTTATCGGGTTTTAGGCTCTAGATACATCCTCCTGCAAGTACAAAACAGCCACTTTGCACAAGTAAGACCTGCCCTGATGTTTCTACAAATGTTGTGTTCCCCCTCAATTTGCTATGTGGGAGCATGTTTGCTTGCTAGAGCTATTAGATTCAGGACAAAATTGTCCTATTGACCAGTGGCAACTCATTATATTAGCTGGTGCTATGCAGGGACAGTACAGGGGCTGATCGTCTGCTTGAGTTTACTTACTAGTTACTGTAAAATTGCACTTGCACATTTTTCCGCTCTTATTAGAAATGTCCTTTTTAATATCTAGTGATCTGCATAGCTTTCTAAGGATTGTTGCTAATTTTAAAATGTATTAGTGTGTCCCATCTATTATTCCCTATTATATGGAGGTTTTTGTTTGTTAGGTTTTTCAGGATGAGCACCAACGCCCTTTTACACATCTTTTTTAATTTTCTTTTTAGCAATATAATTTTTTTACCATAACAAAGGTTGCACTTTAAACATTTTTGCTGTATTTTTAGATATGTTTGTGAGTGTAACTTTTATACGATATGAATTGTGGATGTTTTATTTTTATGTGCTTTTATGGCCTATTCAGGCTGAATAAAGAACTCATTGATTGATTGACTTTCATTCTCGAACTTTTGTGAATGAAGCTGATACTCAGCAAACTAGACACCTACGTGGTCACGAAAAGGGACATGGAACTGAATCCTAGTTAAAACAGGGACAGTTGGAAAATACTTGACAGAAGTAAGTAAACAGTTGTGTATGAAAGAGACTACACACATGCATGGAAACGTGAAGGCAATGCACATTAAATCTTATCCCTTTATCTCAGAGCACTGATGCTGATGGATGTAAAATGGGGTAGCTGGGATTCTGAAGGATGCACTCTGCTATTTGTTAGGTAGCATTTGTTCGTGGTCCAGGTCCGATATGCATCTCCACATTTCTATAGCAAATAATACCATAAACACCAAAATTTCATATAGAGCACAAAGCTGAATGAACTTTTATAAAACAGAAAGAGGGCTTGAGCCAAAGTGTAAACACTACATGAAAAAGGACATAGTAAATAACTGCGTCGGAATGAAAGCCCCCTAAGAGATGCACCTGACACCAAGCAGCATAAAATGGGACTTCCTACACATTACCAATCTGACATTTTTGGATTTAAAAAAATAATAATAAAAGAGAACCCCAAAACGCAAAACACAGTTCAGGCACTACATGCATCTAAGGTCTAGCTCCCTAGGATTTTTATATTAGAATTTAAAGTCTGGGGTGAAGGCAGGACCCCAAAGTACACTACATTATTTCTTTTGAATGAAAAAACTCTTACTGCCAATGGCTATAAACATAACAGAGAGACCTTTGTATTTAGCCTAGACAGGTGGGGTTGTTGTCCTACTTTGCAATAGTCTTATAATATATGGGATTCTGTAATCCCTATGTAAAAGCTAGTCTCTAATTCCATTATAATCAGTGAATTGTGACGCACCCAGTCACCGATTATAAAGAAAAGACGTCAGAACTCGACTATTATTACTTATTACAGTCACGTTCTGACATCACAATGCCTGCAGCCAGAGCCACCAGCCAAGGTGAAAGGCAGGTCAGGTAATGGAGCATATTCATTTTTGCACTCATTAGCTAGTTAGAGGAAACCTATAATTTTTCTGCATGTTTCTACACATTCCAAGCTAGTGCAACTTTTATTTTTTTGAAAACTGACTTCAATTGAACAGTTTCTAATATCGGTTTGCAAGAAATAACTAACAGGTTTTTGATATGTTTAATTTTGCACTAGAGGTTTTATATTTATTCTTCATATTTGCAGACATGTTTGCTCTTTCATATGAAAGAGCTACTCATCTGTAAGGGCCATGACCTTATAAAGAAACTCGGCCTTCAGCCTCGTTCCTCTGTATTGTTATGGAACTCCTCAGTGACTTGCAATATCCTTATAATGTGCGGCAGGGGGGGTACTTTATCCCTTATGTGTATTTCTGTTATGTTTATAGCAAAGAAAGAAGACAGTTTTTGTCATGCAGCAAGAAGGATAATAGAAAGACTTGTCTTTCTTTTATGTCCATGGCACAAAGGACAAGCTATTAGAATAATTTAGAAGTGAATGAGTTGCAGCACTCCTGCTCTACTCACCGAGATAAGACATAAGAGAAATACTTGTATTTCAGGTAGGGTTTGATGAATTCTATGTCTAGACTTTCCTCCACACAGAGCTTAAAAAAGGTGCACTGCCCTCACCCCAGTAAAGTAGGATACTTCTGCTGCCGTCTATACCTAATTGCTAAAGGGAAATGAAGAAGGTTTTCAGGATCCAGGTGCATAAGGGGTCTCCTGACCCAAATTGTAGTGGTGGCACATTCACTGTGACTCCTGGTGACCCTGCAATACAAGACCCACATACTAAAGAAAGCAGTCCCTCTAAAGGGACAGTTGCATAGTGAGCTCAAGCGAGTTATGATTTTTTCTAACCTCCATAAAGACACCCACTTTAAGAGACAACAGTTCCAGGACCTTAGGCAAATTTTTTTGGGTTCTGGTGGTGCTGGCATCAGTTTGGAGCCCTGTTGGATAAAATTCATGAATGAGTACGCACAGCTTATTTTTACTAAAACTGAGGGCTCCAATCCTATTTGGACAGTATATCTGGAAAGACTTGATTAATCTTATCATTCTTTAGTTCTTAGCGTTTCTCTTTGCAAGTCAGTTCAGCCTGAAATCCCTCTGACTGCCATTTTTAGGTTTGGTGTTAGCCAAGATCTTTTGATTTTACTAAAAGTATATGGATACTACACTTACTGAAAGGGGCTTTCAGCCACCTCTCTTCATCCATTGGTCTGTTGCTGTCATTCACATTTTGCTTCCATTCACTACAGCATTCAGCATGGGGCAATATGTCAGCCTACTTCAGCCATTGGTTAACTTCACTTTGAGTGACTGCATTTTGCTCTTTTACAATGAGCACATCGCCACACAAGGTAATTCCTTTCAGTGCCAGAGTTTTTGTTTTTAGGTCAAGCATCAGCGCGCATGCGCTGTGTGCAAGACCTGGGGTAATCACTTGTACTGAGCGTAATCCCGCCTGCTGCTGCTTGCCATTGGTTAATTCCTGCGTTGCTCTTCTTTCCTGTCTACCTATAACATTTCCGGTTTATGCCAAGGAGCACCGACCAACTACAATTTACTTACGCTATGAGATGTTATCTGTTTCTATAGGAACTATTTGTTTTCTTGCCTGCTAGTAATTTTCTGTTAGTAATTCCTCACACGGCGCGCATAACGTTTTTAGGCACGGACATCGTGCTCCATGGTATAGCACGGCGCCCACTTTAATTTTTTTTTAAATCACCTTGGCATCCGCATTATCGGCCGCCATGCGCTTAACTTTTGATATATACCGGGCGCTGCGCTTTGTTTTAGCACTGTTACCACGTTAATGTTTGAAACATGGGGCCATGCTTTAGGTTTCAGTGCGGTGCCCACTTTACCTTCAACACCAATTTATATTGCGAACACGCAGGCAGAGCGTCGTAGGAGTTTACGGGGGGAAATTCGATATAAAAAGATTCGTAGTAAACATATTTCAATACACAAAATCATTTAGAGTGTGTACACTATTACTTTTATCAAAATAACACTATTAAAACATATAACATTAAAGACATTTTAGGAAGTGTAGTGAATATAATTTACAAAACACTACGTAAGAAGATGTAGTCTTGCTAATTAACAATTAACATCCAACTCACATGCAAATAGCATATTGAGAAATGCTTCGGTAAATGTTTCGGGACGTGAATATTTTAAATATTTTGAATGCGTCAGGTGAGGCGGACTGTCCCTTTTCTGTTTTTTGTATTAAAATGGAACTGGGTGGGGCTAATCATTACTTTCGCTTCTGCGCAGTGTGTCGTTGTGTGTTTGCTGGTCTCCGTGGTTACGGCTAGTCAGCGTGCTACTGCGGGAGAATGAAACTCATACGGTTCTTGCTGTGCTATTACCCACCAGGTCAGTGCCGTTCCAGAGATTCCAGCAGCTTCACGTTACACTCTTGTATGTTTGTGTTCAAGAACTTGGGCAAAGTGCATTTTAGAATTATTATGATGGGCAGGATAACTTTACCCATGCATGGATCTAGAACTTGAGTATTATCTTGGGTCCTGGGGAGGGAAGAAAGAATGCAGCTTTCTCTATATATTGTAATAAGAACGGGTAGGATCGCTGAGCTAGCTATTAGGCTCTGTGAGTCCAGACTTTTGATCTTACAGAGGACCTTGCAAATTGTTCCCTAACATCAGTAAGGAGTCTGGATTAGGAAGCGATGCAGCACTTACGCATCATCTTAATGCCCTGGTGGTGCAGGGTTCGAACCACCATTTATGCTGGCGAAACATCATCATTTCGTACAAATTGTTTAACAGCAGGTAATCGTCTACCCTCAGTTATGCGGTGAGGGCGAGCATCTCTCTACTTTGCATATTGTGCTTTAGAGCGTGCTTCTGTTGTAGTGTTATGCTTCCAAGATAGTGCATGGAGGAGTTGCTTCCTTATGGGCTGGAAGGGGCACTGTGTTTACTTCACGGCACTTGGATACTCTGCACTTGTACATAAATAATAACAGAGTGTAAAGAGTTGGCTGTTAATGTAACCCGCGTCAAAAAGGTGCCTTTCAGCCAGATCTGGCTACACTATCAGCGGCACATGGCAGTCTGGAAATTATAGGCCCTTAGGGGCCAGTGCTGTGGATCAAGAGAGGGGCAGTTACTTCAAACAAATGCAATTGTTTAATCTGCAAATTAAAAAAATTATCCAAAGCCAGTGTTGGTTTTAATTGTTAGAATACCTTGAACATTCACATTTACAACAATATATTCTATTTCAGAGGTAATGCAATGGTGTTACCAGCTCAGGTCTGCAGCACATGCTTTTAATGAACACTTATTTATAAAAGTATGTGCTCGACGTACAGTTTGATTCCTTCTTTACACTACACACCACATGCATCCAATCCACAGCACAAAGTTCCACATCATCCCACAAAATTCAACTGCACACCACTCCATTCCACTCCACAACACAAAATATCAAACTGCATAATTACACTCCATGGCAAATAATTCCACTCTACATAATTTCAGTACACTAAATACCACATAATTACTATCCACTTAATTCCACACCACACTTCGCCACATAATTCCACTACACAAATCCACACCACACTAGTCTACACCACACAATTCCACAACTAACAATTTCAAGCCAACCCACCTATTTTCACTGCGCAACACATATATCCACTCTATGAACATAAATAAAATACATTGTGATTTACAATGCCAATGGCTCTAACTTTCATAAATGCGAGACCTATTGCATTGCAAATGCTTGTTACTTTAGTTTTGCCTTTGTGCTTAGAGGCTGTGGGTTAAGCAGGCCACTTTTTACTGGATGAGCGCACAGGCCACATTCCAGCTTTATCAGTTTATATCTCCTGCCAATGCTATTGTAAATTCCTTTTGAAATGTCCTTTGTTTATCTGAGTGCTAGTATTTCACAGCGTAATGGATTGCATCCATCTGAAATGGTTCTGTATTAAGTTATTCTGTTTACACCATGCATTTAGTACACAATCGGAAAGCTTCAATATTATACATGTGAATTCATAAGTGGATAAGTCTTTGGAATATGTTTATTATGGACTCAATTTCACCAGTGGTTCTTTAATAAACTTTGCCTAGAAATAAAATCAGGCTTTATAGTGTTTAATTTGAAGCACTTGTAACAATATTCTTTTTATTTCCTTCTTCCTCATTTATCTATCTTTCTTTCTGTCTCTTACTTTCTTTCTTCTTTTCTTTCATAATATTTTTCTTTCCTGCATGCCTTTTCTTTCTTGCTTTATTTCTTTCATTCTTTCCTTATTTTGTTCCTTTCCTTCTTTCTTACCATTTTTCCTTCTTTTTTCGATTTTTCCTTCTTTCATTCCTTCTTTGTTTCCTTCTTTCCTTCTTTTTGTCTTTCTTTCTTTCCTTCTTTCTTGCTTTCTTTCCTTATTTTGTTCCTGTCCTTTTTCTTTCTTTCCTTCCATCTCCCCTTCTTTCTTTTCTTTCTTCTTTCTTACTTTTTCTTTCTAGCTTTCTTTCCAGGTTTCCTTTCTTCTTTCTTTCTAATTTTCATTTTCCTGCCTTCTTTCCTTCTTTCGTTCTTGCTGTCTTTCCTACTTCTGATCTTTCTTTCCTTCTGTCCTTTTGTCCCTCCTTTCTTTCTTTTCTTCTTATCTTCTTTTATTCCTTCTTTCCTTTCTTATTGTTTCTTTCTTTTTTCCATCTTTCCTGCTTTCTTTCCTTTTTTCCTTTCCATTTCTTTATTTTCTTCTTTATGTCCATATTTCTTTCTTTCTAAGGTAATGTGTGTTTTGTGAGACCCAAAAACAATTTTGCTTTTAGATATTTTTTTTAGTTCCTGAACAATAAAGTTTTGCAAAAATTAAGACAAAGCAAAACATGAATTGCCTTTAGGCTGGTGGATGACACCTGACCTATTGGCTTTGCCGATGCTTGTTTGGACATGGGTGGGTTTATTGCACTGAATCAATAGTTTTCGTTGTGGCACAAGTATCCTGTAAGCACTCTCCTACTTCCTCCTCCTTCTTTTCTTCTTCTTTCTTTCCTTCTTTCATTTCTTATCTTGACACTCTTCACATGAAATTTACTTGTTGCATTTTTTCTTACAGAAAGTAATGCTGCAAAGAAAGTAATTCATAGCCAGATGTAAAAAAACTATTTTGTGGTCGCAAACACTCTGATTCGGATTTTGCAACAGCAAAAACGTTTTTGGCCATAGACAAAAGTCATTTTAGAGGAGTCAGTAAAGTTTTATCAACTTCTAAAAATAGTTGCTTCTTTTCATGAAAGTTTTCTTTTTCTTTAAAGTAATCACAGGGATGGTGGGTAGCTGACCCTGTGATTTTGGTCAGTCAGAGTAAGTCCCAATTTGTGACTAACCTAATTAATACTGCTTTTTGCGATCAGACGAACAGTACATTTGGTTCTTAGTACTATGCAGAGTTTTAGGCTATTATTCTCATGTGGGATAAGAGGATGTGCTTTTTTTGTCTTTTTTGGTGGAGTCTTTTTAATAAATTTACTGTATTGCAGCAGTTATATAGGGGTTTGTAACCCTGTTGTGGGAGCACCAAAGGATATTATTGGACAGGTAATATGCTACACCGTGGTGGAATGTGTGGTTGGCAGAGTGTTGTATTTGTTGTGATACTATGTGGGAAGTGTTTTTGTAGCATTCATGAGTGACCAGAGTGGTACTCTTATCTTGTCTTAGTGCACAGAGCCAAGCAGAGTGATGAAGGGGGAGGCGAGAGAAAGATACACAAATTATAATTGTAACTAGCAGTTATAATTCCCTTGTGTTGATTTGCAGTTTCTGTCATGCTTTCAGTTCATATCCCATGCTGGCTGCAGTGTTTGAGTCAACTGCTCTGTAAAGTTTGCAAATGTAGTAGGAGGACAGACAAAGGGAGGAGATAAAGGGAAGGAGGCAGGGGAAAGAGAGATCTACTTGGATTATCTGTCGTGCAGGGATAGGTAATTCAGTTGGGGCCATAGCTGGGGAACTAATACATTTGAAGCAGCTAGTGCAGTAGAAGGTCGCTTTGCGCTTGTACACTAAAACGGGGGTAATACAAAAAATGCCCAGTAATGTATATGGAAGATGTACAAGGCAGAGATGCTGTCAAGTGAGTAAAAGTATGCCATAGACAGAAATTAAAGTTGGCGGCATAAGCAGCACCCGTCAGTGGCATTAGAACTATGGGTGCTGGAGATGCTGTAGAACCCACAGAAAACTAGAAATAGTTTAGATGGAGAGTTGGAAATAAAGGGGCCTTTCCAATGTTTTGCTTCTGGCGGCATTTGTTGTAATTTTTAAAACTGACTTCCACATATCCATTATGCCTTTGTAAAGTGACGTTATTGGGCAGCATCTCCACTCTAAAAATAGTTTCAGCACCACTGATACCCATTCAGCTTTTTCATGCAGGAATACTGATTACTGCTGCACAAATACACTGCATGTGTGAGGAAAGTAGTGGAAAATGAATCAAGGTTAGTAACCTGAGCAGAAACTACACAATCTTTAAAGGCTCAGACTTCACACCTGCTAGGCCAAAAGAAGCCAACTTTTCATATAGGGGTTCACGCCCATATATGCATGAATGTTGTCAACAGAAATGTTTTAAAACACTAAATAAAAAAGATGAACTGCCATTCCTGCCCCTGCCATCTCCCTTCCATCTTTTCCTTCCTTCACAACCACCTGAAAATGGATGTGTTTTGTGCACTTTTCAACACTGCAACACTTAGAGCTGGTGGATTTACCTGTAACTTTAGAAGGTTTGTGAATACCTAGAGTTAAGACTCTATATGCGTTCAACCTTACTCTTCTGGTCTGTGTCACTGCTGCAGAAAACCTGCATTTGTGGAAAGAACCAACCCTCCCATTATGACCAAGGATCATGGTTTACGTGTAATTGCCCAATTGTCCCCATGTAAGTCATAATTGCACACGGAAATGACATTGAGACTGGGCTCCGAGTCCAAGGAAAAATCCTTATGTAGTAAGGACTGGAGCAAAATTTGTTTGCTAAATTCGTTTTTATGCAAGCAGTGCACAATGTGCAAAATGGAACGGACGCAATATTTAACTATTGAAAAGTTAATTTTATATGGATCAGTTTTGGAACGCGAACGCACAAAAAGCCAACATGGTTGACACTCCATTTAGGTGTTGCTATTATTTCCCAAAAAACGTCTTGGGCCTGGTCAAAAGACAGACTACATGATCTTGTTTGAAGATAAACTGGTTCTTCAACATTTTGACATTAACAGGAGGCTCTATAAATGTACAATAGAGGTGGTTGTTTGATTCTGCATGTTTGCTTACACAGTTTCTTAGTTACAAGGCACATTTGTTTCTGCTCACCGTACACAGTACTGAGCCACAGAGTGCATGCATCCGTGTGAGTGCCCGTCAGCTACTTCAGACATTTCCATATGCAGACGACGTTAAAAAACCAGGTTGAAAAAGAGGAACTCTTCCAACTGAATGCAAGCCTTTTTCCCATAAGGGGCTTGCTTTTAATCATTCAGAGTCTAGAGTTTTTTTATGTACTTAGTACTTAAATGTAGTTTCAAATTGGTGTTGGTGATATGAATATTTCCTCACTTATAACACAAGTGGTGAAGACTGCTGGACAGTGAGTGAGGCACGTGTTAAAGTCGAATCCCATATTATAAATATAAGACCATAAATATATTAAAATAAGACCAGCAACGATGGTGGAGATGCCGAGGTAGTGGGAATGCTCCTCAAGAGACTAAGGCTCTTCGGACCGCCACATTTTTAGTTGGAAATAGATCAGCACTATTCCAGATAAATCAGGGCAAACTCACAGGCAATGAGAGTACCCAAAGATAGCTCCTCTGAGGTAAAGACGTACAACAGAAAAATAATTTGAATTTAGCAAAATATCTTAGTTGGTGAGAGTGGAACCAAACCTGTCTTACTCACACCACTGCATTGTGGGATCTTCAGTAAGTAACTGTATCCCCTTGTGCCCCAGTACTCTTAAATGCTGAAAATAAGAGCACTTAGTAAGGGCTAACTTAGGGCATTTAGCACTATGTATTCACACTGAACTTTGGGAACTATTTTGCTGAATCTTAATCAATACAATGTCAGATGAGCCGCACAGTAAATTCATAACTTCATGATGCCCAATAATATCTCATGACCGGTCCACATTGGCACCCATTGGATTACTATGCTTTAGCGAGCCACAGTCCACATTACAACTTGAGCACTCTACAAAGAAATAATGCTTTGTCTTACTACGTTTGTGCTTTATCATTCATTGTGACCCAGAGATATATTAGGTGAAGTAACAAACACATATAGATAATTCACCAATACACACCTTAAATGGCCTAAAACCAAACAGCAGAAAAAAGAAAGAGCAGTATACGCTCACCATGCGCCCTACAAGCAACCTGATTTAAACAGGAAAGGAGGATTGGTAAGGAGCTAGGGTATTTAGACATGGTATTGCTGGTTGCAAAGTTGGGAGTTGTCCAGAGGTAACTTAACCCAACCAATCCCACCTTTGATTCCACTCATAAGTTACTCAAACTCAAGACAATATTTGTAAAACGTACTTTCCTGCTGCTCTTTGCCTAGGAGCTTGAACAGTTTGTACTTTACCCTATTGCGTGTCGCTCCAGAAGTCTCTGGACTGGAATTGTTAGTTTTCCAAGAAACCGCTTGATGATAGGCCGACTCTTGGCAAATTTATCTTTTATTTCAATTTCCAAGACGTCTGTGAGTAGTGCAACAAATGCATACCGCTGCAAAAAACAAAAGAATCTACATTTCTGTATTTGTATGGTATAAATGAAGCAAAGACTATGGTAATGTTGTTAGTTACACATTCACTTAAATGGCTGGCTGTTTCTGGCTTTTATGTGGTACTTCGAAAGCAGTCTTTTTAAGTAACTTTTAATATGAAACCTAAACTCGGGCCATCAGCTACATTTACTACAAAGTCAAGTAAATAGCAACACTGACACTTTTCACTTTTCACAGTCTAAGTTAGATTGGATATCACCCCTCCTTGAAAGCTGCATTTCCAAACAGATCCTGGTTCCAGACATGCAAGTCAGAAGCTTTTGTCTGATCGAAAGAGCAGCTCGGAATTAAGTAGGCATATACTTTTGTAGACCGAGAAAACAAAATATTTATCATCTTCAGGCGCAAACCTTCAGGAAAATGCAAGATAAGGGCTAAAACTATCCTTGCGCAGGCAAATCAGCATAAGTTCATTAAAACAATTGAAAACAATCAAGTACGAGTTGTAGCCTGTGATGAAACTACGCACATGGAAGTCAAAAAACATGCACCTTTAATTGTGGAAAATGTCAACAACTAAAACACCATACTTTTAGGTCAATTTCCACAACATATCTGTTTAGAAAGTTGATATATATAATATAGGCTGCTCTGCAATTCAATAGCGCATGTTTATTACTGTACAACAAAGCGTATCTCTTGCGTAGATAAGCATTGCCATTTTGCCTTTTCCTCACTAAGTTAGGAGTGTTTGGAGAGAAGGATGATTGTGTAAGTGAGGGTGTGGTGAGAGAGAAAGGAAGAGAGAGAGGTAAAGATAGAAAGCAGGTGAGTGAGACAGAGTGGTAGAGAGAGATAAAAAGATTATGTGTATCCCCTATGCAAAGCTGCCGTTCTTAGGGCCAGATGTACCAAGCTATTTTCAGATCGCAAACGTCCCAATACGCAGAATCAGGCCACTGGCGACCGTAAAAAAACATTTATTGATGTACAAAGCCCTATTTTGTGATTTGGTAACTCACTATAGAATCACAAATTGGGTTTGCGATTCGGTATTAGGAAGGGGTGTGTTTAGGGCGTCCCTTCCTAACAGCGAATCGTGAATGTTTTGCGACCGAAATGGGGTCACAAAACATTCACATTTTACCACCTACTTCAAGTAGGTGGCAACCCATTTGCAAATGGGAAGGGGTCCGTCCCCCTTTGTGAATGTTTGTAAAAACATTTTTAAGAGCAGGCAGTGGTCCTGCGAACCACTGAGTACTCTTAAAAAATGAAAAGTAAACTGTTCATTTTTCTTTTTGAAACACATCCCATTTTTCTTTAGGGAAACGGGCTGCACTTCAAAAAAACAAAACATTGCTTTATTTAAAAGCAATCACAGAGAAGGTGGGCTGCTGACACCAGCAGGCCACTATCCCTGTGATTTTTGTGATTCGCAATGGGTCGCATGAATATTAATGAGGTAGGTCTATTTGCGACCCACTGGGAAATTGCAAAAATGTAAAACACCCTTTCGTTAATTGGTGTTTTTGATTACCAAATAGCGAATCACAAAAAATAGCTATCTGGTAATCGCAAACCTGTCCCTACGTACATCTGGCCCTTTGTTCTTTGGAATGTCATTGGGATGTCACTTAGCTACATTATGGTCTGGGGTTGTATCCACAATTCACTTATTCTTTAATTTCCTTTTCTCCTTATACTTTTACTGTTCGATGTGACAGAATTGTTATTCTTTCTCTGAGGAGGCACCTATTTGCTTTAGACAGCATAACATAATGCCATGTGACAAGTTATTGAACTAGGAAGTAGAGTAAACAAGTAGAGGCAATTCAAGGAGTTTGTTGACACAACCACAGTAACCCCAGATATGATCCTGCTGCATTGGAAACAATTGGGCATCTAGTTCCACCTAACCATCATAACAGGGCTACACAGGAGGAGACCAGTGGCAGTGGATCGCAAGATGAACAAGCATTTGCAATGCAATAGGTCTCGCATTTACACGATTTTGAGCTATTGGCATTGTAAATGACACTGCCTTCTATTTATGTTATGGGTTTTAAAACATAAATACAAGGCATTGTTATTTACAATACTAATAGCTTAAAAAATGCAATGAACCTCACCATCTATACCAACAGAAAAGGCGCTTTAGATATATCAGGTGAAAGAGCAAACACCCCGAGTGGCGCAGATGAAAGCACCTCAGAATACTGAATGGACAGCAACTTCACCTGAAAGCAGACATCCTTTGTCACAAAATGAAGGGACCTGTGCACCGGCGGTATTTCATCTCAATGGAAGAAACAGGAGTTGTCAATAAAACGCACAAACAGCAGTTGCTCTTCACACAGTTGTGCTGGTGCTTTTATTGGCAGCGCTGGCAGGGGCAATAGGTGGTGCAACCTGCAGTAGCGTCCTCACGAGGTCCCTGACACTTATTGTTTTTACAAATTAAGCACTGTGCACGCTGCGAGCACCGCGCCTACCCTATACAGAGTGTGTGTTCGACCTACCTACATATTTACATAGTGTGTGCACCTGCCGCATGCCTCATGTTTACAACTATACACATAATGTTTAGTGTGAAACCTCGACTTTTGTTGGCAGGGGTGAAAATGCTAGAATCTCTCCCCCTGCAGTATTCAATTAAATTGTATATCACTTATACTAATCTGTAGATGAATGCAGAAATGGTCAT
Source organism: Calotriton arnoldi (assembly GCA_963921515.1). Taxonomy (NCBI): domain Eukaryota; kingdom Metazoa; phylum Chordata; class Amphibia; order Caudata; family Salamandridae; genus Calotriton; species Calotriton arnoldi. The sequence goes on from CAWUFW010000415.1 coordinate 1,817,524, forward strand.
ATTGTACCTCACAATGTTAGTCCATTTCACGGACAGGCGACCGAGGTTGCATTGTATACCTTTACCTCCCTCTGAATTTTCTGGTCTTTCCTAAGTGTTTTACTTCACTACCCACCTTTGTGCGGACATCCATGTCAAAGTGGTTGACGTTCTGCTCAGTTTACTACTCTATGGCAACTGTGGAAGTATGACGTAATTAAATTCTGTAATTTAGTGAACTCAGTGCTTGTAGTATGGCATTTGGACAGAGTTGAGATGTCTGTGGAAGGGAAGGGGACCTCAGACAAAACCTTTCATTGTAACACTAATGTATCCAGCCTATCAACTGCACACCACATAATGCACATACCATATGTGCTTTATTAAATAGAGCTGTAAAGCAGAGACATGTGTAGCGACAGTACCCAAGAATGAAATATACCAGTAAATAAGAAAACGTTGATGCGATCAATGGCTCTTAACCATGTCCAGGGGACCCGTTCCCGAACCTGGCCTCACTCACCATATCTGAAAGATTCTCAGACATTCTCAACAGACTGCTGCTGATTGAACAATTACACAGCTGTATGACCAGCAGGCGAAGATTAGGCGCTATGGAATAACCGCATCAGCTAAACCTATACAGGCAACTTTTAACGCCAAAACATTCAGAACTGCGGCTCACTAGAACACGAACTGCGCATACACGCGGCCGAGACGCTAATCACCATACTCGCTGCATGGCGTAACTGACGTGTTTCCACGTACCATTAGAGGATCTGGTTCGAATATGGATGGCAGAGGATCTGGGATCAAAACACATTGAACATAGCTGCCAAAGTTTTAGATTGCTATGTGTGACATTTCATAATTTCAGTGTAATGAGTGATATTTCACCAACTATGACTGACACTTTTTCGTGAGCATAATCAAGCAATGAAGACGATGAAAACATATAAATATCAGAAATTGCACCAATTCGAGCAACAAAACCCCTAAGATGATCGTACCACTGCTGCAAAGCACCAGAAACGGAAGGGCCCGTAGTGCTGTAAGTTTGCAGTTTTGGAATGACAGACGCACCGAGCGGCTCCCCCCACACACAGATGTAGCCTGTGGTGAGTGTAGAGTTATAGGTTAGGTTTTCCGAACTCAATGTTATAAGCAACGGCCTTTAACTTTAACTGACTGTGGAATGTGACCAGCTGCATGGAACGATTGTCCTATTAAATTCCACTTTATACTCAAAATTATGAAGCTGCAACTGTGACTGGAAATAAATATCTTCACAACAGGCACAAAAGCTAATATAAGCTCCCTCCCTCAATTGAGCCAGTATCGCAGCACATCCTAAAGCTCGGACTTGGGCAATCACTCCCTACGCATTAGCAATACTTATCTCTTTATTCCGAATGAAAGCCGATTTTGTGTGTTCAGCCGCTCTCTCTTTGTCGCAGATACTGACAACCCAGGGCATTTTCCCTTACAGTTTCAAGCTGACACTCGTTCCCATACATACAATAAAATTACATCTGCTGAAAGTATTTCTTCGAACCGCTCTGCTTCTGTGATTGCTGCACGCTTCTCCAACAGGGCTCGCACTGAGCAGTAGAATTAAATCACTAGCTGGGCGCTGCCATTGGGGTCCGGTGTGCGGCCACCCTCTATTATTCATGAGTCAAAATTCGGGTCCTTCCAAGAACTCAGCGCGACAGGGAAAGGACGTGCTCCAGACCCTACGCCTGGTGGTTAACACTTGAACACTGCCCGTAACGCATCACACCGAGCCTCGTTGGCCTTGAGCTCTGCCTCTCGCACCTACCTGCCCCCATGTGAGGATCGTACTCATGACCCTCGCGGGTGCCACAAACCAGCGCACCCCCCAGACGGCTAGTGCCGCTGCTTCCGGGTTGGAGCGCAACCCGCAGGAAGGTCCCGGGCGGAGCGGCCGGCAGAGTGCAGCGCCACACCAAGCAGCTACCACCACCCGCCGGATGCACCCCTGCATATCACCGCTGTGCATAACCGTCCCCCAACCCTTGAATATCGAGGTCTCCGACGGCACTAACTGCCACGCCACCTCTCTTATTGTTGCAGCGCGCCCATGGCAAACACGCGACTCAACCCCCGAACAGCTGTGGGAGAACGTGCCCAGCCGCACCAACCCGCCCGCAAAGCAGGCCCGCGCCCAGCCCTCACCGAACACTGCCGATGAGGCTGGGATGCCCCTGGGTAGGAGCGGTCGACTAAGCCTGGCCACCTGGACCGGACAAGGACCCCCAATGCCTCACATCCCCCTGGGCAGGAGCAAATCACGCGGCTAAATAATTAAATAAACAAGCGCGGTCCCCAAAGTGAAAAAGGACCGCGCTGCAAATAACAATAAAAAAGTGTTTACCGACTTATGGAGCCCTTGCCAAAGGCGAGTGAAACAAGCTGAAAAAACAAGACTTTGGAAACATGATCCGTCACTACACGCCTCCTTTAGATAAGAAATACCCTCACGACAGCCGTCAAGCAAACGATCCAGTCCGGATGGGCCGTCCCAAAAGGAGACAGGGCGGTAACAAAGAAGCCTCATTTTCACCGTTTAGCATAAACGATGACGCCAGCCAATGAAAATACGTGGGGCGGAGTTTTTCGGAACTCCGCGAGCTCCGCATAACGCGGAATGCGGAAAACTCCGCAAACTCCGCCAGCGAAGCGGAGTTCACCGACCAGGGTTACTCGATAAGACAATCGGTTGGACTCATACTTGATACTGATCTCACAGTCATGGTACCCCATGCTGTGGATACCCTTTTGAATAAGACAAAGACACAGCACCTCACCAGTGCACGTCTGACAGGTCATGAATTAACGCTGTTTGCCAAACATATCACGATCAAACGATGTGCCACTCTGAACCCAGCCATGTTACTGCCCCTCCCTTCTGAGAATGATGAGATTGATAAACATGATTGTATCTTCCGGACGGAAGAAGAGACGAAAGGATGGTTAGACTTGACTGATGTTCCCTTATTTGACCCTCAAGGGGAACTATATGTTGATGGCTCTTGCTTTAAATTACCAGATGGCACTACAACTGCTGCATATGCTATTACTACGCTGCGTACGTTAGTTGAGACATCACGAGTTCCCTATCAGTCGGCCCAAGCTGCAGAGCTCGTTGCCCTAATACAAGCTTGCGAATTGAGTGAGGGACTGGTTGTCAATATTTATACTGACAGTCAGGACGCCTTTGGAGTCGCACACAACTTTGGGCGACTCTGGGCAGAGAGAGGGTTTCTTACTTCGCATGGTGCCAAGATACAACATGGGCACCTTATATTGAGGCTTTTGCCTGCTTTGACACTCCCTAAGAAATTGGCAATAGTGAAGTGTAGCGCCCACCGGAAAGTCACTGACGATGTAGGTAAGGGGAACGCTTTTGCAAATCAGACATCTAAGGAAACAGCCCGGACTAAAATGAAAAGAATGTTTGTAGCAGATCCCGCTAGGTGGGTGCCTGAAGTCACCATGTTTGAGGATACGCTTGAGAACGTGAAGGAGATACAAAGTGTGGCCACAATAGAGGAATTAGCAATGTGGCAAGAAAGTACAGCACAGTTGAACAACGAGGGATGTTGGATTGATAAGTCAGGGAAGCAGAGATGGATGTTGCCAGATGCATATGTTCTTCCTGTAGTCACGATGGCTCATGGCCCAGCCCATATTAGTGCTAAGGGTATTTGCAAGTTGTTAGACCCTGTATGGCAGAATAACATTTCGAAAACAGCTGCATATTTAGTGAAGTACTGCATGGTGTGCATGATGCATAATCCTGGAAAGGGTACCCCTACACCACCCAGTAATTTTGCACCACCCACTTTCCCTTTTGATGTCATCAAGATGGACTATATAGAACTAGATAGGTGCAATAATTTGAAGTATGTTTTGGTGGTTGTGTGTGCGCTCAGTAAGTGGGTTGAGGCTTATCCCACTAAAGATAATACAGCCATGACGACTGCAAAGGTACTCCTAAAGGAGTTCTTTCCTTGTTTCGGCTTGCCCCGTTTGATCTGGAGTGATAACGGAAGTCATTTTAATGCCAAGGTCATTCAGTTAATTTGTGATGGTTTGCACATAAAGCAGAAGTTTCATGCTGCAAACCACCCACAGTCAGTAGGTTTGGTTGAGAAGTACAATGGTACTCTCAAACTGAAATTGGTAAATATTCAGGAGACAACAGGGTTACAGTGGCCAGATGCTTTACCATTAGCTCTTTTGTCGACAAGAACAACAGCACAATCTAGGACAGGATTGTCACTGTACGAGGTCATGTTTGGACGCCCGGCAAATGTCTGGGGCGTCCCACGTCCTCGGCGGTTCTCAGATATTGAATACCCGTTATTAATTGACTACCTTTGCCAGTTAACTGAAAATTTGCGTTCTATTCACCAACAGGTCCGGGAAGCCCTGCCAGTCACACCAGAGGGGTCCGGACATGACATTCAGCCTGGTGATTTCATCCTGATTCGTAATTTTCAGAGGAAGAAGAGTTTAGAGCCGCGTTGGAAGAGGCCAGAACAGGTCCTTCTGGCTACATGTACTGCAGTCAAGGTCGCTGGCCGAAAGAATTGGGTGCATGGCACTCATTGCAAAAGAGTGCCTCTGCCTTTGCCTTATGACCAGTGGATCAAGGTCGGAGTAGGGGACTCCGAGTGTGAGACAGTGCCTCAGTTTGTCCCCTTCAGTGATGCTAAACTAACCTGGACGCAAACGGATGCGGAGAATGATGAAGTGCTGAATGCAGCAGTTCCACCGGAGATACGAGCTATCCAGGAGCCCCTTTTTGTTGACCCCTCTGTGCCTGGGGTCACAAGGTACAATCTGGGTCCTCGGCTGAGGAATAGTGCACCTACGGAGAAGTCAGATTAGCCAGGGATGGACTATGTAAGTTAGGGTGTACTTTGCTGTAGTACCAACGGAGTTAGTTTAGGGTGATGTGAGATTGGTGCACTGTTTTTGACATTGGGCAGGATAGATCGAACGTGCTCCCTTGGAGGGGGGTACATTATCCTGATCGGCGTGAGATTCATCGTGAGCTTAGGACTGAGCAAGCTCCACCGCCGGTGCTCAAGAGAGCCAACGTATTGATGAACTATAGGAGCCCTTACCAGTAAGGCTCTGACGGACACTGGGAACACTTACCTTTACTATCATTTTTGTTGCATTTCTTTCCTTGCTTCATAATGCAACCGCTTTTAGCACAGGGTTGGTCAACAAAGAGTAAAATAGTTTGCATATTAATTGTTGTGATTGCAATAGTGACAATACTTGGAATATCCTGGTTTCTAGAGGAGAAATATCCTGTACATTCCTTGGTAGGTACAACACCAACTCCCCCTGAACACATTTTGTCACAAAGCAGCACACAGGCAGTCCTACACGGACAATGTATTTATACAAATGTTGCATCATGCTCATAATGTGTCCAATACAACTAATTGTTGGGTTTGTGGGTTCTCCCTTCGGTCACTCATAAGAGCGACAATTTGTTGTCTATGCCATTGTCATATATTGGCAGCTGCGAGGGTTGGCATCAATTGTTTCGACTGGTGTACTTCCAATTTCATTTTTCTACTTTGGATATGACATCCACTGATTCTCACACTGCAAATGAATATTTACGCTTCTACCGAGGGTTTACCCCCATAAGACCAGCAGGACAAGGGACTCTAGGGACACTATCCTCAAAGTCTTGTTTGAAAACGTACCACAGAGTAAAGTCAATGCCTGGTTTCGAATGGAAATGGCTGATTTCCAATGATTTAACACCTCTGAGTAGTTCCAATCCTTCCGAAGTCGAAATCTTACCGAAGATGAACCGACACCTGTGCCAGTGGTCTATAAGACAGCTCATTTTTTTGTCCAAGGGACTGGGGAGATAAAGGTGGGTGAGAGTAATTTCACCTACAAGCTGAATACGACTAATAGTCTGCCTTTGATCCTACCCCATAATGTCTATTTTGTCTGTGGGTCACAGGTTCACGTCTGGCTCCCGAGGGGATGGTCAGTCACATGTTATCTTTCCTTCTTTTTTCCCCCTGTATATGTTGCCACGTCTAAACTATCATAAAACCCATCGGGTGCAACATAGAAGTGCATTCCTGGCCAGAGTAAGAAGGGTTGTTGACACAAAGGATGTAGATCAGACAGACACTACCGCACAGCAATTTGGAGACGCTATGAAGGGCCTGCTACCTTTTTGGGGCCCCATGGTAAATAGCCTTCAAGTTCGTCAGTTAACTAGAGTTGTGAGGCAGTTATTAATACAACTGCTGGGATAATGACAAATGTCACTGCTGAGCTCCAGGCTACGAGATTAGTCACTTTGCAGAACAGGATGGTGTTAGACGTTATCCTTGCAGATCGGGGAGGGGCCTGTCGCGTCTTAGGCATCAGCTGTTGTGTTTACATACCTGATAACGCTCCCAATGTTTATTCAGCTATACAGAAATTAGATAGGATATCGCCTGAGATACACCAAGAAGCAGGTACTTGGACACTGTCAGGTTGGTTGTCGAACACATTAATATCTTGGGGTTGGAAGATACTCACTTTCTTGGCTGTGGTTGTCGGTATTTTCTTTACCTGTTGCAGTTGTATACACTGTCTCCCAGCTTGTTGCACCTATTACGTCAATGTTCTCATCCCCAAACAGAATATATCAGTTCATGATACTAATGCCGCAATTATGTTACAAAAGGATATTGATGATATGATGCAGATAGAGGGCATCTTTGAGTACTGACTATATGAACAACTCCTCATAGTGATGTCTCTTATCCTTGCAAATGTTATACGTATCTTGATAATAACATAACATGGTCATCTCATGCTAAAAGGGGGGTCTGTTAGAATGAATTTTTTTTCGCTGTGTTGATTATGTATTGTTCTATGTAAGTTAGCATTCGCGGCACCATTTTATGTTTGGCCGCCATTTTGAACCATGATCGAAACTAATCTTCCCCTTTCTGATCAAAGCAGCTTTTGGTAAGTCTCATTTCTATGAAGTTGGGCCTTGCTTTTTCCTAATGAATACACTGTTCTCATTAGCGCATACCTTTCCCACTAGATAGATGCCTTCTCCCACTAGTCTAGCAGTGGGCACGGACAGAACGACCTTGAGTAAGAGATAGTGTGTGCCCGGCCTCAGGATCGAAACTTATCCTTCTGTACTTCTTTGTATAGCTGCATCTACCTGATGCCTGGAAAATTCCATTGTGGGCGTGCCTTCATTGGTTCTGAATTGTACATAATGTATCACCATGTTTGCTGATGTCAGTCCCTCTGCAGCAATCCTAAGAGACTGGGCAGACTGGGCTCCACTCGAGTGTATCTGAATAAATATATTGGTTTGTATTCTCTACTGTCTGACCGACTCTTCATTTGTATGGAAGGCTGAGAGGTGGTCGCGAGTGACCCGGATGACCCTAATCGGGTCACTTCCTTCACAGGAAAAGTAAATGGATGTTCAAACTGAGCGTCAATCAATTTTACTCTCGTCATACTCTACCATGGGGTCATCCTGTTGCTTTTTTATGTCTTGGCTAAAATAGCGCATGCACTGTTTGTTGCAAGACATTCTGTTAGCTTATAGTGGGCTTAGAGCACGCCCACTACTTACCATTGGTTTTCTGTATTGTCATTCTCATTTGCTTGCTTCTTATTCGTTAACTTCTGTGGGCTTTACTTCCTCTTCTTTTATTGGCCCCTCCCCTGGACCATGGCTGAAAAACTTGTGCCCTTCCACTGCTCGTGCTCTGGGAGCTGTAGTGACTTGTAATAAAAGAATGCTGGAACGCTTTTGGTGCCCACTGTATGCCATAGGCCTGTGATGTAAGCATTGGAGGGATGAATTGAAGGCAGACTTAAAATGTTGAGTTCTGACTTACGCGCACCGGAATAAAGATGTGTAAAACTACTCTCTGTGTGTGGCGTACTTATTGGTGAGTACCTAAGCTGGCACAATGCTACAACTGGTGACGGGATCGGGGATCCGAAGACCATACACAGAAAGCTCTCTTCCAGAAAGTTTGACGCGTTCCAGAGAACTGCTTGAGTGCGCCACATTTGTTGCAGTTGAAGTGTACAGTCGATGCTGGCATAGGTGGAGTCACAGAGCAACGCCAGTCTGTATAAAACGCTTGAAGATAAAGAAAGAAACATTGAAAGTCTACATGTCGGTGGCCAGGAATTGATTGAAACAGCCGCAAATAAAAGGTACTGTGCCATTATGTAAATTAATGCCATATGCTGTACGGAGTAAATATCACGAAAGGCAGATGCAGCCAGGTTACAAAAGCAGAGCTCAAGATATTTCAGCACAAATCAAATTGAAATACATGTGCTGCGAAGCAGAGATTAACCAGGCGGTTGTGAAGAAACATTTAAGCACAAAGCTGAGCAAAAATCATAACGTTATCTGCTTTCATGAACTAGAATAATGCAAGGTTTATCTACTTACCAAAACCATTAACAAATCATCGTGCCACAATGTGCAGTGGAGTGACCCCAGAAGAGGGTCCGGGCTTGTGCGTGTGGAGTTGTCCCCATCACCAAAGCTGCCGCACTGGGGCCCAGAACAACTTCCCAGACAGCCATTGAGTAAAGAGCGCCAATGAAGAGCATAGGCAAGATACAATCGGCAAAAGTTGGTAAGGCCGACCCCGCAGTGAGCACGTCACAAGGCACTATAGAAACTCTACCTGATCAAGTTCCACATGAAGCGCCAGAGAGACCACTACTGTCCACCAATTATATACGGCTGCTGCATTCTTAAAACTGTCAACTGCATTTGATACTGCCAAAAACACAATATTGGTAATAGATGGACTGCATGGATAGAGACTTTTGAAGATTTCACAGATCCAATAGAATAAAAAGATGATAAAAAGATTATAAAGTATCTGAGGAACATGGCTGGTGATGGAGAGAAAGACGCCATGAAAAATATACCGCAAGAAGGTGAAGTGACGTACGAACAAAAAAACAGCCTTGAATGTCAAGTTTAATGCTGTGCCAAATGTGAATTACAAAAGATACATATTCAGTCAAGAATTCCAGAAACCAGGTAAAACCATTGATGAATTTGTTGAGAACTGGATGTTCTTGTGAAGCACTGTAGATTCAATGAGTTTAACGATGAGGTATAGATAAATGTCTGTCCTTTTGACAAAGAATGTTGAAGGAAACCTGAGCTTGGAACAAGTCCTTGAGGCTGCTTGCGCAGAAAAGCATGCTGATCGTCAAGCAACTGACATGGAGGCCAGAGGCGCCCAAAGTGCATCAGTCATGAGCATGAAAAGTAAGACAAGGTACAAGGCTGAGGGACACAAGGCGATGTTTCCAAAGAAAAAAAAGAACATCTTACAGATGTGGATTGTCATTTCCACATGAAGGTAAATGTTCTGCCATTGGACAAACATGCCTCGGCTGTGGTAAAGTGAACCATTTCGTGACAACTTCCAGGGCGAAGAAAAATGTAAGTGCGACACAAAGTGAAGACAAAGTGGCTGACCGAACGCTACCTCAGCAACGTTCGACGCACTCCCACAAGGCCAAGCAGCCAAACCAACTGAGGCAAATCGACACCTAACAAAGGCAATCATTGTCTAAATCATCAACAAAGAGTTCCTCAGACTCAGTTTCCAGTGAAAGTGGCAATGATAATTGTGCGATATCGATGTTTACCTCAGAAAGGCACACACATGTGAGACTGGTCAAACGTGAGGAAAAACTCAAAGTGAAGATATGAAGAAGCACCAAACACATTCATTGTCCAAAGATCACTCTAAAAATAAATGGGTGTGCGATACCATTTGTAATTGACAGTGGTGCGTCAATAAATATCATGTCTGAGGAGAAGTATCCAGCACTGTCTCCGTTACCACATCTTACTAAGTCAAAGACAAAAGTATAAGCATGGGCTGCTTCGACGCCTTAAAGAGTCAAGGATCCTTTGTAGTCACAATGAAATACAAGAAAAATGTGGTACGAGCACCTATTCATGTACTTCAAGGAACAGCTTTAAGTGCCTGTTTGCTGAGTTTTAATACTGCGACTGAAATGGGACTAATATCAGTGAACTATAATATGAATACTCATCATGAAAAATGTCAACATCCTTCATTATTTCATGGGCTCAAAATAATAAAAGTAGTGTTACACATACATGAGGATGTTCGTCCTGTTGCTCAAAGGCACAGACAAGTTCTGTTTCGTTTGCAAGATGATGTTGAAAAAGAACTTTATTCATTACTTAAACATGACATAATTGAATGTTCCACTGGTCCGACACCGTGGGTTTCTCCCATTGTAGTAGTGCCCAAAAGAGACAATGAAGGAGCTGTACGCATATGCGTTGAAATGCTTCAGGCCAACAAGGCCATTGAGAGAGAGAGGCATCCCGGTCCACACATTGCTGATATGATAACTCAACCTAATGGTGCAATGTTCTTCACTCGACTTGACTTAAATAAAGGATACCACCAATTGGAGCTTGAAGACAAATCCAGGCACATTATAACCTTTTCTACGCATCTTGGTTTGTTTCGCTATAAGCGATTGAGTTTTGGTGTATCCTCTGCTGCAGAACATTTCCAATGTGTCATTCTACGTGTCAACCAGCCTGTATTAAATGCATTTAACTATAGTGATGACATATTAGTTTTCGGAGCCACACAGAAAGAACATGATAAGGCTCTCATGCAAGTATATCGTTTGTTGACCAATGCAAGCTTAACTCTGAAGGCCGACAAATGTGAATTCCACAAGAAAAGCTTGAAATTCTTTGCCCATGTCTTTTCTAATGGGGGTATGAAACCTGATCTAGCAAAAGTGCAAGCATTGTCTATTGCAAATTCCTCACAAGACATTTCTATGTTACAATCTTTTCTTGGACAGGCCAGTTACTGCTCGAGATGCATAAAAGACTTTGCTATGCTCAGTGCACTGTTGCGAGAACTAACTAAACAAAACTTATCTTTTCATTGGTCACGAGAGCGTGAAAAGAGCTTCCACACTTCAAGCAAACCATTGAGAGTGCCACTGCAATAGCCTACTTTGATCCCAAACTACATACAGGGATTTTAGCTGACTCTAGCCCTGTTGGGTTGGGCGCAATCCTTGCACAGTACAGCAGACAGCCACATGCCCAGAGACATATCGTGGCATATGCCAGTTAGAGCCTGTCACAAACAGAACATGCTTACTCACAACCTGAGAAGGAAAGTTTGGCAGTGATTTGGGCTTGTGAATACTTCCATGTTTTCTTGTACAGAAAACCTTTCACTGTAGTGATTGATCATCCAACACTGTAGACGATAAGCCAAAATGCTTCCTTGAATTGAACGTAGGGCGGCACAGCATTCTGGCTTTCACACAACAGAATAAAGGCGTGTAAAACTACTTTCCGTGTGTGGAATACTTCTTGGCGAATGTTTAGGCTGGCAGGACGCTACATGGGCTATTTTTTTCTTTTTGTTTAAGCACTCCATGGGACTCTATGTGTTTTTCAGTTGTGCCTCTCACTTGCTTCTCTGTCCCCCTATGATCCGTGTCCCTTTCTCTCACCTCTCACCTGTATGCTTCCATCCCCCACCTGTGCTCATTTTGCCCTCTCTCGTCCATGTGCTTCTGTGCTCCCCATGTTGCTCTCGTTCGTGCTTTTGTGCCCTCGGTCTCCTGCATGTTACTCTTTTTCATTCTTCTGATTCATTAAACAGTACAGAGGACATGGGGTAGAGTTGCTGTCATCTCCGCCTTCAACTAACACCCTTTTGGTGGTCATGGTGCAGACGGGCAAGGCATTAGAGCGACCTCCCACTAGAGCGTACCCTTTCAGTTTTCATGGCACAGATAGGAGTGTATCATGAGAGACTTCCCTATTAAGTACATCTCCTCCAATGTTATTTTCACCAGGGGACTTTGTCTGGATCATCAAAGAAACCATGGCTGCTCCAGACAGAAAATCTTGTGAATGTCCCTCATGTGCTGAGAGACAATGCTCAGCAAATAGAAGCCATTAGTTATATAATTTCACTTTGGGATTCGAGCTCTAGGGATCACATGTAATATCTATCAGGCAACTATGTTGTTGCAGAATGTGTGCTATTTCCCCTGATCGCCTCTCACAATGCATGAAGAACAGATTTCCTCGCGGGATCATCAATGTCCCTTGTGCAACTCTAAAGGCACTCGCTGGCTATACTGGAAATTGTTCATTGTAACAAACCCTGCTGCCAATACTAGGGCATAATGATAACCCGTTAAAGGCATTCTAGCAAAACTCCTGCTCCCTCTTTCCCTAAGCTCCACCATCATTCCTGATAAGCGCAAAAAAATGTCCACATCATACACTTGTGCATGTAGATGAAATCCCACTGCAGGAGATGTTAAGTGGTTCAGGAGAGGTGGAAGACAGCAATTTTCCCAGTACAAAGTACTGGATCCCTTTGACACTTATTGAAAAGGCACACAGATGAGTCCATTAGTCCCAGGTCCAAAGGAAAGTGGCCGGCTGTTTCTTGCAGGCCAGCAGGAATTGTCAAGAAGAACAAAACTCTGGACATAATGGACATGCACTGGTAATTTCCCAAACATAATCATGGGAAGATGACTTTACTCCCTTGTACTAGAAGCTGTTGAGCACTGTTTAAGGCATAGCTCAGACACATAAGCGAAAAATGAAATACCACAATTAAAAGAAAGGGGTGTCTCGGATCTGCTAGAGAAGAAGCTGAGTGTTATTATAAATATTCCCAAAGGGACAGCGTATGGCCAGGGGGCAACTTAGACATAAACCTCTGGCCCAGTTTAGTATTAGGTAGACCTTAGTAGAATTTGCATAGCTGATCCAAAAACATTGAAGAGAATGCATATCCCCGAAAGAAAAACTGAAAAGGACTCCATAGTGGTTGGCTGCGGCACAATGCTCCATTAAGAAATCTTCAGCTCTGAAAATCATTGATACCTTTGGTCCAATTAGGCTAGCAAGGTCATGTGGCTAATCAAGCAATAGCTCAAGTGACGAATTTATATTCCTTAAATGTGTCCCTAGAGTTTGGACTTCTCCCCTTCTCTGCAAACATATTTTCTTTTCCATCTTGCCATTTAATTCTATTGATTTTAGAACCAACGTAACTTTTAATGGTCGCTTTATAGTGACTCCTGTTTTTCTTTATTTTTTTATTTTCCTTTCCCCCTTGTATTTTCACTGTTCTAGGAGACAGAATCTTTTTACTATTTTTGTTTGTTTTATGTTTTTGTTCCAATACACAAAATGTCTTTTGAATGAATTATGCTGCAATAAATTATAACTTAATTTTAGCAGAAGTAGCCTGATGCTTAAAATTATACAATTATGTCTTTGAGTTTCGAAAATGGGTCACACGCTCACTACTATCTGCAAATCCTGGTGATCTTCCACCACCAACATTGGGATAAATGGCACAACTGGCGAGGCACGGATGGTCGTTAGACAACACAACATAATTGCACATGGCAAATTATTGAACTTGGAGTTCGAGGCACTTCAAGGAGTTTGTAATCCTATCTGCAACAGCCCTGTCTGAAAAATTGGGTTGTTAGTTATACCTAGTTATGGGACGCAGGAAACAGGCTAGAGGCACCAAATGGTTAGTACAAGAAAATGCCAACATCCTAAAAGTGGCATTTCCAGAATTGAAATTTAAATCCAAACTTTACCATTAAAGAAGGTTTTAAGTTAGACTCTCTCAGACACCAAACATGACATTCCTACTTGCTCCAAAATAAAAGGTATCACTTATTAAATGTAATATGGTAACCCAATGATATCCTATTGGAGACGTAGGTCTTGCAATAGTGAAAAATGAATTTGAGAGTTTTCCCCAATCAGGACATGTACACCTTAAAAGTACATGTCAAACGATTTAAATACAATGCAAATGTTTTAAAAGGAAGGTTTAGGCCTGGCAAACAGTTTATTTTGTCAGGCTGAAATGGCAGTTTAAAACTACACACACAGGCTGCAATGGCAGGCCTGACACAGGTTTTAAAGCGCTACTTAATTAGGTGGCACAATAAGTCCTGCCGGTCCCCTAGTAGGATTTAATTTACCAGCCCTGGGTATATGGTATAGCACTTTACTAGGGACTTACACGTAAATTAAACATGCCAATTGGGTGTAAGCAAGTTTTACCATGTTTACAAGTGTGAGCACAAGCCATTTAGAACTGGTTAGCACTGATAAAGTGTGCAGAATCCTAGAGCCAACAAAAACGAATTCAGCAAAATAGGAGGAGTGAAGGTAGATGTCTGGGAGAAAATCATACCAAGGATGTCAGGTCTAACTCCCTGGATATGACCCTGATACACTGGAAGTAATTGGTGTATGCATAGGCATCTGGTTCCACCTAACCACCTTAATGCGGCTACAGAGCAGGAGGCCAGGGACAATAAATCTCCATAATAAAAGCAGATAGCCAGTGAACCACTAAACAATGGTATAACGAGGCGTTGTTGCTCATTCATTTATTTTCTCGCTCTTCAAAGGAACAGTGACGTAGGAGTATATTTATTGTTTGAAAAATATATTTATTAAATGTAATAAAATGAATAATGAATAATTAACATAACAAAATATTTTAAATCAGGAGAGTCTTGAACCTGCCGCTTTAGCAGCTACAGCAGGGGTAGGGTCTTTTATAGGCCTCTTTTACATGCAACTTGGTAGATAAAAACTTATCATTAATGTTAAAAGGAAGAAAGAAACATGGGTTAAATCAAAAGGGAAAGAAGTGGACGAGTGGGTGCATGTGTGGGTAAAAATTAAGGATTGATTAGTGGGTGAAAGAATGCAGGACGAAAGGATGGATCAGTGGGTAAAAGGATTGATGGGTGAAAGGATGGATGCATGAAAGAATGGCTGGATGGATGAGTAGAGGAAAAGATGGGTGGTTGAGAAGGTAAAAAGATGGGTGGATGAGTGGGTGAAAGGATGGGTAGATCGGTGGATGAAAGGATGGCAGAGTAAATGGAAACCAGAGATTATGAAGGTTGGATGGATTAAGGGATGGATGGGCAGACGGGGTGGGTGAAAGGATGGCAGAGTAAATGGAAATCTGAGAGGATGGATGATGGATCGGTGGCTGAAAAGGATAGCAGAGTAAATTGAAATCTGAGAGAATGGATGTAAGGGTGGGTGGGTGGGTGAAATGATGGCAAAGTAAATGGAAATTTGACAGGATAGATGGCACAGTAAATGGAAATCTGAGAGAATGGATAATGGTAAAGTAAATGGAAATCTGAGATAATGGATGGATAGACAAAAGGATCAATTGATGGATGAAAGGCTTTATTGATGGATGAGTAAGTGAAATGATAGGTGTATGGGTTGATGTATGTATGCATGTAAGCACTCATAGATGATGGATGTATGAATGGATGGATGCATGGAATGCCAGTGAATGAATGGACTGGTGAAAGATTGATTGATGAAAAAATGAATGGATGACGGAATGTAAAGGTGAAAAGGTGGAAATCAGTGGGTGGATGGAAGGGGGAAAGGATGAATGGATATATACTTGGATGGAAGAGACAAGGGGGCTCTTCTGGGGAGGTTCGGGCTCACTTTCTTCGCTGCTGGTACCATCAGATCGTCAGTTCAAAGCGGGGGTATTCTAATATTCTGACTACTCCCTTGTTTTAAAGTATAGTAAGCGCAGGAAGCAATAAAAAACAACTTTAATCACCAATGCTAAACACTTAAATTTCCAAACCTAATTGCTCTCATTTATAATATAAAAATTCAATTTTTATTAATGTAGGCACAGAAGAGAGCTGGCCCTCACTATAACAGAAGAAAATTAATATTAGTTACCGTCCACACTGCGAAATGAAATGGGAAGCCATACAAATTGTCAGAAACAAGTATGAAGATTCATTTCACTGACATAGCTTATAACTGGGCGCTTTCACTAAGTCATTAACAGCATGCATCATGAATTTGCTTGTACGGCCTTGTAAAGAAAAATACCTGCTACATTTAATAGTTCTTATTCCCTCTGTGTTAAACATTAACGACAGCATTTTGACTAAGAGTATATCGAGCAAGAAATAAACACAAAGTGTATATAATAGTTTCTTCCACTTGCATAGAGAGAGAACATAATATTTAGTGTTGGCCTCCTGTGTACTAACAAACTGAAGAACAGGGGAGCAGTATTACCTAAAATTCAAGACATCCTTCTTCACTTTGGCAGATACGTTAGAAACCGTATAAGACTCCCGACTAATGCCATTGAATATACTGACTGAATTGTTTGTATTTAACTTATATAAACCTCCTCAAAGACGAGTTTTTAGCCTGTCATTTCAGGAAACTTTACACTTTAGAGTTTGGTAACACCACATTACTTCCATAGTAGCCGGATATTCCACGTGTGAACATTTGTCAAACAGCCACTCACTTGAAATTCCCATGACAATGCCTAATGCAGATATTGAGTGAACACACGTTAGGAGGAAAAACGAGATAACATATAATGACCCGTTCCCCAAGACAAGCTCATTTTATAGATTTGTATCCTGTAATGGTAAATAACACTGAATGCAGCTCCTCTTACAGCTTTTGATTTCCACTGCTGACTCTTCTGCAACCGGAGTGTATTCTGGTTCACTTGTCTTCTTCTTGGTCAGGAAAATTATAATATTAACATGGAAATTGTAATATCCCATTGACTGGGTCTGGGTGACAGCATCATAAATGAAACTACAAACGAGTTCCACTGGCCTCAATCAATGTTTCCTGGCCCCTTAGTCAGTGGCGGCTCCTCCGCTAAGGCAGAGGAGCGTCGCCCCACTGCACTAAGAGCTAAGCGAAGTAAAAATACAATGATAATAACATAATGTTAATATCATTTTATTTTTTGTCTGGCTGCAAGCTCCATGTTAGAGCCGGCCAATGCGGCATGCGCACTTTGCATGTTCTCTACAGGCTGCATTGTACAGCCTGGTGCAGAACATGCACAGGCTTCCAGTCCCTCTCTGAGCGCCGAACCATGGCGCTCAGACCAATCACAACACTGCTGTAAGGCAGCGTTGTGATTGGTCAGGGGAGGCTGGGTGCTTCCGGAAGGCAGGATACAGCGGGACGGTGGAGAGGCAGAGGCTGGTGACCCACAGGTAAGTCTTCTTCTTTTTTAATTTATTTTTTTGTATTCTTTTTATTTGTTTTTCTTTCTACCCCGCCACCCCCGTCCACGCATCCCCGCACAGTCCCCTACCAGCCGGCATTGCCCTTAGTTCTCTAAGGCTTCCAACTTGCTTCCTGTTATGGTTGAAACTAAATAAGGTAAAATCCACTTAGGCCACATGCAGTTTGTGGAGATGATTGCTGTAGAGTGAGCGAGAGCTGTGACATCGATGACTAGTGAGGACATATGACCAGTGGGACTATGAGTCTCAGACCACCGAAAAGCATACAGTGCTTCTTTGTCCTCTATTGCAATACTCCCACTTATTGTTACAAGTGACACCAATAGATCTAAAAGGGAGTTAGGACCAGGAGCAGCTGGGAGAAAGCTGCAACCCGGAGTGTATTGCTTCGAGACCTTAGAGATGACATATGATGAGAGTGACTAGAAGCATATTCCGCCTGGTCCTCTATGATTCTGATCCCTCTTTCTGTTAGGGACAAAAGGAAATCTGTAGTGCCTTAAGTTTGACAAGATCTTGTAAGAACAAGGAGGCACCGCCTTCCTCTAATGCAGTAGTTCTTAACCTTTTGACTTCTGTGAACCCCCACTTAATCATTACTGAAACCTGTGGATCCCCACTGAATCATTATTGGAATCTGGGGACCACTGAGTCACTGATGGAAGCTGGGGACAACGCATTTTCGATGATTTAATATGCAAAACAATACACAGAAAAAAACATTCATGAAAAAAATATACAAATGATGAAATACTTTATTTAATTCTGAAACAAATATTTTAAAACATCAACATTTTAATTTTAATAGTAAAGTTGGAGCCTTTCTAAACACAATTGATGCCACTTATTGCCCTACTGTATTCTGTTGGATGCATTTTCACTGCTCCCACAAATCAATCTAAGAATGCTAACTCAATTTTAAGCCTCCAATTCCATATTCCTTCGCATCTATAGAAAATGTTCAAGTTTAGAATATCACATTTTGCTTTTTTATTTACTTACACTTTTTTTTTAATCTGTTAACATTATTTAATTTTCTAAGCAGTGGCGTACACCCTGAGTAGGCTTCGTGGACCCCTCATCCCCCGCTACCCCAGAGTCCCTTGACCCCAGGTTAAGAACCAGTGCTCTAATGGGCTGATACATTTTTGAAGCTACCACCATAATTTGTTTGTTGGCTTGCTAATATTTGCTTACTTTTCATGTACACAAACGTGAGGTATATATGATCATGTCCCCACTATTAACTGTTCTTTTAACAAGTAATTCCCCAAAAATTGGGTTGGGTTTATTTTGCTGAGCAGTTGACTTGAGACAGAGGCCATGTGCCCATTAAATCTCTCTTCATTAACAACTGAGCAGTAGAGGGTTGTGTTTGCACCATCCTCCTTCAAATTCCAGCCAACTTTAAATTGCCCCGCCTACTACAGACCTCAAAATTGTGCAGATGTATTTAACCTTAGTCATAACTTTATTATTGTTAGTGCACACCTGGGTATTTTTTGCAACTTGACCGTCTAATGGCCCTTGAGAATCTTTGTGCTTTAAGATGCAAACACCCAGCTCAGAACGAGCAAGGGAGGTACTCTGCACTCCAGGAGTTAGAAGTGTTTGTCCTATTCAGATCACATATCTTTCGGTTCAAGATGCAGCCACTCATGACCAAGCCCTTTGTGAGTAGGAAGCAGTTTAATATTCCGATGAATGAGTGGCAGGAAGTTGTTTTCTTCCTCCTTTTTAGTGATGGACTACCCCCTCGTCTTACCATAGCCACCTGCCTCAGAAATGTTATTGCAATTACTGACAAGTCATTAAAAATCTGGAGTGGATGCTGATGACCATTAATGAAAGATTATTATTGATGGAGCAACGCAGCAGAATTTGCTTCAGTCCTCTCTTTATAGCTCAATAGAGAGCATTCCTTCACCTTTAGTATACTGGCAGAGGGCATTGTAGATGTGGAACTGCCCCCCTTCATTTCCAAGCACCATATGCTCAACCCACAAATGGACATAATGCTTTATAAGAAAATGCCATTACCTATCCCTCCACAAGCAATGCCATTGGTAGTTATTCTTACTGATGTGTCCTGATTAAAGCCATGTCAATATGAGGGCATCATAAAGAAATCCTTCTTTTAAATTGGGAAAAATACACTGCCACCATGTTGACGTCAGTAGCACACTCATCACATGCTGTTTCCTGTAGTTAGGCTCAAGTCTAAAACTTTCCCAGTGGATTGCACTGCTTTATCCTACCCCGATACTGATTGGGTCATTCTTAAGAAAGGAATTTGGGCTTAGCGAGAACACCAACATTACAGTCATTCCCCTATGATTCTTTCATAATCCACCAGCACTAATTATGGAAAGCTGTAAAATTCTTTGGTAGCAGTTAACACACACTCAGTGGTGAATTTGGGGGAATGATGCTATACTAGCAAGAACCCCCTAAGGGAAAATAAACTACATTATGTGGAGGAACATTTGTAACATTGCAAAGATCAACAGGAAGAAAGTCTAGATTTCATTGTAGAGTTCATATGGATGTTTTGCCCAGATAGGTCCAAGGCAGGATATGTGCATATTGACCCTCCTCCAACACAGGTTCTAAGAGTGTGGGAGGAGCTGCGGATGGGAACTTTGTGAGTGTGGCTAGGAGTTATGACTGCAAATATGCACCATTTCAGGTGTGCGGAACATATTCCAGTGTCCACGTTGGTTTTCTTGTATTAGGATCTTTCAGCTTGTTATATTACAGGAGACACGATGGATAGAGCCTTGGGAACTGGATGGCTATCGTTTTTACAAATAAAAGACCTGCATATTTCATAGACAGATACTTTATTTTTTTGGAAGGTAATAAGGCACCATGTCATGTTCAGGCCAAATTTCATCTCTAAATATAACACGATACGAATGATCAAAAACCAGATTGTAAGGAGGAAAACAGATATTCCTGGAAAGGAAGTTTCAGTTGGAACAGTTAACACTAGGCTCTATGCTTGCTGCAGTTAATGATTATGTAGTCACACATATTTGTAAAAACTACACTTCTGCTAAATATGTCAGTTGATGTTGAAATCTTGATTTGTAGGATTGTAGTATTTGTGCTTTGAAAAGTCCTTTCCCCCCTTTTTTTCTTCCTTTGGTGCCATACTGAATAAGGCTTCACGGGAGTGTCTTCACCTTCGTCTGGGTCACCATGACATGCTTACCCACATACATGTGAGTAGACCTCTGGTCACTTTCCCACTACATTAACAACTAACTGTGGGAGAGGATGTGGCCTAACGGCTAGGGCGGTCGACCTCTGAGCTGGGGAACCGGGTTCGAGTCTCAGCATGGACGCTCAACATCCTGTGATTCTGTGCAAACCACTTAATCTCCTCGTGCTTAACAAAAAAAATTTAATGTGTCCGTCTGTAATTCAACTGGTGCTCATGTAAGCGCTCCGATACCTTCGGGTCTAGTTCGCGCTATAAAAAACTCCCCCAAAAAAATAAACTAACTATGTAACAACTGAATTCAGGAACCTGAGGACACACACACCTCACAGAAACCCGTTGGAGAACACTCTCCTGCTCATGGGGCGAGATCTTGCAAGGACATTACCTCTGTGTGCCACACTGGGTTAGTTGTGTTAGTGATGATTGTTGACCTCCTTTCCTGACCGTGGTGTGCAAACGTGGGAAATGTGCTCTTCTTTCCGGGGCGGATGGACATCTTCAGGTAAGGATCGGGGTTGAAAAACATCCCCTTCTTCAGCCCAACTGCCCGGATATCTGCACAAAATGGAAAGAAAAAGAACACAACCCCATCATTACTCTGCAGAAGGCAGTGGGATGGGTGCAGAAGAGGCATTAATGGATGACAGTCAGAGAAGCTGCAGTCAGTCATATTATCAAATGCATAGGCTGTACTACCCAATATCGAGGTTAACACTGAATTTAATTTACCAGTGCTTTCTTTCGCACAAAGACAATACAAACATATCAAAAATAATTATACAAAAACATGTCAACATAATGAATTAAAATGTATATACAAAATAAAGCATATAAAAACACAAAACAACCACACAATATGTATTCCTCTGCGGAAATGCTTCCCCAGTCTGTGTACATGCATGTGTTTATGTGGTTATTGCTAAATTATTGGCTTCCTGGGCATTCCCGTTCAGATGTCTTTCTCTCAGTTCCCAGCTTTTCATAAGGAATCTTCCCATTTGCCTGGTCGTTCCTTCTGAGATATCGCTCAGCAAGAAGAATGTAGCCTCTGATCGTGGAGTAAAGAGGGCAGTTCAGCAAGAAGTTCACTTCAATTTCCCCGAATTAGCAGATGTCAGTGCTCACTTGCTTCCTTTTCTTTTAAGACTGCATTTAGAGGCAGCATGTCACTTATTGCTAAAGATAAATTCTCCTTACTCTATAATTTGTCAGGTTTAAGTAAGGTTGGACAGCTTGGGCCGGGTCAAAAGGCCAGCTTGACCTATCGGCCGGGAGGTCTCGAGGGCTTTCAATGTCTTTTCCAGTTTTAGTTTCATACGTTTTTGTTGATTGTTTTGTTCATCTGCTTTGTTGATTTTAACCTTAGGGCCGTATTGACTGGACAGATGTCAAGGCCTAACCTCTTGGTTGCTTTGATTCAACAAGTTGCAGAGTTTGATTTGCTGTTAAGGTTAAAGCCTCTTCATACCATACTTTATTTCGCATATTCTCTGGATTGAGGAAAAGCTGACATCTGTTTCTAGGGCCACCACAGGAAAGCATTAAGGTAACATTAACAGGGACGTCCAGAACTTTAATTTCATGGACGCAATTTTCGATGTTAAGTTGTCCAGTCCCCAAAGATCTGCGCCATATCTATTTGGCTTCCTGCTTTAACACAGACAGCCCGATCACTGTTATGTGAGAAGTAGTTTCCATGTGTGCGTACAATTTTGCAAAGGACTTTGAGGGTAGGTACTGATTTTTCTATGAGTGTCTGACTGTGTATGTTTCATTTAAGGTTGTTGGAAATTGACAGTCCCAGGTAAGTAAATGTTTTCTCTTCTTCCGGTTGTGTATTGTTGATTGTGAAAACATTGCAAAATGTTCTTTTCTTTCCGAAGATCATTATTTTAGTTTTCTGTATGCTCGGGCCTGATTCACAGAACTAACTTACGTCAAAAACGTAAAGTTAGTACTATTCTGTGAATACCAAAATGAGTAAGTGTATTCTGTGAATACCTAAAAATTACTAACTTTACGTTTACGTTATTGACGTAAGTTAGTTCTGTGAATCAGGCCCTTCATTTTTAGGTCGAGCCTAGCGCAGCGCGCATGCGCTGCTCTAGGAGATGACCTTTTGGAATCGGTCTGCACTTTTCAAACACTCGTGCTTGTGGCGGCATCCACCTTGCGGGAGCAAGCAGCGGCGCGCAGGGGCCATCTGTTTCAATTAGCGTGGCCGCGCTTGTTTACATTTGCCTGCTCGCGGTCGCTTTGTTTTCTCTGAAGCCTTGGAGCTGAAAGGTGCAGTAGCTCTCTGGAATTCAAATCTGGCTCCCGAGCAGTTTAAAATAGCTGTAAATAAAGAGATTAACATGGGATCTTTTGTATCTGATCATCGGACCCTTGTGAGAAGAAAACACGCGGACTTTGTCATCAGGAGCTATACCCAAAGCGGGGTTTAAAAATACATCACTGGTTAATTTTCAATGCATTACAAAGTTAAGTTCTGCGTCCTTCATATGGGCTGTTTTTCTTCATTAGACTTTCTGCCATCATGGGCGTACCGCCCTATCAGCAATATGTGCTGTCTTTGTGGCTTGCTCCTGCTCTGTATATACCCTGTGTTAAAATTCATGAAGGTACCATGTTTCTTCATCTTTTCCTGATCAAACTAGGGACACGGACAATACAGGCTCCAGTCTATTCCCTTTTGAACGATGCCCACCCGCAAGTAATAGCCAGCCTGATAAAATATCTGGACAGAGTGGACAGAATATTAAGGAATTTAGCGACATGCCCATCCCCTTTAACGTCTTTGGGGCATAACTGGTGTGCGGCTAAAGCATAAACTCTGCCGCTTATGTTCTCAGCGCGAACCAGCATCTAATACAGAGGTCACCAGCTTTATGTGCGTTGCTTAAACTTTAGCTTCTCTAGTCCACTCCCTTCATTTTTTTTGTTGCGTCTTTTTGCTGGCAAAATCTTGGCTAACGGGAGAACAGAATGGGCAGGCTGCTAGGTGTAATATGAGTTTTTCACCATCTCCCGTTTATCCTCTGTTGTATTTCACCTAGCCTGTCATTCCAGGATCTCACAGTCCAGATTTCGATATTGGCAAAAAAATCTTTTAGTACAGTTGCTTGTGAATATTTAGCACTTTTAACAGTAGTTAGTGCATGGCACTTTACGATTTAGCACTTTAGTATCATTTTTGGTACCTGACCAATTTCACCTGTCAGAATGTATTAACAGCAATTAAATGCTATTGTGTTTATCTCCATAAGCCTTAAATTAATAACTGCTACACCACAATCTCCATTAGTAACTTGAGTCTTTCATCATCTTTCGTTCACCCCAGTTGAATTTCGTCTATCCTGTCATTCTAGGAATGAACTGTCCAGATTCTGATCTCGGTAAAAAATCTTTTAGCATAGTTGCTTGTGAATATTCTGCATAATAGTGCATGGCACTTTATGATTCGGCACTTAAGTATAATTTTTGGTCCCTGTCCAATGTCTCTTTTTGTCAAATGTATTAACAGCAATGACATGCCATTATCCTTAGCTGCAGAAGCTTTAAACTAGAAACAGTTGCACCAAAATCACTGTTAGTAGACCAATCTATCTTGAGATTTCTTATCCTTTTTCCACAGTTATTGGAATTTGTTATGTGTATATTTAGTGAGTTTAGCATTTGATGTAAATTCACTGCTAAATGTCTTGATACTTGACAGATTTTTTTTTTTACAACAGCACGCTATGTGCCACAGATGTTTTAACCTTTCATGAACTGACTGTGATGTACACGTTGACAATGCTTTTTATGTATGGATTTTATTCTCTTATATTATCATTTTATGCTGCTGCCACTTTAATGTACTTCATTGTCTAAATAAAGTTTTTAAAAGTGACTAATTCGTGATAGAAATTAAGCAAAAACAAGTTGAGTATTTCTAATGAAATTCGTGGTAGAAGCTTTGTGAAAATGCAGTTCTTAAAACATCCTCGTATTGTATTCTCATAAATTAAAGCTATTGTGCATCACTTGGCTGAGGCTCTTTTTATGTAGAAATATGTTTAATCAAAATGCTATCGTTGTTACCATTATTCCTCACTTAAAGTATTTTAAAATAATTAAAAAAACAATACTAGTTCTCAAGCATAATTTAATATCTACTCTTGTAGCACACTTTCATCATGCAGTTTACTGAGGCTGTGTCCACATCATGATAGCTCAGGATTGGCATACCCTTGCCCACGGCTGAGCTAACCACTGTATATAACACTCATCGTCAAAGCCAATAGATCTAATTAGCAATTTCAGTTATAAGCCAGACAATGGTTCTTAGTAAAGCACTAAATGTATGAAAATAACAAATGATTCATGAACTGCAGGTGAATTGCTTTTATTGGCAATTAATAACGAGATAACAAACACACGTTGCCACTTGTATGTGCAAGGACACAGTGTTTTACAGGCTGTGTACTGCTAGCAATATAAGCTCACTCATACCAATGTCCACTAACTTTCTCACCAAGTACCCGCTCTAAGACTAACTCACCTATGACTCTCATTAATGCAGTCACTATTTGTCTCACCGTGCACCCAGCTCACCCTTGACCTGCATTCACAGCTGTAAACCTTCCTCGTCAGGCGTAGTAAGTGCTATATAAACGCAATGACAATACCTTGCAGTACAATGAATTACTGACGTAGATAACATGGAGGGATTAAGATGTGCACTAGTCAGGAGCATGGCCTGAGGGAGAACTGGAAGGCCTTCAGCTTTGCTAAAAAATGTTTTCTAAAAGTCAGGACCCGAGGTTGTCCGGTAACTGCTCATTAGTATTTCCTGCAGTACAACGTACCACTTAAGGTATTATGTTATGTCATACTATTTTAAATAGTTCATTTTTACAATTAATAAGACCTCAAATGTTTTCTGGGTTAGCCCGTAAGCTGTCGCTCTTCTGGGTGGTTGGTAAAGTGTGTGTTTCATATTGTGGCCGTTGTGGGAAGAAATTTGATATCGCCTGTGAAGTTAGGAGTTACGTTCTATTCAACCCTTTTGTAGCAGACTTGTGGCTGTGCTTATACATGGCAGGAAGGTATGGGAGAGGGTAAAATTCTCATCTACCATCATTATTTCTTATTTTTACTATTGTATTGCAATGTTTATACCTCTACACTGAGCGCTTGCCTGGAAATTACACGTTTTATTCAGTGTGTTGGTTAGGTGTGGTCATTTTAGCCTACTCCTCGTGAAGTAGCAGTAGATGTCATACCACCCAGTATAATGTGCTGCCTGGCTAAACACTTTCAAGGTCCCAAAGGCGAGACCTGTTGGCTATGCCAATGCTTGTTAGTCCATTTTCTTGGCAGTACTTCTCTACTGCTGAGAGCTACTCTTGAAGGTGTTTTAGTGTTGTAGCAACTAGAATGGAATCATCGACATATAAAATGGCCGGATTCGATTGCTGGAATATCTATGTTTGCCTTCAAGACACCATTGATCCGATTGGTTGTGTATAGTTAGAAAAGTAAGGATGCTATCAGACATCCTTGTTTCACTCCACTTACGGTGTCAAATATAGCCTGATCTGAGATGTTGTACCCGAGTACAGCATAATTATCAAGGATAGTAATGCTGGTTCTAACCCCTATGCCTGGGTATTAGGTCAAAGGCTGCAGTAAATAAAGTCCATGTATGCTATGTAGATTGGCATTTTGTTGCTGTATTGTATTTGTGAATAATGTGTAAAAAGCTAAATATTTGATCTATCGTAGACAGGCCTTCTCTACAGCCCCCTTGGATTGGAATTCGTATTTTATCTTTTTGAGTATTAATTTACAGAAAAGTTTGCAATCGATGTCTATTCGGCTAATTGGACTATATGATTTTGGTTTGCTTTTTGGGTACTTTTTGTACAGAGGTACTATAATACTGTTCTGCCAGTATTCGGGGCGTGTATTTTATGTGTCAGTTTCTATGACACCAGTCTTTATTTTGTTTTGTTCATTTTATTTTGTTTTGTTTGTGTCAAATTATATTACGTTTGGTCCCAACGCTTTTCCTTTGCCAATTCATTTATTCCTGAAATTATGTTATCCTCCATAAAGATTTTTTCAAACAGGTTGCTTCTCTCTGCCTTATCTATAGCTCTGCTCGTTTCCTTAGAGGAGGAAAGGTTCTGTGTTTTACTGCGAGAAGTGCTGTATCCAGGTATCTTCTGTGATATTGGCCTTAAGCACATTTCTTTTTATTCTGAGGCTCTCCTCAATTTGTCTCCAGCATTTTCTAGAGATATCCATGTACTCCCAATGGCTTCTTCTTTTTTGTTTACTCAACAATTTGCTGGCCCGTCTGGCATATTTGATTACCAAATGTGCTCCTTTTTTGTGCACAAGGATAGCAAGGATCCGCGAGTAGCAAGGAGAGGGGACGACCTTGTCTTGTACCCCTCGCTATTGGATACACTGCCGAAATGTGCTGGCCAGGTTTTGCGCTGGCCTTGGGCTCATTGTACAGGAGCCTAATCCATCTGAACAGCTAGTGGGTGAGCCTGAAGTGATCTAGTGTTTTGAATAGGTACGACCATCTGAGCGTATCGAACGCCTGCTTGAGGTCTAAAGATAGTCATGACATTCTTGGCCATTCCCAGGGGGCCCTCTCTATGACTTGATACAGGCTCCTAATATTGAGAGAAGTGTTCCTCCCCAGGATGAATCAGTTTGCTATGAATCATCAGAGGGAGAAGTGGGAGAAATTTTCAAGTGAGAATTTTGACAGTATTTTGGAATCTGTTTTAGGATAGATGGGGTAATATAGGAGAGCTCAGCTGGCGATTGCCCTGATATCAGGAATGGCGTCACTATGGCCTAATTGGTCATACTGGGGAGGCTGCCCGCTGCAAGCGCAACCTCAAATATTTGCTCCAGCTTGGCCACTAACTGCTAAGAAGGCTGCATAATATTCTGCCAGCAAACCATCTGACCCCGGTGCCTTGCCTGTTGGCAGTTGCTGGATAGCTTTTCTCATTTCTTGCTCCATAATCTGTGCTATTAGACCCTCCCACAGAGTCCCAGGCAGGGTAAAGAATCGCTGTTCCAGGAGGAAAGCTTCTGCTGCCTCATCTGCCATTGGTGCGTAATCAGAGTATAAATCTTGATAGTACTGCTGGAACACTTTGTTAATGTCTGCTTGTGTATTGACCTCTTTCCCCTCGCTTATTATTATCAATATTATGGGCGAGCGAGTCTGCTGAAGTCTGATTAGCCATACCAGCATATGGCCTTCTCTGTCGCCTTCACCGTGCGAGCGCTCGACGTATGAGTTATAGTCTAGGCATTGGATGCATTTCATTATGGCGGCCTGATTTTTGCACGCCTCCCACAGCCTTGGCTTTACTGAGGGGTTGCCTACAGACGCACGCTCCAGGGGCAGGAGTGATTCCTCCATGGATTTCTGTTCCGTTTAGAGTTGCCCTTTGTGGCATTGAGACAAACCCCGCTGATCACAACTTTGAATGCTTCCCATTCAACCAAGGGGAACGAGGCTGAGCCCTCATTAGTACAGAAATATTCTAAGGCAGCTTCATGCAAGGTGCCTCTTATGACCGGATCTCTCAGCCATAGTGGTTGAACTTTTCAGTTCATTTGTTATCGGTCCCCAGCGAAATTATACTTCGAAGGTGTTGGGGTCTGAGAGTGTTTTCCCCTGGTGGGTGGCGTCGATTACCCTTCCCTGCTCAGCAGATGTGCCTAAGATGTAGTCTAGGCGGGCATGCAACTCATGTGGGGGAGAAAATAATTAATATTCCTTCATTCCCGGGTGCCGAATGCCCCAGAAGTTTGTTAATGACCAATCTTGTATCCAGTTCTGCAAGGCTTTGGCATTGCAGGTGGCGAGGGGTGCCCAGCCGTGGAGGGTGGGAGCGGCCAAGTGCTATCTTTAGGATGGAGTTAAAATTGCCTCCCAGTAGCCATGGCAATTCACCAGTTTCTGTAACAGTACCACCAGAAAGGCCGGCTAATCAATGTTGGGGACATAAATACTGCCCAAGACCAATGGGGTGCCATCCAGTCGGCCTTGCAACACCACATAATGGCCTTGGGGATCTACTCTTATATCCTCTACATGGAATGGCACAGTAGCTTTATCCATATCATTGCTCCACTAGCAAAGGCGGAGTAAGCGGTGTAATACAGTTGACCATGCCAACTGCACTGTAGTTTACCTACTTCCTACACCAGCAAATGGGTCTCCTGCAAGAAAACAATTTGGGCATTGCATCTTCTCAGCTGTGCCTGGACTTCTTAGTGCCTACGCAGGGTGCCCAGCACCCTCACGTTCCACATGAGTGCTATATATTCACCCAGGTTTGTCATCTTGATCCGTGGAAGGCGGAGAGATGGGACTTAGCCCTGGCTCCGGGCCAGAGAGTCCCCTGTAGGCTTGGCATCTTCGACGTGTGGTCCAGGGGCCTCATTAGAGCACTCCATCCAGGTGGGCATAAACTCTTATTCAACAATGACTCCTGGTCTGGCAGAAAACCTATGCCTGACCATAACAGTAACTGAAAAACTGTCCACTTCACTGAGAGCGGTTTTGTGGTATGCAACATGGTTTGTGCATTACGCTGGCTCGGTGCAGCATGGGGGCAAGGCTCTGCTGGATGGATGGTCACCTCTTTATATTTGGAGATTTTGTAGCACTGCTTGGGGATGAGATAAGGGTCTTACATGAGGTCATCTGCTGTTTGTGGAGTCACATCTGGCAGTATACTGGGTGTGTCGCTCAGATCAGAGCTCGACGAGTCCGCACTGGACCCCGCGGATTCCGGAGAGGATTGCCTGGTCCGAATCACCACCGCCGATCTCCAGTCTTCTCAGAGCTGCTGTGGGGTCGTGCCACAGTATGTGGCTAAGCTCTCCTGCTTCCGGCATGTCTGAGTCAAGCCAGCCGTCGCCCATGCCTGGGACTGTTTTGGGAGTTCCCTGAGCTCCCTGGATCAGAAGGCTGCTGATCAATCCATGCCCATGCTTCTTCCGGTGATGTGAAAAAGTGTGTTTTTTGGTCTAGAAACACGTTTTGCTTTGTCGGGAAGAGTAAAGCGTAAATTAGGCCCAAGCAAGCGTTTCTTGACTAACAAGAATGAAGCCCTCTGACACTGTATTGTTGGTGTAAAGTCGGGGAAAATGAGTACAGCTGAATTATCGGCCAACAATGAGCCCTTTTTCCGGGCAGCTCTGAGGATATGATCCCAGTTTATGTAATTCAGAAATTTTGCAAATTTCGGCCTCGGGCTGCTTCCGACTGGGGGGGTCGGGCTGGCACTCGATGGGCCATTTCCACTGTGAACATGGGGATAAGCCGTGAGGGCACATTTGTTTTTGGAGCCATTGTTCAATAAAGAGGGTGATGTTGGGGCCTTCAGAGTTTTCAAGAAGGCACACAATACAGAAATTATTACGTCTCACCCTCCCCTCGGCGTCCTCCACTTGGGTTTCTAGTATCCACACATGCTCCGCCAGGGTTCAGAGCTCTATAGTGGTAGGGTTTGACTGGGGTTCATTGGCTTTTTATAGCGATTCCTCAGAATGTTGAGGTCGATAGTCAACATGTCCACTTTTGCAGGAGTTTCGAGGGCCGCAAAGCCGGCGACGAGCCAACCAGGTTAGCTGTGCCCAAGTTGGCAGGCTGTTATTGTGGGCCAGGGTTTTTTGTGATCTGTTTTTCCCCATTGTGGGGCTTTGACTCTCAACCCCGGTGAGATGGAAGGATGACTGGGCGTGGGGGTTCCCCCTGCAATGTCCATAGCAGCGGCCTCTGATCCTACTGACCCTCAGTGAATTCTCCCGCTTTAGGATATGTGGTGGTGAAGTGTCTAGACCCGCCTGGCCCTCTGGAGGGCAGGGAAGGGAGGAACAGAAGCCTCCCTGGGGTGGCACGAGCAGCCACAGATGTGCACAACTGCTGCAGGAGTCCAGGTCAGGCGGGGTGTGGTGTGCCCCCTACAGAGTCCACCTATCCCCCAGGGCCCTGGTGCAGCACAAGCAGCCAGAGAGAGGCCTATCTTTTTGCACGGCACGAGGGACCATGCTGCAGGCCGGATCGATCGGTCCCTTCCCTCTGGGCCAGACAGATGCGGTCTCCTGACCCACAAACCACCAGGCAGTTTCAGGGCCTCCCTTTTGGGGGAGGCATCTCCTCCCAGTTCTGAATCCCTCCCTCCCCCCACTGCTGGTGTCAGTTCTGGAGGGAGCCCACTGGTGTGGGCATCAGTGTGGCGGGCGCCCCAATCCCCACCTCCTCCTATAGTGACTGGGAGGAGACAAGTCGCACTCGCGTCTGGGCTCAGGGCTCTCACTGCATCGCCACCAGGCCCCAATCGGGAATCTGCTCTCATTCTGGCCGGTCATGCAGCCTGCTGCTTCCTGGCCCACAAGGCTCTTTGCTCCCAGCCCCCACCCGGCACAGGGCCCCGATACTGCTCTATCATCGTGTTTGGGGCCACGGCGGCCCCACTAGACAGGACAAGATGAGGCATGCTGGGTTTACTGCAGATTGGAGCAGACTGAGCGGCCCAACTCCGGGAGCTCAATCACCTCTCAGCCACTATATTAAGCGGCAAGCAATGCCCTCCACCTAAACTTGAATCGAGAGTACACTGTGGGTGCTTTCCACTCTCCATACAATTTTTGGATTTTCAAATCTAGTCCAATCCTCATATTTAACAAGGATGTAGTCAGTGACTGGGCCCGTCTTGAATTATTTGTCGAGGTTCGAATGTGTGTATTTTCATACGAGTTTCGAGATGAGGCCTTCTTCACAGCAACATTTTTGCAATCTTTTGCCTCTTCCATCAATTTTGGGGAATTCATGATAAATAGATGGAATTCCAAAAGCTAACTTTTTCTCCATATTTTACTGTGCATCAGTTCCGCAATCGCCCATTTTGCAATTGAAATTTCCACAAACAATGAAGATTGGTTTTAAGTTAGTGGGTTCTCTCATCCCAAAATGCAGTTATACAGAACCGCGCTCAAACACCAATCAGTGAAGAAGCTATATGGAAAAGCACTGAAAATAAATAAATATAAGATTATGGCAATGTTTAAAGTGCTATAGGTGAGCCTATTAGTACAGTGCATGCCACAAACTAAAATGTATCTTGGTACTTGAATATTAGGCATAATGACTTCCCAATTTAATGTGACATATTTTATTGAGCTGGGAACAAACCTGAAATTGATACATGGGCCCCCTTCTTATTAGGATCCACAACATGCACCGTACAAAAAAATTCACACCCGGGTAATGCTGTTTAATAGGGTCCACAATACGCACTGTACAAACATTCAACAGACCAACAGCACAATGTACCATTAGAAGTGCAGGATACCAGCCCTTCTAATGGTACATTGTGTTGTCGGTCTGTCTGTCTGTCTGTCTACCCTGCTGCAGGGATATAATATGGTGTCATATTTTTGATAATGAGGAAACATAATAATTTTCGCTCTTCCACTTCCAAAGTATTATAAAACACTCCAGTACCCCTCAAAGACCACAAAGAAGATATTTCAGAAAGTTCCAAGCTGCCAGGATTTGCCAATGTGGGCCATTATATTTTGTATGATGACAATTTTATTTTTTTGGGTGTCTGGGCCTATTTTCTGTCCCAGTCTGGCACTGATTAAGAACATAAACTAGAAACTTGGAGGAGGCTTACCTCACAATGATGGGAATTTGCAGAAATCACCGTAATAAATGTGCACTTTTCTTATTCTCAAATTGCAGAGCAGTTTTCAGCTAGACAGTTGCTGAAGCTGCTGTTGGATAACAGTGAAGCAAAGCAAAGTCGCATCAGTCGCTACATACAGACTGTCTGGTCACAAAAATCTGAACTTTCTCCTGTTTCACAGGTGCATGCAGGAGTAGTTCAACCAGTGCAGTTTTTTCTTGGAATTGTAGGACCTACAGCCCAGGCAGTATCATTATTAAATACGGAAAATGCATCCAAGTGGTTAAAATAAAAACCTGGATCGGGTGAGCTACTCACACACAGACCAGGAACACTTGAGCGCTCTCCCAAAATTACATTACATTTTATATAAATTAGCATAGTTTCCTCAGTGTGTACCACGACACACTGAGGAAACTGACAATGTATAGACATTCTTTGTAATCACAGATCCTATTCTAGTCCGTTCTTAAAAAACATATGAACACAATTTTAAAATGTCTGGCTAACATAGCAACGGCAGGATTTCAAGCTATACTTTTGACATGCAGTCGTGATGCTTACAAATGATCAGGAGCAAGATGTGCACTTCAAAAGAGACCTGATTAGCATAACATTTCTAATTAGCTGACTGCATGAGCCACACATTCATGACTCATGCAGCAGTTACCATTTTTCCTGTCATGCTCTCAACATTTAATATCTCATTTTCCTTGCAAAGAAAATAGATTTACCCTCACAGTGCATAAAGCAATGTCACCCTCTTTGAAGTCATCAAACTCAGTTTGTGATGGAAAAATCAGCACTACCAACATCAAATGGGTGTTCAAAGACTGAGATAGGCAGCATTGAGACAGGTGAATGCAATGATATTTCACCCTCCCCACAGGACGAGCTGCCAAACAGGCAACATGTTCCTGAATTTACTCAGCTTCCAATATGACGCTGGCTCAAAATAAAAGCTGCACTGTCTGCTTAACCAGACGGATCTTTTACGATCAAAATCTTTATCTTAATAAGGCACACTCCCTGTGAGCAGGTTTTAATTACGGTATCTGTTTGTTGATGGTGTCTATGGCGAATAGCAACTTTCAAAACAACTCGTTTTTAAGCACGCTCTTACAAATATGGGTTACGCACACCCTAAGAGCACAGATGACCAACCGAGAAAAGCAACTCATGTTGGAATAATTGAGCTTGTAATCAAGTAGATCTGGCATAAGGTAGAGTACATGATCGACTTATAGAAATGCAGTGCAATTGGTCTAAATGGGAATAGAGGTATAGCCCAACAGTAAGAACCGGGGTCTCTAGTTGGCAGAGGTTTGCACCTTGTCCAAGTAGGGACCCACAATCCTAGTCAGGGTAAGTGTAGTACCCACTAAAAGTTTACCTGTGCTCATCCTCGGGTAGCTTGGCTCAGAGCAGTCAGGCTATACTTAAGAGGCAATGTGTAAAGTATTTGTGCACACACAGTCACACAGTGAAAACACCAAAAAAGCCATTATTAATCTGATTAAAACAAGACCAAAAACGACAAAAATCCAACGTACACAAATAAAATACAGATCTCATCCAGTTTAAATGCAGTTCTGGCACTTAGAAACACAATAGCTCCGGCTGGACCTATAATGACGTGCTTGACGAAGTCGTATCTCAAAGTTCAAGGCTGACCCAATGGAGCATGGGCTGGCTACAGATTAGTACAGACCCCGGTCACAGTACTCTTTGGAAACGTTGACAAAACAAAGACGTTGCAAGGCGCCGGGCGAGGTGAGGCATCACTGAGGCCGGTGTCGGTTCCTTACTGTCGGTGCAGGTCGTTGGCACGTCAGGAACGCCCGGGACGTTGTAAGACACAGGGAAGGAGATGCGGTGTTGGCGGCGAGGAGACAGTTCTGCTGGTGGGGGGTAAATGAAGCGTCGAGGGTCATGCAATGAGGCATCAACGTCACGGTGTCGATGTCACACCACAGGACCACAGGTGCTGTGACGGAGTCAGGCATCACGGACTTCGGTCACTCAGTGCTCCAGGCTCACCCTGTGGTGGATCTTCGGAGGTGATGCGGTGGCATTGGGGCCTGCGTTGCAAATTGTAGTTGTTGCATTGAACGGAGACCACGGCTTCAGTGCAGGCATTGGCGTGGTGTTGATGAACGGCACCGGCTTCGAAGTCACACTCGAAGTTGATAGACTGGTTCAGGGCAGTGAACTCACTTTCAAGGGCCAAGGAACTGGATTTGGCACCACTTGGCATAGTAGGGCTTTCAGCGAAAAAAGCCCTGGTGCTGTAGGTGAAGTCTTTGATGACCCTGAGGCTTCCAACAGGAGGCAAGCTCAACTCAAGCCCTTGGAGAACCTTAGAAAGCAGGATGTAGAAAGCAAAGTCCAGTTCTCTCACTCCCAAGACAGAAGCAGCAGGCCAATACAGCAAAGCAAGCAGCAAAGTGGCAGTCCTCCTGGCAGCACAACAGCTCTTCTTCTTGGTAGCATGTCATCAGTCCAGAGTGTTCAGAGTCAATGGTGTCAGAGGTCCTGTACTTATACCCATTTAGCCTTTGAAGTCGGGAGACTTCAAAGAAAGGTCTTTGTAGTACACAAGACCCTGCCCTTCCTTGCCCTGGCTCCAGACACACTATGGATGTGGGGAGGCAGCTCTCTGTGAGGGGATCGGCACAGACCTATTCAGGTGCAAGTGTCAGCTCCTCCTACCACTCTAGCTCAGGAAGACCCATCAGCCTGGTGATGGGTCATCAGGATACGAAGGGCACACCTCAGCTCCCTTCGCGTGTGACTGTCTAGATTGAATTCACGAAGCCCAGCTGTCATGTAACCCACACGGGTATTCTAGGGACAGGCCGAGACACAGAATGGTTAAGTAAGAAAATGACAACTTTCTAAAAGTGTCATTCTCAGACCTGCAACTTATAAACCAACTTCACCAAAAGATGTGTTTTTATATTGTGAGATTAGAGACACCAAACTCCAAATTTCTACCAGTTTCCAATTGGATGAAACACTTACAGAGTGTTACGAGGCAGCTGCAATGCTAATCTACGGGAGAAATAGGCTTTGCTGTAGGGAAAAACTAATTTTGTGGTTTTTCACACTAGGACATGTAAAACTTAAAACCACATGTACTACCTTTTAAATACACTGCACCCTGCCCCGGGGGGCTACCTAGGGCTTACCGTGGGGGTGCCTTACATGCAATAAAAGGTAAGGTTTGGGCCTGGCCAGTGGGTGTACTTGCCTGGTCGACATGGCAGTTTAAAACTGCACACACAGGCTCTGCGGTGGCAGGCCTGAGACAGGTTTGAAGGGCTACTTATGTGGGTGGCAAAATCCGTGCTGCAGGCCCACTAGTAGCATTTGATTTACAGGCCCTGGGCACACTAGGGACTTATTAGTAAATCAAATATGCCAATCATGAAGCAACCAAATGCTGTTACATTTTAGACATAGAGCACATGCACTTTAGGACTGGTCAGCAGTGGTAAAGTGCCCAGAGTCCTAACACCAGGGGGGGAAACCACCCCAAAAGAAGCCAAGGCTAACCCCAACCTAGAGAGTATATAAATTAATCTCCCTCGTCTGTATCTCACATGATGGCTTGCGCTTCCATTTTTGCCTTGTTTTGTTTAGAAGAGAGGAACAGGTGTATATATGATAACGTCTAGGAAATCTAATATAGCTGCAAGGGTGTATTGGAAACACACAAATTCGTCCTCCAATAAAACATGATATTTGGAGCAAATGTAGCAATAAATACAGATTCAGACATTTATCACCACTATACTATGATCAAATCATGTGTAATTGCAGTAGGTGAGGTAACATGAATCTGGAACTTCTGCACCATGATTATTCCTCACTGCTTCATCCAGGGGCCTGTGCAATAAGACAGGGCTCTGAATATTTTAAATAGCTTTGTTTCAGAGGGTGTAGTTCCTTCCACAAAGGACGAAAGCTGCCTCTTTGTGTTTCTGAGCGTTGTTGACAGCAAAACATACACTAACTCAGAGATATATTAAGTTAATGTATGCACTAGAGACGTCAAAAAGAAACCCTGTAAATTGAAGAAAACGATGGTATACTATAGCTGCAAAAATTTAGCCACTTCCTCAGGGCTGGCCGTTTTTACAAATTTCACCTCCAGCCATCCAGTTCCATAATCCACCAACAAGAGACCGTATATGCACTTCTCACACAACAAATGCATAGGTCCAAAAATGTCCAAACCCAATTTGGACCAGGGTTTTTCCGGAATGGGTATAGCATTCACAGAACTGAGAAAGGTCACCTGTGCTTTGTAACTCACAGCACACGTCATGCACTCCCTCACAAAGTGCTCCACAGATCGGTCCATACCCGGCCACCACAACATTTGCCTGATCCTTCTTTTCATGGCTCTCATACCCATTTTCACTTCTTCAAAACCCACATCAGACCATTTTCTACTTAGCATACACGCCACTTTTGAATGATTTCATCAAAACTGATCACAAGTCTGTGCCCTCAGAGAAAGTTCCTGAGCTTCCTCCCCACCCAATACACTCCTAAAGCCTCTTTCTCCACAACAGTGATTCAGTTCAGCTCCTGTTAAACCTCTCAAGAGAAACACAATCGTCCTGCCCTGCCCGCCTGGTCTCTGTATTAAAACTGCCCTCAAGCCTTTTGAGCTGGCATATGTCATTAACAAGGTTTCATCTTTGATGTCAAAGCTACCCAAATCTGAAGCATCTTCCAGGCTAGCTTTTACATCCACAGCACTTCCACAGGTTTACCCCCAAACACTACAGGTCTGAGTAGAGACTTCTTTAGCTCAATATTATCAAACTTCTTTACATTTGGCACGTTTGTCTGCAGCAGCACATGTAGTGGCATTCCCCAAATTATTTCTACTGCCACTTCTATAACATTCAAAAAC
Source organism: Calotriton arnoldi (assembly GCA_963921515.1). Lineage (NCBI taxonomy): Eukaryota > Metazoa > Chordata > Amphibia > Caudata > Salamandridae > Calotriton > Calotriton arnoldi. The sequence continues at coordinate 1,854,635 of CAWUFW010000415.1, forward strand.
CTTTGGTTTGGAATCCACCCTTCACTCCTTTTTCTTGACAGCAGCATCCAAACCCACCGATTGGACCTGGGATTCTATAGCCATTTGCTCCATATACACAGCTGTAGTTTGTACACTCTTGGCTATCTGAAGAGCCCTGTCCAATGTTAAATTTTCAGTGGTCAACAACTTTTCCCAGAATTTTCATGCTATTAGTTTTCTGCACAAGTTGATACTTTAACATTTCATCCTCAAAGGCCTTATACTCACAAGTTGAAGCCAAACTCTCAAGTCACTCACAAAGTTTTCTACAGATTCCCCTGGTAATTGTATCCTCACATAAAATGTATGCTTTTCCTTTATAACATTCTGTTTTTTCTTGAACCTAATATTCAACATTCTGATGCTGAGGCATACTCATCAACCTCATCATCCTCATCACACACAACAACCATTGGTATGCTTAAAGACTCCTCCTTCGTACCCAAGGAGTGCCGTAACAACGCAGTTTTTTTCTTTTGAGTGAAATTCTCTACATCAGTGGCTTTCATATAAAAACAAACCCCTGCAACCATAGTTCCCATTCTACAGGAAGGACTCCTGAAGAATATAAAAAGGGGAGCGGAGGTAACACTGCTTGTTGCATGTTGACACTCTGGCGATGAAATGGTGAGAATACCTAAGTGCAATTTAAACCGTAAAGCAATAGAGGTACACCCACACAAGGAAAACTGGATCTGTAGATCTATAATCATATGAACGCGTAACACCTGAAATGAAACAATGAAATTAAATAAATTGATGCCAAAACAGGATTACATCCACAGTCACTGAGGTGTGCGTGCCACCGTGAGGTGTGCGTATCACCAAAGTCCTTCTGGATGAGCACTGTTTCACATGTACTGATTGAGTAGTGTGCGTATCACTGACAATTCCTCAAGGACATAGGACACGCTTGCAAAACTATAGTTGAAGCAAGAAGCGTATATGGTGTGCCTATCTCTGCAAGAATATGTTACAAATTCAAAATACAGTTGGTTTAAAATGTCGATACCTCACCAATAGCAACAGAACTTAGGTGTGCCTGTCACTGCTGGTGCAGGCTGCTGTAACGTTTACTGGGCCCTTTTTTACTCTTTACTCTCTTATCAACAAATCGATCCTCCGATGGATCTTGCTCTGTGCTGGAAGGGGTTGGATATTCGGGGAATGAACAGTTACCCAGTGAGGACCAGGAATAGGATAACTATCTACAAACTCAAAATTAAATTCATATACATTAATCTCAGACAATGCCATAGGTATAAAATATGAACACCACAAACCCAAATCTCCTAAAGAATCATAGACGAACAAGGATTATACAAACAAAGAATTCAGTTATAGCTAAAAGAAATATTAGCATCAAAATTTGATAATTGGAAGCTTCCCTTTCGCATTTGTCTCTAGACATAGGATATCCCAAAATTACTGCTTACTCACAAATAATGATGAATCTGATCAGCAGAGTGAGATCAAGATGTAAGTTTTAGTTCATCAGATAAAAAAATGGAAAGACATTCACATTTAAATACATTTTGCATTCAGATTAGAATTCTATTAGTAAAGATTTAATGAAATATACCAAAGCTTCTGGATTGAGGGAAAGATAAGATGAGTAAGTGAGGCAATCTCCCTCAGCGAGGTAGACTCCCAAGCACATACAGCTAATGCGTTGGTGAGGAAAGGCAGCTAGATGAGTCTCCCTCAAAGACTCTTAGGAGAGTTCAGCAAAGTTCCAAGTAGCCAGTCCAGTTAGTCTAGACAGCAATCTGTCTATGTCGGCCACTGTTACAGCAAGAGTCACAGTAGCAAGACAGGGACCCTTTGTTCCAAATAGATTGATTACACATCAGGTCAGCATCAGCGGAAAGAGTGAGAGAGCGTGTGTGTTTCAAAAATCTCTTAAAATGAGCAATTATATTCGGTCAGGCTCCAGGGTGACAGCTCCTGGTATCACTTCGATTTGTCAGACCACTCAGTCCATTGGTCAGTTCGTGTAGGATGAGCGTAGTGCGGCAGTAAAGAAGACACAAATCAGGAAAAATAAGTGGATTGATTACGCAGTTTCCTTAAGTTATTCAATCATGCGACATATTGAACAATGGCACATTGAGGGAAAAGGCATAGGTGTTTGAAAGGGCACTTTCCCAGGCAGCTGTTCTAGAGTATAGCAAAAATTGTAGTACGTGCACAGATCAGTACAGAAGATGTCAAAGGAAACAATTATGATTTAAATACTACTGGCAATACAGCGAAATGTTCCCATATGCTTTGGTAATATCAGTCCATGACTACACTGAAAGAAATGAGGCCTACATGAATTTAAGCTAATATACGACAAGTCCATGTTAATTATGAATCAAACATTAAAAGGGAAATCAAGCACATATGTTTAAATATATTATTGATGCATTAATAATCATCTCAATATGGCTTGAAATTAATACATGTAAGTATAGGGTACTCATAAATTTTGTAAGTACCAACGTGTACATATAACTGACAATTTCTTCAAACTTTGTCGTTTACGTGTTAATCTACTAACACATATGTAAAATACATGTTAGAGATGTTTCATAAAGGCACAGTTAAGTATGATTGTGTAGCACCCACTTTTCTTTTGTAATTTTCGGTGCACACGTTAGTACATGAAATGACATTTTCATTAATTTTTCACAAGAAGACCAAGCTACTTTATATTGCTTCCATTTTAGTCTTATTAATTTCACACTCATGTATAAATATCAAATTGATAGCAATAAAATCCACAACGTGAGATATTTCCTCCTATATTTCCCTAACACATGTAAATGAATAAAAATCACATCTATATTAGTTAAACGAATAACATATATCTCAAATCTATCTTTGTTCTGCATGCTTTTACGATGCAGGAACTATACTGTATTTTTGTGTCATTTTCATAACGTGTGACTTGCACATGTTTGCCATGTTTTTCACAGAGGTTGTCATAAATCATTTCTTTGTCATAAAATCCTTTTGATATAATCTCTGATTTATAAAGGCCAATACAGGAGAGCCTAGATGGAAACAAAGTGGCTTGCTGGCAAATGCTTGATTGAGCAACCCAAAAAACAGCTCGTTAAGTATGCCTGTCACCGCACGTGCAGGCGCATGATCAGCTATGCTGAAAAGAAACAACTGCAGCGATGACTGCAGCGGCAAACTCTTTGAGTGGATTGGGGCCTACAAAATCTCGCAAGGCAAAATGGTCACAGATGCGTGAAATGCATAACGAACACAGTTCCACGTAGAGGCACGCTTCTATGATGTCCCTGAAGCTGTGAGGAATATGCGCACCATAGAGTTCCGTCTCACCGAACAGAAAGGCATTGCCAGGGAAACCCGTGAAGCCTGAAGATGGGCTGGGAATGCCAGAAGGCGTTGCTAGGCGACCTTTGCGTCTCTCAAAGGAGGCTGAAACAGGCACTGAAGCCAGCACAAAGTTCTGCTAGGCAACCAATGTCTCTCGCCAAGGCTGACCTCTCGAGAAGGCTGGAAAGAGAGAGAGGCCCACACCTCTCCCCTCGCGATCCGCCAGCACCGAAAAAGAAAGACCATAAAGTACTTATCTTGTGGTACAAAAGATGTTGAAGTTCACAGCAGCCAGCAACAAGGCAAATGAGGAAAGGGGAGACCAATCCAGTCCTCTGCACTCCTTATTCTGTGGCTGCGCACAGATAATTGCCTGTCCTGCCAGTCACTGGGTTCTTGCCCAGTCATTGGCAATAAAAAGTCCATGCAGCCAAAAGGCTAGAGAAATTGTATATATTTATTTCAGTGAAGATACGTGCGACCGACAGGACAGGCAGCAGCAAGCAACTTACAAATCCCCCACTGTCGTGTAGTTCCTATATTACCTATACAGGATCTGCGCGTTTGGATAACATAAACTGTGAGTTTGGTGGCGGACTGATTCCGTGCACCCCCATCGGATACGTTAGCCTGTCTGTATTAGCTAGCTCACAGTGCCACTAGAGTCTCCTCTTATCGGGGAGAGAATAGCTCTCGGCAACCTCAGAACATGACAACCCAGGATCGTGGAAACAATATACTACCTTTCGCTCAGTCACTCGTGATCACTTAGTTTGTCTCAGAGAGATACACAGGTTGGGCGTTTCAATAAGTATTTATTGAACAGTTGTTATTCTAATGTAGAATATATGCGCTGCAACAACCATTAGACAGTAGCAGAGATATATGATTAGCAATACTACGAAAATAAAGGCATGGTATAGTTCTACCATCTTGCAGAAATCATGAATATATACAAGTACATAAAACACATGATAAAAGTGTGTACTCCTACGGTGCCTCTCTAACTAGATGTACCTAAATGTACCTAGCATCTATGTAGGCGTTATGCCAAGAATCCCTCTAGGATCTAGTCCACCCCATTACCTGAGAGTTTAGAGAATATGGGACCCCATCCTGGTCTCGAGTTGGACACCCCGCGAGGGATGTTAGACCACTGCTAGCTGGAGCGCCTGCATGCAGGAACCTCAGCGTCTCTGGTCAGTGTGTCAGCCGGGAAGTCACGGTCTCCTCTATCTTCCTAAGCAAGATGTGTTGTATATATACCCATAGGTCTCCCCAGGGGTCCTACCTTGCTGTGTTACTGTGTCGGCCTAAAGGATGACGTTGGGCCTGAACTTTATACAGAGATATTATACAGGAGATGGTAATCCTACTGTTAGTCCTGCTGTGCTTCCAAGAAGCCTCATGCATAATGTATGAGAATCGAAACAGGGAAAAACCCACGTTCTGAGTGCAGTGTCATATCTAGGTAAAAGGTCAGTGCCTAAGAATCGTTATGTATGCAATGTAGGGAAGGATGTAGGTGAAAGGTTGCGATGTTACCTGCGCCTATTTAGGGTACCTATATGGAATATAACACCACATTCCAGGTTCCACCCTAGACGCAGTTGTCAAAGTGGCACCGGCTCTAGGTTCTAACACAGAACCTAACAATAGCATAATGAAGGAGGGTTTACTGAGACAGATGAGGTCCAGACTGGAAACCGAAAACAGAGTAAAAAATACTTTCATCCGCATAAGGTTGTCAAAAGTCAATCAATCAGGGAATTGTAAGCGCGCTACTCGCCCGTGAGGGTCTCAAGGCACTGTGGGGGGGTTAAGCAGTGCTGTTCAGCCGAAGAGCCAGGTCTTGAGAGTCTTCCTGAAGGTGTTCAGGGAGGGGGGGCGTCTGATGTCTGTCGGGAGCTCGTTCCAGGTCTTGGCCGCGATGTAAGAGAAGGATCTTCCTCCTGCTTTGGGTCTGAGGATGCGTGGTGTTTCGGCGAGGACGAGGTTGGCTGATCGGAGGTTTCTTTTGGGTACGTGGAGGGTGACTCTGTCGTTGAGGTATTTGGGTACGGTGTTGTGTAGGCATTTGTAGGCGTGGGTGAGGATCTTGAAAGTGACTCTTCTCAACGGGGAGCCAGTGGAGCTTCCGTAGGTGTTGGCTGATGTGCTCGTGTCGAGGGATGCCGAGGACAAGTCTGGCGGCGGTGTTCTGTATCGTCTGGAGTTTGCGGAGTAGGGACTTGTTAATGCCGGCGTAGAGGGCGTTTCCATAGTCCAGCCTGCTGGTGATGAGTGCGAGGGTGACTGTCTGACTCGGGGGGGATCCATTTGAACGTCTTACAGAGGATGCGGAGGGTGATGAAGCAGCCAGAGGCGACGGCGTTGACCTGTCGGTTCATGGAGAGGGATGAGTCGAGTACGATGCCGAGGTTTCTGGCATGGTCCGTGGGGGTCGGTGGGCTGCCGAGGGCAGAGGGCCACCAGGTGTTGTCCCATGCTGATGGGGTGGTTCCGAGGATGAGGACTTCTGTCTTCTCAGAGTTGAGCTTTAGGCAGCTGTTGGTCATCCAGGCTGCGACGTCCTGCATTCCTTTCTGGAAATTGAGTCTGGCGGTGGCGGGGTCCCTGGTGAGGGAGAGGATGAGCTCGGTGTCATTGGCGTAGGATACAATGCTGAGGTCGTGTTGTCGAACGATGGCGGCGAGGGGGGCCATGTAGATGTTGAAGAGGGTCGGGCTGAGAGATGAACTCTGTGGGACTCCGCAGCTGATTTCCGTGGGATCAGAGAGGAAGGGCGGCAGTCTGATCCTTTGGCTTCTGCCAGTGAGGAATGATCGGATCAAGTCGAGGGCGGTTCCTTGTATGCCGGCGTCGTGTAGTCTGGTTACGAGTGTGCGATGGGAGAAGGTGTGGAAAGCTGCTGATAGGTCGAGTAGAATCAGGGCTGCGGTGTGGCCTTGGTCGAGGAGGGTGCGGATGTCGTCTGTGGCGTCGAGTAGGGCGGTCTCGGTGCTGTGGTTGCTTCGGAATCCGGATTGAGACGGGTCGAGGACGGCATTGTCTTCGATGAATCTTGTCAGTTCCACGTTGACTGTTTTCTCCGCGACTTTAGCAGCAAAGAGGAGAAGCGAGATGGGCCGGTAGTTCTTGAGGTCCGTGGGATCAGCTGAGGGCTTCTTGAGCAGGAGCCTGAATTCTGCACGTTTCCAGTCGTCTGGTAAGGTGCCGGTTTCAAAGGTGGTGTTAATGGCGCGTTGTGTTCGGGTGCGATGGCGGTGGCGGCTCTGTGGTAGATGTGTGGTGAGCAGGGGTCGGTGGGGGCCCCTGAGTGGATGCCTTTCATGGTTGAGGCAGACACCGTGATCGGTGTCCAGGAGGAGATGGTGGGCTGGCTAGTGTGGCTGGAGGGCGGGCTGGCTGTGGAGTCGGGCGTATGGTCAATGAAGTTGTCGTAGAGGTTTTTGATCTTCAGGTGGAAGTAGGATCCGAGCTTGTCGCAGAGGTCTTGGGAGGAGGTGACGTCCGTGGCTTCGCTGCGGGGATTGGTGAATTCCTGGATGACACTGAAGAGTTCCTTGGAGTTGCTGGAGTTGGCGAGGATTTTGTTGTGGATGAAGGTCCTTTTGGTGGTTCTGATTCGTTGGTGGTAGTCCGTCATGGTGTCCTTGTAGGTGGTGTAGTTTCCAGGTGTCTTATTGTTTCTCTAGTTCTTCTCCAGGTGTCTGCAGGTGCGTCTGGCTTCTTGGAGATCAGTGGTGAACCAGGCGGCTTTCCTGGGGTGCTGTTTGTTGGGGTTGCGTAGCGGGCGAGCTTGTCTGCGCAGTTGGAGATCCAAGTGTGGAATTCCCTGGCTGCGAGGTTGGCATCGGTTGCCGCGGTGTGGTTGTCTCGGATGAGGGTGGAGTTGAGTTGCTTGTCGGTGACTTTGCTCCAGTTCCTTCGCGGTGGGCGAGGGGCTGGTTTGGGTGCCTTGGGTTTGTCGACGAGGAAGTGTACGCAGTGGTGGTCGGTCCATAGGGGTTGGGTGGTGTGGCTGAAGTGGACACTGTTTCCTCCTGCGAAGATGAGGTCGAGGGTGTGTCCTGCCCTGTGGGTCCGTGTGGTAACGAGTTGTTTGAGTCCGATGTTGGCAAGGTTGTCATGGAGGGTGGTGGAGTTGGAGTCACTGGGGTTGTCGAGATGGAAGTTCAGGTCTCCGATTAGTATGTAGTTCAGCGAGGCGATGGCGTGGGGTGCGATGAGGTCGGTGTTGGTGGAAGTGAAGGGGGGCCGGGGGGTGTGTAGGCGAGGGTGCCGCGGAGTGTGGAGTTGGGGCTGGTCTGGATCTGGAAGTGCAGGTGTTCGGCGGCGGGGACGGTTTCGATGGAGGTGGTGAGGCGGAGGGAGCTTTTGTGAACGATGGCGAGACCCCCTCCCGGGTGGTTCGGGCGGTCCTTCCTCTGGATCTTGTATCCGTCCTTGTTTGCTAATGTGCATTGTAAGTTACTTGTAATTGAAAACCAAAAAAAACATGTTGGATATTAGATATCTTTATTTATAAAAGAACAGCATGGCATAAACCATATATGCAAATGCATAGAGTCATATGCTCTTTATTACCATTCTTGGTGGAAGTGACTGGCATTATGACCCAATAAAGCCTTTGACTCTCATGTGCCATGGCCCCTGCCGACACTCAGCAATGGCAATAAAAGCATAATACACTTTGTGCATCTGCAGCACAGAGACTTCTACCCTACAAGTAATCGACAATGACCTCCTCAGCAAAGACAAAAACAACCCCAGTCTCCTGGTCCTACTTAACCTCTTTGGAGCCTTCAATACAGTCAACTACCAGTAACTGACTAACACAATCTGGACCACTAAACACTAAGAGAGGGGGGACAGGGAGCATTAAAGAAAAGGTAGGTCCAGTACCGTTGCTCCCAAGAACTAATATGTACTCACTTGTTGGTAGCTGTTCCTAAAAGAGAGATAGGTAACCTACTGGGTTACATAGAACAGAAGTTAGAAAAAATGGTCTCTATATGTGCACTCCGTCTGATGAAGCAGCGCCACCCCCACGAGGAGCAACGCCCGATGATGAAGCATGACACTCGCAAGAGTGTGTGAGGGCACTAATTTCTAAAGGAGAAATTCCCCCCTTCTTCATCAGACGGAGAGCACATATAGAGACCATTTTTTCTAACTTCTGTTCTATGTAACCCAGTAGGTTACCTATCTCTCTTTTAGGAACAGCTACCAACAAGTGAGTACATAACACAATCTGGAAACACATATACATTTATCAGGGGCAGTCTGTAGTATCTTCATGTTATGTATATAATGTTCCCTTTTACCTAGTTCCTAGCTGCTCAGCCAGTGTGAGTGTTCTGTATGGAATGTTGGTGTGATGGACATGTGTGGAATGCTTGGATGCCTGGTGTGAGTGTTGACAGTTGGAAGATGGGCTGAGCAGCTAGCAGGCTGCTCCTGGTGGGGCTGTTACAACAGATCTTATGGACTTATTAAATATCCTTCAAAGACACTACTTGGCTACGTCTACTATGTCACCTCTACGCATGGGACTATACCACTACATTTTGGCGACGACCTGGACCAGCACTCAAGCGTGTTACAACATTTAAATAAGCTGTCTTTGGTTTTACAAGGAGAAACTAAGAAACAAAGAGCAACAAGAAGTAAAGCGTCAAGTATGGAGCTACAGGCTAGCCAGCCCCACCAGTGTCCTTATCAACGGACGGCCCCACCCACCAGTGTCCCTGTCATCGGACAGCCCCACCCTGGACATGCTCCATGGACAATACTACATTTATGGACTTTTATGCTAAGTGGATGTCTGGCCTAGACTCACCAATTCCACATCCTAACATTGGTTCAATCTACATAGCTTTGGGTCGACTGGTGTTGTGGTTGCTACAAGCATGCAGGTTAATAGCGGTCTACCCGACTTACAAAGAGAGTTTTGCTTGTGGAAAAGGGGAGCTGGGGTTCACAAGTGTCATCGATTATGGTGAAGCTTAAATGAGTGTCAAGACCAACTTTAAGCGTCATGAGTGGTCTACAAGGCATTTGGATTACATGGCACATTTGTTGTACTTCCAAAACGTCTGCTCGAGATCTACAACACTGCATGCTGTCTATACAGCGGGTCTTAATTGCTTGCCAGCACATCGTTGGAGAAACTTACAGTTCGCAGCGCTTTTGTGCATGTTTGTTTGAGCCGTCTGTAAGGCGTGTCATACGTGTACTGGAGATTACTAGTGACACGTTGACCGTGTGATCTCGTCACCGGCAGAAGTAGGGGGCTTTTATTTTGTGCGTTGACAAAAGTATGGTGAGTTTTTGTGATTATTTCAAATCCCACTACAAATTGCTGCCGGCTTTTAGTCTCGTTCAACCGTTTCTCACAAGTTCAAATTTTAAAGTAACTGCGCGTGCTACTCACCTTTGTCTTGGTGTTGCGCGTGGCTCTTGTGGGAAGAACGGTGACGTCGTTAGGAGTTCGCAGCTCTTTGGCTGCTGATGGACGCATTGCAGCATCCGGCGTGGCGTCTATTACGTGCAGCCATCTTGTGTTTGGCTGCGGCTGCTGTTGCCAAGTTGGTGTTCAGTCTTTCTTTGGCCAACCACGTCAGCGGTTCTTTTGGATGTTCCAGAACAGTCGAGGGTATGAAGTGTCCCGTGGAGTTTTCTTTTCTGCGGATCTGACTGTCTACTGAGACCGGGGACGTCGCTGTATCCAAGTGGACTGCCGATTTCACAGGATTTATTCTATTTGTGCATCGTGTGCATGTCTGTGACAGAACGCATGCACACAGTCAAGGGACAGCCACAAATTTTAGACACTACTTGGCTACGTCTACTATGTCACCTCTGCGCATGGGACTATAGCACTACACAGTCATACAACAGTTCAGCACTTACCTTGCCAACCTCCACCAATTCATCCAGATGGGACCTTAAGATCCAAGAAACTCCCCATTTCCTATAAAGTCATCAATAGATGTGATCGCTGCATGAAACCTGGCAACAGCATCTAGATACATCAATATGCCAACAACACACAACTCTACCTCAAAAAACGTCTTGGGTCATGGCATGCAGCAACTGAGAACCTGCCTAAATCTAATCCGAACAGGAAGTCAAGTATCTACCTAAAGCTAAATCCGACAAATAATGATTTTCTCCAGATCGTCAACAAGAACAAACCACCACAGATTTAAGTCTGAATATAAACCTAGATGGCTTCACCTATGACAGCGAAATGCAAAATCACTTTGGTTTACTGTTAACAAAGACCTCTTCTTCCATGACTTTGCTGTCAAGAAAACCAAGAAGCATGGCATTAGTTTTATCATCTGAAAAAACGTTAATCCCTACCTACTCGAAAATGATTTGGAAATAACTGTGCAGGCTCTAGTTCACTCTCACCTGGATGGAGGTAATGTCCTACCTACTCAATGGCTTCCTTGAGACCAAACTGGTACACATGAAAGGCATTCTTCCTATTACAGTGTGTCTCACTGAAAGCTTGAAGAAGTTCAACCACTTTACTTAGGCAGTGAAGGACACACACTGGCTGCACCTCTAAGGACGCATCACCTTCAATATCATCTGCATCAGTCACAAGGCCATGAGAAATGGCACCCCTGCATACCTTGCCAAGAAAATTACCACCTCAGGCAAACAGCTCCATACAAGTAGCCAAGACACTGCCAAACAGTATATGAAGAAAATTTGAGAAATCTGCAAATTAGAAATAAATTGAAGATCCATCTCGTAGAGGAATACTACACTTCACCAAATTAGGAACCCATGTATGACCTGCATCTTGTAAATGATCAGTAATTGTACCCAACACACAGTTACTCCATCACTAACAACACACATACATACACTATGGCCTGATTGCCAATGGCAATGGGTGTGCTTCTGTCCGTGGCCAGGGCAATCACACTGCATTCCAGACTTGAACCTTGGGATGCAATTTACATCAGTCAGAGAAAATACAGAGCACCCTTCAACAGTGTTCCCTATGTTTTTATTGCACATTAAGGTGTCAGGATGATATGATTCAGGCGTCTTGGTCCTTTGACAAGAAGGATATTTGATCTTGTCTGATCACCTCCCAGGAAATTTGTGGCAGGTATCAAAAGAATGCATTCTAAGTTCTTTCCAATTACAGTAGTCTATCACAGGTAGAATCCATTTTCATTTAACTGGGAACATATGGCTACATAAAAATATCTTTGTGTCACAATTTGCAAGTATTATGTATGGGAGTGTGTAGATAAAGAAATAACATATTCATCTCAATGATCAGGACGGGGGAGGGGCAAATCAAAAATTTGATAATCCGTGCCCATCATAGTAAACCATAAAGGAAGCTCGTCCAAAATCCATTAGTCTTACTACGTATAAGCCAATTGTGATTTTCAAACGTTTGATTGCATTGTTAATTCTCTTTACTTCTAAAGATCTACCTGATTTCTAAATATTATCGTCTACCTCTGACGTTTTCTGCCCGGTCACGGGCAATTCAATACACCCTTCGAGGTCTTGGCCCCATCCTCTTAACCTGAGACTGTCACCTTGAAGCTTGAAGATTGTTCATGAATAGATAGGACCTTTATGTAAAGTGACATGTGGCATCCAAGGCTGCTGCCACCTTACTAATCTGTCTGCTATTGTTAGGTTATGCTGATTATGTATAAAGTTCCACTGTTACCCCGGATGGATTTTTGGTGCTGAGAGAAACTGTGATCAGAAGCATGTGCGTCGAAGGGTAAAATTACAATTTGGGGGGGGGGGGAAAGAGAGGTCTTTAGAGATTTTCTCAAGTTCAGATGATTGGTTTCCTGCCTAAGGCAGACAGGAGTGATATCCATTCCTAAGCAACTTGCATCGAAAAGTAGTTCTTTATTAAAATGAAGAATCGTCAGCTATGCTGCGGAAGCAGATGGAAGTAATCTAAAAGAGTTGTCGCATTGAAACTTGGCTTAGACATAGCTTGGTCAAAGTTGATGAACAGCAGGATTTGTAAGACACAGAGCTTCATGTGTGTGTCTCTGTAGCCCTGGAATACCATGAACGGCACGATTCTGGACTGACTGCATCCTAAATCTGAGTCCTTTTGGAGAGCCAAGATACAGTACATTACAGTAATCTAGTCTGACGAGAACAAGTGATTAGAAAACGTTTTGCGGCAGCCAAGAGGCAGAAAGGGACACAATTTCCGGGGCGTCTTTATGCACTAAAACAAGAAGACATAACGTTGTTGACTTTGATTCTACAGTCAAAACTTAAAATAGAAGCCTTATGAGAAAAATACAACAAAAATAATCTCACTGCAACAAAAAAAAACAGTAAGAATAATAAATATCAACTTTGGGCTTGCTGCACTAATTATATACACTCTAGATAAATGTCCAAGCCTATGCACTCCTCATTTTGTTCCTTATATACAGGCATTTGGATGTATTTAATTAGAAGTGAGATATTTATACTAGAACTGTGTCTGTGCCAATAAATGTCAACTGGACACATAAGCAGAAGGAACAGTTCGATGTTCACACTCAGAGACAGTTATTCCGCAGCAAAGCACGTTTCCACCCATTCACAGAAGATGGCATTTTGATTAGGTGTTGTATCATGACCAAGCAAAATTGTGTTTGTATCTCCGACACGGCCTGTTTCTAATAGGGTCGGGCTTAGGGCTAATAATTAAGGACAGTTGACAATTTTACAGCAGCATGCGACATACCTGGCCATATTTGAGTACTGGCACATTTTATTAGTAAAGTCAGTTGGTATATACTAGATTTATAAATGTAGTCTCAAACAATACTGATGAGACAGCAGGCAGATTTAATAATTGCATGAGTCAGATCACTCACTGGATGCAATATAATTGCCTGAAATTGAATGGTGATAAAACCGAGGTTATGCTGCTTGGGACTGATATGAATTTCTGGTCCCCAAAATGGTGGCCAGATAGCCTAGGCGACCGCCCATCCCCAGTGGACAAAGTAAGAAACTTGGGAGTATTGCTGGACAATAAACTATCTTTGGGTGCCCAGATAAACAAACTCTCTTCCTCGGTGTGGTACATCCTCAAACTAATAAAGAAACTATCACCATTTATTCCCCCAGATTCTCGTAAAATATTAGTAACTGCACTGGTCTTATCTAGGTTGGATTATGGGAATGCACTGTATGCAGGGTTACAAATTCAACATCTAAGAAAATTACAGCGCTTACAGAACACTGCAGCAAGGCTGGTGATGGACATTCCCAGATATGAACCAGTTGCCCACAGATTGGGAACACTCCATTGGCTACCTATTGAAAAAAGGATCAAGTTTAAGTCAGTTTGCCTGGCCTACAAAGCCCTTCATGGAATAGGATCCCATTTCTTAAAAACTCATTTGAAACCATATGAGCCATCCAGGAGACTGAGATCAAGCCAGGCAAAATTAATTCAGGTTCCGAAATTTAAGCAAGTTAGGTGGGGAGGGAGAAGCTTCCTCCTTCAGGCAGCTAAGACTTGGAACCTTCTCCCTGTTACAATTAAAAACAGCTCATCGCTACTTTCATTTAGGAAGGAGGTGAAAACATGGTTGTTTACTTTGTAGTTGGTATCATTCTTCAGCAGACTTAGTCTTCTTACAACGATTAGCGCCAAGACGCCTTCGGGCATTCGTGCGCTCTACAAATATACAAATCAAATCAATGCATGCAGTAGAACACATCCTGAGTCCCTAACTCCTAAATGCTTCCCTTACATGTTCACAGACAAGTGATAAGGATGTACATACATTTGAACGTGTATAATATTTTTGTCAAGTCGTATCGGCGATTTATATAAGTGTATTGTTTTACCTCTTGTTGACAGTGCGTGTGAAAAAACCTGGGTGAAATTGAGGTATAATCACAACGATAGAAATGGGCAATCTTCGGTTAAGGAGATGGGCTTTAACAATTGTTTTAAAACGTGCCGGCGAGAAGCTTGCACCAATATGTGCTACCACTGACAATGTGTGTGAGGCTCAGAAAACAAGGCATGACAGCCTGAGCGTAGACCATAAGCTTAGAACACATGGGTGCCTGCCATGAATTACCTCATGAGACAAGACACTGGAATGGTGAGTGCTGGACCATGCAACCCCAGAAATGAAGGAATCTGTAATACTGGTCACTGCTGGAGTGTGAAGTCCAAGAAAGCAATAATCCGAGGCACAATGATGCAGATAGGTAGAACTCTGGACCACAAGCTGCGATAGAGGAACATCTGGTCGAACATAGAGTGGCCCTAACTGATCAGATGCAAAACAGCCAGTAACTATGGGGTTCAGTGTGGCCAAACACCCCAGTAAAATTCATGTACATTAACATAGGGCCTGAAGCACGGTTGAAGTCATCAATCAATGGTAACATCTCTGGCCCTCGAGTACTTTGTCAAGCCTGGCAAATGTATCTACAACAGTGAGGTGCACGTGGAGAAAAAGTTAAAAAACATAACTCTGGTCATTTAGTGGAGTACAATGATGTCAAGGAGGCTACTAGTTTCTATTCCCCGTCAGTAGTCGGAGAGAAACCCGTATGTAGGAGATGCATTGGAAAGATTAATTGAGATACCACATGCATAATGTTCTAAGATTGCCAACGTGCTGTGGCTTGAATTTCCAACAGTTTGTTTCATGAGGACATGATGAACTCTTACCTGATAATGTAAAGCTGACTAATTTTCGACTGTGTTGATTGGCAGAAGCACTTTCATCCATACCTTCAGCCCCCATCTGATAAAAGGGAAAAGAAAAGGCACATTTAAGCACGGAAGCAAGCAGTGAGGATGTGCCTATATTTACGATGGGATACTTCTTGAACCTAAGTTTGCAAAGTATCACTGTCTTCCCTTCAAATCATGATCTACATCTAGCAGACTCATTTAGAGGGGATCACAAATGTTGGAAACAGAAACCGTTTCCACTTAATCATCCTTATATTTGCATACATGATAACATGATTACATGATTACATATAGGAAGTGAAGTTTAATTTAGCTCTGCTAGTGCCACAGAACTCAACATGAAGTCAGACATAAAAATCAATGAAAAACATGACTAAAGTAATCATTAAGGAGATTATTTTGACAAAATTTGGTAGTCCACATGCAATGTACAGACCAATAAAAACACAAGTTATTGGATGGTGTAAATCTTCATGGTAAATGTGTTAATTTAATTTGAACAATCCCTAATTGAGTTTCTTAGCTGGTCATCTCAGAATCTAGGCACCCAGATTCATGAGGTGACCTGGTCAATTTTCAGCTTTAACTGGGATTTCTGCAGTGATAGTTTGAAGTTTATATACCCAACAGTAATGAGGTGGAACTACCCACAATTCAGTGAGCAGCTGTCTTTTGGTCTATTGTGAAAGATGTACCTGCTACTCATGCCAGTACAGATTCTATGAGTTCTCAACATAATATCACAGAGAGAAGTTCTGCTGTCCTGGGTTAACTTTAGTTTGATGCTTGAGCATCAATGGCTTTAAGCTGTGAAGACATTCATATTGAATATTACCAATAAACAGTTCAGAAACATCTTCACACCTAGTGATTAGCTTTCCTCAAACATCTGTGTGCTGCATGAGCCTTACATTGGACAGATTAGCGAGATTTGTCATTTCACTACCCTAAAGCTCAAGCATTACTTCTTAAGTGTCTTCTTACATCTCATCGGCCTTTGAAGTAAAAGGCCGTCTACCGAAATACACACAGGGGATTCCTATGTGCCTTCTTGGGCTCCTTCTAGCACATGCAGACCAGAAAGCTCCCATTCATTATCTGAATCATAGCAGTCCCCATTCAATTTGGCAGAAGCTTTTTGGAAACTTTTATACAATTCTATCCAGAACCTACCAGCTAAGAGTCCTATAGGCTTGAACATACAATTCTGTTCTGCTCCACAATCGTATCTCTGTAGGCATTTGCTGATTAGCAATTCAGAACCCATCTCTATGTGACTTACTGGCAGACACCTTCGACTGCTACAATGATAAACTTTTCAAATCCAGGAAGCATCCTACGGAACAGAGTTCTGACATGGCTGGAATCTACTGCAGTGCTTCACTAACTTTTTAGAACCACAACACACTTTTTAGAACAACAAACCTCCGTCTCCCACCTAGCTTTAATGGACATGAGGCAAGCAATTATTTTATGTAAATAAAGCATTGTGTGTCAGCGCACTGTCATTTACAGACACCACATTTTCCACTCAAATTGGCATTACAATTCCAAGGACATACAGTTTTACTGATAAAACTATATTGCACACAAATGATAATGCGTGGAAATAAGGTTTCGGTGAAAATTTATCATTTGTGCATCACCAAATGTGTCTTGATTTGTTTCAATCTTATTAAAATGTTTGTGCTTCCATCACACTGAACACACAGAATTACAAAAAAAAGTGCTTCAATTTTGTTTTCCTAACTGCTGAATCAGTACAGTTCATTTACAGGCATAAACATTTTGTTGTGTGTTAAAAAAGCGCAACCTACAGCCTTTCCTTTCACACTCTCTGTACCCCAGCAAGATTGTCACATAATTAACTTTACTTTTCTTTCTCGGACAGCAAATTGATGGGAGTTTGTAAACACCAATCCCCATGTTAAAAAAATAAGCAGCAATTTGTCAGAAAACATAGCCTGACATTTGATCTCTGTCTTTGAAGTGCAGCAAATATGACAAGATAAATACAGAATTTAAAGGTTTCTTTATTAATTGCTTGGACTTTCGCCACCCACTAAAAATTGTCTTACGACCCACCAGTGGGTCGCGATCTACAGTTTAGGAAACACTGCCCTACTGTATAGTACCCTAAAATTTCATTGAAACACCCAATTTCATCTTTGTATTTTGCGCCTGCATATATGTGTTCTGGCTGTGTGAGCAGTCCTTGTTGTTTACTGATGTTTGTGGATCGGTGCTAGTAATAAAGGTGCAAAAATCCTTTTCTCAATAAAACAACACTATAGATCTTTACATTCTCAGTTGTTCTCATAGCTGCAGATTATGTTCTGAAGTATGTCACAGTGCTCATAGTGAAATAGAAAATCACAATTCCTACCGTCACAGCAGGGTTCTTTACAGTAATACTGGGAGTAGTGGCTCGCAGGGCTCCGCTAACGCCATGGTAGTACTTGAAGCAGATCTTAATTTCAGCTGAAAAACAAACAAATTATTTATAATTTTGAATTCATTCAACATTAAATATATATACAACATTCACAATTGATAATTGTTTCCTGAGATAATTACTAGCTACAATCTAGTGTTGCTATTTGCAGCAGTCAGAGCTAATTCAGCTGAGCCCGCATCCCTACCTGTGAAAAAACACTCAGTAGCGGCTGCTGAAAATTGAAGTTGGTGGCGGTGGCCAGGGCACACACAGTAGCTCAAATTGTGCTAAGTAAACAAACAAGCATTGTATGTCTGACTTCTCCCTGAAGATTTAGGGGACTTTTCTGACCAAAATATATTTTGGATTAATGGCGAAAATGCTGCACTTTACAACATATATTTGAAATGAATTGGGCAAAATGCTTCCGGTTTTATAAGCAGTTTTGAAAAGGCATCCTCGAAATAACCCAAGTACCTTCATGGTGGACCGAACAAACCCAACCCTCCAAAGGAGCATTAGGAGTTTCAAGACAAGAAAATTATGCTAACGCAGAAACATACCGTGCATTTTCAGGATATTTTTCTTTTAAAACGCAATAGGCTATACACGCTGCACAACATTCTGGGTAGGCAATCTAATATTGCTTATATAATTTGGGAAAAAATTATTGTATCCATTCTAATTTGATTTTCTGTTTCTCAAGACAAACAAATTCCGGGTTCAGAAAGTAAAACCACCATTTATTTTACAGAGATCCTACAGGCTCAGACAGAAGATGGATCCCTTATGGGACATCATTTTAAGAGGATCACACCTCACACAGGAGTAGAGATGATAACATCATAAATAGTTATAATAATATAAATGAGTAAATGCTTTTATGTGAATCACTAAATAGGTCATAGCAGAAAGTGCATCAGTAATGAGTGTAACTAAAGCACCATGAACTGTCGTTCAAATATCAATTTTTCATGGAAATGCAGTAATTTTGCCCTCAAACATCGGCTTGTCGTATTCATAAAATACACACTTTGCCTCAAATATTAGTTTTTTTTGTTTTGCTAAATAAATGAATATTGTATTTTCATAGGATATTGTTTAAGAAAAAAAAAAGAGGTAGCCCTTTTTAGGTCTCGCCTAGGCAGCGCTTGCGCTGTCTCTTCAAGACATGCAGTATTCAGAATATGGGCATAAATCTCTGCCCACTTTCCGCCCATCTTTTTAATTGGCTCCTGTCCCTGTCCTTTATAAATGGTGGCTTTTCATTGGTCAATAGGCTTAGAAGTCCCTCCTTAGTACGGCCTTGTAACCTCCCATGAGGACACCCCCTGTTACATGTGTTGTTACTCCCTAGGTTTTAATTACAGCCTCAAGGCACTATTTTTTTAAAAGGCTTCAGGCAAGACACACACTTGGTCCTAAGCTAGGCTGGCAGTGGTTACTTCGCTCACTAGAACATCTCACATTTATATGAGACCGTCTATAAATTTCCCTTCATCAGCTCCACACACAGTACAATCTAATCCATTCCTTGAGGAATAGCTCCACAGATTGTCTCTCTGATTTTTCAGGAAATCCAACAAAGCAGAGGTTGTTCCTCCAGGAACGCCCCTCCGCATCCTCTACTTGATCCTCCAGATGAGTGGTCCGCTTCTGTGGTGAGGAAACTGCTTCGCGTAGGGATACTACCTCAGTCTGTAGATCCGCTACCACCTTTTCAGTAGTGGTCACTCGGTCTGCAAGCCCGCGTAAATCCGCCCGCAGTAGCGTTACGTTGATGGCAATGGGGTCTATTTTTTTAACCAGTTCCGAATCCGTATTTTGGATTGCTGCCATAAGATCTGTTAGAGTAGGTTCTTTGGTCGGGCTACTATGTTGTTCGGCTGCGTCTGTATGAGTTTCTGCACTTTGCCCAGTCGGGCTAGTACTTGAGTGTAGTGGTCAATTTTATTGGACTTGGCGGGTTTGGTAAACTTGTCTTTGCCCATATTGGGGCCGTTTCTCAGCAAGGGGTGGTACCTCCTCTAAGTGGGCGGTTTGTTTTTAGACCATAGGATGCTGGATGTTGTAGGCTGATTAGCCGCTTACCGGACCCAATTCTCATTTATTGCATGGATATATGACTGGGATGCTGGAGTGAACGAGTATGCACATCAGGGCTGGCAATAGGGTGTCAGTTATTTAGCAGGGGTACGTCCATACCTCTCTCCCAGGGGGGAATGACCGCTCCAGTGAAATGCCTCAGGGTGTCTGTACCCAGCAACCAACCAGGCTCTGCCCCACTCCAGGAAGGTGAGTTCAGATTGTCCTCGGGCTGAGAAGCCTACAGTGTCCTCACCCAGGGACAGAACCCATTGACTTATTAGAAAACCCAATAAAACATTATTTTACTTTTGTGGCAATTGTTCGGCAATCAGAAGCTTTGCAGATTGGCCGCAAATGCTTATGTCAGAGTGTGCTGAAATGTGGGTAGGTGCACATAAGATGTTCAATCTTTTACAAAATCAGCAAGATTTGGTTTTATTATTGTGATCTCTCATCTCTCTCTCTCTCTCTCTCTCTCTCTCTCTCTCTCTCTCTCTCTCTCTCTCTCTATATATATATATATATATATATATATATTCATATTCCAGTATGTCCCTCCACTCACAGCAGCATAAGGTTCAAATTTCTGTATTTGATGTGCAAACACAACTGGCGCGTTTTGACAAAACAGCCTTCTACGGGGTTTCTGTATTGCAGAAATGCAACCATTTTTTAACTTGCCCTCATGGCTTCCAAGTTAATAATAACTATCCAGTCAACATTAATCCCCAACAACGCTCAGTTCTTAACCATTGCATGCTCACTGGCCACGTCTTTGAATTTTGTAATTACTTTCTCGAAGAACCACATAGTTATTGCATTGAAATATAAGTTTCCATCATTCTTGTGCCCAATCCATGAATCAGCTACCCTTGGTCCCCGTGTCTGCATTATTCAATAAAGTTACATTAATTTTGGGATATAAGTACTCGTTCTTTTGTGAAGTGAGTGTGACATATTTTCAATATACAATTTAGGGCCTGATTCGGATGTCGGCTGGTAAGCCTCCGACCGCTCGTCGGAGGCTTACCGACGGACATCCTTGGTTTGAACTCAGACCGCCGTATTTGAATGACAGAGGTCGGAGTCCAAACTGGCCGGTTAATCCGACTGGCTTCCGATCGGCTCAAGGAGCCCGTCAGCCAGACGGAAAATGCACATAATTCTTTTAGGACAGCGTTTCTGCAGTCGGGGTTATGATATTGGTTTCTGACAGCATTTCCGACAGTGGCTTTGGGGGCTCCTAGCAGGGCCCCCATCCCTCCGCAGCCTCCGGTTGGAGGCCTGGGGGCACCTACAGTGCCCCCCTGTAATCCCTGCACCGTGTGGCAGGCACCTCACGGACACTCCCATTTCTCTATGGCAGCTTGCGCTGCAGCCAGTTTGGGACTGCCGCACAAGCTCCCATAAAGAAATGGGAGTTTGGTGCGATCGCATCGTAATTGCGTGTGCGGAACCGCCAACCGGAGGTCGGTCTGTACCGCAATCGCAGAGATGTCGGTTGGAGGCAACTCCGACCGATATCATAATGAGGCCCTAAATATTCAACATGGATTCAATTCATTGTATCCATTAATGGCACCACAATTTCTACTGTTGAGTTCTTTTTGATAAAGCAAAAAATTGCAAAAATGCACAGTCTATTTCAATACAGAATTCATTACCCAACAGAGGCTCAGTTCCTTATGCACCCATATAAAACGGATTCTACCACAATTACGTTTTTTTTGCGCAAAGACCATTAAGAAAGTATGCAAACTGCCCTCTTCTTAAGGATTCTTGTTCTGCGTTGTGACATCTTCACAACACAGACTGGAACAGCCACAGACCTAAGAAGTGAAGTCTTTACAGCAATTATTCAATATCTCTCATATCATTGATCTCGTGATTAATACAATGTATGGTTATTGCCATTGAACATCCTAAACTTACATAGGTCATGTATTTATGTAACCTATCAACACCTTTGGTACATTATAACTAGGGCTCCCGGTTTTATGGTATTTATATTTTTGTCATTCCGTCTGAATTTATCCATATTTATTTTTTGCAAATTTTACCTGTATTTATCCATATTTATTTTAGGTTTTGTGAAAAAATAAAGCTGAAATGTGTATATTTCTGCATTTATTTAACCAGTCCATGTGCACTCGTGCCTAAACGCCCGACAGGTTTCAATGATATACCCACTCAGTCGGTAAAATATGCACTTGTTAGAGAATATGTAAATTTTAGTATCAAGGTTGTGCAAATCTACTGCTGTTAAATGGCTCTTTACTAAAATCCCTTTTTTTTTAATCCCCTTTCCTGTCAATCCACACAGCTATTGGCCTGGCAGTCATGATTGACAGCATTTAGAATCACTCAAAAAAAACCTATTTCCGTTTTTATCCACATTTATAAATAAATACAGCCAGGAAAATAAATTGTTTTCAGTGTGTATTTATCTGTAAAAATCAGCAAAAAACGGAAAACAGGGAGCATTAATAATAACGTACAAAATATAAATATATTTTTTTCAATAGAAAGGTAAAGTGCCTATTCATTTTTTTTTTTTGTAATGGGAGCCCTGGAGTCCCACCGAGGCACCAACAGCATTCATTTTTCTTTGGGGGCCCCTGTCAGCTTCCTGCATTCATGGCACAGCTGTTCTGTGCCACGCACCTGCCAGCATCCTTCCCCGCTCCTGATGACTGTGGGCATGAACAGAAACAAATGACTTGTCCCTCCTGTGGCCACAGTGGGCAGCATATTAGAGGTCAGGCATTTCTACCCCCTCCAGACATGGACATGGAGGGTCGAGAGGATCAACCAGCTGATGTTCTTCTTAGTCCCAGGAGATGGGGGGACCCGGGGATAGACATTGAAATTCTGCAGTCTTATGACTATGCCATGTTAATTGTGCTATTGTGTCTTAGTCAAGTCGTCCATGGCAGCACAAGTGGAACGGTGGATGAACACCAAGCCAGCTCTGAGTGATGAGGTACTTCATGCAGACACACTGCTCTTCCTCTACAGTTCTGGGTACATCCTCCCTCCCGAGAAGTAACCCAGTACTGTTGTACAGCTAAACAGTAAGGTGGCACGGAATATGAATTAGTGCACAGGGCCCATTCCTCCTATATCTGTCCCAATTATTGTCAGGTCGCACTTGGAGACACAGAGCAATCTGAATCCCATACCTGGAAGCTACCATATACCTAGTTGAGGTCTGTGTCTCAGATAGGACCCTCTCCAAGCCTTGAGCGCTGAAGTTTATTCCTACCCACTCCCACTCACCATGGTTTGTAGCCCATTCGGTGGTAACCCACAGGGCATCACCCACTTACTGCCTGCATAGAAATCATCAAGTTTGGGTGCACCTCCTTTCCATTTGCACCAAAGGAAGATGTGTAATCTGCCACCACTGGGTTCATGGAAGGGAGATGTTCGTCCAATTACTTCCCAGGGTTAGGGTGACACTTGGTTGTCCAAGCCTATGAGGTCCTTCTTTTTACAAAACTCTAATCGGATTTTAGGAATCTTCCGGAGCACTCACCTAGTCTCAGCAGATACTACCTACAGGGAGCAGGGTCAAAACTGATTTGCATACGGCTGGGCCCAAACTGAGGTGGCATCGTAGCAAAAGAATGATGGGTTGGAATGCTACACGGAGCGATTGCCAGTGGTAAGATATAATACAAGAATTCCTCCCATCACCTTTTGTGGCACTGCCAAGTGTTCTTGAGGCAAATGTCCCTGCACTTTCCATGCCATTCACATAGTGTGAAAAGACCAAGCTTTCAATCACAGTTACCACACATTCCCCTCCGGAGCCAAAAGGCTTCTACACAGGAGCCTGGACAATTTCCGTTGTATTTTTTCAAAGGCTTCTTCTTGCTCTCATGGCTACACAAATGCTTAAAGAGCACCAGTTTGAGAGGCTCTTTTATCACAAGAAATGCTGAAATAAACTGTGGACTTTATTTACATAAGCCTATAAAGGATTAAAGTTGCTTCTTATCATGAGGATGAGGTTCCATCTACATAACTTTCGTCAGATCCTGTATCGGTGCAACCCTTCGATGAGAAGAAAACTGTATAAAAATCAGCAGCTTTTGCCAAATACCATCTAATACCAAGTCAACTGTTCCAGAAACATTTTAAAAGTGAATACAAGAAGAAGGATAATACAGAGCACTGTTAACCCTCTTGAAGGGGGATGGTCCAGGTACCTCCATTTAAGGATGGTTGCATCATTTTGACCACTTTGGCAGCAGCACATCTAAAGCCAGGCAATACTAGAATGTAGCCTGTGTCACCTGCAGCCGGGCACTAGCTTGCCACTGCATGCTGCAAAGTTGAACCAGTTTCAAGAAGAGGTGGGAGGAATGAAATGAAATGTAACTTGGCCAATGGCAACAAAAGTGCTCCACTGCTCCTGCAAATGAGGTCGACCAAAATTTATAAATCTGGCGTGAAACGTTCTTGGATGGTTTGTACTCGTATTTTCAATGTACAGGTCGCATAGTTTGCAATATTGTATCAAGTAAATAAAAGGCAAAGTACAAAATATGGTTCGTCCCATTTAAGCTGACTGGGAGGTTACTTTCTTTGGCAATTTAGGTCAGAACTGTATTATTTAGGCTCCGGACTGTTCCATTTGGCTTATGTCTTTGCTTTTTACTAAAAGGAAAGTGATCCCTACAGTTATTTTTGAGACTGAGTGTTCTGACCCAATTTATTGCCACAGACAGCCATCCTCGGCCTAACATAAATGATTAGATTTCCACCGTAGCCCACACAACATTTTATCTTCACTTGGTTTAAAAGTAGGTTGTAAACAATTTAGAATACATTCTTCTAAGTCAACAACTCTTTTGCACCTGCAAATGGCACCTTATAATTCTTTATAATACATTTCTGCATCACTAGCCTCTTGTACAGAGAAGTATGTGCAACGTGTTCAAAGACACACCCTACCTTTTGTTGACATGTTTCTCCTTGGCGGCGAAAGGTCATCGATGAATTCTCACTGAGGTATGTACTTAAGAAGCTTAAAGACTATGACTGATGCTTTTCAGACATGAAACGTGGCCCTTTCACACGTGGTGTGTGGTTTAAGCATGGTGGTGTAAACGCTATCTGTGAGGCTTCACTCAAAAGGAATAAGGGACATATGCACAATGTCAGTGCATGCAGAGATTATGAGAAGTGATTCTTATACAAATGTCAGTATGCCTGGGCTGCTGATAAAGAACACACAGGGATGGTCATGAGAAGGAGCTTAGGAACAGAAAGTTTTGCTAACGCCCTCCGTTGTAACAGGGGCACAAAATATCCGCAGCCCCATTCCGAGTGGCTTGCTAAACCTGTAATCGTGTATAAATAGTGTGTGAGCTCGGATTTACAATTACGAATCAGCTGCAATTTCCACTCAGGCAAAGGTTTATGGCCTAGCAAAATGTATTTCCCATTCTCATCTTGGGGTCTCTGAATCAGATGAAAGAAATCACCCTGCATTACCACTGCACGGATGTTGCACCGATATTACTGGCCACCAATAAGGGCACAATCGTATAAATATAAAGCTAATAAAAATTTCAAAAAGAATAGTTTGTTCTTCCAACATAAGGAAATTTACAAATAAACCTTTATTTTGATACAAAGTATAATTTTAACAGCCCAAGAATGACAGAAACACTTATTTGAAAGCGCACCACAAGAGAAACCCATGCTGAAAGTCACAAAATGAAGTCACCTTGCAAAAATCAGAAAGGCACACTGCTGTCATAAAAGACAGGTCACAGAATGGCCAATTATACAAGATATTACGTACAATGAGTTCATGTTTAATTTAATCTAGTGCAGCAGACCGAAGACAAATATAGCTTGTGAGCATAAACCCTGGGACCTGAAATGGCGTGAGAGAGCCCTTCCCCTGAACGGTAACCGCAGAATGGATTCTGCCAACAGAGACGAGACTTTTGTATCTTACTGCACAATGTTTACATTTCGCAAATGTTTGTTACCAAAGTTACAGTGACAGTTAATTGGCAACATTACTGTCTCGTCAATTAATTGACCTTTTCGGTGTTTAGCTGATTGCAATCTGTTTTTTTGCATTTGTTCTATTTTTCCTTCGGCGGTACATCTCTTGTCTCCCTTCTCCCCACTCACCTCGAAGCCCGGGTGGCTTGCGAGTCGCTTGTTTGCTGCTCTCACACAGACCTTACACAGACCTGAACGCTACTCCCAGACCCGTCAAGTTTTAGTGGACTGTAGTGTTGGGCCTCAGGCCCACATGGTGTGGAAGCACGGACACAGACACCGTATAGTATGGTGCGATAACTGGCCACGAGCACGTGCAACCGGGCCCTTTTATTGGCGGGGCCACGTCACTCGTGACACCCGTGACACCCGTGACACCCCAGCCACTCCCTCAAGGGAGTGGCTGGGGTTACAGCTTCCTGCCGAACACTAGAACGTGTCCGGCAGGACACTACATTCCTCCCCAACTTTATTGAAGAACAAATAAAACCTTAGTCCAAACCTGTGGTGACAAAACAAACAGTTAACAGAAATACCACAGGGTCCATCAGTCTTCTGAGTCAGGTGGCGGGAAGACATCAGACATGGGCCGGGGACTCGGCCTGCAGCAGGACCATCTCGGCGGGCACTTGTAGTTTAACCTCAGGGGTTCAGGACCCGACCGCTGGCTTGGAGACGTCCACTGCATACCGTCGGCTCACAGATGACAACGTGTCTTGCAGTCTTGCATGGCTCCGCTCTGCTGACGTTGAGGATGGTCTGTGGTGAATTCTAACAGTTCATATAGTACAAAGTAAATAATTGGCAGCCCGAGCAGATAGCATGCATGTAGTAGTAGCAAATAAAGTCCAAATATCAGTCCTGGGTGTATTCTTCTTGTTTATTCCAAGTTGACAAAATATCTTTCACTGGTATCCATCTTCTTTAGCAACATGATTTTAAAACACAAGCCATGCCAACACGTGTTTCGTCCATATGGCTATACGCCTAGGACTTCATCAGGGCAAAGATCAGTATTACGAGAACACTAAACAATTGACGGTCGCATCAAGAAAAAGGTCGTTGGAAACCTAAAATTAAAATGTGTCCTTTCTTCTAATAGCACCCATAGTCCAACGGTCAGTAGTATAAGTTAAAATTCATCGCAGTCAGCCACATATCCTAGAGCCGACTTCATCGGTAGAAGAGCCTCGCATAAGAGTATCAGCGTTCAGAACGCTAAGACTTGCACTCGCTGCCGTGGTTCAGGTGTGTGCCATGTTCACAGGTAGCCTCTGGTTTCTTTTGTCGGCTGGCGTGGCAACCAGGGAGGACTCCAGTCCAGTGGTACTCTAGGAGTGAAGTTGTTTGATGCTTGTGCTGAGGGCTGGCATGATGGCGGAGGCCAGCCCGGTGGTGAGTCGGAATGACAGGTGGTGGTGACTTGCTGGGAGAGTTGAAAGTGAGGAGGGACTTAGCTGCCAGGTGTCTCCGTCGTGCTGAGATTGATCTTTGGTGGCGGCCTGGCACGGCGAGTGTGCAGATCTTCTCTTGCCTGACTTGGGGGCCACTGCCGACTCCATCTTGAGGCGGTGTGAAGAGGGACACTCGGTGCTGATCTCCACCCACGGCATCTGCGGCCTGGAGCAGGGATGCCGTTGACTTGGACTGCCGACATTCTGGGATGGACGGTCGCCTGGGGAAGCGTTGGGGAGAGACGCGGATTGCGCTTGCTGCGGCTTGTGCTCGGTTCTCCCGTGAGGCTTTGTCCAGGGACGTCGGTCCGCCTTGGTGGCTGTCTGGTGTGTCTGGGTGTGCTCTTGGCTTGCTGTGTGAGTCCTCGGTCTTCTCCTCCTGTTGGTCTTTTCACTACACCTGTGTTCGTCCAGTTTTCGGTGTGACAGGGCTGTCACTCTTCTTCCCTTTTGTGTGACATGGCTGTCAGTCTTCTTTTCTCGAGGGTGTTGCAGGGCTGTCACTCTTCTTCCCTTTTGTGTGACATCAATCAATCAATCAATCAATCAATCAATCAATCATGTCACTTATAAAGCGCACTACATACCCGCGAGGGTCTCAAGGCGCTGGGGGAAGAGGGGGGTGGTGCTGCTACTGATCGAAGAGCCAGGTCTTGAGGAGTCTTCTGAAGGCCAGTAGGTCTTGGGTCTGTCGGAGGTTGGTGGGGAGGGTGTTCCAGGTCTTGGCGGCGAGGTGGGAGAAGGATCTGCCGCCGGCGGTCGTTTTCCGGATGCGGGGGACTGTGGCGAGGGCGAGGCTGGTCGAGCGGAGCTGGCGGGTGGGGGTGTAGAAGCTGAGTCGTCTGTTGAGGTAGGCTGGTCCGGAGTTGTGGTGTGCTTTGTGTGCGTGGGTGAGGAGCTGTCACTCTTCTTCCCTTTTGTGTGACATGGCTGTCACTCTTCTTTTCTCGAGGGTGTTGCGCTGGGACCTCGAGGCGGCGCTGTCGTGGCGCCTGCTTCTGCCTTTGTTCCGGCGTGCTTGTCAGGACTGGTCACTTCGTGTGACGTGCTCCTTGCTTGCTGTGCGACGTGACGTCCGGTCACATGTCGCCATGTTGTCGGAGCGCCTGTCGCTGTGGCGGCCTGCCACGTGGGTTGTGCAACTCCTCTCTTGCCTGTCGTGGGTCACTGCCGACTCCGTCTTGAGGCAGTGCGAGGGAGGACACTCTGTGTGGTCTTCGGCCCACTGCGGGGTTTCGCTGGTGCAGTCGAGATGTAAATACATCAAAAAGAATCCGTAGGTGACGGATCAAAAGAACCTAGCCAAGAAACAAGGGCGGGTTCACCAATTGGGGTGAAGGCCACCTCTACTGGTAGAAAAGAAAAATTTCTTTTCTTGTGTCCCCTCACTCACCCAGGGTTGCCCCTAGGTGACATGCTTCACCATTGGGGCCATCCCAAACATCTACTGATTGGGGCGTGCTGCGACTTGCGGATTTACGTAGGAGCACTTACCTTGTGAGGCTATGTGTCGTGCAGTGTAGGGGGGAGTGGTGTAAGTGATGTTTTAAAAAAATTACCTAACTAGTGAGCTATTGTTTTATTCCTGCTCCTAGTTGGTAGGGATAAAAATCAGTAGATGTTTGGGATGGCCCCAATGATGAAGCATGTCACCTAGGGGCAACCCTGGGTGAGTGAGGGGACACAAGAAAATAATTTTTTCTTTTCTACCAGTAGAGGTGGCCTTCACCCCAATTGGTGAACCCGCCCTTGTTTCTTGGCTAGGTTCTTTTGATCCGTCACCTACGGATTCTTTTTGATGTATTCTGATCACACAGGAAGGTGAACCTAGCCCAATCCTCCTCCTCCCCCTTTTTCTGATTGCAGTCGAGATGTAGTCGTTCTCTGTGCTGCGCGCAGTGCTGCTTTGTGGAGATGTCTCTATCTCCTGGGCGCTTTCTTCTGGCACGTGGTGTGCCTGAGGTGTAGTTTGCGGTGGTGTCTGTACACCGGGAGGAGCAACTGACGCGATCTCTGCTCCGGCGGTGGCGTTGGGCAGCCACGTGTGGTGCGCGTTCTGCACCAGTCTTTTCTTGTGCTGTCGATGGGGACAGCTCCTTTGAGACGTTGCCGTTCTGGCTGGTCGTCCACTCTTGCTAGTGGGGGCTTGTGTTGTAGCGTCTTTGTGCTTTGTGCTTAGTGCTTGAGCTCGGTCGGTGTTGCTTGGGCTGGAGAATCTTCAGGTTTTCTGGGAGCGCTCAGTGCTATGCAACAGTCTTTTCCCCTTCGAAGGTCTGAGCGGCCTGTTGGGGTGGCGCGCAACGCACCCCGCCTCCGGGTGCTTCTCTCGGGGCTTGCCGTCTTGCTGGGCTCCGCTGTCCTTTGCTTCCTGGCACGTTCCTGTGCTGAGGTGGTCCTGGGCTCCTGGTTTCTCTTTGTTAGGTGTGGGCTTGGAGCTCCTCTTCTTTGAACTGTTGGGGGCATCCTTCAGCTGATCTCTGCAGTGGCACTGGGAGTAGTGCTCAGGCTCTTCAGCATGCCTTGCCTGTAAATGGGTGTGCCTGGGTAGGGTTTCTGGAGACGCCCTTAGACAGTTGTGAGGTGGCGCCGCCAGCAGTAGTGTGAGTCCGGGACAGTCTTACGGTTGCTGAAGTTTCCTTGCTCTTGGCAGTTTGCCTTTGACACTACGGAGGGCGCGCTGCGGGCTTCCCAGTGTGCTGGGGACGCTGGCAATCGTGGGGGACTCTAAGGCTGGTGCGCTGTTCACGCGCGTAGGTGCGGGCATGCGGCCACTAGGGGCGCTGCACTCAGGCCTCGGCAACGCTTCTCCTCCTGCGCGTCATCCATGCGGGTGCGGGACTGCTTCTGCGTTTGTGCAGGCTGGGGGTTTCGGTGTTCCTTGCGCACTGTTCAGCAAGCTGTGGCGGCGGGGTAGCCGGCGGACGCTGCCGCCTGCCCAACTGCGCTCTTCTGCCGGCTTCTCCTGTTCTTTATCTTCCTTCCCCCCGTGTTGCACCTTGTGCCCTGTGTGCATGTCTCCTCTGTTGTGCTCGGGAGTAGGGAGCATGTCCGAGGAACTTATGCATGGGATGAGGCTGTGCTTAGGTGGGAGCCGTTTTGTGCAGCTGCAGTACCTTTAGTGGCCACTGGGTGGCAGTGCAATCTTGTGCATGGGTCTTGGCTGGTGTCCTAACGCTGCGGGCTTAGCAAGGCATAGAGGACTTCAGTGCGGCGCAGAGAGGGCTTGCTCAGTAGCTCTGCAGGACTAGAGAGTAACCAGGGGGCTCCACGGAGGCACACAGCCCTCGCTGAGGGCTTTGGCGGCTGGCAATGTTCTCGCACTCAGTCCTGGACGGGGCTACTGTGTGTAGGGTTTTCCTGCGTGGATGCGCTTTGGCCACACGGTCGCCAGGTGGCGCTGCAGCGGCGTCTCTCTCCCGGCCGCGGCAGTCTTTCCCGCAATTGCCGGCCGTGGTGGCCCGTGGTGGACGTCAGAGCCGTTGCTAGGCTCTCACTCCCGGCGGCACTGCCCTGTGGCTGAAACTGTTGGCGGCAGGCAGGGAGCCTCTCCGCGCTTGATCAGGTACGGGGACAGGGGCTCTTGCTCAGCACTGCTGTGCCTCTTCGGCGTCTTCAGGCCTCCCTTGTTGGCGGCGTTGCGCAGGGTCTCCGCTGAACGTGACAGCGCTCGCCCTTCCTGGAGGACCTTCAGGGTTTGTGAGGTGATATATGTACAGGCGTTCGTCCGCTGACTAGCGGGCACTGTCATTCACTCCCTGGGGCAATGAGCAGTCGCGCAGGGAAGCAGGTGTCTCTGTGGGCCGCCGGTTCACTTCGTCCGTGTGGTGGCGTGCGTCGGGGAGC
This sequence comes from Calotriton arnoldi, assembly GCA_963921515.1. Taxonomy (NCBI): domain Eukaryota; kingdom Metazoa; phylum Chordata; class Amphibia; order Caudata; family Salamandridae; genus Calotriton; species Calotriton arnoldi. The sequence goes on from CAWUFW010000415.1 coordinate 1,885,587, forward strand.
TGCGAGGCAGGGTCGTACCAGACTCCTCTCACCTGGGCATCCTGCGGGTCCGAGGATGGCGCTATCTTCCCCCGTGATGCCGGTTCAGGTACTCGGTGTCCTTCGTCCTCTGCAGCGCAGCTATGGCTGTCGTGTTGGCGATGGGGCCATGTGCGAGCCCTTGTGCAGACAGCGCTGATCCTCTCAGGGAAAGGAGGCGTGACTGGGTGACACGAGAGGCACACACCTCACCTCCGTCACGGGTGGCGTGAAAGAGCGCGCCGGGGTGCCGCCTGCCGGGCTTCTCTCCTCCCCCACGCGAAACGATGAAGGGCAGATCAGCAGGCCTGCGGGGTCAGCTACCCGCCTCGTCGCCAGTGTAGTGTTGGGCCTCAGGCCCACATGGTGTGGAAGCACAGACACCGGATAGTATGGTGCGATAACTGGCCACTAGCACGTGTACCCAGGCCCTTTTATTGGCGGGGCCACGTCACTCGTGACACCCGTGATGGATGGGTGTGGGGGTGCAGTGTGTCCAGCCCTCAAGGGAGTGGCTGGGGTTACAGCTTCCTGCCGAACACTAGAACGTGTCCGGCAGGACACTACATGGACCAGCGAGAAAATATGGTTGGTGAGCAAGGAAACCCTGCTGCTCCTCAAATGCGAGCTCATGGCCCAAGGAATTTCCGCAAAGAAGTGCAACAGTAAACTGGTCCTGATCAGAGCGAATTTTAACTTCATATGGAAATTAGTGTAGCTCAGTGCACAGGTTTTACATTTGCCAAATTGTTTGGTACAAAAGTTGAAGTGTTTATTTACTTGCATAAGTTTGCTTCTTGCGAATTCAGTGACATTTATCGATTTCAGGAGATTTTAGACAATGGCCTTCATTACAACTCGGCTGGAGCAGTATGGCTTGTGGGAGATAAGGGTTACCGCCCTGGCCAATTCTTTGTAGAACATTCATATGATCTACATTAGCGGTTTCTCCAAATGAACTACCAAGACACAAGGAAATGACCCCTGTCAGTAAAACACAAAACAAACCTCACATTATGCTGAAAGTCAAATAAACACACCACAGAAAGAACCTTTAATACTAGGATTTTGAATCTTCAGCATTTGCTAATACAGGGTTGTCCTACACCAGAGACAACTTTCTCTGAAGATCATTACCTCCTGAAACCATGGACGTCATTTAGAGGTCGCCAGGGGTAGCAGCTGAACCCCTGGCTTGCCTCCTGCGACCCCCAGCACTGTCACTGCGACTCCCTGACCAGTAGCGGCTGGCAGGGAACAAGAGTGGAGGGCGGCCAAGCAGTTGTGCGCACTTAAGGAGTGCAAACCACTCCTCCCACTGGACGTCACGGAAGTGCCGGCCCCGCCCAACCTGGCCTAAAACAAAATAAAATGATAACAGAAATAACTTCTGTTATTATTATTTTTTTAAATGTACAGTGCTCCGCGAGCAGAGGGGCGATGCAACTCCGCCTTAGCAGAGGAATCGCCACTGCCCCTGACCTCAGAGGACAGTAGCTAATTGGTAAAGAATAATTTATTGTTCCAGGTGGTGTGGATCGTCTCTGTGCCTCCCGCTGCTTCTGGAGAGAGTAAGAAAGAAACACAGGGGAGAGAAGGAAAGAGAAAATGAGAGCGAGAGGAGGTAAAGGTAAAAGGCTTTGAGGCGAAATAAGGCTAAAATAACTAAAAGAAGACACTACAGAGAGAAGGGTGAAAGATCAAAAGACAAACACAGGAGGATGAATGATTGAGAGAGACAAAAAGGGATGAAAGAGACACCAATAATACTGCGACATAAACAAGTGAAAAAGGACAGATAAGGGAGGAGAGGAGGAAGAAAGGTGAAATAGAGTGGAAAAAGAGACAGAACATGTGAAAAAGGAGACCAGTGAGAGAGGGGGAAAAAAGCATTGTAAGGAGGTCAGTGAGAAAGACACAGTTACGATAGACAGGAGGGGTGAACAAGAGTCAACAACAGCTGAGAAAGACGTGACAGATAATAGAAAAGTAGGACAGGTCACAAACAGCTGAGGAGAGGGTGGCAATGTGTCAAAAGTCATATGACATCACTCACTGTCATTGGGGTCAAAACATGTGATGTCATTTCCGCTACTCCAGGCATTTTGGTGAATCGACACCCATGCCTGAACCCCCTACCCATGTCTGTAACTGCTTTTCACAACTGTGCCTAGATTACACTGGAACCTGTTCATGGTCAGAGGAATGCTGTGCCTGTTACTGGACACCGTGCCCGGTACATAAATGGGTGTCCTTGCAGCTCAGACTGCGCTGATCGTAGTCAGCCTGATGCATGTTCTGCTTTTAGTTCGAAGCATTAGCTGGGGTGGACAGTAGTGACTTTGGGGAATTTGGCATAGGACAAAGGATGATAAACTTGGTTTTCTACTTCACACGTTTAACTGAGGCCATGATTCTGAAGAAAGAGGAATGCTCAGGCCTATGAACTACCTTTCCCAAGATAGTGGCTTGCCCAGAGGACATTACTGGAGGTTCCCAACCCATGAAGAAGAATGAATCTTTCCTGTGATGTCAGTTTCTGTTTGAGTAATATATAAAGGAGGCAATCACGAGAGGAAAATGTGCTGCAACACATTAGTTCGCTATTGTTTGTTGCATTCATTTGCCCACTATCCTTCTTCCTGATCTTTGCTTCTAGCAGATAGATTCCATTTGGATTCTTCTCCTGGACTCTTTCGCTTCATTCTTCTTTCTTCCTGATGCCAGGGGGAGTTTGGTGCCTGGTTTATCTATTATAACAGAAATCTCCATCTTCAATCAAGTGTTATCAGTTTTAACCTCAATGTATTTTAACCTTATGTTTTTCCTCCTATCTGGGGTCCTCTTAAGGAGACACTTGACACCTTTCATGTATGTTATACTGCGCAGAATCACACTATTGCAAGTGGGAGGTATTGCCCTTTCATCTGGCAATCAAAAGGAAACTGAACAGGTCTTCACCCTTGAAGTCCTTGACAATGCTTTGGAAACCCTCCAATCTACCCACATCACCCTATTGTGCTTCTTTCCCGCAATCTTTTTTGTCCTAACCCAACCTCTACCCCTCACTGCTTAGCCGCACTTCTTACTTCTCACTACCCGCTTAAGTCTTCTGCAGCTCATTTACTTGTCCTGCTCTCCACCTTGCTTACCTCCCTCACTTCACGCCCAGGTAAGTATCTTCCCTTCTGTAAACCCTCAGTCACCCTGCCATATTCTCTTTCCACCCTTACCTCTCACTCTCCTAATAGCACCTGCTCCTCCTCCTCCTTTATCTCCAGCTCATGCTTCTCATCCCGCTTCATGCATCACTGTTATAACCCGCTTTTGGGTACTCAAGCATATATATGAGCCTATGTAAACTAATGCTATTTGTTGGATTCTTTTTTTCTCCACCCACTTTGATCTCCCTCTGTGGATACCCTCTCCCTGCCACACTTTTTAATACCTCTCATTTCACTCCCTTTAATAACCTTTGCCTCTGTCGTGGTTTTAATTCCTCCCTTAATCCTCTGACTGTCTTCTTCAACCACCTCTCAGCAACAGGCCTGTCTTCTCCTTCTCATAAATACATGATTTAAGAACAATCACCACTTAATTATTTACACTATGATCTTGTGCTCATCTCTCAACCTCAACAGACTCTGACTCATTGAGCTGCCATGAGACTTTACCAATGGGATGTAGACTCCCGACTCAAAATCTCACCAGGAAGGTATACCAAGGCCATACTGTTGTGTTTAAAACCACCTTAAAGTGCAAACATCTTGAAGACTTTACACAACTGGATGAAAATCTATTCATGTACCATGCTCCATCTCCCCTAGAGTCTTCTGCTCAGTCATATCAACAACTGATGAACAGAAGGACATTGTCGAACATTTTACTTGATACCTTCATCGAGTTCACAGTAAATCACATTAAACCACAACAACCTCAGCTCCTTGGGAGACCTGAATATCTGGTTAAACCTATCCAACCTCGGCCAAACAAGAATCATCAATGCAAACCTAGAAGCCTTCAACTTCTCCCAACCTGTGTGTGGTCTGCCCAAGCATCGACACATTAAATCATTAGGTGTGAGTTTGATTGATAAACAAGGAAACGTACCACAATTTGGAGTTTATCATCTTTTGTGTCAACCTACGGACCAGAAAAGCTATCACAAGAAGGAAGATGAACAAAACTACATATAGGCAATGGAAGATCAGTCAGCATTTGACCGTTAGCTCATCAATACCTCTGCCATCAAAGCAAGAACAGAAGTGGATCTGTTCGACAACTGCAAAATCAAAGACTTCAACAGACTAGCACATGAAGAGACATCCGCTTGCAATAAGCACAGAATGAGGGCCCTTTGGATTAAGGAAGGATTTTTAAGCTAACAACAGAAGTAGGTGCTAATGGAGGATGTGAAACAGCAAAACTAATATGATATGCCTACACCACCACAAAAGGATATAGAAATTATGCATCAAGAATGCATAAAGACTCATTACACCCCAAGAAGATAAAACACATACAGATCAAAGTCAATACATAGACTCTTCACAGAATTCTGCAATCCAGAGTCCACTGCCATAAAAATACAATTTTCACAAGACTTCTGCTGCACCCTCATTAATAAACTTGTCTTCAAAACAAAGACCTTCGATGATTACCTGTGCAATACATAGAGTTTGATTTAAAAGACAGATACGCCTCAGAAAGGTATATAAGTAATAATAACCATATAGTCTTTGCAGTGGAAATAACACAATTATATATTCATGAAGAAACATTTATATGAATGCTTCAGTCTGTAAAGAGAAAGGCAAAAAATACATGCAAACATGAATATAACACAATAGCATGACTGTTTCTTTCCAGAAGTGACAATTTTTTATGTGGAGAAATAGGTCGTACAGATTCCTATGTTTTCAATCAGCACAAACTGTGCTGCTGTTTACTCAAAAATGTCACAGACTTTTTTTAAATGTGTCAATAACTTCAAATATCAGAGAAGTTGTTCGAGCAATTGAGGAAAAAGGATGTGTGTGTCTTCTAAATAGAGCAAATCTATAAACTCAACTGAAAAATGTTGCTGGTATCAAATAGAAAATATAAGGTATAAGTAACATCCTGCTTCACTACAAATGTTTGGTAGAATAATGATTCCATTAAACCTATAATGTGGGAAGAAGTTATGCTGTGCAGGAAGAATGCAATGTAAATGTTATCATATTTATCAGAAAGATTTTCCTCGGTGTACATGTTCATGAGAGGCTTTTGGCAAACTTATCCCCAACTACCTGCAACTCCTTGCCCATTTTAAATAAATGCCGGATTGGAAAATGTCTGTAACTGGCCAATTAAGATGACTTGCCCCTCACTTACCTAAATGGACAGACGCTGGGGCCGATTCACCAATCTGCTAGAATTAGTCCTGTTTCTATCCAAGGCTGACATCAAAGGGTCTACAGACGGAACACTCCCTGCCTCAATGCAAACGTGATTATGCATAGATTTTGAGGTAAGTGATGATTTACATTAATTGCAGAGGCTAACTTGTGGGGAAAAAACTATGAACTGTATTCAGTTTATATGTTTGGGAGTCCAACCACAGAAGAATATAATCTGCTCATTCGTTACATGGGTTAAAACTTTAAATGCCCTGTGGATTAATTAATAGATTGATTTAAACTGGGACTTGTCAAAGACACTTGCCGTTATTCGATTACATGTTTTACTCAAACTGAAATGCTCATAAAGAAATCTAAGATTTACCTACTGAAACAAATGAGATTGAGCCTGAGCTTTAATGCCAATGTAATGTTTTCATAGATCAAATGTTTAGATGAAATGAGTAGCTAAATTGTAGAAAAAGATATCCATCACATGTTTTATCAGTTGGGTTATTTGAAGTTTTGAAACAGTAATAACTAACAGTTGAAGGTTTTTCTTGGCTTGTTGGGATTTACAAAGGCTTGCTACACTGGAGAAGCTTAAATAGATCCAGAATGAGTCATACAAGTGTTGATGCTGTCTAACATGTATATTTTGAAGTGCACTGATATGAATTTGTGCCCAGTAGAGATCCAGTACTCAGATGGATGCATGGAATCTATAGGTTAAAACCAAATAAAAAGACACTGAAGAGAAATTTATAAGGCTTAACATTTGTTCAAATAAATGTGTCAAATGTAATGTACATTTATTACCCAATGTTTGATTCTTAATATTAATTATTGATTTAGGATAAAAAATAATCAATTTACATTTCCATCAATAGCATTCATATAAATAGTTGTTAGCACAGAATAAAACCAAAATATTCTGACATGGTCTGGTCTCAATAATTAGTTTTCTCCTTCTAAAGTGCAAATAATATATCTCAAATCTTGAATTAATAATTTCAAACCACATTTATGCGGCATAGGCTAGAATCCAGTAAAATAAACAAGGGAGGTGGAACTCCATGCATGCATATTCCCACATCATATAAAAAATAAACACTACAGGGAAATTCCTGATAATCCATCCAATTGGTACCCCTGGACATAAGACAGAAAGTACATTTCATGTAAGTGGTTAGGCCAAGGTAAGTTCTAAATTGCTTACTTCTGCCTACTTGGTGCTTTAATTCCATTCTTTTCTATCTTTTTTTCCGATCCTCTTCCCTTAATCAGTTCTCTTTCTTTCTTTTTTATGTTTCTTCCATCTCATCCTTGGTGGGACTTCTTTCAGAGAACTCCTGGGGGCCTTTTCTGTTTTTTGACCCATTGCTTTTTCTGATCTACCATCAATCTTCATTTATCTGCTCTTAATTTGTCTTAACACCTATCTTGATCTCTCTCTACATATTTCAGGATCAAGAAAACGAACACCCAGCCTACACCTGACATGGATCAATGAACATGATAAACAATACAAATGATAAAGACAGACAACAGTCTTTGGCCTTCTGAATGCAAGAACATGATTAAGGTAAGCGGGCAATCTGACACTCTGTCAAATCCATCCCCAGCACAAACCTACAACGATATTTTTCCACAACTGCTGCCTTTCTGATCGAAGATACACTCAAAAACATACTAGCCTTACAGATGTCCCCCTCCAAATTCATTATCACATCAGGTCACTCATCAAAAAAGAACCTTCCTCCATCAGATACAGGGAGCTACTGAACGATCTCCAAACACCTGTTTCCTTGGAAAATAACTGAAAGAGCTGCCTTCTTCCAGAGCTCTGACTTCATAAAAGTGTACATTCTACTGTCTAACCACCAAACATGCTTCCACCCAAGTGCGGGCATTAATTCTGTCCAACTATATCATCCAATACTATACAAAATGCAGGTGAACTGTATTGACATAATAATGACAACATTAATGAGTTAAAGGAATTAAACTTATCAACCATTGCGTGGATCAAGAAGTCAGCCCAACTTTAAAGGGGAAGCCCTCACCATTCACTGTTAAATTCATAAGTTGGAATATTGATGGGTTACATTCTAAAATGAAGCAACATGAGTAGCCTTCTTTAATTAAATCTTTTGATATAGTTATCTTTCAAGAGACCTGGGAAACTACTTCCCCTCTTTGTGGTGGCTATGTATGTTATTCAGTACAAGCTGTTCCCTCAAGCAAGACCACTGACTCATTGTCAGTGAAATTGCTCTCCCACCCTCGCTGCTCCACCATTAAGTGAGGCCTGCCCCTGCACTCTTGAGTGTTGGTGATCGAGGCCCTCCTCCACCCGCAGGTTTCCCTGCACCTCATCCCTGGTGGACAAGTGGACCTCTGTCTCCTTCCTCTCGCTCTGCGTTTTCACTCGTTTTTCTACCCTTTTTATCTTTCACCTTTCTGCACTTTTCTGCATCTTTGCTCTTTTGTGCCTTATTTCTGCTCATTTTCCCTTTCTCTCGCTCTGCTCTTTCACTCGTTTTCACTCGTTTTTCTACCCTCTTTTATCTTTCACTTTTCTGCATCTCTGCTCTTTTGTGCCTTATTTCTGCTTATTTTCCCTTTTTTCTTTATCCCTTATTTCCTCCCTTTACCTTTCCCCGCCACTGCTGCCCCCGTGTCCCCTCCCCCCCTAGCGCGACCGGCCCAATCCAGCTCCCCTCCCCGCTCCCGCCTCCCAGCTGTCCAGCCCTCCCCGACCCCTACTTAATGGCGGCCACTGCGGGGACAGGTGAGCAAGACCACTGACTCATTGTCAGTGAAATTGCTCTCCCACCCTCGCAGCTCCACCATTAAGTGAGGCCTGCCCCTGCACTCTTGAGTGTTGGTGATCGAGGCCCTCCTCCACCCGCAGGTTTCCCTGCGCCCTCATCCCTGGTGGTCCAGTGGACCTCTGTCTCCTTCCTCTCACTCTGCTCTTTCACTCGTTTTCACTCGTTTTTCTACCCTTTTTGTCTTTCACCTTTCTGCACTTTTCTGCATCTCTGCTCTTTTGTGCCTTATTTCTGCTCATTTTCCCTTTCTCTCGCTCTGCTCTTTCACTCGTTTTCACTCGTTTTTCTACCCTCTTATCTTTCACCTTTCTGCACTTTTCTGCATCTCTGCTCTTTTGTGCCTTATTTCTGCTTATTTTCCCTTTTTTCTTTATCCCTTATTTCCTCCCTTTACCTTTCCCCGCCGCTGCTGCCCCCGCGGCCCCTCAGCGCGACCGGCCCAATCCAGCTCCCCTCTCCGCTCCCGCCTCCCACCTGTCCAGCCCTCCCCGACCCCAACTTAATGGCGGCCACTGCGGCCGCGGGAAGCGGGCGCGCCGCTGGTGCACCGAAGGCGCGTCAAAGGCAAGCCCGTCTGCGCCCGTCTGCAACCCGTCCGCAACCAGCGCCAGGAACCCTGGACCTCCGCCCCGCCAACGCTACGACCCAGCAGCACTCCACGCACTCAACCCAGGCCGCAACAACAACTGCAAGCTAGCATCACCAGCCGACACCCACGGACCCTTCAGCTGTCACCGCTGCCGTCACACCTGCAGCACCGCCAAGAACACGGATCCAGCACAACCCGCCCACAAGGACACAACCGAACCGAAGACCCTGCAATGCATCCTCCTCAACGTCCGATCCCTCCACAAACACGCCACAGAAATCTGGGACCTCCTCGACAGCACCACCCCGGATGTAGCGTTCTTCACCGAAACCTGGACCAACACCACCTCGGGACCGGACATCGCCATCGCCATCCCCCAAGGATACAAGATCTCCAGGAAGAACCGCCCCACCCGCCCAGGAGGAGGAATCGCCATCGTCCACAAATCCAGCCTCCGCCTGAGCACACTCCCCGACGAGCCCACAGAACTGATGGAACACCTTCACTTCAAGATACTGGCCAGCCCCACCGCCACCCTCCGAGGAACCCTCATCTACCGACCCCCTGGACCCCGCGGACCCTTCGCCAACTCCATCACGGACATTATCTCCCCGCAGGCCATCGCATCCACCAACTACACCCTGCTGGGAGACCTCAACTTCCACCTCGACAACCAACTGGACCCCAACACCACATCCCTCCTGGACAACCTCCACAACATTGGACTCCGCCAGATCGTGACCGAGCCCACGCACTCAGCAGGACACACCCTCGACCCCCTCTTCACTACAGGAAACTCCATCACCTTCAGCCACACCACCGAACTCCCTTGGACCGACCATCGTTGCGTCCACTTCACCTTCAGAACACCCACCATCCACAGACACCAGCACCTGCTTCCACGAAGAAACTGGACCAAAATCACCGACGACCAGCTCACCTCCTCCCTCAACAACTCCACCCCAACCATCGCGCAAAACGACGACCCCAACACCGCAGCCCGAACCCAGCATAGATGGATCTCGGACAGCACCAACACCATAGCCCCCCTCAAGAAAAACAACAATACCCGCGCCAAGAAAGCCAGATGGTTTACCACCGAACTTCGAGAGTCCAGACGCACATGCCGCCGCCTCGAAAAGGCATGGAGGAACACCAAATCCACAGAAGCCCACAACAACTTCAGAGCCGCCACCAACGCCCACCATCAACTCATCAGAGAAACAAGGAAAAAAGCGATTGAAGACAGAATCTCCACCCACGCGCACAACAGCAGGGAACTCTTCAGCATCATCAAGGAGTTCGCCCAACCCACCAGCGAGTCTACCGACATCCCTCCCTCACAAGACCTCTGCGACAAACTCAGCACCTTTTTCCACCACAAAATCAAGAGCATCTACGACAACTTTGACGAAGACAACCAACACGCTGAACCCTCACCAACCACCCCCGACACCCGGAAACCAGCGATTGACGACCGGACAGCCCTCACCACCGAAGACACACTGAAGACAATGAAGTCAATCCATTCAGGGGCCCCCACGGACCCCTGCCCCCACCACATCTTCAACAGAGCCGCCGACACCATCACACCCATGCTCCGCCACACCATCAACCGCTCCCTGGCGACCGCCTCGTTCCCCGACGACTGGAAACACGCCGAGGTCAACCCCCTCCTAAAGAAACCCTCAGCGGACCCCACCGACCTCAAAAACTACAGACCCATCTCCCTGCTCCCGTTCCCAGCGAAAGTCATTGAGAAAGCCATCAACAGTCAACTCGCCACATTCATTGAAGAACACAACATCCTCGACTCCTCCCAATCCGGCTTCAGAAAAAACCACAGTACGGAAACCGCCCTCCTCGCCGCAACAGACGACATCCGCACCCTACTGGACAAAGAAGAAACAGTAGCCCTCATCCTCCTCGACCTATCAGCGGCGTTCGACACAGTCTCCCACCGCACCCTAATACGCAGACTCTATGACGCAGGAATCCAGGACAAGGCCCTCGACTGGATCCGCTCCTTCCTCTCCGGCAGGACGCAGCGGGTCAGACTCCCCCCTTTCCTCTCGGACCCCACACCTACCACCTGCGGAGTCCCCCAGGGCTCCTCCCTCAGCCCAAAGCTCTTCAACGTCTACATGGCTCCACTTGCCCCCATCGTCAGAACCTACGGACTCAACATCGTGTCATACGCAGACGACACCCAGCTCATCCTCTCCCTATCCAACGAGCCCAACACCGCCAGACGCAACTTTCGAGAAGGCATGGAAGCCGTCGCCAAATGGATGAAAAACAGCTGCCTACAACTAAACACCAACAAAACAGAAGTACTCATCATGGGCCCAAACCCCGATGCCTGGAGCGACACCTGGTGGCCCCCCGCCCTCGGAAACCCGCCAACCCCCACAGACCACGCACGCAACCTGGGAATCATCCTGGACTCCGAGCTTAAAATGGACCGCCAGATCAACTCTGTCTCGTCTTCCTGCTTCCACACCCTCCGCCTCCTACGTAAGGCCTTCAAATGGATCCCCCTCGAACACCGAAAGACCATCACTCACGCCCTGGTCACCAGCAGACTCGACTACGGCAACACACTCTACGCCGGAATAAACAAAAACCTCACCTGCAAGCTACAGAACATCCAGAACACCGCCGCAAGACTGATCCTCAACCTGCCAAAACACTGCCACATCTCCCAGCACCTGCGCACGCTCCACTGGCTCCCCGTTGAGGCGCGAATCACCTTTAAGATGCTCACCCACGCACACAAGGCCCTCCACGGCACCGGACCACATACCTGAACAGCCGACTCAAATTCCATGCACCCCTAAGGACCCTACGATCAGCCCAGCTCTCCTACGCCGTGGTCCTCCGCACCAGGAAGACCAGATCGGGAGGCCACTCCTTCTCCTTCCTCGTGGCCAAAGCATGGAACGCCCTTCCGCTCCACCTCAGACAGACAACATCGCTCCCCATCTTCGCAAGAAACCTTAAAACCTGGCTCTTCGACAGACCCCCTCCTTGATGGAATGAAATGAAATGAATGAAATGAAATTTGTACTTGTAAAGCGCACCCATACCCCCAAAGGGGTGTCCAGGCGCTGTACGCATACCGCTGTGGAACCCTTCCTGGCTTTTCCCTGTGAAATGTCCACTCCTGGGCACCCCCAGGGTGAAGCCAGGCATCCCAGCGCTGTTGGGGCCGTTGTGGAGATTAAGCAAGCTATTGCCCAGAGTTGCAGAGTGGGACCCATGATTAGAATAGGCACTGAGGCGAGAATTATCAGGTCCGAGGAAATTGAGCCCAAGAATGGAACCTGCAACCCCCCCCCCTAGCGCCTTGCGACCCTTATGGGTGAGTAGTCGCGCTTTAACAAACCCCTGATTGATTGATTGATTGATTGAAGCTAGACCCTTGCAAAAGGAAGTCTTTCGACCCAGTTCAAACTCTCTTTCAACTTTAAGATTAATTCAGTAGAGATAGATTGTGGAGAAAGTCAGGCATTCATAGTGAGAGGTACCACAGGATTAGATTTTTATCTAGTTAGCTTTCATAAGAAGGATTTTGCACATCGAAATAATCATAATTTTGAGATGTTGTTCAATACTATTGACGATTTATCTGTATGCATTAAATCTGTTCAGCAGGAGTTTAATTTGATCCTTTGTAGAGATTTGATGCTCAACTGAGCATAAGTATTTTTGACATAGATCTGTTTGAAACTTCTCAAGTTGCTGCTTCAATTTCTATCCCTCCCGATCATCAGGGAATTGAACTAGGAAATTATATTCTGGCTCAAGATTTAATTAATATTCATAAAATTGACCCCAGACAAAAAATATTGCCAACTTTTTTTAGGTGGAGCTGTGCATTGACCACAGACTACAATTTGCTCTCTTGAGGGTTGATGAAACATTATTTGGATAGTGAAACCGTCGATTTAATCAATGCAGATCATAATCCTCTAATGGTGACTTTGTTGCCACCGATTAGTATTGTTCAGACACCTTCCCAGCTGACACATTTTCCATCCCCTAAGCATAATGGGCTGAGGCTAGTGTGGAATTTGCCAAATCCTGGTAAGTTCTCAGATTCAGTGGTAAATTCTAAATTTAGTCTTTTTATGATTTGTCTGTCCGGTACTGCAGGGAGCAAACAAATTGCAACAGTGTTTTTTTAACTTATGTAATCGTATACATTTAGCACTTTATAGCCCATTCACAATAGAAATCTTCCACGGCCACGATGTTTGACGCACTTATCAAAAAAGTGGAGCACCCAGTATTCCAAGGAACAAGGGTAAGAAGATCATAAAGAACGGTGTTCCACAGGAGTCTCTCAATATGTGACTTAACGCATCATCTAAAAGGCAAAAAAAAAATTAACACAATTGCACAAGTGGCCAGTGTCCTGTATTAATGACAGTCACAATTATACAAAATCAAAACAATGTAGGTGCTCCAAGTGACGGCACAGTGTAAGTACAAGTATGTTAGCCAAGCATATATTACACATATATTACACATTGACGATATTTACAATATGTACAAAAAGGTCCACACATGGGACAAGAAGATTTTTAGAAACCCAACGATGTAGACATTTGGGTTTGTACAGTCCAACATTGCTTGTTCACTCAGTGCATTTATTCTTTCTTTTGATTTAGTAGTTTTAGTTTCATCTTGCGAGGTTGGAGTTCTCCCTGCGTCAGGCTATTGTCTGCCATTGCTGGATGAAGAATTAAAGCACGCTGATTCACACTGTTTGGAATGACTTCGCGGTTTCTGCCGATTTGTAGCTTTGGTGTGCTTTTTCCCCTTTGTGAGAGATTGTACGTTAGGCTACATTCTTAGACTACAAGACAGCCATTTTGGCTCGCAATCATTGTTGGATGTGGTGTATCATTCCCTCTTCTTTTTCGGCATGGAATTTGACGAGATTTGCATGTAACACTTCAAATGCTACAAAATGCATGCGAGTTATATAAAGAGCTATTTTCCTCACACACACACACACACACACACACACACACACACACACACATATTTTGTGGGACTAAATGTTTTCAACAAAGCATGCATCTCTCAACTACCCGATTCATGGTGATTGTCCGCAACTGTTCCTATTTGTAAAAAAGGGAGAAGAACCGAACTATGAACCAAACTGAGATGTTACAGATCGATTTCACTGGAAAAAATGATCGGAAGAGTTGCTTTCAATAGAATCCGAGAGTGGGCAAATGAGAACAACATTCTAAGTCCTTGTCTGTATGGGTTCAGAGAATAAACGAGTACTCTGGAGCGATGCTTACATTTTCATTTGTTAATTGGTAAAAATGTCGAAGCTAAGCATTGCGCACTGCACCGAATATTTATTTACTTATCCCCAGTGCATTTGAAAGGGTTAATTGTACTAAACTCTGACTTCTCAAATATGAACAAGGCCTTGATGTAGCACAGGTTAATTTTCTCTCGGTCTTACATCTCAATCTCAGTGCCAAGGTTAGATTTGGGCCTGATGAGGAAAGAAATGTAAGCTTTTAAATTAGAGCGAAGTGTTTGCCAAGGATGTGTTCTTGCTCCAATTTTATATATAAATAAACTAAATTCGCATCTGCTTACTAAACTCTTGGATGTGCCTGAGGTCAATATAACTCAGTAGCAGTGTTGTTATATGCTAGTGATGGATTTTTATTGGCCTGTACCCCGAAGGTTCGGAAGAATCTGGTGGTTGCTTTTACTGATTTTAGGTCAGATTTAGACCGCAACAAAAATGTCCTATGGCCCGAGCAAGTCAAATCTGCGTACATTTGCCACCGGTAATAATAGTTTTGAGAATGTAACAAACTTTCCACTTTGAGGGTAGGTTTTAACTCTCGCTCTACTTGTCATGTCAATTTAATGACCCGAAGTCAAATATTCTGCTAAGCAACTGGGGATTTGTTCAATATAACACCGTCTCTTGGTGGTAAACCTATTCCTCCGATGGGAGAAATTTACAAGGCTGAATGTGTCTCTGTTGCGACATATGGGGCAGGATTCTGGGGCTATGCTAGGCTATGCACCTTATAGGTGGAAGCACATCATTTTCTGTCGTTGTCTCCTTTCTCTTCCTCCATGTACATCACATTACATTTGCCAAGAAGAACTTGGGCTCATTTATCTAGAGGACATTATTGAGCTTGGTCCCGTTATGCTGTGGTTATCTGGTTGGTTAAATTCCCACGCTCTCTGAGCCAATTGATTATTAGAGATTGTTTGTCTTCTGAAACACAACTAATATTGAAAAATACACTCGCACCAAACCTTGCCATAATTGTGCTTAACACCTAAAGAAATGAATGACCGCTTGGACTTCTCCTATTTTTTATAACCACATATAAAGACTAATTTTGTTCTAACAAATGTACAGAACAGTTTGTGATACAAATCAGTGTAGAATATGAGTGTTTTCAAACAGCCCATTATGGATTGATCGAGTATTTCAAATATGTACACATCACAACAAACTCACATACCTAATTGTTGATAACACTCACATGTATTAAGTGTATATCTAAAAAGACTGAAAATAATGATTTGTCTATAATTCCAATGTAATATTATTTAAATGTATTTGTTTAACTGTTGAGGGAGTTGCTATGATTTCATTTACAAATTTCCTCGCTTTATGGGATATATGACAGTTGTCATTGTACCATAAACACATCAGGTTAAGTTGGCTAGGATTTTCAGAGTTACAGTCCTCTTTCACTTACTAACCACGAGTTTGACATTAATAACATGAAAACTATGGCAGATGCTCTTCATAGCGATAGCCCTCTTTTACTTACTAAACAATACCTGGAATGGGCTTTAAATACGCGGGTAAAATCGACACAAACATGCCAGCGGGATCCTTACTTTGAGAGAGGAAATACAGGTATACAGGGAACATGCGATAACGGGTAAGGAAATTGAAATATTTCCTACGATTTCAACACTATATAAGCTGTGTATCCAGAAAGGCTTAATTTTTAATATCGAGGTTATTCACTAAGGCATGTCTGTTGTAGTACGATAGCTCAATGATTTCTTTTTTTGTTAAATCTTGATAACATCACCTGAATGAATGAATAATGGACTAATTTCAGCGTATTTTTGGGTTTCTGTTTTAACTCATTGTTTACTTGTTAAAATTTTCACTTGGTAAGATTTTATCGGTTTAACACAAGGGCGAAAGTTCGATGTTTTAGTTTTCAAAAGTATACAGGATTTCTCTGGTGACTGAGAGTTTTTCTTTTGTACCATAATCATAGCTGCCAAGGTTTCAAATTGCCATGTGTGACATTTTCATAATTTCAGAGAAATTATGAGTGACATTTCAACGACTATGAGTGACACTTTCTCGCGATTAAAAATCATGCAATGAAGACGAGGGAAACTTCTAAATAGCAGAAAATTACAGCCATTTGAGCAACAAGAAACGCCAAGAAGTTCTTAAAACTGCTGCAGAGCACCAGAAAGGGAAGGGCACTAACCCTACTGCTCCCTCCTGTGTGAGCAGAGGAGCTTGCCTCAAGTTAGTCAACACAGCTGTGCCAGTCAGTGTGTTGCCGGCCGGGCCGGCAGAAAAACAACACGAACTAGTAAAGTACACAAGTTTATTGCCAGCCAGCAGCAGGGCCCCGCCCGTTCTGCCTGAAAAATCTGGGGGATGATGAGAGGACTCAGGGGCCTCTGAGAATGACGCCGAGTCGTGACGACGGATCCCGGGCCCCCCACCCCCGCCCCCACAGAATGAGAGAGAGCACTGAGAGCCCTGGCAAAAACTACACGCACCACCACCGTCACTTAAGATCAATGTGAGTGCCTGCTGTGTGACAAGACAACAAGGTTAGGTAACAACTGACACACTACAGTCACAGTGGCAGGCTGCCTCAGTGACCAAAGAAAGTAGTAGTAGTACTTACTGTTGTGAACTTCTTCTGTACTAGTCTCGGACAGTCAAGTGACTGTGGCACTGGCAGGCACTACTGTCTCTCTGAGCGCCGGGGCCGCGGCGGTGGACCCAGCCGCATGTGGTTGTCGGCGGCCGCAGAGCACTACATGCTTCTCCTCGCAGCGCCCGATGCCTCTGATGCCGCGCGGCGGCCGGCCATGATGATGAGACAGACTGTCAGTGAGTCTGTCAGGTCGATGCTGCAGTGCCCCGTCCCGCCGTGGTGGTCCGGCAACGCCGGCCGGGTAATACCGCGCACTCAGCACAGCGCGCAGTCTTCCAAGTTAACTCCAGTCCGCGTGGAGTCCCCGGCTGCCGCTTCTGACAGACCTTACTGCAAAGGACGTGAGGTCATTTATTCCCCCACACGGCGCTGACGCCACAGCTAACGGAACGACTGAGAGGGTAGGCCCCGCTCGGGAATTTTGTTTCAATTATGCAGTCGGCCTGGCAGATCGATTGTAACATTGTAGCACTATCAGAGCACGATCGGATCTTATAAGTGTCTCCTGCTGGCAAGTCTGCGGGGAGCTGAGCAGCAGGCACACAGGTGTCAGAGGAGCCGGCACGCGCACTAGCACCCTGGCGTTACGTTGCAAGTTTCAGCCGGCGCTATCAGCAGAGTGCAGTCAGTGGCATTAAAATGCGTGACAATGCATTTCAGTGCGGTGATGCGGAACACCACACTGAAATGCGTTAGTGTCACGTCTGTTGCGTGATACTTGGCAGAACTGCATAATGATCACTACCTCCTGAAGAAAGGCTAAACTCGGCCCGAAACGCATTGGGTACACTATATATTTTTGCACTAAATGAATGGTCAGTGATATATGTATATGAATAAAAGGATAACCGTTTTTAAAAAAACAGTGAAGAGTATGAGTGATTTATGATTAACCAATTATCCAAAAAGAGGATTAATCAAAATATTTAAAATGAAGAATGTACACGTGGAAGGAAGCCATTGGACTCACAATATAAAAGTAGTACTATTGGAGGCAACAATCCCAAAAAAGGGAAAGCGGTGACAGTTTATTGAATGAAGTACCCAGGATCAAGGGGTATACCGCGTAGGCACACATATCTACACTAAAAATCGTTCCTTTACGAGATTGAATACGGTGACAAACTTGAGTGTTACAATAACCACAACTGTTAAGCAGTTCACAAATTATCCTGGAATTATATATGTTGGCAAAACGCAAAATAAACATTGTTCCTTTAAGAGATTAAATAAGGTGAAAAACTTTAATGCTCCATTAACCACAATTGTATTGTTGAGCAGTTCATAATTTATTCTGGCATGATATATGTTGGCAAAATGGAACATAAAATCAAGGTCAGACTAAAAGAACAGGTCATAAATTATTCTGACAGAATTACTTTTTAATATATTTGTAATAGAAGCCCAGAATCTGAGATTTACCAGGTTAACTCTGTGTCATTATATTGAATCACACTCTACTTGGGGTAACAATATTATTACCGAATGTCAAAGATCCTTCCAGGCAACAGGGTATTTGTTTAATCGAACGCCCTCTTTTGGTGATAAACGTAAAATTCTGATTATAGAATTTAAATGATCCAAAGTGTTTCTATTGCGACATATGGAGCAGGATTCTGGGGCTAACCAGGTTCGAATGTTTCTAAATAAAGCAATCATTTTTGTTCAAAGCTAGTTTTCCTTAAAAGAAAATGGGATGCGTTTATTAAGGCTAGGCAGTCCATCAGACCACTGCCTACTCTTAAAAATTTTTTTTGCTAACATTCACAAAGAGGAGAAGTCCCTTGGATTAACAACTTAGGTGTTGGGAAAATATTTATGTTTTTCAACTGGATTGGAGTCGCAAAATATTAATACATCCTGGTGTTTGGAAGGGAGGACTTAAACATTCAGTACCAAATACCAATTTGTTATAGTTTCCTAAACCCATTTAGCTATTCGTTAACCTGTTACCAAATCACTAAATGGATTTAGTACTTTCAAAAAACACATAACCTGTTACTAAATGGATTTAGTACTTTCAAAAAATACATTTACAAGTCGCAAACTCTGTGATTTACTGAATCATAAGGTTTCCGATCAGTAAATGCGTTCGTACATAGAACCCTAAATACTATTTCCCAAATCTATTATCCAGACCCCTCATCTAAAGCACAACATCACATAGTGTAAGTCCAACTCAAATGCAGACGGTTACCCAATGCATAATAACTCAACTTCCAAAATTCATACAATGCCATCTCAAATTTTGTAGCAATGAACTTTGCATTACCATTTCCAGATGCTGGCATTTATGAAAAATTACCAAGACACCTCCCACTATAAGTATTTAGAGCCATCCGAAACCCCTTGAAAACATCTAGATTGCCCACAGATCTTCTGAAATACCTCATTGCTACTATTACATTACGTGTGAACATAATGATGGCAGCCAGCAGTACGCTCAGACTAAACGTTCTGAAAACACAACATTCAAACACCGGTTAGACTCCAGTGCACAAAGTCATGCGCACAAACAAAACAATCAGCAATGTACTCTGCACTCTAGTACCACTAACCTGTTAAATGTTTCGATTTGCACTAAATAACGACTGGTTCAGAGAACAAAATAGGTGAAATGCACACAATCGAAAACAGATACACTATTCCTGACACTGATGTACTATGTCTCCAGTACCAGGCACCCGTCAAAACTTCCCATTTGTACACAGGGAAAACTGGTCCTAGAGCACATTTCAGCAGAATTTGTGGCTTTATGTCACAACACACGGGGTACTATATTCCCCTCTTCCTTGGCAGTATATTTATAAGAGTTTTCAGAAGTGCTACTGGGAAGCTGCAACGGTCTAGTTTTCTGAGAAGTTTACCTGAAATCCTTCTGTGAATTCCATTCATACACAAGGAAATATGCATGTATGTATTTTCTCATGCTAAAAACCATGTGCAATTACAAATGCAGATGCCAATTGATTTTATCCTATACGTCTGTGGTGACACACACATACAGAACTTAACTGGATTACAGGAGCCTGAACTGGAAGTAACTGATGTGTTCTACACTCAGTATAACACCCCTGCATGAACAGGACTTCCGAGGTTCTGTCGTGAGGTTCCTATAAGACCTATATAGGATCTGCGTGTTTAGACAACATACACTGCGGGACTTGTGTCCAGACTGATTCCAGACACCCCCACCGGGTATGTTGGCCTGTGTACCAGCTAGCTCGCAATGCCACTATAACCTCCTCTTACCAAGGAGAGAATAGTTCTTGGCAACTATCGAACATGACAACCCTGATCCCTCAGGACCGTGGAAACAGTAACTTACTTTTCGCTCAGTCACTAGTGCTTACTTGTTCTCAGAGAGATACACAGAATAAACGGTTGGGACGTTTTCAATGCGTAAAATAAGTGTACTGAAATCGCCAGTAGACAGTAGCATAGATAAATGAGTAACAGCACTAAGAAAGTAAACAGATGGTAGGTTTCTACCATTTTGCTAAAATCATAACCACAGGTAAGTATATAGAATACATGTCAGTAAAATGCGTACTCCTACGAAGCGACCCTAACTAGATGTACCCAAGTGTACCTAGCATGTGAGTAGGTGTAAAGCCAAGAATCCCTCTAGGATAAAACCAACCCCATTACCTGATGTTAGACTGCGGGACCCTGTTCTGGTCTCGAGCTGAACACCCCGCAAGGGTTGTCAGACCACTGCGAGCTGGAGTATCTGCATGCAGGAACCTCAGCGTCACGCGTCAGTTTGTCGGCATGGAAGTCGTGATCTCCTCTGCCTATCTCAGCAAGATGTGGTGTTTATATTCCCTAAGGTATCCCAGGGGTTCTACCTTGCTGTGCCAGTGTCGGATTTAGGATGACGTCGGGAATGAACTTTATACACAGTTATTATGCAGGAGATGATGGTCCTGCTGTGATTCCAAGAAACTAAGAATCCTCATGCATAATTTATGAGGCCAGTGTCCAGGGAAAAACCCTACGTACTTATGTGTAGTATTGTAACTGGGTAAAAGGTCAGTCCTCCAAATCCGTTATGTATGTAGTATAGGAGAGAATGTAGGTGAAGGCTTATGATGATACCTAGACCTATATCGAGGTACTTATTTGAAATATAACACCCACTCCTCATCCGACTGGACGACATTACTAAATTCTAGCGTACTACCAAGGCATCTAGAGGTTTGTACGCAACAAATAATAAAAACTGTTTTAAGAGAAGTTAAAAAGCGTTAAAAACCCTTTGAAAAGTGTTCTACAAAAAATCAGTCAAGTAGTGGCTCTAAAGTGTCCATTTATATAGTCCGAACAACTACAAGCATCTGAAAGCCATGCAGGTCAAAAGGTTTCAATTTGGAATTTCGAAGAAAGGTAAAAGCCAAATCTTCCCAGCGTACGACATGCCAAATGTTTATGTGTCCTTGCTGGTAGACGCAACATTGCAGCTGTCTGCATACGCAGCTGACGATCCCTGTAACACCTCACAAAGAATGTCAATTGAGCACAGATGATCTTCCGTACTGCCTGCAGCCGATGCCAGGCAGCCTGTGCCACATCCAAGGGCTGAGTGTTGGAGGAGTCGGTGTCCATACCAACAGGAGCAGAAACTACCTGTGGTGGCTCTAAGAATGCTGCCAACAACATGGGAATACGCTGAGGACATTGCAGAACATGGGCCGTTATCGGGTCCAGTAAAGCATCAACGTCCGGTGGCGCAACCGATGGGAGTGTCAGACAGAGGTCCAACACGCATTCTTCTCCGCAAAACAGGCATCGGAGAACAGGTAGGACACAGTCCATCCAGACTGGTCTCAATGACAGGAACCAAGAGGCGCTCAGTTCCCGTAGGCGAGGTGTGCCTAGATGTTGTACCATGCGATCACGGTATTTACGCTCCAGGAGAGCTGTTGCTACCTCCTTGGTGGCTGGGACGTCCATTGCGTAGCAGAAAGGTAACAATCAGGATTCCTGCTATTAGGAACAGGATCAGTGGAAGCCCTCCAAAAATGCTTCCAAAGACAAAGGGGCCGATTCCGATCTCGGCCGGTAGGGCTCCGAATCGGATTCGGCTTAACCGGATCCGATTCGGAGCCCTGTTTACCGACCGATTCGTACGCGCGTCCGGGCGAGCGAGTACGATGCGAAATCGCCGACCGACTCGTCCGGGCGTCCCGACCGCTCCGACCGACTCGTACCCGGGTCTAACCGCACCGACCGACTCGCTCGGACTCGACTCGCACCGCGCAATGGAGACGTTCCCCGGCCGGGTAAGTACGATGCGCGCCGCGAGCAGTCCGACCGAGCCGCGCACTCCGGCTCGAAAGAGCAGTCGGAGCCGTACTTTGGGGTCCGTGTCGGACCCCCTGCTACGCGTAGCCGCGTGAGTCGCACACAGGGGGACCCATGGGTCCCCCCTACCTGTGCGTGTACGGCGCGAGTCGCTCTCGCCGCGTACCCGCTGTAGGGGCGCCCTTGTCCGCCTCGCACCCATTGAGTCAATGGGAGCCCGCGCACGCGTTGTACGACAGGCTCCCACTGACTTCAATGGAGTCCGACCGAATCGAGTCCGATGGCATACGTGCGCATCGTACTCATTCGGTCGGGCTGCACGGGTCCGATTCGGTCGGAAATCTCTCCGGGTCCGGCTCGGTCGGAGAGATTTCCGACCCGAATCGGAATCGGCCCCAGAGTGTATAAAGTTTGGTATAACTCCGAGGACCATCTGAAAGGTGCTTAACAGTCCGGAACCTATGGTCTTAAATAGGGATCACTGACATAATATCGACTACAAAAATATCGAATACACAAAATATCGGCGTCTAAATATCGACTACAATAATATCTACTACCTATACTTATTTATAAAATTACAAAAATATCGAGTACACAATATCGTAAATAAAAAATATCGTTTACCACAATATCGAAATGCTAAATATCGTTACATTAAATATCGTTTAAATTTTTATAACATACATCACTACAAAATATCGAATACCAAAATATAGACACCAATAATATCGACTTTTTAAAAATATCGACTATATAAAAACTGCTCAATTAAATATATCTTTAGCACCAAATATAAATTCACATTATAAAACAATATAAAATACTTAAACAACATAATAAAATAATTTGCAAACACATCAATATATAAAACAATATATTTTGGCTAAAGAAACATATTACAATAATTAAATATAAACTTTAAATATATAATACTTGCATTATTTCACATTAAAAATAACATTTAAATTATTTACAAAAAGTAAAAATATAAAATATTTACTTTCTACTAACAGTTTCTTAATTAGCGTTTCCCTTATATGGAAAGAAAGTGCCAAAACAATAAAAACAATTAACTTCAACCAATAAAACGCTTACATTTCAAAATACACCAATAACATAAAGCAACCAATTAAATAAACACTATATAAACATCAAAAACATACATCTCTTTTACACTTAAAAACTACAACAAAGAAGAAGGTGAAACTGTGCCCAACTGTTTCCTGAAAGAAAACTTTCATTACTAAAAAAGAAATTTAAAACTGCACTAAGTAAGTAAAACTGTTTTTAAAATATTACAATACTACTAACCTGCAACAAAAATTATTTCTAAAACCTAATTAACTATTCTTTCATTCCTTACTTTTATATCACCTCTACAGATATCCTACAAAGCCAGAAAATTATTTCAAAAATACTCACCAATAAAAAAACAATAAATGTAAGTATATTCTATTTTTGCCAAACCGACCTAAAAATATTTTCAAAACGTTATTCACTAATATATATTTTCTTTTTTATCTATCTCCTCTACAGCCAACAGCAAAAGCTTCCAAAATAATTCTACAACTACTAACAAAATAAAGACAACTAAAAAGTAAGTATATCATTTTCCATTATTAAACAACGTTAAATACCCACCCAAATAACCCTTTACCCCTAAAATGCCTATCATCTACAAACAATAGAATCAAATTATTAATATGTTTTTTCCTCTTCTCAACAGAAATTACATCAAGTAAATAGAAAAGAAAGCTTGAAATTATTTCCTAACCAATTTCATTTACATCAAACTAAACATTGTAAGTATATTCACTGACATGTAACAGTATTTAATAAACATGTTGTATTTATTATATTAAAATATTTTCTTTTTGAATTTTCCCTAGCATAAAACAAAACAACATGACTGAAGGTGCAGAATTTGTAATGTCACAAAAAAATAAAATGCTGTTATGTTATATGGGGTATGTGTATACACAGGAGAAACAAATAGGCCTTAAAGTATTTTGGAAGTGTAGCAAATACTACTCTAACAAATGCTATGGAAGAGCTACTACTCAGGAAACTACTGTTATTTCTGTAAAAGAACATAATCACCCCCAAACATAACAGAGATTGAGGTTAGAGATGCTCTTGAAAGTATAAAAGAAGCAAGCACTAGTACTGACAAAGCAACTACCCAAATACTAAAAGAGCAACTATTAAAATTACCTCAACATGCATCAGGACAATTACCGTCCATAGCTTCTTTAAAAAGAACAATTGCCAGACAAAAAAAAGCTACCACAACTACTATACCTGCCCCTAAAACATTTGCAGAAGTAGTTATTCCACCAGAATTAAGCATTACTCACAGTAAAGAACCATTTATTTTTTTTGATAACAAATGCCCAGAAAAAAGGATAATTATGTTTGCTACTGCAAACAATTTACTTAAATTACAGAAATGTGACACCTGGATGATGGATGGAACTTTCAAAGTCTGTCCAAAACCATTTTACCAGCTGTACACAATACATGGATTATACCAACACTCAAATATTCCATTCATCTACGCACTACTACCAAATAAACAGCAAACTACCTACATTGATATACTCACTCAAATAAAAGAAGAAAGCAATAATTATTTTCCTTCAAAAATAATTATTGACTTTGAAATAGCCATGATAAATGCTATACTAAAAAATTATCCACACACAGCAATTCAGGGTTGCTATTATCATTTTAATCAGAGTCTCTGGAGACATCTACAAAAATCAACCCTAAGTGTACAATATGCTACAGACAGTACTTTTGCCTACCAAATAAAAAAGCTAATAGCACTAGCATATGTACCTGTAACAGATGTAGCAGAACACTACAATATTCTAATAGAAAGCCCCTATTACAAAAGGAACGAAGACAAAATAAGCCCACTACTAGACTACTTTGAGGACACCTGGGTGGGAAGATTGCATAGATCAGGGCATAGAAGACAACCTAAATTCCACATTCCTTGGTGGAACGTGTACCTAAGTACCTTAAACAAAGAATCAAAAACAAATAATAGTGTTGAAGGATGGCATAATGCCTTCCAATCAACAACAAGCAGAGGTAAACCTACCCTACAAAAACTTCTAGAATCTATACAAAAAGAACAAAGCTATCAAGAATTACGGATGGAACAATCTGTAACTCAAATATGTCCCAAATTAACTAAACAAACTAAAAAAATGTTTGAGCTACTGCAAAGTCAGGTTACCCTATACCCATCTACAAGAGGCCTAGATTACCTATCCCTAATAGCCAAAAGCATTTTATAAACAAAAGTTCCACAGGTATTATACATTTTTTCGTTCATAAAACATAAACTTTACACACATATATTAATATTATATTTTCACAAATATTACTTATTTGTCATATATATTTTCTTAAATTAAAAATATATATTTACAAATAAATAATAATTATCAAAATATACTATAAAACACAATTAATTTTAAAAACATTTCCCACCCAATTAATTTAAATAAAATACACTTACGGTTTACGTAGCTGTAGAAAATGTATTCCAAAAATAAATAATCCTTCCATCTATGGGGCCGATTCCGATCTCGGCCGGTAGGGCTCCGAATCGGATTCGGCTTTACCGGATCCGATTCGGAGCCCTGTTTCCCGACCGAACCGTACGCGGGTCCGGCCGAGCGAGTACGATGCGAAATCGCCGACCGACTCGTCCGGGCGTCCCGACCGCTCCGACCGACTCGCTCCCGGCTCGAACCGCTCCGACCGACTCGCTCGGACTCGACTCGCACCGCGCAATGGAGACGTTTCCCGGCCGGGTAAGTACGATGCGCGCCGCGAGCAGTCCGACCGAGCCGCGCACTCCGGCTCGAAAGAGCTGTCGGAGCCGTACTTTGGGGGTCCGTGTCGGACCCCCCTGTACGCGTAGCCGCGCGAGTCGCACACAGGGGGGACCCATGGGTCCCCCTACCTGTGCGTGTACGGCGCGAGTCGCTTCGCCGCGTACCCGCTGTAGGGGCGCCCTTGTCCGACTCGCACCCATTGAGTCAATGGGAGCCCGCGTACGCGTTGTACGACCGGCTCCCATTGACTTCAATGGGAGTCCGACCGACTCGAGTCCGATAGCATACGGACGCATCGTACTCGTTCGGTCGGACTGCACGGGTCCGATTCGGTCGGAAATCTCTCCGGGTCCGGCTCGGTCGGAGAGATTTCCGGCCCGAATCGGAATCGACCCCTATGTGTTAATGCATTGCAGTTTAAAAAAGCCCCAAAAAAATGCAAAAATACAACACGTCCCATACAAATCCATCATTCCGAAATCCAAATTACGTAAACCCTCAAAAACCCGAAAAAGATACAAAAATATAAAAAACGCTCCAGGAAATACCGAAAACTAAAAGAAACTGTGATAATAATATTAGTTTAACAAACTAATACACAGTTCTTTTATTAAAAAAAACGCGTCTCTGTCTCCAACGTAAACTCGATTAAAATGAATCTGCAAAAAAGATTAAAAGCATACCCACCCACACAAATACACCCAAATACATTTATTAAATACAATAAAATGAATTTATAGCAACAAAACAACACATATTTACTGATATTAATGTCCGTCTACACTACACCTCAAACAGTAACTCACGTCATCTCACTAAAATATAACTAACAACTACAGCACACCAAAAACGTAATAACCTAACTATAAATACAATATATAAGTCCTAACTACACTAAAACATAAGTATTAACTTAGAAAAATAAGTAAAATTTCCCTTACCTTGCTCGACGCGACGCAGCTTCCAACCGCGAGCTTCTCCGACCCTCAATGACCCAAAATAACAGTACGCGGTTACAAAATAGTCCCTGTAAACTTAAAATGGCTGCCTAAATAAAGTTTAAAAAAGGAATAATGTAAAAAAAAATCATTATAGCAAAGTATAAATTTCACATATATTTTTCTTATGTTGTACACAATTTTCTGTATATTTAAAAATTACTATATAATGTATTATACTTTGTAAAGTTATAATAATAATTAATATAAAAATATATTTATTATTATTATAATTATATATGTTTTTTTATAATGATAAAAATTATAAAAAATACATATTAATTATGTGAAATTGTTAAATAAAACTTACCTGTTTAAAAATAAATTTTCATTAATTACAACAATGTGATAATTAATATTATTAATATTTTATATACTAATAATATTAATTAAAAATATATTTACATGTAATAAAGTGCTAATTATTTGTAAATGATAAACAATATTTACTACAACATTATAATGTTACAATATTAAATAATAAATAAACATACAATGCTTTACTTTCTGTATATATATACCAAAAATGGTTATATAATTTGTATACATATATTACAATGTTACAAATGTTGTAAAATAATGACATAACATTTTTTTTCCCTTAAAAAATTCTATTAACGAATAAATGTATGTAAAATAATTTATGTTCCTTCAATAAAAATTTACAAATTTTATGTATATTTAATAATGTCTATTGCATTGTATAAATAAATAAAAAAATTGTTTCTCTTTCTATCTACTTATACAAAAATAAAAAAAATTGAAAATAAAAAAAGTCTAATTTATTTTTATATGTATATCTTATAATTAAATATTTTACTTAAATATATTAATTTGATAAATGTACCTTTTTAATTAACATTTGTTTTTTTACTAGAAAATTATAAACTATACATCACTTACACAAGACAAATTCATTTTCACTACACATAATAAAATACATTTATATTCCTTCACATATAAAAACACATACAGTAAGTTTCCTACAACTCTTTATATAAAATAAATAAATACACATCAAATAACATATTTGTTATATAAATATTTAATATTAATTATAAATAATTATAAAAATATATTTCTACATAAACAAACATCACCAACTATTCCCAATACATTTAAACAATATTCATTAAATGTGGTAAACTTAAACAATATATAATTTACTCTTCCCACTACACTTAAAATTTAGTAATAAAACATACAAAACATTAACCATATATAATTTACTATTCCCAATACAGCATACATTAAATAATAAAAACTACTTTACATTGAACAAATTAAAATTACTATTCCCACTGCACTAATTAGTAATTCAGAGAAGTTGCTGGACACTAAACATATAACAATTACTATTCCCACTGCAGTAAGTATTAATTCAGGGAAGATGCTGGACACTAAACATATAAAATTACTATTCCCACTCCAATAAAAATTAAATCAGGGAAGGTGCTGGACACTAAACATATAAAATTACTATTCCCACTCCAATAAAAATTTAAGTCAGGGAAGGTGCTGGACATTAAACATATATAAATTACTATTCCCACTTCTGTCAGTATTAACTCAGGGAAGGTGCTGGACATTAAACATATATAAATTACTATTCCCACTCCAGTGAGTATTAAGTCAGGGAAATTGCTGGACACTAAACATATAAAATTACTATTCCCACTTCAGTCAAAATTAAGTCAGGGAAGGTGCTGGACATTAAACATATATAAATTACTATTCCCACTCCAGTAAGTATTAACTCAAGGAAGGTGCTGGACATTAAACATATATAAATTACTATTCCCACTCCAGTAAATATTAACTCAGGGAAGGTTCTGGACACTACACATATAAAATTACTATTCCCACTCCAGTCAAAATTAAGTCAGGGAATATGCTGGACACTACACATATAAAATTACTATTCCCACTCCAGTCAAAATTAAGTCAGGGAATATGCTGGACACTACACATATAAAATTACTATTCCCACTCCAGTCAAAATTAAGTCAGGGAATATGCTGGACACTACACATATAAAATTACTATTCCCACTCCAGTCAAAATTAAGTCAGGGAATATGCTGGACACTAAGGGGTCGATTCCGATTCGGGCCGGAAAAAGCACCGACCGACTCGGAGCCGGAAAAATTACCGACCGACACGTACCCGTGGCGCCCGACACGCCAAGTACGATGCAAGCCGCGATAAATCCGACCGACACGTAAGGAAACCAAGTCGACCGACCGAGCCGCACGGAATATAGCAATCCGGCCGGAAAAACACGCGAATCCAACCGACCGACACGCACCCGGAACAAATCCGACCGAAACGTACCCGCCAACTCCAAACCGCAAAGTACGATGCAAGGCGCGAAAACCACGACCGAGTCGGACGGAGGACAAGCCGTACGACCGACACGCATACAAAACCGAGCCGAAGCAACACAATACACCGCGACCGACGCGTACGCAGCATAGAAAACTGCACAAACACAGCGTGAACGAAACGGAAAACACCGTACGAGACCAATGCAGGGTCCGACTCGGTCACAAGAACGTTTCCAACATACACAAACAGCACAAAGGAAAAATCACCCAAAAAAAGGCCAAACAAGCAATTACCAAGCCAATAAATACTGGGGGGTGGGGACAGAGAACAAAGACACACCCACAACTCCACCTATATAAAGGACACAAATCACTACCATGAGCCTTTGCAAATGCCATTCCACTGCCAGCACCCAAGAGAAAGCAACCACACACCCACAGCTCATCCCTCACACAAGCCACACACCATCAGCACACCAACAAATACCTACCTCACATACACCCAGCAAAACACACACTCACACACCCTCACCTGCACACCAACACACACATCACTCACCATCACCACCCATCACCATGCCCCCCAAGAAGAATCACAAGTTCCTAGATTGTGAATTGGAAGTCCTGGTAGACGAGATCCTCAGGGTAGAGCCACAGCTGTTTGGCACACTGGTCCAACAGACCCCCATGTCGCAGAAAACCAAGATGTGGGAGAGGATCATCAACAGGGTGAACGCACAATCACCATGTCTGCGCACAAAGACCGACATCCAGAACAGGTGGTATGACGTGCGCAGGAGGGTCCGGGAGCTGCTCAAGAAAGACTACCTCATCAGCCAATACACCGGCAGTGGCCCTCCTGCCAAGCCAGTATACCTCAGGCCCTGGGAGGAGAAGGTGCGGGCCATCCTTCCGCCAGTGAGCGTATATGGACTAGAGAACATCCCAGAGCCTGGTGAGTACACAACAAATGTACACAATATACTGCCACAAAACACACACACATCACTGTCAAGGGGAGAGTCAAACCATGCACTCATAGCAATTACACAGCAACAAGAACAGAATCATCCCAAAATGTGTATGTCAGTCAGAGAAACACAACACATGCCATCAAAAAAGTCACATCCAACTGTGCCAACACATGTACAAACACAACCACAACTACAGCTAGGCAGTGGCACAAATAGAACTAACAAACACATCCACACATGTAGCCACCACAACAACACCAACACACAGTGAAGACCACTCAAAGGAAGGAATTCTGTGTATGCTGGCCAAGTCAGTGTAGCCAATAGCATCATGGGAGTCGCAGTCACACATATTGCCCGCCCCACAACTGTCCCATCAACACCACCCTGAACCATGCTCACATCACAGGGAGTGGAGAAGGACTCACAAGATGGCTGACACTGGCTACTGCTGTGGGGAGCACAAGGCCCTGCTGCCAACTGTGCACCAACAAACAGCAGGACACCACTGACTGACATCCTGAGAGACAACTTCCACTCCCTGCAATGCAAGCACGTTCCATGGTGGGATATCTGGCTGGCTGGGTGGGAAGGGGGACTTGCAGCACTGACTATAGTCACCAGCACCTCCCCTCACACCCTCCCCAACACAAACTCCACAGTACCCACCTGGTAGAATGCAATGCCCTCCATCCTAACACAAGATCCCACAAAGCACCACCACCCTGGGTTATGTTGTGTGAAGCACAGGGACACTCTTGGGACTCTTAGCCAAACAACTGCCAGGACAACACTCCCAGCCATCCTGTCAGCACAGCCAGCCCACCCCACAGGGAAGCAGAGTCAAAAGGAAGGAAGCATGGGCATGCTGGGAAGGGGGATGGAGGCAATAGCATGATGGGAGTCGTAGTCACAGACATTGCTCAGCCCCACAACTGTCCCATCAACACCACCCTGAACCATGCTCACATCACAGGGAGTGGAGAAGGACTCACAAGATGGCTGACACTGGCTACTGCTGTGGGGAGCACAAGGCCCTGCTGCCAACTGTGCACCAACAAACAGCAGGACACCACTGACTGACATCCTGAGAGACAACTTCCACTCCCTGCAATGCAAGCACGTTCCATGGTGGGATATCTGGCTGGCTGGGTGGGAAGGGGGACTTGCAGCACTGACTATAGTCACCAGCACCTCCCCTCACACCCTCCCCAACACAAACTCCACAGTACCCACCTGGTAGAATGCAATGCCCTCCATCCTAACACAAGATCCCACAAAGCACCACCACCCTGGGTTATGTTGTGTGAAGCACAGGGACACTCTTGGGACTCTTAGCCAAACAACTGCCAGGACAACACTCCCAGCCATCCTGTCAGCACAGCCAGCCCACCCCACAGGGAAGCAGAGTCAAAGGAAGGAAGCATGGGCATGCTGGGAAGGGGGGTGGAGGCAATAGCATGATGGGAGTCGTAGTCACAGACATTGCTCAGCCTCACAACTGGCCCATCAACACCACCCTGAACCATGCTCACATCACAGGGAGTGGAGAAGGACTCACAAGATGGCTGACACTGGCTACTGCTGTGGAGAGCACAAGGCCCTGCTGCCAACTGTGCACCAACAAACAGCAGGACACCACTGACTGACATCCTGAGAGACAACTTCCACTCCCTGCAATGCAAGCACGTTCCATGGTGGGATATCTGGCTGGCTGGGTGGGAAGGGGGACTTGCAGCACTGACTATAGTCACCAGCACCTCCCCTCACACCCTCCCCAACACAAACTCCACAGTACCCACCTGGTAGAATGCAATGCCCTCCATCCTAACACAAGATCCCACAAAGCACCACCACCCTGGGTTATGTTGTGTGAAGCACAGGGACACTCTTGGGACTCTTAGCCAAACAACTGCCAGGACAACACTCCCAGCCATCCTGTCAGCACAGCCAGCCCACCCCACAGGGAAGCAGAGTCAAAAGGAAGGAAGCATGGGCATGCTGGGAAGGGGGTGGAGGCAATAGCATGATGGGAGTCGTAGTCACAGACATTGCTCAGCCTCACAACTGGCCCATCAACACCACCCTGAACCATGCTCACATCACAGGGAGTGGAGAAGGACTCACAAGATGGCTGACACTGGCTACTGCTGTGGGGAGCACAAGGCCCTGCTGCCAACTGTGCACCAACAAACAGCAGGACACCACTGACTGACATCCTGAGAGACAACTTCCACTCCCTGCAATGCAAGCACGTTCCATGGTGGGATAACTGACTGGCTGGCTGGGTGGGTGGGAAGGAGGTCTGGCTGTCAACCAAACACAAGCAATGCAGACCATGTTCACACCCCAGAAAATACATAGAAATGCCCAAATAATGCAGGACAATGTGCCACACCAATATCAACCCCTGACTGTGACGACTTAGGACAATGCAATGTACAGGCCCGCACCCCAGAGGCACAGTCACAACTGTCAGGTGTGTCAACCACTGATGCCTGCAGAAACATGACATACATTGTTTGTGTCTCCCAAAAACAGGTGATGATGGGGACACAGCAGCAGACGCTGAGGAGTCCCAGTCCCAGGCTCAAGAGGATGCCGAGCTCACTGGCGTCGTACAGCCTCTGTCCTCCTCGGACGATGAAGAACAACCTGGCACATCCGGTGCAAGTCAACATGCAGCACCAGCAGGACCACCAGCTGCAGCACCAGCAGGACCACCAGCTGCACTCCCTGCACCCACCCCTACAACGACTGTCACCACGATTACCATCCCTGCCGACATGGACAGAATAAGGAGCAACACCAGCGCAGTGACCCTGGACCAACCTGGGGCCATGGACACCACCACCACCACCAACCCCCAAGGTGGACCAGGGTTATCTGTGCGTGCAACTGCACACACTGCACATGTCAGCAGGGGTGGTGGGAGGGGTGGGAGACAGAGGTCGCTGCTTGCAGACGTTGCTGGTGTGCATGAAGACCCACAACTGGTACGCATAGCTGATGCGTACCAGTCCAGCACCGGAGAGCTCAGCCAGGTAGTGGGGCTCCTCAGAGACATCAAACAGCAGCAGGCTGCCCATCATGCCCGCTTGGACTCCCACATGTCCCACGTGGAGTCACACATGTCACGTGTGGACTCACACATGTCCCGCGTGGAGTCCAAGTGGGATGTACTACATGAGATGACGGCGGTGCACAGGGACATTTTACAATGCCTCCGCCAGATGAACAGCAACCAGTCCACACCTCCCTGTGTGCCAACAACATCTGGTACCGAACAAACTGCAACTGCCACAGGGAGGGAGGAGGACTCTGGCGGAGAGTCCCCTGCACCGCAGCAGCCTGCACTTGAGGGCCCCCCCCCAAGAAGAGGGGTCGTCCGAGGAGGGGAAAGTGAGAGGCTGATGGCCAAGCGCAACTCCCAGGAAGCCTGAACCTGTTCTGGATTTTCGCCTTTGTGCACAGACTGTTCACCCTGTTGACGGCAACACTACTCCCACACATTGCATGGGGAGTACAAGTTGGACCAATGTGTCAGACAACTGTGGCCCCGATACTGGGGATCCTGTCTACCTGGACTTTCAATTCACCTAGGAACTTGGGATTGCAAGATTTATGTACAGCACAACCCATCCTATGCACTATTAACACAAATGTATCACAATAAACACACTAATACACCATACTTGCCTCTGTCGTGATTCCAACGTGGGTGCTGTTATGGGGATGATGAACTGCAAAATTACACTGTGTATGCGAACTGCAACAGCAAGGACAACACAGGCATGTGAGTACAGGCAACGTGACACATATGAGGGAGACACACCACCAGGGCTACACAACACATACACACCTAGGCCATCTGACTCATTGCCTACACTGATGTTGCCAGGGAAGACGGTGCAATGCACAGACACCACACCCATTCCCAGTTGTAGTCAAGTAGCCCACAGGTGCAGTAAGCAAATGGCAGTCAAATGTGTGACCACAGACAACGCACATCACTAAGTGAAGCACAGGTTTATTACACAGTAGCAACATGCCGTAACCACTACAGATGCAAGGTAACCCCACCTGGTAGCGGGCACACAGTCAACAACTGTAGACGGAAGGAAGTCCATGGGTGTGGCGCACATCACCTGTAGGGACACAACAGCTACCAGCCTGGATGTGCAATCACGTCGTCGGTGGACACAGTTGACCAAACGAATCTGAAAGTACCCTGTGAAGGACAGAAATGACACACAGTCAAAAGCAATGCAGTACAGGACAGAACAGCAAAACTCATGCACAATACATGTTACAAGATACCCACCCAGAACCAAGTTAGCATGTCAACACTGTTGGGGAGTACAGCCCACCTGTAACCACACATCGCAACACACATCCAGTCAAGTAGCCCATGGACACACTCCAACAGCGCCAGAGCCCCACCCACACATCATGCCAACTCACATCATTCACATGACACCTCAGGATACTCACATTCAGCTAAAGAAGTTGGTGATGAGCTGTGTGCGGACATCACCATCACCATCATCATCATCATCGTCACTGGCATCGTGGTCCAGGCCAGGATCCTCCACAGGTGGCGGATGTTGGTCATCGTCATCCTGGATGAGAGGCAACTCCTTCCGCACTGCCAGGTTGTGTAGCATGCAGCAGACGATGATAATCTTGCACACTTTCGCAGGGGCATATGGGAGGGACCCTCCGGTCTTGTCCAGGCAGCGGAAGCGGCTCTTCAGGAGACCAAAGGTCCGCTCAATCACTCTCCTGGTCCGACCATGTGCCTCATTGTAGCGCATCTGGGCAGGTGTCACAGGGTTCCTGAGGGGTGTCAGCAACCACGGCATGTTGGGGTATCCCGAGTCACCTACGGACAGACAAGTGCACATCAGCTGACTTGGAAAAGTGGGCGGAATACTACAGATCAGATCACACACAATGGCACAAAGTCAGTACACACCGACAAGCCAGGCACGCTGGTTCTGCATCTGTGCCATCATCCTGGGGATGCGACTACTCCTCATCACAAAGGCATCGTGTGCTGAACCAGGGAAACGGGCACACACGTGTGTGATGGTCATGTCTGCAAGACACACCACCAGTGCATTGACCGAGTGGTAGTGCTTGCGGTTCCTGTAGGCCTGCTCCTGGGCCTGTGGTGGTACCAAAGCCACATGTGTCCCATCAATGGAGCCAATGACATGCGGCATCCTCCCCAGGGCATAAAAGTCACTCTTCACGTCAGTGAGTCGTCGCAGTCTAGGGAAATAGATGTACCGGTTCAGGAAGAGCAACATTGCCGCCAAAACATCGCGGAGCACACGGCTGAACATGGTCTGTGACATCCCACCAGCAGACGCCACAGTATGTTGGAAGGTACCGGTGGCAAAGAAGTGTAGGGCTGCCATCACCTTCACCTTGGGGGTCAGCGCTGTAGGATACGGCCGGCCAGGCTGCAAATGTGGGGACAACTGCACTGCCAAATCCTCAATCAGCTGCCTGGTGAAGCGGTACCGTCGGATGCTGTCCCGTTCCACCATCGTTGCCAGGTCTGGGAATGGCCGATGGACAGCAGGAGCCCTGCAGTGCAGAGGAGAAGTAAGCAAGATCGTCAGTCACCCCACATATGCGGCATTGAACACACTCAAGATCCCAACATACATCATCATGAGGCACAACTACATGAAGTGTGCAGTACCGGAAGGACATGTATGGTACATACATGGCCAACATCTGTCAACACGGTCCTACAGGTGGCATCAATTTGTCCCAGGTTGGCCCATTGGATATCATGATGCCGTGTCACAGTCACCCCCCACAGTGACATGTGAGGACAGATGTGCCCCAGGCACCACAGCTCAACGACAGGTACATTCCCAGGGACCCTGTAATGCCACATGGACACTGGCATCACCTGGAGTATCATGTGTACACCACAGCAAAACAAACATGACCCCCACAGGTAGTGGCCCCACTTGCCATGGCAGGACAGACATGGACGTCTGTGACACACACGCACAACATCAGAGTCCATGCACACACAACGTGGATGTGGAGACTGTCTCCCATTGTGCACATGAAATCAG
This sequence comes from Calotriton arnoldi, assembly GCA_963921515.1. NCBI lineage: Eukaryota > Metazoa > Chordata > Amphibia > Caudata > Salamandridae > Calotriton > Calotriton arnoldi. The sequence goes on from CAWUFW010000415.1 coordinate 1,921,972, forward strand.
AGACATTGTAAACACTACATGCACAAAGACTGTGGAGGGCCATCACTATTGTGCCACTGGGACACCCTGGCTCAAACATACCGTCCCACATGGGGACTCACGGGGTATGTGACATGACATACACAAACACCACTGTGAAATGTGACCATGACACATGCACAGATATGAACAGTTGCACATCACAGTGGTCACGTACACGTAACACCCAGGATCCTGTCCCCATGAACACGTGCACAGCCTGGGGGTGGCTGCCCACAGGTGACACCCACAGGACAACATGTACACCAACATACACACAATAGGAAATGCAGCCTTACATGCCTTATGATAAGGTTTGGACAGGCTGTCGTGATGTAGGTGTGCCCCTCACTCCCTGGGAGCTATCTGTGGCTGGCATATGTCCATCTGAGACAGGCATGCTGACCTATGCCAGTCACATGTACAGTGATGCGTTGTACCGCAATGGACCGATCGGTGCCTCCGGCCGGCCCATTGCCTTCAATGTGTGCGGGTACGCGTTGTACCCCTGTGCGCGTTGTACCGCAATGGACCGATCGGTGCCTCCGGCCGGCCCATTGCCTTCAATGTGTGCGGGTACGCGTTGTACCCCTGTGCGCGTTGTACCGCAATGGACCGATCGGTGCCTCCGGCCGGCCCATTGCCTTCAATGTGTGCGGGTACGCGTTGTACCCCTGTGCGCGTTGTACCGCAATGGACCGATCGGTGCCTCCGGCCGGCCCATTGCCTTCAATGTGTGCGGGTACGCGTTGTACCCCTGTGCGCGTTGTACCGCAATGGACCGATCGGTGCCTCCGGCCGGCCCATTGCCTTCAATGTGTGCGGGTACGCGTTGTACCCCTGTGCGCGTTGTACCGCAATGGACCGATCGGTGCCTCCGGCCGGCCCATTGCCTTCAATGTGTGCGGGTACGCGTTGTACCCTGTGCGCGTTGTACCGCAATGGACCGATCGGTGCCTCCGGCCGGCCCATTGCCTTCAATGTGTGCGGGTACGCGTTGTACCCCTGTGCGCGTTGTACCGCAATGGACCGATCGGTGCCTCCGGCCGGCCCATTGCCTTCAATGTGTGCGGGTACGCGTTGTACCCCTGTGCTGCGTTGTAACCGCGAATGGACCGATCGGTGCCTCCGGCCGGCCCATTGCCTTCAATGTGTGCGGGTACGCGTTGTACCCCTGTGCGCGTTGTACCGCAATGGACCGATCGGTGCCTCCGGCCGGCCCATTGCCTTCAATGTGTGCGGGTACGCGTTGTACCCCTGTGCGCGTTGAACCGCAATGGACCGATCGGTGCGCACCCATTGACAATGGGCTTGCCTGGCAACGGACGCGTTTTCGAATTTCGAACGAGTCGGTTGCTGGGAATTCAGTTGGTCACCCACAACAATGTTGCAAAATCATGTATGTCATGAAGTTGAAGTTTTGAAGGATGCTGTGGGCGTGTTTTGGTGCTGCTATTCCATGGATTGGCCAGATTCAGAAGATGCAAACGACTTGGACCTATCACTTTGGACACAAGGGACAGTATCTGCCTCTCCAGCACATATATATTGCTGGCTGTTCCCCTGAGAGCCCACTTGCCTGCACTACATGCTCCAGGACGACATCTGCCACTGCACTGCTGCTGTCTCTGCCCCTCTGGACCCTGCAATGGCACGTACTGTGGAGAGAGCCCCAGCCTTCAGCCTTGAGGAGAACCAGGCCCTGCTGGACAGCCTACTTCCACAGTACAGCAAGCTGTATGGGACACCAGGGGAGCAGGTGAGTGTCCTGTGCACTGCCTTTCTGAATGTGCATTTTGTCTGACTAGCAAGGCTGAGAGTCTGCACGCCACTGGCTAGCAGGCTCACTGAGTAGTTGTCACCCCCCATAGTGTGTAGTGACTTGCACTGGACAGGTATGGTGCAGTGACAGTGCTTCTGAACAGGGTTTTACTCCCCATGCAATGATACCATGTAGTGACTTCTGGAAAACTGTCCATGGGCAGCCGTGCACTGCCTGTGTACACCATGTGCCCCTGTGATTGCGACATGTATATGCAACTGTGTCATGCACGGATATGTTGCATGTGTAGTAATGGCCTTATCACTTTGTCATCCTGACAGGCTTCTGCCCATCGGAAGCATGAGATATGGAAGGACATCGTCCGGGCTGTCCGGTCCGTGGGGGTCTACAAGCGCCGGATCCGCAACTGCCAAAAGAGGTGGCAGGACCTTCGGGGCTGGACCCGGAGGATTGCACGGGTCCAGCTGAAGCTGTCGCCTCCTCGCAGGAGGGGCGGAACACGGACCCTGACCCCCCACATGCTCAGGATCCTGGCGGTGGTCTTTCCAGACCTGGATGGGCAGCTGAAGGCCAGAGAGCAGCAAGGAGGGGGTGAGTCAAAGACTGCACTGTGTACTCTGTCTAACATGCTATGTGCCCTCCTCGGGCCTGGTTAAACTGCCACAGTACAGCAGTCATGTTGTCCAGGAGCCATGTCCCTCTATTGTGCACTGCCCACTCCTCATCTGATACCCAGGTGTGGCCCTTACATGCAGGGAATTCTGTCACTTAGGACTGTGTCCTTGCAGTTTGCTTGACTCAAGGTGGGAGACAGCATCTGTTTCCCTGACTCTGTGGTGGGCATCATGGGTGGGTCCATTGCTTACACAATGCCTGTATTCTGACATGTATTCAGCGTGTTACTTTGATCTGTGGTCCAATTGCTGAGCTGATCCACCACATGTGGCTGGGGTATCTGGCACACACCCATGCTGCGGGTGGGAACAATGTTTGGGCCCCAGGAGTATGTATATGACGTGTGTCACACATACTTAGCCAGCTGCCTACAGTCCAGGGCTCATCCCTCATTCATGTGGGGCTGGACAGTCATGCCTACTCCAGGCCATACAATACACTCTGTACTCCCACTCCCGTGTATCAGCTGACACATTGTGCGCAGTGATTTGACCCCTCAGGTGTCTGCCTCTGTGTCAGTGTGCTGTGGATTAGTCGCCAGGACTGCTGTGGAGTTTCTTGGTAGGGGCTCAGCATGCCACTGGAGATGTGACCATAGGAGACGATACTTGTGTGACACATAGGTGTCTGATCAGCTGCCCATGCAGACTGGGGCATGTGAATGTGAAGTTCAGGCAGCTGTTCCCCATGCACAGCAGAGTGTGAGGGGCTCAGGTTCAGAGGGTAGTGTCACAGGTCTACCATATGTCCAATAGGTATGACCTGGACAGATGAGGGTTAAGAGGATGTGTTGTGGGGGGGATGTACATGTGCACTTGTGCAGCTCCAGGACTTGCATTCCCCATGACCTACTATTGTGACACAGTGCAGAGTGTTGTTGTCTGGCTGCAAAGTCATACATCACTGAGACAGTGATGTATGACTTTGCAGTCATGCCTCCGCCATGGCATGTGTCTACTGATTGGTGAGCCTGCAGGGGAGTGACATGTGCTACATGCACACCATAGTGGCGCTGGCTATCAGGACATGGGTGCATCATGGTGTCTGTCGCTGGTATGCATCACATGCATTTCCTATTTGACTCTGGGCATCCCTTTCATCCGGAAACCTGTACTGACTCACTGGCAAGAGTTGTGATGTGTGCATGTCCACATGCCACACCGTGTCCTCTGCACTGTCCAACTACTGTGTACTTGGTGCATGTGTCAACACTGGGGTGTTGCAATCCAACAGACACCAGACAGATGGGTGCAAGGCCATGTGGGATGTGAGTGCCATGCTTGGCATCAGACTGACAATTGACTTCTCCTGTTCAATTAGGGCACTTTTAGCAATGTACAACTGATGATGCCAGGGCTTGCTCTGTGATGTGCTGTGCTCACAGTGGTGTGTGCGTTATGTGCAGGTGACTGATGTCTGTCTGTATCCCCATTGTTTGCAGATACATCCACGGCCACGGAAGGGGACAGCTCCACGGACCAGGAGGAGCCAGAGAGCCAGACTGGGTCAGCAGCCGAGGAGTGGTCGGAGGGACCCAGTGGCACGGAGGGCGAGGGGAGCCACACCGAGGAGTCCTCAGCAGCATCCACCTCAGCTGAGGACCAGAGCAACTCGGAGGATGACTCCCTTGTGGAGGCGGGTGTCAGCAGCCACCACACCCCAGCTAGTGTTGCTGTCCCCGCCACCACCAGCACCACCACCGCCCTCCCATCGGCTCCCATTCCCCAGGTCCGTGGAGGCTCCCATGTCCGGGAGCGTGTTTCCTTTGGGCCAGGCACCGCACCCCTGCCCCTGTGTCCCCTGCTGCCCTGAGTGAGGAGTCTGTGTACCTCCTTCGCCAGCTCCATGTAGGGCAGACAGCCATGCTGAGTGTCCTCCATGCGCACACCGCGCTGTTGACTCAGCTGGTGTCGTTCATGGAGGGCATCTCATCGGGCATGTCTGACCTACAGAGGGGCAATAGGTCCATGGACTCCTCCCTGACGGCAGCAGTGTCCCTCCTCAAACGGTCCCTCACCCCTCCTGCCTCTGCTCCATCCACACTCCCCAGCACCTTACCCGTCCCAAGCACACACACACCGGCACAGGCACACACCAGCACACACACATCCAGCACACTGACACACACGCCAATGACAAAACGCACACGCACGCACATTCAGGGGACTGAAGCCAGACTCACAGGGGATGGGGCCCTGGAACACACACACGCATCCACATGCACTGCGCAGTCCTCAGTTCCCTCTCCCTCCAAAGCACCCTCCCTTGCCTCACATGCAACCCCAAAGTCACAGCAGCTCTTCCTCTGTGACCTCGGCCTCTTCCCCACCGATGAAGCTGCTCCAGCATCCCGGGGGAAGAGGAAGCCCACCCACACGGAGCAGAGTGCCCCTCGACCCCGGACACCCTCCCCCAGGCGCAGACGGACTGAGGCCCCCACCCGCAAGTCCCCCCGGAGTGGTAAGAGCAAGACCCCGCCACCGCCCTGCAGCTCAGGCACAAGGTCTCCGTCCTCCATCCCTCAGGCCCCCACTGCACAGGTGCCCCCACCACACCCTGCCCCAGGTTCCCCCACCCACAGATATACCATCCCCAAGAGGATCAGGCCTTCTCCCCCTGCCACTTGCTCTCCCAGCACCACACCCCCCGCTGCGCTTGTCTGTGCCACTGATGTGGTGAGGGTGTCCTCCCCCTCTGTCCAACCCACCTTGCCTGTTCCCCATTCTCCTCCCCTGGAGGTAGGCACTGCAGTGGAGTCCACTACCGCCCTGTCTGACTTGGGCACTGCAGTGGCGGACCTGTCCACCCCATCTGCAGGGTCCACTGCAGTTGTGCCGGCACCCACGACATCTGAGTCATGCCCCCAGTTGTGCCGGCACACACCATGTCAGACACCTCCACTGCAGTTGTCAGTGGCTCTCCAGCACCCACCACCCCTTCCCTGACTCCCCCTGGTGAGCCCTGATCCTGTCCCTGCGGTGCCTGGCCTGCCCCCCGGTTGCCCCTCCTAGTGGATTGTCCCTGGTTTTGTGCAGGCATGCGTAGGGTGACATCTGCCAGTGTCACCCTGTTTGAACTTTGACAATGGACTGGCCATTGGCCTTTGCTCTATTTTTTCTGGACGTCGTTTTCAAACAACACATATGCTGAATAAAGCAACTTTCTTTTCTCTAGTGCTCATGCTTCAGATGTACATGTTGTTGGTGCTGCTAACCATGCCCTTGCTGCAGTGATGGTGATATCTGGTCTCATGATTATGAAGTGTTACTGTGCAGGAACCCATGTGGTCCAGGGGGAATGTGTCCTATCATGTGGTGTATCCATGTCATCAATAGCAGCATCTGAGGGTGTCATGTGTTCAGTATTTGGCAATGGGTTTCCTACTTACATTGGCAATTTCATATCTGTGGCTTCCACCCCTGCACATCTGTTGTGCCTGCCATCGTTGCATTTGTCTACTTCCCTGACCGTGTTGCCATCTCCAGTGGACATGCAGGTTTGGGCATCAATGGGGAAGGACTCATCCGTGTAGTCAGTGCAACATTGCTATACAAGTGTGTTGGATCTGTGCTGATGATTCCGTTGGCACATCCATGACCAGGCTGATGTGATGGGAGCCCTCATTTGGTGCTAATTGTTGATTGTGTGACCAAGTGCTCAGCTGACATGATGGGGCCCTACTGAGGCAACATATGGCACAGCTTTCCTCACACAGGAGTGGAGTCCCCTCATGGCAGTGTGTACACGTGTGACATTGCCTGCGCCCAAGGTGTGTGTTGTATGTGCATGTCTGTGTGTTCACTTCCATTCATCTGCGCATGCTGTGATCCCTAGTGTTGTACCTGTTTGTGATGCTTGCTGACTTGAGCTATGTTTCCCCAAAGTCTTCTCCCTGTGTTCTCTGTGATGTGGGTGCATGGCACATTACTGGTCATCAGGGTGTCACCCATAGGTGTGTTTTCGGTCAGGGCTGAGTTTGTGTGCAGACGCAGATGGGTCACAGTCAGGTTTCCCCTTGGCACTTGTTGTTTGCCCCTGTCATGTGATTTCCAGTTCGTGTTATCTTTCAGTGATTGTGACACGTTGTGTGTGTGACTGCTGGCACTCCTCAGGGTCCGGGCTGCAATGTTGGTTGTTGTCTATGTGTGTTCTTTGTGGGTGACCTTGGCTTCTTCATTGGTGTGTGACTGTGGCTGGGATCCCATTGGTCGGTGTGGTATCGCCGTCATGTCCATGTACAGCGTAGTGTGCAGTGTGTCAGACATTCAGGAGTCTTGTTGAGTGTCCATGTGTGATGTGTTTCTGCACCTTGGTTCCCACCCACCACCCTGGAATAGTCATGGGTGCATGTGCAATGTCACCAGTGCATGTGTACTTCACTGCTGCACATTGTCAGAGGTCGAGGGGTGTGGTCTTGAGTGTGTGCAGATGGGAGTTGTTGCCCAGCTAGTCCCCTGCCTCCATGTTGGCCTTGGCTTACTGGCCATGCTGATTGATTTGTGCTTGTGTAGGTGTGATGGTAGTTTGTTGCTCAGGACACCTGACTGTGGTTCACAGTGTGAACGACATTTAGCTTTGTCATCACAGTGGGATTTTTATTCAGCCCAGGGTCACCACATTGTGGGGGCCCTGGGGGTGGTGCTGTGGTGTGTCTGTGTCATGCTGTGTCAGTTGTTGTTCCTACGTGCCTGTGTGACATGTGTGTTTTGTGCTCCCTCTCACCTGACAATGCCTGCTTGCCCACATAGGGGATTTGGATCCATGAGTTACCTTAGTGTGGCAGTGTATGCACATCTGTATGATTGGTATTCAGCTCTCCTCATGTGTTGTGTGGTTGCCTGGGGACACTGGCACCCCCACCCCTCACCTGCTGTGTATGATGACAGTGTTGGTCTGCCTGTTTGTGTTTGTGCATCTGCACCACTGCATTGGCATATCTTGGGTGTGCCATTGGCTGTATGTTGTTTGGTGTGTTTCCCTGCTGTCCCTGGGACTCCTAGGTCATCGGTCAGCACAGTGATCATGGTTTGTGTGTCCCATTGCTGCCATGGTATGGTATCTGTTCACCTCACATCTGCTGTCTCCACAGGATATCTGCATTTGTGTGCCCATTGGTGCAAATATGTGGTTCTGCATTCTGATGGTCACTTCTGTCATTGTGTCATTGATGACTGTTGACGGTCTCAGCCCCCATGGGTGTTGTTTGTCTGCACATGGCCAAAGGAATGTTTCATTTGCACTGCAGTATTTGGCTCCCCCAATTTATGTTGCAATGGGACACATACACTACTTTGCCACAGATGAGTTTTTGGTTCTGTGACCAGGAATGATCCATGCAGTTTGGCAGTTGCAGCTCTTTCTTTGTCAACAATTACCTTTTGGTCACTGTGATGATGAGGGTGTAGACCCCATTGCCACAATGGTCAAAATGTGCTTCAGCTATGGACCCCACACTTGCCTTTTGGTCACTGTGATGATGGGGGTTTAGACCCCATTGCCACAATGGTCAAAATGTGCTTCAGCTATGGACCCCACACTTGCCTTTTGGTCACTGTGATGATGGGGGTTTAGACCCCATTGCCACAATGGTCAAAATGTGCTTCAGCTATGGACCCCACACTTGCCTTTTGGTCACTGTGATGATGGGGGTTTAGACCCCATTGCCACAATGGTCAAAATGTGCTTCAGCTATGGACCCCACACTTGCCTTTTGGTCACTGTGATGATGGGGGTTTAGACCCCATTGCCACAATGGTCAAAATGTGCTTCAGCTATGGACCCCACACTTGCCTTTTGGTCACTGTGATGATGGGGTTTAGACCCCATTGCCACAATGGTCAAAATGTGCTTCAGCTATGGACCCCACACTTGCCTTTTGGTCACTGTGATGATGGGGGTTTAGACCCCATTGCCACAATGGTCAAAATGTGCTTGACTATGGACCCCACACTTACCTTTTGGTCACTGTGATGATGGGGGTTTAGACCCCATTGCCACAATGGTCAAAATGTGCTTCAGCTATGGACCCCACACTTGCCTTTTGGTCACTGTGATGATGGGGGTTTAGACCCCATTGCCACAATGGTCAAAATGTGCTTCAGCTATGGACCCCACACTTGCCTTTTGGTCACTGTGATGATGGGGTTTAGACCCCATTGCCACAATGGTCAAAATGTGCTTCAGCTATGGACCCCACACTTGCCTTTTGGTCACTGTGATGATGGGGGTTTAGACCCCATTGCCACAATGGTCAAAATGTGCTTCAGCTATGGACCCCACACTTGCCTTTTGGTCACTGTGATGATGGGGTTTAGGACCCCATTGCCACAATGGTCAAAATGTGCTTCGACTATGGACCCACACTTACCTTTTGGTCACTGTGATGATGGGGGTTTAGGCCCCATTGCCACAATGGTCATGGGCTGCTTGCATTGTGGGTGCCACACACATATATGTGTGGCACATGTGCTAGGGGGTCACATTGTATGTTCAAAGTCATGTTCGGTGTTGTAGGCATTTGACACAGCCTACACACGCTTGTCATGGTGGTGGGGGATGTCTTAATCTTGCATTCCCTAGGTTGTGGTGTGCTTGTTGTGTCATGCATTGTCCATCCTATGAGTGGGGGTGGTAGTAGTGGTAGGCATCCAGCCCCCCCTGGGTGAGGGTGGTAGTAGTGGTAGGCATCCAGCCCCCCCTGGCTAAGGGTGGTAGTAGTGGTAGGCATCCTGCACCCCCTGGGTGAGGGTGGTAGTAGTGGTGGGCATCCTGCCCCCCTGGGTGAGGGTGGTAGTAGTGGTGGGCATCCTGCCCCCTGGCTAAGGGTGGTAGTAGTGGTAGGCATCCAGCCCCCCTGGCTAAGGGTGGTAGTAGTGGTAGGCATCCAGCCCCCCTGGCTAAGGGTGGTAGTAGTGGTAGGCATCCTGCCCCCCTGGGTGAGGGTGGTAGTAGTGGTAGGCATCCTGCCCCCCTGGGTGAGGGTGGTAGTAGTGGTGGGCATCCTGCCCCCCTGGCTAAGGGTGGTAGTAGTGGTAGGCATCCTGCACCCCCTGGGTGAGGGTGGTAGTAGTGGTGGGCATCCTGCCCCCCTGGGTGAGGGTGGTAGTAGTGGTGGGCATCCTGCCCCCCTGGGTGAGGGTGGTAGTAGTGGTAGGCATCCAGCCCCCCCTGGCTAAGGGTGGTAGTAGTGGTAGGCATCCTGCCCCCCCTGGGTGAGGGTGGTAGTAGTGGTAGGCATCCTGCCCCCCTGGGTGAGGGTGGTAGTAGTGGTGGGCATCCTGCCCCCTGGCTAAGGGTGGTAGTAGTGGTAGGCATCCTGCCCCCTGGGTGAGGGTGGTAGTAGTGGTAGGCATCCTGCCCCCCTGGGTGAGGGTGGTAGTAGTGGTGGGCATCCTGCCCCCTGGCTAAGGGTGGTAGTAGTGGTAGGCATCCTGCCCCCCTGGGTGAGGGTGGTAGTAGTGGTGGGCATCCTGCCCCCCTGGCTAAGGGTGGTAGTAGTGGTAGGCATCCTGCACCCCTGGGTGAGGGTGGTAGTAGTGGTGGGCATCCTGCCCCCTGGGTGAGGGTGGTAGTAGTGGTGGGCATCCTGCCCCCCTGGGTGAGGGTGGTAGTAGTGGTAGGCATCCAGCCCCCCTGGCTAAGGGTGGTAGTAGTGGTAGGCATCCTGCCCCCCTGGGTGAGGGTGGTAGTAGTGGTAGGCATCCTGCCCCCCTGGGTGAGGGTGGTAGTAGTGGTGGGCATCCTGCCCCCTGGCTAAGGGTGGTAGTAGTGGTAGGCATCCTGCACCCCTGGGTGAGGGTGGTAGTAGTGGTGGGCATCCTGCCCCCTGGGTGAGGGTGGTAGTAGTGGTGGGCATCCTGCCCCCTGGGTGAGGGTGGTAGTAGTGGTAGGCATCCAGCCCCCTGGCTAAGGGTGGTAGTAGTGGTAGGCATCCTGCCCCCCTGGGTGAGGGTGGTAGTAGTGGTGGGCATCCTGCCCCCCTGGGTGAGGGTGGTAGTAGTGGTGGGCATCCTGCCCCCTGGCTAAGGGTGGTAGTAGTGGTAGGCATCCTGCCCCCCTGGGTGAGGGTGGTAGTAGTGGTAGGCATCCTGCCCCCTGGGTGAGGGTGGTAGTAGTGGTGGGCATCCTGCCCCCTGGCTAAGGGTGGTAGTAGTGGTAGGCATCCTGCCCCCCTGGGTGAGGGTGGTAGTAGTGGTGGGCATCCTGCCCCCCTGGGTGAGGGTGGTAGTAGTGGTGGGCATCCTGCCCCCTGGGTGAGGGTGGTAGTAGTGGTAGGCATCCTGCCCCCTGGGTGAGGGTGGTAGTAGTGGTGGGCATCCTGCCCCCTGGGTGAGGGTGGTAGTAGTGGTAGGCATCCTGCCCCCCTGGGTGAGGGTGGTAGTAGTGGTGGGCATCCTGCCCCCTGGGTGAGGGTGGTAGTAGTGGTGGGCATCCTGCCCCCCTGGGTGAGGGTGGTAGTAGTGGTAGGCATCCAGCCCCCCTGGCTAAGGGTGGTAGTAGTGGTAGGCATCCTGCCCCCCTGGGTGAGGGTGGTAGTAGTGGTGGGCATCCTGCCCCCCTGGCTAAGGGTGGTAGTAGTGGTAGGCATCCTGCCCCCTGGGTGAGGGTGGTAGTAGTGGTAGGCATCCTGCCCCCCTGGGTGAGGGTGGTAGTAGTGGTAGGCATCCTGCCACCCCTGGGTGAGGGTGGTAGTGGTGGTGGGCATCCATGCCACCCCTGGCTAAGGGTGGTAGTAGTGGTAGGCATCATGCACCCCTGGGTGTGGGTGGTAGTAGTGGTAGGCATCCAGCCCCCCTGGGTAGGGGTGGTGGTGCGCATTCAGGCCCCTGTGTGCATATGTGGCATTGGTGATGGGCATCCCGCCCCTATGGTGCTGCTGTTGCTGGTGTAAGTATATTCAGAATCCCCGTGTATGTGTGTGATGTGTCGTGTACGTGTTGTATGTGTTTTGTGGTTGGTGTCTGGCTTACCTTCTGCGCCGTACGCGTCCGTGCCTGTTCCGGTAGTAGATGTAGAATATTGGTATGATCGGGACGAAGGGATTCATGGTTGGTTCGTGTCGTTCGTCCTTCTCGTTGCTTCGCGTCGTCCTCGTCGCTTCGCTTCGTCCTCGTCGCTTCGCGTCGTCCTCGTCGGTGCCGTGTTCGTCTCGTAGCCGTGGATCGTGTTGTGGCGCGATTCGGAGCTTATGTGCGCCTCTCCCGGATGCTTTGACGTGCCGTGCGTAGCGACGGGTTCGGCGCGTACGGGAAGCGCATCGTACTTGTCCGGCCGGACGGGGCTGCATTTTTCCTTCCGTGCGACTCGATTCGGCGTTTCCGGATTCGCCTCGGTCGGAGAACAGGACCTGGTTTGGGTGAGTACGGCTCGGCCGGATTTTTTGCTGTTGTGCGCATCGTACTTGCTCGTTCGGTGTGCTGTACGGATCGGTCGGGAAACAGGCTTTCGCATGGCTTTTTTCCCGACCGAATGGTATTGGGTGCGCCTCCGACCGAGATCGGAATCGGCCCCTAAACATATAAAATTACTATTCCCACTTCATTCAAAATTAAGTCAGGGAAGGTGCTGGACATTAAACATATATAAATTACTATTCCCACTCCAGTAAATATTAACTCAGGGAAGGTGCTGGACACTAAACATATAAAATTACTATTCCCACTTCAGTCAAAATTAAGTCAGGGAAGGTGCTGGACATTAAACATATATAAATTACTATTCCCACTCCAGTAAGTATTAACTCAAGGAAGGTGCTGGACATTAAACATATATAAATTACTATTCCCACTCCAGTAAATATTAACTCAGGGAAGGTGCTGGACACTAAACATATAAAATTACTATTCCCACTCCAGTGAAAATTAAGTCAGGGAATATGCTGGACACTAAACATATAAAATTACTATTCCCACTTCAGTAAAAATTAAGTCAGGGAAGGTGCTGGACATTAAACATATATAAATTACTATTCCCACTCCAGTAAGTATTAACTCAAGGAAGGTGCTGGACATTAAACATATATAAATTACTATTCCCACTCCAGTAAGTATTAACTCAAGGAAGGTGCTGGACATTAAACATATATAAATTACTATTCCCACTCCAGTAAATATTAACTCAGGGAAGGTGCTGGACACTAAACATATAAAATTACTATTCCCACTTCAGTGAAAATTAAGTCAGGGAAGATGCTGGACATTAAACATATATAAATTACTATTCCCACTCCAGTAAGTATTAACTCAAGGAAGGTGCTGGACATTAAACATATATAAATTACTATTCCCACTTCAGTAAATATTAACTCAGGGAAGGTGCTGGACACTAAACATATAAAATTACTATTCCCACTTCAGTCAAAATTAAGTCAGGGAAGGTGCTGGACATTAAACATATATAAATTACTATTCCCACTCCAGTAAGTATTAACTCAAGGAAGGTGCTGGACATTAAACATATATAAATTACTATTCCCACTCCAGTAAATATTAACTCAGGGAAGGTGCTGGACACTAAACATATAAAATTACTATTCCCACTCCAGTAAAAATTAAGTCAGGGAATATGCTAGACATTAAACACATAAAAATTACTATTCCCACTACAGTAATTATGAAGTCAAGAACACGCTGGACACTAAGGGGTCGATTCCGATTCGGGCCGGAAATCTCTCCGACCGAGCCGGACCCGGAGAGATTTCCGACCGAATCGGACCCGTGCAGTCCGACCGAACGAGTACGATGCGCACGTATGCCATCGGACCCGAGTCGGTCGGACTCCCATTGAAGTCAATGGGAGCCTGTCGTACAACGCGTACGCGGGCTCCCATTGACTCAATGGGTGCGAGTCGGACAAGTGCGCGCCTACAGCGCGGTACGCGGCGAAGCGACTCGCGCCGTACACGCACAGGTAGGGGGACCCATGGGTCCCTCCTGTGTGCGACTCGCGCGGCTGCGCGTAGCCACGGGGGTCCGCACACGGACCCCCAAAGTACGGCTCCGACAGCTCTTTCGAGCCGGAGTGCGCGGCTCGGTCGGACTGCTCGCGGCGCGCATCGTACTTACCCGGCCGGGGAACGTCTCCATTGCGCGGTGCGAGTCGGAGTCCGAGCGAGTCGGTCGGTGCGGTTCGAGCCGGGAACGAGTCGGTCGGAGCGGTCGGGACGCCCGGACGAGTCGGTCGGCGACGTCGCATCGTACTCGCTCGGCCGGACCCGCGTACGATTCGGTCGGGAAACAGGGCTCCGAATCGGATCCGGTAAGCCGAATCCGATTCGGAGCCCTACCGGCCGAGATCGGAATCGGCCCCTAAATATATGTTTTACAATATTAACAACTTTACCATTTTCCCCTAATAACGCAACATCCCAGTACTAAAAACAACTTACTATTTATATTTATAAATTACTTTATTTCTTCTAATTATTTGCAATTTTTAAATTTCTACTTAATAAATATTTTTAAAATATTATTTAAATAACACTTCCCACCCTTATCCCCTAATAACGAAACATCCCCTCCTAAAACAAAACATATATTTTAACTTTTTAATATAAATTTCGTTTTTTAAATTATTTTCTAATTTCTAAAATTTTTAAATTCATATCTAAATTTACACTGATATCTTTAAAATACTCCACACCCTTATCCCCTAATGACCCAACATCCCACTACTAAAATAAAAATATATTTTAAATTTTTAATATAAATTTCGTTTTTTAAATTAATTTCGAATTTCTAAAATTTTTAAATTAATATCTAAATTTAAACTAATATTTTTTATATACTCCCCACCCTTATCCCCTAATAACCCAACATCCCGCTCCTAAAAGAAAACATATATTTTACATATTTAATATAAATTTGGTTTTTTAAATTAATTTTGAATTTCTAAAAATTTTAAATTAATATCTAAATTTACACTAATATTTTTTAAATACTTCCCACCCTTATACCCTAATAACCCAACATCTCACTACTAAAAGAAAACATATATTTTACATTTTTAATATAAATTTCGTTTTTAAATTAATTTCGAATTTCTATAAATTTTCTATTTAAATATAAATTTACACTAATATTTTTAAATTACTCCCCACCCTTATCCCCTAATAACCCAACATCCCGCTCCTAAAAAAAACATATATTTTACACTTTTAATATAAATTTCATTTTTTAAATTAATTTCTAATTTCTAAAAATTTAAAATTAATATCTAAATTTACACTAATATTTTTAAAATACTCCCCACCATTTACCCCTAATAACTAAACATCCCGCTCCTAAAACATATGTTACAATTTTTTTAATACATTTTCACACTAATATTAAAACATTTTTAATAATACAAAATTAATAACAATACATAATATTTAATTATAGACTAAAAATTAATATTTTACAGTTTCTATATATTTTTTTCGATATTTTTTACAATACTAACAATTCGATATTATCTACTTACGATATTACTTATTCGATATTTTGTACTTGATATTTTTTAAACAAATAAAATGACGATATTTTTGATTGCGATATTCATGTATTCGATATTATCTAACATTCGATATTACAACTTCGATATTACTACAATTCGATATTTATCATTCGATATAATGTCTATTCACCCTTAAATAGGTGTACAACACCCGTCATATCGGAAATGTTAAAGATACGACTTACCATTTCTGTGAAATGGAAAGGGCAGTTTGTACGTATAAGTGCCTGTATCTCAGCCGAGGACCTTGCGATCTGGAGATCAAAAGACTCCCGGGCGGTGGTTAACGGCGCGGTTCATTGTAAAAGCATGGCTTTCATTCTGCTCAGAGTATCAAACCGTATAAAGGAAACATTTAGCGAAGGCCATAACGGCGCCTCCCTGACTGTATGTGTTGGTGGAAACAATACTTGCATACAGGACGTAACCCTGGAGCTCACGGTGACTAGATATGCGATGCCCGGAAGCATCCCACAACAACCTTGATCATTCAGCATCAAGTAACTCTCATTCGAGAGAAGCCTGAATACCGGATTAATCACAGCTGCCGGGGTACCCCTCAAGTGACAGGACAAGTTCGCCACAGAACCATTACAAGCCCCGTGTAGCATAATATCCTGGCATATGAGAGATCCACTTAAAGCGTTCTCGCAGTTAGTTCCGCTTAGAAACACTTCCAGATCCCCACTCTTGCATCGAAATCTGTATGGTAAATCCCAGGATTCCCTGATAAATTCCTTACCCATCTTCTCATATCTGCCTGCCTGTTGTTGTTCTAGACAATATTGAAACTGAAAAGTTGCAACCGGTAATGTTATATGGCCGTGGATTAACCATTCTGTGGACGGTGACTCTGCCACAGTAAAGGGTAACCTATCCAGTTTCTCAATGCGCAGCATTGTATATTTTGCTCCCCTCTGTGCCATTTTAATCTGTTTTTCTGTTAGATTGTAAGCAGAAAATAATGACGTAATGTTGATAAAACGCCAAGGCACATAACCGGCGTGCAATAACTGCAGCGTCCAGCTTAACAAAATGATAGAACGTAACTGCGACTGTCCGTGTTGCAATATGGACAAATCCTGTTCTATTACATCGATAGCAGAAGATACAATGTTGCCCAGTGAATATATCCTGGAAGTTAACATAGTCATGCCATTGTCAACTACAGCTAACGCCTTTTCTAGGTTAATTCTATCTATTTCTCTTAATCTCTCTGCAGCTTCTTGTTGGGAGATTTTCCAGATTTCGTTATAGACAGCATACAAAAAGCGCTTCTGACGTGGTTTTCTGGGACCAAATAAAAAATCTTGTAGGTCCACATCCTCTGTGAGTAAGGACAAGTGTTGCTTCAACTGGGGTAGTGTTGAGGTCTTTAGCCAATCAAGGCACAACTTCCCAACACTGTATGATGTCACGAGCCCCGGATGTTCTCGTTGTACATAACGTGGGTCTGGTCTGTGGATACTCAACCCTTCAGTGGTACCCCTGAATCTTTCCTGACATCTGTTTGTGTCAGTAGGCCAAACCAACCATCCCTTCCAATTGGGGTCTGATCTATTGTATTGCAATATTTTATCCAACTTAGCCCCTCTTTCTGATGTAAAATTCCCCTCAGTGTTTAAAGGTGTTGGAATATGAGGTGTGTTCAAGTCCTTATTCTTGGCTATTCCAAGACAGGAAGTTTGTTGCACAGTGTCATTCAGAAAAATCATCTGCCGAGGCATGCTCTAAATAGTGCTTCTGTTCCCTGGACTTGCCAGTCCCTAGAACCCCAGATTGATTTCAAGTCTACAGTGTCCATCCATAAGTCAAAAACCTGTTCAGACAGCTGGGTAATAAAGGAAGCAGAGTAAATCTGTTTGGTGTTCGTTAACATATTTTTCTGTGCAGATATAGGTGCACCCTTATAATAGTACGAGGTTGGGTCAGAAGTGTTAAACCCTGAAAAATATGAGAATTTCTGTGCAAATGTTTTTGAACTACCTTTCGGTGGTGTAGGGCAATGTTCCCACTGGTGGTATGTGAAAACATTTCTGGGTTTGCTCGATTTATGCAAGAAATGATGACCATAATGTTGGTAACAATACATGTTGTCAAAATCTGATCTATCCTCTAACATTTCAGTGCTAGAAAATGCGGCAGATTGTTCCAAATCAGACAATAAGGGGCACATTACGATACCCGGCGTAAATAACACCGCCAGGCATGGAAGCGGCAAAAATCCGCCCGCACACACCGCCTGAACACCGACCACGCCATTACGATTACACAAACCGAATACCGCCATCGGCGGAAAAAGCACACAAAATACCGCCCGCCAACGTCCGAGTCGGAGACAAACCGCCCGCCACGGACGGAAACACGCACGACAACACAAAACCGCCCGCCCTCACGGCCGACACACCGCACGTGAGATTACGATCGCACCGACATGAGCGCGGAAAAACCACAAATATACCGCCCGCCAGCGCAAACAACGCCGATGAGAAGCGACACGGCAGAAGCCATGGCGCCCACGTACCTGCACAGAAACCATCCGCACACAAAACCAATAGCACACAACATGGCCAACAAGTCCACACAGCAAGGCACGCACAAATACACAAGCACAGTACATATCCCGAAAACATCCCCCCGGACAAACAAAAAATACAAAGGCCAGAACCCCAGACACAACACACCTGAAAACAACAGACCATGAGGACACACCCACATAGGTGAGTACAAAAGCAGCACTCCCACAGACCACAACCCCTTGCTACATTGCAAACCAGAGAGAGGAGAGGACACAGTGACACAGCAAGGACAGCAGCACACCACAGAAACGCACACATCACAACCACCACCACCACCACCACCACCAAACACCGGCACCACAAACCCCTGCACATTACACAACACACACCGCACCAGCACCACAAACACCATGGCACCACAAAGAATGCCCAAGTTCACGCCCATTGAGCTGACGGTCATGGTCGACGAGATCATCAAGGTGTACCCACAAATCTATGGGAACATGGTCCAGCACACACCACTAGCCACCAGAAACAGAATGTGGAACCGGATCGTAGACCAGGTCAATGCAGTCGGGACCCTGCCCAGGAACAGAGTCGAGATCAACAAACGTTGGAATGACGTCAAGAGCCTGGTCAAGAAGAAGGAGGGCAAAAACAGAGAGCTGGCTGCCGTCACTGGCGGAGGGAATCCCGCGCTCTTTAAGACCTACAAAGCGTGGGAGGAGAAGGTGCGAGTCGTAATCCATCCGGAGATCCTCGCCGGATTAGCAGGGGGAGTGGAGGCTGGTAAGTACAAACTAATGTATACCAGCACACCGCTATGTACTCACATGCACTACCACCATGCCACAGCTCCCAGGGACAAACACCCCCATGTCCAGCACACAATACACAACACATCACACACACATGCAACAGACACCACCACACACAGCCCAAACCGAACAACTGTAAGATGCGTGGGGACATGTGTACACTCAGCCAGCCACGTAACCACCAACAGGTCCCCAAATATGCCAGAAGCGCCACAACGAGCACCCACCACACCCATGTGTCCGCCACAGCTGCACTAACCGACAAGTAACAGGTAAGTGGCAGGAACACAAAGTGCAGTGGGTGGGACGGTGGACAGCCCAAGTACAACACACACCAGGCCCCTAGTCCCACAGCACAGCAAGGAGGAGCATCCCCCACACCCCACAGCCACGTGTCAGCCACCGCAGTGCACAACGACAGCCGAAAGGCAGACATCACGGTCCACAGCAATCGGTGTCAGTGGGTGTCCAGCCACCCCCACGACCCACAACACCCCCCCACCCCCACAGACCTGCAACATGGAGCACCCCCGCTTAGAGCCATGTGGCATCCAGTACAGTGCACGCACGAACAACCTGCAGGTGGGAAACTGGACAGGGCTGGATTACTGGAGGCATGAGGACCGGAACACGACCAACACATGGGACATGTCACGTAGCAGACGAACACGCAGCACCGCCCACCGTCACGAACAAGTGAACAATGTGCACACGGACATGAACAACAGACTCACACCCCACATGACCCATCACAGACATAGCAACACCCAAGGAGCCACGTCTGCATGCACAGGCCACACTGAATATAGTACCACACGGCAGCCACTGTGCAACTCATCACACACAACCGAAACACCATTGAAGTCCTGTCCATGTAGCCCCAACTGCCTGTCAACCACACACCCCACAACTACGCCTATGTAAGACAAACAACACTAGACGCAACAGAGCGGAACAACATATATGCACACGAACACCACTGAACCCATCAAACACACAGACACACCATGCACAAACAACATACCATCCATCCCATCCGTCAGCCCCAGTCTCATGAAAGGCATGTCATCCGCACAGCTGCCACACATACAGCAGTCACGCTAAGATACATGCCCGTGACCAACCATGTGCCAGAAGTCAATGAAGTGCACGACACACTGTGAGCAACAACACACAACATGGGCCACACCCCCCCGAGCACTGCAGTGATGCACATGGCACAGGGCAGCACGCACACCAAGGAGATGGGACAACTGCAATACGTTGGCTGGCACACAACCATCACTCACTCATAACGATGCGTCCAATGCCATGTCCAGTAATCACAACAGACAGCAAATATGCAGGCCATGTCAAGCATGCACACACCTCAAACCATGCACTGTCATGCTGCCACAACACATGTCACGTTCGGCACCCATGGCTCACAGCATGTACCCCAAAAGCATATTCCATCCCAAATGCGAATCTGGGGCATGGCCCCCATGTTGCCATATGCGTTCCTAAGCGTTCCATTTGAACCCCAAAAGCATATTCCATCCCAAATGCGAATCCGGGGCATGGCCCCCATGTTGCCATATGCGTTCCTAAGCGTTCCATTTGAACCCCAAAAGCAAAGTACAAACCAGACCCAGGATGGGCCAGGAGCCCGCATACACCAGAGTCACAATAAGTAGGGGCACAGCAACACACCCATCGGCATGGCCAATCCGTCCCATGCCACATGTGCACAGCACACAGTCCCATTGCCAAGCACACACAACTACAGATGCTACAGCCACACACACGCCTCCGGGAAACCCATGTACGAGATTGCACGAACTGTCAATGTCAGACGACAAATACATACTTCGCCAGGTGCAACACAATAACTAATCTCATTCTCTCCACAGGTGACGAACTGCTGGATGCTGGGGATGGAGCCAGCAGCCAGCACAGCCAGCCTACAAGCCCCCAACGAGGACACACGGATCTGGAGGATCTGTCCTCCTCCTCGGACACGGACAACGAAGCAGGCCCATCTGGTGTGGCAGGGCCCAGCCGCTCCCCAGGACCCCTCCTACCCACCAACCCATCATCCAGGGCTGCTGAACATTCACAGCCCCCTGCTGCCACTGTCGTTGCGGCCACACCCACGGTCATTGTGGCCACTACCACTGCCGCAACCGCCACCATCGCCGCACCGACCACCACCGCCGCCACCACCGCCACGTCTCCGCTGGCACCAGCCCCAGCGCAGGTGGTGGCCCGGACGACTGGATCCACCCTGGGAGCCACAGCGAGGACCGTGGTGAGCAATGTGGCTAGTGGGCAGGCCGGTGGCAGCAGGACTGGTAGGAGGAGCAGGGTCAGGGAAACGCCAGCCTCCCCTGGGAGCCATGCCCTGCCTCACATGGCCAGAGTCCTTGGGGCCTATGAAGAGGCCCAAGGACAATGGGTCCGGTCTGCCTCAGACACGCGTGAGGTGCTGGGGGTGTTGAGGTCCATGGACGCCCGTATGGGCCAAATCGTGGACCTCATGGGACAGCTGGTGGTGGCGGTGAGGTCACAGCCAGGGACAGCAGCTCCCCTCCGCCACCACCTGCCGGGGCGCAGGGTGGAGCAGCAGTGTCCAGTTCCCCTGCGTCCACAGCCAGTGATCACACCTCAACCACCAGCATGTCGCAAGCAGGCACCCCCCTCGCAAACGTGGAAGGGGCCGTCCGAAGAGGAAACAGATCTCCCGGGAGGACTTCGCACGCTCCAGTCGCAAGTGAGGCAGCCAGCCAGCCTTCCGCCAGCCTTCCTTGACCAGCCACTGCATTGACCTGGACTACGATCCCACTCCACACAGCCATCTGGATGGCATGTGTGTGTTGGACTATGGACATAGAACCAGTGGGTACACCCTGATCATCACGCAGCCATGACCGACAGCTCATTGTCACTGCACGCACCACTTTTGTCATCACCTTACACACAATCACATGTCACAGTTTGTAATAAATGCACCTTTTTCACTAACTGCTGTTTGTGCCCTGTGTTTTATTTGTACGGAATACAACGGCCACCTTGGGCGGAAAGGCACCTGATGCGTGGCATGGCAATTGAATCCGGAGGGCCTGTAGGGACCTAGGGGTGGGAGACAGAACAGGAGCACATTCAATGAGTGTGTCACACACCCATCACACAGTACATGTCAACAACTACAAGCAATGTACACACATCGCACAGAGCAATAGGGCACAATGCCACAGCCACCAACAGTGGCATACTACCCTGGCCATGGAGCGTTGACACACAGCACGCAGTGAACAAACGGCCACCCTGACACAGCACACACACACCTGCACAGATACAGCCACATCAGCCGTCGTACATGGACACTCACCGTCAAGTGAAGTAGCGGGCGATGAGCTGCTGCCGCACATTACCAGCTTCCTCCTCTCCGCTGTCCTCCTCACTCGAGCTGTCCTGGTCTGCGGGCTGGGGCCCTGGTTGATCTCCGTCATCCACGATGAGGGGGATCTGCTTCCGAATGGCCAGATTGTGCAGCATGCAGCACGCCACCACTATCTGGCACACCTTCTGTGGGGAGTACGCCAGCGCACCCCCGGTGCGGTCCAGGCACCTGAACCTGGACTTGAGGAGGCCAAAGGTACGCTCGACCACACGTCTGGTCCTCCCATGTGCCTCATTGTAGCGATCGTCTGCTGGGGTGCGAGGATTCCTCAATGGACTGAGCAGCCATGCCCCATTCGGATACGCAGAGTCACCTGGGTGTGAGGGACACAGAGAACCGTTGCTAATCCAACTGGACAGGGGACAGCATCGCACAGCCAGCACGCTACACCACTCCACATACTCACCGACAATACAGGCACGATCCTGTTGCACATTGGACATCAGTCGTGGCAAGATGCTGTTGCGCATTATGTGTGCGTCATGGGCCGAGCCTGGGAACTTTGCACACACGTGGGTGATCACCATGTCCGCAAGGCACACCACTTGCACATTCAGGGAGTGCGTGTGCTTCCTGTTGCGGTACAGGTGCTCAGTGGCCTGTGGTGGAACAAGGCCGACATGTGTGCAGTCAATGGCTCCAACGACGTGTGGGATTCTGCCAAGGGCATAGAATGCACCCTTCACTGCCGCCAATTCACGAGCCCTGGGGAAGCGGATGTACCTGTTCCGGTACAGCATCATGGCTGCCAGTACATCCCTCAGCACTTTGCTGAACATGGGCTGGGACATCCCTCCTCCAATGCCCACTGTGTGCTGGAATGACCCAGTGGCGAAGAAATGCATGGCGGCCATCACCTTAGCCGTGGGGGTGACAGCAGTCGGATACACCCTGCGGGGACGGAGATGGGGTTCTAACATGGCACACAGTCGATGCAGGGTTGGCCTGTCCAGCCGAAACTTCCTAATAACCTCTGTATCGTCCATGTCCGCCAGCAATTGGTATGGGCGGTCAATGTTCGGTCTCCGCCTAGGGACAATGGCAGAGGACACATGTCAAAGCAACACGACACATGGCAATTTCGCATACACATCACTGACATGACTGAGTAAGCACAGGAGCCACAGCCCAGCTGTCAAGCTGGGACGGCACGGCCACAATACACTTACACAGGTCTCCCAACAATGGCAATGGCTAGTGATACAAACCACTGCCATGTGCATGCACATGGGGATCTAGGCCCCAATGACTTGCGGGGCGTGCTGATGGGGACTGACTGCATATCCGTCAAGCGTCAACGCCACGGCAACATGAATGTCTGCTGAGCATGGAACTGCTTCCGCGGCTGGATGAGTATGGCACACGACGACGACGATGTGGGCACAGGCTGAGCGGCCAAAACAAGTGGGACCTGTGGCACGAGGGGATATGAGACAGTAGTAGGTGTCAGCACTGCACCCTATGTACAGCACTGTACGGATCACACCTCCCGAAACATTGACAGGTGTCCACATTGACAGCCCCATGCCAAGACGGCTGTGTGCTTGCAGTCACACGTCACAGGTGAGAGGTTACATTGCACGTGCCAGGTGGCAGACGTACACAGTGGGAGCTGGCATGTGTGTGCATGTGTCTCCTGTTCAGGATCCACCAGATGGGCGCTGACTCTGTACTGAGCATTGGACACAGCATGTTCCGTGGAAGGCTTGTGTGTGTGGGATGGTGGCACTGGATGTGCCTCCGTTGGGTGGGGGGCCATGCACAGGGCGGGTACGTCGATGATTGCGCATTGTTGGTCACGGTGGGTGCACCAACTGAAGATGTGTTGCCCTGTGTTCAATTCCTATGTCCGCATGATGATGGACTGTAGATGTGGGCAGACTACACATTGGTCGATGTGCTGTCTATATGCATGTGCCTTCACACCAGGCACAGCTGCCCCTGCACATGTGACCCCTGCTGGACTCGCTGCTGGGTCTGTGGAGCTGATGCACCTTCTGCGCGTGGGGCGGGCAGCTCTCCTCACTTCCCTCATTGCGCATGTCATGACTTTGCCGCAGGTGACATGGATCATGGAGGGCCCACATGTACGCGTGGGTAGGCTACACATGATTGTACACTGGTCGCCACCCCCAGTCAGTGTTTCGAATGGGAAGGTTGTCGTGCTGGTGGTATGTTCGTTGTGGCGGATGGGCGGGCCTAGGTGCGGGCTTACATTCCGGACATGGGGGGTAGTTGAATTGGCGACTAGTTGCAGTACACACGGGACACGTCTCTTCCTTTCCACATCTGGGTCATCCCTTGTACTAACTGACAGTGATACAGTCATCTTCGCCCCAGCCCTCATGTCCTCCCCTCGCTCCCCCAATATGCATGCTCACCTGCGAGGCTAGCGCTTGCACAGGCAGCCCCAAGCTCGCACCAGAGAGGGCAAGGAGTGTATGTGTGGGTCCAGTTGCACGAGTGGGCTGTCTCAGGGTATGATGTGTTGCGGGACGCCGTCCACCTGCGTGGTGCCCCAAATGGAGACCCGGCCTGCATGGACTATGCATCACAGTCTTCGCCTTCCGGATCCGCCACCTGCGACACCCAGTGGCTGTGGCTGCCCTTGCGGCCAGGCCGCGTCCGTCTGTGGCTGATGGCCCACACATTCACTCTTTGGCCTCTCTGGGGAGGGCTCGGGGGTGGTGGCGCACGCGCTTGCACTTAGTCGCAATGGCATGTGGCGTGGTTGGTATGATGGGCAATGGATGGGATGGTGCGAGCCACCTCCCGTGACGTCAGTGCTGCTCGTGCTGTGGTGCGTCCCCCTACACTTCCATCTGACTTGTGCCATGCTAGACGTTGAGGTTCTATTGCCTGCGTGATATGACCAGGAGGAGCGCGAGGAGACCTCTCACACACCATGCTCCACTGCCATCCCGTGCCCTGTATCGCCTGTGCGGATTGACTATGTTGGGGTTACACCTGGTCGACTGGGGCTGTGTGTGCCTTGTCAGGGGCATGGCGGGCGCACAACAGGATCCAGCTTGTCCACAGAGGGTGGGCTGAGGTGCGCCTGGTACCGCTTTGTACGTGTGCCCGGCTGCTATGCACACACGTGTTCACTCCCCCCGACAGGTGTCCTCTCACAATGCCCAGGGAAGCGGTGGTGTACTGTTCATGACCCCTCCCAACACGGCGTGCTCCAACTTGGCATGTGCGCATCTACCCGTCGCACCCACCCACCTGAGCACTGCGTCCATACGACTTCACACGACACATGTGTGTCTTCCACAGTAGTGCTACTCATTTGCGTTGACATCCAATACCAGTGGACTACATGGTCATGTCACGACTGCCGTGTACTTCACATACTCTCATCCTCTCTCATTCGTACTTGTGAAATGAGTCAGCGGAGACAGTTTTGGTTTCAAACATTATATTGAGTCTTCTGTCCTCTGTGATGCAGTATAGTGGACACTACTGGCAGCGGAATACATGTTGAGGATATACTGAGCATGATTGCAAATGGGATAGGGTGTGGGGTTACATGTGATTGGCTGTTGCATGTGGGATGTGGGCTTCAGAGTGACATCTGCTTGGCCAAGGCTGTGCTAATGTACATTTACGTATAGCTGCGGAGCTGCGGACTTTGACACAGACGGTATACATGTAGCCTACCAGACCGCTTGGCATCATGGGCACAGTCCATCTCAGTTCCATGTGACAGGTTTGCTGCGGTTGTTCCTCATGCACGCGTGCATGTGAGATGACATCAGGGCATGTGCTTGCGTGCATGCAGCGGCGTGCCACTTGTTGTTGCACTGTGGTGGTTACTGGACATGTCACAGTCACTGGGGTCGTGTTGTTGTTGTATGCACTTGTCGTCCATGCAAAGGTCCTGGTATGGGATTCCCGGGGCGGGGGTGGGAGTGGTGCAGCACCCACAGACTCCAGGCGACCTATTCATGTCCACTGAGCGGTGTGTGTGTCCATGTGCGCTGGATCCATGTCGTGTCCTGGTTGTTCGTGCAGTTCCGTCCATGTGGGTGCGATACACAGAGCCCATGCCACTGCCTCCCACGATGCATGCGGTGTTCCTGGATGTGATGGGGAACAGTGTGCATGTCCCGGTCATATCCGATGTCATGGCGATGTCGTTGATGGTGTGGTTACAGTTGCCGGTCGTTTGGTATGGCTGTTGTGGTGGTGACTGGCCAGTCCGTGCGGAAGCTAAGCATGGGTGCGGGGTTGGACATCATAGGTCACTCGGGGAACCTGCGTTGTGGTCCGACGTATTTACAGGTTGTCAGGTATGCGATGCCGTCCAGCAGGGCTTCCATGTCATTGGTGGTGTACATGTTTGCCAGCCAATGAAGCGGATGGTGGCTGTCAAGGTGTTGTTCGTAGGTTGTCCCTTGGAGGACCATGATGGGGCATGCTGGGTGACATTCGATGTAGCTGTTATCGATGATCCGTCGTGTGGAGGCACAGTGGTCCCATTTCAGTGCGGGTGCGATGTTGGCCACATACGCCATGCCCCCATAGGCAGAGCAGGCCCTGTCGTGTGCGTCCAGAGGGAGGAGTAGTGGTAGCAGGTCCGCCTTCAGACATGCCGGGTTGGAGAGGCATATCTCGACGGGATGCTGGTAGGGACACCTCCGACAGTAGAAGACGGGCATGACGCAGCTGAACAATGTGATGCGGTAAGTCAGTCGGTAAGTTACGTTCAGCAGGGACAGGAGATCGCATCCCAATGTATGGAACAGGTTGGTTTTGTACAGCTTGAGCTGTTCGGCGTAGTTGGGTAGGTGTGTTGCGGTTGCCATTTCGCAGCGGTTCGTTGAGGTGGCGTGCTCCGGCTGTGTGTGCAGTCTGCAATGTGCACGCTCCGGGGTTGCTGTGAGCTCTGTGTAGTCGTGGGGAGACAGGACTTGTGTTCTGTTGGCTTGTTTGGAGGACACGGGCCCTCTTCCCACATGCTTCTCAGACAGTTCAAGGTCAGTGCTGTGTGACTCCTTCCAATTAACTTGCATGTGGCCGACATGGGGGAGTGTTTTCTTCTTTCTTCCCCGTCCGTTGTGTGCTTCTGTGATATGCGCTATCTGCCCTGTGGTCGGTCTCCTCGGCATGCCTGTGTTGGTCTATTCTTGGACAATGGCTGTATTCACCGGCTTCTGTCGTAGGGCTGTGGTTTCGGAGTTGGAATGGAAGGTCATTCAGTGCTGTCTGCTCTCCCTTGTGTGGGCGGCAGGCTGCCTTTCCGCTCTGCGTTGGGCCTTGTGTGTGAATGTTATTCTTGGGCCACCTGTTGTCGGTCCCCGGGCTCTTTGGTGTTCCGTTTTATATGTCTTGTTCATATGTGCAGGGTGGTATGGGTGTTTCTGTGTGGTACTGGCGTTCCTCTTCCCGAAGGGGCCCTGCTTCTCCTAGTTGGTGTTGCCGCCGCTGTGTGCTACGCCATGTTTGTTACACTGGGGTGTGTCCTGCTGTTGCGTGTCTTCACTGACATGTGTGCGTCGGTTGTGTGGCGTTGGGTGTTGTCCGTGAATTGGGCGTTGGGGACATATCTGTGGCCGGCCTGTCACGTGTCATGTGCGTTCGGGGTGGGGCTGATGTGTGTGCTGCTTGGTTGTGTCCCTGTGTCTGTGTGCGACGCATGCATGGCGCTGCGGTTGGCCTCTGCGTTGTGCGCATGTGTGGCGGCGTCATCGGCGCTTTGGGGCCGTGACGGGGTGGTTGGTTCCTAGTCCCAGGTGGTGTGTACACATGTGTTCTGCGATGTTACGATTTGGCCTGTGTGTCATCTGTGGATGCGATGGTGGATGTGTTGTGTACACGCGCTGGTGGGGGGTTGTCCGCTTTTTCCGCCCTTGCACTGTGTGCGCTGTTTGCGTGCACTTGTTGTGTGTGTGCCTACCTGCGTCTCCGCGGTACGTTGCGTCCTTGGTGGTGCATCAGCAGAAGCATGGGGAGGGCCTGCAGTGCTGGATTCATGCTCGGGGAGCCGCTTCTTCGTTGTCCGTGCTCTGCGTCCGTGTTACCGCCTCTCTTTCACGTGCGGTGTCTCTTAGCCGTGGGAGCCGTTTGTTTGCGGCATCGTAATTTATGCGCCGGGCGGGACGTGTTTCGTCGGACGGTGTGTGTCAGTTGTGCTGCGCCGCTACGTGAACGGGCGCACTTTGATGGCGGACAGTGTTGCTGGCTTGCCGGCGGTGTTTGGTCTACTTTTCGCATCGTAATTGGGCGGGCGTGTGGACTGCTGCGTGCCGGCGGTAACTGGTGCTTTTTGCATCCGCCAGCACGGCGGTGGTGCTTCCGCCCGACATCGTAATGGGCCCCTAAGTTATTAACAGTTTCAAAATCCCAATCATCAGAAAATGTACTGGAGGAAATGATATCGTTCAATGAAATTTTAAACAAATGTGGAATTTTTAAAAGCTCGGTCGGTCTAAATATATCAAAATTTACTTTGTCCCACACTATACCATCCGGTATAGGAACTTCTGAAATGTTCACGAAGGACAAGTCTCTTTGTTCACGATGAGATGAAA
This sequence comes from Calotriton arnoldi, assembly GCA_963921515.1. Lineage (NCBI taxonomy): Eukaryota > Metazoa > Chordata > Amphibia > Caudata > Salamandridae > Calotriton > Calotriton arnoldi. The sequence goes on from CAWUFW010000415.1 coordinate 1,950,258, forward strand.
CATGAGGTTTTGAAATTAAGTTTACTTCTGACGTTGCAGAGCTCTGTTGAAGATAAGTTCCATTGATGAGCAAGTGGAAAGTTATTACTAGTCCTAACCAGAAAAGAAAAAAGAAAATTCCGGTGATTATCCAAAGTTCTAGCCAAGGTGATACTAAATAAGATTTTCTAAGAAAGTTAAAAAAGTCTTTGATCCGTTGTTTGTGAGAAATTTGGGCTGGCGTTGTTTCAGGTTCACTTGGATCCAATGAAAAGGTATCGAAGTCGATGAAATAGCCAGATGCAGTTTGATCTATCTTTGGTAGCTCAGCAGGTTTTGTTGAACTTGTGGATTGCTCTTGTTGAGGCATGTTGACGTAGACATCTTTATTAGCTTGAATTGAAATTTGTCTTTCACTTTGATTTTGAGAGTTTGTGTCAAGGGGAACTAGTTCCATTGCATTGTTATTGATTCCATTACTTTGTAAAGGTGACTCTTCAAATGTTATGAGTCTTTCTGTTTGAACTTCCTGTATTGTAGCGAGAGGAGGACGTCGGCTACTCAGGAGCCCACGAGGCCTACTATTTAGTATCGGCCACATAGTGTGGTTTGATCAGATCGATTGAGACGAATCTCTTTTCTTTTCCGGCAGGAGGCGGTAGAAGTACAGTTCTTGAACCTTCAACGGCCATGACAGGTACAGGCTTTCGATAGGATGGCCCGAATTCTTTCTTGTCCACAATCTTTTCTCTGACCAGATCCCCAACTTTAGGGATCCAGGCAGGTCTTGCCGTGGCTGATTTGACTTCCCCAGTGGCGCTTTTCTTTGTCTCAACGTTACTTAAGGAGGCTCTGGATTCATTCAGATCCTGTAAAACAGCCAAACGTTTATTGATGTCAAACGGTTTTTTATCCGCCACTGTGCCTTCACAATCGAGATCAGGTACCCACATTCTTGTCCCAAACAGGACCTCATATGGAGTTGCACCTCCCAGAGAGCTTCTTGGCTGGTTAGTAAGGGCCCGCTGGTCCCCAAATAGGTGATTGACCCAACTACCACCCGAGCCTAATACCCTAGCTGTTAAAGATTGCTTTAAGTCCCGGTTTTTCCTCTCCACAACCGAATTTCCCTCTGGATGGTACGGAGAGGAGTACTGCAATGCTACACCCAAACTTCCCATGGCTTCCTTGTAAGCCCTAGAGCTGAACGCGGGGCCACAGTCAGAATGTAATGTGCCAACTGCGTATGTCCCTATGAAGACTCGCAAATCTTTTATAACAGTTCGGGCGTCAGCCGAGCGCTGAGGCCATCCCCATAAGAATCTTGAACAGGAATCCACTGCAACCATGATATACTTGTAAGCCCCATCACATTTTAAGGGGCCGCAGTAGTCCAGGTAAATGCACGCGAATAGTCAGTCTGATGCTGTCTAATAATGGGATCTGTGCTGGGCGAGCTACGCTGGCCTCATTTATCTGTTGACAGATTTCGCACTTTAAGACGAAGTCTTTGGTCTGCTTTGTTAACCCTGGCCACCAATAGCGTTGTTTCAGTAAAGAAACTGTCGCTGTAACTCCTGCGTGCACAGAACCCAGACCCTCGTGTGCAGCCAAGATTAAACCTAACCTGCGATCCATGTTTGGCATTACTCTATCCCCCACTCCAGGAATCTGAGAAAATGGAACGTTGTTTGCATCTAACTTGTAGGAGTACTTGAGTGGAAAATCTTTAGGTAGTGCTTTGCTGTTATTGCGCAAAGCAATCACAGCTACCATTGTGCTACCGTCTACCCTCGTTTTTGATCGGGTGATTGCAGCTACGGACGCAGTGCGTACTGCCCCCTTCGCGGCTTCATCAGCCAATGAATTCCCTTCAACATGAACGCCATCACGTTGATGACTCAGTGTGTGTATCACGTGAGCTCTTGGTAGTTCGTTCTTCAACTCTGCTACCTGTTCCCATAGTTTCCTATGATTAATTGTGCCACCTTTTGAATCTCTGAACCCATTTTGTCCCCAACAATGGAGGTATTCGTTGTACGACTGGACACAGTAAAAGGAATCACACACTATTAGTGTGGGGAATTCGGGATCCGTATTTATTAGTGCCAGTAACAGTGCTTTTAATTCTGCCAACTGAGCCGTGCAGTCTCCGAGAGACTGCGTTTTTGTACAGCTTGGATGGAACTTGTCATCCTGCATCCTACCTTTTACAATAGCGCATGCTGTACTGTATTGTTGCTTACTCCCTATGGCCGGTTGAGCAGATCCATCGGTGTAAATAATGTATTCATACCGATCTAGAGGCATTATTTCATTTGGTAGAGGATATTCTTGTTCATATTGCAGGAACGCTTGTGTTTTTAGACTAGGGTCATATCTGTATTTTACATCTGTTGCAGTGAGAGAATTAGCCCATTGTATCCATCTTGGATGTAACGCTTTTGCATTTGGGTCACTTGCCTTTGCGGCAGCCTCTAAGGCCGGTACCGGGGTCACGACAATTATTCGTTTCCCTTGAGCTAGTGCTCTTTCTCTCACTACAGCAGTCTGTACTGCTGTCAGATTTTTTTCTGTAGGAGCAAAACGCATTTCAGCCAAAGTGTACAAATGCGATTTATATGCAATTGGTACTGTTTCCCCTTCATTAAAGGTTAAGTAAGTGTACCCAGATTGACCTGCGACTACGCGGATCACCAGGTTGCGTACGTTTACGCGTGTCTGTAAATGTTTTGATGATATCATAACAGCTTGTAGGGAACAAAGTATATTTGTGTGTTCCTGTGTCCATTGTCTAATTGAAAAGTCAGATCTTATTAGGTCGTAGAAAGGTTTTATCCTCTCTGCGTAATCCAAAATGTATGTTCTGCCAAAATTCAAAAATCCCAGTATGGACTGTAATTTTTTTTTAATGATTTTGGAAGTTGTAGCAGTGCGCACTTTTTTAAAAAGTGGGCTGACAGGCTTTTGCCTTCACTTGAAAGCTCATATCCCAAAAATAGGACATTGAGGTGGGCTATTTTCGATTTTTAAAAATTAAATTTGTAGCCCTCAGAGGCGAAACCCAAAATTATGGTGCTCAGCCTGGTCAAGTGTTCCTCTAAGTCATCATCCGTTAGATAAATATCATCTACATAGGATAATGCTTCTTCATCCAAATTCTGTAGTAACTCTGTTACCCTCCTTGAGAATAACCCCGGGCTATTCTTATACCCTTGGGGGAGTCGACAAAATTGACGCTGTGACCCTAGCGCTGAGAAGGCTGTCAAATATCTGCTTTCAGGCGCTATGTTTTGGCAGAAAAATCCATTTGAGATATCTAATGTTGTTTTGTATTTTTTCCGCACAATGTTATTCATTAATGCGGCACTGTGTGCATTCCGAACCACAAATGTCTTTGTACATGAGTTCAGGTGTCTATAGTCTAAAACTAGACGATATGAATTGTCGGGTTTCATTACGGGAAACAAAAGATTATTCATTGATGAGGTGCATGGTTCAATGATCTAAGATCTAAGATCTCCCTGACCTGTTTTTTAGCTTCCAGCTTTATAGGATACTGTCTTTGTGGAGTTGGGTTTGTTTTTATTGGAATTACGTGGTGGGGTGATGCTTCATCCCACCCTACGTGGTTGCGGTATAATGCTGGAGCAAGGGCTACCGCTCACTCCTGCGCGTATGTATGTCTTAGGTGTGCGGGGACTAGGTTGGAGAAATCTGGAAAAATTACAGTTTCCCCCTTTGGGCATTCCATAACAATAGTAGGCGGCCAATTTCTTTCTGCTAATAGGATGTCATAGCCAGAAGTCAGGTTCTCCCAAAAGAGACCCTTAACTTGCCTCGGCTTGTCCCCCTTCATTTGGAGTGTTATTTCATGTAACTTGTGTGGGACACTCACCCTAGTATCAGGTGTTTCCACCGTGATATACTCACTCAACTCCGCTGTCACCAGAAATTCCATCAGGTTCCGGCGAGCTATTGTTACCTCTGCCGCGCTGTCTAGCATCGTCAGAGCCCATTCCCCGTTCAGTAGCTGAGTCCTCAGAATTCTGGGCATGTCTAACTTTGAGACCTGCTACCTTCTTCTTTTTAAATTGAGATTTTGCTTTAGGTTTTTCTTTTTTCTTTGAAGCGTAGTCTGAAGTGCGTTGCTTGTCTCTGGACTTTGTACGCTCTTCTTGTCTTTGTTCTGACAGTCCTTCCCTCTCTGAGTTTTTTGATGAACCCTGAAAGGAACGAGAGGAACGATTATCAGTATCCTGATACCTGTCAGGTTTTTTAATGTTATCTCTATTCCTAAGATTATATCTCCTTTCTGGGGGCTCCTGCTGAGGAGACCTTCCCCTGGAGTGAGATCTGTTCTTTTGTTGTTTATTATTGTCCCATTTCTTCTTTGAAGAAACTGGTGTTTGCTTTGCCTGTTCTTTATCTGACCTCCCCATTATTTGGGGTTTTACAGGTCTAGCTCCCAGACTATCTCTACCTAACTCTGCATAAGCAGTTTCAATTATTTTAGGTAGTTCTGTCTCCTGTTGCAATGGAGTGAACTCTCTCAGGCGTTGGCGTATTGCCACTGATGCTGCTTCCCCTTTAATATTTGCCAATATTATCGCAGATACCTGGGCGAAGTTGTTTAACAACTTCATCCCTAAGTTTAGAGCAGGCTCTGCTCCATACTTGTTCTGTATTTGTCTCAATACATCTGGTATTACCGCTAAAGAAGGGATACCATGAGTCCTGGTATATATTGCAGCGAATCTGTACCCCAAGAAGTACAATCCTCTATTGAGGAAGCTATCCCGATTGGCAAGCAAATAGTAAGTATTCTATGCTTTTCCTTAGGACCAGTGTGTGGAAACACCGCCTCCAGCTGTGTAATTTTTTGTGCTATCCAGAAGGGCATTTGTTCACGTTTTGTGGGCATTTTACCCATCACTGCGTGCAGTGTCTGTGGTGTAATTTTTGTTGTAGGAGTTTGGACTGGTCCTGGTTGTGTAGCCGGTGTGGGATGAAGTGTGAATGTTCTCAACACAAACTGTGTCATGTTTCTGTAAAGTCTTATTAATTCTTTATGCTGTACAAGTAAGTCTCCTCCTGGCATTGTGTCAATGTCAGGATGTGGTGTGTATGCCGCTAAAACTGGCCATGTTGCTCCGTTTCTTCCGAGCGGACCGAGTCTTACTCTATTTCTTGTATGGGGGAGGGCGCATTTAAACCAGTAGAGGTGTTTTTCGTAAGTGAGTGGAATTTCAATGTCCTCATATGGACTATATTCATTTGGTATTTCATCTTCTACATAGTAGTGAAATGTTTTGGTTTGTGCATTTGCCTGCGGGAATTTAATCCATGAATAGAATACCTCTGTTCTATATGATTCGTGTGCCTCAATCACGAAAGTCACTTGCCCACCCCTAATTGTAGCACCATATGCTACTAGTTTTAGGGTGACGGCATTTCTAACATTATCTGCAATGTATATTGCATAGTCTTCTTCGGCTGAGAAGTTAGTGCATTCCCTTCATCTACGTCTCCCTGTTCGGTCATTATTTTTAGAAAGGAGAGCGTTTCAAGGGAACTGAGAAAAGGTGTTATGCACAATTAGGAACACTGTATCCTTCAAGCTTGATTAAACCAACAGCCAATACATAGGAATTTTCCTACTCAGCTGCGGCGGATTTGTTCCCTCCCACTCCAGACGTCTCTGGAGAAATGTCAGTAGGGGTCTCTGAGAATAGCACGACTGAACTACTCAGATTTGACTGTTAAATAAGTGCCAATACCAACGTTGGCGGCGCCATGTCGTGTAGTTCCTATAAGACCAATATAGGATCTGCGCGTTTAGACAACATACACTGCAGGACTGGTGTCCAGACTGATTCCAGACACCCCCACCGGGTATGTTGGCTTGTGTACCCGCTAGCTCGCAATGCCACTATAACCTCCTCTTACCAAGGAGAGAATAGTTCTTGGCAACTATCGAACATGACAACCCTGATCCCTCAGGACAGTGGAATTCTTGCGTAAAATAAGTGTACTGAAATCACCAGTAGACAGTAGCATAGATAAATGAGTAACAGCACTAAGAAAGTAAACAGATGGTAGGTTTCTACCATTTTGCTAAAATCATAACCACAGGTAAGTATATAGAATACATGTCAGTAAAATGCGTACTCCTACGAAGCGACCCTAACTAGATGTACCCAAGTGTACCTAGGATGTGAGTAGGTATAAAGCCAAGAATCCCTCTAGGATAAAGCCAACCCCATTACCTGATGTTAGACTGCGGGACCTCGTTCTGGTATCGAGCTTAACACCCCGAAAGGGATGTCAGACCACTGCGACCTGGAGTATCTGCATGCAGGACCCTCAGCGTCTCGCGTCAGTGCGTCGGCATGGAAGTCGTGATCTCCTCTGCCTATCTCAGCAAGATGTTGTGTTTATATACCCTAAGGTATCCCCAGGGGTTCTACCTTGCTGTGCCAGTGTCGGACTTAGGATGACGTCGGGAATGAACTTTATACACAGTTATTATGCAGGAGATGATGGTCCTGCTGTGATTCCAAGAAACTAAGAATCCTCATGCATAATTTATGAGGCCAGTATCCAGGGAAAACCCCTACGTACGTATGTTTAGTATTGTAAGTGGGTAAAAGGTCAGTCCTCCAAATCCGTTATGTATGTAGTATAGGAGAGAATGTAGATGAAGGGTTATGATGATACCTAGACCTATATCGGGGTACCTATATGAAATATAACAGTTCCTGAATAGGCGCTACAGGATGGCTGATTTTGAAGGGGACTTCCCTCAGTTTCCAAAAGTCAACTCCATTATTGCTAGCATGGCCTCTTCTTCCTGTTTGGCCTCTAAAGAGACTATTTATAACAGGTGGTTATATATCCAAACCCATCTTAGACACCTGTTACACCTTCTACCTCCATCTGCCAGAGGCTGGTTGTCAGTTCAGGGGTGTCAAGAAAGCAACTGCAGCAATAGCACCTTTAGCTTTTTTCGCATCAAACCTCTGTTGATTCATCTTCTGTTCCACTGATCCCTCAGTCTCAGGATTACTTGGCCCCCATTCCTTGACTCCTGCATTGTCCTGTAATAAAGTCTGGGGTTGGTTTTCAAGCCTGTCCTGAAACATGACCATCGCTCCCCTCTGATTCCAGTTTTTCTGACTGCAGATGCCAGCCACTGGGATAGGGAGGCTTCACTGGACGATCTGGAGTTACAAGGACATCGCTCCCTACCAGAGTATCACTCAGCCAATCGGATGGAGGTCTCAGTGATTTGTCTTACTCTTCTAGGCATTGGTCCTCTCGCAGAAGAAAAAGAGGTCCTGGTCAGGAAAGATAACCACATTGCCAAGGCTTATATTAATCAGCAGTTGGGCATGAAGTGCCTGGCACTGGCTTGAGTACCCAGACACTTGGGAGGAGAGCACCACCTCTCTCTTCCTGCCACCTATTTCGCACAACATGAGAACCTGGCAGCAGATCACCTCAGCAGGTTGTTTACATTGTCAGTATCCCTTGCCCTGTCCATGGAATTTTTACAGTCGTCGATGAATCAGTTGGGTGTGCCATAGTTGGACCTTCTTGTACCCAGAGACACAACTCTCCTTCTTCAGTACTGAACCAACATTTGATGCCCCGATGCCTGGCTGCGCTGTCTCTGATTTGCCTCAAGGAATCCGGTATACCTTTCCCCAAATCAGCTCCTCCCAAGTGAATGAGGAAGATTCAAGGGAGTTAGCAACTGTGATCTTGATCGCCTCCTTTTAGACATGTCAACCTTGGTTCCCTTAATCGTCTCCTGCTTTCATTTCCTTGTCTCTGTCCTTAGGAACTCTTTTCTGTTCTCGACTCATGTCCTGGAGGTATAGCTTCAACTGTGAATTTGCTTTAGAAATGTGGCTTTGGCAATTCAGGAATCCTGGCACCCTTTCCCAATTGTTTGTTATGTAAAACATTTGGGTTCATTTGTGAGGCAAGGTGTCAGGAAAAGATTCAGTTCTTTGGTCCTCGTCTCTTTTGGAATTCCTTCACGATGGTTCATCAAGGGATTGGCTTCCTATAGTTTGGATGCTCACGGGGTCGCTGTTCAGGGTTTCCATGATTCCTGTTGTTTATAGGAACCCTTTGTGGCCTGGCCCCTTGTGAGTTTTCGGAACAAGCTATCACTTCCACCTGCGGTTGTGTGAGCTTGGTTCCTTGTTGATCACAACCCCTGACTTGAGGTTTTACCGTAACAGGGTGGTGATGAGGCCGGGGTCTCACTAATCTCACTGTCATGCTTTTCAGCTACCATCAATCTTGATAAAACTGGTATAAACGAGAACATAAACTCTTTAAAACAAATTATTTTTATAACAAGACAGCCATTTCCCATTTTTCTTTTGCATTAGCTGCAAAGATATTATATGCAGGCATCAAACATGTAGAGAAAAGCTAACCAATACCAGGCTAAAGGGAGGCTTGTTCTGAGCACATGGACTAGTGGAGTGATAAGTTCAATTTCCATAAATAAACTACAATGAAGAAAGAAGGGAGCATCAAAGAAGAGAGATGGCAAGAAAGAGAAGGAAGAACTCTATGGTGAAATTAGAGATAGAGAGAAAATGGTGTGCGAGAAAAAAAGGGAGCAGAGGAAGAGGAGGAATAGGAAGAGGGAAATAAGCGCGACACAGAATGATAATCACTCCTGAAGCACTTTCCAGACTATTCATTTTATTGAGAAAGCAGCTCCCTATAATATGTTTTTCCTTATTTGATCGTGTCAAATTCGAACCTTTAATATTTGTATTTTACAATCAGCATTGCCAAAAATAACTTATTTACCAACATGATGTAAACTAACATGGACATCTACGAGGAAACCCATTCCGAACTGAATAAATTATGTCATATAAATAATAGTTATGAAGAACCGAGTTGGCTTTGCCATGATTGTATCGCTCGACTATCATGCCGCACAACAATTGAGAGAAGACGAGACGCGTTCCTTCTGCGCCTGTGTTTCCCCTCCAGTCCACTTGCCTTAAGGCGCGGGAGGTGTGGGGGAGAAGAGGGGAAGGGGGGTTGCCATGTGTGTTCCTATCTCTCCACCGCTTCCGGGAAGCTGCAATCTCTGCTGACAGTGGCGTCATTCATTTCCTTTCTTTTATATCGGCAGAGTTAAAAAAAAAAAAAAACATCTATCGAATTGGATCTGCTAGGCTTACTGCCCTGATCAGTAACTGCAGTGTATCAAAGACACTTTTTAAAATAAAAATGTGATGAAATTCAGGCCAGCTGCCAATAGATGGCGGTTTTCTGAGATATTTATGCAAAAGAGTATCTTGTGAAAGTGGCATAAGGAACAAACATTGGCAAAGCCAATACATCTCGCCTTTTTGGTCTATTGGCTTTGCCAATTTTATTTTTGTGACTGCTGTGAAGCAACGGCAAAAACAAAAACAATGAAAAAAGGCAAAATGACTTAAGTAAGGAAAGCCATCGGATAAGAAGCAAAGAAATGAGAGTGTACTCCTTTTTGATAATCAGAAAAGTTTAAGTTTAATTAAAAAAGAGCATCGAGCAAGCGAACGAATAGAAAGTAATTGGCTTGCAAAAAGTCGCCTGCACCTTTTGGTATTGGTTCGCAATGCGTCTTTCAACAACGGACAACTACAATCTATCTGTAGGCAAGGCCCAAATAAAACAACACTACTGAATACAACCTGTTCCTTTGTGCTTTCCACTTCTACTTGGGGAGACTTCAAAAAAGAAACATTCTACAATCAAAATGAACAAGCACTGGCAAAGTGAATAGACTTGCCTTGGCAAGCTAGTAAAATAGTATTTTTTTTATGGGTAGCTTATACCGCAAAAATAAAAAGAAGGGAAAGTATAACAAGCCCCATCTAAATGTGGTGACCATGTCCTCACAAAAAGAAATTAGATGTAAACATTTTTTTATTATTGCATATAATTTTAATAGATGGATGTTTCCTAGAAGACAAGTGTGCTTAGAACAGGTATAGAAACCCTATTTTAATATTAATGTAGTTCACATGAAAATATGATTCTTATTGAAGCAAAGAAAAGGTAGTACGGACTATTGATTACTGTAACTTGCAGACATAATTTAAATACACACGCATCATCACCAAAAATGTACACATGAGAAATAATGGAAAGAAAAAGCATTAGCAAAGTGAAGTATTGGCTCAAAAACTTGGCACTGAAGTGTACTTCTTTATAGGTGAGAGGGAACAGGTGATCAGGGAATATGCTGTCATTCACAGTGAAAGAGAGCCAATGGCTGAAGTGGGCTGACTCATTGCCTGATGCCGTATGCTATGGTGGGTCGAAGCAAAATGTGTATGATAGCTGAACAGGCCAAAGGATGAAGAGAGGTGGCTCGAAGTTCCTCTTAATATGTATATTTGTTTGCGTTTTGTATTTCTGATTGATTTTTTAGATTTCATGAAGTAGGGGAGGCAGATAAAGAGGTCTCTAGGACAGGCCTACAAAAGGAATACAACCAGAAACAATGTTAAATTATTTTTGATGCCATATGGATGCTTAAATGCTATTTTCACTAGCTCATTTCTATCGTATTCAGATCATTTCAATCCTTAATGACACACAAATGGTTTGTGAGTAAGGGTCCCACGTCTGGGCATACCCATCCCACTTAGAGCGAAAAGTGCTACACCAACAAATCATGGACAGAATGCTGAGTAAATCAAACATTCACCCCCAGTCAAGAGATCAGGGTTAAATCCATCGTTCTTTTTCTCACTACGCCACCCAAGTTTGGACCCAGCCATATGCAAATCAGTCTTGACCCTGCTCCTCATGGGAAGAGTCCAGCCCGAACTGCCTCTTAGGGTGAAAGTGTGGGACAGGTATGCCCAGACGTGGGTCCCTTGCTTTCCATGCCACTGTAGTCAAGCTAGCGGGGCTGATGATGGGGTGATACCCCGAAACCGGTCCCAGGATGCTTGTTTCCGGTCCAGGGAGGACCTGGCCTGGCAGTTCGAGCTGGACTGTTCCCATGGGGAGCAGGGTCAAGAATGATTTGCATACGGCTGGGTTTAAACTGGGATGGCATGGGGGGTAAAAAAACAATAGATTTAGGCCCAGATCTCTGTACTGGGGTGAATGTTTGACATTTTTCAACTTTCTGTCCATCAATTGTTCTTTTTGCTGATTTTAATTGTGCGTGGAAAGTTTTGGGGTGATCCGTTAAGCGGGGGTAAAAAAAAGTGCATTCCCCATGTTAATTTCCACAGAAATTCTAGGCATGACTACAGCCCGAATCGCTGGACGGAATACACCAAATTTGGCAGAAAGGTAGATCTTGGTCCAGAAAGCGCCCTTTTTAGGTTGAGCCTAGAGTCAGCGCGCATGCGCTGCTCTGCGAGACTTGCTGTATTCCTTCTGTGGAAATTGAACAACACCCACACACGCCCACAGCTTTTTATTGGTTGCTTCGTCTGCCTTTACAAATTACATTGCTCTCATTGGTAAATAGTGTACATTTGTCCCGCCTTGTGGTTGTTTTCGTCCAGCCCTGGCTACTGGCCCTGCTACATGAATCCTTTCATTAGTAGCTATATGTTTTGCTTGAGAGCACTACTTTTTCTTTAGCCCTCTTCTTGCTGCTCGCTGGCGCACAACTCTGCTTTCAGTTAACTTAATCTCCTCGTGCCTCCCCCCCACAACACTTGCCACCCCTTGCAGCTTCTTTTCTTTAGCCCTCTGCTCGTCGGCACAAGGTGCCGCATTCAGTTCACCGAATCTCCCCGTGCCTCCCACCCCCCACAACTCCTCCCACCCCTTGCAGCTTCCTCCAATCTAACCCAACAAATAAAACCTCACTGACGCTCCCGCTGCTTTCGCCTCAAGCTGCGGGCAGATCAACAGTGTTTTGTTTGTAAACGGTGTAGTCTGAGCTGCAGGATTGATTATTCAGCAAGGAGAGGCGAGAATGGAACTGGAATCCAGCGCCTACAGGTCGGGAAGTCTGCTTCCAAGTGGGTAGAAGTGAGGGAGGGACAATCTGACCTTACATTTTCTGAAGGGCGAGCCCCCTTTGCGCTCACGGATCTTGATCTGGGAAGCACTTAGGCTGCAGCCTTGCCGGCCCACCGAAGAGGCCCCGGAAGCCCTCCTGAAAAGAGAGCAGCAGATGCAAGACTGCCTGCCAAGCAGGCGCTCCTGCACCACCACAATCCAAACACGGAGACCCTACAACCAGGGATTTACTTTGGATGAAAAACCTGGGGGTCTCTCGTAGGGGCGTGGCCGATGTAGTTATAGGCGTGGCTTAAAACATTTAAGCTAAAAATCTCTACTTGTTTGCGCTGCTCCCCGCTCTATTTCTGGGCAGCTGCCGATGCCTCGGAGCGCCGCAGCAGCATGGACATGGCGTGCCATGCAGGCCTGGCCCACCATATATTTTATGAGTCTTTACAGTAACCTTCCTGGAGGGCGGGGAGCATACCGTCTCCCAGCTGCTTTCTTATCAATGCTCATTACCTGTAGTTCCCCCTCCTTCCAAACTGCTCCTGCTGTCAGATTTAGGACAGCCTACCACGAACTGTATGCCCAACTATTGTTTTTACTGTTTTTTTCAGCTTTTTCTCTTTCAAGCCCCGCAATCTTTCGTGCATAAAGTAGCAAGTGGAAGTGCAGTTGAACTTTGCAATGTTTGCCTCTCTGTATTGGGAAGGGACCTTGCCTACTACACATACTGTGTGGGCAGAGTGTGTTGTGGTAATGCTGAACTCCTCTCCATGGACACCAGCACAACCCAGCCTGAGGGGGCTATTTCATCGGGTACATCAGGTCACAGCTCCCTGATTACGCGGGTCTTTTCAAACGTCTCTTGTGCGTGTTTGCTAGACCGTGCACTATTCAGGAGTTTTCACTGACGTGTAGGTCCCAAGACGTGGGCACTGGAGGCCTTTGCAGGGCAGCAAGGGGCTGCACTTGTTCAAGGAAATGTGAATTACAGTTTTGCTTCAGTTACCCCACCTAAAATCATAACAACCTCTATGTTGAGGATTGGTTCCGGAAGAGTGATGCCAGCACATTGTTTTTCCTTCTGTGTCTCTTCAGTCCATTAGCAGTGAAATATTTGTATTTTAATTTGAAAGACCACCTCTGTCCCCTCACCAACTGCGCTGTTAGCCTGTGATTCTCTACTCTTTTTTTTTTACCACCGTATTTCTGGCAGGTGTGTTTTGTTGCCCCAATGAAAACGCTGCATTTGAACATGCTTGTGTAACTTGTCTGGGCTAGCATTTGCTTTTTATTTCGCTCAGCATTTTTTGTTAAAAAGACTACAGCTGCTGGTGACTATTTTCTTAAAGGAAGAGTACAGTGAGTTGTGCACAACGTTACAAGCTTTTAAAAAAATTGAATTTCCTGGCCGGAAACTATCATAGATTGTGCTAATGCCCCCTAAATAGGGCACGTGCATAATGCAGAGTTCTCAGTGGATTTTTGCCAAAGGAGAACTGTCACAGTTATGTGAATGTTCAAAATTTTGGAAAATTCCAGAATATAATGCATTGCACATTCTACACATTTAGCCCTCGGGGAAAGCCCAGTTGAGTATCTTCAGGGAGTATTGCAACCTCTCTTAGTGCAAACGAGTACATGCGGGCCATTCATCACAGGACGTCTTAAAATGACACCTCTTGTTAGGAGTTTGCATTTGTCCCCAATTACCGTTTCAGCATGAACCTAAATGGTTTTCTAATACTTTACCAATAAACAACCTACCACATAATTACACTACACAAACACAATCCACACCACGCACAAATACACAACTAACAAATAAAAAAACGTATTTCCACTACACAACACATACATACACTACACTAAAAAACAAAACACATATGTATAAAACATTACCATTTACGTCAACAGCTCTAACACCAAAAACATGCGAGACCTATTGCATTGAAAATGCTTGTTGTTATTTGGTGTAAATCCGTTCAGTAGTTTTGGAGATATTAAAGAAAGAAATTTGTATATCTATGGTCGCGAAGACTCCACAAATATTGCCGCTCTCATGCAGTGAGAGATCTTATTGGCTGCCAACAATTCAACCAGGAAGTGTTGGCAGCCATTTTGGGACTCAGCTTCAGTATGGGTAAGTGAGTGGCTGTGTTGAAAGGCTGTGTGGGTGAGTGAGTGGGTGTGTGAGTGTCTGTATAGGTGAATAAGTGGGTGTGTGAGTAGCTGTATGGGTGAGTGTGCGAGTGGCTGCATGGGTGAGTGACTGGTTGTATGAGTAGCTGTATGGGTGAGTGAGTGGTTGTGTGAGAGGATGTATGAGTCAGTGAGTGGTTGTTTGAGTGGCTCTATGGATGAGTGAGTGATTGTGTGAGTACTTGTATGGGTCTGTGAATGGGTATGTGAGTGGTTGAGTGTGAGTAGGTGAATGAGAGGTTGTATAGGGGTGTGAGTTGGTGTGTGAGTGGTTCTGTGGATGATGTCAAGAGTGATATCATGAGTTATGTCCTCAGTGATGTCACTTACAATGTCAAGAGTGATGTAATATGTGAGGTCATAAGCAGTGCATATCAATTCAAGTCAAAAGATCTTTATTCAACCATCAACTGGTCATAAAAGCCACAGAATAAATACAAAGTTCATATTCAAATTATAACAAATACAATCATTAAAAACCTAAAATCACAACAACACAGATATCACAATTAAAACAGACCAGTTTACATCGGATAGGATTTCCTGAGTTTTATAGCAGCAATTATAAAGCTAAGTGTTGCATAGCAAATTTCTGGGGAGGTAAGGGATTGGAAAAACCTTAAAACCTCTTTATATGAGGTAAAGTGACTGTGCAAAAGTGCTGGACATAAAAATCGAGATCTTATTGGGCCATACAATGTGCAAAACAGCATAAAATGTGCAGTGGACTGAGTGTAGACAGCATCACATGGACATTTCATGCCCAAGGCGGCCCTAGAGCCGGCCAAATAAAGGCAACTAAATGATGATTCAAATTTAGTCCTAACCTTGTCAGATAAAATCTGTGCTGCTGATCTCCTATCCAAGTTAAATAGTAATCAATTCTGGGACCATTAAAAATGTGCATAAAAGTTATAGTAGCTCTTGAGGTTAGAGACTTTTCAATTCTACTTTCTTCTCTAAAAGAGGCAAAAGCCTCTTTAACCCTTCCTTTTGTCTGTGGGCCTATGCCTTCTGGGGAGTCAAAAAGAGCTCTCAGATCCAAAGTGTAGAAAAACCTTTTTACGTATACCATCCATGGAATGGCATTCATGTTATCTAGGTTTAAACAGTCCCTCAGAACTTCTCTAGAAAAACTGGCCCGGCCAGTGCTCCATAATTTTACCCATAATAATAAAGGGGCTATACCAGTATACCAGTATGGTCTCCCAGAAATCCCATCCCTGCTTCAGAATGTGTGATAAAACTTGGGGTGGATTTTGGTAATGCTAAAAGTCTATATAAAAACTTATTTTCTGCTATCTGCAACTTTCTTGGAACTGTATAACCCCACACTCCTGCCCCGTACGAGCCAAGAGATAGACACTTACTTTTGTATAGTTGAAGCGTCTCCCTAATCGGTTTATGTCCCAGTCTTTCAGCAAACCTCAAAATTGCATGAACAGCTACCTCCATCTTTTGCGATCTTTGACTAATTAGACTTTCCTAGGACCCATTGGTATCAATAAGGTGACCTATATATATATATACACACACACACAAAACTTTATAGTTAAGTGACGAGGTCATGTAACATTTTGAATGAAAAAAATGGAAAATTACCAGTTATAGTTATTTGAAATAACCATAACTGGCGCCCCAGTCATGAACAGTGTTATCATAAGTAATGTCACTTCAAATGTCACCAGTGACGTTTTCAATGATGTCATCAAATAAGCCATAAGTGAGGTAATATGTGAGGTCATAAGCAGTGCTTGGTGAGGGCACAAATTATAGTTAAGTGTTCTTTTAGTTTAAAATGTTACTGTTAAACTAATATTTTCACCAAACTATAAAGTTACTTTAAATTTTGTGTTTTTTCAGTGAATTTCTGAGGTTTTTATTATAACACAAAGTAAGATATTATTACTATACCTAACTATACCGTCAATTTAACCTTTGTATTTTTCAGTTAATTTTGAGGGTTTATTAATGTAAAATAATATTTTATTACCATACCTAACTATGCCAACACACTGCCACACACAGTCTTTGGCCCTGCAGAGCGTGGGGTTGGCCGCAGTCCCTGTGCCTAACTCACCACAGGTGGCCAACCACCCTGCCTCGGATGACCTTCAGATGTGTGCATTGTGAGGGTGGCAGAAGAGCTTGACCTGCAGCCAGGTCCTGCACCCAACCGCCGCCGGCAGCAGCCAACCTACCGCTGCGCACTGCCTTTGATCATGCACAGGCGGCCACCCCCTACCGCACACAGCCTTTGTCGACGGCATGGTTTCGTTGCAGGGCCAACTGCCTGTATGTGGCCAACCCACAACAGGCACTCATGCCTCACCTTTTTTCCAATGGTTTTCTGATCCAGTGGGACTCTGTGGGAGCCAGCACGGCCCCTGTGCTCCTGTGGGACTCTCACAGGAGCAAGGGAGCCCTGCGAGATTCCCGCAGGATTGGGGAAACCCGAAAAGTTTTTACAAATATATATATTTTGGTTCTTGGGGATCCCTATGGGACTCCCTCCCACAATGGTTAGGTGGCAAGGGGTCAGGGTACATCTAGGGGGTCAAGGTATCAGGGTACATATACTCAGAGTCCTGAAATAGTGGCTGCAAGATGTCTCCTCAGGTGAGACCTCTGATGGACTCACAGGAGCCTCTCACTTCCATGTCAGTGAGACAGCCAACTGGAAAAAAGGGCCCCTTGGCCGGTCAGATTGCTCTATTATTTAAAGCTGCTCGCAGGACTCTTGCAGGAGTCCCGCAAGCACAAAGCTTTAAATAATAGAGCAATCCTGGACCCAACTATCCAGATATACATAACCTTATTTACTCAAAAAAACTACTGAACGAATTTACACCAAATCACAAAAAGAACACTTTCTGGGTAAAGATCTTGCTTTCTGCCAAATTTGGTGTAATTCTGTTCCACTGTTTGGACTGTAGCTCTTTAAAAAAATCCCTATCAAAATTGCATGGGGAAATTGCGTTTTGGGACCTCCCCCTTTTTTCTCGACCGCAACTTGACGGATCACCCCGGAACTTTTCAGACACTGCGCTCAACCCTCCGCTGGCAGTCAACCCCTAAATCTGAAAAACTGAGAGTTGGCAGAAGGGCCTAGCCTCTGGCCATGCCCTGTACCCACCTATCCAAAGCCAGGAAGAGGACTGCTGTAGAGCCTGGTCTCTGGATACACCCAGTGTCCACCCTCACACATGCAGCCAACTACTTCAGTTTGCACGGCTTTTGGCTGTGCAGAGCGGAAGAGTGCCCACAGGAGGGCTGGCTGCAGGGCCTGGCCTATGGCTGCCAAACTATTATAAAATTGAGAAATAAACAACATATTGACTCTTAACTATGGGAAATGTACCACAAAAGTCCAAGTTAAAGACATAGTCACCCCTTCCACACATGTCTAGGCGAATGTATGCATCTCTCACTCCAACCCATTCCCTAGCGCTCTAGCAGGGTGCTTTAGAAATATCTCACACCACGGCTTAATACATGGAAGATAACAGACATTTCGCCTCGAAATAACAACAGCACCGTAGCTTAAATTAATCAAGTATTATGCTAATTGAAAGCTGGTAAATTCCCTTGCCCCAGGAGTCAGCCCGCTGAATTCCATAGAACATTCTCTGTTAAAGACTCTACCAAGTCCAACATGCAAGGAGTACTTTTATACCCAAGCAAAACAAAGACCACACACTACCAAAATGTAAAAAAACCCACACTATTGATTAGTATTGCCAGTAACATCTCTGTGAATATACTGGCAACAAGACTGGGTGAAGTTATTTACTTTCTAATTGACCAAGAACAAACTAGAGTCTTCAATGGGTGAATATGTGCTTCAAAAACAAGATTGATTTGAAATCTCTGGTAAAACAAACATGAAAAAGTGAATTCTAAAGCTTTGGATGACAAAAGGCTGGATGAAAGGAATTGAGAAAAGTATTGGCACCTCAGTTAAGTAATGCCCAATGACTTAGGAAAAAAGAATTGCCATGTAAATGTAATTGAAGCGCAAGTGTTCCACTGGGTAAAAAGACAACTGCACTCATTTTCAAAGGTTCTGTAAACATCCTGCTGAGAAAACGCACCTAAAGCTACTCTGAAGGCTTAAAAAATATAAGATTGTGGTTGAACGCATAAAAGTGCTTCAAATAGACCTTGGTCCTGCCGCATGGAGTCAGAACTTGCCTGCCCCGCACCAGATGAGTGAGTTCGGACTAGTATGGGACTAGTGAGGCCCAGCTCTGAATTTTAGGTTAGACCACCTGGTTTACAGGCTGCAGAGCTGAGCCATTCTGCTCAAGTGACCAAGGCTTTGAGGAGCAGCCCGCGTGCTAGGGCTGCGTCACGGTAGATGTTCTCAGAGTCCAAGACAGCCATGGCACATTAGGGCCTCACTGAGACAGTCTACCAGTCCTGTCTGCAGTGAGGGACAGAAAGCAAAGAGGTTCCCTGTGTGAGAGTGGGCTGCAGAAGGTTCCTCAAGGAGGGGATGGGTAGTCTACAGGGCCACTGGAATTATGCAATAGTGCGGCCGCAGCAGTTTTTTCATAATTATGGATTTCCCGCATTTGACACATAACCCATCATCTGCTGCATAATCTGCAATTTTTTGTTTCTAGCTCAAAGGGTTCAAAAGTTACTAAAAATGCATCAACATGTGTTTCCGCGCAGTGGAAGGCTCCTAGAAAAGGGTGACTGGCCACCTTGCTGTTGATTATTGCTGTATTTGGGTGTTACACTGGTACTAACATGGTTCAACCAATGCCCAAACAGTGTAAAAGTGACAAAATAATTAAGTAAAACTGTAGCAAAATGTGCCGCATTATACATCACAATTTGCCTTTTCTTGCCGCATAATTTACTCAGCCCTGTCACATAATTTGGCCCTCATCTGCAGCATAATTCCAGTGGCCCTGGTAGTATAGGAACCCAAAGCTTGTCATAGGGCTATGCTTTGCCTGCAGCACTGGCAGCAAGCTGAGGGAAGAGTGCAGAAGTCAACACCCTATTGAAGAAATCATCAGCGGACCCCAACACCCTCAGCAGCTACAGACCCATCTCATGCCTGCCTTTTCCAGCTAAAATCATTGATAATGTCATCAATACCCAACTCGCAGACCACCTAGAACTCCATGAACTCTTAGATAGTTCTCAATCAGTCTTTCGTACCAACCACAGCACAGAGACAGCCCTCATTGTGGCCACCGGTGACATTCAGAAGCATCCTCGACCAAGGAGAAATGGCCGCACTTATCCTCCTCAACCTCTCTGCAGCTTTCAATACAATTTTCCACAAGTCACTCATTAGAAAGCTTCAGCATGTGGGTATCTGCGGACCGGCCCTCATATGGATATCCTCCTCCTCCTTCAAAGACAGAGATCAATGAGTTACACTTCCCCCATACACCTCAGAACCCAAGAAACTCATCTGCGGAGTCCCTCAAGGATCGTCGCTTAGCCCTCCATTTTTCAATGTCTACATGATACCACTAGTGGAAATCGTTCGAACCCAGGGCATCAACATAGTATCCTACACCAATGACACACAGCTCATCCTCTCGCTTATCACTCAACCAGCACCACCACAGCAAGGTTCGTCAACTGCATGAGCAACATCGCTGCTTGGATGAAAAATAACTGCCTCCAGCTCATCATAGACAAAACCAAAGTCTTTATCTTCTACAGTAACCACTCCCCCTGGGATGTCTCTTGGTGGCCCTCCAAACTTGGCCCCCCACTCAACCCTGTGGACCATGCCAAGAACCTTGGTATTATCCTGGACACAAACTTCTCTATGAGCAGACAGATCAATGCCATCTCCTCATCAGGCTTCCACATCCTGCGAAAGCTACGCAAGATTTTCAAGTGGATCCCACTGAACCATAGACAAACGGTCACCCAGGCTTTTATCACAAGTAGACTTGATTACAGAAATGCCCTCTACATTGGAATCCCAGTCCATATCCTATGCCAACTGCAAACCACCTGGAACGTCGCCTCCACATCTCCCCACACCTCAACAATCTCCACTGGCTCACAGTTCAAGCTACTCACCCACGCCTACAAAGCTCTCCACAACACTGGTCCAGCTTACCTCAACCACTGCCTCAACTTCTACCAACCCACCAGACACCTTCGATCTGCATCCAAGGCAAGAGCACAACTCCCTCGCATCAAGAAGACCAGATGCGGAAGACGCTCCTTCTCATACCTCACAGCCAAGACCTGGAACGACCTCCCAAAACACCTCAGAACCTCCCGCCCCCCCACCCCCTCCCCCCGGGCTTCCGAAGGAACCTCAAGACATGGCTCTTTCAGATGAAACAGGCATGATCTCCTCCTCCCTCCTCAGGACTGTCCTACTCAGTGCCCGGATTCCTTCACGGGCTATTAGCAGTGTTCTTCAATTTCACATAACATGGTATAATGTGTTGACTGTACTGCCAGTTCTTAGCCTGAGTGCATACCACCCATTACTTTTTTGTTTACTTCAGTGTGACAGTCCAAGTACGACGGTTATGCCCAGACGTGGGTCCTGTCCTCACTGTGCCACTGGAACCAGCCCGACTTAAGAACCCAACTAGGGTGAAACTTATCTTGGGTTGCTTGTGTTCCAGTTCAGAGAAGACCGGGCCTAGCAGTTTGGGCGGGATTGTTCCTATTGGAGTACTACTAAGACTGATTTGTATATGGCTGGGCCTAATCTGAGGTGGCATGGCGGGCAGAAAAAAATGAAGGACTGGGATGTGGGCCCGTGTAGATTAATTCAAGCATTTCACCCATCACTATTTTGTTTACTTCAGTGTGATAGCCTTAGTGTGACAGCTTCCAAGGTCGGGTGGTTGGCCTGACTGTCTGGGCATCTGCCAGACCTAGTGGGGCTTTTGCTGCTCTGGATTAGTGGTTACACCTCCTGAGTGGGGAACTTCAATTGGTGAGCTGTTACTGGACCATGAATGAAGGTATTAAAGGGACAGCCCTGGGGAGTGGATCTCATGATACACCACTGCACACTGCAAAATGTTACTCACTAGGCCATTGCAAATGGAATACCTGGGCTGGGCAGATACATGTATCAAAGTAGCAGTTACCCAGAGCTGGATAATACAAAATCAGTGCTGGATGGTACAATCTCACAATACATGCCATCAGAAGATAGTTCAATATAAAATGACATGCCATCACAGTGTAACAACAGATTTGTCCTTTCATTCCATTAATGAAAACAGGTAGGAGGAGATCAGAACTAGACGACCTCTGCTTTGACTGTACACAAGCTGACGTGAGTCAGGAGCATTCATATATTAGCTACTAGTTTACAATGTAATGGGGAAATCTGATAAGTACCATATTAAGCTTACATTCAAGAGCAGGAAAGATCAGCAGGTGCACCGTGAAGGATGCTGAAAGGAGAATGAGAGGACTCACAATGAACCTGGAGTAGGTGTATGCGGATATCAAAATCATCTTTCTCAGAGTTCAAATTTAACATTGATGGCATCAGCACTCTACCCTTTGAGATGCAGGTCGACCACATACAAGTTAGTAGGTCCCAGCAGGATAAAAAACTGAGCAAGCAGAACAACAGATTTTCAGCCTTGAATATGTGGGGATGCCCATCTCCGGATCTTTATAACTGGATCTGTATGTGCTACAGCTGCATGAGAAGGTGAAGGATCTTGAAGAAATAACATCTCCATTCTTGGGATAAACAGAATAATCCAAGAGTGAACATGAAAGATTTTATAGAGAATCTTAAGAAAACCCTCTTTGAGGATCACCCCATCTCTGACCACCTAGTTCACTGATGGCAAGGCCAGCATCTAGCAGACCCTGAAGGCCAATAATTGCAGGGCTTCTGGACTTAAGAGGTAAGGATAGGGTCCTCTGCCTGGCTCAAGAGAAAGGTGCACAGCAGCATGAAGGTTCCAAAATATGGATTTATTTTCAACTTTACCTCATTGGTACACACAGCTATCAAGTCATTCATCAAAGTGAAAAAGGTGCCACAAGATCAAGTATGCAATGCTCATCCCCTCAAAAAAATCTTACACTGAATACAAAGGAAGGGGCAGTAGGGACTTTGAAGTTCTGATTAAAAATATTTATGAGCCGGGTTTGAATAATTTGGAACATGTCACTGATGAAATGGAATAACTTTCAATTCTCTGTAACTGACAGAGCGTCCTTGCTGAAGATAGTCATATTACCTAGGTTTCTATATCTATTCAGGAATATTTCCAAACCATTGTCCAAGTGTTCTTTCTCTAACTGAGAGTCATGAGAGCTGGCGGTCAGCCTAGGGTTAGATGAAATATTGTGGTGAAGCCATTTGAAATGGGAGGTTTCTCTGTGTGTGACTTTCGGATTTGTGATTGAATTTCACAGGCTCATTATGCATCCTACTGGTTTGCGGAGGAGGACTATGGTCCACATGTAAAGATGGAGCTTGTGCTGGACTCCCCAGCAGGAGTGGCTTGGATCGTACACAGCAAAGTACGCGTTTCCAAGGTTTCCTCTCATTTTCCTAGTGAAAATATCACTGGGGTACCCATTACCTTAGTACCAGTTTGCGTAACTTGTAGAGAGGATAAATAAGTGCCAAATGGGATCATTTTTTTAAAAGTAAATCTTGAGGAAATTAAGAGGAATACTGGACTGGGTGGCCTTGAAAGCTTCTTGTACTTCAGGAATGAGCATGGACTGGGGCGATTCTACTTGGATAACCACAACA
Organism: Calotriton arnoldi; assembly: GCA_963921515.1. Classification (NCBI taxonomy): domain Eukaryota; kingdom Metazoa; phylum Chordata; class Amphibia; order Caudata; family Salamandridae; genus Calotriton; species Calotriton arnoldi. Next base: position 1,973,197 of record CAWUFW010000415.1, read on the forward strand.
CCCTACATCTTTCGATGTATCAGATAAGGCCAATTATATAAAGGGCAAAAGGAGACTTATTTCTAGCCACTATAAATCGGTGATGGGCTTCAATGTGGCTTCTTAATGGTAGAGGTAAGGAAATATGGACTGTTTTGGCAGATCACAAACTGACCTTCATTCAATTACAGACATATGTTACTACACTTTAACTACTTGTCTCAAGTGCACTTTACTACCACAAGTTTATAATTCTCCAGCCAGGTATGTTAGAAGTGGTGCTGATTAGCATTATTTTATGTGGCTTGTATGGGCCTGCTTTGTATGCAGGCCTTTTTGAAGGAAGTTGTATGCAGAATTGATACCATTGTTGGGTCATTAGTACTGAGGGACTCTATGGTACAACTCAGCTGGTGAGAAGCACTGAGATGATTCCAGAGAGTGCCAGAAGATTGATAACTTTCGATTTTCTGATGAGTAATCTTCAAATTGCAATGTGTTGGCAAAAGATGATTGTACCGCAGGTTAACAATTGGATGCTCGAGCTAACTAAATAAAGCAAGCTTGAAGAAAAATCCCTGAAGCAAGTGAACCTTGTTTTGTGTCCCAACGGCCTTTCTGCAGTGCTTGCCTACCTCTTGGGCCGAGACAACCAAACACAAGAAAACTGCAAAGACTGTTGTCCGTGATGCTGGAGTGATCCCCATATAGTTAATATTTAATATGATGTGGTGAGATGCAGCTAGAAGTGGGTGGGATACATGGTTGAGGGAGAATCAAAATGTAAAAAATGAATGTTAAATATTTGAACTGCTGTATATCATAATTCAGTTTTTATGGAAAATTTATTTTCATATAGAACAAAAGACTCGAGACAAAGAGGAAACACTTATTTGGCATCCGTGTTGAGGTTTAGGAATGTGGAATATCAACTGATTTACAAATAATCCCCTCTAAAAATGTTCTTTAATCTCCAAGCAGGGCTAGACTGGCCACTTATTACTTAGGCATTTCCCCTGGGGGTTGAGCCATTGGAGGTCCGTTTTGAAGACTGACGGCTACCCCCTCTGTTTCCAGCTCCATAGGGTTAGTCGGGGGAGTGGTTGCAGAGATGTGGGATATCTTGACCTTATGCTTTCTAATGGTGCTTAGAAAAGCCATCAATACCATAAAAGAATATACATACTCTAGGAGACTCATACCCCATTGTGCAATTCTTTACCCACTCTGTGTACTTCAAATACTTTGCACAAAACTAGGACCCAGATTTACAAATAAATCATGCATCGCAGCACAGCAGGTGGAGTTGCTGCACTGCCTTGCATAAACCAGAGCGAACAGAACAGGATGATATCTAGAAAGAGGTGGCACTGTTCTCCCCCTGTGCTGGCACACTTTATGCTGCCATGCATCAACGCAGACACCCTTACAGCATATTTAAAGGGTGACTGCATTGTGGCCAGCATAGTTTTTGTGCAGGAAGGAGTTCCTTTCTGAACAAAAACGATGTTGAAAGGAAAACATATTTCTCCTCTTTAAGCCAGCCAAAGGAGGCACAGGACTTTGGTGCAAATCCATGTGTACAAGTCCTTGTAGATATGGATTTGTGTCAACATCCATGATTGGATGCACGGCAATGCACATGCACCACCCATGGAACACCTCCTTGACACAAAGTAACATAAGGCAGCACATTGTACTTTGTTGTGTTAATTTGGGTTACAATACAACACAAATCGTGATTTGAGTTGTATTGTTAATATCATCCCAACGCTTTTCATCGAGTCTGCCTTAAAAAAGTATTGCAAAGTGTTTATATATCTGGGCCTAGATGTTTGCCTCTACAGGGATCTGAGCATGTCCACCAGTAGCGGTCGGTGGTGGGAGTGCCGCCGGGCGCTGACGTGGGGCGGGGGAGGGGCAGGGTGGGGGGTAGTAAACTACGGATTACGGGCGATTACAGGTAAGTACACATATAAATAAATAAAACGAATTTCGTTTCTCGCGCAAATGTGATGCAGCGGAGAAATGAAATTCCCCCACGTCAGCGCCCGGCGGCACTCCCACCACCGACCGCTACTGATGTCCACTCAAATATATCTGGTGACCAAAGGAGCTGCATCACATCTCTGATAACCTTGAAAGAACTTCCCTCCAATAACGCACAAAATCAATGATGTGGTTAATAAAAAGAAAATGTGGACTATCCAATAATTGTATTGACCTTCTAGAATACAAGAAGATTAGAAAATCGAATGCTACGAAATGTGCTAATAGACTAGCAGCCCATAACAAAATGTATAATCTGCTGTCTTAAATGTAGGGGCAGCTTCTCAGTGTCTATTCAGCACCAATTCTTCATGCATCGCTAATAGACCCCTCATATGAGAAAACTGTCAACTCCTTGCCATATTTAAATACACCGTCGGGACACAGGCATATTTCCATACCACCCCTATACCTTGAAACAACCTTCTCCCTCAAAAGAGATCTATCGTAGCCTTTACTTACAGCAGGAAAACCCTTAAATGTTTGCTGTGCCCCAACCTCTGGAGCGATTAATCCCCCCCCCCCACTTACATATATATCAGACTGGAAGACTGGTCTCTCAGACCTTCAAGGAGGAACCTGTTGTTCTAGGTACTATCACACTACTGGAACATTCTCATACCTCTGCACAACTCTTATGATGACTTCATGCTGTTTATTGTGGTGGGCATTGAACAAAGGGGCTGTATCCTCATGTGGTGCACCAATTTAGTTTGCTGCGCCTGTACTACAGAGAAGATAAAGTAAATGCACGTAATTCACTGATCATATACCAAAGTTCCAAGCTCTCTGAAATCCTGTTTATTTTTTATAAATTAAGGTTAACGTTAATCAAAGTGCTTACAACAAAATAATATGCACAATTAATATGAAAATACCTAAATGCAATCTCGGAAACAGAAGCAAGTGTGCTTATCCCTCACATTACAGAGAAAAGTAATCACAGAGTCAACGTGATCTTATTGTATCTTCAGAAAATCCCCTGTGTCTTTAGATACCCAGAAAATGTTTTCTTCTACTACCACAAGGAGTCAAAATCAATATTGAATTAGTTACCATATTGAATTACTCCTCCCCTTTGCACACAATGCTCTTGCCTCTTTTGATTTGTTGTTGTTTCCTAATTGTGTGACACGTCCCCTGGACCCCCTTGTGCGGGAAGCACAGTATGTTCACTTACTGTAACCAGACACATGATATTCCCTTTGAAAGTGATCTTTACTAGAAGGCCACGATGGCCTTGAAGGCATTTCACTCTGGCTTTGATTCGACTTTAGCTTTCATGCCTTCATCTGCTTTAATTCAGTAAAGTTAATTTTGACTCTCTTTTCATCAAGCCTTTTCAAGCTATTAGCTTTCTCTTTCTGTTGCACCTGCACATTGTGTTTACCTCGTTACAGATTGTATATTATTTTGAGCATTTTGAATTTTTTGAAAGCGACTTTTCAGCTACCCCAGAGTGCTGTGTGGAGGTGTTACAGACAAGGAAGATTACCAGAGGGACAGATCAATCGTGTGTGATTGTAAGTGGCTTAGTAGCCTACCAGGATGGTGTAGTGTATTAGCTTCTGCTGACTCATGGTGGCGTGTATTAGCACTCAGATTTCCTTGTGAGCGATGATTGATGGGAAAGCACTGGGTAACAAGGCACAATATTTGGGCACCTATCATAATGTAAGCAGGTGGCATTTGGTAGTTTACATCCTCTGGTTGACCATCACCACCTGCTTATGTGTTCCAAAGGAAATATATTGTTCGTTTTGAACACAATTCTGGTTAGTACTTACAGTATGACAGAGCCATTTAGACATAGCTCTCCTCGCAGTAAAACATATTTTTTAAATCCCTCTTTATCTAGATTTTGAGCTTTTACTAGTGGTGTAGGGCCGAGAGTCCAACTTGATACACACCATCATTTTCTAACTACTTTTTAGCATAGCATAAGATAAGTTGACAGCACATAAGAGACCATTCAATATTTTCATATTTTGATTTTGCACCTTCAAAAACCGAATGAAGCATAATTTAAGAGTTTATAATTGATAAAAGCTTGGTTAAAGCTCTTGGTATATAGTTTAATATGTCCCTAAAAGAGAAATAGCGACCAGGGATGACAATAATGAAAAGAAATGTAAACTTGATTATCAAAAGAAATAGTAACAACTGCTAGTTTTTATAGCTCTTAATAGTGCAGTTGTGCCATTTGAAAGTGCAGTCGACAGCAGGTGTTGTTCTCACCAATTTTAGTGCTAATCAATGTATTGGCTCTAGAATGATGAAAGTTGACCTTGCTGGGATTTGTGCTGATGACATTGATACAGATAGATATGGTCTTGTCATCGTGGACGGTATGGATGCAAGCTTTGTCTCATTCATTATTTCTTGAGTACTACGCTGTTTAGTCGATTGAGCTTTATTCTGTGGTGCACTGCAAGGGTGCCGGGGCCAACTCGGAGGTCTCGGATGTTGTTGGTAGGGATCAGTCAAAGCCTGTTTGGATTTGGATGGAGTCATGACGAGAAAGGGTTAGGTAACTGGTATCTTTGGAGAGCAACCAATTCCAGTCCTAGAAATAGGCTTATTTGACTTCAACGACTTGTTCTAAGAGCCACCAAACTGCTGCTGTTGGCGCGTCAGTCTACAGTAAGAGACTGTTCTCTTCAGCATATGAGTCCTCTGCCAACTCTGAGCTACCAGAAGCTAGACCAGCCTGCTGCACCGGTCGCTGACCCTCACTATCTGAAGGACCTGTCAGCTCTGCCACGTCGACAAAGCATCTAGAAGTGACAGCTTGACAGCCACCAGTTAGTCTAGAAAGATTCAATACTTGAGCCCCAAAATCCAGAGCCTGCCTTTCGGCTCACACAAAGTTAAGTAGAGACAATGTCCTGACGTGGCCAAAGCATTACCCTAACTGGCACAGAATGAGTCTACATTTGACATAATGTGAAAATATCATTGTATCTCTCAAATTAAAAAAGGTATTTTTTTTAACATGTAGAATTGTATCACCTTAATGCATCAGATTATTTTTGTACAGTGCACACCCTAAACTCACATATTGGAAGGAGCTCTCGTATGTGATAATGAAGAAAAAGGAGGTACTATAAAATAAAATATTTGCCCAGGATCACACAATTTATTCAAGCTGGAGAAGCCAGGATTGGTCCCAGGTTTTCTGGTTTCACATAATGCAGTTCACCACCTAGATGGACACTACTTTCTCTCCTTTTTACCATCAAAGGTATATACTTTGTTTTTAATACTTGGCGAATGATGGTAGAGCATGGAAACAGCAAAAAGCTACATTAAAGCTTGGCTCGTTTTGATCCCGAGGGTCCAAGAGGACCTCGAGCTGAGCCAGAGCCAGGCCTCCAGCTTGAGCCTGGCTTGAGTCTTAAGTGGCTCGCCCACCTCTACCCTCCTACTGGTGTTATCCACCATGCAGACTTATTTCTTGAACAAGCATTGTTACAATCGTCTGTTACAGCATTGTTCTTTCCAGTGACTTGCAAAACTGAGTGGGAGATACAAAAAAGGATGATACTTCATTTGAATCCAGCATAGCACTAAATACTGCATAAAAAGTTTAAGAAAGGAGGCGCTTCACGAGCGCCATGCAAGATGGCTGCTGGACTCTGAAGCTCCCAGTCGGCTCTGGCATTCATTCTGGGACACGCTGCACAATGAACATGTTTCTTCCTTCCGACTTTAAATTCATAAGGTAAGCAACCCTTGGTGCTGTGCATGGTATGAGGCGCCACCATTTTGCAGCTTGCTGAGTTCCTGACAGGAATTTCTATGCTGTGTTTTGGCGGCGGGGGTCTGCCATTTCTTACTTTTGAAGGAGCTGCAACATGAATTTGACCTCTCTTCACATGTTTACCCACTGGCTTGAGGTACAGTGTGCTTCTACCACATTTTTCAGGATGTTCTAAATCTGCATTTCAGGCTGTGCTGTGGGTCAGGGTGCATTAACCTTTTGCGCCTTAAGCAGTCCCTTTAGTATTGCTGGAGTACGGTGGCTGGCGGACAGCTATTTTTCCATTCTGGGCAGCATCGGGGAGAAAAGCTTGCTGAGGAGCAGGGCCTTAGCGTCACCATTCAAACAGCGCTGTCGCCTTTACACAGTTTCTCTGTATGCGTTTGCTCCCATTCAGCTGTGTTTACATAATCTTCCCATTGGCTGAAGTATGTTGCGCTGAATGCACTGGTCTGCTGCTTGAATCATTGTCTACGGTCTTAGTTATTCACCCTGCCTTAATGGGTAGGACTTTGAAGCGGAAGGACAAACATCACCTCTCAGACCCTTTACCAAGCTCAACACCGACCCTAAAATTTGCCAACGGGACCTAGTCCCTAAGTCGCTTTCAGCTATGACTGAGAGCTCTAGCAACTTGGGGTTGAGGTGCTCTACCTCTGCATCTGGACCTCTCTCTCTATTCTTGTCATGGTTGTGTCACCTTGACACTACCAAAATGATGGTACTTTCAATTATTAATTTCTATCTTATGATGTTACCTAATAAAATACTTCATAGCTATCGATAAACTCATATCCAAATTTTTGTGGAATGGGAAACCATCCTGTATTTCATTACAACGCCTAAAATTACCAAAATCTTCCAGAGGAGTCAACTTTTCCTACTTCTCTCGTTATCACAAACGTTTTGGCATTAAACAATGCCAATATTGTTTTCTTGACTCTCCAGACTCCCCATCCAAACTGTGGGACCAGCTGAGATTAGCTCTTAATTCTCCATTCTCTCATACTCATATCATACATATGTCCCATCTCCCTAAATATTGGGTTCCCGCAGTTATATCTCACTCTTGTTTTCCCTTTAAGCCTTACTTCGTGGATCATCTACCCTCATATGAACAATTCCTTCAAAGTTCTATTTGGTATAATAAAAGGCTAGTCGCAAACGGTAAACCAATACTGTGGCGGAATTTGTTAAAGATGGGTATATTCAAGGCTTGTCAGTTGTTCTCCATAATAATACAATCATTCCATTTACAATTCTTTCCTCATCCTTTAACCTTTCCCTGAAATATCTCAAACAATATCAGCTCTAAGAAGCACTGTTGGTCCCTAAATTGGAATCCTTCCCTATCTCTTCTATACAGGGGTGTGCTTCGCAAACCTCTCTAAGTCGTATCATTCATACTGCCAAGGCTGCATAATTTATAGAACGCTGATAACTCCCCCTCCAGATAGACTAAAACCCATATTGGAGCTTCTATGGGAATTGTATTTACTCTCTAGCTGGTTTATACCAATTTGGCAGAAAATATGGAACAAAATTCATTCCACAGCACCTCCTGCCAACCTTACTATTTCTACAATAGACTCTACCATACACCAGAACACTTGTTTAAACTCAAGTTGCTCAAACGTGATGCTTGCTGGTGATGTAATTCTAACCCCGGTACCTATCTTCATATGTTCTTCCTTTGTCCTAATCTGTCTCTGTTTTGGGAGCAGCTGTGGACAAGAATAGGGGACATCACTGAGGCTCTGTTGATTGTTATTGGCTTCCAAGTGATTACCTCTAATTGGAAAACTACGGACATTATCACATTGCAACGGTGGTGGAATTTGGTTTGTCATGAATTTACATTCTCCATCTTTGTCCACAAAATGAGATGAACTTTGGGAACCACTGACCAGATATCTGTCTCTGTCTACTCGTGCTAAAACTTAATTACCCAAAGCATGTCAACATACTCATTGTATATAGATGTTTGTATATTTTTATATTGATCACATTATTCTTGTTTACTACACAATTTATATTTGCATATTGTTTGTTTTTTGGAAGTTTCTCTAAATAAACTTGCAGAATTTTCAGTTTTTCTCTATTATTCTCGCTCTCTTCTCCTTTTCACTTCTGTCCCTTTACTCTTCTTTACTTTCACTATTCTACTCTCCCTTTTCAATTACTGCATACATTATACTCAGTTTAATCCAGTTTCCAGCTTAATATAGTTATTTGCACTCCTGATGTTACCATGAGTATTTGTATTTAGTTTCTTCAGGGTTGCTCATTTCTCTTGGTGTACTGGATTGCTGGAATTCATGTTCATTTTACTTGATTTCAATAAAAATACTAAACAAAAAAGTTTAAGAAATATGGAAACTCATCTGCAATACCCAAATATATGTCAGACATATAGAAAGTATTATAGGATAACATGTAACATGACTTTTCTGCATTAATGCACGAGAATAAAATCAGTGAGATTAGTGGACAACACTGTGGAAGTATTAGAAGGTGTGAGGCTCGCACGCAGTGAGTGAGAGGGTGAGATGGTTGGGAGTTGTTACTTATTTTTGGGCTGGGCATGACTGTTCTTGTATACCCGAAAATATTTTGCTCAGTGTATTTTATGTGGAGCCGTTTCTCAAAATGCTCTTTGGAGTGATAAAATCTCTTATGTGCTGCGCGGACAAGAAATTAAAATGTACCTCCCTGTCGACAAGTAGTATTAGTTTAAATCTTTTGCGCCCTTTGTCTAATGCGCAGCTGTCATTTTACGCCTGTATTTTGTGGGTGCGTCAGCAAGTTTGAAGGATGGGTATTCATTCAGCTTTCTAAAAAAGGCGGGACTCAAATTTGATGTTTAATTCAAAATGAAAGACATATTGGAAAGGGCGACAGAGTCTGCCAAAAAAGGGCGTCTTGCAGTTTACACCTGCTTTTTAATCAGTCAGAATGTTTGGAGTACAATTTTTGAAAATGTGCTACAATTAAAATAAAATCCACAGAAAATCAGGTCGCGCACTAGAAGAAATAAATCTGACTGGGGGATTATTTGCACTGCACCAATCCATTCTGCACTCTGAAAGCATCATGGCATACAATTACAGTTTTACTAATCCGCCACGCTACGCAAGCTCCTTTGCTGCACAGACAAGTAAAGAAATCAGCTTACTGCAGATAACAGCCAAAAATTACCGGGGAATAATATTCAATACGCTAAAAGGGATTCATTACGAAATCATATTTAAAAGGGCTCATCTTTAGCCCCCCTAACATGAATTTGGATCCAGCGCTCTTATGCATTTTATTTATCCCTCTGGTTTGGTGTCCTACAGGGTCACACCAGTACTCCCTCAGCTATGACAGTCCATTCCAAATGAACAAGTTACTTACCTTTGGTAACGATATATCTGTAAGAAACATAGGTTAAGTATAGATTCCTTACCTTACAATTACCCCCAGGCGTCAGACTGGATCCGGAAAGCTTTTCATCAGCAGTACCCCTGCGCCTCGGAAGGTGGCGTCAGTCTACTCCACGTTCGTCGTCGGCGCCATGGTTGCCGGGATGACGTCGCGGTAGCTACAAAGACGCCGCCCTTGCGCGCTGACGTCAGTTCTGTACACGACTTTCCACGCCAGAAGCGCAGAGCCATGCAAGACACTGACCACTGGTGCACAAAACTAGGGCCCTGAAAGAATGACCTTAACCCTAGAAATCAGTTCACAGAACGGGGAGGATGGGTGGGGCAGTAAGGAATCTATAACTAACCTATGTTTCTTACAGATATATCGTTACCGAAGGTAAGTAACTTGTTCATCTGAAAGAAACAGTTAGTTATAGATTCCTTACCTTAGAATAGATACCCCAGCAATACCAACCCCGGAGGTGAGTCTGCGAACTAAATTCACACCAGAAAGTCCTGGAGAACAGAACGGCCAAAGAAGCCATCTCTCCGGACTTGGCTTTCCAGGCAGTAGTTTTTGGTGAACGTGTGCAGAGATGCCCACGTAGCTGCCTGACAGATGTCATTGAGGGGGACTCCTCGGGACAAAGCAGTAGTAGCTGCCGTCGCCCTGGTGGAAAGGGCGCGCAGCCCCACTGGAGGCTCCTTCTTTGCCAAGGAATAGCAAGCCTTAATGCACAAAACAACCCACCTAGAGATGGTCCGTTTGTACACGGCCCGACCTTTCTTAGCGCCCACGTAACCCACAAAGAGCTAGTCGTCCACACGGAATTGTTTTGTGCGATCCAAGTAGAAGGAAAGCGCACGTTTTGAATCCAGACGGTGGAGCCTCTCTTCCTCTTTTGAAGGATGCGGAGGCGGAAAGAAGGTGGGCAAAGTGATGGTTTGGCCAATGTGGAAAGAAGTAACCACCTTGGGAAGAAAGGAAGGTCTAGTTCTTAGGACAACCTTGTCCGGATGAACAGCCAGAAAAGGAGGCTTGGAAGAAAGAGCTTGGAGCTCACTCACCCTGCGAGCAGAGGTGATGGCCACCAGAAAGGCAGTTTTTAAAGTGAGAAGCCTGAGAGGACAGTTATGTAGTGGCTCAAAGGGAGCGCACATAAGATAGGTAAGAACCAAGTTCAAGTCCCCCTGGGGCATTACGAAGGGAACAGGAGGAAAAAGATGAGTAATGTCCTTAAGGAATCTATTTACAACAGGGGACTTGAAAAGAGAAGACTGATCAGGAAGCCTAAGAAAGGCTGAGATGGCCGAGAGGTAGCCCTTTAGAGTGCCCAGAGCAGAGCCCTGTTGGGCCAGAGAAAGGAGGAACAAGAGGACCTCAGAAAGAGGGGCAGAAAGGGGATCCACAGCCTTTGCTGTGCACCATGCCACAAATTTGTTCCATCGGCAGGCGTATACCGTCTTAGTGGAGGAACGCCTGGCTGCCAAGATAACATCGCAGACTTCGGGAGGCAGGTCAAATGACGTCAACTGCCACCGCTCAATCTCCACGCAAGGAGGTGGAGGCTGGACAGGTTCGGGTGGAGGACCGTCGCCTGCTGCTGCGACAGAAGATCCTCCTGAAGAGGCAGTCTGATCGGGGGATCGATGGCCATGTTGAGCAGCTCGGGATACCAGACTCTTCGTGCCCAATCCAGAGCCACAAGAATGACTTGGCCCTGGTCGCGCTTGATCTTCTTCAGCACTCTGGGCAGAAGTGGTATAGGCAGAAAGGCGTATAGAAGACCGCAACTCCACTCGCGATGAAAAGCGTCGCCTAGCGAGTGCCGCCTTGGAAATTCCAACGCGCAGAACTGCTGACATTGCGCATTCTCTTCGGTGGCGAATAGATCTAACCAAGGCTCTCCCCACTGCTGAAAGAGACCTTGCACCACCTCCGAGTGAAGACGCCATTCGTGATCCATCATGCACCTGCGGCTGAGTTCGTCCGCCCTGGCGTTCAGAGAACCTGCCAGGTGTTGAACCACCAGGGATATGCCCTGATGTTCCAGCCATGTCCAGAGGCGGAGGGCCTCCTGACATAGGGTCCACGACGCCCCCCGCCTTGTTTGTTGCAGTAGCACATGGTGGTGGTGTTATCCGTGAACACCTGCACTACTCTTCCGCGGACAGAGGGAAGGAATGCTTTGAGTGCAAGACGAATCGCCCGAAGCTCCAGAATGTTGATATGGAGCCCGGACTCCGCCGGAGACCAGAGGCCTCTGATCTTCGCCTCTCCCATGTGGCCGCCCCATCCCAGAAGTGATGCATCGGTCACCACTGTGAACTCTGGTTGGGGAAGGGAGAGGGATCTGCCGCCGACCCAATCCTGGTTCGTGAGCCACCACTGCAATTGGTGTGCAGTGCCCTCCGAGATCTGGACGCAATCGGACAGATTCCCCTGATGTTGCGCCCACTGGAACTTCAGGTCCCACTGCAGAGCCCGCATATGCCACCTGGCATGGTCCACCAGCAGGATGCAGGAGGCCATCAGACCCAGCAGTCTGAGGGTCATTCTGACCGAAACCCGGGATAGAGGCTGAAAGATCGAAATCATAGCCCGAATATCCCGGACTCGCTGTTCAGGAGGATAAACGCGAAACTGCGTCGTGTCCAGAACCGCTCCGATGAAGAGGAGCTTCTGAGAGGGGGTCAGGTGTGACTTCGGCATGTTGATGGAGAACCCCAGCGAATGCAGGAGGTTGGCCGTAGTCTGGAGGTGGGAGACGACAGCCTGGGGCGAGCCCACCTTCAACAGCTAGTCGTCGAGATAGGGGAAGACTGGAACCCCTGATCTGCGCAGATGAGCTGCGACCACCGCCATCACTTTCGTGAACACCCAAGGGGCGCTGGTAAGGCCAAAGGGGAGCACAGTAAACTGAAAGTGCTCATGGCCTACCCTGAACCGCAGGTAACGCCGGTGGGCCGGCAAGACGGGGATGTGAAAGTAAGCGTCCTGCAAGTCCAATGCTACCATCCAGTCTCCAGGGTCGAGGGCAGACAAGACCTGAGCGAGCGTCAAGATTTTGAACTTCTCCTTCTGGGGGAAGCGGTTGACGTTCCTCAGATCCAAGATAGGACGCAGGCCTTTGTCCTTCTTGGGTACCAGAAAGTAGTGGGAATAGCAACCACGACCTACTTCTGGGGCAGGAACGCGCTCAATGGCACCCTTGGCCAAGAGTGACGAAACTTCCTGTTGGAGAAGGGCCAGGTGATCCTCCGACATGCGATGGTACTGAGGTGGCATGGCAGGAGGGGTAGTCTCGAAGGGGAGGGAGTAGCCCCTTCGGACTATTTGCAAAACCCACCTGTCAGACGTGATGGTGCGCCAGTGGGGGAGGTGATGGCGGATCCTGCCGCCCACTGGCATTTGGTGGCCCTGAAAGGTCGGACTAGGAGGGTTTGGAGGCTGCTGCAGAGGGGGATGTGGTGGACTGGCCCACCCGCTGGCCCCCAGAACCACAGCAGTGGTTCCCACGTCCCCGGCCGCGCTGGGGCTGAACAGCTTGCGCCGGCCTGTGGCTCTGGGCGGGACATAGCGGGGCACCCCTTCCGTAGCCACGAAAGGGGCGAAAGGCAGACTGCGCAGGGCGAGTGGTGGAGAGGCCCAAGGACCTGGCCATAGCCCGAGAGTCCTTAAAGCGCTCTAGCGCGTTGTCTGCCTTGTCGCTGAAAAGGCGACGGCCATCAAAGGGCATGTCCATAAGGGTGGATTGGACATCCCTGGAAAAACCAGTCGAACGCAACCAGGTGTAGCGTCGAAGGGCTAATGACTTGGAAATTGTCCTGCCAAGTGCGTCAGCGGTATCCAGCCCACAGCAGATGGTAAACTTCGCTGCATCTCTCCCCTCGGCAACTGCCGGGAGAGTATGGCCCGGGCCTCCTCCGGGCACTGAGGCAGCACCTGCCCCACCGTATCCCACACAGAGTGGGTGTAACGCCCCAACAGACATGCAGTGTTTACCAACCGCAGTCCCAAGCTGGCGGAAGAAAACATTTTCTTCCCAAGGTGGTCCAGCTTTTTGGATTCCCTAGCCGGTGGTGCGGTAGGGAAGGCGCCTTTAGAAGTGGAGGCTTGGACCACCAAGCTCTCAGGGGTGGGGTGTTGGGAGAGGAAAGTGGGGTCGCCCGGGCCGGGCTGTGGCATCGGGCAATCATCCTGTCCACAGGAGCCCCTGTGTTGGGCCTGGACCACGTGCCCAAAAGGATGTCCGTGAGGGCTTCATTAAACGGCAGCAGGGGCTCCGAAGAGCTCGCTGCCGGTTGAAGGACCTCTGTCAGTAGGTTAGTCCTGACTGCCACCGTAGGTAGCTCGAGGTGAAGAGCCTCGGCTGCCCTACGCAACACCACTGCGTATGACGCTCCCTCCTCCGTAGCCACGGTAGGAGGAGACAACATGCCAAGGTCTGGTGAGGTATCCAGACCACTGGCTTTCCCAAGTTCCTCTCGCCAGTACTGTTCGTACACCAACTGGTTGGTTAAAGGGTCCCCAGACCCCTCCCAGTCCTCCTCACCCTCCTCTGGCTGCCAATCTGGTCTCAAAGAGCCAGGGTAGAACAGGGGCACAAAAGTACCCGCCGGCGTCGGATCCGGCGTGACGCCGGTCTGACTCCGTGTCTACCTCGAGGTGGAGGCCGGGGTCGACGTCGGCTGGGGACACAGCCGACGCCGGTGGCGGATGGGGTGCCGGTGGAATCGGCGCTGGGGGAGTTGTAACGAGGTCGACCAGCGCCGATCCGGATCCAGGCCTGGATCCAAGGGGACCCTGCGGCGCCGAGGCCGAAGCCACCGATGCCAAAGGCCCAGGGCCCCCAGCCGAGTCCGCGGGGCCCGAAGGCGCGCCGGCGGAGTGGGCTACCCAAAGATGGCGTGCATAGCTTCGTAGAACTGACGAAGCTGGGCAGGGGTCGTTCCCAGTCCCGGGAAGGGGGGGAAACCCGGAGCCGACCCTACGGGCTCCGCATGCAGAGCCGCGGGAGGGGCACCACCCGCATCCCTCGTCACGTCGGCCGATGGATGGGGAGAAGTCGAAGAGCGACGATGCTTCTTCGACTTCTTCTTGTGCTTCGACTTACCTGACCCCGAGTGCGAAGACTTAGAGGAAGAATGGGGTTGGCTCCGCGACCGGTCCCTCGACCTCCTCCGCTACCGGGACCTCGAACGATGCGGAGCCGACTGCCGGGCCTCGAGTAGCTTTCGGGACCGCTCCCGCAAAGACTTCGGGCCATGGTCCGGCAGTCGGAGCACGACTTGAGGTCGTGGTCACGCTCCAGGCAGTAGAGGCACACGCGGTGCGGATCCGTCACCGACATCAGTAGGTTACAGGAACCGCAAGCCTTAAAGCCGGGCATCCCTCGTGCACCAGGAGTCGTATGGACTCAAAAAACAACGAAGTCGACAAAAGTCGAGAAAAAAGCTCAGTCAAAAAATGACTGGGGGTACAGCTCTCTCCGGATCTGCGCTTGCTGGTGCGGAAAAAGAAAGAACTGACATCAGTGCGCGAGGGCGGCGTCAATGTAGCTACCGCAACGTCATCCCGGCGACCACGGCTCCGACAATGAACGTGGAGTCGACCGTCGACAATGAACGTGGAGTCAACCGACGCCACCTTCTGACGTGCAGGGGTACTGCTGATGATAAACTTTCCGGATCCAGTCTGACGCCTGGGGGTAATTCTAAGGTAAGGAATCTATAACTAACTGTTTCTTTCAGACTCTGAGGTACTTGAATGCCATAAATGGGTCCACAGTGATGTGCATAACCCATACAGTCACCGTTGGAGTATATATTAGTGCAGTTGGTGTGCACAGTATCCAAACAAACAAGTTACTTACCTTTGGTAACATTCTTTCTGGTGGATTTCCTCTCCAACTGCAGATTGCGCACCTTGTGAATACCCAGAGTCACCACAATCGATCCACAGTTTTTTCGGAGCATTCCTCCCACAAGTCAGTGTGTGGCATTGCTCAGCTCCGCGTCCCACCACAGAACAGACTCCGGAACCACATATGAGGGTGCGCTGATGTGAGCTTCTTTCTTGACTCTGTCCATGCTGTTCGACACAGAGCTTAATAACAAATGTGACGGTATGCTGATCTCTAAATTTGTAGCTTTTTATAGGTGTAGAAAAGAGTTCACTCAACAGAACGGAGAGATGGGACAGTAGTGAAGAATCTGTGGTTAGTTATTCACCTGAAAGAGCGTTACCAAAGGTAAGTACCTTGTTCTTCTGATGGATACTTCTAACTGTAGAAGATTCCTCAACTTGTAAATAGATACCAAAGCAGTGCCTCCTATGGTGGTGGGTATTTGGAATTGCTCAAAACCAAAAGTCCTGCAGGACAAAGCGGGCAAAGTTCGCTATCAAGACAGCAGTGCTTTGTGAACGTACAAACTGACACTCACATTGTGACCTGCCAGATGTCTAAAATGGGTCAAATGAGCCCTCAGACCATTCGAAGGCTGCTTCTTGACCGATGCGTAGCAGATCTTAGTAGGGGCGGCTGACGACTTTTCAAAGTGGTGGGCATAGCTTTTCATAAATTAAAAAACATTAGCTTTGCGCATCAAGAAACTGGTGACTTCTCTCACCCACAATTTAACTTTTAAATTGAATTATTTTGTGGGACCAATCATAGACAACATAGTGCAACTATTTTTTTTACTTGTATTTTTTAGTTTTAAAAAAGTCACTGACCAAAGCATCTCTGAAATGCTGACTGCTGTTCCCAAAGGAGAACAGGCCTTGACTGCTTCACGCGAGCAGAGCCTATAAGCATGGACTCTGCAGGCTGTAAATGTGCGAGGCAAGGCATCTGCTCTCTTCCTTTTAGTTTGTGCACAATGCAGCCACTTGAGCTGTGCGCAAAGAGAAAGAGCATGTTATCAGTTGCAAGAGTCAGACACATGACCAATGACTGTATGCCTTAAATATAGAGCCACACATTAATTGGCCATCTTCTGCAATCCTCCCACCCCACACTGACTTGAAAGCCTGGGGACAGACCACAACTGTGAACCAATCCACACTTTGCTCTCATGCTGTTTTATAATAGTAGCAGCATGAGAGCAGCAGCAGGATCGGCTGGGGCAGCAAACACAGCACTCCAGAGGAGACCGAGGACTGCAATAAGCATCCCTCAGCTCACCTAATACACTGCAGGTTCGATAAACTTGAAATGTGCATGTTCGGCTTGCTTGTGTAAGAGACCTGAACAGCCTGACATGTGCACATGGCACAGGGCTTATTAGCTTCTAAACTCTGCTGTCTGGCAATCAATAAGATTGGTTCTGCCACAGAAACCCGAACGATGCTGTTCCTCGACCTGGGATGGAAGAAATGAAAATAAGCAATAGTTTTAATATGCAGTGGCTCATTGCAGCTCAAGCTCAGCAAAAGGGCAATGCTCCAATGCTCCCTTGGAGGAACCGCCTCTGGATCTTAATACAGAGAAATATCCACAACAATATGGTCCTTTCTGCACTGCCGTTCCCTTCTTTCTCCCAGTGAACACCAAAAAGAGCTAATAGTCCACCTGGTGGTCCTGTTTACGATCGATGGAGAAGCTCAAGATCCTTTTGGGGTACAAGTAGTAAAGCGTCTCCACCACTTTCGAGGGAAGAGTTGGAGCAAAGAATGCTGGAAGGGTGATGGATTGGCTGACATAAAAATACATTACAATCGTCAGCAGCAAGGCCGCCCTAGTCTCCATCACCAGTTTGTCTGGGAAAATAAGGTGGTGTACAAAGGAAGGACAGACAGAGCTTGTAGCTCTCTCACAAGACGAGCTTAAGCTTTCGCTATGAGAAAGACTGTTTTGAGAATCATCAGACGCAAAGGACAACTGTAAATTGGATCAAATGGGGTACATATAAGAAAGGTGAGATTAAGGTCCAACTGCAACATCCAAATGGCTTGAGCAGAAACAAATGAGCCAGAAAACGCATCACAACAGGGAATCTAAACAATGGTTGGTCTGGTAAATGCAAAAAGGGCAGACAAATAACCTTTAACAGTGCCCACAGCAAGTTCCTGTTGGGCTTAAGACAGCACAAAAAGCAAAACGTCCTCTAACTTTGCCTGTAATGGATCTGTATGGCAGGATGTATACCAGGCCACAAACCTATCCTAGGGTCCAGCGTAAACAGTTTTTGTAGATGGAGGTCTGGCCTCTAAGATGACATCCACTACTTCGAGATGAAGATCAAAAGCAGTCAAGTGTTGCTGCTCAATCTCCGCAATGGAGTTGTAGATTGTGCAGGCCCAAGTGTAGGACCCTGCCCTGCTGCTGTAACAGGAGATTCTGCCAAATCGCAGCCTGATTGGAGGAGAGATGCTGATGCCCAGAAATTCCGGATATCACACTCTCCTGGCTAAATACAAAGCCATTATGATGACTTGTGCCTGGTCTTTCCTGATCTTCTTCAGAACTCTGGGCAAGAAAGAAGGGAAGGCATACAGGAGTCCCAAGCTTCACTTTAGGTGAAATGCGTCTCCAAGAGAGAGTCTTTTTGGGACTCCAGCGTGCAAACAAAAGTGTAGACGCTGCACGTTCTTGGATGCGGTGAACAGATTGAGCCAGGGTTCTCCCTATTGCTAGAAGAGACCCTACGCCACCACCGGGAATAGCTACCGTTTGTGACTCACTAGGCATCAGCGGCTGAGGTCACCCCCTCTGGTCACTGAAGTAGGCTAAGACTGGTATCTCAAACCTCTGAAGATGTGCTGTGACCACCAACATTACCTTTATGAACACTTCAGGAGCACTGTTAAGGACGAAGGGGAGCATGGAAAACTGAAAATGCTCCTGCATGTGGGACTGCAGAACTGAAATAAGAAAACTAGGTGGCCTGCAGGTCTAGCACTACCATCCAGTCTCCTAAATCCAGGGCAGACAGAATCAACATGAATACCATGGATTTTTGCTTTTTCAGAAAGAAATTGAGATGACGAAGATCCAAAATAGGGCTTATGTCTCTGTCCTTCAGCACCAGGAAATAACCAGAGTAACAACCCGTCCCTATGTCCGATGCTGGGACCCTCTCTATGGCTCCATTATCCAAAAGAGCCAGGAATTCCTTTAAAAAAAAAGACTGATGGCCCTCCAAAAACTGTTCTGAGGTGGGTAGGATATGCAGAGGGTCTGACAGGAATGGTAAGGCATAGCCATGTTGAATGATTTGGAGCATTCACTTTGGTCGAATGTGATACTCTGCCACCCTTGGAAACAATAACTTGCCCTGCCTCCTATAGCATGGCCAATGCCTCTGAGGGCAAACTAAAGCGGCACTGAAGCTGATGCAGTGGGGGACTGGGAAGTAGACTGAACCTCCTAGCCTGAGCATTTTCAGCTAGATTCCCAACCCTCAAAGGATGGGGGAGGTATCTTGTTGGAGTGGAGGATCTTGGCATTGTCTTTGCCCTTAACCCCTTCTGAAACCTCAAAAGGGACAAAGATGTGGGGGTTACTGCTGCATGGGCACAGAAAAGTCTAGGGAGTGTGCTGTCAAATGGCCTATACATTAATGACGCCTGGACATCACCGGAGAGGCCTGTGGACCTCATCTACAATTGGTGCTAAAGCACCATTCTCCTACTGTCTGCTCTGCCTCAGCAGTCAGTACTGTTCAGTCCAGAAGGGATCACATACTTTGCTGCATCCTGGATGATTCATGTTAAATTTGTGCAAAACTGTTCTGGGACTATCGGCAAAAGCGTAGGCTGGCAGAAAAAAACATTTGTTTTCTAAATGCTTCAATACATTTGGATTTTCTGTTAAGAGAAGCCATAGGAAAAGAGTTGGGATTGAGCCTGATAGAAGAGTCCTTGATAACTAGGCTTTCTGGTGAAGAATGCTGGGTTAGGAAGGTAAGGTCTCCTGGGGAGGCCTATGACATCTGGCCCTTGCCTATTTACTAGCTGGCAAGAGCAAGGTCAGGCCCAGATGCCCATCAATCTGTCACAGAGGGCTTCATTTAAAGGAAGAAGTGGCTCAGTAGGTGCCTGCACAGGCTGAAGAACATCCATCAGCACATCTGTCTTGGATGAAAGATGCAGGCCCAAAGTTTGGCCGCACACTGAATGACCACAATAAAAGAAGCTGATTCCTTCGTTGAGGGCCCGAGGGGGAACTCAACCCCATGTCAGGGGAGGTGCCAGACAACTAGTTGCCAGCAAATCCATGTACAAATTTGTATCATGGTATTGGGCGTCATCACCATCATCTCCACTGTCTGAGCCAAACAAGTTGTGAAGGACCTTTGGACGATTTCCCAGTAAGGGAAGTGCTAAATGTGAATTGGAAACAGCCTCGACTGGTTGTGGCATATGACACAACATTTGTCGAGATTGGCAAATTTCAGAGTCAGACAAGATCTTCAGGTCTTCCTACGGTTTCGGCGGCATGGGGCCAGCATTGACCTGGCGGGGACTGGCATGGTTTATTGTGCTGGGATCAAAGTTGTGTGCTCCTACGTTAACCCCTGGAGTCAGGGTGGACCCTGCTGCAAGGTCAAGAAGCACTGGAGACATCGAGAACAAATCCGCCGACAGTAACATGACTAGAGGCCTACGACCTTTATGCCACTGTTCAGCGACGTAGAGTTTAGCTTTACGTTCCCGGATCACCTTGGGAGTCATCCATGCACAGTACTCGCAAGCCTTGAAATCATGCAACGACCCTTGACACCAGATGCATACTTCTTGAGGATCTGTCACAGAAATCTGCGTATGACAGTCCTTACAAGGCTTAGGGTTGCTACAGATCACTCACTCACCCACATTTTGCATGCAAGTTCGCACCTTGCTCAGCTTTGGCGCATGAGTACTCACTCTAAAACCTTGCCATTCAGATAACTATAAGCATTCTGTATGCAGGTACGTTGCTTGTTTAGCTTTTTCTGGAGTATTCTGACATTTTTTTTTTTTTGCAGTAACTCGTGAGCACTTTGTATAAATTGCATATCTTGCTTTAGTTTTCGTCATGAGTGACTGGATATAAATTTCACTTGCATACAAAATATTTCTGAAAGTCCCATGTGGAACTTGCCAACTTTTCTGTATTGTGGAGAGAAATACTTGACGATCATGAGAAAAAAAACTTTGCATACCATTAATGTAAAGTTGAGTTAAACAGGAAGATACTGTAAATGTGTTATTCGTGTATCCAGCCTATCAAGCTTCAGCAGGTGTGGCCCATTGTTTCCTCCTGGATGTTGAAGTATTGTCTGAACAATTAAACTAAAAACCAAGGTGTTTCCTGAGGGGCAATAAATTAAGTTATGTTATGCTCCGTAGCAGGTAACTGTAAATGGAGTGGCATCATAGTATAATATTTCGTCCAGGATGGTTACATGCTGCAGTATGCATGAGTGATTGGAGAGGAGTGTGGCTAAAGAGCGGTCAGTATGGTAGGAGTTGGCATGATTTAGAGTGGTGTGTGATTTATTCCAATCATGTTGTAGTGGTTTTTGTACTTTGGCTAAGTGTGCCAGTGTTGTGGAGAAGTGTTTGTTTGGTATAGAGCACATGCTTCTATGATTGGTAAGAGAGGAGCATGATCCAAGGGGTGTCCAGTTGGGAAAGAATATTGTGTAGTACATATAGGCCAGATGCATACTACAATTGTGTCACTGCAATACTGTCACTTATTCTAGGGGAATGTGTGCATTATCCTGAATGGGAAAAGTTAGATATGATATCTGAAGGTGAGAGATTTGCTCAGAAGGTGTTACACTGGGCTGACCTATGTAGCACAGCTTGTCAGTATTGCACATACCCACTTAAATATGATAACAAGATTGTTCTGGTAAACGTGCAAGAACAATTTAGGTTCCCCATGTCACTGGTACCAAGGTAGATGTGAGTATTTCAGAACATAGCAACCACTTTCAAGAGCTCATACAGGAATTCTGCAATTCATTTACAAACACACAGTCGTGGAAATGGCCCCTGTGCTACACATTTGTTACCTTTAGTTCACAACACAATGTATCTTACAAAACCCCAGGACCATAGCTGCAAGGGTCTCCTATTCTTAAAACAGATGGGCCCTTTCACAAACTGCATTTTTTGTACATTTAGTAATACGATTATACTACTAAAGTATCACAAAATGCTATTCACAAACCTACAAGTTTAAAACTCCACCTCACCCATCTTTTGTACGGGAAGATACTCACACATAATTTTACAACTTAGGGACCGATTAAGATGCTGGTTGGAGTTGCCTCCGACTGACACCGTCGCGGATTCAGGACCGACCGGCCTCCGGGCAGCGGTCTCGACCGGATGAGTACGATGCGACCGCACACTGGGGCCGATTACGATGTCGGTCGGAAAGCCTCCGACAGCATGTTTCAATACCAACCGCCTAATTACAATCTAGGCAGTCGGAATTGAAACCTGCCGGTCACTCTGGCTCGCTTCCGACGGGCTCAAGGAGCCCATCAGCCAGTCGGAGATCGGCCCGTAATCCCAATAGGACAGTGTTTCCGCCATCGGGATTACAATGTCGGTTTCCGAAAGCCTCCCCGTGCTGGCCTTTCTGACATGGAAAGGCTGTCGGAAAGCAACTTTGGAGGCCCCTAGCAGACCCCCCTTGCATCCGCGGGCTACGGTGGTGGTCCTGCACCCTGTGACAGGCACCTTAAGATGCCTGTCACAGGGTGCAGAGATTTACACAAACTCCCATTTCTCTATGGAGCTTGTGCTATGGCCGGTATGCGGCCGTAGCACAAGCTCTCATAGAGAAATGGGAGTATGCAACTGCACAGTGTGCGGTCGCATCATAATCATGCGGTCGGGACTGCCGACCGGAGGTCGATCGGTCCTGAATCCGCAATGTTGTTGGTCGGAGGCAACTCCGACCGACATCGTAATCGGCCCCTCAGTATTAAATGTGGGAGAGACCAGGGAGAGTGGCTGGAAAAAAGGGCACACTTACTAGTAAATGGGAGGGATTTAGGGAGGAGTAATGAGGGGCTCAGGCAGCAGGTTTAGAGAGAGGTTTAGGAAGAGAAATGCACGCACCACAGAAGAGTAAGCCCATTGCAATTCACAAACTGCACTTCTAAAGTTACTACAGTCAGAAAGGAAACCAAAACAGTAGAAAATAATTTCACCTCAGAGCTGGAGTAAGTCCAGCACCACACATGGCCAACCATTGGTACTGCAACACTCTTACAAAGAAAAATGGAGGCAGGGGCTTTAAATAACCACCCCCCACCCCCATAGGAAATAATGTTAAATTATATGAAATTATTTAAAATAGTTAAAAATATTAGAAAATATGACTTCATGGTAAAAACAATATCTAAAAATAAAACATTTATTATTTAGTTATACAATATTTTACCAACCTTTTTCGAATTTATATATTTTTGAATTATGTAACATTTATTTTTATTAAGACAGAATTAAATTACTTTTAATTATTTCTATACATCACTTTTAATAAGTATTATTGCATGATAAAATAAATGTCTTTTTTTACTTGAGGAGAAAATTTATTTTTTAATCTGAAGTACAGAAACATTTTTACTTCATTTAATTATTTTTATTATAAACAATTTATTTAAAAAATGAAGTCAATAGTGCTGTAACAATTGTTTTCTTCTGCATTTAAAACAAATATATGAAATCAATCAACATGAATATTTAGCATAAAATAGTTCAGCATTTGTTTGCACAGAATTGAATTATATTTAATACAATTCATGTTACATTAATGTATAAATGTATAAATTCAAAAAGGGTTGTTAAAATGTTTTATTATTAAATGATAAATGTTTTATTTTTAGATTTTTTAACAATAAATTATATTAATTTAAAATGTTTGTTTTAAAAGAACCGAATTTAATTTAACATTATTGCCTATTTGTTATTATTTTAAGTCTTTAAGTCTATTATTTTCTATAAGAGATGGTTGCAGTAACAGAGGTTGGCTATAGACTTACTACTGATTCTTTTTTGGCAATAATAACTTACACTTGTAAGTTTGGCTCCACCCCTGTTTTCTGGAGGTGGAGATGTGTTAGTCTACACATTTGAGTAACTTTACACTCGGATTTTGTTAATAGCCAAAAGCAGTAAAGTTACTTATAACTGTAAGAGTAAATTTCACTGTAAATTCTTCACAAGTTTAAGTTACCCTTGTGAATAGCCCCCAGAACAGTTAGTTCCAAAATACATCTTAAGTTGGTTTGAACTCCATTTCACAAAAGTAGTAAGACAATCATAGAAAAAGTCATAAACACAGCCGGTAGGAGTCAATTTGACGTTGTTTTTTCAAATCCAGAATTCAAATGATTCCACAGTGAGCATCAAAGTGTCAACCACATTAATCGTTAGCACATCACCGATCACATTTCAATCAACATCCTCAGGGCTTTAATGGGCAATTTCCAAAAAGAAAAAATATCACATGACAATCAACATGTAACAAGTCATTAAAACATGGTATACCCTTATATAATTTGCTAGTCAGCACTACAGTAGACATCTAAATATCAAACAGACAATAGATAGCTAAACATTATATGCAAGGGAATTCTGTGGCTGTTAGTACAGCACAAAAAGAAGGGAGATTTTCAGGGTTTGCTAGAAGGAGAAGTAGCCTTGATATTCTAGAGTAGACCAGTTGGTAAATATGGTTAAGGACCAATGAGGTAAATTGCCATGTCAAAGTGCATGTCACAGTGCTTGCATATACTTCTATTGACCAAATTAGAAGTGGGCTAATCAAGTTAAGTGGTAAGAGTGAAGTTGGTGTTCTATCAAAATGTTATCTCAAGAATATCGTCAGACCAAAATATCATGGTCAAAATATTGTGATAGGTTTTATTTAAAGTATATATGTATTAAAGTTAATGAATTTGTTAATCCTGTTTTTAATTGTTATGTATTTTTTTAAATGTCCAATAAATTGTTAATCAAGTATTACATTTTTATTTCGGGTTGTTCTGTGTTTTGTGGTATTGGGTGGGTAGAGTATTTAATTAATAATACATGAATTGTTGATAATTAATTTGTTAATTGCTGTATATATTTTGATTGTCATTTATTTGTTCAATAGTATATTATATTTTGTATATATGCATGAATTTTAAAAATTGAGTTGTGGAATTTCTTTGGTGACTGAGTGGGTATTTGTTAAAATACAACATTTAATAATTGATATTCATTGTTTAATATATTAACTAATCTTATTTTTAAATTGCAATTCATTGTATTTTAAATACATTTATAACAAATAATTATTGATTTATATAATTTTAAGACAACATATTAAAATTTAAATTAAAGTTAAATGAAACATTGATGGTTTATTTATTTATTTTATTTCATATTCTGACTCTTTAAATTGTATTGCAAATAATTAGGTTATGATGATACATAGAACTGTTTTAAGGTTTGTGTATTTTCTGGGTTAGTTTGAGGTTTAGTTTTAATGCAAATATAATTTTAAATAATTTTATTATATTTTGTATTCTTTTTATAATATTTTTAAAAAATAGACTTATGTTTTAAGGAAATTTAATAATATTAAATAAATTCATTTATTTTTATATTTTCAAGGGGAAATTATATTATTTGGGTATAGTGAATCTAATACATTACATATATGTTCTTTCCACAATACTTGATATAATGGAATTAGAATAGTAAATATGCCCTCCTTCACAATGTTTTTTTTTCCCTCAACGTTTGTTAGTTTGAAGCTAGAACAGTAAATCAGATTTCCCCCAGTGCATTCACTTTCCCAAATGTTTGCTAGATTGGAGAAAGAGTAGCAAATCTGCCCCACATGTATTCCCTTTCTCCAATTTTCATTTCACTGGAGTGAGGAAAATAAATCTACCCCTCACCCTTTTATAAGCACTTTCTATAGTGTAGAAAATCAGCATTTTCAGCGTGGTGACCCCAGAGTTTTCACCATTTTCTACGCCTTATTTTTGCTAGCTTTGGAACTCAGTGCACTTTTACAATTCTTTTTCAATTTTTGAAAATGTATGTTCCAAACCATCGGAGATCCACACACTGTATTGTACATACAATCATTTTCTTTTGGTCTGTATGTTAAAGGTCATTCATAGGTTGTGCAATGCAATAAAGAGGTCTGTATTGTTTTACAAATATCCTTCTGCTCCCATGTGAATTGGTAATTGAGGCTGTGTTTTATAAACAACTTATAAATAGCTCTAAATATAACTCTAAATAAAAAAATCGCAGAATTTCATTACAAACTCTTAATACAAAATATTTGTTTCGTTTTCTTCAATATAGTTTCTTGGAAGGATGTGTTGCCTAGACAGTCAGTTCCTAAGTAAGCTATATTTATCATATTAGGTAATGTGTATTTTGAATGCCGTTTTGATTTAGTCATCTTTTGTCCGTTCTTTTTTTTACTCTTATTTTGGCAACATTTTCCGATCCCTGAAATTACTTTTTAGAACTCGGTCAGGAACAAATTGGAACAGATTGCTTCACAACTCATCTGTCATTTTCGGTGTGGAAGTAAAGTGGTGCGTTCTTCTAAATTAGTAACTCATCATTTCTATTCTTTTAAAGATTATCTCTTGCCATGCATGCTGAAGCGCAACACTGTGGATGTGTCCAGCAGGTGTATGATAAAAAAAAGCACGGTCAGTGAAGCTAATAAGTACGAAAAGCACTCCACACGAACAAAGGGTAGATGCAACAGATGGCAAAAAGATTATGGGGCCGATTACGATGTCGGTGGGAAAGCTCCAAATGGCATTCGGTTTGTCCGACTCCGATTCGGAACCCACGTTTCTAACCGACTCGGAAACACCTCCGACCGACCCATTACGATAGACGGAAACCGTTCAGTCATTCCGACTCGTTTCCGATCGGCATTCGGAGCAACAGAGTCGTTAGGAGCCGAATTGCACAGGTTTACGGACCGCATTTCCGACCGACGTATTACGATGTCGGATTCAGACACCTTTCCGAATCAGTCTGTCCGACACGGATTGACAGCGGAATCTGACTTTGGGGGCCCGTACCAGGCCCCCCTTCACCCAGAGTCCTCCGGTTGGGGCCCGTGCGGGTACCCATGGGTCGCCCCTTTCCAACCATGCACAGTGTGGCAGGAACCATGGAGTGCCCGCCACAGGGTGCAAAGATTTCCACAACCACCCCTTTCTTCAATGGGAGCCTGTGTTGTCGGTCGGAACACAGGCTCCCACTGAAGTCAATGGGAGTCAGACCGAACGGAGTTCGGAAACATCGTGATTGGTCAGTCAGACTCCCCGAATCCTATTCGGTCGGAAATGATTCCCAGACCAAGTCGGTTGGAATGCTTTCCGACCAACATCGTAATGAGACCCTATATGTTTCCAAACACACAACAAAATAAAAAAATAAAAAGCAGCTTGAAAACTTGCATGGCCGAGAAGACGCAAAGCAATACCAGTTCTTCCAGAATGATTAAATCAGATCCATAAACATGAGAATGCTGAAAACTATTGAAGAGTTTTCACAACTTTCACAGCTATACCCAGTGTCTCCACTGTAACAGATGGGTGCGCCTTAATTGATCTAAATTTCTTAAGACTTCCTGTCTGTCATAGGTCTGCTTACCCTTATCAACCAGACCACATTTTTAAGAACCGAAGACTATCACTTTGCGCCGGATAGTTGAAGTCTCTTCCCTTTCCTGTTTTCTTGTCCAAAAACGTTCCATACATACACACTACAACTTTTACTGTAAGCTGCACTTTTTGTTTTCGAATTAAGCAGCTCTTTCAGGAGGTTTTGTGAAAGCTTAGGAAAAGGTATAAAAAATGTTAATTCAATTACCACCGAATTTTACCACTCTACAGATTTATTTGTGACAGTATTGGTGCACCAATTCATAGTCATTCGCTAGCAGATAACCACCCATTAAAGGGTGACAGTAATGAACAGGGAATATATGCAGACAAAATCAACAGTAGCCATGTTTGCGCACACTATTCCATCTAAATACTGTGCTAATAGCATGTGGTAAATGGATTAGGACTGCTGCACACACATTTATTATGGGCACAAATATGACTCGCTTCTTTAGGAAAATAATGCACGAGTTTGCTTGCGCCAGACCCAAAAAAACATTGGTATGTTTCATAATTTGCTCTTAAGAAGTGCCTGTAAAACCCATAAGGGAGTGCAACTAGACCTAAACTTCAGGGGGACTACTAACAGGTCAACCAGTGGAGTTGGGGCTAATATATTAAACAATGGGGTGCAGCCCTCCTTGGAGCCAATAAAAAAATTAGCAATAAATCATACATTTTAAATATGTTGGTCAAAACCCAATACGATTATAACAAACACATTTTAGTGATTTTGACAATCTTTATAGGCTACAAACAGATGTTTAGAAGTGTAAATAAGTGATTTGAGAACTAAAATGGAGCTTCTATATATTTTAATACAATACACTTTAGAACCAGTTTTTGCAAACTTGTTTCAAGACAATGACCACTTTTTGCCAATGCTCCAAAAATTTCTCCTCTGAAATGATAAAGAGTTTCTCAAATATTTTTAATTTCATCTTCAGAAAGGGGCTGCTGCCTGTTGACCAAAGGTACGTTTTCAGTCTTCTCATCAACATTGCAACATATACTTGTTTGAGCCCATTCACATGTATGTGTCTCAGAATATTGAGTCTAGTAGGTTAATGCATCTGATTTTAGTATGTATGATTGGCAAGTTATGGGATTGATTCCTAAAGGATCTTCCATTCCCCCTGCGATTGACTAAGTGAGTGACAATCAGTTGGCAGTATTACCACCTGTTAATTTTCGTACCAGGAAGCTGCATTATACTAAAACAAAATAAAACACAGAAATTACTTCCCACATTGAGCAGTCCTCATACAAGAGGACTGAGCTAGATCCATGCAGCAAGACACCAGGCCTAAAGAACTGGCAAAATTGTTGTTGCTTGAAATAACTTTGCATAATACAGACGTCAATAATGCAAAGAATACAAGTGTTACTTCAATCTCCAAAACACACAGAATGTGTGGCTAATGGGCAATGTCATGCAAAGACAGGAACAGAAAAAGAAAGCATGCCTCTTAATAGTATATGTAATAATAACAAAAAAATGCTTTCAATTCTGTTCTGAGGCTCCAGCACATTAAGGGCCCGATTACGATGTCGGTCGGAGTTGCCTCTGACACC
This sequence comes from Calotriton arnoldi, assembly GCA_963921515.1. NCBI lineage: Eukaryota > Metazoa > Chordata > Amphibia > Caudata > Salamandridae > Calotriton > Calotriton arnoldi. The sequence goes on from CAWUFW010000415.1 coordinate 2,001,631, forward strand.
GTCGCGGTCTCATGACCGACCGACCTCCAGTTGGCGGTCCCAACACTGCAATTACAATGCGACAGCACATGGTGCCTGTGGTCGGAGGCTTTCCGAGCCTCATCATAATCGGGCCCAAAGTGTCAAATCCACTAAAATATCAGCGTCTTCCATGGGCTTCTTGCAGGTGGGCTGAATAGGCAGAGAGAGAGCAACACCATGAGGTGCGAGAAGCAATGAAAAAACACTTTCTCCTACTCCTGTAAATGACCTTTGGATGCCCTGAGTAGTTGATGTGGGTGGGATCTATTGGGTAAAATATTCCCAATGTTTTTTTAAAATTTTACAGTAACAGTTCCCTTAGTTTTTGTTAAAAAACACAACTGTTCCGGAACAGATTATGCCAACCATCAGGTGCCTTCTCGCTGAAAGGGAAGGGAGGGATGGGGGCTCTCTCCGTGTTCTGGCGCTCTTTAGGCTAGGTTATGCTACGTGCACATCCTTGTACTGTAGTGAAACGGTGAATGTGTGATGACAGTCATAGGTTTTGTACTGGAAAGGGACCTTTCTAATACAAAAACTATGCTTTATACTTTTGCCACTTTGCATCTGTGCTGGTCAGTGTAGCATGCATGCAATGGAGGTCAAATGTGGCGACGTTTTGAAGTTGCTCTACTGTTAAGCCTGCCTTAAGATGGTGTAATTGTTTGCCACAAATCCCTGTCTACCAATGTCAGTAAAAAGAGATTTGCAATGAAACCCATGTGTGATAGCCCATTTAGCATCCATAGTATGCTCCCTCGACCCAAAGTAGTGCATAGTGCCACTTGGCGTTACTTTAGGCAAATTTCCAACACAAATCATGATTTGGAAAGAAAATCCCACCACAACACTGGTAGGCTTGCGTCACTTTTGTAATGCTAATCTGGGTCAAAGTGTTAGTAAATCTCTTTGTACATTTTGCCGCAGTCTATGTTAATCTGTGTGAAACACTATTTTCAAATAGTGACTTTCATATTTACGGTGCTTTTAGGCGCAGACTAGGACCTCGTAGCACTATAATAAACGTGTCACTATTCCCCTGTGCTCCTACAAGGATTCAGTTCTCTGGCTACCTTGTTACACACATAGATATCTGCAGTGATCGTGTTAATGAACTGAGTTTTCATAACATAAGAGAATGCATTTCCCATGGATTATTTTAACACAGTTCCCATAGTTTTTATGCACTTCAAACTGTAGATGAATTGCATATTAATTTGTGCAAGGCTGTCACTGAGGCCCTATCTCCAGCACAGCCCAGCTCACATCAGCCAAATAATTGTGTGTATTTTGAAATCTGCAGCAGCCCTGGCTAAGACACACAGATTGGGGGCATGGATCTCAATTAGGGGTCAGCAGGGGTTGCAGCAGCGACCCCTGGCTTGCCCATTGCAACCCATGGCACTGCTTTTGCGTCCCCTGCCCTCTGAGGTAGCAAAATCAGTGCCAAGAAGACCGGGCAGCTCGCCCGTTGCCCATTTTCTATTAAACTAATTATAAATTAGTGTTAGTGTAATAAACAAATGGAGCACCAGGAGCTGGCATGAGACCTTCAGTGGCAGATGTTCTAAGTAAAAAAAAGTTTTTAATTGTATGTAGTGTGAGTGCTTGTGGCTGAAAGTGTTTGTGTGGAAGGGAGCATGTGTGCTTGTGAGAGTGTGTCCATATGTGTGAGTAAAAGTGAGTGAGAGTCAGTGTTGGGTAGTAAGTGAGAATAAGTTAGATTGGGTGTCAGTGATTGTTCGACTTGGGCCTTTCTGCAGGGTCATCCCCTAACTTTTTGCCTTCACTCTCCTATTTTCTGAACTTATTTTTGTGGTCTTTTAGAATAGAAATATTCGTGTTTGTGCATTGCCTATGTAAAGTTATCATGCGCTGCATCATTTTCTGTTCAGGCGTCATTTTGAATCATGATCGAAACTAATCCTTTGCTATTTCGGAGAAAAGGCCTGTGTTGTGTTTCGTTTCTGAAATGTTAGGTTTTGCTTCACTAATGAATAGACTGTTCATATTAGCGCATACCTTTCTCTCTAGATAGAGGCCCTCTCCCACTTGTCTGGTGACCGGCCCGACTGGAACAACCTTGGACTTTGTAACTTTGTGTAAGATACGAGTGCTGAGACTGTTTTTTTCTGATCTTCCATTGCTTGGTAGCACCTGCCTGGAAAATTCCACTATGGGCGAGTTTTAGCCCACTTACGAAACTTATATAATGTATCATTATGCTTGTCGATTTCAGTCCCTCTGCAGCACTCCTAGCGACTGGGCAGACTGGGCTCCGCTCTGAGTGTATCTAATAAAACAGTTATTGGTTTGTATTCTCTACTGTCTGACCGACTCTTCATTTGGTATGGAAGGTTGAGAGGTGGTCTTTAGTGACCCGGGTGACCCTAATCGGGCCACTGCCTTCAGTTGGCGCCCGGACAGGGACTCCTTCAGGTGATTGATCAGTCCCCTATCCGCAGACGGAGGGGAGGCCGAGGACTTCGTCGGGTCGGACTAACGGCTCAGGGATCCCTGCACGAAGAGTATTATTTGCTCGCAGCTGCCCCTTCTGTCCCGCCAGATGGTGCCGCGCCCAGTGGTCATCCCGACTGGAGTCCTGAACGGCGAAAACCTTGGATCTGACCGTTTGGTCTGAAGAGTCGGCAGTAGAGAATTGGTCTGTTTGTGCTACTCATATCAGGTGAGTTTGTTTAGGTTCTTTGTGGATATGGTACCATTGTGGTTTGAGTTTGGTACGGTCTGAGGACCGTTTTTGGTAAAAGAATTTGCAACTACTTTGCTAGGTAAAAATAACAAATTTGTTTTTCCTTTAAAATGCCTAGTCTTAGTAAAATTTTGTATTCGTGTTGTCATTATTGTTCTGCAGATGCTGAATTGGAAGAAGCTCAGCCGGCGCCTCCTGAAGGCAGCCCTAATTTTGATATGTATGTGAAGCATGGTCTTGGCCTTATTATGTTTAGCACATTATGGCACAAATATAAGAGGGACAATGCCGAGTTACAGTGGCCGTTGACGGGCACTTTTGATGAACAAAAAATTGGGTTTTTACAGGAGCAACTATTTAAGAAAAGAAGTAGACAGTCTATGTTTGACTCCCTTAGAACTTAGCAGAAGGAGGCGAGGCAGAGACGGTTAAAGATGGAGAGAGATGCATGGAAATGGAAAATGCAAACATTGACACAGAAAGCTGTGGCATATGATAGAGAAAAACAAGAGTCTGGAATTGAATGTGAAGATAGGAGATTTCGGTTACATATAGATAAATCTTATTTGACTAAAGAAGAAGACAATACTTTTGTAGAGGAGTTGTTAGACACTCGACCCCTGCCCCCTTATGCCCTGCAGAGGATATATCCTGCTATTCCCTTACAGTCACAGCAGCCTGTTACGTCTGCTCCGGATGTTCCTGTATCCACGGCTGTTGTTTCGGTTTTGACGGCTGTGGCTACGGCACCTCCTGCTCCTTCTTTACCCTCGCCGTCTTTGGCAACTGTGACCCTCAGCATATCTACTGTTTCGACTCCTATATCCTCTGTTCTCTCCCCTCCGGTGCAAGCGCCAGCGACGATTGTACCGGTCTCTTCTGCTGTCTCTACTTCAATGGTTTTTCATCCTCCGACACCTTTGAATGTTGAGACGCCAGTACGCGGATTTGAAGATAGAGATTGGGCGAAATTCAAGGAGCGAATAGGCCCGTTAGTGCGATCTGGGGTGGGGGATGAAGAGAAGCAAGTAATAGCTGACCAGGCTGCGCGGTGGGCTAATGCGATTTATAGTGTGGAGGATGTTTGGGAAGTCATGCGAGATTTTGAACCTTTTATACAGCAGCATGCCCTTAAGCATATGTCTGCTACATTGATTAGTCTTTGGCAACAACACATTGGGACCGAAGCGCCTCAGATTTTATTTGATATTAGAGATCGTGTGTATGCTGCTGATTTGGAACCAGGCCAAGTATTTGGGAACGTTACAACTTTAATTGCTTATAGGGCTAGATTACATGAGAGGAGCACTACTCAGGTATCCCAGTTTCCGATGCGAGAGGTCCAACCCATATATCACCCAGCAATACCTGAGTTGACGGACCAGCACGGTACCGTTACTAGACGTGCCGTGCCTGCTCGTTTTCAGGAGCAATGGGTTTATACTCCATGGAAAAGAAGTGAGGTTCTGGCCCTTAAGGCCCATTTGCCTGATCCTAGGAAGAATCCTAAAGCTTATTATAAAGAATTAACAGAGGCTGCCTCTTCTACTGGAATGACTCTTGCTGATATTGAAATGTTCTTTGGTCTTCTCATTCCGATTGATGTTTAGAGACAGGTTCATACTCAAGATCATGTTGCAGAGTTGGGTGGTACATGGGATGTGATTAAGGGATGGGATCAGGAAAGGAAGCCAGATGATAAACCCCGAGCCGAGATCTTAGCTTTGCCAGTTCGCATTATTACATATATGCATTCCCTTATTCTGCCTAAGAAGGTGAGCTGGGATAAACTGACAGCTTGTCGACAGAAGAAGGATGAAAGTGTGTCTGATTTCTTTACCCGGTTTTTGGACTATAGTGGGCAGGATATGTCTATTGAGGGAGGTGTTCGATTCTTTGTTGATAGATTTGTTTCTAATCTTCTTCCTGAAATCGCGACTCGTTTACAGGCGTCTGAGAGTACTTGGTCCACCTCTTCCCCCTCTGTTATTTTGAATAAGGCTCAGTACTATGAACATCGAGATCAGGAGGAAAAGGATAGGACTGATAAGAAACACAAGGATTTAAAGACGAAGGTGTTGTTACAGCAAGCGTTTGGGGGAAATAATAGGGGATGGGGTGGTCCTTCTAGGCAGCTTCCACGTACTAGTAGACAACCTTCCACAACGCCTCTAGGGCCAAATCAGTGGGCGTATTGTAAGGAGGAGGGTCATTGGCGTAGCCAGTGTCCTGTGCTTTTGCAGAAAGTTTCAGCACCTAGAGGGCGAGGTTCTGGTGGACGGGGTCGTGGGACAGAGAGAGCTCAGAATGTTACTGCCTCACAGGGTCGTTCTGATAACAACTACTTTGATGATCCTGGAGATGGTCAGTATTATCATGATGATTATGATATGGATGAGGCGACAGGTATGTCCTATAGCTAGGACAGCCAAGGACAGGGAGAGGGACCAGTTCCAATACCTGTAGATCAGCGTGGTCCTTATGTCACAGCAGATTTGCAAGGCTCGACTAAGGTGTGGCTAAAAGTTCTGTTTCTCGACATATGATCCCTGGGGCAGCCCTGTCTGGCCATAATAATGTTTCGGTAGGTTTTTCAGGAGTACCGGTTGTAAGTCCCATTTCCCGCCCCCTAGCATTGACTGTTGGTCCTTTTACTGTGGAGTACCCGTTTTTGTTGACCTCTAATTGTGGTGAGAATCTGATGGGTTTGGATTTGTTGAAGAAGTTGTATGCTACATTTTATTGCTCTCCTGCAGGTGTCTATAATCACGATGGGTCTGGATGCGAGTACTAAACAATGTTTGCTCAGGAAGCACCCCTTCCAGCTGAATTTGCTGATATCCCACTCACTCTATGGGCCACAAGTGACACGGACGTAGGACTGTTGCATATACCACCAGTTTCTATACAAGTCAAAGAGAATGCTGTTTTGCCCCGTATTCCTCAGTATAAGATACCGCAGGCAGGAGAACGGGCTCTTCTTCAGATTATTCAGGATTTGATACAAAAGGGAGTAGTTGAGGAAACGTCTGGCAATATTTGTAATAGTCCTATTCTTCCGATACTTAAAAGGGCAACCTCAGGTTCCTCTGAGGATGCTGATGATGTTTATCGCTTTGTGATTGATCTGCACGAAGTTAACAAAATAGTGGTTCCACAATTCCCTGTGGTTTCTGATATTACTGCGCTTTTGACAATGATTCCTTCTACTGCTAAATTTTCTCTCTTATTGACTTGAAAAATGCTTTTTTAGTATTCCTATCCATCCAAACAGTAGATATTTGTATGGGTTCACATGGGGTGGTAGGAGCTTTAGATTCTGTCGCGCTCCTCAGGGCTATACAGAGAGTCTTAGTATCTACAGTTAAGCATTATAAGGTCAGTTGGATTCCTTGTCGCTTCCCTCAGGTAATGTATTGGTGCAGTATGTTGATGATCTCATCATAGCCTCTGATACAGAGCAGGGTTGTAGAGATAGTACTGTTAAATTATTTTTGCATTTGGCCCATCATGGACATAAGGTTTCTCTTTCTAAATTTCAGTACTGCCGACAGGAGGTCACCTACTTAGGTCACCTACTGTCGAAGGAGGGTAGGAGGTTGACCCCTGAGCGCATCAGCACCATTGTTAAGATGCCCCTTCCACAAACTCAGAAAGATGTGCATGCTTTTATAGGTATCACTTCCTATTGCCGGCAGTGGATACCTAACTATTCCCTACTAATCAGACCTTTGCTTGCATTAACAACGAAAGGAGTGCATGAGCCTTTGCCTTTGACGCGCGAATGCCAGCAGTCTTTTGAGCAATTGAAAACTGCACTTTGTTCGGCTCCAGTTCTTGGTACACCCAACTATGGCAAGCCGTTTGTGCTCTATGTCCACAAGATGGCTGGTTGTGCGATTTCTGTCCTAACACAAAAGTTTGGGGATAAGCAACGGCCATGTGCTTATTTCTCTGCTGTGCTTGATCCTGTTGCAAGGGCCCTCCCAAGTTGTCTAAGAGCGGTTGCGGTTGCGGCTGTGGCCACTTCAATCAGACAATCGGCTGGCCTTGTGCTTGATACTAACCTCACAGTTATGGTACCCCATGCTGTGGATACACTTTTGAATAAGACAAAGACACAGCACCTCACCAGTGCACGTCTTACCGGCTATGAATTGACATTGTTTGCTAAACACATTACAATTATAAGATGTGCTACTCTGAATCCAACCACGTTACTACCCCTCCCTTCTGAGAATGATGCAGTTGACACACATGATTGTATGTTCCAGACGGAAGAAGAGGCGAAAGGATGGGTAGACTTGACTGATGTTCCCTTATCTGACCCCCAAGGAGAACTATATGTCGATGGCTCTCGTTTTAAGTTACCAGATGGCACTACGACTGCAGCTTACACTGTCACTACGTTGCGCACGGTGGTAGAGACATCACGGGTCCCCTATCAGTCGGCTCAAGCTGCTGAGCTCGCTGCTCTTATTTGAGCTTATGAATTGCGGGAGGGACTGGTTGTCAATATCTATACTGACAGCCAGTATGCCTTCGGGGTCGCGCATAATTTTGGGCGACTCTGGGCAGAGAGAGGGTCCCTTACTTCTCATGGCACCAAGATCCAGCATGGGCACCTCATATTGAGGCATATTGAGGCTTTTGGCCGCTTTAACGCTCCTCCAGAAGTTGGCCATAATCAAGCGTAGTGCCCACAGGAAGTTTACTGATGACGTGGGTAGAGGAAATGCTTTTGCAGATCAGACAGCTACGGAAACAGCCCGAACAAAGATGAAACGCATGTTTGTAGCAGGTCCAGCTAGGTGGGTTCCTGAAGTGGTCATGTTTGAAAATACCCTTGAGTGTAAAAGAGATACAAAGTGAAGCCACTATGGAAGAATTAGCGGAATGGCAGGAAAGTACAGCACAGTTAAATGAGGAGGGATGTTGGATTGATAAATCAGGGAAACAGAGATGGATGTTACCAGATGCATATGTTCTTCCTGTGGTTACTATGGTCCATGGCCCAGCTCATATTAGTGCAAAAGGCATTTGTAAATTGTTAGACCCTGTAAGGCAGAATGACAACATCTCTAAGACAGCTGCACATTTGGTGAAATATTGTATGGTGTGCATGATGCATAATCCAGGGAAGGGTACCCCCACGCCACCCAGTAATTTTGCACCGCCCACTTTTCCTTTTGAAGTCCTTCAGATGGACTACATTGAATTAGAGAGATGCAATAATCTTAAGTATGTTTTGGTGGTTGTATGTGCATTCAGTAAATGGGTTGAGGCTTATCCCACTAAAGATAATACAGCCATTACGACTGCAAAGGTACTCCTGAAGGAGTTCTTTCCTCGTTTCGGCTTGCCCCGAGTTATCTGGAGTGACAACGGAAGTCATTTTAATGCAAAAGTGATTCAATTGATTTGTGAGGGTCTTCATGTGAAACAGAAATTCCATGCTGCTAATCATCCACAGTCAGCGGGTTTGGTTGAGAAGTACAATGATACTCTCAAACTGAAATTTAAAAATACAGGAGACTACAGGGTTAAAGTGGGCAGTTGCTTTACCATTAGCTCTTTTGTCAACAAGAACAACAGCACATTCTAGGACAGGATTGTATCCTTGCGAGGTTGTGTTTGGGCGCCCGGCAAATGTCTGGGGCGTCCCGCGTCCTCGTCAGTTCTCAGATATTGAGTACCCTGTGTTGCTCGATTATCTTGGCCAGTTAACCGAAAGTTTACGTTCTATTCACCAACAGGTGCGTGAGTCCCTACCTTCTACACCAGAGGGACCTGGCCACGATATCCAGCCCGGAGATTACGTCCTATTACGCAACTTTCAGAAGAAGAAAAGTTTGGAGCCGCACTGGAAGGGGCCTGAACAGGTTCTATTGGTGACACGTACTGCTGTGAAGGTTGCTGGCCGTAAGAACTGGGTTCATGCAACCCACTGTCGGAGGGTTCCTTTACCTCTACCCTACGATCAGTGGGTTAAGGACGGCATCGGGGACTCCTAGTGTGAGCAGGTGCCTCGGTTTGTCCCATTCAGCGATGCCCAGCTAGCGTGGACGCAGCCGGATAAGGAAAATGCAGATGTATTGAACGAGGCTGTTCCTCCGGAAATACGAGCTATCTAAGAGCCTTTATTCACGGATCAAACATTGCCTGGGGCTACCAGGTACAATTTGCGCCCTCGGCTGAGGGAAACTGCGTCTAAGGAGAAAAGAGATTAGGGATGGACTGCGTAAGATAGGTTGTACTGAAGCCTAGTACCAACAGCATTAGTTGAGATTAGTGAGGGATTTCTACGTACTTCCTTTTTAGTTGTCTGAAGATTAGATAGGGAAGACCGAAGAATACCCTGAAGGTATACCATCTTGATCGACGTGGGACACGAGTTTAGGACAGAGCAAGCTCCACCGCCGGTGCTCAAGAGGGCCAACGTATTGATGGACAATAGGAGTCTGTACCAGTGAGGCTCTGACGGACACTGGGAACTTGTATATTTCTTTCGCATTTTGCCCCCATTTAATTCGTTATGCATCCCTTTGGTAGAATGGTTGCTGAGGAAGAGCAGCCAGTGATTATTGTTGCCCAGCATAATATGGTGTGGACCCGCACACAGAAAATAACATGTGTTGCTCTTGTGGTTTTACTGCTAATAATATTATGTGGGGTGTCATGGGTTTTAGAAAATGCTCAGGATGTGCCTTTACGTACCAAGGTTAAAGTTCTTTACCCACCAAGGAAGAAGAGGGCAGCCCCGAGTAATGCTTTTCTAGATACACACAAGAGATTCTTTGGAGAAGGGACCGCTTGTTACCCCACTGAGTCTGTCACTAGTTTATGAACTGCATACCCATTATCTCTTGTGAACTATACTTATACTCGTCCACCGCAATTTACAGAAGTCAAGGGAGTGTTTAGTTTTGGCTATCCAGGTCCTTGTTTATATTATAGAAAGCCACTAGGGATGGGTTATCCAGGGTGTGATAACACATACTGGGACAACTTCTACATGGAAGAACAGAATGTCACACTGGTGGGTTGGCATCATAAGGAATTGATAGTTACCCGGGAGGCTGGTTATTACCCTGCTTGTTGTCCTATCGTGAATAGTACGGACACTTCTTTGTATATCAACTGTTCTGGAATAGAGCTGTACAAAAATGCATTGCCCCTGGTGAATGATAAAGACCCGAGTACGTTTGGAATGAACACCTGATATGTTGCAGTAGATTATGAAGGACCAATTTATGCACAACCGGGGTTTTACTTTTTGTCTAACGGTACCTATTCTAACGTTCATAATGGTTCTAATGATATCGCTCTTGGGATGGTGTTGCCCTTAGGTGTGCCCTGTAAATACGCTAAGCCTAATGTTCGTTGGGTTAAGAGGACCCTGACCAAAGAATTCTGTGAGGGAGTGACCGATATAGAGGTCAATAACTATAGTAATGGGATCACCTTTGGATACATCCTTTCTTCTATTTTTACTTTGGGTGGTACCTCTATGGCCTGGGGTGAGAAAGCTAGAGAATATTTTGGGTGCAAGTTACAAATATTATCTAATACTACTGTGGCACCTTTACGCGACATCACCACTCAGTTGGAAAGTATGCAGATATATTCCGAACAGACTAGATATGCAGTTGATTTCATCTTAGCCAAGAGTGGTGGTGTATGCGCGGTAGTGGGAAACCAGTGTGTAGTCGGGATCAAAAATATGGAAAAGAATATTACCAAGCACATATTAGACACCCTAGAAAACGTTAAGGGAATGGAAAGTGGGAATTGGAGTTGGTCTCTTTTTGGTGGCTGGGGCTGGATTCTTGAAAAAGTGATTTATCTGATCGTACTATTGGTGCTTTGCTGTGTCCTTATTCAATGCCTTCCCTTCTGTTGCTCCTATTGCACCACCATTCTCACCCCTAAAAGGAAAATATCGATTCATGATACCAACGCTGCAATTATGGTACAGAAAGATAGATGAGGGCATTTTTGAGAATTCTTCCCTCCTTACAGTCTCCTTTCCCGATACTGAGAATATGGAATGCTCATAAGGAGTTTTATTCATAATCTCCTGTTTTCCTGGTTTTATATTTTCCTTGCTTGCTATTAGAAAATGTTTTAGCTCATGCTAAAAGGAGGGTCTGTTAGAATAGAAATATTTGTGTTTGTGCATTGCCTATGTAAAGTTAGCGTTCGCTGCACCATTTTCTGTTCAGGCGCCATTTTGAATCATGATCGAAACAAATCCTTTGCTATTTCTGAGAAAACGCCCATGTTAGGTTTCGTTTCTGAAATGTTAGGTTTTGCTTCACTAATGAATAGACAGTTCATATTAGCGCACACCTTTCTCTCTAGATAGAGGCCCTCTCCCACTTGTCTGGTGACGGGCCCGACTGGAACAACCTTGGACTTTGTAACTTTGTGTAAGATACGAGTGCTGAGACTGTTTTTCTTCTTATCTTCCATTGCTTAGTAGCACAGTGGAGAGGTGTGGTGCAGCGGCCAGGGCAGCTGACTTCGGAGCACAGGGTTCACGGTTCGATCCCCGGCTCCGGCGGCAGCTCAGCACCATGTGACTCTGGGCAATAGCTCACTTAATTTCCACTACGGCCCCCAGCGCCTTGAGACCCGTAAGGGTGAGTAGCTGCGCTATATAAAAACGGACTTACTTACACCTGCCTGGAAAATTCCACTATGGGCGTGTTTTAGCCCAGTTATGAAACGTACATAATGTATCTTTATGCTTGTCAATTTCAGTCCCTCTGCAGCACTCCTAGAGACTGGGCAGACTGGGCTACGCTCTGAGTGTATCTAATAAAACAGTTATTGGTTTGTATTCTCTACTGTCTGACCGACTCTTCATTTCGTATGGAAGGCTGAGAGGTGGTCTTTAGTGACCCGGGTGACCCTAATCGGACCACTTCCTTCATACTTAACCAATGCTAACGTGATTGTGCCCTCTCCATAAACATGCTAAAATTGGCGCACACCCAATGAGCACAATTGATTTACTTGTAAGTTCCTAGTAAAGTGGTACTACATGTACCCAGGGCTTGAAAATTAGATGCCACTAGTGGGCCTGCAGCACTAAATTTGCCACCCACTTAAGTAGCCCTTTTAAACATGTTACAGGCCTCACTGGGCAGCATGTGTGTGCTGTTTTAAACTGCTAATTTGACCTGGCAAAATAAACCTTTTGCCATGCCTGAACATTTAAGTCACCCCTACAGTAAGCCATACACAGCCCATAGGTCAGGGTGCAGTGTATTTAAAATGTTGGACAGGTACTTTTAATTTGTACATGTCCTGGTAGTGAAAAGCTACTAAATTCGTTTTTTACTACTGTGATCTCCCATAGGATAACATTGGGCTACCTTATTACATTTAATAAGTGATAACTTTCCATTAGGAGCAAGTAGGAATATCGAGTTTGAGGTCTAAAGAATTGTAATCTAAAACCCTCTTTATTGGTAAAGTTGGATTTTAAGTCACAGTTCTGAAAATGCCACTTTTAGAAAGTCACCAAACTGTGTGAGGCAACGTTTCACCCCACCCCATCCGCACAGCAAGTTCTTTTGGAATTCCTCCAATATTCAGAATCATTTAGTCCGTTTTTCTTCTTTTACTCAATTTTTTCCATTACTTTAACCTTCTTATCTGGTTTTCATCCACATGTAAGGAATCATGCTTTCTCCCAACTTATATGCTCACGATGTGCCCATCCAGGCCTCTGTCACGAACACAATGGACACGCATGATTGTTCCTAGCAGAAATCCTTTATTAAAAACCCAATGCATTTCGAGCTATGCAAGCTCTTCTTCAGGGGTAACTGCAAATATTAAAAAACTCCATTACTGTATTGGTCTACATTAACCATATATAACAATTCATGTTGTTCATTCTATGGCAGTTAATCACGGATCTCATAATCCCTCCATCATAAACTACAACCCCAAATACCCAGGTGTTTTCATTCAACCCTTCTCACTCCCTTTGAAATATCCCAAAATAAACCTCCCAGTGTGTGCCCCCCCATGATCCTACATACATTATTAAAAAAACTTTTTTACTGCCCATACTGCGAATCAGTAATCCCCAAAATAACACCCCCCATTTCCACTGCGTTCTCTCATTCTCTAGGTGCAGCATACTTTAAACTGACAACTTTCAAATCGCGCACCCCTTTCCTACGCTCCTAATCCTTTCCCCAACAGACCTTCCTGCTTCAACTATCCACACACCTTTCAAGCTAACCTTCCAAATCTCGCTCTCCTTCCTTGCGCTTCTAAACCCTTCCTCCGCAGCCCTGCCTGCTTCAACTTTCCACACTCCTTCACTCTGAAATCACCTAACCATTAACACGTGTTTGGCGCATTGCGGCCGTATCCGTCTTCACCCTTCACTTTCCACACTCTTTCACTCTAAAATCACTAAACCATTAACACGTTCTTGGCGCATTGCAACCGAGTCAGTCTTCACGCTTCACACTTCACGCACCTGCTAAAACTGATTCATTGCCTTCCCGACATCCATTGTTTGAACAGGCTTCCTTTCCCCACTTAACCCTGCTTTTTAAAAAAAAAAAAAAACACTCCCAGTGCATTCCCTCATTGGTGCTCATTAATTGAACTAACATCGACACCATCGATAACTACATTACCCATAAGCCACTTTCTTCCTATTTCTAAGATACTCATTTCCTATAACTAGCTTCATAAAGATTTGTTACCATATGTAAACCAACACTATTACAGCCACTTGACAAAAAATGCTTAGATTAGTTCTCAGTCTCATATTGAACAACTGCTGATGAAACCATGGTATCGCCGTGCATGTGGATTTAGCCAATTACCAGTTAATCCTTTTTTCCCGTTGGATGCAAACCGTCTGAAGGGCAATAATACATTCAACACATCAGATGATGACGGGATGCACTCCCTTTTACGCTGTTCATCTCCTTTAGTTGAAATCATCGAAAAGTGCGTGCATGCTGGGCTTGTGCCTTGCCCCAATGGCACATAGACAAAATCACCAAACTGTGTGAGGCAACGTTTCACCCCACCCCAGCCGCACAGCAAGTTTTTTTGGAATTCCTCCAATATTCAGAATCATTTAGTCCGTTTTTCTTCTTTTACTCAATTTTTTCCATTACTTTAACCTTCTTATCTGGTTTTCATCCACATGTAAGGAATCATGCTTTCTCCCAACTTATATGCTCACGATGTGCCCATCCAGGCCTCTGTCACGAACACAATGGACACGCATGATTGTTCATAGCAGAAATCCTTTATTAAAAACCCAATGCATTTCGAGCTATGCAAGCTCTTCAGGGGTAACTGCAAATATTAAAAAACTCCATTACTGTTGGCATTTTCTTGTCCTAACCATTTGGTGCCCGTAGCCTGTATCCTGAGTCACATGACTAGGTGTAGCTGGCAGTTGGTCTCTGTCTATTGCTTCCAGACAGTGAGACATAGGGGTAATATGTTTTGGCAGATGGGCCATCCCTGACTTGATAGGGGGAGAGGGGAGGAGCTGTCACCTTCCAGACTTGCACATAGCAAAGGCTCTGCCTCAGCACCCTCACAAAGGGTTTCACACTAGTCTTTTTTGCCCCCAGAAAGGCTGGGGCCAGGGAAGGGAGTAGGGAAATTCCAAACACCTGTGGAGGTGGAAACCTCCAGAACCTTCTCCTACTTCAAAGCTGGCACAAGTATAAATATTGGACCCTCAAACCCAAATCTTCAGATCACTTCTGGACCTGCAGGAAGAAAGACTGCCTAGCTGTGAAATCTGCCCTGCTGGCTGACCAACTACTGCTTTGCTGCCAAAGGCTGAATGTTGCTGCACCAGAAATCCTCTGCTGCTGTGAGCAACCCTGCTGAATCCAGCTTGCCTGTGTGCATCCAGAACAACAGTAAATTTCCAAGGGTCCGTTGACTGGTCCCCCTGTTCAAAGCCACAGGCACATAACAGGCTTCTTCAATGTTGATGCATCTCCACGCAACTTGACGCAGCACAACGCAGCCAACCATCGGCTCCGGCCCAGCACGACACAGCTCGTCCTCAATGCCGTCACATCCCCACGCAAGTCCTCGTAAACAGTGGTGGCTTCTTTGATGCTAACACAGCCCAATGCAATACATCTCGTTACCTGTACCGAAGCATCGCTTGCAAGTCTCCGCAAGCCCCATTGACTCCCTCGACGACAACATAGGATCTCGGACTGCAGCTCTTCATTGAAGGTCATCGACTCTACAGCTGTGTGACGCATTTCAACGCTGAACCTTGCATCACAGGTCCTAGTCGACAGCTCCTCAACGCCAGGCAGCGCATCTTGACACAAAGACTTTGCATCTCGACACTCGGACCCACCAGGCACTTTCTCAGTGGACTGAACTCAGTCCTGTATCTGGCCCGCGCTCCATCATGATCAGCATGAACTTGTGACTTGGGCGCAGTCTACCGCAACCAGATAACCACAGTTGGCACTTTTTGCACCTTAGGGTTCCACAAAACCTTTAAAATGGCATACCTCCAGTTCTACTAATTGGATTTTCGTTGTTTTGGTGTCAAATAGTTTATTACATTCTACTTTATTTTTCTAAATTGATGTGGGATTTTTCTTATGTTATGTTTTCACTTTATTACTGTTTGAAGTACAGCATAAATAATTTACACATTGACTCTAAATTAAGCCTGTCTGCTTTTGGGCGAAGCTACCAGAGGGTTAAGCACAGGTTAATTTGGGGTTTGCTGGTGTTTTACCCTGGCAGGAATTGTGGTTACTGCTTGAGTAGGGTTTCACCCCTCTCAACCAGTAACCCAATTCCCTACAGTGAGTATGAGTGAGTCAGAATGAGTAACAATAAGAGTCATGAGTCATAAAGTATGAGTAAGTGAGAGTTAAAGTGAATGTGAAGGAGAATGAGTGTGAATGAAGGAGAGAGAAGGAGTGAGAGAGTGTGGGAGAATAAATTAGCATGAGTGAGAATGACAGAGTGAGTGCAACTGAGTTAGCATGATTGAGTCAAAGTAAGAATGAGTAATAGACTGAGTTAGAGTGAGTGCAAGATGGTGAGTGAGAATAAATGAGTGCAAGTGAGAATGAATAATGGAGTGTGAGTGGGAATGAATGCGATTGAATGTAAGTGCGAATGAATGAGATTGGGCTGGTATGCTTGCTAGTCTGCCATTGGCCCTGGCATAACAAAGGTATTAATTGGCTTATAGAAGCACTCATGGAAACATACTGCAGCTGGCATACTGGAGGCAATGGATAGCATGACAGGCACCTGTGTAAAATATTGGCAATGGCATGCTGGAGTAAATTCTTGACATAATGGTTACCCATGGAACAATGCTGGCTTTGGCACACTTGAGGACAACTTATGGCATAAGAAAGCACCCAGGGCAAAATGCTATTACTAGCTCATTGGAGACACTTCTTTGCATAAGGTGGGAAAGCCATGACATATGGTAGGGGGGAAACCATAACAAAATTCTGGCCCTGACATACTGGAGGTAATTGGACATAACGGTAAGATATGATGGCATTAATTACAAATTTCTGACACTGGACTCGAATATGAGTAAGTGTCCTTTCAGGACCTGTGGCTTTTTAGCAGATTTATGTGAAAATTGTGTTTTTTAATACACTATTTGTCCTCATTATTTCTAACAATTTCTCAGTGGGACAAGCCCTCTACCCCAAAGTGATCTAGAAGAGGTCTGGCTCACTACAATTCAGGGTAAGTATTACAAGCCACCAATTTCAAAGATCCTGTCAGATTCCTAATATAGGTGATTCCTAAGATGGGAATTTATCTGTGTTGTGTTATACTAATCCTGCAGTTATTACAGTACTTCAGTGATGTCAATAATTGCAATGTCTTCAGGGATAAGGTCATGTGACACCACTTCCTGGGGACATTTAGGGTCAAAGGTCAAGTGATGTCACTTCCTGTGATGTCATTATGGTCAAAGGGTGTGTGTTGTAACTTCCGCTACCCCAGGCATTTTCGTGGATCTTCATCCATGGGGGTGGATTGTTGCAGAAGCCCTTTTAGCCCAATGGTCCTTGCGCCTGAACCCATATAATCCTGACCCCCTGATATATCTCTGTAAAAAAAAAAATGTTGTCCAGAGATTTACATTTTTGATTTGTGTTTTTGGATAATTAGAGAAGCAATTTAGCTTGGGTAGACATTGCTGATCTGGGCCAAATTTTTCTGGACGACGTAAAAATTGGTAGATGTGTTGCAGTGATGATGCAATATTTCAGGAACCACGAGACCTATATACTTCATTTTGGTGTCAAACATAGGTTTTGGGGGTCAAGAAGTCTTATAGAGACAGAAATTAACTTCTCAGAGCAACCCTTCCACCATTTTCCAAAATGGCTGCTATAATAGAGGAAGAAGAGACATTTAGAAATGAAACATTTAATAATGGTTTTTAATCCTTTTATGTATACAACAAACAATGTTTATGATCTGAATATGAAAATAATTATGTTTATCACTCCTGTTTTAGACACATTTTCATAGTTCACTTTATTTATTTGTTTTGGCAATCTCTTGTGGTACATTTGCAGAATGTGTAACATTTGAGAGGAGCATATCAACAGGGCCATCTTTTTGTAGCACAGGTTTTGCAACTACATGTACGTGTAAGTTCTGTGGGTAGAGGCTTTAGAAATTTCGAAGGTTTTAGCACCCCATCAATATCTTCTCAACCAAATTCACACTGATCTTTCTTTACATATGCATGATCCAAAACATTTACATATCTTCTGATCAAGTAAAACGCTCTTTTAATGTGTCCACGCACAAAATATGACATTGGTGGAAGGTCACTTAGTGGGACTGATCTCTTGAAATCACTGTATCTTCAAATGTATGACAGTCAAAACTTGCTTTCCACACACGCACAAGGTATTTTTCTACGTCTTTACAGTCCCATTCTTCTTCTGTCTAAGCAAATTCATTTAGAAACTTCACAGATTCAGCAGTTAAAGCTCCAAGCTTTGTTCCAATTTTGCTCATAGTGTCATCAACCATAAGAATATGTGCCTTGATAAGAACACTGCACATCTCTGGTTCAAGTTTTGTGTACAGAATATGAAGCGGGATGAAGTGTCTTTTCTCGCTTGTTCCATAATGTATCCATAACTCTGACAGTCTTTGACTTATGAACATTGCAACAGCTCTAAGTAGCACAATAATAACATCTGTGTCATTAGAAAGTACAATGATTCAGTTGGAACCATTTTGAACAGCCCACTCAACATGTGGCACAACACGAAGGTCAGCTTCCTCCAATTTGCTGTCAAGTTCTTGAACAATATGGCCCATATCATTTGAATATATCTCTGCAGGCACCAACTCCTCATTGACAATCATTCCACTTGCAAAAATTGGAAACTAAGTGTTCACTGAAGCATCAGCAATGTTTTGGCGAGTTAACATCTCCAAGTTCATCTTGTTCGATGTTGATGACCAGAATTTATCAATTTGCACAGGTATAGATGTCAACATTTTGATGGGGGCAAGGTCAACTGTTCCACTTGTAGACATTCTTCTGATTCTCTCACATTCTTTGACAGATAGTTCAAGATAATTGTCAAAGACGATGTGCAGTTCTTGCAAGGTGCACACTGACTTTGGTATCTGTAGAATAGTCTGAACGACCTCTCCGAAGTCTTGCATGGATAAAACCTTGACAATTCGCAATTGCAACATATAGACCACAACTACAGCAGTTTTCAATGTAGACACCTTTTCGAATTGAAATTCTTCAGGTGAAAGTTTTTTTTTTAGCTCTTGTACGAGTTTGTGCTTCACTGGTTTGGTTGCATCATCTCCATCGAATAATGCGTTTGTTGGAAGAAGACCATTCAACAGAATATACTTGATAAATTCACCCCTTTCTTAGGCTACATCCATCTCTCTATGTGCTTGCAAAAGTTGTTTTTTGTAACCTGTTTTGTAGTGGCTGTTTGGATGAAACTCTTTCTAAGGCAATTAACGCGTGGAAGTTTAGCTTTATGATTATGTCAAACATCTTTTTCTCTTTCAATACAAATCTCTCCTGCATCAGTTCTGCATATAGTTTCAATCCATGTTCCAGGACATCTCGTAGACGAGTCTTTATATCGTTATCCACAAATTGTTTGGCCACGAAGTTGTGTAATTGCACAGGCTCAGTCATTTCAAAGGGGTTTTCTTGCTGCTGCATGAAATGAAGAAGGCTGTCAGCATGTTTATTAAAATGTTCCCCTCTCTTTCCCACAAGTTCATGGTGAGGAACAGTTTCATGATGGTACATTAATTTTGAATTTGTCATCTCTCTGAAAACATTGCAAATAGAAAGGACTTCAATGTAAACTGGCTGCCTTAGGCAACATATTCACTTTCATGTGTCTGACAACCCTTTCCTTAAAGCTTTTCTGTGATCTCTGGATCAGTCTGTTCCAGTTTCATATCTGGAGCCACAGCATTGAACCTTCACTCTCTATCTTTCACCACAAAATGTCTTTGGATGAATTTTTGGAGAGGTATGGTTTTTCCACCTGAAGCTTGTTTACTCTTTCCGAATACCAGGACCCATATCTCGGTAGTTTATGCAATCAAATTCGTGAAACACAGTAATCACTGACTCCACAGTCTTAATGTGCAGCTCCCGATCAGCATGTCCCAAGTTTTTCACTAGAGCTATCATGTGTAAAACATTCCCTCAGTACTTGCAAAGTTCTGATTTTTCTTCAGATTCTTTGAGAAACTCTACAAACTTGGTTTTCAGGTTTTCTGATTTTGAACTGAGTGTAATGAACATTGCCTGGCTTTGCATTATGTCTTTTGAATGAAGTGCACCCTGTGCCTTGTTCACTTCTGAGATAAGATATGCAAAACCTAATGTGTCATTCTTGTTCCAGAAAGCATTCCAACGCAATGTTTCTATAGCCTCAGAAATGAGGAGCATACCTTGTAATGAACAAACATAATGAATTCCGCTCAATACTGACTGGACAGCTTTGCTTCCAAAAATGTCAGCCTCAATAAGTGCATCGCCTATGCCACATCCACTGAGATAACTTCCTGCAGACCACAACGCAACTTTTGTCATATGGAAAACGCCCATCATTGGGTAAAGATCATCAAATTATACTGGATTGCTCATAAAAATGTCAGCTACAATATGGAAAACACCATCACCACAGAGAATTGGCATGATAGGCTGGTCTTCAAGCTGAGCATGCACATTTTGGAAATTATTTAGAGCTGTGTCTACTGTTGCATAGTTTGTGACTGGAGATGATATTACTGGTAAAACCCAACCCTCTTCAGTGGGACGGTATTCTGGGAGATCAGAGGATGAATTCCAGCCCACGGAGGAACTGCCTTTTCTTCATCCTTCAGTCCGCACCAAATAAGCGATATGATCAATTCTGTTAAATTTGCTTTGCGGACCGCAGCCTCAGGTAGAAGATGATCCATGTCCTCGGCCACCTTGAAACTTTTAGGTAGACTGGGACGTGTTGATGACTTGTAGTGATTTTGCACACGTTGGCAAGGCAGTTGGGTTATAAGTTTGCAGCTTCATTTGTTTATGCCTACAGCTGACACAGCTTGCTCTCCAGCAGCTACTTTATTGGCAGAGTCTTGAAAAAGCACCATACAGTATCATGTGTGCTGGATGTTCCTGACAAAGAAGAGCTGTCTTCAAAATCAAAATTATCAAGAGGAGCAAAATGTAAACTTTTCCTGGTAAAGTGACTTGGAAGTGATGTGCTGTCGGATTCACAAGATTTTACAGCATGAGATGCTAACAAGTTCCTGCTCCATACTATGTCATTATAACTTGATGATAGACCAATCCTACTCATTGAAGCGATTAGCTCTCTACTTTTGCACTTGTCATAGATTGCGTGGCAGTCATCATGTGTAGCGGAGTTTTCTTTTTGCCATGATGTAATTCATAAAACAATTTTGAAAAGACAGTAAATTTGCACAGCATAAGTCTGTCGGTTCATGGGATTGTCTTCAACTTCTTTGCTTATATCTTCAAGGCCATCATCAATGTTGTCGGCTTCTGTTCCGAACTCAAGAACTTTAGTTTGTAACAGTTTTGCTTTGCTGATATTAAACAATGATGTAAAAATGTTAAGACAACATCAGGCATTATTGTTGACTCCCATGATTTGCGAAGCTCTGCGACATCACAAAATTTGTCATTAAGTCCAAAATCTAAATCTTTCAGGACGTTTCTTAAAATGGTTCCTGCTGATTTTAGTGCATCCTGTGATCTTATTTTGGCAGCAAGAACTTTAGTCAAATCACTTGAGAACACCATAAGTGGCTCATTCTTTTTGTTAGACTGACAAAAACAAATTCTGTCATTGTACATTCTCACCAGAAAAATCTTAATTTAATTATTATGGATCAATACAGATTCATCAATGTTGACCATTATTTCTCTGATCTCACTGAGTGTGAACCTGTAGGCAGCACTCAAGAATGGCTTTAAAACTACATTTGCTTTTTCAAAGAGTGCAAACTTAACTGAAGGCTGGCGGTTATGATGCTGCTGTACAATGCTACATTCATATTTTCAAATGTATGTATGCATACAGTTCAGGTGGGCATACAGATTTGCTGCAAATACATTCACCTTGCTGTTTAGATCTGCTACTCAGCTGAAAACTACATCCTGGAAGAAACTAGCTGCAGATAAAAACATGTTTGCCCTTTGAGACTCACATAATCTGTACTTTGTTCTTTCGTTAATCCCTTTGGCCCTTGTATTGGCTAAACATCAGATAACACATGAAAGATCCTCTGCTTTCTGATCAGTTGTTGGACATGGACGAGGGGTAGCCATCAATCTTCTAAGTGGATGGGTATTGGGTTTGGTTGCCGTCGCTTTCTTAGAAGACTCGGATTCTTGTTGTGATTCACTGGTTTCTGCTATTTTTTTATGTCTTTTTTTCCAGGCTTTTTTCCATTGTATACAACTTGTTACCATGATAAAATATTTGATCCTCTTCACCCATCAGTTTCAATCTTGTGTGAACTTCGTCTTGCCGTATTTCTGCAGCATCTCGAACTCTCTTCTGTCAAGCCACAGTTGATGTTAGCTTTTCTTTTGGATTAGTTTGGCATATGACATATTTTTCTTTGTTGAAGGAGTCCTCGGATTTTGTGATTAACAACACTCTGTGAGGAGGTAAAGATCCTCTGCTACCACCTGCTTCACTCATGTTTACGAATTTGAATCAATGGAAAACCTAAAACAAAACCAATATTAAAATAAATTATGGCTACAACACATCATTATAGAGCTGCCATTTTGGAAAATAGCAGAAGGGTTGCTCTGAGGAGTTATTTTCTGTCTCTATTAGACTACATGACCCCCAAAACCTATGTTTTAACAACAAAATAAAGTATATAGGTTTCATGGTTCCTGAAATATTACATAATCACTGCAACACATCTGCCATTTTTAAAATGTTGTCCAGAAAAATTCGACACCGATTAGCAATTTCTACCCAAGCTAAATTACCTCTCTAATGATACAAGAACACAAATCAAAAATGAAAATCTCTGGACAACAGATATTTTACAGAGGTATATCAAAGGGCTAGGACTAATACATTGTAATAAGCCAAAAGATTGGGAAAATAGTACCAAAAACTGAATAATGTGGCTCCATTTTAAAAAAGCAACAAATTGGTGGCCTCCCCCTACCTCTTCTCCCCAGATAGTCATAGGGACGGCGACATTTAATAGCTATATTCACCCGTTCAGAGTGCCACCGGTTCTTATGTTGTAAGAGCCTACCTGGCCCGACGGCATTAGAATGCTTTACAAGAGATTCCCGCATTATACATTTTTTTCTGGATGCACAGCTAGATTAAGCAATTTGCCCAGAATCAAAGAAAGTTGAGCCAAGGCTGAGATTCTAATCTGGGTCCTTGTTTCTAAGGTCTGCAGCTCTAGCCGCCAGGCTCCTCTCGTCCCTGATTAAGGCCTTTTCCGTGGGAGCTCCTAGCAGGTTGTCCAGCGCTGGTATCATCCCTGTGATAATGGCTGACTTTGAAAGCTGCGAGCCTGATAACTTGCAAGGTCCCTAAAGCCTCAGAACGAAATGGCTTTCAAACCAAAATAATTAAAAAAAAATATCTAATGGCATTTTTTGCAATTTTAAATAGCGCAAACTCGGCCCTAAAGAATTGGAACGCTTTACACGAGCACCAGATACATTACACAAGGTCACTTTTTTTTTCCTTAGGCAGAGGGAGATTAAGTGATTTGACCAGAATCACAGGATGTTGAGCCGACGCCGGGACTCAAACCTGGTTCCCAAGTTCCTAAGTGGGCAACTATGGCTGTAACACCACCTCCTCTCCCAGTTATTCCTTTAGATCGTCTTATGGTGTGAAACCAGCGTAACAAATATGCCATGAGGCTTTCAACCATGACCAAAAATCAAATGGACGACCGAGGATAACCCATGTCTGAAGGTATCTCGAGGGCCAACTTGTGAATATCAAACATTTAAATGTATTGTGATCACGAGGGTTTCAAAAGGCATGCACAGACTAAGGTACGAAATTTTGCTGGGCAATGGCGCACGCTTATTACAACACAACACAGAGAATATCATCTCGGCAGCGAATGCAAATTCCAAATGTTTTGAAGCCAGTTACTCATTACAAAATGGCCAGGCCGGTTCGGCATCAAACGCTTCAAAGATGAATACGTGCAGCTTCTGAGAGCGGGAATCTCATTTCTTACATGCAAATGAACAAACGTACTGTACCCACGAATTTCATGCAAGGAGGATTACAAGTAGTTCGCATTCGTAATAAGAATCGGGAAAGGAAACAGGACACGTGTTGTCTTTGACTTCACGTCCTAACTCTTGCATCACTAGGGCAGGGCCATTGGTGACCAGTGGTGTGTGTAGTGTTCATGGAAATGCGCAGCCTGACTGTTTTGTTAGCAGTAGTACGTTTGTTCCTCAGCCTTGAAGCGCTATGTGCTCACACTCTTGATTAACTGCTATGCTGCAACTGGCTGCGTTGAGTGGGGCTGCCTTCACACGACATCACAGTATCCATAGCTGCCAAGGTTTCAGATTGCCATGTGTGACATTTTCATAATTTCAGTGAAATTATGAGTGACATTTCAACGATTATGAGTGACACCTTCTCGCGAGCAATATAAATATTAGAAATAACACCGGAGAGTGAGGCTGAGGCACGCATAGGTCACAGCCAGGCTGTATGTTATGATTGAAGACTAGTACAGCAGCTTCAACCCTAATAACAATCCTTAATCCGAGCTGAGTAGTCCGCCCCAGTCGGCGAGCCGCGCTGCTACCTGCCCAGCCCTGCAGCAAGCACCAGAACACACCAGCCGGAGGCAGCCTGTCTCAGAGCTAAAGCCTCTGTTGACAGTGACGCTGCAGATCAGCCTTTAAAGTAAAGTAGTTGCTGTTGGTCCGAGGCCGGCAGGCACATTACTGAAGGAAAAGATGAGGGTGAGGGTTCGAGCTGCTTCCGACAGCTCTCGGTAGCCATAAGCACTGCTTCTGTGACTGCAGGTTACCAGATCCATGCTCCTACCTGTGCAGCATTCCTGTCTGCGTGGATGCCTCAGTGCTGAGGAGTGCTGCCTACTTGCTCCTGGAAGGCATAATAGTTTGAGGTACAACGCCATTCGGTATACAGAGAAGAGATACCATAATCTAGTTACAGACAAGAGAAAACGGGGACTCAATGACACATTAGCACGGTGACTAGATAACCCCATGTCACCAAGGACACCTTGCTCCTGCTGTAGGCTTTCATTCAACAACGAATATACTTCATTCTGAGAATTGCAGTCCTGGCTCGCTTCATTTAAACCAACAGAAAGGCCCAGGACTAGAGCATTGTGTCCCTGCTTACATGTACATGGAGTCATCTGAGTACCTTAGGGCATCAAAAGTAACAGGAAGGTTCTGTTACTCAGTAGAGGCCTTAAAACACACCAAGACCACAGGAGGCAGCAGGCCTGGTGCATGGCAGAGGGTAAGAAAGTGGTATATCATCAGACAATGTTCTTTTAGGGAGAAAAGCAGCTAACACGACCCTAGACAAAGGAGTGTTGAGTGCAGGCAAAGCCCCTCCCGCACAAACACATAGCTGTCTGTGCTGCATGTCTCTTGTCATGGAAACTTTCAATTGAGTCTATTTGCACTGTTTAGGAAAGCAGTATTTACATGTGAGTGAAGAATCGCTTAAAGCAGCATTAGTATGAGCAAACTACAAAGACTGATGCAGCTCACTGCTTGTCATATTTATGTGCCCAGCACAGCTTTTTACATTTGCAGCGTACATTACAGATAAAAGCATTTTTTAAACATATTTCTCTGAAGTGTACAATTAATTGAGGCGAACTAATCAAATGTGTACATATCACAGCAATGTGCAGGCTGCCTCACTCAGACAAATTCAAACACGAGCGTTATGGTTACAGCTTCTACTAGTACTTACTGTGGTGTCTTTAAGTTGTCAACTTGTTCTAGCCACGGGCGGCGGTGAGCCCGGGCCAGGGGCGCTCCGCTGAGCCACACACGTCGGCGGTGGTCGTCCGGACGGCGGCCGGCGCCGCACACATCCATGCCATTATAATTGCCTGCAGCAGTGTGCACAGCAGCGCCGAGTCCCCGCGCACACGCAGCGCGCCCGATCATCAGCCACAGGCCTCTCTCATGCGCGCTGCCGTGATGGACATGGTGTGAGTCGAGAGACAGACTCCGACTCAGAGAGTCACTCAGTCTCCCGCCGCTTCTTCTCCAGTCAGAGACGAGCCTCACAGACACTACTTCCGCTTCCTGTTAACTAGGACGTGAGGTGAAGTGCGCCAGGCGCCGCACAGAGCCAGTTAGCACACGACTTTCTCTCTGAGAGGGCAGGCCCCGGCCATCCAGGTAATTTTATTGGGCAGCCAGGTCAGAGGCACCACCGTGACCAGCCAGGCTGAGGCAGCTGGCGCCAGCGCGCGCCGCGCTGCAGCAGTGCCTGCGTTATACCTTGCGCGCTAGTTTCAGCGCGTCAGAGTAGACTGGGCAAAATGCGTGACAATGCATTTCAGTGCGGTGATGCGGAACACCACACTGAAATGCGTTAGCGTCACGCATGATGCGTGACACTTGGCAGGACTGAGTATCCAGAGTTTAGAGTCACTCCTCAGACCTCAATGAAATATAAATCGATATCCTCCAATCCAAGACACTTTAATGAAGCTGTATCTCATAGCACTGCTGAAATGTTAGCTGCCTAAATTGTATATAACCCGAATGACGAGAAGTAAAGGAGCAAGATCTAATGAAAACCAGAAAAGCAATGCACTGAAAAGAAAAATGCATAAAAAATTGTGCCTAATGAAAATGAAAAGTCAGGAATAGAAAATGGAAAATTCAAAACATTATGATCCTCCTGTAAGTTGAGAGGAGTTTTAATAATTTCTCCAAGCACGAAACCTACAGGAGGGTTATAAATATAGCTGCAAGTAATGGAAGACAGCTCAAAAGGGAAACAACTAATGTGAAAATATAACATACATGGAGAAAATTAATAAAGAAAGACAACGAGAGAAAAACAGAATGGAAAATGGTGGATGAAATGACCCATTGGAGGGTTGGAAAATGAAGAAAATAACAGGATTAAGGAGAATATACACAGATGAATAATAAAAAAAATAATTGGTAATGACATGGCCCACCAAAGGGCTAAAATCAAACACAGCAGTCAAAAAAGGAGAAGTGATGGCTCAGGGAAAAATAAGTAAAAATGATAGTCAAAAAATTATAATAAAAAAATCATAATCATAAAAGACCATAAAAATTATTATACATGAACTAAAATATTAGCCTCATAATCATTGATTTTAAATTGTTGTAATTTGCACATTAGCACTCTGATATTATGAATTGCAGTATTTTGACAATTTGCACTTTGTCACTTTATTTATTTTCCCAAAAAATAACACAACTACATAGGCCATAATGCAATGTTGAAAAAGGACATGAGGTCATTGATTTGGGAAATAAATGGTTTCAGGGGTCAAACAGTGAGTATCCCGTGAACAAGGTCCAAGGAGCAGACCGAAACGTGTTGGGCTTTGTAACCACATTGAAAATCGAATAAAGAAACACGCAGATAACATTCCCTGTGAGCGCGTCTCTAATTTCTGATGCTTGAGCGTCAGTAAATTGTGGAAATATTGACCGGCTTGGCCCTGTTGGCAGAAACGCACCAGCATTATTAAAGAGCGCCATATCTGTCCAGAGGGACCAAGGCAGTATGTGTATATATATACATATATATATTTTCCTATGGAAACTAGGTCCTAACTATAACTATCTACTGGCGACCGCCAGTAGATAATATATATATATATATATATATATATATATATCTCCATATTTACACACACACATATATATGTACATATATATATATACACACACACGCATATACACAAATGTACATGTGTATATACATACGAAAAACATATTTAAATATAATTCCCTTGCCACCCAAAAACCTATTCCCACCCTAAACCCTAAAAATTCCCTTGCCATCCAAAAACCGATACCCACCCTAAACCCTAAAATATACCCTTGCCTCCCAAAAACCCATACCCACCCTAAACCCTAAAAATTCCCTTGCCACCCAAAAACCCATATCCACCCTAAACCCTACAAATTCCCTTGCCACCTAAAAACCCATACCCACCCTAAATCCTGAAAATTCCCTTGCCACCCAAAAACCCATGACCACACTAAACCCTAAAAATTCCCTTGGCTCCCAAAACACCATACCTACCCTAAACCCTAAAAATTGCCACCCAAAAACCTATAACCACCCTAAATCCTAAACAAAAACCCTTTCTTCAATTGACATATATGTATATATATATGTGTGTATATTTAAAGAAACACTTAATACGTACCTTAAATGGGAAACATCCTTTAAAAAGAAGCCAGAATCATGCTGTGCCTTTACAGCGCCGGCAATAGAACGAACCCGTCGTTACCACGCATAAGTTTAGCACGCAAGTCAATACAACGACTAACTGAAAAATCAACCCGGCCTGAAAGTATGAGGACGGCGGGGGAGATTGGCTGGGCGAGGCAATTATGCCTTGGGATTGCACCAAGCAGCGCTCAGAGAAAACAGCTGCAAGAAAATTGGGATTGGCTTTCAAGAACAATAAATCAGCGGCCCAATCAGGAACAAGGAGTGCATCCAAAAAGTAAAGAATTAAAGGTCTGGAATGTGAGAGGGATGAAGAATGGCGCGGACAAAAAAATAGATTTAGAGAAACGAATGGTAAAAGATGATATATATGTCTGCAGGAGACATAGAGGCTGGAAGAGGAACCTTTGCATGATTATGTGGCATTCACTGCCCCTGCTGGGCCCTTCTTATGTGCAGGCCATACAAGAGGTGGAATATCGATACAAACAAAATCTGATTGGGCGGTTAATGCCTCAAAAATCTAGGCAAGCAATGGAAATGCCATCTTTGTTAAAATCTCCTCGGCCAATAGTTTTTACAGGCAAATGCCCCATACGATGATAACTGAAAATATATATCTCCATTCTGCACCTACCAGGAAGCGTGATACAGCCAGAATCCTGCTGGAGAGTCTGGAGGCCATCAAATTAGAGTATGTGGATGCATTGGTGGTGATTTTAACACAAATTTATTGGGGTCAAGTCATACTGAGGAATGGAAAGATACGGAGGACACCTATTGGAACATCCCCCAGTGTTTCAGCAAGTACAGAACAAAAGAGGCCTTTTGTGAGCATTTCGCAAATACACTAGAATCCCTGGGGTTGTGGTGTCTGAACAACAGGATTAAGAGTGATACTCTGGTGGCCGATGCACACATCTTTCCCTTCCGATCAGCCACATTACATTACATTTGGATCTCAATCAATCGCTTCCCCCTACCCTTAACTTCCAGATTACCTCAAAAATATCGAGTGACCACACACACTGGATTTTGGATAAGTTGGGGTGGTGGGCTGCGAGGCAAAGGCTCATGGGGCCGCCTTGAGCCACTCTTCTGGCAGCATGACCCCTCCAAAGCTCACGTTGCTGGTTAGCAGCACAGTCCGTTCAGCTGCAGTTGAAAGTCACAGCAGCTCAGCCAAAGTTGCTGCGACTCAGTCCACTCAGGCACAACTTCACAATGTTGCAACGGCAGAGTCCACTTCGGCACAACTTCACAAGTTTGCAGCAGCACGGTTAGCTTGGGCACAACTTCAAGATGTTGCTGCAGTGCCGGCCACTAATCTGAAGAGTTGTACAGGTGGCTTTACTTTTTCTGCCTAGGTGAACAAATCCTCAAGCTTCAGTCAGATGCTTCTGGCTTGCCTTGTACATCATAACATCTGAAGGGTTGGCAAGCATCTTCCTTCTCTCAGCAGGCAGGTTCACTTCTGTGCACTTCAGAAGAGGAGGACAGCTACATCCTTCCATGTCAGACTAAAGATGAAGCTCCTCACCTCTGGGAAGCTGGCTCTCAAACAGACACCAGCTCTTGTTGCACAGCAGTCCTCCGAGTCCTCCACGGGGCACTTCTTTCCTTGGTCAAAGATCATTTGGAACTGGTACAATAAGTGGGTCAGTGGCTCACACTTTTATACCATCTCAGGAGCCCAGCGATGTGGATTCAATCTTTGTCGGCGCTTGTAGAAGTGGTTTAAGTCAGTACTGCTTTTATCTGGCCTCAGCACATGGATGTTGACTCCGTAAGTTCCACTAAAGGAAATTTGGAATGTCATCTAAGATTAGTGATTGCTCTCCATTCGGAAATCTGCCAAAGTCTGCACTGGCTTTGGTTTACGGCACCCTGCAGGGTTCCTCTATTATTATCAGGCCTGGGCGCTTGGCACTTACCATCTGACGAAAGCCCTTGCATGTTTTTATTTTGTCTTCTACTGCTTTATCCATCCTTGAGAACCACAGTTTCTCTCATAGACTTGATTTAGTCTTTGCAGCTCTTTGTTGGCCTTATTGCGCCAGTTTCATCACCCTCTTTTGGAGTGTGGGCGGCACCACAATACAGCATCCTCTCAACAAAAGTCCTCCCTCTGATGTGCTCAGATCTTACCTCTCCACAGCTGTGTTAGTATGGCTTTGTCAGTGTGGTTCCATGATTGCTAATCTCGCAAAAAAGGCTTTCCATTTATAGTGCCACATCACCTATATTGTTTTCTGGATGCACGCATTGTCTTGAGATGCAGGAGTGATTTCCTCCATTGACGTAGCATTGAGGCATGTCCCTTTTATGACCAAGTGGATATAGTCTTCTACAAAATCTCTAGATAGTGTTGTCTCCTGTGTGGGTGCTTGAGGTTGTCTTGACTGGTAGTCTGCAGGGTTGCTGACTACAGGTCTATATATCACTGTGAATGCACACTGTTGCAGCTGAAACATCAAGCTGTCAGTCTTCGGTGGGGAATGTTTCGAACAGGTTGACAAGTGATGTAAGATCTGTCATAACCTGGAACACACAATCGCAGATCTATAGGTGGAAGTGATAACATGCCTACTTAATGGCCAGTGCCTCCTGCTCAATTTGGGCACGCTGGATCTCCGTGTCTGTTAGTGCCCAACTAGCAAAGGTGATTGTCTTCCACACTCCTCGGCTCTGTTCTGGCACCAGGATGGCACCCAGGCCTACCAGACTTGCATCTACAATAAGCTTGCCACTTTTGAGAGGGTCCAAGTATGTACGTTTATGGTATTTCTATAGCACAAATCAAACCAAAAAACAGCGGAGCCCTGTAAGTGGTCAAAGGCAAGCTCACGTAATCTTGAGCAGGCACGGACTCTATTTCTCTAGTAGTAGGTTAATCGAAATAGGTCAGTAGCATTAGTTGTGACATAGACCCCCAAATATCTAATAGGATGGTCTGTAGAATAGTGCACCTGCATTTCGATTGGCAAAATAGATGAGGAGCTATTGAATAGTACGGCTTCCGATTTTGAGAGATTACCTTTGTAGTTTCCAATACGTGTAAATTCCTCGATTCCGGCGAATGCATTTTGGATATTACTTTCATCTGAGGCCAGATATAGAATCATGTTGTCTGCGAAAAGTTTTAATTTTGCCACACAATCAATCGGAGATCTTGCCTAAGAGCACAGGCAAAAGGCTAACTAAATAACGCGAAGAGAACAGGGGACATCAGGCAACCCTGACTCGTCCCACGCCTAGTAGTGATGTTTCTGTCATGCTACTTGAGAACTGATTCTAATTTTCGCTTCTGCTGTTTTATATACATTATGCAACAAATCTTAATGGAAACCCAAACTTGATCAAAATTGAGAATAGCACTTCCCGTTGCACCAAATCGAATGCTTTTTCTGCGTCAAGTATTATAATAGCTGCCTTGGTCTTACTGACTGAATAGTAATCAATTGCTTTTTTTGTTGCAGTGTTATATAGCGCAAACTCTGCCCGAAGGTATTGGAGCGCTATACATGAGCACCAGTTACATTACACAAGGTCACATTCATGTTTGGTAGGCATGGAGAGATTCATTGATTTGTCCAGAACCACCACAAGATGTTGAGCCGACACTGAGACTCGAACCCGGTTCCCCAGTTCTAAAGTCAGCAGCTCTGCTTGCACTAAGTAATTGGTTGTAGTTGATATCAATATTGTGGGCAGAAAGCCATTCCTGTCTTGATGGACCAAAGTTTGTGCTAGTGGAGCCAATCTACTTGTCATTATTTTCGTGAAGGTTTTATAATCGCAATTGAGGAGTATAATAGGATGATATGAACCAGGGCTTGCGGGTTGCTTTCCCTTTCTCAAGAAACTTACGATGACTGCCACAGTGAAAAAACTAGGGGGAGCCTTACCCTTGAGAATTTCATTAAAAAGGATAACCAAAAATGTGTTTAGTTAATGTATAAATAATGTATACACTTCTGCAGGTAGGCCATCACTCCTGCACATTTTCGCATTCGGGGATGTTTTAATCGCGTTTTCCACTTTGGCTAATGTAATGGACAGAATGGCTGCTTTTCATTGATCAATTGATGAGACAGGCATCTGTATGGCTTTCAAAAAGTTATTAATACTTTCTGGTGTGGAATCTTCAGCTACAGAATAAAGCCTTGAATAACGTTTAAAAAATACTTTACCAATTTGATCTGGCCGGGTAACAGATTTGTTTGTAGTATCATCGAAAATGTATTTGATAATGCTATTATTGTTTTTTTTCCTTATTGACCAGACTAGGTAGCGACATGTTCCTCATAACTTTTTTGAAAACAGGTATTTTTATTCACTATTTCCACAGCTGTGAAATGATCTTTTAATTTTTCCCGAGCTTGGCTTAACTTTACTCTGGCTGCTTGCTTATTTGATGTTGTAAAGGCTAAAGTTGCAGAATCTAAGGCAGATTATTCTTGGGTAGCTTTTGTTTTATTTTGTTTGATAATCTGTTCTTTGAAAGAGATGGCTTTACAGTAAGCTTTCAAAGTGCCCATACAGAAAAGGAGAAAGCGGTACCAATGTTCCTTTCCTAAAATTAACCTAATGCGTTACGCATATTTGCAGCCCATATCTTACTGGTTAACAAAGATTTATCAAAACACCCCCTCGAGCTGATTTTGCTACAATCTTCTGTTATCAGCTCAATAGTGCGAAAGGAGTGGTAAGAAAAAGCACTAGCTAAAATATCCACCTTGCCTTTGGATAGAGAGTGTGATCCTAAAGAAGTTAAAGAGTGAAAGCACTTAGAAAAACAAGCATAAGATTTATCCAGTGGATACTCAGCCTGCCATGGATCTATTAAGGCAAGGTCGTGTTTTATCCTTTTCAAGAAGCAACCTGATTTAGCCTTGTTTTGTTGTTTGTTGCTGCAAGAGCAGTCACGGTTTACATTTTGAATAATGTTGAAATCTCCCCAAGTACAATTGGCCCCCTAAAATCTCATGGCGAGATCGTATATTTCTTCTAAAGCTGTAGTATTGTCTTCCTAAAGCCATAATAGCTTATAAAATTAACAAGCTGTTGTAGTATTGAAACTTAAACCCAGAACCATCTCACTCCCTGTATCCCTTATTACCTGGAGCACTTTGCACTGAAGCTCATTTGAATAAAAGGTTGCCACCCCTCTAACTGCTGCGTTGGCCGAAGCAAAGAATGCATGAGTGATGGAACCTGGGATGCTTGGCTGAGGCGAAGTGGATTTAAGATGAGTTTCCTGTAGGAAGATAGCACTTACATCACATGCTCTCAGCCAAGCCAAAATTGACCTATACATGATTTTATTGTAAATACCATTGGCGTTACAGGAGGCCATCTTTATGAGTTTGGTACCATGTTTTAACTAACGTATTGATGGTCGGAAGCCTTATGAAAACTACAAATAGGCCGTGTTTTCTATCTTAGTGAAACTACTCCATTGTGTTATGAGGAATCCTGCTTGTAGACATCTAGTAGGTATCTTTTGGAAAGCTTCCAGTATGACCTTTCTACTTTTTTTTTCAGTTTTGCTTAAGTGCATTCCCCCACCTAGCTAATCCTCCCCCATGTTCATCCCCCATGGGCCCCACCTGTCATGACTTCCAAGGATCCCAACTCACCTGCCTCCCACAAGTGACCTCCCATGCCGTGGTCACCCATTGCCCCACCCTGGAATGAGTGCCTTGGTAATGCACCCAGGACTGCTATCTCGGGTGGTATGGGCACCTGGTTGAAGGCTTCTCATATCATAACTTTTCACCCTGTGGAGGCTAGTCCTCGCCTCAGCAAAACAATTACATCACACCCTTAACATACATATATCGAATGACCTTAGAAATTCAATAATGCATGTGCAATACAATAATGAAGCTGCACTTCCTCCATGAAAAGATGTAAAAAAAAAAAAAGATAAAAAGAAAGCCGCTCACCCTAAGGGAGCTGGACACAGCATCAGCAAAATAACTGTATTATGTAACATCATCAAAATACCTATTTATAATGTTCATAGAAGATTTCACGATTCATAGTTCATGCTAATGTGGTAATCAAAGCATACAGTATTAGTGATCAAATACAGTGCAAGAACTCAAAATTTCTCCGCCAAAAAATATGGAGGAAAAAAAATAATCTTAACTGCAACAATGCCACCCTTCACTGCCTTTGGAGGGTGGTACTGTGGTTTGAGGTAACTTCAAAGAGACTCGTTGTAATTCTTTCACAGTCTCATCATTTCAGAACTGAAGTATTTTCAATATTATATACAACGAAGCCATAGTTGCTGATTTATCTTACACAAAGCCAATAGCCCTAACTTGTTGTAGGTGTAATGTTACTTGTTGTATTATATATCTGTATGCAATGACAGAAGCAGCAAAATACCAGTCAGGTGGCACGCTATGTTAAGCACAGATTTTTAGTTTATGCGTTTTTAAGCCACGCCCTTAACTGCATCAGCCACGCTCCTTTGAGAAACCCCCCAGTTTTTTCATCCCATTAAAGCCCTGTGTAAGGGGCTTCCTGCACCCCAATTATGGCTGGGGGACGGGGAGCATTTTCCATGCTTTCCGTAGGGTTCATGACTCCCTTACCACGCAACTTCCTTCAGTCACGGTTAACCAAAACTTTATTTGTGATGTAGACCAGATCACAAAAGACTGATTTTTTGCGCTAGGAAGGGAGTGGCATGTGGGAATAGGTGTTTGTATGCTCTGTAGAACATTCTAAATGTGTGAAACCGCCAATGGCTGGGCCACCTCAGCTGTTCGGAAGCCGGCCCACTAAGTTCTAACAGAGACCCATGGTAGTGAGCTGTATCAAAAAGTCATTTCCTGAGCTTTCTTACAAACATTCTGCATAGACTCGGCTTTTTTAAAAGCCATATGTAAAAGATGGGGTAGGTACGGAATATCGCAGGGCCGGCTCTAGGGCAGTGCGACCAGTGCCACGACACCAGGCGACGGCTTAAGGGGGCGTCTACCTAAGGGGTTGCTGTGTTTTCAAATATATTGTGGATATAAAAGCACCTGCTGCAGATTCTTTGCTTCCAGCAATTTCCAGGCAACAATAAAAATGTCATGATACCTCTGGTGAATAATGGGTCTGCTGGAGAGAGATTGGAGTTCTGTCTAATGGAAGTTTTGACTCATCATCAGGTAGTGCAGAGGGTTAATATGCCTGCTGCAAAGAATATGCACCATGCAGAGCACAGGAGCGCATAGAATGTAAATAGTTCAGTGGGTTACTGCTTTTGTCACAGAGATTCTTTTGTTACTTGCAGTTTATAAGTTAAAATCCTAATATAGACCTATTAACTAGTATCAAAGAGCTGCATGCCAGATTGCAAGGCATAGATTCGAACATTATGTTTTCTTATCCAGTCTTTCATTATGCCCTAATATTGCAAAAAGGGTTCATTTGGGTAGAAATCAATTCTTATTAGTAAAGACGACCCCCAACCATGGTGTTACATTTTAAATTCTGAGTTTGTGCTTCTCCAGACCAAGCACTCTTAAACTATACTGCATATTAGTATGGGTGACATGTGGCTCCTACACCTTGTTGTCCTCTGTCTTATGTAATATTTCCTATACATGGATTCACACACATATGAATCATTGTCTCTGTGTAAAATGAGTGTGATGGAAAGTGCTCTGACACCCTGCACTGGTATGAGTGACGCTATAAAACAAAAGAAATGCATGTGAGAGAGAGAGTGGTTATGCAGACTTGAGGAGGAGCACTGTTAAAGGGGGGTAGTGAGGGAATCCGTAGCAAAGGAGGTCATTGGGGGTGCCAACCAATATTGTCGCACTGGGTGCCACCAGCATTAAAGCCGGCCCTGGAATATCGAAATTCCCAAATTCTTGGGATTCATTCATGAACCTAGTAATTCAGTGTGTTCTGGATATGTCAGAATACTAGACAATAAAAGCAGTGCTTAATTTGAGCCGGTGGTTTCCGGTGCTCAGCACCTGCACTTAATGTAGCAGACTGCAATAATTTAGAGATCATCACAACATTTGTTTATTAATTCAATATACATTAAAAATGTCTAAAACATGTGGCACAAGCCATTCTTGTAACTATGGTAGAGTGACCAGATGTCCCGGATTTCCCCTGACAGTCCCGGTTTTAAGAGGACTGTTCCCGGTGTTCCGACGCTTTTCTTAATTTTAGGGTAATGTCCCAGTTTTTGGACAAAGGTCACGCCATTCTGTAAAGATATACGCTCCATTCACAGGCGCCTTGGAAGACTTAAATGTTTTCTGAAAGTTAATTTGTTTCTGTCAGGCAGCACAGTAGGGAAAGGACTGGCTGCTCCCATCAGAGACAGAGTGGGGAGGAGGGCAGGGGGATCTCAGGGTGGAGGGGTCCTGCCACAGATATATATATATATATATATATACACACACGCACGCATGCACAGTTATAGGCCTAGCGTGTGTGTGTGTATGTGCGTGTGCGCATGCATATATATATGTACAAACACATACATTTACAAGCCTATGTGTGTATATGTATTTAAAGAGAAAAATGGTTCTGTTGGGGTATCAATTACTTAGGACAAGTAGCAACAGCTTACTTACAACAAATATAAATGATTTACAAAGAAAAACAAATAGCGATATAACACACACCCCAAAAATTTTGAATCAATAATGTATTAAGAGAAAATTCTAAATAATAAAGAAATAAAGAAGGCTGTCGCAATTTACAATTTCAATTGCAATGTGAAGTACGTGACTGTGGTGAAATAGTGACATGTGGTGAATGGTGATAAATATAGTCCACTATATACAGAAACAATTGTGTAGAAAATGGGGAGGGGGAGGGAGAAAGATTTCATAGATGTCATTATTAGCACATTAGAACAATTTTTCTCTTTAAAATACGTATACCCAGGTTCTGAGGGACACCGGGTTGCCCCATTACGTTTACTACTGTATATGTATTTAGGCGCACATATTTACAAGGCTATGCAAAAAACGGGCCAGGCCAGATATAGAAGTAAGACTAAAAGCTGTAGTCCTACTTTTATGTCTGGCCTGTCCCGGTTTTTGCTTCTCAAAATCTGGTCACCCGGCCTAAGCTATGGGAGCCTCGAATAGTCTGAACTGTCACACTGCTAGGTGTGTGGTGGTTAGTAGGTGTGTTGTTTCTGTTATTGGCAGCGCTGGTGGGAGCAATGGGTGGTGCAGGCAGCAGTGATCTCCTGAGAGGGCCGTGGCACTTAGCATTTTACAAATTAAGCACTGAATAAAAGCGAACACTGTAAACTCCTCTACTCGGGAAACGGGGCCTGGTGCAGTCAGAGGGCTCACAGTGGATTGATGGCTGAACTGAGAAAGATGTGAACCATGTACGCGTCTGAACCAGGGAGAGAAAGCGCCAAAAAGAGGCAGCGCAGAAGCGCCGTCCTGACAGACCACCAATTACTTCCAAGGAGAAGGTTTTGAACGAGGCAACGTAAAGGCGCACAATTTCATAGCACCATTACTTTATTTGTGCTGCAGAGGTCGTTATCGCGGCCTCGGTTGCTTCAACTTTTTAACACGCGCCTTACACATAGATTGTACTAATACTATAGGACTGCCGTATGGATTCCTTGTTGAAAAGAAGCCTCCTTTCTGCTCTGCCTCAGTAGTCTCAACCTACAGGCTTCAGTGGGCTCTTCATCATTCCGAGCATGCTCCCTTATGACAGTTATTTCCTTTTTAGGAAACCAAATATTTATTTGATCTTGGCCTGGCAACTTCTGCGCCGTTAACGCAAGCTGTGATTTAGGGTCTGCAGGCAGATCAGCGCTGACACTTTAGAAGGAGTCAAGGCACTCTCCTGTCCCCCCGTATCAAAGGGGGCGCGGGGGGGGGGGGGATCATCGTCCTGTGCTTCTGGATCGGCTTTCTATGCCTGCTAGGGAGACCTCGGGCCCACGGATCACCGAGGCAGGATCCCCCCAGATAAGCCTCTGATAGGATCTGCCCAGGAGCCTTTCTCTCCGAGGGAAGTAGGCGTTTTCTGTACTACCCTGCTCGTGGTATAGCAAGGCTGCCATGGGCCTGATGTCAAGTACGGAAGCCGAGCTGCTGCCTTAGCCACTAACAGTGAAGCAGGTGCATCGGCACCCAAGCCCAATGATGTGAGGAGCAGGGGTCCCCTGAACTCCAATTATTGCTGCTTAGTTTTTATTCCCAAACCAGGAGGTGGGGCCTATGTCCCATGCTTGCTCTACAGTTCATGGCAGCTTTGTAACACGTGATGAGTGCAGCAGGTGCAGTGGCACCAGGCATAGAGTTGCTAAGGGCACTCTGCATCCCATTTACTACCAAACCGAGGTTGGCCCAGTTTTCTTGCTTGCATCGCACGATCGCATGGGTCCGTGGCACCTTTGCTACATCACAGGCCTGTGCTACACAATTGGGCTGTGAAAGACAGCCATTTTTGGGGTGTATTGGACCCCTCGTGGCCCTGGGTTCTGGTGCCTCTCCATCTACTGCACTAAAGATAGCCGTGCAGCTGATTGCTGCCTCCAGAAAGCTTGCATTGTGTGCAGACTTGTAGCTTCATTCTTGTGCCTGGGAGTTGTGGGGCACTACTGAACTGAGATCGTCTTCTCGGCGCTTTCTTATATGGCACACTGATTATCTTGGCTGTGAGTTCTACTGGAAATTATTTGATAGTAGTATGAGGCATGAGAAGAACCCACATGCACACAGGGGCGGCACATATGCATCCTAGCTCTTCATTTGCCATTAGCCTAAACAGGCCATCTCTGCATTTACTGCAAA
Source organism: Calotriton arnoldi (assembly GCA_963921515.1). NCBI lineage: Eukaryota > Metazoa > Chordata > Amphibia > Caudata > Salamandridae > Calotriton > Calotriton arnoldi. Next base: position 2,040,216 of record CAWUFW010000415.1, read on the forward strand.
TTAAAGCTCCACTGGACCCTTCGGGTGAAGGGGGCGAATTGCACTAGCCAGGAATTGCTGGGTATGTATCGATATTTGTAAAGCGCAAAATCACCCCTAGGGGGCTCAAGGCGCTGGGGGCCGTCGAGAAGGTTAAGTGAGCTATTGCCCAGAGTCAAAGGGTGCTGAGCTGAGTTTCCGCCGGCGCCGGGGATCGAACCGGGAGCCCTGTGCTCCTGAGTCCGCCGATAATGCAGGTGGTCCACCTATGAATTGGGAATAACATAGGGAAATGTGGTGCTTCAGCATCAATGTCCACAGATGAACCCATGATTCCTGGCATTTTAATGAAGACAAAGTCCTCAACGTATGACCGGGAGGATTTGGACCCCGTGAAAATACGGAATAATTGCACTAGGGAATACCGCGTGCGGGGAAAAAGCAGCACTCCCAATCCGGATTTATCGGATTTATCTAGCTCATCAGCATGAAGATTGAACCTTGCAGATTATATTGGACTGCGTGTATAGACACAGCTCCTGGTGGACCTGCTATCTTATCTTTCTTCTCACTTTTGCCCAGTGCTTAATTTGCGCCGGTGGTTGCTGCCAATGGGGCACACCGCCACTAATTTTTGGGGACCGGCACTTATTTTTCCTCAACTGATATTGACTCCGCGCAAGAGGGAAATAAAACACACAAACGGGAAAGAATGAAGAAGAGAAAGACGGAAAAAATGGGCACAAAGGGAGAAAGCAGGGACCGGCAAGAGTCAGATGAAGTGGCAGCAGTGTCTGAGAGACGATTAAAGAGGCCTGAGGTACATTCAGGACTACACAGCTGTGGCATTCGGCGCACGAGTTTGTAGTAATTGGCTGGAGTCGTTCAAGGTAAAATGGTACTTTAATGGCTACATCAACAGCGGAGCAGGGGAGCAGCTCCACCAACAGCTCCAAGCAGAATCTCTCATTTCAGTAGCTAGGATACTAACATTCCAGAACACACTGAAGTACTATGCTTAAAGGCATAGTACAAAGGATAGCAATGAAACAACATATACAAGATACAACATATCCTCTTTTCTTCTATAAAAAAAAAAAAACACAACAAAAAAAACAATTATGACCTATACCTAGCAGATTTAACTATACATCTTGAACTTTTTCTAGGAAAAGTTAGATTGGTGGACAGAGGAACCACCTCCTCAGGAACACCAGTCACAGTATTGTTGACAGAGAAAGGAACTAAGTTCTTATTAACTAAGTTCTTATTAGCAATAGATTCTCTTCTAATCCGAACTTTCACAACCCTGTTAAGGTTCCACCAAAACCATTTGCAAGTTTCACAGCATTTCCAACAATCTTGATGACTTCAACCGGCTCACTAAATTTACAATCCCTTTCCTAGAGTGAACAGCAGTTTTGATCTTAACGAAGTCACCCACTTCAAGTGGGGCAACCTTCACACCTTTTTTTGAATCATACCACTGTTTTTGCTTCATTTGAGTATTAGACATATTTTCAGAAGCTACAGACATCAATTTTGCAACATCAGATTCAAACTTGACCCACTTCCTCATCCATGCAGGTCTAAAACTAGAGTTGGGCTTACGTCCCCTCAGGAGTTCGAAAGGAGAAATCTTCGTAGAGGAATGCGGCGTAGTCCTATAAAACCAAATCATGGCATCAAGCGATTTGGAAATATCATGACTACCTGCTCTAGACCATCTGATACACTCACCCACAACCCGGTTCATCCTTTCCACTAAACCATTGGTTTGTGGGTGGTAAAGTGAGCTCTTAAGATGTTTCACACCAGACTCAAACAGGAAAGATTCAAATTCGAACTGACAAACTGTTTCCCATTGTCTGAAACCAAAATTCGGAAAACCCTCTCTAAGCCACACGCTTTTCAGAAACTCCACCACAGTTTTGGTGTTGGCTTCCTTAACCATCTTGATCTCAGGCCATCTTGAAGTATAATCCATAAGAACCAAAATGAATCGGCATCCACCTGGCAGAACTTCGAAAGGTCGCATGACATCAATGCCAAGTTTCAACCAAGGACCCTTAGGATACTCAATAGGCATTAACGGAGGCACCGACACCTTCAAACTTTTGTCTGCGGCACAACAAACAACGCAGTTGGCAACAACTAAATCAATGTCGGCATCCATCCCAGGCCACCAATAGGTGTCCCGAATACGCCGTTTAGTGAGGGTAGAACCAAGATGACCTTCATGAGCTCTTTCAATGATGGTTCTCCTGAACAAACAAGGAGGCACAAACTTGTCACCCCTGAGTAACAAACCATCCTCAATGGAAAGTTCACCCTCAACCTTCCAAAAAGGTTGGAGAGAGATGGGAAGAGCCTTTTCTCTAGGCCACCCTTTTCTGACAAAATCACAAACTTCCCTCAAGGCACTATCCAACTCAATCGCTTGCAGCCAATCACTCTCTGAACCTAAATCCAAATCTGGCACATCCACGGCAGCAACAAGACAGTCATCACAGTCCTCATTAACAAACTCATCCAAACTCACATCCTCATGATCATTCAACAAAACAGGAAAACGCGATAAAAAATCTGCCCTGCCATTCTTCCCACCTGATATATGCTTAATTTCGAAGTTATATTGAAGGAGCCTTGTTACCATTCGCATGATTCTTGGTGTGCAACACTTACTCAAACCCCCGCCTAGAATGTTAACTAGAGGTTTATGGTCAGTCAAAAGCAAAAACCTCTTTCCCCAGATAAAAGGTCTGAACTTCTCAATAGCCCAGGCACAGGCTAGTAACTCCCTTTCAATGACTGAGTACTGAAGTTCAGGTGTCCTCAGCACCCTTGATGCAAAACACACAGTGTTCTCGCACACGTTGTCTACTTGTGTCAAAGTAGCACCAACACCAACTTGGCTCGCATCAACAGTGACACAACAAGGCAAACTAGGGTCAAAAGGTTTCAAAGCAGGACTCGTAACTAATGCAGACTTAACAACCTTGAGAGCATTAACACACTCATTGCACCACACAAACTTGACTCCTTTCTTAAGAAGATTGCTAATAGGTCGCACAACAGACGCAAAGTTAGCAATGAAACGTGAGTAATACTCACATAAGCCAAGTAACGATTTGACACCAGCCTTATCCTGCGGTTCCGGTGCGTCAACAATTGCCTGAAGTAAACCTGGTCTAGGACTGACTCCGTCTTGTGAGATAATGTGCCCTAGGTTTTCCACCTCAGAACATTGAAATTGACATTTCCCTTCTTTTAATACCACTCCACGCTTCTTGAACAAGGTCAGAACTTTTTCCAACACACGATCATGGGCAACCACATCCTTCCCAAAAACAAGAACATCATCTTGAAACACAAGAACTCCCTCAACATCTCTGAGAATATTGCTCATTATTCTTTGGAACACTGACGCCGCTGACGGCAGCCCAAAAGGCATGCGGCAGTAGCGGAATGTTCCTAAAGGCGATACAAATGCAGTGAGATGTTTTGACTCGGGATCGAGCTCCACCTGGTGGTATGCACACGCCAAATCTAACTTTTCGACAAAAAAAACTGCTCTTGAGTCAGGAACAGCTGAGATCGGTCAGCGCAAGAAGGTACAGTGTAACAACACACAAAAGTACCTTATATGAATGTTCCCTTGTAGATTCGGAAACGGCCGTAAAGTGGACACAGCTGCGTGGGTTCCTGATGTAGCCAGCTTAATCGTCGCCAGAAATTTGTAGTAATTGGCTGGAGTCGTTCAAGGTAAAATGGTACTTTAATGGCTACATCAACAGCGGAGCAGGGGAGCAGCTCCACCAACAGCTCCAAGCAGAATCTCTCATTTCAGTAGCTAGGATACTAACATTCCAGAACACACTGAAGTACTATGCTTAAAGGTATAGTACAAAGGATAGCAATGAAACAACATATACAAGATACAACATAGTTTTTCATAGCACCGCCGGAGCAGAGCTCTGGGCACCAGTACTCACCTTTTACAAATTAAGCACTGCTTTTACTTGTTGGATAACACTATAAAACTGACTGCTTGTGTACGGGAGACCTACACCTTAAAAATGAACGTCTCCAGAAGGATGCTCTCATATTTGGACAGAAGAATAACCTTTAGACTCTCAAGGAAAATGGTGGCCAATCCTTCTGCCCTTCGCTCTTCTACTATCACAATCACAACGGACAATTTTATATCCTTCAGGGATGGACATTTCAAGGTCGGGTTCAGAACATTTGCTCAGTGGTGTTTCTTTAATAAACACTCCAATCTCTGTTTCTGAATTATGTCAGTGATTTTACGAAGATGACATGGTAAAGATCTGAGATTCAGCATAGCACAGTTAAGAACAAAACTAGTATTCTTATTAATACCTGGGACATTTCAGGATGGTTCTGCTAAGGGAGGCTTTTATTGTTTAGTTAAATAAAGAGAGAAACGAATAGAGTTTTTACATTTACTCACTCACAGAACTGGGTTCTTAAAAAGAATAACAACCAGAATAACGGAGCCAGCAAGCACTGGAATCTCCTTACCTCTCACATTAGAGCTGCATCCTCCCTGCTCGTTCTCAGAAAGCTCCTGAAAACCTGGCTCTTTAATAATTAACCTCAATCTACAGATTCATCAGTTGTGCGCAAGCCCTGCTAGCGCCAAGACGCCCCAGGGTAAACGAGCGCTTTATGTTATTTAACATAACATAACCCTTTCAGAACCTGGGAGGAGTATTGCGCAGTGCCTTCTGCTATACTCGCAGGCTCCGCATGCCATTAGCACTCTCACTCTGCACCTCGGTAGTGCAACCACAGCACCCTCTGAGTTTTATGGTAGGTGCCTTCAGCGATCTTGGAGTGTAGTGAGCAAACCGGCCTCTACCTGCGAGACAGACTGCTCCGGGTCCACTCACAGACAGCAACCAATGTATTTTGCATCCTACAGGGCCCTGAACGGGACAGCCACTTCACAGCGACAATGAGGACAGATTCTTGTTACAGACACACTAGGGGGTTACTTTATTGTTTGCCTCGTTGTTTGGAAGACGCTATTATGCCATTCCGTGGTCGGGACAACATTAGCAGGTCCATGACATTTTTTACTCCACCTTCAAGGATGCAGTGAAAACATGAAACCATTATGACCTACAGTTTGGATTGCTGAGGTGGTGACCTGACATCTTACATAACATTACAGATGCGGGTAGTAATGAAATGAAATTTAAATTTGTAGCGCGCGCTAATACCCGAGGGTGTCTAGGCGCGGCGGCTCTGCAGTGATGGCTAAACCCGGAGGGGATGACGGATTGGTGCAATCGGGCTAGTTGTTAAAGAGTCTGGTTTTTAGGAGCTTGCGGAACGGCAAGAGATAGCTTACCATCTTGAGTGCCAGGGGGAGTGAGTTCCAAAGTCTAGCTGTACCTGCGACAAAACTTCTCCCTCCCCCCCTCGCCCCCCCCATGAGGCAGTTTGGAGCCTAGGGATTACCAGGTTTAAGGAGGCCGCGGAGCTGCCTCTCTGGGATATACCACCTGAGTGTGTGTAAAGTAATCGGGCCAAGACCATGCAGTGCTTTAAACGCGATGCAGAGGGCCTTGAATTCGATTTGTCTTTTGACTGGTAACCAGTGCAGCAACAGTAGGGCTTGAGCCACTGATTGATGTTTCGGGATGGCAAGCAGCAGACGGGCTGCTGCATTTTGGAGGACCTGCATTTTATTAATGAATCGTGATTGTATATTAAGGAAAAGCCTGCTGCAGTAATCAATTTTTGACAGGATAAGTGCTGCAACCACCGCTTTTTGAAGCTCCATTGGAAAGTAGGGTAAGATTTTCCTGACAGTCTTAATCATGTAAAAACAGGAGGAAGTGACCACATTAATTTGCCCCTAGAAGGATAGTTTAGTGTCAAAGTAAACCCCTAAGTTTTTTGCCTAGAAGACTGGAGTCGGGATTTCTCCCAGTTTCTGTGGCCACCAGCTTGGTTGCCAAAAGGAGGTGTCATGACCAAAAAGAAGCACCTCAGGTTTTCCTGTGTTTAGCTTCAGGCAGTTTTGAACATCCAGTGTCCAACCTCACGCATGCAGTCATGGAATCTCGATGCAGTATCGGTCGGGTCTCCTGCAAAGGATGCCACAATTTGCGTGTCATCAGCATATGACACCATCTTAAAGCCAAAGGACTTTATGAGTGCGCAAAGGGGAGTGACATAAAGGTTAAAAAGGGTCAGACTCAGCGAGGAGCCCTGCGGCACCCCACAAGGGAAAGTGAACAGAGGGGACCTGTGTCCACCAAGCTCCACCAATTGCTCCCTATCACTGAGAAAGGACTTCAGTAGGTCCAAAGCTCTGCCCTGCTACCCACAGAAAAGAGTCGACTTATAAGAAGACTGTGATCAACCGTGTCAAAGGCCGCCGAGAGGTCCAACAGGATCAAGGCTGTCTTTCCGCATTTGTCCAGGACCTCTCTAATTTCCTCCAACACGTTGATCAACGCCAGCTCAGTGCTGTGTTGACTTCTAAAGCCATATTGAAAGCTGTCTAGAAGTTTATTATAGTTAATAAACTGGGTTATCTCTATATTCATGGCCTTCTCCAAGATCTTGGCTGGAAAAGGTAGTCGGGAGATTGGCCTGTATTCAATTCACATCCGATTTTGTAATAAAATCATAAAAGCACATTAAAATACATTATTTCATCAGAAAAAATGATCAGAGGCATAATGACAATATATGAACGTTAAAAAGATGAGACCAAACCAACAATCACTCCCCATGAATTTTAACACAGTAAGTCGAACCTAATTCATTATTCAAAGTGCCTGTGCAAAAACGAAATAGCAAGGATTTAAAAACATTTTCATATACCTTTTCCTTAACCTCAGGGTCAGAACAATAAATTTAAAACTGAAAAACACTCCCTGAAAATATGTTAAGCCCAATTAATTATTCAAACTCCTTGTGCAGTAACTGGATAGCAAGAATTTTAAAATCTTGATATATTTAATTTCCATAACCTCAGGGCCCGATTAGGAAGAGTAAACAAAAAATCTTAACATATAACTACTCAATTCATTAATCGATTCAAGTAGTGTATCATAAAAGACCACGACACATCAGTATATTATAAAATCCAAGACAATAATATTACAGGACAGTCATGGTTTAACAAACAACATGGCTTGATTTTCTTCTAGTTAATACAGCCTTAAGAAACCTTGCTAGAACCACACATGTAAATAAATTAGGAAGTAATTGCAAGTATAAAAACGCCGGCCTACATTGATTAAAATTCAAAAATGTCATTATGGGTACAATAAAAGTTCTTCTCAGATCAGTGTATAGTTTACAAAAGAACAGAATGTGAATCGTTGATTGCTTGGACATATTGTCACAGGGACAAAATATTAATTCCCTTGACCAATTGTTAACATTTGGATAGGATGTCAAGCGATGAAATATGTCTAGTCTAAAACGTGTAAAAACAAATCTATCTTGTGCATTTAAAACATTAAAAAGATAAGGTTGCATTGAGCATGTAGTCAAAACCATTTGATTATGCTGAACAGATGGTTTGATTAATTCCATGGATAGTCTCAGTTCCTCCAAGAAATTTAGACTCTCAATTTTAAGTGCCTTCCTCGTAATATTATTCAGGGACTCCGGATAATCATAGAACTCCGGATGACTAATATCTGCCAAAAATTCTTAATGTACTTTAGCCATGGAACGTTTAATGCAGATTCTGAGGCACAGCAGTCCTCTACTAATGCATGATTAAAATCCATGTGATCTGAGGTCCAGATCTTGTGCCAAAGAAGGACTGGCTGTAACTTTATCAGGTCTGTTAGATAAGTAGCACCCAATTCAGAATGGCACACAAAGTTTGAACAACTAGAGGGAACCGCCAATAGATTTTTAAAGAAGGCGTTTTCAACCACCTATAGTGGTTCCACATTTGCGTACCCCCACAGCTCAGAGCCGTACATAGCAATGGTTCTACATTTTGCATTAAATATAGTTATCATTTCTTTTGGCTGTTTACAACCTAATTTCCTTGCAAAATTACACAAGGCCACAATAGATCGAACATATTGCATCTTTCTTGATTTGATGGCACGTAATCCAGCTCCCCTCGCAATCAAATAGAATACCCAGATACGAAAAAGTGGGAGTTAGAGGAATGATCTCTTTCCCTATATAAATGTTGCGCATCTTGGTGGAACTTCAGCCTACTTTCATAACGAAAGTTTTGCTGATATTAATTTTCAGCCCCAAGTTCTCCATAAAGTGCACAAAACTGTCAAGAAGTTGCTGCAGGGCCAGTGGAGTACCTGCCATGAGTACTGCGTCGTCCGCATAAAGCAGGGCGGGTATTGGGCGTTGTTTAATCTGTGGCAGATCCCGACATGTTGTAGCAAGAGAGTCACCTAATTTGTTAATATACAAATTAAATAAACAAGCATTGGCATAGCCAATAGGTCTCGCCTTTAGGATCTTGTAAGTGTTTAGCCATGCAGCACATTATCCTGGGTGCTACAACATCTACTGTTACTTTGCGTGTCACTGGTGAATGGCCACACACACCCAAGGTCAGGCTTTTGTGCTATTTAATGAACACTGGAAATGCAATTCATGCCCAGATAGGGCAAGTCTGCAACCTAAAGGAATTAGCATGGCCCTGCACAATGCAACTTCAGGACCATTTTCAGCTAAAGAAATGAAAATACAGCCAGCCACCTGCTGATAAACCACCTCCAATATGTGAGTGAAAGCTGTGCCATGCTGGCAATGTGCCTTTGGCGTTTTTCTTCATTAAGCCTGTTTGAAAGTGCTCATATTTGGCCAGATTAGTGAGCGGAGGATCAGGAAGAATATGATTTGCCTGGGCACAAACAGCTTGTTAAAATAGGAGACCTAAGACTACAGCACACTGCTACCTGCACCAAATGGTATACATGTATCACCATATTGCATTTTGGTAAATATACAGTAGGACTGGGTACTGTTCTCCCTCTTCCAGGTAATATTCAGCCCATTTTTCACCCTTACACTTACTAATGGCTATTAGAATGATTCTAAATGCTCCAGATTTTGCAAAAAAAAACAGAGCAGACAAAAAAAGTAATTCAAATAATTATTGCTCAAGAATACACAATTTGGACGAATGTGGATGCTGGGATTAAAAACAAAGTCGAAAGATTCCATAGTTGCCAACTCACCCACTAGACTACAACTGGGGTGGCATAGATTCTGATTCCCTTAGGAACTGGACTTAATATTCCCTAGGGTGTGGCAGTGCCAAGGCTTACTGTCTACTCACCAAAATGTAATAAGGCGGTAAAGCCACCAGGGCTTTAAGTGGAATGAAAAAACGGGGAAGGGGAGGGGCCTCCCAAAGGGGCATGGCTGATGTAATTAAGGGCATGGCTTTAAAACGCATAAGCAAAAAATCTGTGCTTAGCATAGTGTGCCGCCCAACTGGTATTGTGCTGCTTCTGTCATTGAATCCAGACATATAATACAAGTAACATTACACCAACAACAAGCCAGGACTATTGGCTTTGTCAATGGTTGTTACTTCCATAAGATAAATAAGCAACAACTTTGGCATCGTTGTATATAATATTGAAAATGCTTCAGTTCTGAAATGGTGAGACTGTGAAAGAACTATAAGGAGCCTCTTTGAAATTACATCAAAGGCAGTTAAGGGTGGTACTGCTGCAGAGTCAACCTTTTTTTTCACGCTGAGGGTAAGGGCAAAAACGGAGAGCCCAATAGGGACCCATCCCAGTACCTGCTTTTTAGAACTGCCAGTGCTGAGCACCGCGGGACCTGGCCCACTTAAAGCCCTCTGTAAAGCTAAAGTCTTTGGAGCAATTTGTACTGTGTCTCCAGCTTTAGTAAAGTGTTTGATCTTGGGCAAATCATACTCTCCCTGTGCCTCGGTCAACTAATCTGACAATATGTAAGCTGTAAACACATGTGACAATGAGGTGGTGCAGGGTCTGTAGAAAGGTTGAACAGTGAAGAGATGCCAAGACTGGATAGACGGGACAGCGAATAAATGGTGGAAATGTGGAGGGATAGGCAGAGTGAAGAGATGTAGAGGCTATAAAGAGATGTGACAGTGATAAGATGCAGGAGCAGTGGAGAAATGAGGGGTGTTTCAAGTGATGCTAGGGCTGCAGAGGGACAGGGCAGTGAAGGGATGCAGAGACTGTGAAGACATGGGGCAGTGAAGATTTGCAGAGGATGTTACAAGATCTGACAATTAAGACATAGGGGCTGTAAAGAGATGAGGCACTGAAAAGTTAATGAGACTGTAGAGAGATGAGTCAGTGAAGAGATACAGTGGATGTGCAGAGAGAAATTAGTGAAGAGATGCTGGGTGGTTTGTAGATCAGTGTTAAAGTGTAGAGAAGTAGGGGCAGGAGAATAAAAATAACGGCATTACTGTCCTTTAAAGCTGCTCTGGGGTTTTATATAATGAAGATGTGATGTTCTGTAATGTTTTCATGTTTGATTTCAGACACTGAAGTTCTCCCTAACATGTCACTTCACCCCAATCAAAAACTGCAGAAGCGCAAACAGTCATGCCCTGTCCTAAACACCCACCCACTAGATGAACTCACCTAGACATGTTGAGGCGACCCAGATCACAGTGCGCACTACACAAGGGTCAAATATTGCATGAATATACTCTTAAGAGTAAAGCTGGAACAAAACAAGAAACGTGAACCGGGACTGCATGGATGACAAGGGTTACATTAACGCTTTTTATTGTGGCTGTTGAGAAATCGCTCATTTGTTTTGATTGTAGAGTTAAGCGCTTGAAAATGGAGGCTGATATGAAGCAGTTTTAAAATTACTGCCGGCTCTGAGATCCAGTGGGACCCGAGCGACTGGAAGCAAGCACTGCTCTCCTTGAATCCGGCTGCGGGAACAGTTAATAAAGCGCCTTCTTTCTTCTCACGACTCACCACAGGCTGAGATCCTGCGCATGCTCTGTGCGAACTGCTGCCTCGTCTTCCACCTCATCTCCGTCGATCAACACCAGTCCTTGTCATCAAAGAGCCCCTTAGTGTGCGCATGCACGGTGTGAATGAGGCGCAGTGATAACAAATAAATACCAGGTAAGTAAGCCCCCTGAGGAGATTTCTGAAAGGAAACCCTGTCCCTTTGGCTTTGGATACTAAAAGAAGAGTCAGTTAGTTCCATCGGTAGGGAGGCAATGCGGTCTAATCGGTAAATGACCCTGAAAACATGAATTCTAATTCCATCACTGCAGATTATCTAAACCGAGTGATCTTGGGTAGCACTTTGTGCCCTAGTTCCATACTCCCAGTTTCTGTCAAATTAGGCGTGTGTACAGCCTACATGAATTCATAAATCCGAGCTTCACTCCCCCTGTTTGGGAATATGGCATCATGCTTTCAGGAGAAAGGCAAGAAACAGAGGGTATTCGAATACATCCTGTGTGTATTGTAAAGCGTCCGTTCACCCTAAATAGGTTTCTTAGCGCTAACAGATGCTGCTTGTAACCCATGTCAGTAGCAATCTTGTTATTGTTGACGGGAGATCGAAAAGACCAAGCGGGCCTGCTGGGAATCTGAATTGTGGTCGTGGGGTCAAGCCGCAGTCTCATGCAGTGGGTGCATTAGCCCCCTGAGACACCAGGATCGGCTGAGGACGAGTAAGCTTCCCTCACTAAGACGATGCGGACAGACACACAGTGGAGAGACGTTTGCCGCAGCCAGTTCGCACCATTGCTTTTCTAATGTGCACGGAATGAAGGGAGCGTTTTAGGCTGCACACGTCAGCTGATCGCAGTTTTTCGGTGTAGATGGTGAGTGCTGAACGGAGGAAAGCCTTGCTCCACGACAGTGAGTTGCGAATGAAATGTTTCAAGAATTGTAGCGTACAACACTGCTGGGTATCCGCCTTCGATTCCTAACGTGATTGTGGAATATATTACGCTAATGCACCATACTCGTTTTATGTAGCAAGGAAGAGGATGTGGCTTAACCGCTAGAGTGGCCGTATTTGTAACTGGGTAACCGGGTTGAGTCTGGCGGCAGACTCCTGTGATTCTGAGCAAATCACTTTATCTCCCCTTGCCTAACAAGCGCAGCCCCGGCGAGCGTCGCATACAGGAAGGGGAGTGGCCACGTGAAGAGGTTGTGAGAGAGAGGGGGAGCAGTAGGTGAGCCCGCGAGTGGTGCGCGCATGCGCGCGCTTGGGAGAGCAGTCTGCTCATTTTCAAGCACTGCACTCGTGCTTGTGGTGCCCCTCCCCTGCTCGCTCCCGCAAGGTGGATGCCGCCACAAGCACGAGTGCAGTGCTTGAAAATGAGCAGAGTGACGGCTAAAGGCCCTCCTATGCAGCGCATGCGCGCTGCGTAGGCGAGACCTAAAATGGGGCGAGCACACACCCTTGACGAACTTCATTTTCAATATTAAAAGAACGAGTACATTCGCCCTTTAGGCCAAAACGAACCCTGGCACGGCTTGTTGAGTATAAATATCTCAGTAAGTTAATAATGGAGTGGTCAATACCCATTGAGGTCATAACAGACCATAGCTTGTCATGAATAACACAATCAAAAGCGGTCGACGAAAACCAAAAACAAATTGCCTCTTTTAATGAGAGCATACTTGCTCATGAACAGATTTAAATTAATGGCTTGTTCCATGGTCCCTATAACTTTTCGAAATCCATACTGTAGATCCGACATAATGTTATTGCAATCCGCCCAACTTTGCAATCTATTTAGGATTATACGACCCACAACCTTGACTAGAGAATTTAGCAAGGAGATGGGTCTATAGTTGGCGGGGCAGATGCGATCTCCTTTTTTAAAAATTGGTACAATATGGGACTCAGACCAAGTAGAAGGGAACCCTACACTCTGGCATGATCTGAAAACAAGGGTCAAGAGGGGGCTCCAGAACTCCACGTTGACCTGTAGCTGTACTTGGCCCTTCGCTGCTACTCCTGATCTGCGTCCATTCCGGGTTTTCGCACTGACTGCACTGACCGCCGACTGCCGAGGAAGGTGGAAGGAGGAAGGGCGCCGAGATCGCCGAATTGCCGAAACTGCTGTCTTGTGCCCCCGTAGCTCCTAGCTCTCGGCCCCCGGCTCCTGACTCCCAGCGCTGCTTGAGGCGCTGTGCAGTGCTGTGCCCGGGGGGTTCACGGCAAGCCGAGCGGAGCGTGTGGAGCAGAGCGGGCTGCGAGCGCGCGGCAGGGGTGCTGAGTCGGTGCTGCTTCCAGTTGGCGCTGCACCGGCGTGAGTTGGCGCCCCGCCTCTAGCGCCCCTTGTGCCCTGGGATTCAGCCTCACTACAGCCTCACTACTGACTATTACTATTACAGTCTACCACGGCCACGGTAGACAGCACGGCGGAGCGCCACGGGAACAGTGGTGAGGCAGGCTAGCCTTACGGCGGGGGGACAAGCGGACAAAGCGGTGAGTGCAAGCTGAGCAGCTGAGTAGCTGAACAAGCTGAGTCAGCTGCGACTGCGACTAAGAGGCGGCACAGCGCTCGCTGCTAATCCACTGCTAACCCACTGCTAACCGGCCAAAAGTGAAAAGTGAAGGGAAGCCAAAGGTGAGACTGAGCAGGTCGCCTGTATGAGGATCAGAACCAGATCACGGGGGAGAACACTGCATGTTTTTGCACATCTCATCAGCCTCGATCATCCTCAAATCAAATCTAAACACGAGAACCTGAAGCTTCAGGGCTATTACACTCGGAGCCAAGTGGCACTTAAGTAGCATTGAGCAGGTACAGCACTGTGCACTGAGCGCATTAAGTGGAGATGAGAGTCGCTGAGAGACGCTGAGAGGTGCGGTGCAGCGGGGGTACCGGTGAGGAGCTGGCAGCGGTGTACAGGGAGCAGTGCAGAGGGACCCGAGAGAGTGAGGAGGAGAGCGTGACCACCCTTGGTGGGGCCACAGAGTGAAGCCCGCGGCCTGACTAGGTCGGGTGAGGCTTGCGGTGCCTCCAGCGAGCCCAGCGAGCCCAGCTCCCCCGCCCCTATCTCTAAATCTCCATCTCTCGCCGACCTTCTCGCCTCACTACCAGCCTCGGCAGCCTCGGCCCCCTGCATCTTCACATCTCCTCTTCTCACCTCACCTTACCATCGTCATTACCACCACCACCACCACCACCCATTGGTCTCGCAAATTGGTGGGACTAGCCAGATTGGAACCACGGCACAGAGCTGAATAGGAAAAGAAGGGAAGAAGAAGAAGAAGAGAACAACGGGAAAAAAAGAGCAGAGCAATGAGGTCGGGGAAATCAAGGGACCATTCGGCATCCGTTAACCCCCCAAAAGAACGAGGAGAGCAAACAAAGACCTCAAGAAGGACCTAATGAAGGTCAGCGAAGAGGGTATGGGGAAAAAAGAGGGAAGGAAGGAGGACGAGGAGGGAGAACTTCTTTTGATTTCCCTTCTGCTTACAAGCCCCAAACGTTCGTCAGATACTAAGGCGAGAGGGACCGCAAATGCATTCCCAGTGAATAAATCCGGCTCTCAACCTAAAGTCTATACAAAGTTTTCATTTATTAAAGACGTCGGCTCTGCCCTTTGCTTAAATAGTCGCAACACAAACAATCTGCCAACCCCATTACAACCAAGTAGGGCAAATCCCTTGAAGCAACAACCACAGGCGGGGTCAGAGAGGGATTCAGCTGATCCCGGAGAAGGGGGAACTGTGTGGAAGATGTTGCACACGCAAGCAAAGAAGAGCCAAACAAGGGACTAGAAAGGACCGCCCTATGGAGTCAAATTGCGCAGGAACAGGGATGCAGACAGGAGCAGGCAGACTCAAATCTGAAGATAAACCCAGAGGGCTGTGTGTACGGAGGCATAAAGGAGAACGAAAGAGAGGGTCAAGATGCGACCACAAGTTCCAATTCCGCTTCAACAAAAAATTGGAAGAGGAGTCCTACAAGTCTTTACAATCCCACTGATGGGGAACCCTTAGAATCTTTAAAGGGTGGACAAGGACCACCCGGAAACCCTGAGAGGCAAGAAGGGCCGGAGGCAGCAGCAACCTGGGGGTCCAGGTACCACACCCCTCAGGGCAAGGGTGATGCGCAAAACAGTGAACACATGCAGCATGGTGACTTATCAACTCAAACAGAGCTGGTACTTTGCAAGTACACACCTACAATGCCAGAGGACAGGCTGGCACCGCAAGAACATAAGAGAACGAGGGTAGTTGCAACAGTGGCAGACACGGAGGAGGGGAGGCAACCTAACAAAATAACTATACTGGAAGCCACAGTGCAGGAACGGCTTGCACCTCAAACAAACGGTCAACATCTTGAGAAACAACTTGAGCAAGACGAGCTAGGAGGCGCTCCAAGCCAAATTGAAACTGACTCTCCGTGCCTAGCCACTTTAACTAATACACCACCTATACCATTCCAGGTCACAGATTCTGAAACCTCGTATCTCACCCCTGAGGAGTGGGAAGAATTGGTAGCGTCCTACCCCGCGGCCCCTCTGGGGGAACTAACAGGAGGGACCAACAGGGCAAGTAACGCAAACTCTGGGAAAGAAACATTAAAAGCAAAAGAAGATATTTGGACATCGCTTCTGCACACAATGCAACTATCGGTAAATGCCATTCAATATCAATCGGATAAGATGGATCTCCAACTTTCCGTCCTTAACTCTCTGTCAATTTTTGTTGCCAATATTGACGGCAAGTTAGCAGAGCTTAACAATTTGGTTAGAAGGGCGCAAGCAGAGACTCAACTCATACAACCTAACTGCTCCTGCATAACAATTGTGGATAAGTTGGCAACACTCCCAACGGCAATGGACAATCTCCTCTCCGACATTAGGGAGGCCGTAAAAAACAACCCACTAGATGGTTCTGCCAGAAAGAGAAGCGAAATGTGTCCGCCACTGCTAGCAGGAACCCAGTCACTAACTCAGGAGAGCCCAAAGCCGACCCAAGAACCACAGCCGAACAGGGAAACCGCGGACGCAATAAAGGCGGCGCCAAACAACAGTCAGCAAAATGGAGGAACCCAAACACCACTAATTATGAATACAACGCCACTGGATGAAAACCCGCAAAATGAAATCACGCCGGAACATCTCCGACCAGAAAAACAGGGGAGAAAGCAGAAAAGGAAGGGACGAAATCAAAAGAGAAAAACAACGGTAATAGCTTGGGGCAAGAGCAACACTAGTGTGAACATGACACCTGATCTAACACAAGATAGGCCGGTCCAGATGAGAGATGATATAGAAATGGAATATGAGCTACGAGAAACTGGAAACCAGGAAGGGAGGAAAAAACCCAAAAGAAAAATGCCTCAAAAAAGAAAGCCTGCCACCAGCCCCTCCCTAAAAAAGGAAGACAGATGCCCTCGAGATGGCCCTCAAGGGGCGATAACTGCAGCAAGTTCCACCGGATCAGAATCAACGCACGTGAACGAAATGAGCACTCAAAGTCAAGCAGAAATAATTGAGGAATGCCATGGCTCAGGGGAGGTCCTTACTATCGCGCAGAATAGCCCAACACAAGAGAAGGGGCAAGAAGGCACCGCCACAATAGTGTTTCACCCGGAGTACAAATCAAAGGGCGCGATGGATACTTAAATAGGGGGAATATATTACGCCTACTGAAATCCATCGACAGCTTTAAAAACATATCCTCCAGCGATCTAGAGTCAGTAGAATTTATAGAACTGCCGGGGTACTCAGGGGTAGAAGCAACAAAAACAGTATGGGCTACAGCAGAATTACCTGAGAGACTGCTAAGAGAACAAGCAAAGTTTAACTCATGGGGAATAAAACTTCGACCATTCTTAAAACCAAGATATCCGGATCCTCTGACCCTTGATAGCCAGGAAAAGAAAGAGAACGGACAGACCAATCCAAATCCCCACTCTCTTTCAGTACTACGAGGGGCTCGGAGTAACACCCCTGAGAACTTAGTCCATCAAGAGCAGTTTAAGAAGAGACCACCTGCCATGAATAGCCCAACCCCTCAAGACTGGAGTTGGCTCTCGAGGACCATAAACGCCAAAATCAAAAATCAATGACAAAGTAAAGCCAAAGTCGGGAACACGCTCAACGTCTTCAACCTGTGCTCCTGGAACATCAATGGCCTAGGAGACAAGCTTATGGACTCGGAATTAAACATCTATTTGCAAAGATTTGACATCATTACACTGCAAGAAACATGGTACGACACCCCACCTGCATTGTCGGGCTATAACTTGAATTTTCTGCCCCCTACACAGAGCTCATCGTTTGGCCACAAGAAGGGAGGCCTTGTCACATACAGCTCGCTAAAGAGCATTGTTGCAGTAGTGCCCTTGGCTTACAAGTTAGCCCCTCCGAGCGCAATGCAAGTCCTGCGAGTGTCTTCTCGTGAGCGGAACAAAAAGGAGGATATAGTCCTAATAAACCTCTATCTACACCCCCGGGAAAAAACCAAGGGAGCACAGCAGCTGAAGGAAGAACTTATAAAATTACTAAAAACAGAGAAAACCAACAGCATTATTATCAGCGGGGACTTTAATCTAAATATGCTTAGCAATTTAGCCTCAGATACCATTGAAGAGGAGGACCCCTTCGTTTGGGAGCCAAGTCATCAAGACAACTCCTCGGGAGGCAGAAGCTCGAAAACAGCTAGGAGACTCCTGGCAACATTAGAAGAGCTGGGCTTCCGAGCACTCAACGGTTGATTCTCAGGGGATCGCCCCCAAGTAGCTACATTTCATAGCACTACGGCTAGCTCTACAATTGACTTTACATTCCTCTCACGCAGCTTGTACCAAAGGGTAAGAGATTTCCATATTGGCTCAATGGACCATAGTGACCACCTCCCCCAGGAAATCATGATTGAGGCACCCACAAAATTATGTCCCCCCACCGCCAACACATTAGGCTTAGAATATTCAACCAATGAAAGGCGGATAAAGTGCAGAACCAATGACCCACAAAGTCTCCTACCCCAAGCTAAACGGGCATTAGGAGAGGCACAAATAGTAACTGCAGACTTAATCGAGAGTTGGGAGCTGTTTACTAAAACATTACGAGACAACTCCGGAATAAAAACGGAAACGTAAGGACTGAAGGGACGGTCAAAGTCTCGAAACACAAGAACCATCAAAATCTTAGAAATAACACTCAGCTAAAAAGTTAAAGACCTCGATTAACCAAACTCTACGAAGAGTAAGGACAGACCCCGTCGCATGTCAAGCGTTGAGACAGTTAAAAGACGCTCGCAGGAAGCTGATCTGGCGACTTAAACAAGAAGCCGATGAGGCCTTTTGGGCAAAACTTCTACATGACGCCAAACAAATAACAGTGCACAGTTTTGGCAAAAGATCAACAGTTTGACTAGCGAGCGAAGTCAGGGGATCGAATCCTATGCCACTGAAGAGGCCTGGACAATTTACCTTGGCACACATTTGAATGAAGCCCAAGAATTTAGTAAAGGGTCATACAACCCCACAAATGCTCTCGAAGCTTGGCCATCCCAACACAAAGAAGCTCTTGCACAAAATCAGGAATTTCTAATCACAAATGCACAGATTTGCAAAAGAATCTCAAAAGGGAGACGCGAGAGCGCACCAGGTCCAAATGGTCTTCCCCCAATTTTGTTCAAACAAGAGCCGGGATACTGGGCTGTCGTCTTCAGACCAATGTTTGAAAATTTTTTGCAGTCCTCAACAATCCCGCCATCCTGGAGGGGAGCAATCATCTCCCCAATCTTCAAAAAAGTAGATAGGAATGACCCAAGAAGTTATCGTCTCATAGCCCTACTTGATAACGAGGCCAAATACTATGCGGGCCTCTTACTCCAGGAGCTAACATCTTGGGTGGAAGATACAACAGCAATTCCATATAATCAAACCGGTTTCTGCAAAAACATGGGGACGACCACTAACATACTAGCCCTATCTCTTTTGATTGACTCTGCACTTGCAGTAAAACAACCTCTATACCTGTGCTATATTGATTACAGCTCTGCCTTCAACCACGTCAATAGAAACCTGTTGTGGCAAAAATTAAAAAAGCTGAAGATCCCTCAGCTGCTGTTAAATCAATTAATTCTCCTGCATAGCGATACCTGGGTCCAGGTCAAACTAGGTGCAGGGAATTTCTATCTAGGAAGATCCCTACAAGCACAGGGGTAAAACAAGGATGCGTGCTTGCACCAACATTATTTAATCTTTTCATGGCTGAACTGTCAATCTTGCTGAACGAAAGTAATTCCCACGCACCCAAGTTAGGGGGCACCCAGCTGTCCAATTTATTCTATGCGGACGATCTGGTGCTCATCAGCCGGACCCCGATAGGCCTACAGCGGCTGCTGGATATCACATTGCGATACTCTATAGCAAACAAACTCAGAATCAACCAAGAAAAATCTAAAGTCATGTGTATCAGCACTCGCAAAATGAAAACAACGCACAACTGGTTCTTGGACTCAAGGAAGCTGGACGTTGTAAGCGAATATAGATACTTGGTGTTCATTTTAGACTCCAAGGGCAGCTTCAAGCCACAATGCGAGGCCATAAAAAAGAGAGGATTAATGACCGCGGTATCGCTAAGAAACCTAAAAAATAAGATCACTGGATCAAGCCTCCTCCCCCGTATAAAGGTGATTCAGGCAAAACTGATTCCATCTATCACTTACGGAAGCGAAGCGATGAGAGGAAGGGATGCTGAAACGGTAGATGGTATGGTAGCAAGAGCATTGCGCATGATCTTTGGCTTGCCGAGATACACATCACCTGCGCAGATGAGGCTCGAATTTGGGCTCGCAAAGGAAGAGCTGGCACGCAAAGGAGCATATTTAAAAAGCTGGTACAAAATAAGCAGGGGAGAAGCAAAAACACTCAACGCTCTCCTGTGGAAGGAACTGCAAACTAAAGAAAACTGCTCGGCAAGGCTTCACCTGGAAGACGCAATCAAACAGTTGGGGCTGCGTCAATTATGGGATCTCGCCGGTCCTTTGGCGGGCTTCAAAAAAGTAGTAAATAACATCGTCAGAAAAGAATCTCTCTTGCAGGACAAAGCCTCGCTGGCGGAGCGAGCACACGGCTGGCTAACTATACAATCTTACACCAAACTCAGGCCCCAAACATATCTTCAGACCAGCTTCACCAAAAAGACAAATGAGAAGTTTTTGAAATTTCGCATAGGACTGTTGCCCTCTGCAAATCATTTGGCCCCTTGGCTGCGCCCCTCAATACCAGCAAGGTGCCGCCTTTGTGGTAACGGCGAAGAAAACATCGTACACCTCATCACCATCTGCAAGGACCTGCTACAAGAACGCCGGACCCTTTTGAGACCACTATTTAATAATAAACCAGATACGGTCATGCAGGCAAGCAGTCCTGGCATGCTTCTCCGGCGATGAAGTCCAACTGAGCTGCCGATTGGTAAAATATCTTGAAGCTGTAGATGTCCACTTTAATAAAGTGAAAGAATAAGCAGAAAAAGTCAAATTGGTCTGGTTGCAGAGCAGAAACTAGCGCCACAACCCTCATGAAGAAGGCATCGCACTCGCATTAGGGGAAAAGCAGGAAGGACAGTGACGGAACCCAGTGCAACCCTAGTACCCTTAGAGCCAAAGTAATCGGATGGCAACAAGGGTCTAGTCGGTATCTTGGTGTTCATTGAGTTTTACTGCTATAAACTCTAAAACTTTGAACAGTTAATGGTTAGAGCTCAAGTACCGAATGACTACGGCTTAGACGTCTCCCTGAAACTTTTTGTTCTTCAAGCAATCAATTGCATGTGTTGCCACAAGGGCACCATTGGGATTTCTTTCTTCTTTTTTTTCCTTCTATTCTACTGTTCGCTTTCTTTGTAGTACACGTGGTAATTCTTTCTTGGGCGGGACTAAGCAAGCACAAGTCTATGCGGAGGATCATCTCTTGTGGCCCAGGCACATTAAGGACTGTAATAATTAACTGAATTCGAATGGGAATGCAAGTAAGCCCAACCATGCAAAGTTTTTAATGGCATGACAGAATTGAGTCAGTTCTTAGGCCAATCTTCCACTCTGCCTGTATTTTAATAGTTTTAGCTTTAGTACTTTTTAATAGCAGTTCTTACTCATAGTTTACCATAGTATCATCGTAATTTGTTATGGCTGTTTCGAAACATGAAACTGTTTTAATTGATGATGGTTTGTAATGGTTTTAATTAACTGTACAATAAAGTATTACCTTACCTTACCTGTAGCTGTTCGGATCTTTATTGTCCAAATTAGTTTTTTTCAGCAGCGGAAGAATAGATGCCCTCTTCTATTGTAATGGGAAATACCCATCGGACATCATGCGGTTGAAAATATCTTTCAGATAGCTTGCTATGACCTCAGGGGCAAGTGGAGAACTTTAGGGGGCATGGGTCCCAGGGTAATCCCGATCTTGTCTGACTGAGAATCGTCATGACCTGGGCATCCAAGATGGGATTGAATGAATTAAGGCTAGGGATAACAACTGCTGGAGTGCCTGGACAGCTTTATCCCTCAGATGTAGTGGGGATGGGTCCCTCAGTGCGACCTCCCACCATCCGATGGGTGGAAAGAAAGGAGTCTGAGACTGCCTTAACTTTTGCCTGAAAGAAGTCTGCGAGCACATTGCAGAATTCTTGATCTACACCCGGATTTTTCTGTACGGGGAGTTTTCTCAGCTTCAGTACTGTGGTTAAGAGTTCCTTTGAGGAGTTGAGGGAGGTCCTAATTTTAAAAGAAAAATAGCACTTTTTTGTGGTTAAAATTTTTGTTTTATATTCCGCGATGGCTTTTTTTATAGGTGATCTTGTCGTCATGGTCATAATGCGTGCGCCATTTTCTTTCCAGCCTTCGACAGGCTTGCTTCTGACGTCTGAGATTATCGTCAAACCATGGCTCAGAGGGGGAGGTCCTTTTATTGGTTATAGTTTTTAAAGGTGCTATGTATTTAGGTTGTCGGTAATCCAGTTATGGTAGGTGTATACAAAACCTGTACTTTGACTACATCTTGTTAGCAGAGAGGGCGACTTTTGTCCTGATGAATGCCACTGACCCCTCCCTAGAGGGCTGAAATGGGCAGCAACATGTTGACCCGTTTGTGGGTGGAATTATGCCCCACCTTTTTATTCTGCCACTGGGGATCAAATAAAATTCATAAACACACCCATTAGGTAGTTTTATCCGACATATACTCCCTTCTTTCCCCTCTGCACTCCCTCATACCCTTACAGACCATACGAGTGGCATAGCTAATAATTTATCTTTTATTCCCCCTAAACTCCCCAATAGACATAGCTTGCATCTACTCTACTTGAGAGGTGCCAGGAGGGGCCCGATGATGAAGCATGCCACTCATTGGGTGGGTGAGGGCTTCTCTCAGCTGGTAACCCTTCCTTCATTGTGCCATTATCCACACAATTCAAGCAGACAGTTTTTTTGTGGTATTTCGTAGTTATTGAGAGGCTGTACTGACTGCCGTTAATCCTCCGATCCCTGATGTATTTGATGATTTCTTTTGTTATTTTATTGCACCACCACCTGCCTGCTACAGACTGCCCAGCAGAACACCTGCCTTTTCCCTGCCAAATTTACTAAACGTGACGTAGTGGTGCTGCCGGTACAATCCTGAAAGGCTAAATTCAGCCACGGAGCTGGCAGCAGTACCCGGAGCCAGCCAGAGACTGTGGGTGCATGTATGAAGCCTTTCCCTGCCATCAGCACCCGCTACATGACAACGCTGCGTTAAGAGCAGCGATCATGGGCAAGCGCAGAACTTCGTGGGAAGCGGAAAATGTGCCCCGGGTAGTCACCAGCCGCTACTGCACAAGCCAGACAATGCCACCAGCCAAGAGTGTCCTGAACACGACGTGAGCAGGAGTGCAGCTGCCTCCTGTTCTAGCAGAGCATCCCCACGTGATGAGCAATGGTCACTGCGTCTCTGGCAGATATCAGGCCCTCAATATTGTGCATGCACTCCCTGGCACTCTTGTACCAAAAAACCACTTTCAAAGGAAGCAAATAAGGAAAAGAGCTGGAGTAAATGCAGTCAACATTTTTAGTGAAATTATACCTTCAACATGGCTGAGGACCAGCACAGTGCACAAGCACAGCCCCAGGTGTTTCCACACCTATGCTCCCGCCCCAAGGAGTAACGGCACATACATCCATGACAGCTCTGCCTTCATTCCACAATTTTCTACCCAAGTTTTCATAGTATTGGATTAGCACAGTGCCATCTACCCAAAGTTAGAAAAGCGACAAAACCTTTTGCTGTGAAGTCTTTAAGCCTATGCTTAAAAACTCTGCTAGAAAAACATACACTTAAGGTGAACAATTTTAGAGTGCTCCATATAAAGGAGCTGATCTTTACCTGAAGCTTGGGATTACATAGGGTTCCCTACTTCATATTTACTTTCTCGCAAAATTCATGTGGCATTCTAACCTTGAAAGGACTTTATATATATATATATTATATTATATTCACTGTAAAAACCAAAAGTTACAGGGACGTTATAGTTACCAAATGGAATAAAAAAAACTTACAAATTCACTGAAAAAACCAAAGGTTACAGAGACGTTATAGTTAGGCTCAGGTTTCACTCGTACAAAACCAGTGGAAATCAGCAGTTAAAGTTAACTGAGCTAACTATAACTCGCGCCCCCCGCAATGCACTGCTTATGACCTCACATATTACATCACTCATGACATGGTCAGTGACATCACTGATGACATCTCAAATGACGCGAAACAGCAAAGGTTAGTCTTCTGTGGGAACTAATGAATATCTCTTTAGCCAGTAAGCATCTTGATTGGTCACTGGTCTAGTCTTCACTTACAAATTATGATTCAAAACCTATTCCATCTAGCTCATTCCCAAATTCCTGGGCCAAAACATACTATGCAACAAAAAACAAGACAAACATCTTTTCACCATATATATTCACAATACTCATAGGAATATAGTTAAAACATATACATAAATATATATATATATATATATATATATATATACATACACACATACATAACTTCAACATCAACAAAAACATATACAGTGCAACAACACATATATTGGATATCCCTATACCAATAGGAACCCTCTTTCTTCCAAGACAATTTTTAAGTATATAGCTGCTGTTTTTCAATATTGCTGGCAGTCCATGTTAGAGGTCGTCCTTTGTAGCGACACCCATGAGGACATGTCTTATCCTCAAAATTATTCTGGGGTGTCTTTCTTAACAAGAAAAACCAAATTGTATTTATATCGGACTCCTTTTAGATGAAAAAAGGCATTTCGGCCCTTGTATTTGGGCCTCTTCAGGACACTGGAAGTACAGGCACCTGTAATTTAATATATGTACATAGCATTTAGTCTTCGAGGCTGTACTGTTCTTGTTACAATACAAAACAGCCCATACAACCTATCTCTAAAATCTCTGAATGTCAGAAACATGCTTCAAAAGTATCGCAAAATTGTATATGAATAGGTCACCAGAAAAAAAGAAAAAAGCATTTTTTGAAAAAATAACTAAATAATAAAACAAGCATTTACAATGCAATAGGTCTCGCATTTGCAAGAGTTAGAGCTATTGCATTGTAAATGACAGTCTTTTATTTATGTGTTTTGAAAACCTGCAAGCAGTGCACATAAATAAAAGTCATTGCCATTTACAATGTAGCTAAAAATATGCTTTTAACTTGGTGCATACAATGCAAATATAAACAAACTTTCCCTCTTTGCCGCACCTCCCGAAATGCCATCTCCTACCCCCTGTAGGTGCGGACACCCCAGGTTGGGAACTCCGGACTTGTATGAAGATTTGGCGTTTCTACACCTAGAGGTTAACCCTTTCTTCGCATTTTATTAAATGAACTCATTTATAACGTTTTCATACAACGGTTGCAACAACAGTTCCACAGAATACTAAGTCAGCTACTCAGAATAATTAGACTGATTCAGAATTAAGAATAACAGGCCCCAGCAGGAATTAAGCCAGCAACATAATGAGGCCACAATGCCATCCACAGAAGGGGCTTAATCACGGGATCCTGCAGTCTAGTGCTGCACACTGTTCTTTGGCAGTTACTCCACAAACCCCAAGGATACACACAGCTTTGCACCTGAATGTACACTGATTTAATACTGCCGGGTTCCTCATTAGTCAATGTTCTTTTTATTAGTCTGTGGGTTGGAAATGTGCAGAAAATCTACCTATGTTGTATTCCGCTTTAGGTGTCTGTATATAGGTTTTCCTGAAACATGTCCTTATATAGGCACAATTCGCATTGCCCTTATATAGGCATAGAATCCCAGTCCTTATTTAGGCATTAGCCGTGCACTCCAAATACAGGCATGGCCACCGACATCCGTCCACCCTAACGTCACAACGAGTTCTTAGAAACCAGACCCTTAAGCTCTTGGGAGTTCCCCTAGCACAAAATTATTGATTTCTCCAAGAACTCATCTATTATGCATGAACCGCTATACCTTAAGGGTTCATTCCTGACGTCTTCCTCTGTCCGACTTCACGTCAATGCTAACATTCCAAGGCACCTACCAGGTATAAATATACCTTCCCTTGCCCAAGCAAGTTAGAGGAGACCTCGACTTCAGATTAGCCCGTATCCCGGCCTGACACACTGAGAAGACGCTGTCATTCCTGCTCGCAGGAGAATCCAGCTTCCAGTGTTCTGACTCCCTTCGCGGGGTGTTAGAGTTTGAGATCCGGCAGGAGATTCCCACCTCTCTCATTCTCAAGGTATGGAGCTGACTAGAACCTAGAGGGACTCTTGGCATACTAGACTTAACATACTCTTAGTATACCATACTAGAGAATACTTCACCTACTTCTTACCTTGCCCTACACCTAGACTAGGTTAGGTACATTGGGGTAGAACTAGCGTAGAGAAGCATCGTATGAGTACTCGCATTTTTAGCTCATGTTATTTATTTACATGGATATATGCTAAAAGATAATGCTAGCGCAGTATTATTTCTTTCTACTGCTTACGCTGTACATTATATATCTTGCATACTGTCTTGTGATCATAACAGCTCATATCTCTTACACGAGAAACAAGACTGTTCAATAAAACCTTTTTATTGAAACGCCCGTCTATTCTTTCTGTGTAACTCTGAGGAAACTTAACATGCACGATTAGCTGAGTGAAACTGTTATCTATTGTTTCCACGATTCTGAGAAGTGTTCCGATTCTAAAGGGAAACAAAATTGTCATGTTTATGCGGTTGCCAGAAACTACTCCCTTCTTGTTTACAAAGAGTTTCTAGTGGCCTCTGAGTTAGCTGGCACAAAGTAATTAAGTTTAATATACTCGATAGGGACATACTGACCTCAGTCCTATGTCAAACCTATAGGGTATATTATTCCAATGCGCAGAGCCTGTTAGGGAAATAGGAACTACACTACATGGCGCCCAACAGTTTGGTAAGGCAGTAATTTAACGTTAGATACTGAGTAACCCAGTCGTGCTTTTCTCTCAGAGACCCCTACTCATATACTCCATAAGACGTCTGGAGTGGGTAGGGTTAAATATCCGCCAAAGCTAAATAGGACAAAAACCCTATATATTATCTATTTTGGTTTAATCAACGTTGAAGGATACAGTGTTCCAAAATATTATGCACCTTATCTTTTGTTTCCTTGAAACTTGTGCTACATTTTTCAAAAAACAAATGTCTGACACCGAGAACGGTGTAGCTGTGGCTCAACCAGTCGTAACAGCTTTTAACATAACCGGTTTAAATGAAACCGAGGAGGGTGTTATAGACATTGCTCCAAACTTAAGAAGAGCCATCACTCTAAAACTTATAAAACACGGCCTACCACCAAGAGGTGGTAGAGCAGTTTTCGTGATAGAGGCACACGAATCCTTTCAGACAGAGGTATTCTATTCATGGATAGTATTCCCAGAATCAAATCCAGTCCCAAGACTGTTTCACTTCTACAAAGAAGATGAACCACCAGAGGAATATATTCCTTTCGAGGATATTGAAATTCCACTAACATACCAGGAGCATCATCTCTGGTTTAAAGGCGCCCTAAAACATCACAAAAACATTACCAGGCTCGGTCCACTAGGTAGACCAGAAGCAACATGGCCGATTCTAGCCGGCTACACACCTCATCCTGACATCGAGGTAATGTCAGACGAGGAATTACTTACTCAACTTACAGAGTTAATAAAAATTTACAGACAATTAGTCCAATATGTCATGCGGACTTTCACAGTCCAACCACCATTGACCATTCCAAATCAAACCCCTCAACAGGGGAATACACTAAAAATTACACCACAGACTTTATACGCAGTCTTGGGTAAAATGCCCACAAAACGTGAGCAAATTCCATTCTGGATAGCTCAAAAAATTACTCAAATTGAAGCAGTATTCCAAATACTAGCCCTTATGAGAAACACAGAATCCTAACAATCTGTTTACCAATGGGGATCACACCACAACTGGAAGATTGCACCACTTGGGGCGCAGTCTTTGCTGCCATCTATACTAAAACACATGGTGTTCCGTCAATTGCAGTAATACCAGATGTCCTGAAACAAATTCAAAACGAATACGGGGCAGAACCTGCTCTGAATTTAGGTATGAAATTACTGAAAAACTTCGACCAGGTCTCAACAATAATATTAACTAATATTAAAGGGGAGGCAGCATCAGTGGCGATCCGCCAACGCTTAAGGGAATTTGATGTTACAGAACATCTAACTGAACTACCCAGAATAATAGAGCAATCTTATGCAGAATTAGGCAGAGATAGTTTGGGTGGAAAACCTTTGAAGCCAAAACTATCTGAAAGTCCTGAGAAGGACTCTATTAAACAAAATCCTACATCTTCAAAAAAGAAGTGGGAAGCTAACAAACAAAATTCAAACGAGAAACGTTCTCAATCCCGAGGTAGGTCTCCTCAAAAGGAGCCCTCTGAAAGGAGGTATAACCTCAGGAATAGGGATAATTTAAGAAAGCCTGACAGGTATCAAGATACTGATACACGTTCCTCTCGTACCTTTCAGATATCGTCACAGACATCGGAAAGAAGAGGACGGTCAGAACATAGAGAAGAACGCGTGAAATCTAAAGACGACAAACACGTTCAGAAAAATAAATCAAAACCTCAATTCACAAAAAAGAAGGTAGCAGGTCTGAAGATCAGACATGCTGAGAATACTGAGAACACAGCTCAAGAACGGAGAATGGGCTCAGACAATGCTGAACAGTGCAGCAGAAGTCACAATAGCTCGCCAGAACCTGAAGGAACTTCTGGAGACAGTGGACTTGAATGAGTACATCACAGTAGAGACTGAAGACACCAGGGTTAGTACTCCACAAAAGTTATATGAAATAACACTCCCAATGGAGGGAGACATACCAAGAAAAGTGAAAATACTCTTTTGGGAGAAACTTTCAAGGGGTTATGATATACTTCTAGCAGAAAAAGACTGGCCACCACAATTTGTCAGGGAGTGCCCACATGGTGAGGACATTATTATGCCTGCCGCCTTCTCCAACCATATTCCAATTCACCTAAAATATACTTATGCCAGGAAATGGGCAGTTGCCCAGGCCCCAACATTATACAAAAATCATGTAGGATGGGATGAGGACTCACCTCACCACAAAATACATCTAAAAAATGAACCTACTGCACAAAGGCAGTACCCAATAAAGCAAGAAGCTAAAAAACAGGTCAGGGAGATCTTAGATCAACTTGAATACCAAGGGGTGATTGAAACATGCACCTCCTCAATGAACAATCCTTTGTTTCCTGTATCCAAACCAGACAATACATATCGTCTAGTTTTGGATTGCAGACACTTGAACACTTGTTCAAAAACATTTGCAGTGCAAAATGCACATAGTACAGCATTAATGAATAACATTGTGGGCAAAAAATATAAAACCACATTAGACATTTCAAATGGTTTCTTTTGTCAAAACATAGCACCTGAAAGCAGGTGCTTAACAGCTTTCTCAATAATGGGGACCCAGCGTCAATTTTGTAGACTCCCACAAGGGTTCAAAAACAGCCCAGGGTTATTCTCAGCGAGGGTAACAGAGTTACTACAAATTTATGATAATGAGGCATTGCCATATGTCGATGACATCTATCTGACAGACGATGACCTAGATAGGCACTTGAACAGGGTGAGTACCATTATATTGGGCTTCGCCTCTGAGGGCTATAAATTCAACTTTAAAAAATCCGGAATTGCCCATCTCAATGTCCTTTTCCTAGAAGGCAAGAGCCTGGAAGCTAACTTTTTAGAAAAGTGCGCGCTGCTCCAACCTCCAAAAACGCTGAAAAACTTACAATCCATCTTGGGTTTCCTAAATTTTGGAAGAACTTACATTCTAAATTACGCAGAAAGGGTTAAACCTCTCTACGAATTAATCAAACCTGATTTTTCAATCAAACATTGGACACAGGAACACACAGAAATCACTCCAAGCTAACATGTTAGCAACAAATCACTTACAAACACGCGTAAGTCAACGCAATTTAGTGATCCGAATAATTTCGGGTCAATGCGGATTCACCTACTTAACATTTAATGAGGGTGAAAAAGTACCAATAGCATACAAATCACATTTGTATACACAAGCAGAAATGCGCTTCACTTCAACTGAAAAAATACTGACAGCAGTTCAAACCGCTGTAGCAAAAGAAAGAGCTCTAGCCCAAGGGAAACGCATTATTGTCGTTACCCCAGTACCTGCCTTAGAGGCGGTCACAAAAGCGAGCATCCCAAATGCAAAGGCTTTACATCCTAGATGGATACAATGGGTTAATTCTCTTGCTGCAACAGATGTTGAATATGTTTTTGATCCTGATCTAAAAACACAAGCGTTCCTGCAATATGAACATGAATGTCCTCTGCCCACTGAAATTCTGCCTCTAGATCAGTACGAATTTATAATTTACACTGACGGATACGCACAACCCGCTACACGGAGTAAGCAAGCTTACAGTGCAGCATGTGCAATCGTTAAAGGTCGCATGCAAGATGGTAACTTCAGACCAAGGGTCACTAAAACTCAATCTCTAGGAGATTGCACAGCTCAGCGAGCTGAACTACAAGCATTCAAACTGGCACTTGAAAGTACAGATCGCGAATTCCCCACACTAATAGTGTGCGATTCTTTCTACTGTGTTCAGTCGTATAATGAATATATACAAAATTGGCTTGAAAACGGGTTCAAAGATGCAAAAGGTGGCACAATATAGCATAAAACGCTTTGGGAACAAGTAGTTCAGTTAAAAAACGAACTACCAAAAGCTCATGTGATACACACGCTGAGTCATCAACGTGATGGCGTTCACGTTGCAGGGAATTCATTGGCTGACGAAGCCGCAAAGGGGGCTGTTCAGACGGCTTCCGTAGCTGCGATCACTCGTTCAAAACGAGAATAGACAGTGAGATATTGTTGGCTGTCAATGCTTCAAGCAAAGGCAGTGGTGCAGCGTTACCAAAGAAGTTTCCACTCAAGTACTCTTATGCAATTGATGCGAACAACGTTCCTTTTGCTCGAATCCCTGGAGTGGGGGATAGGGTAATTCCAAACATGGAACGTAGAGCAGCTTTGATTTATGAAGCACATCTGGGGGAGGGTCTGTCACACCAAGGGATCTCTAAAACAATATTAACATTAAAAGAGATGTACTGGGAGCCTGGAATGAATACACAGATTCACATCTTCATCGATGACTGCATAGACTGCAATAAACAGCGTGATGCAGAACGCCACCAGACACCATGCTACGAAGTAGCCTGCCCAGTACAGACACCATTGTTAGATAGCATTAGACTATCTACGCACAGGCGTCCTTATGGACAAATGCAACCCCATAAATACTAAGTCAAGGTTCCTATGGATATGGCCTCAGCGCTCGGCTGACGCTCGAACTGTTATAAAAGATTTGCGAGTCTTTATCGGCATATACGCAATAGGCACGCTACATTCTGACCAGGGCCCTGCGTTTAGCTCTCGGGCTTACAAAGAAGCCATGGCCAGTTTGGGCGTTGCATTGCGGTACTCCTCTCCGTTTCATCCTGAGGGAAATTCTGTTGTGGAAAGGAAAAACCGGGACATAAAGCAGTCTATAACAGCTAGAGTATTAGGTTCGGGTGATGGGTGGGTCAAACATCTTTATGGGGTCCAACGCTCATTAAATAATTTGCCAAGAAGTTCTCTAGGGGGTCACTCCATATGAGGTCCTTTGGGACAAGAATGTGGGTTCCTGATCTCGAATGTAAAGGCACAGTGGTGGAAAATAAACCCTTTGATATCAAAGATCGTTTGGCTGTTTTACAGGATCTAAATGAACTAAGATCGAAACAAAGCAACGTGTTCCTGAAGCCAACCACCACTGGGGAAAAACCGGCAGTCCCAGCAAGGCCTGTCTGGATCCCAAAAGTTGGGGATCTAGTCAGGGAGAAGATTGCGGACAAGAAGGAATTTGGACCTTCTTACAGACAACCAGTACCTGTTCTAGCCATACACGGAACAAGAACAGTACTTCTGCCGCCTCTTGCTGGAAAAAAAGGAGAAAAGATTTGTGTCAATCGACCTCATCAAACCACAGTATGTGGCCAATACTAAATAGTAGGCCTCGTGGACTCCGACCTAGTAGCAGACGCACTCCTCTCGCTACTATCCAAGAGGTTCAGACTGAAAGACTGATAACCATCGAGAATTCAGCAGTAACAGATGAAGGACTAAGCAACAATGCTATGGAACTCATCCCTCTTGAAACTCAAGTAACAGTTCATCCAAATACACCTGTCTACACCAACGTAACAAATGATCAACTGGTTCCAGCGATTTCAACAAATCCTGATGCAATTCCAACAATTGACCGAACTGCTTTTGGCTACTTCATTAACTTTGATACGTTTTCTGAGGATCCGAGTGAAGCTGAGACGACGCCAGCATCAAAAACTTTCAAACAGCAAGTACAAGACTTTTTTCATTTTCTGAAGAAGACTTATCTGGTTTCACCATGGATTGAACTGTGGATTATTTCTGGAATATTTTTCTTTCTGCTTTGGCTAGCTTTGGTTATGACTATGAGCGTGCTTATAAATGGCAGATACATCCGTTTGGACACTGAAAGTAAAAATGTGAACTTACTTTTGAAACCACACAAATCATCCCATCGTGAAGCAAGAGACTTGTCAGCAGTGAACATCACATCCGTTCCTATACAGGATGGTATAGTGTGGGACAAAACCGATTTCGATATCTTCGGCCCTACGGAACTTTTGAACATTCCACATTTATTTAAAATTTCACTAAGTGATTTTATTTCCTCCAGTACCTATTCTGATGATTGGGACTTTGAGACTGTAAATGATATGATGTCTGATCTAGAAAAGTCTGCTGCATTCTCTAACAATGAATACTTAGAGGGTTCATCAGACTACGACCAGCTTTATTGCTATAACCACTATGGTCATCATTTCTTGCATACATCTGCAACATCTAGAAATGTGTTTATGTTTAACCAATGGGAACATTGTTCTACACCACCAAAAGGTAGTTCAAAAACGTTTGCTAAAAAGTTTCCCTATTTTTCAGGGTTCTGATCCAGAAACATTTTACTATAAAAATGTAAGCAAAACAGGACAGAAAATTATGTTGACAAATACAAAACAGATTTACTCTGCAGCATTTATTACCCAATTGTCTAAACATGGATTTGAATTTTGGAAAGACACAATAGACACAAAATCTGTCTGGGGTTCTAAAGATTGGCAAGTACAGGGGATAGAAGCTTTGTTTAGAGCATGTATCATCCCTCAGCAAATAATGTTTTTGAATGACACTGTGCAACAAACGTCTTGCCTTGGTTTAGCCAAGATCAAAGACATGAAAACAACTTCTGTACCAACACCTGCAAGTAACAGCACTACACAGGCAGCGGTTACAGTTGACACAATACTACAAACCAACATAACAGATCCTGATTGAAAAAACTGGTTACTCTGGCCTACAGACACAAACATCTGTCAAGAAAGATTCCTGAATAGAAGACAGGGCTTTACTATCCATAGGCCAGACCCACGATACGTTCAAATACAACATCCGGGGTAGTAACAACATACAGTGTAGGAAAATTGTGCCTCGACTGGCTACAAAAATCTACACTTGAGGATGTGAAACAACACTTATCTTTACTTAAAGAAGACGCAGACCTTAGGAAATTCTTGCTAGGACCAAGAAAACCGCGTCAAAAACGTTTCATATATGCCGGCATTTATGCTGCTTATAATGAAGTATGGAAGGTATCGCAGGCAGAGGCCGCAGAACGAATACGTGAACTTGATCGTATTAACTTAGAGAAAACTCTCTCTGTGGTCGACAATGGGTTAACAACTTTGTCATCCAGAATTTATTCATTGGACAACATTGTATCCTCTGCTATTGACATACTGGAACAAGATTTAGCCATGTTACAACAAGGCCAATCTCAGTTACGTTCTATTATGTTATTAAGCTGGACGCTGCAATCTTTGCGTGCGGGCTATGTGCCTTGGTGTTTTATCAACACGTCGGCTCTGTTTGCAGAATACAATCTAACTGATAAACAGACCGAACTGGCAGAAAGGGGAGCAAAGTATACAGTGCTGAGCATTGAAAAACTGGAAAAATTACCATTTATGGTAGCAGAAAAACCAGCTACGGAATGGCTTATCCATGGCAAAATCACTCTGCCTGTCACTACTTTTCAGTTTCAGTATTTCCTCAAACAAATGCAAGCAGGCAAATATGAAAGGTTGGGTAAAGAATACATTAAGACATCCTGGGATTTACCTTACGAATACAGATGTTGGAGTGGGGATCGTGAAGTGTTTCTAAGCGGTACACACTGTGAAAATGCACTAAGCGGTTCACTCATATGTCAGGACATTTCTTTACACGGGGCTTGTAATGGTTCTGTGGCAAATTTGTCCTGCCACCAGCAGGGTACACCAGCTGCTGTGATTAATCCAACGTTTGGCCAACTTTCTAACGGAGTTACCTCATGTTGAATGATCAGAGTTGCTGTGGCATGTTGCCAGGCATCCCATATCTGGTAACGGTCGACTCCAGGGTCACTTGCTGTATGCAAGTATTGTTCCCCCCAATAGACACAGTCAGGGAGTCGCCTTTATGGCCTTCATTGAATGTTTCTTTTATACGTTTTGATACTTTAAGCAGGATGAAAGCCATGCTTTTGCAACAGACCGTGCCTTTGACCTCGGCCAAAGAAATCTATGATTTACAAATTGCAAGGACTTCGGCTGAGATACAGGCTTTAATTCGTACAAACTGCCCTATACATTTCGCAGAAATGATGGGACGTATCTTTAACATGTCTGATGCGAGCGGTATTGTGCATGTATTTAAGACCATCTGTTCAGGACTGTTAGCACCCTTCCAGGCAGTCCTCAGAATCATCCCAAACTTCGCACATTCGGTGTTTGGTGGTGTGCCATTAATTCTAGCACTTGTTGCAGGAATCCTATTTCTATTCCTACTATTACGCTATGGCAAGCCTATCCGCCGACATCACTCTGAGCGATGTGGAGAAAGCTCTCCTAGAACGGAAGTGCAGTGAGCGCATAGTGCAACTTTTGGGCATACCTCGTCTACGGGAACTTAATACAACATGGTTTCTGTCATTCAGACCAATCTGCCAAGATTGCATCTTACCTGTTCTACGCTGCCTGCTTTGCGGTGAAGAATGCGTGCTAGACACCTGTCTAACACTCCCATCAGTCATGCCAACGGATATCGATACTCTGCTGGACCCGGTAACGGCCCATGCTCTGTGTTGTCCCCAGAGGCTACCAATCCTGATGACGGCATTCATTGAGATCTCACAGTCGCTTCCTGCTGCTGCTGAGGTACGAGATGGATCAACAGGCACACAGGTAACAACGGACGCGAACATTGCTGCGGCAATCTATGCTGAAGGCGATGCTTCACATCTCTGTGCAGATAACCTTCTAAATGAGGTATTCCAACTGTCACCGACATCGGTAGACGATCTTTGTCTACAGAAATAGATGATTTCATGTTTAACACCAGACCCATACACTGACTTTGATTCGGCTCACAGTGTACCAGGGACGCAATGAATTTGGCCTTCATATTTTCAAAACTTGGAACTCTTCCTAAAATTGAACTTTTTCTTTTTTTATTTCTTTGAAAATACATGGCAAAACAATCTGCTTACAGTAGAACTATTCTTATAAAACAGACTTCTTTGAATACTTCCAGGGACACATTGTCACCTTATTTGTCTAAAATTTCATTTACTACCATGATATGCAATGGCTTTGATTTTTGAAAACTTGTCAACCATTTCATCATATGTATATATTTCTGTTTATTCATTCATGTTGCATTTATTTCCAATATATGCTTAGAATGAAAAAATGCTTTAAAATGTACAGTACCTATTGCATTACATGTTTTAGCAACAGTTCTTTAAAAAAAAACTTCTTTTACTATGCTTTTAGAATTGTTTTTAGCAATATGTGGTACTCAAGTTTAATGTTTAGCATTTAGTATTATCGTTCATTCGAAAGTGGAGTGAGTGTTGTATTCCGCTTTAGGTGTCCGTATATAGGTTTTCCTGAAACATGGCCTTATATAGGCACAATTCGCATTGCCCTTATATAGGCATAGAATCCCAGTCCTTATTTAGGCATTAGCCGTGCACTCCAAATACAGGCATGGTCACCGACATCCGTCCACCCTAACGTCACAACGAGTTCTTAGAAACCAGACCCTTAAGCTCTTGGGAGTTCCCCATGAACTGCTATACCTTAAGGGTTCATTCCTGACGTCTTCCTCTGTCCGACTTCACGTCAATGCTAACATTCCAAGGCACCTACCAGGTATAAATATACCTTCCCTCGCCCAAGCAAGTTAGAGGAGACCTCGACCTCAGAGGAGCCCGTATCCCGGCCTGACACACTGAGAAGACGCTGTCATTCCTGCTCGCAGAAGAATCCAGCTTCCAGTGTTCTGACTCCCTTCGCGGGGTGTTAGAGTTTGAGATCCGGCAGGAGATTCCCACCTCTCTCATTCTCAAGGTATGGAGCTGATTAGAACCTAGAGGGACTCTTGGCATACTAGACTTAACATACTCTTAGTATACCATACTAGAGAATACTTCACCTACTTCTTACCTTGCCCTACACCTAGGCTAGGTTAGGTACATTGGGGTAGAACTAGCGTAGAGAAGCATCGTATGAGTACTCGCATTTTTAGCTCATGTTATTTATCTACGTGAATATATGCTAAAAGATAATGCTAGCGCAGTATTAGTTCTTTCTACTGCTTACGCTGTACATTATATATCTTGCATACTGTCTTGTGATAACAGCTCATATCTCTTACACGAGAAACAAGACTGTTCAATAAAACCTTTTATTGAAACGCCCGTCTATTCATTCTGTGTAACTCTGAGGAAACTAAGCATGCACGATTAGCTGAGTGAAACTGTTATCTATTGTTTCCACAATTCTGAGAAGTGTTCCGATTCTAAAGGGAAACAAAGTTGTCATGTTTATGCGGTTGCCAGAAACTACTCCCTTCTTGTTTACAAGGAGTTTCTAGTGGCCTCTGAGTTAGCTGGCACAAAGTAATTAAGTTTAATATACTCGATAGGGACATACTGACCTCAGTCCTATGTCAAACCTATAGGGTATATTATTCCAATGCGCAGAGCCTATTAGGGAAATAGGAACTACACTACAGGGTGTAGTTTCCCTTGGAACGATGCTTCAGACACCACGGACATGAACAGAAGGAAAGTTTGCAGCAACCTTATGCCAAATTGGACACAATGAACACTTTTAGTGAAGGAGGGGGTAAAAGACAGCGTGTGAACTGAATTGTCTACATTGCTTTGTGACCTGTTTTTTGTGGTACTCTATGCAAGGCGAATGACAATTCAAAGGCTCTGGAGAGTACATGCTACATGGCAACTCATCTGATTGTACTGCTGTCCGTTACCCTCCACCAGGCCTTTCCCACAGTTGCACAATGGGATACTGATCGTCGCTGGATACGTGCCTATGCCTGCATCTCGTCACACCCAACAGAAGAGAGTGTCGGTATTCATCAAACATAACAGATTGCATGTCCTTTCCGTCTCGCCCAGATCGCTCATGGCCAGGTGCCCGTCTACTCCTGCCTATGTGCACCTCGTGCCCCTTTCCAGAAACTATGTAGCACCCACCCCCTCACCGTACAATACCCCTTTGCACACCAACTCTCCACACTGTGCTTGATAATCCCAGTGGCACCCTCCACCACAGAAAACATGTGCACACAGAATATCCTCAAAGCATCGGCGTGAACGGGTCCAGTTAAATATTATGGCAGATGATCACTTTTACTCACCCGACTTGGCCAGCTTTGGGGGATGCTTGGTCCTTGGCGGGCTCCCGGGCGCTGCACACTCGCTGGCGGTAGGGGTGCAGGGGCAGGCAGGCCTCCAGCCCGGCCCCGCTTGATCCTCAGCACCTCGCTCTTGCCTGGCATGTATAAGGCGATCACCAGGCTGTTCCAGACGCACACATCAGCAGCACAAAAAGCTGCAGACCAGCCGTTGTGGAACCTGCATCGTCACCGAAGGACCCCTCCCACCCATGTAGCACTACAATAGCTAATGTATAAAGCAATGGGGCAGTGTCGATGTTACTTTAAAAACAAGTTAATAAAAAAAAATTGTAACCAAATTTGTTTCTGAAACTGAAAGCAAACAAATATATGCAATTTATAAGAGCCAACCTGGACTACACAACCAAATGTGAGCGGATTACTCTTATCATAACCACCTGTAGCTCCTGTCAATTTACATACCTACTGGGACCCTCGGTTCTGAAGTGGAGCGGCAAAAGACTGCGGAGGCACCTAAGGACTGTCTTGAGGCCTGCTGGGTGTAGTGCCTGCGGCGGGGAGGGGCTCGACAGCGGCATCAAGTCACGGCAGCTGTGAGACCTGCCGGTGCAGAACCACTCTAGACGCCTTGCTCGTGGGGGTGTGCATGCCGACCTTGTGCGGCCGGAGTTGTGGTGCGGCCTGACCGGGGCCGCAGAGTGATGGGCGATCCCCAGGGCCGGGCATAAAGAGACCGCCGCTGGAGCCTGCCTGCGGAATTGCCTTGCGGAGGCCTGGGGTGACGGCCGCGCTGGTCGCGAGTGGGGGGCCAGCAGGCCCGGGGTGAACAGCTGCAGATCTCGTGGCCTGTGGGGCTCCCGGTACCTGTGCCTTGCCTCCCACAGGGCCTTGAAGACTGCATACAGGCTGAGACCGCCTGGAGGAGGGGCGGAGTGGCGGTGAGCCGTGGCGTCACCCGGGGTGTTCCTGTGGCCTGCCGGGCGTACGGCCAGCAATTTGCTGCAATTCAGCGGCTGAGTGCGGCAGCGTCGGCAGTGGGGATGAATATGTAAGAGGCCGTAGAACCAGCTCGGCGTAGAGCGCACAATGGAGGGCTCCTCTGCAGACTGCTTAGAGAGATGGAAGCAGCGAAGTTCTACGTCCACTTGTGCCGGTCCCCGGCTGTTCCGGAAGTTAATAGGAGTGGGAGCTGCAATGAACACGAACATGCAGCAAGGGGGAAGAGACGCCGTGCGCGAGCAAAAGAGACGCCGTGCGCGAGCAGAATATCCAGTCCAGGTGGGCGAGCCGGAAAGGAGACAGGGAGGGGACCAAAAAGCCTCTCTCCAAATGAAAGGCGAGACCTAAAAAGAACCTGGTGCAGGGGAAAAGATTCTCCATGTTATTGTGCCTTTGTGTCAAACCCATTGCGCGTGACTCATGCAAATGCGTAAAATGTGCCCAACGTCACATGGTGACCCTTCAACAGTAAGGGTCAGAAAACAGTACTCACGTCGATCCTAATAAAAGTTTAATTGTTTAGTCAAGAGAGTCCATGCCTAACTCTTGTCTGGCTACACAGCACCAGGTTAATACTAGTCCACTGTTCCAGGGAGCACCTTCCACTGCATGCGAATCATGTCTGCATCTGTTCTGATAATAGATCAGTATCAGCTCTAAAAATGCAAACAACAATACTAGACATCTCAAATGACATCACTGATGACATCCTCCACAGAATCTCTGACACACCCAATCACACCTCCATATAACCCTTCATACACCCACTCCAACTTCCACACTAACATTCTCAAAACCATTGACACACCCATACCTGTAGGTAATATATATATATATATATATATATATATTTATGTGTGTGGATATATATATATATATATATATATTTTAAAAAACTTTGAACGTGAGTGACGGCGGCGACCCACATGGGTTTTACTGAACCACCAGTCCCAGAAACCACTACTTCAACCGGCTCACCTGAGCTAAATCACTATGGGGATTTATTGGTGCTTGTTGCACGCCATCATGTCACATGGTCTGCCACTGAGGAGGGCGTTGGCCCAAAACGCGTCTGGCAGGAGAGAATAATAAAGGACTTTGTTTCAAGGCAGCTGCTCTTGTTTTGGCGCTTTACCTACCTGGGTGTGCACCCCACCGAGGGGCAACTCTTATTTGTGTGTGTGTGTGTATATGTATGTATGTATGTATGTATGTGTATATATATATATATATATATATATATATATATATATATATATCCACACAGGTTATTTTTTTTTAGTTTTGCTAATAACTTTGTGCCATTTGAAGAATCTTCACACAATTTTCAAAACAAATGTGCCAGTCACTTCAGCTGCTGTCTGGAAAGTTTCAGGGTGATTTGTTAAGTGGGGGGTCGAGAAAAATGGGGGTTCCAAAACACGTTTTCCCCATGCAATTCCCTATAAGGATTTTAGACGTGACTACAGCCCGAACTGCTGAACAGAATTACACCAAACTTGGCAGAAAGCTAGATCTTGGTCCAGAAAGAGTGCCTTTTGTAAGTTGTTTTAAATCTGTTCAGGAGTTGCAGAGTTAGTAAAGAAAAAAGATTTACATATCTCTAGAGACGCAGATCCACCGTGGATCCACTGCGGGGAATCCGTGGATACACGTGCCAACAACAATGCTGTGATTGGCTGGCCACAACCTGAGAAAAAAGTTGCATCTGCTATTTTGTCAACTGGGACTTGGTTTCCGGGAAGGGGGGAATAAAGTGAAACTAGGATATAAGGGGTCAGGATAGACTGATGGAGGGGTCTATGAGGGACCACTCATGGGCAAGAAATTGTCCATAAATGATTTTTGGGGGCACACGAGGCTCTGCGGATCCACCGTGACTCTCAGCACAACCCCCTGTGAATCTGTGATGGATCTGCGGATCCAAATCCCAATTAAAAAAAATACACCCACTCACAGACCCACTCACACACTAACTCACACCCACTTATACACCCACACCAATCACACATCCATACAATCACTCACACACCCACTCAGAGACCCAGAACACCACTCACACACCCATACAGCCACTCAAACACCCACTCAAGAGACCCAGAAAACCACTCACACACCCACTCACAGACCCACACAGGCACTCACACACCTGCTCACACACCCGCATATACACCCATGCAATCACTCACACACCCACTCACACACCTGTACAGCCACTCAAACACCCACTCAGAGACCCACAAAGCCACTTATACACCCATTCACAGACCCACACAGCTAGTCACACATGCACTCATACACCCACATAAACACTCACACACCCATACAGCCACTCACGCATCCACTCAGAGACCCTGTAAACCACTCACACATCCACTTACACACTCATACAGCCACTCACACACCCACACCTAGTCACACATGCACTCACACCCCCACTCACACATTCACATTAACACTCCCACTTACACACACACACAAATACTTACACACCCATACAGCCACTCACACCCACTCAGAGACCCAGAAAACCACTTACACATCCACTTACACACTCATACAGCCACTCACACACCCACTCACAGTCACACACTCACACACCCACACAAATACTCATGCAGCCACTCACACACCCACTCAGAGACCCAGAAAATAAATCACTCACACACCAATACAGCCACTCACCCACCCACTCAGACACAGAAAACCACTTACACACTCATACAGCCTCTCACACACCCACTCAGATACCCATAGAACCACTCACACACCCACTCACAAACTCACATACCCACTCACAGGCCCACACAACCAGTCACAAATGCACTGACACACCCACTACTCACAACCACTCACATGCCCAGGTTACAGGGACGTCATAGTTAGGAAATAGCATTAAAAAAATAGAAATTTTCAGCAAAAACTAAAGGTTACAGGAACGTTGTAGTTAGGAAATAGCACTAAAAACCATAGAAATTCACAGAAAAAAACAAAGGTTACAGAAACTTTATAGTTAGGC
This sequence comes from Calotriton arnoldi, assembly GCA_963921515.1. Lineage (NCBI taxonomy): Eukaryota > Metazoa > Chordata > Amphibia > Caudata > Salamandridae > Calotriton > Calotriton arnoldi. The sequence continues at coordinate 2,081,664 of CAWUFW010000415.1, forward strand.
AATAGAACCAAAAAAACTTAGAAATTCACTAAAAAACCAAAGGTTAAGGGGGCATTATAGTTAGGTTCAGATTTCACAAACACAAAACCATAGAAAGTCAGCAGTTATAGTTATCTCAAGTAACTATACCTCATGCCCTAAGGTAACTAATACTCGTGCCATCACTTCCTGGGTATGTTATGGCACTTACACTGCGCTGCAGCGAATTTGATCTATTATTGAAAAACACATATTAATAATGTGCACAATTTTACATTTAAAAAAGCATGTGCTAAATGCAAAATTTAAAGTAGGTAACCATACTTGAATGTTACAGGCCTGCACGCAAATCAAATGCTGGATTAAGTAAGCCTAACTGTCGATGCCATAGTAAATTAAACATACATAATGTATTAACACAGAAAGGCCTGTTTTCATATTGAATAGTTGTTTGTGCAAGATGCTTTTTCTTGCTTTTGTTTTTGCTCTCTCTTTGCTGCAGATGTTGCAATTTCAGAAGCCTACTGTTAGGTAGTGAATAGACACTTCTTTTGTATTAGACAACTGATAGTGAGGCTCTCATCGGGAAGAGACAATAATGACAGGAAGAATGATTCATGGAAAGAAGTTTTGGACCACAAGAAAATAACATTGTAACATTTCCTAGGACTAATGTTAGAAAGTCTCTTATGCTCTGATGAGAGTATGGAGAGTGAACCTGTTCCCAGGAGTTTGCTGATATTCTATTGGTGGATGAATTAAATGAAAGAAAATAATGTTGTATCATAGAATTTTTGTGTTTAAATTAGTGCGTGTTCCTAGAGTAGGGCGGAATTCCTTTTCCCGACATTCTGACAAGAGTTCTCTCTGATCTCCAAGACTTCTTTACATGAGAGGTTACTTCTAATTCTCTGTCTGCTGAATTATGACTGAGAAGAAATTTCCAGTCTGATTTGCAAAAGCTTTTGCTTACGCATTGATCCTCTCTCATCAGAACTTTTTATGGATTTCTGAACTGACACCTTACCTCTCTTAATCCAAATTCTATTTAGAATAGGGAGTTTCCTTTATGGAACACGCTTATTGTATTATTACTATTTTGACTGTGACCTTGAGGAACATTCTGTTTTATTTTATAATCAAATATCAATTGATAGATTATATTAACTTCTAATGCTGAAAACTAAAATTAATGCCTAATAAGTAAATAGATGAACACTTAAAAGATCTGAAAATAAAACCCTTTAACTCACAGTAACTCTCTTTATTAGCTCAATAATAAGTATTTAACGATGTACTGTTTATATAGATGATTGCTCCTCATTTCTCTTAGTCGTCCATCAAAGGTCCATATGACCAGTGGGGGTGTTATTTAATGATTACATCTGAAGATTGAAATACAGAAAACTCACTCTGTCAACTGCAAGTAGACAGAGAAACTAACAATAGTGTATTTCTATTTTAATGAATTACACACAATAGCAGTTCAACAGGTATCGTTTTTGGATAGTGAAGCACCCAGTAGCAAAGAGCCTCTCCAGACCACTACTTTGCACACATATAATACCATCCAAGACAACCTAACACATCCACGCATAAAGGTGATGACAATGGAGTAAAGGCAAGAAGTGCCTGGTACACACTTTGAGGGTCCTTAGAATGACGTTCTCACAAAGGTCTGTGCACCCCTATAGACACTTTCCATATAATACACAGAAATAAAAATGCATTTAATGTCACATGTTAACATATATTCGTAGAAGCAAAATAACTGAGAAAATTAAACAAGAAAGTTGATCATCTACTCGCCACTCATATAAGGAAAAAACATTTTCGTTTGATTTTGTTATTTTTTTAGGACGGAAGACTAATGCATTATATTATGTCACTTGGGGTGCATTTAATTTATTTGTTTTTAAAAAGGCCATCTTTTTGCTATTTTTCCATAAGACATTTCTCATTTAAATATACTACCAAAGAAAGTAACTTTGATGCTATAGACAGTAATTTAATGCAACTCTGTGTTGCTATAAACAGTAATTTAATAAACTCGGTTTATCCTGACCTTCATGCTAAATATGTATTGAGTGTGCACATGCACACACATTTATTCGTATATTTACTTTAATTCTACTTAGGCCTAATTTTTTTCTGAATATTCTTGAAGATGGAGTCCGTCTATAAGAACAGAACACCCGAGGTGGGACTTGGAGAGGTCTTTACATAGATAGAAGCCAAACTGTGCCTTGCCTTACCTTCCTGCCCGTTTGGGTCCAACCAACTCTACATTCTAAACAACTACGTCAGGCTCGCTGAGCAAAGTAGAGGTATTCGCATGAGGTCTCCCAGCCAAAAGGATCTATGCTGATATTTTTCTGATGTACTTAGGGCCGGCTCTAGGGCGGTGCGACTGGTGCCACCGCACCGGGTGCTGACTTCGGGTGGGGGCGCCCTATTTGCAAATATTATTGTTTTAAAAGCACCTGCTGCCGCGTTCCTGGCCTCCAGACATTTTCAGGCAACTACATAAATGTCAAGATAACTTCCGTGATTAATGTTCTTCCTGCAACGAGATGAGTTTTGTCTAGTGGAAGTTTTGACTCATCCAAAGGTAGCGCAGAGGGTTAATATGCCTGTTGCAAGGCACATGTACCATTCAGCTCACAAAGTGCATGTAATGTAAATGGGTCAGCGGGTTACTGCTTTTGTCTGAGAGAGCCTTTTGTTACTTGCAGTTTATACATTCTAATCCTAACATAGAACAGTGAGCTATTAACTGTCATCAAAGAGCTGCATACAAACTGCAAGGTATAGTTTAAAGCGTTATGATTTTTACTTAGTCTTTCATTATCCTAATGTTGCAAAATGGGTTCATTTGGATAGAAATCAGTTCTGATTATTAAAGAGTTTTAAATTCTGAGTTTGTCCTGCTCCAGACTAAGCACTGTTAAACTATACTGCCTACCAGTATGGAGGAGATGTGACTCTTAAACCTTGTAGTCCTCTGCCTTATGTAACATTTACTATACACTGATTTACACACCTATGATTGATTGTCTCTGTGTAGTGTGTGTGATGTAAAGTGCTCTGACACCCTCCTCTGATATGAGTGGCAGCGGCGCTAGAAAACTAATTAAACGCATCTGAGAAAGAGTGGTTATGGAGACTGGAGGGGCACTGGTAAAGAGTGGTAGTGAGGGAATCCATGGCGGAGGTGGTCATTGGGGGGCGCCAATAAACATTGTCACATTGGGCGCCACCAGCGCTAAAGCCGGCCCTGGATGTACTTATTATGCATATATTTTTTATTCGTATCATCAGTCCATTAGCTTTGTGATGAAACAACAGACAACTGCATGCCAGCGACCACTCATGACGCGGTACCACAGTATAATTCTGCACTGCATGTGAACGCATCTCGATAATTTTAATATGGGCACGCTTTCCTTTTGGAGGTACACAATTGCTGCCTATTTTTTTTTGCAGTGGATAGACCTGACTTGTAATTGTTTTTGTGAGTAGTTAGCACACACAGTAACCTTTTTGGGGTTTAATGCCTGGAATGTTGGGTTCCAAGGTGTACTGCATACAGTTTATTATTTTGGGGTAACGCACACATTATTTTTTTATTTTTAGGTGATTTACTATAATTAAGCTTATAAGAAGTTATTTGTCCCAGGTCGTCACCCTGACGGTGCCAGACCACAATGCTTCCAAAAGTAGCAGAAATCATTGTAAGGAATTGCTAATGTCTTCACTGTATAGTTGATTGTCACTTTCAGAGCCAGCCCTGAAGCAGTCCACAGGTTATTGATGTGAGCCGACACCGCTCTAGACGATGTATTATTACCAGTCCTATTCCAAGTAACTACACAGAACAATGCCTTTGCATATCTGAGAGGCAGCCATGCTAAGTTTTTTATGCTGAATCTAAGCAGTTATGCCACACCTGGCAGGGATCTTTGAATACTTCCATTTCTGGTTGATTCCATAAACATGTAAAAAGCTAACGTGAATTATTTAATTTGTTATAGTTCACAATTTCAGATCACACCTATAAGCATGACTGTAACATGACCAAAACAGCAACTACCATCAAACATCACGCACAAAGAAATGTTATCCTGACAAACAATGCTTGTACATTTAAATCGTTTCTCCAGTATCTAAATGATGGGCAAGTGATTTCAGCATTTAACGTTCCTTAAATCCCTAATTCTACATATAAAACAGAGGTCAGTGGGAAACTAACATATAACGGTGAATAATGCCACAATACATCTCAAAATCCAAGTTGGTATCATCAGACAAAGCAATCTTCTACAATGCCCTCTGCTGATGATTGTTAGTGATGGAGGGCTGGGTGAAACGTGTTTTTTCTCTACACTGGATGGCCTCTTTAAAGTAAGGAAAGGCTTGCTACACGTTTCAAGGACCTCGAGGACCAGCCTCATAACATTTTTAGGGGTTACTTGACAAGGGCATCTCCCCAACCGCTTTAACTGTTTTTTTTATCATAGTTCTCTTTATTTGTATCCTCATTAAAAAAAATACGTTCCTTTTGATAACAACTTTGTTCCAAACTCCACAGTGCGCACTTTTTTTTAAATAGCACTTACACAACTCAAATAAGAAAATGAAAGAACTTACGTTCCATAAAATAGGGTCCAGGCTCAATTCGCCAAACGATATGTCCTTTTTGGGTACCCGTCACACCCCGGTTCTTTGAATCCCAGAAATTTGCAGGAGAGTTTTCATCTGTTGAAACAAAATTGGCACTTTGAATATTATGTCTGAGAGGTGTTTAGGGGTGCCTCATATAGGTCAAGGAAGGTCACATCTACATCGGATTTTAAGGATGCCCACTTACAATGCAAATTGGATGCATTTAGATTTTCAGTATACAAATATATCCTATATGAATATTTTGAAGATGTGACATGGAGCCAGCCCTCCTGGAACTAGGGTGGACCCTCTTACAATAAATAAATGAATGAATATAAGTTATAGCACAAAATCATCATTGACCAAAGCCTGCTCATTTAAACTAAGGTAATCCAATCCAGAATAAGAAACGGGTTGAATTGGGTGGATAGTGAGCAGATAGACTTTGGTAATGCAAATTATGCTTACTATAGCCTATGAAGACGGGAAGAAAGTTTTATAGTATGGTTCCTATGGTATGGTGTACCTCTCCGGATACAACAGAGAAATCTAATGCATTTTTCTGCTGGATGCATCTGTAAACGTTCATCGTTCGCAAAGATCAGCAGCTATATCCTGACGATGGTAGTTGAGATGTTTGCATGTCAGAGAAGAGGTCAATTTTGTGCAGCAAAGATGTTTTATGATATAGTGGCACACAAAATAGTCCAACACCATTGTATGGAAAACAACAGTGTCTAAATGCAGATTGACTAAGGGAACATACGGACACTAGATACATCAAACAAATCTGGTCCTACACCCAACTTATGAATAATAATGATTTGGAAACTTTGGGCCTGATTTAGATCTCGGCGGACGGGTTACTCCGTCACAACGGTGATGGATATCCTGTCAGCCGAAAGATAAATCCTATAGGATGTAATGGGATTTATATTTTGGAGGACTGGATATTTGTCACCGGTGTGGCGGAGTAACCCATCTGCCGAGATCTAAATCAGGCCCTCTGTGTGTTAGGAAGAAGATGCAGATTCCAACAGAAGCAGTAATTCAATATGGCTTCCAGTGTAAGGGGAATGCACTCACTATTCAGCAATGCAAATCATATCTCTTACATAGGTGACATCAGTGGAGTGGCGGCTTGCAGATTTCACAGTGGGCAGATTTTAATTTAATCTGAACCCTCATGCCAATGGTCCCCCTATAGAAGGATTAGATCCACCTACACAGAGTGGCTGCTTACAAACCTCTCGGCACCGCCAGCGAACAGAAAATGCACAAATATTTCTTACACCCCCTAGCGCCTCATGGGGAAAGGCACTGTGCGACTTCAGGTCCGATAAACAGTGCTATGCGGCACATGGCAGTATTATTTTATTTCACTGCCACACTCATTCACTGTAGGTGAATAACATTTTGTTACTATCTTTGTGAGTGAGTCCCAAACTTTCCTGCCTTGCAGCAAGACCTAATCCTCCGGTCAGAGCCAGCTACCACCCTGGCAACGGTAGCGGCCATAATATTGGCATCATCTATTAACAGACCTTGGTCCTGCCGCGGCCTGTGCAGGTGGGGGCTGGGTGTAAGGGGGGGGTTTCAACAGCCGACAAGAGAAAAATTATTATTTATTTAATTTTCCCTCATGGTCGTCTGTCGAATCCCCCCCAACTCGGCCCCACTGCCCCACCACTCTTAACTGCACGGGCCGCTCCTGACTTGGTCTAGAGGTTTGCACTGTAAGGACGAGATGGTCTTGTAGCTGCTCTTCTTTGTGACACATGCAAGCTCTGGTGGTTTTATAACCTCACGGTTGAATCACAACACTTATGGAATATTTCATGTATGAAAAAAGTACAAGATTTTTTTTTTGCAATGCTTTTCTAAAAAACTGTACTTTATTAAGTGACATGTAAAATAAATAAAAATAAATAAAATGTAAGTGAATTACTTTACACATTGACAGGTCAAAATGCTTGCCATGACCTTGGTTTGAATAAACAGAGTAAATGGTGAGAAGAAATAAGAAAAAGATATAGCAAATGCTACCTGGACTCATAGAATGATGTACAGAACATGAGCAATATGGAAGCACTACATTTTTTATTTCATTGGGCATAGAATCTTGTTTTTTGTTTTGTGTATAGAGAATGGGCATAGGAACCAGAGGGGGTAAGATTTATCTCGCTCCACTCCCAAATTTTAGAAAGCGGGTAGACAGGGATGACGTACCAAGCAGCCAGCTAGGTCTAACTAGCTTTCTTTTGGCTGCACAGTAAACCAAACAAATAGCAGTTGAGAAAGTCAGCGTACTTTGAAGTTTCTGTATTCCAATAAACTAGAGAAGGCAAAAAACACACAAATGATGGATGGAATGCTGAAAAAATAAAAATAAACCCCCAGTCAAGAGATCTGTGTTAAATCTATCGTTCTTTTGCTCACCATGACACCCCAGTTTAGACCCAGCCATATGCAAATTTGTCTTGAGCCATGCCCCTCTTGGGAACAGTCTAGCCCGAACTGCCAGGCCAGGTCCTCACTGGACCAGAAACAAGCATCCTGTTTGACATTGTTCAGCATTCCGTCCATCAATTGTTATTTTTCCAATAAACAAGAGAGCACATGCTAACCAATTAAAACATAGAAAGGAAACTTTGAGAAAACAAAAGAAAACTTCAGCTTAGATGAATCGTCGCTTCTGAAAAAACTACAGCAGATCCCAAGATACTTTGTAACTATCAGCCTATTTCACTAAAATAAATTGGAGAGGGAGGTCAACAGGCAACTTTCTTCCTATACAGAAACTAATGCTTTATTGGAAGACTCACAGAGTACAAAAACTGCCATGACTGCTGTTGCACATAACATCAAGTCTATCAATAACAAGGGTGGATCTGCTACCCTTGTCCACCTAGACCTATCAGCGGCTTTCGTCTCCTATCCCATCTTGGTCAGACTCCTATCAGGTATCCATTTAAATGTCTTGAAATGACAAACTTCTTTTATCTCAGACAGGACTCAGTCCGTTCTTCTGTCCACTTTCCAATCACAACCTAAATCAGTACAGTGTGTGGTTCCACAAGGATCTTCACTCAGTCTAACCCACTTTAATTTCCATATTGCTCCTTTTGCAATGGTTATTCAATCATTTGGGTTGATTTAATATCATATGTGGCTAACACACAAGTAACCATCTCTTTTGATCCATATATCCGAATTACTGTAGACCTTTTCACCTCTTGCATGAAAGCAGTACCCAGTTAGAGGTGCAACAACCATTTAAAACTCAACAGTAAAAAATCTGAGATCTTTTTTAGCCCTGGCAACCACTTTGCCACCTGGTCTCGAGCCTGGTGGCCTCAGCTCCTCACTGGCCCACTAATTCCATTCAAGACTGTTAGAATCCAAAAGAAAACTTGATTCTGACCTATCTTTTAATTCACAAGTGAAATGAATTACTTCATCTGGTTTCTTTATTCTGAAAATGTTAAGTGTTAGAAAGTGGGTTTCTAGTTTGCAGAGGTTTGCACCCTGTCCAAGTAGTGGCCACAATCCTAGTCAGGTTAAGTCAGATACACAACCTAAATTAACCTGTACTCGCCCTCTGGTAGCTTGGCACACAGCAGTCAAGATTAACTTAAGAGGCAATATGTAAAGTATTTGTGCAACATGTAAATTACAGTAATGCAGTGAAAACATCACAAAAAGACTCCACACCAGTTTATTTATTTATTTATTTATTTATTTATTTCTATAGCGCCAGAATCGACCCCCGAAGGGGTATCTCTGCGCTGCGGATAGGCAGCAGAAAAACTGAGGGACTGGCACAAGATCAGAGACAGAAAAGAAAGGTCTTAAGGTGCTTCCGGAATTGGAGGTGGTCAGGGCATTGTCTCAAGTACAAAGGGAGCTGGTTCCAGTAAAGAGGACCAAGATGGGAGAAAGCCTTTCCACCCCATCTGGCCCTCCTAACTCGGGGAACCACGAGGAGGGATTTGGTTTCAGAGCGAAGGGATCTATATGGTGTATACGGCGTGCATTTCTCGGCCAGATAGGCGGGGCCTAGATTGTTTAAAGTTTTGTAGACCGTACAGCAAACTTTAAACTTAATCCGCTCACGTACTGGGAGCCAGTGTAGCTGATGGAGGAGAGGGCGAGAGGCAGTCCGGGGAGGGGCATTTAAGACCAGTCGCGCCGCAGTGTTCTGGACTACCTGCAATCTGCGGAGCGAGGACTCATTGGCCGAGGCCAAGAGGCCATTGCAGTAGTCCAGACGGCTCAGTATTAGTGCCTGCGTCAGAGTCTTCCGAGTGGAATCGGGAAGCAGGGGAAAAACTCGGCGTAATAGGCCCAACATATGGAAACAAGAGCCGGCTGTCTGGGCAGCGTGCTCTTTCAGCATGAGGCCCTGGTCTAGGCGGATGCCTAGGCTCTTGACAGTGGACTTGGGGGCGGGGGGGGGGTACCTAGGTCCATCGGCCACCAGTCAGGGGACCATAGTAGGGGAGCGTCTCCGAAGAGCATGACTTCGGTCTTCCCCACATTGAATTGGAGGAGGTTACATCTCATCCAATTGGAGATGGCCTTCATTCCAGAAGAGAAGGCCGATTGCACAGAGGAGGTAAATTTATTGAAGGGAAATAACAGCTGAGTATCGTCGGCATAAGAGATGGGAATGAAACCGTAGGTTCTAAGGAGATTGGCCAAGGGAGCCACATAGATATTAAACAAGGTAGGGCTCAGACACGAGCCCTGGGGAACTCCCTTGGTCAATTTCATAGACGCGGAGTGATAAGGGCCAAGATTAATGGTCTGAGTCCTGGAGGAAAGAAAGCTCGTCATCCACCGGAAGGCAGAATCTCTTAGTCCAATCTCTTCCAGTCTCCTGAGCAATATCTCATGTGAGACCGTGTCGAACGCGGCAGAAAGGTCCAACAGCACCAGAATTGTCGATTGGCCCCTGTCTAGGTTCATCCTGATGTTATCTGTGACCGCTAGCAGGGCTGATTCAGTGCTGTATTTGTGCCTGAAGCCTGACTGGGAAGGGTCTAGACTGCCAGTGAGTTCGACATGGTCGGACAGATGTTTGTTAATGTGTTTCTCAAGTAATTTGCTCAGGAGAGGGAGAAGCGAGATAGGACGGAGATTGGAGAGATCAGTCATGGGGGCCTTGGAGTTCTTGCGGATAGGCATAACCTGTGCTGCTTTCCATTCCAGAGGGACGTGACCCTCTCTCAGCGAAAGATTGAGGAGAAACTCTATGTAAGGAGATATTTGATGGGACAAGGAGACTGCGACTTTGGCCGGAATAATATCTAAGGGTGAGCCTGATTTTACAATATGTAACATCGTTTCAACATCTCCCGAGGTCACAGGGGGGAAACTCTCTAATAGCTGAATGTTTAACTGTTCTGGCAAGTCATGAGTCAAGGCGACCGGAGGCTGGCTCCCTGATGAAACGATTTTATCGTATATCAGCTCTACTTTCTGGGAGAAATAGTGTGCAATGTCATTGCAAAGGGATTGTGAGGGGGCCTCTAAATTATCACATGCCGAGGGGTTAATGAAAGACTGGAGAATACAATAGAGGGTTTTGGGAGCGTTTCCAGCCAGTGCTAGTTGAGACGCGATATGCGCTTTCCTAGCGGTCTTAATGTTTTTATGGTAGTCGGAGAGAGTGGCCTTAAAACTATCTTTATCCCTCTCATCAAGGGTGCAGCGCCAGCGTCTTTCAAGTTTTCTGCATAATTGTTTCTGAGTGCGAAGCTGAGGGGAAAACCAAACAGTCTGAGGGTGTTTTGAGGAGTTGGAGAAAGATTTCAGTGGCGCGTGCTGGTCTATGGCGCAAGTGATAGCAGAATTGTATTTGGCAAGAGCATCCTCTAAATTGACAGGTGCGGAGCCCCAGGGTGCCATGAAGGCGGCCTGGAAGTGTTCCGGGGTGATTTTCTTCCATTGTCTATGGGCAGAGTAGGTGGCAGGGGTGGGGCCAATCCTCTGCCTAGGGCCCGGGATAAAAAATTCAATAGATGCATGGTCTGACCATGTCAGCGGCTGAGGGGGTTCACATAAAATGCATGGTGAGTTAGAAAAAATTATGTCCAGTGTGTGACCTGCTGTGTGGGTGGGGCCTTCGTTGCGCTTAAGTAAGCCCAGAAGAGCAAGGTCTGCCATGAGTGTTATTGCATCGGTATTAGAGCTACATTCACTGTGGACGTTAAAATCTCCCAACAATAAGAAGTTGTTGGTCGAAATCACATGGGGGGCTATAAGTTCGGTAAGTTGGACTGAGAATTCAGCTAAGGGGCCTGGGGGCCGGTAGACTAGGGCCCCCTTCCAGCTGAATTGTGACAAGAGGTCCAACCGAAAGATTATGATTTCAATATTAGCGTTGCAGCTCTGCTCTAATGAAGTAACTTTGATGCTGTCCTTATGTATTATTGCTAATAAAGAATATTTTTATAAGTAAAACAAGACAAAAATACAATACGTAGAACTTGAGATATTCATTTTTAAAGAATAAACTGCAATACAGTGCTTAAAAGCAAATAGCGCTTACGGGTTACTTGAGGTCGCACTGGACCGGGGTAAATCCAAGGTTCAGGCCGGCCGCGATGAAGGGCAGTCCAGCTACAGGACCCATGCAGGTTCTGCTGAAAAACTAACCTGGATGGAGCAAGCGTTGGTGTCAAAGACTCGAAGCATCAGTTCCGATCCACACAGTTGAGTAGATGCGTCGTCATTAAGCCTCGTAGTCGGGTACGGCATTGTCGTCGAACCCTATTACGATTCAGGCACTGCATTGTCATTGAGCCTCGTAGTTGGATCCTGCGTCGTTGTCGAACCCCTCTTACAATGCAGCAGCTGCGTCGTTGTCGATCCTTGCAGTCAGGTCCCGCATCGTCTTCGAGCTGCGCAGGAATATCCTCGAAGCGGCACTGCGTCAAAGGGCTCTGCCTCGGTTTTGATTGGTGCAAAGTCATCACTGCATCGATTTGTTTAAAAAAAACAGCTGCAGAACCCACTTTTAAGGGTCAGGACTGGATTGACACATCTTGGCAGGGCAGGATTCACAGCTGGCAGAGTCCAGCAGCTGCAGCAGAGTTGAAGGATGTCTTTGATGGCCCTGAGATTTCAAAACAGGAGGCAAGCCAGCAAGCCCTTGGAGTCACTTAAGTTCTTGGAGCATGTAGCGATGCAGGTACAGTCCTTCTCACTCCCAGGCAAGAGGCAGCAGGCCAACACAACAAAGCAGTTCAGCAGAGTGGCAGTCCCTCCTGGCAGCACAGCAGTCCTTCTTCCTGGCAGAATATCCTCAGATCCACAAGTGTACTGAATTGGTGGTGTCAGGGGTCCAGTACTTATACCTAGTGGTGCCTTTGAAGTAGGGGAGACTTCAAAGAGGCCTTTGAAGTACAAAAGGTCCCTGCCTTTCTTGCCCTGGATCCAGACTCACTACAGGGGGTATGCAAGCGTCTGTTCCTCTCTCCCAATATAGCTCAGGAAGGTACATCAGCCTGGTGATGGGCCACCAGGATGTGAGTGTCACACCCCATCTCCCTTTGTATGAATGAATGAATGAATGAAGGGTTTCTAAATCACATAGCTACCTCGGCGGAGGTGTCCCGGCGCTAGCGGTGAGCTCACGAGAAGGGGATTGGGAGTGCCGGCAGTCACTGTCTGAAGAGCCAGGTCTTTAATGCTCTCCGGAATTCAGTTTCTGATTCCAACAGGCGCAGATGTAATGCGAGGGAATTCCAAAGTTTAGAGGACTGCACCACAAAGGATCTGCCACCCAGTTGTGCTTTCCGGTATCGAGGGACTTTCATGAGTCGCAAGTTGTTGGATCTCAGGACTCGAGTTGGCTGGTATATCTGCAGCCTTTTTTGATGGTATCTTGGTCCGAAGTCTCTGGTAGCCTTAAATACAAGGGTCAGTGCTTTAAATTCAATTCTCCTGATTATCGGAAGCCAATGAAGATGCTTCAAATGTGGAGAGATTTGGTGGCGCCTGGGTACCCTCCTAATTAGCCTTGCTGCGGAGTTTTGTATAACTTGGAGCCTGCGCAAAAGATATGCAGGTAACCCCAGGTATAGGCTGTTTGCATAGTCCAGTTGAGACGTGACCAATGCATGGACTACAGTCTTCCGATGTTCCCCCGGCAGGAAGCGAAGGAATTTCCTAATAGCCCTCATCTTCCAGAAACAGGTGGACGAGATATGTCGTATCTGGGCAGAGAAGGAGAGCTCTTTGTCTAGCCTAATTCCCAGATTTCTGGCCAAATCTTAGGGGTGTGGGGACGGATTCAGTTCTGACGGCCCCCACAAACTGGGAGGAGGCGGAGATGATTGGCTAAAAAACAGGACTTCCGTTTTGTCTGCATTTAATTTCAGGCAGTTTTTCTGCATCCAGCCTGAGATGTCTTTTAGGCAGGACTTGAAGTTGTATAACGCCTCCGCTGAGTGTTCTTTAAAAGAGAAAACCAATTGTGGATCGTCCGCGTAAGACACCACTCTCATACCCCAGGATTCAATCAGAGTTGCCAGTGGGGCGAAGTAGATGTTAAAAAGTAGCGGGCTGAGTGGTGAGCCCTGCGGCACACCACACCTCAGAGGATTCTGTGATTAGAGAAATGGATGAAGGGACACCTGTTGGGAGCGCTTTTCCAAAAAAGAGCGTAACCAGGATAATACCATGCCACGCACACCGGCCTGAAGGAGTCTATTAAGCAAGATAGAATGTGAGACCATATTGAATGCTGCTGATAGGTCCAGCAGCACCAACATAGAAGGGGAACCTTGGTCCAATGACTCTTCTAGTTTCTGAGACTTCTAAAAACGCTGTCTCTGTGCTATGGCCTACTCTAAAGCCCGATTGGGACGGATGGAGGAGGCCGTTGGATTCTATATAAGTTGCCAGTTGTTTATCCACAAACTTCTCCAGAATTTTAGCGGGGGCAGGTAGCAATGAGATAGGTCTGAAGTTACAAAGAACCTCAGGATCCGCCGCTGGTTTCTTAAGAAGTCGGAGTAGGAAGGCATGTTTCCAAATCTCTTGGAAAATGCCTATCTTCAGGGAGGTGTTCCAGATCTGATTGAGTATCGGATTTACCCAGGGTGCCAGCACACTAAAAAAGGCAGGCAGGGCAAGGGTCTCCTGGAGAGCCTGATTTACATCTCCGTAGTTCAGCAAGTGTTTCCTCAAGGGGCAATGGGACACACTCTGACAGTGAGAAGTGAGAGCTGGAGGGAAGTGATGGTGAGCGGAGTTCCTCTTCTAGGGGAAATGTAGAATAGATGTCGAGAATCTTGGTTTCGAAAAAGTCAGACAGCTTAGAGCAGAGTGTCGGGGAAGGAGGAAAGGAGCCATCCAAGGTAGTGGGGTTAGTAAAAGATTTAGTGATCTTGAAAATTTCTTTAGTGGAGTTAGCTGCATTCTCTATGCAGTTGGCAAAATATTCTCTCAACTTGTGGCGTTTAAGCCTGTGAAATTTTGTTAGGCCTGCTTCATAGAGGCCTTTGTCAGCCTGGTTATAGGACTTTCTCCATAACCGTTCCAGCCTCTTACAGGCACTCTTCTCCCTTCGTAGTTCTTCGGAGAACCAAGGGGCAGAGGGTTTAGCTCTTTTCCTGGCTGCTCGCTTTAGGGGTGCCACCGTCTCTAAGGCAGTTGCTACCCATGCATTGAACCCCAGAGACTCCTTGTCTGGGTCGCCTGTCAGTTGAGGCAATGACTTTAAGAGTACAGGCCCCAGTGATTCTGCGGTGGCTTTACGCCAATCCCTTGATCTTTCGGCATTAGGCCACTGTTCTGCGGGCATTGCCTCAAGGCTAAAGGTAAATGGAACTAATGAGTGGTCAGACCACGTCAGACCTAGGGGGGCACCTACGTTGAGGTTCGGTGTGTTCGAAAAAATAAAATCCAGCATGTGACCAGCACTGTGAATGGGTGCAGAGACCAGTTGTCTGAGGTTAAGGCCATCCAGAGTTTCCAAGAACTGGGCCGCCTGAGTGCAGCTAAGGTCATCTGCGTGTAGGTTAATGTCACCTAGAACTGTGAAGTTAGAGTATTGGAGAGAAAGTTGCGAGATCGCAGAGCTCTACTACGTTGATGGCAGGGCTGCCAGGGGTCTGTATGCTAGCAAGCCAGCCAAGGATGTAGAAGGTAAAAACCTAATACAGAAAGAGAGAGCTTCAATATTACCAATGGGACCCACCCTCTCTGAGGTAAACCCCCACTTGTCTCTGAAAATTACAGCAATGCCTCCTCCTGATCTATTCTCCCCTCTATTGGTACACACAATCCGGAAGCCGGGGGGATGGCTAGCATTATGTTTGGATTTGAGGCCTCATTTTACCATGTTTCCATTAGGAACATTAAGTCCCATCCATTAGGGTCTAGAGAAAGCCAAATGTCCTCCGCATGCTTCTGGAGAGATCTGCAATTGATTAAGCAGGCTCTAACTGCCAGTTGACTGTTGATGCTGAGGGCTGTGAAGGCCCTATTCCCCCTTGATGGCCCTGCTGCTTTCATCAAAGTAAAATTACAGGCCTTGCCACAGTAATCTCTATCCACTGTGTGTGACTGTCTAGAGGGGAAGCACAAAACCCAGCTGTCACCCACCCCAGACGTGTACTCAGAGACAGGCAGAGGCACAGAATGGTTAAAGTAAGAAAATGCCAACTTTCTAAAAGTGGCATTTTCAGGCTTACAATTTAAAATCTGACTTTACCATAAGTTGTGATTTTAAATTGTGAGTCCAGAGATACCACACTTGAAATGTCTTTTCCCAATTGGAAATGACACTTATAAAATGTAATAAGGTAATTCCAATGTTAACCTATGGGAGAGATAGGCCTTGCAGTAGTGAAAAACGAAGTTAGTAGTTTTTCACTACCAGGAGATGTAAAACTTAAAAGTACGTGTCCAACCTTTTAAATACACTGCACCCCTCTCGAACCGGACAAACATTCATGCGCACTTTCCCTGTTGAGAACATGCCCAGGCCTCCATTCCCTGGCTGAGCGCCGAACCTCGGCGCTCAGACCAATCACAACACTGCATTGCAGCATTGTGATTGATCAGGGGAACCTGGGTGCTTACCAATCACAATGCTGCAATGCAGCCTTGTGATTCGCTCAGGGAAGCCTCAGCCTGGGTGCTTCCTGTTGTTCCAGCCGGCACGACGAGGAGGACCCAGCGAGGAAGACGCAGCAAGGAGGTTAGTTAAAATTTATTTTTTATTTACCCCCTACCCAAATTCCCACCCCCCGCCTCCACGCCCCGCCAGCCCTGATCTGTGCCCGCCGCCACTGGTATTGGTTACCAGTGGTAAAGTGCCCAGAGTCCTAAAGCCAACACAAACGTGGTCAGCAAAAAGGGGAGGAGGAAGTTAAAAGTTTGGGGGTCACGCTGCAAAAAGGGCAAGGTCCAACATTAGGGAAAATCATTTCTTACCTTCACATGTCTTCCCGCAAATCTACTGTGCAAGCGCTTATCTCTTCCTGACTAAACTGCTGTAAATGTCAATACCTAAAGTTGCCAGATTATCTTTTACAATGGCTTGAGATCATCCAGAACACCACTGCCAGTCTCATCCTCTATGTTCCTCCACACCAATCAGTTTACTCCGTCATGCACAACCTCCACTGGCTTCCATCAGGAAACGGGTTGTCTTCCAGTCAACCTTTCTCGCAAACAAGACTTTCCATCGTATTGGCACGGTTTACTTATGTAACAGATTTAAATCATACATCCCTTCTCATTCCCTCACTTTGAGTACTGGCCTACTTGTTCAAATCCCTGGAATAAATAGAATTTGAGTAGGCGGCGCACAATCTTTGTCTTATCTGGCTGCAAAAGCGTGTAATTCAATAACTTACTCCATCTGTCCCCACACTTACCATTTTTAGGAAACTGGTTAAAACCTGGATTTTCCAGCAAGCTTTTCTGCCTGACCTGCCCCAAGCGAATTACTCCCTAGCACCGGAAAGCCCTATGAGTAATATAGAGCACTCTACAAATCTTTTACTTTCATTCATTCATTCAGCACACGGCCATTGTTGGATTTTAGTTTTAAAAAATTGTTCTTTTTTAAAAGAATTTTAACAACCGGAGGGAATGAAATCAAAACGAGTTCCCCACCACTTGCAACCATCGCTGTAGGAATTTCCAAAATATTCCCAAATAGAGAAGTGAGAATGCATTAACTACTCACTGGAAGGGTCCCTTGAGAAACTTCAAGACCTGAAGACCTAGAATGAAATCCTGCTTTTACATTTGGTCACCAGAATCTTTAGTGACTTTTACACCCATGATATGGAGCAATATTCATACCTTATTTGATGGAAGCTACCTTATTAGGAATGCAGCATTGTTATGCTGAGAAGTTTAGGAAAGTGTATGCTTTGACCCTTTGCTTTGTACTCAAATTAGCAAAACTGTTTCTTGCCATTAATTGTGAATAAGTAAACAAGTATGCAGTCCCTGGCATAGTTTTGTGGATGTTGTGAAATTAGCTAATTAAAATATCACAGAGAGGAGTTTTCACGGGCAGCAGCTGTTGGGACATTTTGTATCGGTTTTTTCATCTAGTGGCACTTTGTTCTCTCTGTTCCCAATTACAACTTGGAGCTTTTTCTTGGCTACTTTCTCGAGGCAAAAAACAGAAGGAAGTGAAAGTATGTTCTGGTCTTTTATAAATGCGCAGCAGAGGTTCAAAGAAATGTGTGATGCTGTAAAATATCACATATCACACATCTGAAACACTGGGCTTTTCAAAGGCTGCACCCACGGCTTCGCCGGTTTTATAAACACGCGCTGTGGTTAAGGCCGCAGCAGCACGGCTGGTTTGAGAGTGTAGTGGCAGTTCTGGGGAAACATACGACATGCTCTGTGTGCACTTGGCTGCTGTTCAAATGCTTTCTGTCCTTGAGGAATAAGTGAACTGTTTATGCATTTCAAAGGAAGCAGGTCGGTTCTGTGCTTCGTGAGCTCCAAACGGTTTCTGCAGTTTGTAGAACTTGATGAAACGTGCTGCCACTTACAAAACCAGTTCCCTTGAGCACTTGGTATTTTCTTTGAATTGCAGTTTTCAAAAACTGTGAATGAGAAAATGCAGAGCAAGAGAGATACTGAGCGAGAAAGCTCTGCAATAAACGGGAAAGCCGATTTTTTTTCTGTTTAAAAGACTTTATTTAGTTTCAATAACTTTCATAATACAGCATAAAGAATTCTGATAAATAGTTAGCAACTTACATATAGCATTAAGTACATGAAAAAAATACTAAAGTCATTCTCATTTTGTAAGGGAGGAAAAGAAGGAGGGGAGAAAAATAACAAACACAAAGAGATAAAAAGGAAATAATCAGAATCCTAAATATAAGGATCTAAAAAACAACGTTCTCACTTATATCTTAGAATAAATACGTGAAACAAAGCCGATTTTTAAAGGTAAACATACAGTAATGAAGTAAGCGATGTGAAGGAAGGTTACAATGATACTTACTGATAAGTAATATAAGCTGGGGCCACAGAATATACTATAACATGAAAGGTAAGTTCAATATAATTTGTGTTAATTATAGACAGGCATATGTATATTTATATATCATGCCAGTGAAAATAAATGTGGTTTAAGAAGTTCGGCTTTCTAAAATGGCCTCTTACTGCATGTGGTTGTTGGGTTTTCTTCTAGATGATGTCCAGAGGTCCTGGGTGGAACTAGATGGGCTTCAACCGTTCCAGCGCCTTCTTGCACCGCCTTCCATCATGTTTTGTTGGCTTTGTTTACCATGCCATTCTTATTTGCCATTACATGTGCTCTGTCCTGCAAGTTGCTCTGATGCCTTTGGACAGGCTTGCACACAAGAAATGGGTCCAAAATGATCAAAAATGTGGAATGCCACAGTATCTCCTAAACCATTGTCATAAAAAACCCTATTGGTGTAAAACTGAACTCCAGTACACCTTATATTTGTTTCTCTCTGAATAAGCTCCTTTACATACCACGTACTGGAACTGTCTTGAGTCAATATATTGCAATGTATTAACGCAAAATACAAGCGCCTGCAGCCAAATTCAACGTAATGAGAATAATTATTGACACACGATCCACCTGAGAAGTATGAAACCTTAAGAGGATCTCAATACTAAACCTTGTTTTGCTACTTTAACAGAGGTGCGTCAGAGCAGCGATATATCGAATGACTAGCCCTGCAGTAGGCCGTGTGTCCTGGGGTCTTTCTTCTAAAGTTCTGGCCTAGAGAGAACCAAGCCCCATGAGCCTCTCAGTAGCCTCCCTGATGCCTGCACATACAGAGGGGTAAGCAGGCACCTCCTCCACCAGACGTATCCCAAAAAGGCAAATGATTCTGCACTTTTTCTGGCTGAAATCTCAGATGGAAGAGACTATGGAAAGGGGCAACCCACTGCCCCCAAAACTCGTGCTGCTGATTTTAAATTATGAGTCAAGAGACAGCAAACTCCAAATCTCTATCTTTTCCCAATAGGAAATTACACTTAAAAGATGTTTTAAGGCAATCCCAATGTTAACCTATAGGAGAGATCGGCCTTGCAGTAGTGCAAAAACACATTTTGCAGTATTTCAGTACCAGGACATGTAAAACTCAAAGTACATGTCCTACCTTTTAAATACACTGCACCCCGCCGACAGGGCTGCCTAGGGCCTACCTTAGGGATGACTTATATGTAATAAAAGGGAAGGTCTGAGCCTGACAAGTAGGTTAACTTGCCAGGTCGAAATAACAGTTTAAACTGCACACACAGGCTCTGTAGTGGCAGGCCTGAGCCATGTTTAATGGGCTACTAACGTGTGTGGCACAAGCAGTGCAGCAGGCCCACTAGTAGCATTTAATGTACTGGCCCTGGGCACATATAGTGTACTTTATTAGGGACTTATAAGTAAATTAAATATGCTGATTGTGGATAAGCCAAGGTTACCATGTTAAAGTACAGAGTGTATGCACTTTAGCACTGGTTAGCAGTGGTAAAGTGCCCAGAATCCTACAGCAAGCAAAAATGAAGTCAGCAAAACAGGAGTTCAGAGGGCAAAAAGTCAGGAAAAACCACCCCAAAAATGCCAGGTCTAACAAACAGTGACATCAATCTGCCAGGAGGTACTGGGTCCCAAGAAACACCAACATAAAGAGTAAATCTCCACCGAGACTCTCGGCAAAATCCAAGAGAGAAAGGAAAATAATCTGTAGACAACACCAGCCGGACAGGAGCAGAAAAAGTGAAAGCTCAAAGCAAATACACCAAAACCAACAAGGAAGCAAACGAAGCTTAAGAGCAGACAAGCGAAGTTTCATTGATAGTCTGTCTACCAGAAGAAGTTTAGGTAGCAGCAAGCCATGGAAATTTGAAAGAACTCTACGACATAGAAAGGACACTCTCCGGTAGATACAGCATGCCAGAAAGACCTGTTAAAGACAAAGCTGGGAAGACAATCATGTGTAACGAACGGCAACAACGAAGATGGGTGAAGCACTTTGAAGAACTGCTGAACCAGCCGATGCCGCAGTCTCCACCAGACATACAGACAGCTGACAAGGACTTGCCAATCGACAGCAGTAGACCAACTGAGGAAGAAATAAGGCAAGCCATCAAACATCTGATAAATGGGAAGGCAGCCGGACCTGGCAACATTACAGCAGAGGTACTGAAGGCAGACATTGAACCAGCAGTAGACATGCTCTACCCCATGTTTGGAAGAATCCGGGAAGAGAAAAAGGTGCAATCAGACTGGAAGGAGGGATATCTCATCAAGCTCCTCCAGAAAGGTGACCTGGGCAACTACTCAAACTACAGAGGGATAACTCTTCTATCAACCCCAGGCAAAGTGTTCAATAGAGTCATCCTGAACAGAATGAAGGAACAAGTTGCTAGACCAGCAAGCTGGATTTCGCAAAGATAGATCCTGTACAGACTTGACTGCAACACTACGCATCATCATTGAGCCGTCGATGGAATGAAACTCCCCCTTCTATGTCAACTTCATCGCCTATGAGAAGGCATTCAACAGCATGGACAGAGAGACCGCTTGGAAACTCCTCCGCCACTACGGTGTGCCAGATAAAATTGTAAGAATCATCAGGAAATCTTACGAGGGAATGACCTACAAAACAGTCCCAGTCCAAGGTGGACAACTCACTGAAGCCTTCCAAGTGAAGACTGGACTCCACCAGGGTTGTTTGAACTTGCCTTTTCTCTTCCTATTGGTCATAGACTGGATCATGAAGGCATCCACAGCAAGGAGAAGAAATGGGATCCAGTAGGCATTTTGGACGCCACTTGACGACCCGAACTTTGCAGATGACCTGAACGTACTCTCACATACCCATCTGCAGATGCAAAAAAAGACCAACAATGTTGCAGCCGCAACAGATCCACTTGGCCTCAACATCCACAGATGAAAAACCAAGATCCTGAAGGCTAACACAGCCAGCACAACTGCAGTCACTCTTGCAGGCGATGCACAGGAAGAGGTTGAGGCCTTTACCTACCTGGGCAGTGTCACAGACAAGCAGAGCGGCACAGACGCCAAAGTCAAGGCTAGAATCTGCAAAGCAAGGGCTGCCTTCATTCAGCTAAAGAAGATTTGGAGCTCCAAGGACCTGACACTACAATTAGGCTTTCTAACACCAATGTAAAACTGGTCCTTCTGTATGGAGCAGAAACTTGGAGCACAACAGTGACCACCACCATCAAAGTTCAGACCTTCATCGACACCTGTCTGAGGAAAATCCTCCAAATCTGCTCTCCAGACACCATTAGCAACAACGACCTATGGCAGCAGACTTTCCAACTCCCTGCTCATGAAGAAATCATGAAAAAATGCTGGGGCTGGATAGGTCCCACTCTCTTCAAGCCAGCATCAAACACCACAAGGCATGCCCTGACCTGAAACCCTCAAGAGGAAAAGAGGAAGGCCAAGAAACACCTGGTGCAGAGGCCTCAAGGCTGACTGCAAGGAAATCAGTTACACCTGAAGTCCGATTGAAAGAAAAGCCCAGGACAGAGATGGCTGGAGACTCTTGGTTGATGGCCTATACCCGAAGAGGGGTAATCAGCACAAGTAAGTAAGCATGCACAAGAGATCCAGGGTGCCTCAAAAAGAGAACACAGTAACTTGCAGAAGCATAGTTGCCCAATATATCCTTTAGCCAACAGAGAAAACTAGAGAAACCAATCCAAAAAGCAGAATCTTAATGGTCATCTCGAACTTGTGTGAGAGTTCAAGTCACCAGGTCCAGATGGGTTATTGGCCACCATTTAAAAGCTTTTTAGCACCTCTAATGCCTCTTCTTCTTAAGGCATTCACAAAAATTATCAGAGATAAGAGAGTAGCATCCATGCTGATCTCACTATTAAATGTTAATGTGAAAATATGCACTAACAAAGTATCATTAAGCATTAAGACAGCAATATTAGAGCTTGTCCGTCCAGGCGAGTTGGGCTTTATCCAAAGGAGGCAGGCCAGTGCTATTCCCCCAAAAAAAGCCCTACAGCTATTGGACATTGGGAAAAGAAGCGGAAAGCAGCTAATTTTGGTTGCTTTGAATGCAACAAAATCATTCGATCAGGTGGATTGGTAGTTTATGGCGGCCACACTACAAGCAAAGGGCTTTGGGGACAGCTACTGTGTACGGTTGCTGGTGGGCTATCAAAACCCAAAGGCAAAGGTTAGAGTTAATGAATCACTTTCCAATGAGTACAGCCTGGAAGAGGCACGAGACAGGGGTGTCCTCTTTCACCCTTTCTATTCGCACTCACAGTAGAGCATCTAGCTTATAGAATTAGGCTAAACAAATTCATAAAAGGGGTAACACTAGCAACACAAGTGACTAAACGCACGATCTTTGCAGATTACATCTTGTTTCCCATGACTGACCCACCTTAAGACACTCCCATACTTAATTAACTTATGCACTGATCTAACTAATACCCCAGTAAGTACTAGAGATGATAACCTTGAAAGTGGAATTAAGTAACAGGGGGCACAGAACACTCTCCCTGTTGGGCAGGGCAGAATAACAGCTGCTAAAATGTCGGTCCTTCTGAGAATAATTTATGTGTTCTAAACAATGACCCTGCATATTCCCAAGACTATACAGCTGTTCTCTAATACTGTTGCTCAGACTGTATCTGGCTGGGCAAGAAAGAGAGAATTGGCAGATGCCAGTGCACACTGAAACCATTAGAGGGGGTTTGAGGGTTTCTTCTTGACTACTGTTATGCAGCCCACTTGCACTTCCTAGTACCCTAAACCAGAAGAGAGACAGCAAAGGGATGGTGCATGATGGACCACACTTTGAGCTGTGTAACACTGTGGGAAGTCCCATGGAAACTAAAGGCACAGAGAGATCCCAAGCTCTACAGGGAAGGAGGGCCACATTGCAGGTCTGGGATGTATTGGCACTTAAAAGGGTATTGTTGTAGTTTCCCTCACCCTCCATACCTCTCTATGAGGCAACAAGGTTTTTATGTCGGGCCCCAGGGCAGTGCAAACTACAGAGATGTAGTGGAACAGGGAGGAGTGAAATCGTTTTACACTCAAAAAGAAGAGTTTGGTTAAATAGAAACGTATCCCTTCAGATGCATGTAGCAAAGCACTGGCTCCGGAACCTCCGAACCTTTCAGGGGTGACTAGAGTGCTCATTCCTATTGGGGAAGATGCAAAACAAGCTATCATTCATATCTCTAAGCTTCTCACTATAGGGGTAGGACGGAAACTCCCTTTTCAAAAAGCTTGTGAGAAAGTGTCACAGATATTTCTAGACAAAAAATAATAGGAAGACGTCCTAACCTGAACAAACAATGTTGCCACACACAGAGGAGGGAGGTCGACTATGATGAAATATTGTACAGATGACACTACACCCATGCAAGATTGGCAACAATGGACATCAGGGAGGTGATGGGGGCTGGAGAAAATGTGGGAAAGGGGAACCCTCACACAGATCATCTGGGTCTGCCCCCAGAAAAAACTTTTTGGGAAGAAGGTGATGCAAACAATTGAAGATATTACAGTTTCTGAGCTGGCAGGCTCCCCGGAGGTGGTCATCCTGG
The DNA here is from genome assembly GCA_963921515.1 of Calotriton arnoldi. Lineage (NCBI taxonomy): Eukaryota > Metazoa > Chordata > Amphibia > Caudata > Salamandridae > Calotriton > Calotriton arnoldi. Next base: position 2,105,397 of record CAWUFW010000415.1, read on the forward strand.
GCACTGTCTACTGAACTATACCCCTGATATGGGGCGTGGCTAAGCCGAGCTGCAAGATGGCCGCTTGGTGAGAGGGCTCTGCTGACCGAGCCCACATATCCGACATTAATCCGGACTAATCCCTGTGATCCCACGCTGTACTATCAATACAGGACTGCCGCACAACCAGGCTGCCAAAACCCAGACTTTTCGGGAACCGAGGAGCGAGAGCTCGCACCGCTGGCCCACCTTGCGTCTTGTGGCCTACTGCGGCCTGGAGAGTGCGTCCCCGTTGGCGGCTGTGAATCAGCGCTTCCGGTGTAGCGGCTGGCCCGGCTCCCTTGCCGGCCCCGGCAGACGTTGGTGGGGGCTTGATTGGAGAGAGCGCTGTGGCCTGCGGGCGCCCAGGGCCTGGGCGGAGCCAACTGCCGGAGGCCGGGAGCTGAGAGAGTGCGGCGGATCGCGTCTGGCCGGTGAGTCCTGTGGCGCAACCCGCGAGTGAGCGGAGCGGTTGGGGGCCGCCGGCGCGGGGGTGTGACGCGCTGGGCCCCGTGGCTGCTGCTGACCCCTCAGTTGTGAACCGGGACTCTTGCGGCTGCTGACGGCCCGGTGCGGGTGCATGCCCCGCCGACCCTCTTCAGTTTGCTGAGCCCCCGTGGGATCGCCGCGGGGGCCCAATGACAAACGGAGCATGGGCTTGCCGGAGCGCGGGAGACACCTTACAGGTCCCCCGGGGCGCACTTGCGGAGGCCTCCGCATCAATCTGGACGGAGCCAGGGAGGAAAAACCCACCATGCACCTGGAATAGCGAGTGTGGGGTAAACGGACACGACGAGGCACACAAACTGCACTGGGCGAGATTAACATATGAGGTGGGCATTTGAAGGTCGGACACACGTAGATGCCCATGCACTAGTGGACAATACATCACGAGGTGTTGTGCAGAGGGGCGCGCAAGGGGGACAACGCTGCTGGCCCACAACGCGAGCATGGTCAAACGCTCAAGGCACACGTAAAAAGGCATAATTAGACCACCAAACTTCCTCTTCACGCAAGAACTAAACATAAAACAAAAAACACATGAAAAATAAAAAAGAAGGCTGTGCTAACCGGTGAGTGCCCGAGCTCGTGTAGGACATCGAGCCACAGCGCTACCATTGGCCTGCACATCACTGGCAGCAGTAATTGGGAAAGCAGACATTAAGCAGCCCAAATTAAACTTCGAAAAAAGGTCGACTCGCCAGCAGGAAGGCGGAACTGCGCCACCTCACGAGATGGCAGAGACAACAATGGACGCCACACAAGAAGACGATCTCAGATCCATGCTAAGGGAGGTCAAAGCCAGTCTACAGGCAATTGACTCTAAGCTGGACTCCATGGCGGCACGCATGGACCAAGTAACCCAAAAAGTAGAGAAACATGAAGCCAGACTTGACGCGATCGAAACAAGAGTATCTGACTCTGATGACCGCCAAACCGAAACACACGAGCAGAGGCTACGCATGGACAGGGTCCTCAACCTTATCAAAGCTAAAAACGAAGATCTTGAGGCCAGATCTAGGCAGAACAACGTCCGCATCACTGGGATCCCAGAGACAACGAACATTTCAAATACGGAGAAATATGTAGAAACAATGCTAAGAGATCTCTTTGAAAATGACCTATTCGACATGTTTCTGATGGAGTGGGCTCACCGCTCCCTGGGCCCCAAGCTGCCGCCCGGAGCTCAGCCGTGTCCGATCCTTGCTCGCCTCCTAAACAACAGAGACAAAGACACTGTTCTGAGGATGGCCCGCGAGCAAGGGGACAATTCAATATCAAGGCAACACAATCGCCCTGTATCCAGACTTCACCCAAATGGTGCAGGCAGCATGCAGGGAGTTTGTCCCGGATAAGAAACTGCTCCAACAAGCCAGCACAAAATACGCCTTACTTTATCCTGCAAAGCTCCGAGTACACACTGGTAATAAGCCCCTAATATTCACGTACGCCAGTGCAGCACTGAAGTATGCCAAACAGGCGGCAAAAGAACGTCAGAGCCCGAACAGAGAGGACGATGCATCGTCAAGCTGCCAATTAAGCGATAATGACTGAACGGTATCGTATAATGTCATTGTACTGAGTGGTCCCTTTAAATAGCACTCATCATTGTGACTGCAGGCACTCTCTCTGTTTATGTATGCTAGATCCGCCCTCATATGGTCTTAAACCAAATACGCACCCTGTTCCGAATCACTAGGCTGCGCTATGCTCTATGTCTGGTTTATTTTTATTTTGTTCCAAATTCAGTTAGAGATACATCACGATATGTCGTGTCATAACCGGGCTCGGCCACCCTGCGGTAATTGGCAGGGGTGTAAGCCGGCGACCCTGCGTCCCCCTAGGGATAATTCCCAACAGCCCTAGGTTATACAGGGCGTTTGTACATTTGGTGTAGGATAAGGGGATGTCAACACAACCTGTTTGGGGGGTTGGTGTGGGTGGGGGGAGGTTTGGGAATGTTAATGGTTATTGTTTAATACCGCTGTATGTTTTACTCGTGAACCTATCGTTATATGACAGAGTGGAATCTCAATACACACCACATGACCCATCCATCACACATGGAGATAAAATAGACGTCTGGATGCACTACAACATTAGCAACAACACACGTCATGGTCAGTGTTCCTACGTAAACACTGGAAATACGACAAACACAGGCTGGTATGCCCTTATTAAAATGCATCACTTGGAATGTGCGCGGTCTAAACGACCACAGAAAATCAAGATTGGTACATTCATACCTCACCAGGCACGCAGCAGACATCTGCCTCCTGCAAGAAACTCATTTGAAAGCTTCATCCCGATCCAGATTAAATTCCAATAGGTGGGGGAGGTACTCACTTCAAATTACTCCAACTATTCCCGCGGGGTGGCAATTCTGATACGGAGAGGTACCCATGGAAAACCCAGCAGATAGTCACGGATCCCGAAGGGCGCTTTATATTAGTACGGGGCGCGATCTACGGCCAACAGGTTCTCATTGCAAACATTTACGGACCAAACACCAATAGCCCTGAATTTTTTTTATCAGATATGGCATGGGGTGCAAACACTGGGAGATGCTGCAATATTATGGGGAGGTGACTTCAACATAGTCTTATCCACACAGGACGACAGAGTGGGCACATCCCGCACACATCATCCACAGGCGGCTGCAGCACTGCGGAGCATAATCGAAGATCACCACTTTATTGACACATGGCACACACTAAACCCATTGGCCCGAGAAGGCACATGTATAACCAAACAACATAAAGCATGGTCCAGGCTGGACTTTTGGTTAACCTCCAAAGACCTGCACTCTTGGGCAACCGGAGTCACACATCACCCCCGCACATTGTCTGATCATGCTCCTGTCATGATCGAATTCGTAGTCCCGAAGCCCTACATACAACCTTTCACCTGGCGGCTTCCCCCAAATGCATTGCTTGACTCAGTCTTTAGTGAAGAGATTAGGAAAAACATAGAAGAATACTTTGAACACAATAAAGGTACGGTGGACTCCGTGGGTACAATATGGGAGGCCTTCAAAGTGGTGATAAGGGGAACTTGCATAGCCCTACAGTCAGGAGTACTCAGAGACATCCGTAACAGTTTGGGAAGGCGAGATCTATGATCTGGAACAAAAATACTTTCACTCCCCAACGTCCTCAGTGTTAGGGCAAATACGAGTAAAACTCACAGCCTTCCAAGAAGAAGCCGAAAGAGAGACAAAATTCTTGCATAAGTATGTACAGGCACGCAGATACGGGGAAGGAGTCAGGCCAGGGAAGACACTAGCGAATCTCCTAAAACCTCCCCGAAGTTCCACATTCATTACCGAACTTCTCACCCCTGATGCACCGCTGGCACGGACACCACCAGAGGTCCTGGACACAATGAAAAATTACTATTCACAACTGTACACCACTCAGACAGACCCGGCCGACTCCGAATTGCTAGAATATTTGGATTCAATAGAACTCTTGTGGCTAAATAGGTTGCATCGTGAATACCTTGATGTTCCGTTTACTGCTGATGATATCAAGCAAGTAATCCAAAGCTTACCGGCAGACAAGGCCCCAGGGGCTGATGGCCTCACGGCTACATTTTACAAGGAATATGCGGATCTACTGGCTCCTCACCTCCTAGAGGTGTATCAAGAAGCCTTGCAAAATGGCATCCTACCACAATCCATGCGAGAAGCTATTATCATTACACTGTTAAAACCGGACAAAGACCCCTCGAGGTGTGACTCGTACTGACTGCTCTCACTGATAAATTTAGATGCAAAGATCTTTGCTAAATTGTTAGCTAACAGATTACAACCACTACTCCCATTAATTGTGCAGCCAGATCAGTCCGGATTCGTGCCGGGCCGCTCCACCTCTCACAATTTACGTACAATATTTGCATTATTACATTATCTCGCCCCTCACGTCTCTGCAATAGCAGCACTATTGGATGCCACGAAGGCCTTCGACTCCTTGGAGTGGAAATTTCTGTTCATTCTCTTGGGGCGGCTGGGACTGAGCCCCATGTTAATCCAACAGGTTAAGCTCCTCTACACCTTACCCACGGCCAGAGTCAAAGCAAATGGCCTAATATCTGATCCCATGAAAATTACCAGGGGCACCCGCCAGGACTGTCCGTTATCACCCCTATTATTCGCTATAGAACAGAGCCGTTAGCGGCCAGATTAAGACAGCACCATGCAAATCGGGGGATAGGATTCACCACCAGGGGTCTGATTGTGTCAATGTACGCAGATGACATTACCCTTTATATAACTGATCCGGGGGAAAATTTTGCACCCATCACTAGAGCACTAGTGCGTTATGGAGGCATTTCGGGGATTAAAATCAGTTGGGGGAAATCCACTATATTCTCATTAACGTTAGGGACACTCGCTTTTGACACGGAATATCCGGTAGCCTGGGGGGACAGCCCAACACGATATTTGGGCATTTGGCTCAGCAGCAACTTGCAGGAGATCTGGACAGCTAACTACGGTAGGGTAGTAGACTGGATTGAGGATAGAATTCAAAGGTGGAAGGCACTGCCTCTGTCCCTGGCAGGTCGTATCGCCATAACCAAAATGATTATTCTCTCCAAATTATTGTACCTATTCGTGAACATACCCATACCAATAGCGGCGCAATTTTTTTAAACGGCTCAGGTCTACTATGATCGAGCTTGTATGGGCAGGGAAGCAGACTAGGATATCTTAGGAAGTACTTACACTGCCACTGGCACAAGGGGGGCTGGGAGCTCCCGATTTTGCACTCTATGCGTATAGTGCTCAGGCCCAATTTTTACAATTCTGGCAGCACCCAACACCATTCCAACCACATGTGGCAGTTGAGCTAGATAGAGTGGCACCACTCCCCCTGAACACTGCATTGTATCAAAAGTACACACGCCTGAGACATGAAATCGACACTACAGAAACCATGCGCTGGGCCTGGAAAGGGCTTTGCAAACGGGCCAAAATAGACGTACTGTATGCACCATCTATGCCACTGGCTAATAATCCACTGATCCCCCCACTGATGGACAGGAAGGAACAGACGCGCGCACAATCAAACAAAATTATCACTGGTAGTGACCTGTACCCAGAGGATCAATTCCTTACCCTCCAACAAATGTGCAGCTCAACACAGTACCTGGCCCTAGACACTCTATTATATTATCAATTACGAGCTGCATGCCGGGGTAGATAGAATACATTTCCCACAGCCCCTCCGCCACTGCCGGCATTGGAACATATGATTACAGTGGACTCTGGCCGTAAGCTGGTGACTCGTATATATACAATCACACAAAGGGAATCCCCGATCATAGTCCCCCAATCACGAAGAGTATGGGAAGCTGATATTGGTGAGGAAATTACAGACGAACAGTGGGGCTTCTGTTGCAGCCAATTAGAACAACTGTCTCCTAACTATCGTCTTCGGCTAATCCACTTTAAGTATATTCACCGCCTCTATCGCACCCCGACACAATTACAATGCATGGGACTGCGACCCGATATGAACTGCTGGCGCTGTGGGACCCCTCAAGCAACTTTCATACATCTGGCATAGGAATGCCGACCCATAGCTAGCTTTTGGATGAAAACACTTAATCACATAGAGAATATAACAAAGCAGACTCTGCCGAAAATCCTCTCTGGTGGTACTGCTAGGATATGTACACAATACCCCAACCTCGGTGAGACGACTCACAGCACTACTGCTGGCCAAAAGACAAGTAGCCCTACACTGGGGAGCAACATCCCCCTCAACTATAAAAGCCTGGATAAAAGACATCACATACTGTAGAGATCAACTAACATGCTATTGGGAGCTCTTACGGGCACGATCCCGCCCTAAAGATATATGGTCCCCAACTACAACTTTGCTCTGTGCCGCTGACACGGACGCCTCATAAACCTACCAGGAACATCGCAGTGCGCTTTATAGTTTACAGGGTGAAGGTATGTGCTGGACTGACTGGTCGGATCATACTGTAATATCCTATGTTTTCTTGTCTGTGGTGCTTCTCCGTGGCATGTGCACTTTGCAATGAATGTAACCTCCCAAAAAGATGGTCTATGTTTGGAAAAAACTCACTGGTAAACCAAATGTATTGACAGTGATGCTGTGTAAATTGCGGTAATGTGTTCTCTGTTTTTTTTGCTGATTATATGTTTACTATGTAAAACTCCAATAAACAGACATTATTAAAAAAAAAAAAACTATACCCCTGATATGGGAAAAAGACCACGTATTTCACATCTCCTCTTGGCAGCAAAGTAGACTATTTTGGTCCTGTGAGGGTAGTCCATGATGCCCACAGAGAGCAAAAGGTTCAATAGACTGTGCTGGGTGTTGGGGATGGAAAAACTGTCTAGATTCCCTCAAGGCAAAGAAAGTGATTTTAGGAAACAATGGGGCTTTCTCTTGGACTATTATAGAACTTACTTTAAAGAATTCTCGTGCTCCAAGAGGCTCAGAACCCCAGATATCTTAGAGGACTGTTATTGAAAAATAAAAGAGCAAGAGGTGAATTAGACTATTGCCTGTTTTCTATATAAATATGGTGTAATGCAGCCTCTACGACTGGATACTGTGACTAAGCAACAGGGGTGGCAAGGGTGGGGAGGGGAGTACAACGAGAAGTCATGGGAAGGTAGGGCTAAAGAAAAGGAAGCGAATGGAGGGGGGGAGGGGCGTCTTTTTCATGATTATTAAAAGTTGGAAATCTTTGCAGTTACAGAAAAGGCAAATAAAATGTTTTTAAACCTAAATGTCTATGTGAGGAGCTGACAAGCCATTGAGGCGAACCTATGTTTCTAGGTCTATTGCTCTACATATATGGACTGGTTTTATTTCCACAGTGAGGGCTAGAATACGGCTTATATCCTCTGTAGTGAATGATGTGTATGTACAGGGCTCTTGTGCCTGGTAGGGCCAAGCCTTCTCAGAATATTACAGCTGCTCGAACTCTTGCAATAAGTTTCAGATTTAATTGGGGTTCTTCTCTGGGAATAGGTCCTCTGATGTGTACAAGACTTGTCTCGCGTACCTTTGGTTTCGGCATACCGTAATTTGGTTTGTGTTTATGGTAGAATGTATACCTTTTTGTCTGTCTCGTCTTGTTGAATGGTGGTATGTGTCAGTATCTTATGCTCTGAAGTGGTACTGGGTCAGAGTTTGGCAGAGGGTCACATTGTGCCACGGGTTGTATGCTTCTCTGTTTAGGCGCATTCAGTTTCCTGTCTGCTGTGAGCTGTATTTGTCTAGGATTGGGTCTGATGCCTGTCCTGCCTCTGGCTATGTTAAATTTGTTCGGTGAGTTATATATGACTGTGTGATGTCGGTTGATTGTGTCATTTGCCTGCCAAGGACCAGGCTGTGCCTGGGGGTGGCTTATGTTTACAAGAACTGGGGTGTCAGCTAGAAACATGGCTTTGGGAAGGAGTAAGCAAGTGTACTTATCTTTGCTTGGCAGTCGTGCGGTAGCTGGTGGGCTCAAGAGGGCTAATTACTCGTTTATTTGGCTGATGGTGGTACTGGTAGCCAAGATTTTGAGAGAAGATCAGACCATCTCTTTGATTCGTTTTTGCTGCCAGTGTGGAACTGCAGTTATCAATGAGCTGAAATTAAACATTTTCAATAGCCAGGTTTCAGACCCAGGCAGGAGAGTGTTTATTTTACTAAGTTGGTCTGCAGGCCTGGCTACTTGGGAAAAATGAAAATTTGGATCCCCGTCTCTATTTATATATTATTATAACTTCTAGGGACATAGATTGTGTTTGGGGACTGGTGCACCAAGAAAAAAGCATGTAGGGACAGTAATGTTGCCTTCAGTTTTGCAATGTCCTTCATTACTGTTCTCACATGGTGGACTCTGCAGGGTGACAACATCTGTCAGCTTTATTGGAGTAGATGTTAACTCCGAGGCCACAGAACCACCTTTAATCCTCCTAGAAGATTAAATACTATGCATACTGTATGGTGCTGTTCTACCAATATTTTCCATCATCTGAAACATAGCATCTAGAAAATGTTGATAAAATATTCCAACTAATTGCTACCTCATAGAAATGGCACAATCTTTCTGAAGGTGAATAAAAAAAACATACTTCCAGTCTGTCGACTAAATACCGACTACAGCCAAACTAGTAGCTGTGTGGTCACAAATAGTTTCGGCTGTCAGCTCCCTACTCCCATATCTCAAGTGCCTTCTCACAGTGTTACGCTGGGCAAGAGTCTTGAGAAATCATATAATATTAACACCGATGCCTACTCTTCTTTTGAACTACAAAAATAGAAACTTAACAAAGAAATCAGAATGGTAACTGGGCGTTCGTGGCAATATGTGCAGAACACATATTAAAAGTGAATAACTAGATATGTGACCAAGATGACTTCTGGGTCTCCAGCTAAAGCGTTTGAAGACCTATTTCACAGTTTAACAGATTTAGCCAAGGAGTTTTGGCATTTTTGTCTAGACAGAGGAATTATGATTAGATGGAATTTCTCTCATGGCTATCCAACTCGATAGTGGATGGAGATCCAGATTCCTAAAGACAGGAGCAACTGGACCTTGAATTTAGTGGTGTTTCAGAAACATCTTTGTCTAAGGGGTCCAATTCAGATGGAACTATTACAAATTCAGCTTGAGAACGGATCCAGAAGTGGAGGCGGTGGGTGCTTTCTTTCAGGAGGGAAGGTCCTTCAGTGCTATGCCTTCCCTGCATTTGCTATGATTCTCTAGACACTGGTTCATGTCAGGGGAGATTTAATGTCTCAAGTTCTAGTAACTCCCTTTTGGTCAGAGCATGTATGGTACCATCAACTACTGGTGCTCTCTGTAGATTTCCCCAGAGTTCTTGCTGTGTTTCCTCTGTTACTCTAGGATCCTCAGGGTTGTTCTCATAAACTAATTCTTCAGGGCCATTTTCACCCATAGCTAGGAGGATTTCATGTCCTGTCCTGTCCTGTCAGTCATCAGGGTTTTTTGGGCTTCTTCCACTAAGTCCAGTTATAAACATGCCTAGGCTGTCTCGGTTAGCTGGTGTGTGGAACCAGCCTCTCCAGTCGTTTTGAAATTTTTGGTTTCTTTATTTCTTTCAGGGAAAGCTTATAAGACAGTGAGTGCTTACAGGTCAGCAATTTTTGCAGACAAAATTTTGGTGAGCGGGGAACCAATGGGAAACATTTTCTTGTTTTTAAATCCTTAATATTAATTTGTCTAAAATGTCCCCCATGAGCAAAATATTCTGGAATGTAGTATGTTAAAATATCGGACTTGCTCTTATCCTGGTCCGATAATGAATTTCTCTGTTTGAGACAGTTATCTGGAAAATCGACTATGTTACTATAATTGATATTGTTTAGAGGAGTGTCTGATGTGAGGATTAAAAGGTAGATAATGAATAAGTTACTCACCTTCGGTAATGATGTTTTTGTAAGAGACATATAATAGTTATAGATTCCTTACCTTAGAATTACCCCCAGGCGTCAGACTGGATCCGGAGAAATCTTTTCTTAGCAGTACTCCTGCGTGTCGGTAGGTGGTGTCGGTCGACTCCGTGTCCGTCGTCGGCGTCGTGGTCGCCGGGATGACGTTGCGGTGTCTACTTAGACGGCGCCCCTGCGCGCTGAGGTCAGTTCTGACACGACTTTCCACACTAGAAGCGCAGAGCCATGCAAGACACTGACCACTGGTGCACAAAACTAGGGCCCTGCAAGGGAGTCCCTATCCCTAGAAGTCAGTTTGCAGAACGGGGAGGATGGGTGGGGCGGTAAGGAATCTATAACTAATATATGTCTCTCACAGATACATCGTTACTGAAGGTAAGAAACTTGTTCATCTAAAAGAGATTATTAGTTATAGATTCCTTACCTTAGAATAGATACCCAGCAATACCAACCCCGGAGGTGGGTCTGCGAACCAAGTTCACACCAGGAAGTCCTGGAGAACAGAACGGCCGAAAAAGCTCTCTCCGGACTTGGCTGTCCAGGCAGTAATGCTTGGTAAACATGTGCAAGGATGCCCACGTGGCTGCCTGGCAGATATCAACCAGCGGAACTCCACATCCCAAAGCAGGAGTAGCTGCCGTCGCCCTGGTCGAGTGGGCGCGCAGTCCTACTGGAGGTCCCTCTTTAGCCAAAGAATAGCAGATCTTAATACACAGGACAACCCATCGAGAGATGGTACATTTGTGCACTGCCCGACCTTTCTTGGCACCAACATAACCCACGAAGAGTTGATCGTCCACCCGGAAGTCTTTAGTGCGGTCAAGATACAAAGACAGCGCACGTTCAGGGTCCAGACGGTGGAGTCTCTCCTCCTCTTTGGAAGGGTGCGGAGGCGGGAAGAAGGTGGGCAATGTGATGGTCTGAACTATGTGGAAAGAGGTAACCACTTTGGGCAGAAAAGAGGGCCTAGTGCGAAGGACCACTTTGTCCAGATGGACTGCAAGAAAGGGAGGTTTTAAAGATAAAGCCTGAAGCTCACTCACCCTGCGAGCAGAGGTGATGGCAAGTAAAAAAGCAGTCTTCAAATTAAGGAGACGAAGAGGACAATTATGTAGTGGCTAAAAGGGAGCACACATAAGATAGGTGAGGACAAGTTCAAGTCCCATTGGGGCATTACAAAAGGAGAAGGAGGGAAGAGATGAGTAATGCCCTTTAGAAATCTGTTAACAATAGGGGACTTGAAAAGTAAAGGATGATCAGGAAGGCAGAGAAAGGCCGAAATGGCCGAAAGATAGCTTTTAAGAGTGCCCAGAGCAGAGCCCTGCTGGGCCAAAGAAAGAATAAAGAGGAGAACCTCTGAAAGAGGGGTAGAAAGGGGATCCACAGCCTTAGCTGTGCACAATGCCACACATTTGTTCCATCTACAGGCGTGTATTGTTTTAGTTGAGGGACGCCTGGCTGCCAAGATGACGCTATAGACTTCGGGAGGAAGGTCAAAAGCTGTCAACTGTCGCCGCTCAATCTCCCAGCAAGGAGGTGGAGACTGGACAGGTTCGGGTGGAGGACAGTCTCCTGCTGCTGCGACAGAAGATCCTCCCGAAGAGGAAGTCTGATCGGAGGATCGTTGGCCATGTTCAAGAGCTCAGGGTACCAGACTCTTTGTGCCCAGTCCGGAGCCACAAGAATTACTTGGGCCCGGTCGCGCTTGATCTTCTTCAGCACTCTGGGTAGAAGTGGTACAGGTGGAAAGGCGTACAGGAGGCCGCAATTACACTCGCGACGAAAGGCGTCGCCGAGCGAGTGCCGCCTTGGAAACTCCAACGTGCAGAACTGCTGACATTGCGCATTCTCTTCAGTGGCGAATAGATCTAACCAAGGCTTTCCCCACTGCTGAAAGAGACCTTGCACCACCTCCGAGTGAAGATACCATTCGTGATCCATCATGCACCGTCGGCTGAATTCGTCCGCCCTGGCGTTCAGGGAACCTGCCAGGTGTTGAACCACCAGGGATATGCCCTGATGTTCCAGCCATGTCCAAAGGCAAAGAGTCTCTTGACATAGGGTCCACGAACCCACCCCGCCCTGTTTGTTGCAGTACCACATGGCGGTGGTGTTGTCCGTGAACACCTGCACTACTTTTCCTTTGACAGAAGGAAGGAATGCATTCAGTGCAAGACGAATCGCCCGGAGCTCCAGAAGGTTGATGTGGAGCCCGGACTCCGCCGGAGACCAGAGGACTCTGATCTGCGCCTCTCCCATGTAGCCGCCCCATCCCAGAAGTGACGCATCCGTCACTACTGTGAACTCTGGTTGGGGAAGGGAGAGGGATCTGCCGTTGACCCAATCCTGGTTCATGAGCCACCACTGCAACTGACTTGCAGTCCCCTCCGAGATCTGGACGACATCGGAAAGATTTCCCTGATGCTGCGCCCACTGGAACTTCAGGTTCCACTGCAGAGCCCGCATATGCCATCTGGCATGACCCAGCAGCAGGATGCAGGAGGCCATGAGGCCCAGCAGCCTCGGTCATTCTCACCGAAATCCGGGATAGAGGCTGAAACATCGGTATCATAGCCCGAATATCCCGGACTCGCTGCTCGGGAGGATAAGCCCAAAACTGCGCTGTATCCAGAACTGCTCCGATGAAAAGGAGCTTCTGAGAGGGAATCAGGTGAGACTTCGGCACGTTGACTGTGAACCCCAGCGAATGCAGGAGGTCTGCCGTAGTCTGGAGGTGGGAGACGACAGCCTGGGGCGAGCCCGCCTTCAACAGCCACTTGTCAAGATAGGGGAAGACTGGAAACCCTGATCTGCGCAGAAGAGCTGTGACCATGGCTATCACTTTCGTGAACACCCAAGGGGCGATGGTAAGGCCAAAGGGGAGCACGGTAAACAGAAAATGCTTGTGGCCTACCGTGAACCGTAGGTAACGCCTGTGGGCAGGCAAGACGGGGATGTAAAAATAAGCGTCTTGCAAGTCCAATGCTACCATCCAGTCTCCAGGGTCGAGGGCAGATAAGACCTGAGCCAAGGTTAACATTTTGAACTTCTCCTTCCGGAGAAGCGATTGACGTCCCTGAGGTCTAAGATAGGATGCAGGCCTTTGTCCTTCTTGGGTACCAGAAAGTAGTGGGAGTAGCAACCACGACCTACTTCTGGCACAGGGACTAGTTCGATAGCTCCCTTGGCCAATAGAGCCGTAACTTCCTGCCGGAGAAGGGCCAAATGATCCTCCGACATGCAATGGAGTGTAGGTGGCATGGAGGGAGGAGTAGTCTCGAAGGGGGAGGGAGTAGCCCCCTATCTGCAAAACCCACCTTTCTGACATGATGCTGTGCCAGTGGGGGAGGTGATGGCGGATCCTGCCGCCCACTGGCAACTGGTGGCCCTGAAAGGTCAGACTAGGAAGGTTTGAAGGCTGCTGCAGAGGGGGCACTGGTGGACTGGCCTGCCCGCTAGCCCCTGGACTCGCGACGCTGGGTCCCACATGCCCGACCACGCACAGGCTGGGTAGCTTGCGCGGCCCTGTGGCTCTGGGTGGAACGTTGTGGGGCACCCCTTTCGTAGCCACGAAAGGGGTGAAAGGCAGACTGCATGGGGCGGGAAGTAGTTGCGAGGACCAAGGATCTGGCCGTAGCTCTAGAATCCTTGAAGCGCTCGAGCGCTCTGTCCGCCTTGTCACCAAACAGGCGATGGCCAACAAAGGGCATGTCCAAAAGTGTGGATTGGACATCCCCAGAGAAGCCAGACGTTCTCAGCCAAGCGTAGCGCCTCAGGGCTACCGACGCGAGTCGGTGGTATCCAGCCCACACCGGATGGTGAACTTTGCTGCGTCTCGACCCTCTGCAACGGCTCGGGTGAGCATAGCCCGGGCATCCTCCGGGCACTGTGGCAGCACTTGTGCGACCGTATACCGCCCCAAGAGACATGCGGTGTTCACCGAACGCAGTCCTAAGCTGGCGGAAGAAAACATCTTCTTCCCAAGATGGTCCAGCTTCTTGGATTCCCTATCTGACGGAGCAGTAGGGAATGCGCCTTTCGAGGATGAGGCTTGGACCACCAAGCTCTCAGGGGTAAGGTGTTGGGAGAGGAAAAGTGGGTCGCCCGGGGCTGGGCAGTGGCGTCGGGCAATCATCCTGTCCACAGGAGCCCCTGTGCTGGGCTTGGACCAAGTGCCCAGAAGGACGTCAGTGAGGGCCTCATTAAAAGGCAGCAGGGGCTACGAAGAGGCTGCTTTCGGCTGAAGCACCTCACTCAGGAGGTTAGTCCTGACAGCCACCGTAGGAAGCTCATGGCCCAAGGCCTCAGCCCCCCTAAGCAACACCACAGCGTAGGAAGCTCCCTCCTCCGTAGCCACGGTAGGGGGAGAAAGCATACCATGGTCCGGGGAGGTATTCAGACCACTGGCATCACCCAACTACTCTCGTCAGTCCGGCTCCTCAAGTTGGTCTGCTAGAGGGTCAAGAGACCCCTCCCAGTTCTCCTCACCCTCCTCTGGCTGCCACTCAGGGAGTTAGGGAACGCCAGAGATGAACAGCGGGACAAAATGACCCTCCGGCACCAGGGTCGACGCCGGCTGGGGGCGCAACCGGATTCGGCGGTGGGGAAGGTACCGTGAGGTTGACCGGTGCCGATCCGGACCCAGCCAAGTCCGTGGGGCCCGAAGGCACGCCTGCGGAGTCGGGCTGCCCAAAGATGCTGTGCAGCGCTTCGTAAAATGCACAAAGCTGGGCAGGGGATGCTCCGGCTCCGGGCAGGGGCGGTTCCTTTATTAGGGCATGGGGGCTTTGCCCTGCCATATTTGTGTCCAACCCCAGCCCTGTATTAAATATAAGCATATGTGAAATAAAAATAAATTTAAATGCCTGTGGCATCAGCTTATTTCAGCCGTGCTGCAGCCCAGTCGCTTACTAAATCTTTAGTGGGAAGGACAGTGCCTGCGGGGGTGGAGCTTCAAATTAACTGACAGCAGTAGGCTCTAGAAATGGCCACTCGCCTCACCTGGGTCCCGACCTGGGTCCCCGCTCTGTGCGCATGTCGTGTTGGCCGCCTGCTTTTCTGACCCACTAGAGCCCTCTCTCCACCAGCGCAATTAGGGAGCCGGGGGAATCACAGCCGTAGCCCCCGGCCTCCTAATGAGCGCTGAATGCACCTGCCCAAGCCAATCCTGGTGCTGTCTCATGGAGAAGCATCTGGATTGGCTCTAGTGCAGTGGCCCTGAATGAGGTAGCGCGGGGGAGGCATGACCAATCGCTACATGGCTTTATCATGAAGCCATACAGTGATTTGCCATTTCTGCTCTTGTGTTCTCTTCCCTCTTCGTGGCATTGCCATCAGTAACGGCATTGCACATGAGGGAGCGCTGCAGATGAGACCTCTCATCAACTGGAAATGTCCGACTCCCGGCCCGGGGCCTGGCCGAAATTACGAGCACACTCCAAGTAAGCCTGGGCATAGTTTGCGTAGCAGCACTTCACGTAGCTACGTGAAGTACATTTTGAACTACACGTAGCTATGCAAATTGCGTAGCTGTGTGCTTCACTGCATTGTACAATAATTGCCAAAGGCATCTTGCACAGTGCAAGTTAAGATAAAATAAATATCTCTGTCTTTATATGCTAAAAATGCATATAGTCATTTCACAAAAGTGAAAACAATAAATTAACAAGCAGTGAGAGAGGTGATGATTTTGGGATCCTCCCTAACCTAGGGAGAGAACCAAGCAGATGCCTTGAAAACAAAAAGCACATCTTTGAACGATTCAGTGGTGGTCCCATCCTCTTAGGCCCACTCCAAGCACAGTTATTGGCAAAAATACAATCCCAACCAACGGCCCTGCAAAGCATTATGGGACAAGATTAGCAGTGGGCAGTGAATATTATAGTATCCAATATCAAAATAATTCTACAAAGAGCTGCAGTTCCACTAGTCATTACTAGATGTCCTCACGAGTCAAATGCAAAAGCTTCATGAAAGGGTTTCAATGCTTTTGCATTTGACTCGTGAGGGACATCTAGTAACGACTAGTGGAACTGCAGCTTGATGTATTAATAATTTCAATGCTTTTGCATTTGACTCTTGAGGGACATCTAGTAACGACTAGTTGAACTGCAGCTCTTTGTAGAATTATTTTGATATTGAACACTATAATATTCACTGTCCACTGCTAATCTCGTCCCATAATGCTTTGCAGGGCCTTTGGTTGGGATTGTATTTTTGCCCATAACTGTGCTTGGGGTGGTCCTAGGAGGAAGGGACCACCACTGAATCGTTCACATGATATGCTTTTTGTGTTAGGGGGGGACCCCAAAATCATCACCTCTCTCATTGCTTGATATTTTATTGTCAAAGTTCACTTTTGTGAATTGGTTATATGCTTTTTAGCATAGAAAATTGCTTTATCAAAGCATTTCTGGGTGTTTAGTATACTGCTGCTACGCTACGTCAATTAGCACAGTTTTTCACTCTGCTACGTGCAATTTGCGTAGTGCGTAGTAGCACAAACTTTGCATGCTCCGTGAGCGTAGCGAAGTATTATGCCCAGGGTTAACTCCAAGTCAGAGAAGCAGCGGGCCACAATGTAATATAAAAGGTAGAATCTGTTTTGTTTCTCGTTATGTTTTCTATTTATGTGTTTCTATGGTATGCCGCCGTCACCAGTGTCCGACTATGCGGCTGTTGGCTAAGCTGCTAGTGTTTAAGGGTGCTAATTATGAATTGCGTGTCAATAAATATAAATTACAAGCAGGGTAACCAGGTTCAAATCTCGGCGTCGGCTCGATCTCCTTTGATCCTGGGCAATTCACTGAATCTAAATCTCCCCGTGCCTAAAAAGTAAATGCATGTGCCTTTGTGTAACGTAACTGGTGCTCATGTAAAGCACTCAAATACCTTCTTACACCCTTGCATTAAAAGTGGCTTTTTTTCTTACTACTAGGCAGAAGGGCACGCCGTGCTGGCAGTGACTCAGACACACTGCAGAAACTATTTAAATTGCAATGAATGTGTGGCGTTTCCCTTGATGAAGTGTGCTTGAAGGTATTTTCATTTTATTTTACGGAGCTAACAGTAAAAAAGTGTGCTTTGTTCGCCAGTGTGAAAAGCAGCAATCTTGCCACGCCATAAATCAAGGGGTCGTGTACACTCCAGTGTTTTCAAGCCCCTGCAGTTATGGGGCATGGTCAACTCTGTTATGTCTTTGTTATCGCTATACATTTGCTCCATAACTGGGGTGAGTGCAAGGCCTTATCTTGAGGGAAATGCCGATATGTAAAAAGCCTCAGGCCCCACGAATTTGGACTTTATTTATGGAAAGGGAGTCTGCTCTATCAACGCTGCAGACTTGGCTGCGTGTGGCACTTTTTTGTGAGGCCTATGGTGGAGCCAGCGTTGATCTCCCCCCAATTCCCAAAATCTATGTTGTAAACAATGCACTCTGCTGTTAAAATGAAAATAATTTTGCCCGTCTCCTACATGTGTAACTCGGTTTTGTTAATCAAACTGAGAACTAATTTAACCCCGTTAAAAAAAATGCACAGTAAATCACCATGGACCTCCAGAATAATGTTGTGCCCCCTCTCAGCCCCACTACTCTCAGACTTCACCAACCGCCACTGGCTCCGGGAAAGAGAGGGAAGCGTGGAGCCGTCCCAGCGGGCTCCGAAGACAGAGCCGGAGAGCGACGACGCTCCGGGTCCTGCGTCGCATCGGCCGACGGATGGGGAGAAGGCGAAGAGCGACGATGCTTCTTCGCCTTCTTCTTGTGCTTCAACTTACCCGAGGAGTGCGAAGACTTCGAAGACAAATGGTGGTGACTCCGCGACCGGTCCCGTGATCTTCCTCTCGACCGGGGACCTCGAACGACGCGGAGCAGACTGCCGGGCCTCCAAAAGCTTTCGGGACCGCTCCCGCAAAGACTTCGGGTTCATGGCCCGGCAGTCGGAGCACGACTTCGGGTCGTGGTCGCGCTCCAGGCGCCAAAGACACACGAGGTGCGGATCAGTGATCGACATCAGCTTGTGACAGGAGTCACAGGGTTTTGAATCCGGTCCGACGATGGGACATCCCTCGTGCACCAGGACTCGAAGACTCGAAAAAGATGTTGACAAAAGCCGAAAAAAAGTTTAGTCAAAAAATGACTAAGGGGCAAGCTCTCTCCGGATCTGCGCTGGCTGGCACGGAAAAAAAAAAAGAACTGACTTCAGCGCGCAGGGGCGGCGTCTAAGTAGACACCGCGACGTCACCCAGGCGACCACGATGCCGACGACGGACGCAGAGTCGACCGACGCCACCTACCGACACGCAGGGGTACTGCTAAGAAAAAATTTCTCCGGATCCAGTCTGACGCCTGGGGGTAATTCTAAGGTAAGGAATCTATAACTAATAGTCTCTTTCCGATAGATATTTTTCTCCACATTTTGTTACTTTCATATTACCAAAGGTACTAAAACTTTATCAACGTCTCCGTCTTATACCACTTTTCCAGAATGCAAAAAACTATGAGCCTGCTTAACAAGCAGTAAGTTTACAGGATTTTGGTATTCACAAACAAATTCTACCAGTAGTACATTTACGACTGCGGAGTCAAAGCACTCGTGGTGGAGACTGCATAAAAAGATAGGCCTGTACTATATTTTTATGTGCGGAATTACCGCCACAGGTATGGAGACTCTGCAGTTAGAAAACTACTACTTGTAAAATTCGAGTTTTCCTTCGTGAATCAGGTCCTATGTGTGGTGACATGCCTTCATTGTTATAGATACCAAATTTCTGCTTTCCATTCTCTTTTTGTTTCACAGTTTTTGATTTAATTTTCAAAACCATTTACACGGTATCTCCCTTTACATTGCCCAAATGGGTCAGATGGATAATGACTGAAGCTGGCATTGATGTACCCTTGATTGGAGCCCAGTATGCAACAGAGCACCTGGCGTCGAAAGTGTACATTTCATCGGAACAACTGGAGGACATTTTGAAAGCAGCTGACTGGTCTAGAGTCTGCTTTTAAGAGGTATTGTCATAAACCAACAGAACGTCTTGTAATATAATTGCTCAGCTTTAACCTGTCATAATCGTGCCACCGGTCTTGTAATGCAATGGAAAATCTTGCCCACTAACATGACACGAGGTTTGGATTGTATTAAAGAAGACACGGAGGCGCAGACTGGTCCGCTGCCTTTTGACTAGGTTTGTGCAATAGAAATACCATATACATACATACAATATAACTCCCTACTTCTCCCTTAACATATATTCTTTTATTTTATAGCCTAATGTTCAAAACCAGTTTATCTGCAGGAGAGACTATTTGTCCTCAACATTTACGGAGTTTGTTAAGTCGCTTTTTGGATCCAGTTCATTTCTGTGCACCAGTTTTGGAGGTTATGGATTGATGCTTGGTTCAACAATCGCATAGAGAATACTTTTCGTATGCACAATTGTTTCAAAGAAAATAGAGGTTGCTATCCTGCAAGGTTTTTTTATACTCTTGGCTGAGTAGTTGTTAGGCACGGTATTCATTAGAAAGTCAAATGTGTTTTCATTAATAGAATACCATTTAAATTTCTATATTTTTATTGGATTTTAAATAGCATGCACAGTAAGCAACACAAAGCGTGGGTGAGGGGGGTCGAACCCCAATACAACATGGAGGTCCCGGCTCTAAGACTGGCCAGGCCATATCCTCATTGGGGGGAAGGAGCTTGGAAGGAGTACTGATGTTATTAACAATTCCATTAGGAAGGTCCTACACATTTCAGTGCAAAATTATACATTTGCACCCAAGTTCACTGTATGCCCTGATAAGTATGTCTGGTCTTGCAGATGAGGAGCAGCGTGGGTTGTGTCTGTTCATCCAGTGCCTCCCCATGCAGGGCCTTATGTACTGTTGCCAGCGTTATGTCATTGTTGGTGCGCGTAGTTTTCCAGAAGGCTGTCGGGTATTCCTCCCACCTCTATGCATGCTCACGCTTGACCAGCCACTTATTATTATCTCTACGAAGTGATTATCATTCAATGTCAGCCCAGTATTTTACCAGCCCCACCCACTGGTAAATGCAGGGGTCTCTTTGAGAGTTCCAGCTTGTGGCTATGCACCTTTTTGCCAGTATGATGGCCAAATTTGTGAATCTAGTACCAATTTCGCATTTTGTGGTCGAGGAAACTGTCCCAACAAGGAACACTTGGGGCCAGAAAGAATAGGGCAGCCAGTGACTTGCTCCAGATAGGATATGACCGTGTCCCAGTAGATGGCCACTCTGTGGCAGAACCATGCCATATGGTGGAAATCTGGATTGTCTGCAGAACATCTAGGGCACTGGGTGCTTACATGCACTAAATTTAGACCAGCCTGCCAGGAGTGAGGTAGTCCCTATGCAGGAAGTTAAATTGCTGAAGTCAGAAGCTGGCATTTTTAGAAACTCAAGTGGGTTATTCTAGTGCCAATTCTCATTCTTTGTTGGGGATGTCTCGTCCCAAATCTTGGGCCCATTTGTCTCTATGGGAGTATAGGTCCCCATCTAAATCCTTGAGGAGTGCCCTGTACATCTGAGTGGCTGCCCTCCGCCTGTTACCCTAGGTCTGTAGTGGAGTCAGTGTGAGGCTCAGTGGTTGCTCCTAGGTCTCAAACGTTATTGACAATCCCTACTACTATTCCATATGCCAGAATGAGGCCAGGTAGGGCCCGTGTGTTTCCATGATGTCCCTGTATGTTTTCAGTTGCCCATTTTCAAAGAGGTTCAGTGCCGGACTGGCCTATAGGGCAATCAGGCAGTGCCTGATGGGTTGGTCTGACAGGTCAGTGTGTGGGACGGTTTTTTAGCAATTGTGGGATGGTTTTTACAGTTGATTTCCCTTATCTTACCCCTGTTTTTAGCTTTCAGCTTCACTGATGGGGGCCGCTTTTATTTTGGTGCTAAGGCCTATCTTTTGTCCTAGTCTGACCCTGAAGAGGTCCCCTGTCGTGACTACCCCATATTGCTCCCAGGCAGACGATCTGGTGGTCGATCCCACCAGTAAGACTCTCAATGGGTTATTTGGTGAGTATCCCTAAAATCAACAGGAATACTGTCATGCTCATTAATATATGGTCATTATTTGCTTACCACCTAGGGTCCAGCCACCCCTTGCTGAGGGCATTAAGGCGACACTGCACTACTTGCCATGAGGATGGACTGATAAAGTTAACACCATGGGCAGGGGACAAAGAAGGCCAAAGTACAGCTATCTGTTGGTCAATATCCTCCTGGAAGAACACTGTACATGACAACCTACACAACAGCTCAAGGAAACATATCTTGGGTGGACAAGTCGCCTTCAAGCACATTCAAAAGAATTTTAGAAACGTTATTGAACATGCACAAAAACTACCAGCAATCTCCCCGTCTAATGCATGCTGCTTGAGAGATATGCTTCATTCTGTGGCATATGGGAGTTCTATTAACATGTATCACAAATTAAAATTTGCTAACAGGGTGAGCTAATTGGAGCTCTTGCTTTCGCAGAATATATATTAACGTACATCAATATCATTTTCGAACCAAAACCCGTTAAATGCTGCTTCACACAGTAACTATATCCTTCAGCAAATCCAGTCACATTTTAGAAACGTTATTGGAATAGTATTACAGAAAAACCTCAAACAGTGGCAAAACCAAAAAGTCTGGTGTTGGCTGACAGCCTTTTGGCTGTGTCAATGCTTGTTTCGTCATTGATTTTGAAAACATTTATTGTTGGGCCCTCAATATAACAAAAATAAAAAACATTGGCTAAAAGCAAAAATATTTTTTGTTCTCAAAAGACACTCATTGCCATAGTGGTCTCTGGCCCTTGAGGGAATTGTTTTTTGTGTGATGTGATCCTTGGGAAAGGGCAGAATGACATCATTCACAAAGTACTTAGTCAATGGCTGCAGTGAGCTGACCTATTGCCCCACGCCGTATGCTGTTGTAGGAGGAAGAAAAACATGATTGAGATAACAGACCAATGGCTGAGTGAATGCCCCTATAAGTAAGTATGTATACATATAATCAAATCAAAAGGTCTTGGCTAATGCCAGATCTAACAAGAAGTGAACTTTAAAATTGCTTCAATGAAAGAGAATAATAGGTTCCCCAGATGCATACGCAGCTCCTATTTTCAGTGTTTAGCTGATGACATCAATGTGACAAGCATATCACACCATTGTACTAAACGTATTGAACTAGTATTCTACGTCTCACTTTGTACTTCTACTCAAATGACAGCATTGCCATTGCATACGCAAGATGAACCCATGCGCATATACCAGGGAAAGTAGCAAGAAAGTGTAAAGCATTTTAAAGCATTTTTGTATGATGTTCTGTATTAAAAAGTTAAAATAGACTAATAGTCTTCCTGAATGTATCTCCGTAGACAACATAATCGTTTACTTTCAATTTTCTTTTTTTTTTTGCAGTTTTATTTAGCGTGAACTCGATCCTAAGGTATTGGAGCATTTACATGAGCACCAGTTACATTACATAAGGACACATTCATTTTTGTAGGCATGAAGAGATTAAGGGATTTGCCCAGCATCACAGGATGTCCAGCCGACGCAGAAAGTCGAACTTGGTTCACCAATTCCAAAGTCGGCAATTTTTGATTGAATCGGCTTTGGCATTTTTAACCGTCAATAGATTCCTTAAGATGAATGAAAAAAGACTTTCCGCAAAGCTTCATGTGTCCTGGTGTGTTTTTCCGTTGAGTCATGGTTGATAAGCTTAGGGGAAATGTGACAACCCCTTTCCTTGTGATGCACTTGACATCTGCCTATGTTTGTCGTTACTTAGCACTGGCGCTAAATATGTTTATTTAATCCTATTTGGTATTGCTTGGCTACAATGTGAACTAAGACTTGTGCTAATTGAATCAGTTTTTGATTCTCATTTATTCAAAATGTGTTTGCACCACACCTCTCTGCTCCCCTAATCAGAGTGACCTGTCTGGGTGCAGCACGTGCTGCTGTGGTCTCACTGCAGCCAGTACATGATCCGTTTGAGTCCTGAGGGTTAATATACCATTTCAGTTTATTGAATGTGTAGTAGGGTGCAGTTCACTAAAGTAGTAAATCTGTGACACTGCGTGCTGTAGAACGTGCCTTGACTTACTGTTCCATAAAGCACATCTGGTGCTCTTTAGGCCTACATCTTCCATGCGACGACACCTGTTATTTTGATGTGGTGTTTATAGTCAGTGCATGATCTCAATTCCAAGCATTAATTGACTAATTGCTCTCATTGTACGTCTCCTGACGAGCAATCTAATAAACAAAATCATATTTGAGAAACAATCAACCAGGATTGCTGTTTGGATGGATTCATCATCTGTGCAACCGAGAAATGCTACAGATGTAATATTTGTATGTTGCTCACTGGCACCTGATTACTGAGTAACTTCTGTACACTGTATTGCAGTATTCATGGCTACCACTAATGGCTTTTTAAGTCCATTCTGTTTCCTGCCAACTTGTTTGCCATCCGCACAACCTGCATATTGCAATATTTTAAGTACATACTTTACACTGCTGCTGAATCAAATGTTATTTTGAGATGGCCTTTGCTTGCTGGAAAAGCAGATTCGTAACTTTGCACAGAAACGCACACACTAGTACTTTATATCATTTTACATGATAAACAAAGTCCTCTTTCTATTTTATGTGGGCGTGTACGCATGGTTCCTGTTCTGCTTCCGTCATCATATACATATTTCTAAACCCAACCTATGACGACAAATGTTTATTAAATTCAGGCAATAAAGTCATTTGAATAAAAATGGGAGCCTACTTAGCCTGATGAGCCCCCATTTATTGCTAGTGTTAGCTGGATAGACATAGTGACAACCCCGCTCTCTTTTGGAGCTACTGCGCATGTGCAGTGGGTAGCTTATATGTATAGTTCCAAACCACGACATGCCTGTGGCTTCCAATGCATGTTATTTGGAGTCAAAATAACCCTGAGGTAGGGCCACTGGAATTATGTGGCCGGGGAGGACCAAATTATACTACAGAGTTGACCTAATTATGCGGCAAGAAAAGGCAAATTATGCAACGTAATGCAGCACATTGGTTCATAATTTAGCCATTTTTAGGTCTCGCCTGCGTTGCAGCGCATGCGCTGCTCGCTGGCGAGAGATTTTGTAGGAGAGTAGATTTCAGAAAAGGGCTTTAAGCCCCGCCCCTCATTTTCATTGGCTGGCGTCACCGTTTATGCTAAATGGTGGCCTGCCATTGGAAAGGAGGGTTTTTGGGTGACGCCCTTTCGCCTTCGATCCGGACTGGGTCGCCTGCTTTGCTGCTGTCGCAAAGCACTTTCTTATCTTTATGGGGCCATGTGTTTCTAATTAGTTTGGAGGAGCGGGGGCAGTGCGCGCCTCCACGCTAATCAGAAACACATGGCCCCATAAAGCTAAGAGATCGATGCTTTTTATTTGTTACTCTTCCGTAGCTGCACAGAAGAGCCTCGCATTTTCCACATTAACTTGTTTCAAGGGCTTCCCGTGCACTAGGTCGCTCTGGGGCTCTGGACTGAGCTCCGACGCTGCGCCGCGTTGCCTGCCCCGCTCGATGCCAGTCCTAGTGCATTTCAAATGCTTGTTTATCTGGTGAGTTCCTTTTGTCTCTTTGCCCCTCGCAGATCTGGGTTTGTGTCGCCTCAGATACCGACATGTTTCGTACTTACGGGTTTTCCTGTGTTCAGACTCAGCCTTCTGTGTCGCAACCATGAAACGTGACAGCGTTTGGTGCAACGGAGAGTAAACGCATCCGAGCAGCAAGCGAGCCCTCATTCCTGCAGGCAGCGCACTGAAGCCCTAGGGACTGTTTTTGCCTCTATTACTAGAGCCGACAACATTTTCCTCCGCATATATACATATTTATATTTTGCAGAATTCATCAACCTTGGGCAACATAATATATTTCAGAGAAACACCAACACCCCTAGAGAGTTTTCTCTTTAATTGAATTATCTTGTAACCTACTAAAAAAGCTATCACCGCCTTTACAAGGCGCCTGGAACGTCTCGCTGCTCGTCTGCCGCGTGACCGACAGAAAGAACGCTTGTGAGGCGTCACACGAGGACGCACTTTTCATTATAGATCCTCTTTCAGCCAAAGTCGAACACGGCGTTCAGATATATTTATTGAACACCCAAGGTTGAGTGGTGGATCAATGGTGCCTTCTCACTCACTTTAAATGTGGAAACTGCAGGCACAGACTGTAATATATTTTGTAGCTGTAAGAGACTCAATTTTCAACACGAAGACGCGCCTGTGCGCTAGAATGTGTTTTTATTTAATTGTATTTAGAATTTTCTGTATCATGGGTGTATATCACCTTACCGCCAGACCAACAGACCATAGTAGGCAATATGGCTCCCACAAGGACAAAGGGTATGTTGCCGAAAGTAGCGATCATTGACTGAATCAACATATCGAAAATACATAAGCAATTCTGCATTGTCGTCAAGAGGAAGTAAAGCAAAGATCGCCATATAGTCTAGGGCCTAGGCGCCGCCACGTGCACTACCTTTGCGAAAACGGATGGTAGAACGTTCCCCATGTTTTTCCACCATAGTAAACACTGCAATCAAACATTTAATGCAAAGCTCATCAAAATCCTACCCACAAAGACACACCCAAGCAGCCACGATGCGATTTGCAACAAAGCTCTCAAACCATACACGTTACCATTGTTCTGACAAAAACTAACACAGAAAAATAAACCATGGTGAAGTACACACAGCAGACAAAGCACTTGGAACAGCTGCCACATCACGATCACCGCAGGATGGCGAAACGGTGGGGCTACCACACTGCAAAAAAAACAGCCATGCACAGCAGATTACATCCACAGCACAACCCCTAATGTTAAAAACAAATCTGTTCACTATAAACCGTGCTGACACAGAGAACCCGAGACCTCACGCTCAGGGCTTTAATTGGGATGAAAAAACTGGGGGGTCTCTCAAAGGGGCGTGGCCAATGTAATTAGGGGCGTGGCTTAAAAACACGTACGCTAAAAGTCTGTGCTTCGCATAGTGTGCCGCCCGACTTGTTAGACTTGCAGTAACAAGGGAATTGCTTAATTTGCACTTTGCTACTATCAGAACAAAGCCTGGTTTCTCTGTACCGACAGCTGAAGCGTAACGTGCAATACGAGAGATGAGTGGGTGGGGCTCCTGTCACAGGTAACTCTGTGCAAACTGTGGTTCATTAGTTTCAATCCAAGCGGGGCCAGCTCGGCCTATCATTCTCCGTGTGTATTTCTAAAGAAGTACCACTGACTGGGTGATGTCGGTGCTATGAACATTGGTATAGGTGCAGCTGAAATTTAGATGTAATGTGCAACAGAAAAGAAATATGACACTGGGCATTAATCAAGCGCCGCATGAGCTATTGCTCGGAAATAATGTCACGCTGACGTTTCAGACTGTATAGGTGGTACTGCAAGCATTTTGCAATGGCGTTGCTGGATTTCATGGATTGCACTGGTAAAATGTGCACTGACATTTCAGAATTAAACAGATTGCATTTTAGGATGGACGTTAAGTAGAGCAGGTTGTTCGACACTGCCAAAGAAGCCAGAAAATAGGACTAAACTTTTTTTTTCATTGGGTCGACACAAAAGGAACAAGACTAGACAAAGTCCATAGCCTTCGCTTGTGTACAAAGCAAGGTTTTTGGTCAAAGGGTTGGCCTCGTTGGGTCAATAGAGCGTTACACTCATCAATGCTTTGGGCATCTAAGTTGAACCTGCCTGATAATGAAGTGCTTTTCCAGCTCAAACGTTCGTTTATAGCACACCGGCCTGGCTTTGACAAATAGGAACAAATTTGCCAGTTTTCTCATGATGAATAAGGGTGAAATAAGAAATAAGCATAAGTGTGGGTCGCTAGATAGCTGTGAGTGAAGGGTGTGCAAGTACTGCCAGGTTCCTCCCTAAGAGAGCTTCCCAACCCTGGCACGTGCACTAGAGGTGCAAATGCCTGCCGGGCCAGCTTTAACACTGGTGGTGCCCTGTGCGACAATGTTTGTTGGCGCCCCCCCAGTGACCACCTCTGCCACGGATTCCCTCACTAGCACCCTTTAACAGTGCCCCTCAAGTCTCCATAACCACTGTCTCTCAGATTCAGTTAGTTTTATAGCACCACTCATACCAGTGTAAGGTGTCAGAGCACTTTACATCACACACACATTGCACAGAGCCAATCATATGTGTGTAAATCAGTGTATAGGAAATATTACATCAGACATGACAACAAAGTGTAGTGTAGGAGTGACATGTCATCAATACTGGTAGACAATATAGTTTAGGAGTATTTATTCTAGAAAAGCACCAATTCAGAATTTAAAACACATCATTGTTATATTTTGCTTTTAGCCAATGCATTTTTTAGATTAATGAGGGCCCAACAGCTTCCCCAACAGTAATATTTTGCTAAAACCATGGGCATGGCTTCGCGAGCCAAGATGGCCGTCGCACCTTGAGTGTGCTCCCGGACCCCTCCGCCATCCGCTCGCAATCCACCCGTTTCAGGACCCATCCTGTCCTGAGTCCTGCTGCCGCTGCGTTGCTACACCCCTGGCTGCGATCCTGGCTGTGGGGAACCCGGCGATCTGGTGTTTTCATTGCGCCCGGCCTGCCTGCCGGGTGCCCTCTTCCAACATGGCGGTCTCCTTGCGCTGAACCGGGACCCCTTCCTCCCTCAGACCGGGCTGCTGCGGCTGCTCCTGGCCTTCCGTCCTGGTAGAGACGATCCCTGAGGCTGCAGAGACTGGCAGTGGATTGTGGACCTCCCCGGCGAGACGCCCGCCGTGCCATCCTCCCTCCGCTCGGCTGGACCTCTACACATGCGGCCGCTGCTCCCTGCATGCAAGCGCTGAGCTGCCCTGCCTGATCGGGGGCTGGACTCGTTGGCGGAGATGGCAGGAGCCATTTGAGGCGACACCCCGGCTCCCCTGCGGCGCTGCCGCGGTGCCGTCTGCCATTTTCGGGCGGCGGGAGACCCGGGGAAGCGGTGGCTGAGATCTGGCTGACATCCTCGAGGCGGCGTGACTGGAGGTCCGGTGCTCAACAGGCCAGGGACTTGGTGAGAGGCGGCGGCGGGGGGGGGCTGGGACTGTGTTGTGGGAGGCCCCCCGTGCGTGGACTGCCCGCTCTGGCGGTGGCCTAGGTGCCGCGAATTGGCCGTTGACCCGCTGCTTCTCCTCATCTGCGGTGATTCGCCGCGGCCGCCGGCCCATCAGACCCCTGGCGCTGCTCCTCTGCCACTTACCTGGGACCTAGAGATTGCTCCAGGGGGGACGGGGCCCTGGGGCACCGGTTGTGCCCGCTGGACGGCGCGCGATCCTTGGATAGGGCCCCCTGCGGCCTCCTGCTCCCACTCGCCGCGACATCTCCGGAGCTATCCTTGGGCCCTTGGCGACGGTGGGCCTCTTGCTGCTCTTGCCGCCCTTGGTGCCGAGCAGTGGTTGTGCTGCCTTCCGGGTGTTGTGGCCCGGGGGGAGTGGGTGTCCGGCCGCGTCCATCGAGCGTCGTTGGGCCCCGGGTGGGGCCTCCCCCGACGCCCCCAGGCCTGCTCCTTCGCCTTCATAACGTTGCCGCTGCTTGGGAGGTGGAGCCGGCCGCCTGTAGCGTACGGCGTGGAGCCCTGGAAGAAGCCTCCTCTGCCATCCCCCCTGTCCTTGAGCTGTTTTGGTGCTGCCCGGAGTGGTCTCTGGATCCTGGTGTGGAAACCCTGCCGTGGACCCTGGGGTTGGACCTCTGTGAAATGACGTGGGTCTCACCTGTGGTGGCGGAATCGGCCGCGGGCATCGTGCGGCATGGGTCTCGCAGAGACCTCCTCCAGTGTCCCCTGCGACGGTCGTGATCTGATTCCTCTGAGGCTGGCCGTGAGCCCTCGCCGTAGAGGCCTTGTAGGAGCCGCGCCTGGCCCTCTGTCCATCATCCCCTTCGGTATCGCTTTGTTCGCCCTAAGTTGGCAGGGTATGCCCAGACGTGGGTCCCTTGCTCACTTTGCCACTGGATTCAAGATAGCCTGGCTGATGAGGGTTTTGAACCCGAAACCGGTCCCAGGATGCTTGTTTCCGCTCCAGGGAAGACATGGCTTGGCAGTTCGGGCTGGACTGTTCCCATGAGGCACAGGGTCAGACTGATTTGCATATGGCCATGTATGAACTGGGGTGGTGGAGTGAGCTAAAGAATGATGATGGATTAAACCCAGATCAGTTGACTGGGGGTGAGTGTTTGATTTGCTCTAACGCTCCGTCCATCATCCCCTTTGGTATCGCTTTGGCCCTCTTGCCCTGCGGAGTGGTAGCCATGGGTCGCACCCAATCAGCCAAAACCCCGGCCACCCAGACGAAAATGGATCGTTTCACCACCGCGGACTCATGGGCGACTGGAGGAGGAGTGGATAAGGACGCCCCTCCTGCTGCGGATCTATCCGCCATCCTTCAAGCGATCCATACCTCGCAGTCCTTCGTGGAGAGCAAGATTGCTGAGGTCCGGGTAGATGTGACTCTCTTCCGACAAGATCTTCGGAACGCCACGGCCCGGATTAAAGAGACCGAATCCCGAATCTCCACCGTGGAGGACGACGTTCAGCAACTCAAGGGACAACTCGCTCGCCTCCAATCCCACACCCAGGAACTGCACCGGCGGGCGGAGGATGCCGAAAACAGGTCCCGCTGCAACAACCTCCGCTTGGTGGGATTTCCGGAGGGAGCGGAGCAGGGCCGTCCGGCGGACTTTGTGGAAAGATGGCTGCACTCTTGGACCCCCGAGGGCTCCCTCTCCCCGTGGTTCGCAATCGAGCGAGTGCACCGCTCCCTTGCTCCCAGGCCGCCCCCCGGGCCACCCCCCAGACCAATTATAATGCGTATCCTCAATTTTAAGGACCGAGACTCTGTACTGGCCGATGCCCGCAAGAAGCAGCACCTCAAATATGACAATCATAACATCATGATCTTCCCGGATTACACCCGCGAGGTCCAGGGTCAGCGCCGGTTCTTTTGGGGAGGTCAAACAGAAGCTCCGTGCCCTTAACATACAATACAGGCTCCTCTTCCCAGCGCACTTGCGCGTGGTGTACTCCAACAAGACCCTATTCTTTGACACCCCGGAGGAAGCATGGACTTGGGTCACGGAGGAGCGCCCCCTACGAGTCGGTGACCACAATCCATCACCCAAGAGTGCGAATGGGGGAGGTGCCCGACAGGAGGCCTCCGCACCCCGGCCTCAGTGCAAGCGCTCACGTAGGCGTCGTGGCCAGAGGCGAGCCCGCTCAGACTCCCCACTAGGCCCCTCGCGGCAACCGGCGCCGCTACCTGGAGACCACCTGGTCGTGCGGCGGTCTGGCTCCTCCGGCCGCCTGGACTCTGGGGGTACTTCGCCTCGTCCGTCGCTGCTGGACCTGCCGGACACGGACCTCTCACGTAGCCCGACGCTCCTCACGGTCCCTGCATGACTTCGTCTCTGCCTGCCGGGCTTGGCTCCGCAGCCAGAGGTGGCGCAGTGACTCACCACCACTTCAATTCCTGACGGACTCGCCTATGCACATCCTGATATGAAGAGGGGTCCTCTACGCTTACCCCATTCCCAAGCGTTCTAGATTGGTCTTTTGTTAATATTCCACTGTTAGGGCGACTGATGCTTCCGTTCCTGAAGTATAGGGTGGGAGTTGGGTTGGAGAGGGGGGGACCGTTGTCCCAAGTTGTACTGTTTGTTTTTTCTTATTTTATGCACCAGCACTCATCGCACCGGCGTTCACAGGGTGTCCCATTCCCCACATCGTGGGACAAGGTAGCTGATATCTGGGCTCCCAATCATGCATCCCGGCGTCCCTGCCCCTGGCCGAGCTTCCCTCCGGGGCCTCTCCCCTCTCCCGTGATAGTTTACTGGGATGGCTGACATAACGCAACAGGGTATATCCTTACGCCTCCTGTCATGGAATGTCAACGGTCTCTTGGACCGCCTCAAGCGTACAGCGGTGCTAATATACGCGCAGCGCCTGGGGGTAGAGGTCTTAATGCTGCAAGAGACACACTTATTGGGTAACCACTGCCCCTTTTTAGCGCGATATGGGTACGACAGGGTCTGGCATTCGGGCTTCACACGCGGATCCCGGGGGGTTGCGATCCTGGTTCAACGCTCCTTTCCTTTTGTGGCAACACGAATCATCCACGATGATCAGGGCACCTTTTTGGCCCTGTCAGGCACCCTGAATGGCTTACCCCTTAATTTGGTGTCATTATACTCTCCCCCATCGCGGCTGACGGCGACCCTGGCCGCCTCTGTTGAGCTTCTGGCTTCCCTGTCCCTGAGCTCCACCTTCCTGGGGCGGGGGACTTCAACGCGGTCTCTTTCCCGGCTCTGGACACGACTGGGCCCCCTTCCCAGGGCAGATTGGCGCAGGCGAAACATCTGACGCATTGGGCTGAATCCCTTGGTCTTTGTGATGCTTGGCGTACATGGCACCCGCGTTCTAGGCAATTTACCCACACTTCGGCAGCGCATCATACACATGCGCGCATAGACGCCATTTACATTCCCGCGACTGACTGCATTATGCTTCAGGACGTCACTATCCTTCCGCGGGGTATATCGGATCACTCCCCGGTACGGCTCACTTTAGGTGCCCCTCCTGCCTCTATGCGTCAGACGTGGAGACTGAACGCGTGGTTCCTTCAAGACAAAGACTTCCGGAAAGTGGTAGGGCGGGAACTCCAACATTACTTCCAGACTAATGCGGGATCGGTGTCGTCACCGGGTATCTTGTGGGAGGCTGGCAAGGCCACGATCCGTGGAGTCGCCAAGGGGCAACTCAAGATCCAGCGGCGCGCGCAGTTAGACCGGATCACTTCACGTGAGGCTCAGGCCTTGCGCCTTGAAAGATCCTCCGCTCTGAACCCTGACGCCTCAGAAGCGAGGCTTCTTGTACACATCCGCGAAGAGATTCGGCAATTGTCGATGGACGCGGCTAAACTCCTTTGGCGCTCCTCCGTCGCCATGGTGTACGGATGGGGAGACAAGAACGGTTCCCTCCTCCATAGACTGGCCACCCACCCCAGAGCGAACCATATAATTCCCGAGATCATAGATCGGGAAGGTTTGATATGTAACTCCTCAGCCGCCGTGGCCCGGGCCTTTGCTCTGTATTACCGCCAGCTATACACGGCCGGGACTTCCTCCCTGTCTCTCTCTGACATGTTACGAGCTGGAGCCTGCCAACTCCCTCGCCTGGACTTGGTCGTTCAGGAAGACCTGGACCGTCCCATCACCCCAGAAGAAATTGGGGTAGCGATTACCCTTGCCGCATCCGGCAAGACGCCGGGTCCAGACGGTCTTCCCCAGGAATACTATGCCCTATACCGCGAAACGCTCGCCCCTCACCTCGCTCAGCTATTCAGTGAGGCAGTGGAAAAGGGATCCTTTCCTTCCGAGACTGACATGGCCACTATCGTGGTCCTTCCTAAATCCCAGCCACCTTCCCCCCCGGTGCGCGGACTATCGTCCCATCTTCCTCATAAATACGGAGCTAAAATTGTACGCCACGATACTTGCCCAGCGTCTTAAACCACACTTGCACACGCTGGTCCATCCGGACCAATGTGGGTTCATGCCTTCGCGTGGTACCAGACATTGTTTGCGGAGGCTTCACTTAGCCCTGGCCCACCGTACCTCGCTCACTCCCTACCTCGCACTCCTCCTGGTAGATTTTGAGAAAGCTTTTGACTCGGTGGACTGGGGGTTCTTAGAGGACGTACTGACGGAGATGGGCTTTGGGCCCCGCTTTTTTGTAGTTTCATCCGTGTACTGTACGCACGTCCGAGGGCACGTGGTCTGGTGAATGGGGTCCTATCAGATCCCTTTCCGATTGGCAGGGGAACGAGGCAGGGGGTGCCCCCTCTCTCCCTTGCTCTTTGCTCTGGTGATGGAGCCCCTGGCGGCCCTGATACGCTCGAGCGGACAGGTGCAGGGTTGGGAATGGCCCACTACAGACACAGACAAAATTGCTCTCTACGCGGACGATGTCCTGATTTATTTGGCGGACCCCGCGAATTCAGGCCCCCACTGCCTCCGGATACTCCGGTCCTTTGAACAGGCCTCCAGCCTCCGGCTTAATCCTGATAAATCGGTCTTGGTCCCACTTCATGTATCCAGAGAATGCTTCGACTGGCAGTCCACCATTCCGCTCCGCCGTCAATCATTCAAGTATCTAGGGATATGGGTGACTCTACTTCCTGAACTCAGCTGGGCTCTTAATGTCACTCCCCTGGTAAAGCGGGCTCGGGCGGACCTGTCAAAATGGCAATCTCTGTCTCTGAATCCCATGGGAAGAGTCGCACTTTTCAAAATGATGATTCTTCCCAGATTCCTCTACATGCTTCAAAATACCCCCCTCAATTTCCCGAGAGCCTGGTTCCGGGAGCTCGACAGCCTGGCTTCCAAATTCCTCTGGGGGACGGGTAGGTCCCGATTGGCCCTGGGCGTTTGTCGGATCCCTTCCTTTGATGGGGGCTTGGGGATGACCCACTTATATCTATATTACTTGGCTACACGTTTGCTCTCCCAACACGATTGGTTTAATGGAGGATGGTCTGACCCGGCGTACAGGTTGGAACTCAGTGAGTTGGGCCTGTCCAATATCCAGTCGATGATGTACGGGGCACCGGTCCCGTCCCGTCTGCCGGAGGTGACGCGTTCTGTGTTCCTGGCCTGGCATTGCGTCATACCAAGTGGACCCACACACTGACCCAGTGTACTCCCTTGTGGCACGGAACCTGGCTGAGGGAGGTCAATGGGTTACAGGGCTTTCGGTCTTGGGACCTTATAGGCATTTCACAGCTGGGTGACGTTTGGGTGAGTGATCACATGCGCTCCTTTCAGGACCTTCAGACTAGGTTTTCCCTACATCACTCGCAGTTTTTTAGATATTTACAATTGCGTCATGCACTTCAAGCGCACCTCACGCCCGTTACAAAACTCCTGGACCACAGCCCTCCTGAGGCACAGATCATGCTGGGGGACCTGGGGAGGGGGGGCATCTCCCGTATTTACCGGACACTCATTAACAATACCCCAACATCACTTGATCGGCTGCGGACTCAATGGGAGGAGTGGGTGGGCACCTTGGAGGAGGAAGACTGGTGCGACGCCCTTATGGCCCCCAGGACGGTCACTGCATCCGCCAGATTGCGTATGATACAGCTTTATTTTTTACATGCCGCCTACCTGACACCGGCACGCCTGCATCACGCGGGGCTCCAGTCGAACCCGGCCTGCGCTAGGTGCGGTCACGAGCCGGCCGACTTTCTCCACATGGTGTGGGCATGCCCGCGCTTGGCACGATTCTGGGGGGACATCGAGGAGGAACTCACTGAGGTGCTGGGGTGGGGGATCCCACACGACCCGAAACATGCGATCTTGGGCATCACTGATGGGCTGGATGGGTCCAGGAATGAAAAACTATTCTATACCACGGCGATGGTGGTGGCCAAGAGGGACATAGCGTCTGCTTGGAAATGCCCTGACCCCCTCACCGTTGGGAAATGGCGGGCTGGGGTTGGCTGGTGTGCCGCGCAGGAGCGGACAATGTATGCAGCGCGTGGCTGCCCCAAGAAGTACCGTAGGGTCTGGGGGAAGTGGTTGGGGGGCATGGTTTAATTTTGCTGACGATGCTAAACTTTGTCCTTTTGCTTTTGTATGTACTTGCTTTGTGGGTTGTCCAGATTAATGCATATATTCATCTGCTATTATGGTATCTTGATGATTTGCTGGTGCTTTCTGTAAAATCAATAAAAATTTGTTTATCAAAAAAAAAAAAAAAAACATGACAAAACACAGGAATTGACAAAGCTCAAAGGCTTGTGGCCAACGCCAGACCTATTTGCTTTGCCAATGCTTGTTTAAGTTTCTGTACTCAGGTATTCCGCAACATGAGCAGTTACATTTGGAGAATAAGACAATCATCACAAATCCCACATTAGTGTGTGTTTTAATGTATATCTTTCCAGTGCAATGTATAGAAGTTGTATTTTTCATTTAAACGAAATATTGCATAGTAAAGTGAACGTCCAAATGCTCACATCCAATCCAAACATAACAAGCATTAAAAATGCAATAGGTCTCGCCTTTGATTAAGTTAAAGCCATTTGCTTTGCTATACAATACCATTAGCAAAGCAAATGGCTTTAACTTAATCAAAGGCGAGACCTATTGCATTTTCAATGCTTGTTTCATATGCTAACAATGTCTGGGCAAAGATTTCACCTCATTTTTACCAGTTTGACATCCAAATACAGTAATAAGCACCTGAAAGGTGAACAGTAAACCATTGCACAGTAACACGTGTTGCTACGGTTTTTGTAACTTTTGATCTGTTTGCCTAGAAATAATTTTTTGTGGGTTAAAAATCTGCAGATTATGCAGATCATGGAATCTGTGGCCAATGTGACAAATCCAAAAGCATGCGGAAAACCTCACAGCTGCAGAATCTCATAATTCCTGTGGCCCTGCTAGGGTATACACAGCTAGACAAGGACATCTCTAACAGACCCCTTTCGTCCCTGGTGTCCTGTAAATGAGGCCGGAATGTACCCTTGATTGATGTGTAAGAGGATGCCAGAAACGCTGCTTGGAGTACAGTTGGTTGAGAAATAAAGAATATAGGCAGAGACAGCAAGCTCTAAATATCAGAAGTTCTTTGATTCAGAAGAAAATGTACTCTCCCATCTCAGCAGCGCCGCACAGCTTTCAATAGGCCACGAACAAAACTTCTCTCAAGAACACAGGTGCAGCGAGTGAGTCACTGAGCACCTGCACTGATTCGGTCACTAGTGTTGAGAAGCTTTTGAGCACACAGATGTGAAAGCAGTGGTAAAAATCTAGCCGGACAAATTTTTCAGCACCAATCTTGTGCAGGCCATTACACACCATTGGCCCCCATCAACGTATGGAGTTCACAGCAAGAGTCCCAGAACACCATACCCAGCTAAAGGTGCTCTAAGAGTGGCCATTGGTACTCTTATGTGTTTCTCTCGTCCACACACAGAGCTAAAGATTCCCTAAGAGTGGTCACTGCCCCCCACCCCATGTGTCTGTCTATGGTGGGGCAACAGCAAGACACCAGATCTGTGTCCAGTCATCCAATTTACCACCTGAAGGAGAGTACTGAAGATCCGTGGTAGACATCTGAAATGTGAACCCTAAGTAAAGATCCCTGTATGGATCCCTGTTTTTAAAATCATCCCCAAGGGGCACTGAATGAAAAGCCACATTTGGAGCACTACCAGGGTTTTGACCTATCAACAACCCAAGCAAAAAACTTGGTCAGACTTGAAACTCCCCGTTAGCGGCACAGAAAGCGTCATGCTCAAGACAATCTGGTGGGTGGTTGGTCACTGCAGCCAGATTCAATGCATATCGTAGCTCGCCTCTGTGATACAGCAACATATATCTGCCCAGTCAGGGCTTTAAGTGGGCCGGGTCTCACCGGTGCTGAGCACCGGCAGTTTTTTAAAGGGGGCCTCGAAACGGGTTTCTATCGGGCTCTGTTTTGTGCCCTGGCACAGGCAGTCCGTTTTATTCCGGACTGCAGTGACAGCAGGCACATCGATGTGCGCATGCTTACACTGCTCACTTCTCACTAGTGGAAAAGTTACGGCATGTCGTCATGCCAGGTGAGCGTTGATGGGGAAGGGAAATCCTTTAGAGTCATTTTCTCTCTGGATTTCCCTTCTCTTTTTAAAACTCAGGAGCAGCAACATTGTCGTGGTGTCACCAGGGCTTTAAGTGGAAGCTTTTTCAATATTATATACAAGCCATAGTTGCTGCTTATTTATCTAATGCAACTAACAACCATTGACAATGCCAATAGTCCTGACTTGTTGTAGGTATGATGTTATTTGTTGTATCATATATCTGGATGCAATGACAGAAACAGCAAAATACAAGTCGAGCGGCACACTACGCTAAGCGCAGGTTTTTAGCTAACGTGTTTTAAGCCACGCCCTTAATTACATTGGCCACACCCCTTTGAGAGACTCCCCCCACCCCCCCAGTTTTTTCATCCCACTTAAAGCCCTGTGCCCAGTGTTAACATGACAAATACGAGGGCCACTCATAAACCTATGAGGCTGCCGTTATCATTACATACCGCCGACGTGCTTCAATGCATTGACATTAAACTCAGAGGATTCCTCTCATACGTAAGAGACTCGGACATTTCGAATGAATTCAAAGGGATTAAGTCGGAATCCACTCACACATTTACCATCTCAATCGTGCTGGATTTAAGGCACGGGATTATTTTTCAATCAAGGTCAAGTGTACGTTACCCCAGACGGATATCTACTGCACAATCTGCCTTGGCGCACAGATACCGAGCAATGCTGACGTCAAGAGAAACGTATCCGCTGTCTCGTGTAGCAGGAAGTAAAACCCCAGAGGCGGTGAGAGGTCACCGGGAAAGCTTGTGAGATGTTTTTTATTTGTACTTTTTACCACAATCTCAAAGGAGCATCAGCTGTGCTCATTATAGGCTAATAGAAATACATGTATGTGCTTATGAAAAGGTGACAGTGCTGGGTTAGGATATCAGCTATTCAGAATGCATAATCTAGTGGTACTTGTAGTGTTGGGCCTCAGGCCCACATGGTGTGGAAGCACGGACACAGACACCGGATAGTATGGTGCGATAACTGGCCCAGGGCACGTGCGCCCGGCCCCTTTTATTGACAGGGTCACCTGACTGGTGACGCCTGTGGTGGGTGGGTGTATAGTGTATGTTACATCCTGGTGGAACACTAGAATGTATCCAGCCGGATACTACATCCCTCCCAAACTTTAATGAAAAAAATAAACGAGAGTCCAACCTGTAATAAAAACAAATAAACAACACATAGCACCAAATGAGTCTCTTCAGGCCGTCAGTCAGGCAGTGCCGGAGCTTCGGACCACATGGTCAGGATGCCTTCATCCGCCTTGGCGATGTTCTTTAGACCGGCCTGGTCTCGCGGTGTTGAAGTCTATGTATAAAAGTTCAGTGTCGGTGCATCTGGAGCTGTGGTGGAATCCACTCTGGGAGATCTCTCAGGCGCTCAGGCCCCGGGGGACGACAAAACCTGAAGCTGTTGGAGATGATCTCTGTGAGTGAGGCCTTCCTTTGGAGGTGGCGTGCTTGATGATCTTCCTTGCCCCTGACTGCCGAGCGACGCCCGACTTGCCTCTCTCGCCCGGACTCCTCTCTCACTGGAGCCTCTCGGAGGGCCTTCTTGCTGGCTGCCATGGGACCGTGTGGACCGTGCGGGCCTTCGTGTGAGCCGCGCGAAGGCGTCGCTGGGGAACTGCCAACGGACTCACAGCCAAGTCACTCATGTAGCCTCTGGTGGTGGTGTCTTCGTCTGGGCGTCCTCGCCATCCGGACTCGGGTTCTGCGCCTTCCTCTGACGATCTTGTGGGTGACCAGTCTTCAACCGTGACCTCCATGCTCCCTGCGCCTGACGTGGAGCAGCGGCCGACACATCTCTCCTACTCGGACTCCCTTCGCACGGGAACTCCGTCGAGGCCCTTGTCCCCTGGACTGCCACGTGACAGCGTGGGCTGTGCGGGCCTTTGCGTAGGCCGCGCTAAGGGGTCGCTGCGGAACTCCCAACAGGGCCACGGCCAAGTCTTGGGTAGTCCCCAAGGGCGGATCTTCCAATGGCCGGGTGTGCTCGACTTCGGCAGGCTGTAGGTTGACGAGGGTGCACAGAAGGTTCCTGGGTGATTCGCCTCATCGAACTCCGGTTGTTTGGGGCGTGTGTGGATTCACTCGGGTGGTGTGATGCTCCTTGGTGATGATGCACATGGATGGTGATAACAGAATGTTGGTTTTCTTCAGTGGGCAACCAGGCGGCGATCTTCTGTCGGGGTGACCTTAGGGAGTGAGGAGGACTTGAGGGACTTCGTGGTACCGCTCCGTTGTCTTCAGGCAGGTGCACTGCGAGGTGTGGTGCTAACGATACCAAGCAGCAGGTGACAGGTGAGAGGACGGTCGAACTGTGAAGCGTGGGGCCAGGACGCAGATCGCGCTTGCTAGCGGCTTACGGTAGGTCCTCCCGCGGAGCTGTCTCCAGTGACGTCTCTGCACCCCGGTGGCTGGCTCGTGCTGATGAACACCTTCCTCAGTGTTGGTGCGAGTCCTTTGTCCTGTCGCTCTTCTCCGTCCCCTCTTGCGCGCCTGTGGTGGTTGTCTGCCCTGTGGCGTCGTGCCACTGTTCTTTCCTCATTTGCGGAGTGGCGTCGTGCCACGCTCTTCTCCTTCCGACCAGGTCCTCACTTGGATGTGGCGTCCTGCCACCTGTCTCATGTTTGCGCCACATGGAAATTTTCGCTGGTCGCGTCGTTCTTATGACGGTCTTTTCTTTACTTTTGCAGACCTGTTGCAGGCTTGTCCGGACTGGTCACTTTGCGTGACGGGCTCCTTGTCCACTGTGCGCCGTGATGTCCGGTCACATGTCGCCATGCTGGCGGAGCGCCTGTCGCTGTGGCGGCCTGCCACATGGAGTGTGCGACTCCTCTCTTGCCTGTCTTGGGTCACCGCCGACTCCGTCTCGAGGCAGTGTGAGGGAGGACACTGTGTTGCCTTCGGCCCACTGCGGGGCTTCGCTGGGGCGGTAGAGACGTAGATGCTCTCCTACCTGCGTTCAGCAGTGCGTCTTTGTGGAGATGTCTCTATCTCCTGGGCGCTCGCCCGTGCGTCAGGTTCACTGGCGCTGCCTTCTGCGCGCATCTGACGTAGTGCGCTCCGTCTTCTTCTGGGATGCTTTCTTCTGGCACGTGGTGTGCCTGGGGTGTAGTTTGCGGTGATGCCTTTACACCGGGAGGAGCAAATGACGCGATCTCTGCGCTGGCGGTGGCGTTGGGCAGCCACGTGTGGTGCGTGCTCTGCACCAGTCTTTTCTTGTGCTGTCAATGGGGACAGCTCCCTTGAGACATTTCCGTCTGTTCCGCTTGCTTGCGTCTTGCGGCAGCGTGGAGTCTGCAGTAGCGCTCCTACTGCGGTGAGTGTCGCCGTCTGGCTCGAGCGGCTGGTCTGTGTCTTGAACTTCTTGGGGCCTTTGGGTGGACATGGAAGTATTTGCAATGTCGCTGACTACTTCTCCTGTGTCGCTGTGGCTCTTTTGGCTGTGCAGGGCATTCGCTGATTCTTGGTGGGTGTCCTTGCTGCTTCCGCTTGTAGGGTGTATAGGGCCACTCCATGAGCATTCTTCTTTACAGGCACGTCTTGCTGTGCCTAGTGCAGTCCGTCTCGGCAATTGGGTGTGAGCAGACAGTCTTCATTGTGGTGGCGGTGTGCACTCTGGGATTTGTTGACTGCTGTTGCCGGTTAGCAGGACGCTGTGCTGTGCGCTGGTACTGCTGGTCTGCCGGGTGCGGTGCAGCTACCTTTGCCACTGGCCTGCTGACGTCGGTCGCGATGGGCAGTCAGTGTGCTGGACCACTCCTTGGATGTGCCGGTGTGGATCCTCCTGCTAGGATCACATGGCAATCTCTTCTTGCTGATCCTGCCACTTCCGGCAGGGCAGTGGGGCATCAGGGCCTCTCCCCCGGCCTGCTTTGCTGCGTGGCCGCCGGTCGTGGGGGCACGGCCACGGCTGGCTATCTGACCTGGCCAGGTAGTACGTTCGGTCTTCAGCGTGCTACTTCTGGGGAGCCACAAGGTGGCGCTGTGTTCGTTCCGGTGGCTTTCCCTAGTTGCTGCAGGTTTAGGGTGCTGGTGCAGAGCGCTGTGTAGTGCCTCCACGTGGCGCTGCTTCTGTGTGCCCAGATGTGGGTGTAGCGTGCAATGCTGGCCACCGGGTGACGCTGACGCCAATGCTGGTAGCAGCGGCAGCTTTACCCTCTTGCGGTAGGCATCCGGAGATGTGAGCTCATGGAGGGCCACTGGCGGTGGGCAACCAGGGAGCGTCGGTGTGGGGACTGGGCTCGCCCGCCACTTCCTTCGCAGCGTGTCCTGTGCGTGTCTCTTGCTGGGGGTTACCACCTTTCTGCCCTTTGTGGGGTGCGTCAGACCTGGCAAAGCGTGGTGCGTGGACTTACTTGCTTCCTCGAGCAGGAGTTGGGGCCTTTTGTAGAATCGCTGATGTGCGGCAGCAGTGCGGCTTCGACGCTCATGCCGGCCGGCGTGTGCTTTCGCTAGTGAGCGAGTGAGGGAGGCTTATGGTGTGGCTCAGGCAGGCAGCCGCTAGGTGGCGCTGCCTACGGAATCACCGCTTCGCTGGCTGAGGCGGCTTCCTCTTTCTTCGCGGGCGTTGAGGCGCGCCGCAAGCAACCGGTGCAGGGCCTCCCACTACGTTGACGCCTCGTCTTCCTGTGGCACCTCCTCTCTGGGCAGCCGTCGATGAGCAGGGACT
This sequence comes from Calotriton arnoldi, assembly GCA_963921515.1. NCBI lineage: Eukaryota > Metazoa > Chordata > Amphibia > Caudata > Salamandridae > Calotriton > Calotriton arnoldi. Next base: position 2,146,781 of record CAWUFW010000415.1, read on the forward strand.
GTCCGGTGCTTCTGGTTGCGTGGTAAGAGGGAGTAGGGCAGGGCCTCGAGTGTCTCCCTACTGTTGCCTGTGGGGGTCACAGGACTGCGCTACTGTGGGGGTGGCCTCCCCAGTGCAGCTGCGGGCACAGTTCGAGCATTGTAGGGGGATTTGTCGCACTCCCCAGGGACTTGGGCGGTTGCTGGGAGTAGTTCTTTCCCACTTCGCTTGCGGTGCAGGCACGGAGTGCGGGACAGCCTGTGGACGCTTCGGGGCTTGCAGGGGTGGCCACTGACCTCTCGCCGTCGGGCCGGCGGCACCAGGGTTGTATCCGCGGCCATGTGTGCGTGTCTGCGGGCGCCTCCTGAGACTTCCCCCGTGATGCCGGTTCAGGTACTCGGTGTCCTTCGTCCTCTGCAGCGCGGCTATGGCTATCGTGTTGGCGATGGGGCCATGTGCGAGCCCCTGTGCAGACAGCGCTGATCCTCTCAGGGCAAGGAGGCATGACTGGGTGACACGAGAGGCACACACCTCACCTCCTTCACGGGTGGCGTGAAAGAGCGCACCGGGGTGCCGCCTGCCGGGCTTCTCTCCTCCCCCACGCGAAACGATGAAGGGCAGATCAGCAGACCTGCGGGGTCAGCTACCCGCCTCATCGCCAGTGTAGTGTTGGGCCTCAGGCCCACATGGTGTGGAAGCACGGACACAGACACCGGATAGTATGGTGCGATAACTGGCCTAGGGCACGTGCGCCCGGCCCCTTTTATTGACAGGGTCACCTGACTGGTGACGCCTGTGGTGGGTGGGTGTATAGTGTATGTTACATCCTGGTGGAACACTAGAATGTATCCAGCCGGATACTACAGTACTGAGCTATTAATGTGACTTTAGAATATTAATGAACCATATAGCACACAGACACCACAAATGGAGATATTGCGAGGCAATGTGCATGTTAGAGGCTCTGGAGCTCATGCTGGAAGCGAGACACAGAGCTCTGAAAATCGTATATTTATTGGAAAGAAATCCACCCACCATGAATAACAACACATCCTTGATGCTGTCGTCAATAACACATACACTTATCTATTCAGGCCATGACCGTGAAAACAAATATGGCCCAATAACATGTTATTCGCAGGAGCGGCTCCTCCATTTGAGCGGAGGAGCGTCGCTCCACTTACAAATCCCCCCAAAGCCCTAAGATGAAAAATGAAATGGTAACTTATTTACCATTCTATTTTCACCCTCCTGTCTTGAACCGAGCGTCAGGACTGGGGCGGGTCTGCTGAATGACAGCAGCAGGGAGGAGGGTGGGTTGTTTGTGCACTTTTCAAAGTGTGCATGTCCCTTTGGCCGGCCGTCTTGAGACGGCCAGCCAGACATGCACACTTTGAAACCTCTAACCCAGCTGTCTTAAGACAGCTGGGTTATTAAGCTGGGTTAGAGTCAGTGCAGTCCTCCAGGGTACTGTGGAGCACCGAGTAAGGCTGCTCCCTCCAATCAGGGCACTGCTCTCATGCTGGTGAGAGCAGCACCATGATTGGTTAAGGGAGTTTCCTGGCAGTCGAGCTGGAGTTGCGAGAGGTTGGGAGAAGGAGGTCCTTTCCTAAGGTAAGTTTACTTTTATTATATTTTAATTTTATATGTGCACGTGCACCCGGTTATTTTAGATTTTTTAATTGAATTTGTTTGCGCGCGCCCGCCCCTCCACCCCGTTGATGCCAGCTGCCACTGGTTATTTGTACCAAGCGTACTAAAGAACACGTTTACTCATTTATTACTAGACTCCAAATGTCATATTTCTTATTATTGCTGCAAACCAATGCTAGTGACATGAAAAACACAATGCTTATTGCCTCACAGATTCCATTCTAGAATCTGTCAAGAAAAGAAAACAACAGGGCAATATGCAGAAAGCTTAATTATAGTGATTTTATCTCTCTGAACAGATTTAATCCCATCTGCTCTGGATATTGTTATATTTTTTTTAAACTAATGCACATAACAAACAGCATGACAAAAACCATACATCAAGATCGACTGACTGTAATATGCTATTTATTGCTAATGTTTAGGGAGGGTGAGGCCAGTATGTCCCAATAAGGCTTTGCTTCTCTTGGGAATTCGGCCCACAGATTACATGGATTTTATTAAAGCACTTTAAAAACAGTTAATCATGCCTGCAGCATTAACGCCTTAAAAATGTATGAAAGAGAAGAGCCAACTTGGACAAGATAATTCATACATTAGATCAGGCTTCTCCAAAGAGTAGCTCTTGAGCTACTTGTAGCTCTCCAGCTACCAGTGATTAGCTTTCCTGTGCGCAGCCCAGCCTACTAAAGTAGAAGCTTTTGCTTGGTTGAATAAATATATTCATACCAAAATTGAAAAGTGTATATTTTAGTTAAAAAATTGTGTATTTCCAGAACACAAACTGATGTTTGAAAAGAAATGAATTTCCAAAATATTTTTTAAAGCTGCTATTTAAGTGATAAATATTGTGGCATTAGTGAAAATTATTACTATTATTATGATAATCTTGGTGCCACCAGTATTGCACTTTGTATGTATATATGTCTTAACTATTTAAAGACATTCCAAACGACAAGACCTTTTTTACGTTTCTGCTGGCAACCCTGCCAGTTACACTGAGGTGATCTTGAATAGGGTGTCCACTAACATAGACTTGTCTGTTGTCGTCACTATTGCAACACTAGTAATGTTAGTAGCTCTGGATGATTTTCTTTGAACATAAGTAGCTCTTATTACAGAAAAGGTTGGAGACCGTTGGATTAGACCAAAGGACATTTTTGTAGTGTAAACAGGCCTTTCAATAATCAACTTCTTTAGGCACATTATAGAGTGTAATAAGTGGAAACTAACCCCCAAATAGAAAATGAAATCATGACACATTTGCACATTGCATCCAAATGCTTCAGTAGGAGAATGTACAAACTGTTTTCCCAGCAGAAATTGACCTAATCTAATTTTCAGGTCAAGTCTACCAGACAGCACATCTGTCACAGATGTCTGGTTGCAAAAGACCTCTTGGGGACATGCTGTAAGCTGACTTAGGAGTACATTCAGCGCATTGGTAACCATTATTTTTTTGCATCCTTCCTGTTTGCAGGCTTTATTTATTGTAGCCCATCTAGCTTGTGTTTGTCCCTCCCATGGATCATAGCCTCTTTACCATCTCTCTAATTGGCTGCTTCTAAGCCTCACCAGAGTCTGCTTTTCAAGCACTATTTTCTCTTTTTTGTGAAGCACTCCATTAGTTTGTCTGTTTTCTACCTGTCGCCACCATCGTCTGCCAAAGTGGAGGCCCATACGGGACACCTTGTTAGGTCTCGCCTAGCGTTGCAGCGCGAACGCGCTGCTCGCGCTCTGGCGAGATCTATTGTCGCAGCGTTTCTGTCCGGGTTGCTTTGGAAGTGGGGTGGAAGCTCCACCCAGCCTCGCTTTCCATTGAAAAGTAATGCATTTGTGTTCCCTCCCTGTCGCCTTTAGGCCCCGCCCATCCGGACTCCCCTTTGCCGTCGGACAGCAGATTGTGCACGCGCACGTCGTCTCGCCTCTTGCGCCTTGTTTTTGTTCGCAGTTAATGCAATGCGACGCTCCGGGGCAGCTGTGTTAAAAAGCTGTTGCCGATAAGCTATCTCTGCTTGAGGATCGGCTTGTTTTCATTTGCGGGGTGAATGTGGGCAACTTAGTTTTCTCTAAAAGGAAGCAGGCGAGGTTTGTCGCACATGGAAGAGATACTGGTCTAATTTTTCGTATATTAATCATACATTGATGGCATGGTGATCATTCGGCGGGTGTCACATGGTGCCGTGGCCGGCTGCGGCTCTGCGTTGTGACAAGTCCTCTGCTGCCGCTCTAATCTCCTGCGACGCCCCAGCCCACCCTTCACCCATATTATTTTGCTCATTTTCCCATAAGTACTATTTGGAGCTGAGGCCCGAGAGCAGCAGTGTGTGCTCTCAGAGCCACGGGCGTCCAGAGCAGCACGCCACGGGCTGGGCTCTGCTTGGCCGGAACCGCGCTGTACAGGAATCCGGAGCCCGCTGACAGGTGCCGCGGCAAGGCACAGGTAGTGTACCATCGTCGCTGCAGAGCGCACTGAGGAGAATCTGAGGTCCCTTGGACCATCCCCGTTGAGTGGATGCGGGTGGAGGGACAAGGTACTCAGTGGTGCATTCCTCTGCTACCTCGATGATGGGGTTCTGTGGGGCCCTAAGCTGCACCTCGTGGGTGGTGCTCATTGGGGTAGCACCCACTGCTTCTTGATTGGCGCAGTATTAAAGGTGGCCGCTCTGTTCTTAATGGCCGTGTACTGCTGTTGGCGCTGTGCTCTTCAGCACCTCCTCTCTCACCTGTGCGCGCTCGGTCACGTGTGAAGTGTAGGGTGCCGCTCACAGTCACACAGACAACCCCACCACAGCTCCACAGACCTCAATCTGTCTCCAGTTTCTATGACAAAAACCCAAGCGCCTAGAGGTGACTCGCCTCACGGTAGAGACGGGAGAGCTACTGAAAGCTCGAGGCAGAAGCCTGGCTCAGGACCCTCAAATACAAAACGAGCCGCGCTTTCACGGAGGCGAACACCCTCCCTCCTCACAACACTTAAACTCCATCAGAGCCTACTTTGACAATAGAATACAGAGACCGAAAAGAAAATGGGGGGGAAAAATTCACTCACCGACCCCTCATCGTCCCACAAATCATTTGTATTTCTGACCAACATTATCACCTGCAAGTTGCAGTACAAGATCAAATTATAGCAGAAATGATACTGCCTAGCTGAAGAAAAGTTAATTGTGTTTGTGTGGGTTTTAAAGACAGGAGGGCTAAGGTGGGCCACTGAGGGTAGGTTGGGGAATCGCCCTGTTGTGGGTGAGCACCATCCCCGGGGAGAGGAGGAGGCGATTGAGTCCTTTGAAGGCACTAGAAGGGGCCTGAAAGAGCAAGTGGGCAGGTCAAGGGAGACCCCATGGCAAAACCTCATAGGATTTGGCGTTCAAAGGTGGTGGGGACCTGATCACCAATCCGTGGTCAACACATCCACTGCATCTCTTCTCCACATAAAAGCTGCAATTGGGGGGCGTGGCCAAGATGGCGGCTTGGTAGGGAGCAATTCCGAGTCCCTCCGATACCGCTACGCATTCGCCTTGTTAAAGCACCTCTCTGAGGCAGTCTTCACCTGCGTGTCTTCTCCGGATTGTTTCTGTGACTCCTGGTGCATCGGCGGAGGCACTAACGGCGCGACGAAGGGCCCGGTGGCAGCGGCTGGGCGGCTGAGGCCTGGTCGGGAGCGGAGTCTGCGCGTCCTCCACGGAGGGGAGCCCCGGGGACATAGCAGCAGTGACAGTTGGGGACGCCGGTCAGCGGTGAGCGAGAGCGCTGGCCCCGGCGCGGCGGTGCTGGTGCTATTCAGGCCCAGAGTCCGGTTGAGGACCGTGTGACCGGGATCTGTCTCGGAGGTGGCTGAAGACCAGCGACCATTTCGTGGCTCACTGGAGGAGGATCGTGTACCGGCTCACAGCGCCGGCGTGTCCTGGGGCAGCGGTGCGGAGAAGAGCTGCGGGGCTCCTGACGGGGGGGCCCCGGTGATTGACGCCACATAGCCCTCGTGCCTCATTAGAGAACAGATCCTCACTGCAGTACACGGGAGCGGGGTGAGTGTTGGTTTCCCCGGCCTGTGTGGCGAGCCGCCATTTTGCCAGGAGAATAAACGCGTACGGCAGCGCTTCTGTGGAAGACTGTGGATCCGGCGGAGAAATGGCCTGGGCTTGCGACTGCATGCGGAGTGGGGGACTGCAGGCTGGTGCGGTACATGACCGGGGATTGGTGCGAGGGGGAGCGGTGGCAGGGAGTCGGATGGGTGCTGCTCCTCTCCTACATTGAATGTGTGCCCTGCAACTGTTTGAGAGGCCGCCTCCCTTTGCTTGTGCCCTTCTGATGGTCTCCGAGTGGTGCGGAGAGTTTGGCTTTCGCTCCTGCCATTACCAGTGTGGGTCGTGACGGAGCCTTGCTGGCGCTGCGGACCCTGATCTGCCTGGAGGCTCCCACTCTGGTTTTACGGTCCGGACATTGGGGTCTTTATCATCGAGGCCTCCTTCCTCCTGTGTTCCCCTCCAGGCTGCTGGGAGGATCCTTGGCTGGGACACGGCTGCCTGTGGGCTGGGTGAGGTCGGTGAAGTATGGCAGCGGCTCGACACAGAAAGGAGAAATCGCTCAAAGATATGCTCCTTAAACAAGCAGCGCCAGCTGCCGCGACAGGCGAGAAGGCGCATAGTACGGACGAGGGAGACGATGCTCCTACTACGAAGGCGTTTATGGTGGAATTGTTTGCGGCGATTAAAGAAGACATACAAGATCTTAAAGATCAGCTGGCCGCGGATCTACGTGAAGTGAGACGGGATGTGGATGGCCTCGGGGAGCGCGTCGTCACCTTAGAGGAACATGACGTGAGCCACGAAGAGGATCTACATCAGCTTCAGCATGAGATGCTGAGACTGCGTGACCAACACCTTGACCTACAGGCTCGCGTCGAGGACCTTGAAAACCGGTCTCGGCGTAACAACATGAGGATCCGGGGTGTGCCATGGAAGGAAGAGGGAGATGATCTGCGGAGTTATGTGGGGGCACTGTTTCGCCAGGTTTTGGAGGAGCCGGACACTATGGACATTCAAATTGACCGAGTACACAGAGTGGGCCTACCACGCGGTGCCAATTCCCCACCGCCGGATATCCTTGCGTGTATTCATGACTTCCAGTTGAAAGAACGTATCGTGCGAAAGGCGAGGGAGATGCAGCCCCTGCAGTTTCGAGGTCACTCCCCAGCCATCTTTCAGGACTTGGCAGCCTCCACGCTTGTAAAGCGACGCGAATTCAAGTCAATTACGACACATCTCAGAGAGCAAGGGATCCCCTATGCGTGGGGTCACCCCTTCCGCATCATTTTCAAATACGCAGGAAAGCTCCATCAGATTCGCTCTCTGTCTGAGGCCTCCAAGCTCCTTGGACTAGGGGATGCTCCTGAGTCGCCGCGAGCTGATCCCCCATGGAATTCCACGCGCAGTCGCTCGACGGGATGGCAAAGGGTCGGAAGGAGACCCGCGACGCAGAAGCCGGATCAAGCTACACAGGACAAGGAACGAGGAGCGGTTTTCGCCTCACTGTCGCAAGTCACGGAGCGGCCGGACACACCATGAGGTACTTTATTGCAGACGCCGGGAGGGGTTGCTAGCTGGGTGTCTGGGGGACTGGAGGGGTGTCCTGATTTGTTGTGGGCGGCCTCTCTGCTGGCAGTTGGGCAGGATTTCCTCCCTCTGTGGGATCCGCAGCTGCCTCGTGCCACGTCCCATTGGGTTTCCCATTTTCTGACGGACATTTGTCAGTTTTTCTGTAAGTTCCTTGGACTGCAGCACTGTTTCTTGCCATGGGGGGGGGGTTTGTTGGGGTTATTGTTTTGGGGACTCCGCACCAGCCACAGTTCTGGGGTTGTAATTGGAAGGTGCTAGGTACTTGTTGGGTTTTAGTATGCGCAGGCCTTACTAGGACACTGCACTGCTCGCTGACTGCGTTACATACTGGGGATGGGGAGGGATCTTAAAATAGTTAGCCACAAAGTACGGGGCTTGAATAATCCGGTGAAGAGGGGGGCGATCCTGTCCCTTTTGGAGAGTGTTGGAGGTGACATATGTCTCTTACAGGAGACCCATCTTCTCTCGAAAGATGTACCACGGATGCGGGACAGGCGCTTCCCTCAACAGTTTTGGTCTGCTGGGCCGGTCAAGCGGAATGGGGTGGCGGTCTTATTTGGGGCCTGTTTTTCCGGCAAGGTACTAACCTCTGTTGCGGAAGTAAAAGGTTGCTTATTGGCTATCAGAATACTTTGGGGGGACACTTACCTCACTGTAGTGTCGCTTTATGCTCCCAATACTCAACAGGAGGCCTTCCTTCTATCCGCTCTCACGGAGGTCCTTGCCTCTCCCGATGCAGCGCTCTTGGTGGGGGGGGGGATTTGAATCTGGTTATGGACCCAGGGCTTGATAGATCAGGGCAGCGTACACACCAAGCAGGGGCTCTCTCCGCAGGGGGTATTGAATGGCTGAGAGATAATTGGTTAATTGATGTATGGCGCGCTCACCATCCCAGAGAACGGGACTATACGTATTTCTCTGCAGCACACAAAACGTATGCGCGTTTGGACCATTTCCTCTCTTCGGCTTCCCTATTTCCTCACCTCCACACCACTACGATAGAACCCCGTTCTCTTTCTGATCACGCCCTTATCGCTACATACCTCCCTGCGCAGCGTTCCCGCGACTTTCCCCATAGCTGGCGCCTCCGTGAGTCTCTTCTGCAGTCGGAGGAGACTCTGCAGCGCCTCAAGCAGGTCATAAAGGATTACTTAGCGATTAACGATGTGGGCTCGGCTTCCCTGTCTTCTGTCTGGGAAGCTCTAAAATTGGTGGTCAGGGGGGAGCTCATAGCTACCTCGGCGGCCTATAACAAGCTTCGTACAGAGAAACGCGGGGCGTTGGAAAAAGAGGTCTTAGAGCTTGAGTCCATTCATAAACGTACGGGGACTCCACGGGTTTGGAGGGAACTGGAAAAGCGTTGTGGCATGCTCAAGCACTTAGATCTCGATAGAGCGGAATATGCCCTCTTGCGCCTCCGGCATAAGTTCTTCCTCAGCAGTGACAAGTGTGGCAGGATGTTGGCACATAGATTGAGGGCACAGACGCAGAACTTGCGTGTACAGTCCATTCGGGACAACCAAGGGGTGGAGCAGACGACGGATGCGCACATTTTGGACGCATTCCGTTCATTTTATAGCGCGCTATACTTAGTGCAGGACCCCCCGGCGCTTGCTTCGGGTAACTATTTAAGCAGTTGCGGGATCACGCCTCTCTCTGAGGCTTCAGCTGCGGGGCTTGATAGTGATATTAGGATTGAGGAGGTGATCTCAGTGATTTCTAAGCTGAAGGTCGCCAAATCTCCGGGACCCGATGGCTTCTCGGCCTCCTTTTATAAGGCCTTCTGTGCGGAGCTGGCTCCCTTTTTAACAAAGTTGTTCAATTCTTTTCTGGAGACGGGTAGGGTGACCCCCTCCATGTCTGAGGCGGCGATCTCCGTCATCCTGAAGCCCGGTAAAGATCCGCTTGAGTGTGGCTCTTATAGGCCCATCTCGCTTCTTAATGTTGATGCAAAAATTTTATTGGTATATTGGCTGCTCGCCTTAGCCCCCTTATGCCTGACCTGGTAGAGCCTGATCAATCGGGTTTCATTCCTTCTCGACAGGGGGGCGATAATACTAAAAGGCTCTTACACCTCCTCGATAGCTCCAAGCGATCGCAGAGACAGGCCTTAATGTTAGCAATTGACGCCGAGAAGGCGTTTGACAGGGTGGGATGGGCTTGCCTCTTTGACACCTTGCGTCGCTTTGGGTTTGGGGAGAATTTTGTTAATTGGATTCGCTGCATATATTATGCTCCCACGGCCTTTGTTCGGGTCAATGGCACTAGATCCCGCTCGTTTCCAGTGGCTAGGGGAACCCGGAAGGGCTGCCCTCTATCCCCACTTTTATTTGCGCTCTACATGGAGCCTTTGGCGCAGCGGATTCGGGCGGACAATCGGATACTCGGGATGAAATTCGGTGCGGACATGCATAAAATTAGCCTTTATGCGGACGATGTGATCCTCTCCCTTATGAAGCCGCAAACCACCCTGCCGGCGCTGATGGAAGAACTTACTTCTTTTGGTGATATTTCAGGCTTTAAAGTCAATCTGGCTAAGTCCGTTATCTTACATTTAGTAATTCCCCCAGATGAGCAGAGAGCGATGCAATCATAATTCCCGTTTCAGTGGACACACCAGGACATACTTTACCTCGGCATTCGGCTGGCTCCTTCTATTGCCCGTACGGTCTCGCTTAACTATATGCGGCTTCTTGAGCAGACGACTAAAGCGCTGGACGCTTGGTCTCGTCTGCGCCTCGCGTGGTTTGGGCGGATAACAGCGGTAAAAATTACCATTCTTCCGCGCATTCTCTATATTTTTCAGCTGCTACCCATATCTTCTCCGCCTCGAGCGCTCAAGCAATTGCAGGTCCTCATCAATAAGTTTATATGGAGTGGAAAGATGCCGCGTCTGTCGCTTGCACAGATGGCAAGTTCAAAAACCCAGGGGGGAGTGAACCTACCCCTGATTCGGGGCTACTACCAAGCTTCCAGTCTCCGCTATATAGTGGAGTGGAACAGGCCTATGTCCAGCAAGCACTGGAACTTTATGGACCAGTCAGTGGCAGGAAGCAATATTTGGAGAGAACTATGGTTACCCCGCAAGCATAGGGCCTGGGGTCTCTACTCGTCACCGGTCACGGCGCCGACCCTTCGGACCTGGGATACGGTAGCGCTCCGGAGGGGCTGGACTACTTTTCCCTCTCCGTTGACGCCCATCGTTGATAATCCTGATTTCCCTCCGGGTCAGGGTTCGGCGGAATTTCGCCGATGGCGGGAAGCTGGCTGTAAGAGAGTTGGTTCCCTCTTTGGTACGGAGGGGTTGATCCCTTTTGTGCAGCATAGGCAGGAGTATGGCCTTTTGCCTACTGACGAATTTCCCTATAGACAGCTGACTCACTGGGTTACAATGCCTTCTAACTATTCCCGCATGTCCCGGCCTCTCACCACCTTTGAAAGATGGCTGATTCGTAAGACTGATGACCGTCGCCTCATTTCTGAATTGTACACAATGTTAAAGGCGGACCCGACCCCAAAACGCACGAAAGCGCAGGTTCGCTGGGAGACGGAGCTGGGTAGGCCGTTAACGCTCAGGGAATGGGAGCACATACTATACCGCACTTATCACACAGCACATAACACAGCGGGGGTGGAATCTGCTTTTAAACTCTTCTCCTATTGGTATTATGCGCGCATCCGGAGTTGGGATAAGAGTAAGACGGACCTTTTCTGGAGGGGCTGTGGGATGTCGGGGACTTTAGCGCACTTGCTATGGCATTGTCCGAAATTGCACCGCTATTGGTCTGAGGTTCTCAATAACATAGATGCGGTTTTCGGCATTGCGCTGCCCAGGGCTCCAGAGTATACACTCCTGGGTCTTTCCCATCCTAAAGTTTTTCCGCTAAAGTCCTTACGGGGTAGGCAGATTGCTCTGGCGCTCTTAACTGCTCGGCAGCTGATCTTAGCATTGTGGGGTACAACCTCTGAACCTGACCTGTTATCTTGGATACAGCGCGTATGGCATCTGCTAGCAATGGAACGTATGTCTATGAGGGTGACGGGACTAGGCAGGGATTTTGCTAAGCTGTGGGCGCCCTGCTTGGACTTGCTGACGAGAGACATGAGAGAAGTCACTTGTCCTAAATATTTGCAAATTCTTCAGCTAATACCATTGGGTCAGGAGCCAGTGGCCCCGAAATAGGTAGCCTATTCTATGAAATATTACTTTTTATTTTGATGTAATCTGCAGTTATGCAGGTAGGCGATGGCTGGTGCGGAGAGGGTGCGGGTGGGGGGGGGTGGGATGGGTGGGTTTCTTTGTTCTGTTTTTTTCATTTGTATTGTTGTCAGGTGTTTTGAAAATTCGGAAGCTGTGCTATGATCACGCAACAGTCCTGCTCAATACGCGGCCTGCCCCCGGGTTGTTGGCACTGCACGCTGTGTATTGGTCTGTTTGCTCGCTCTGCCGGCGTGAAGATGTAGGCAAGAGGCTGTGTAATTCAACTATGTCTTCCGATAATAAAACGATTGATTCCTAAAAGCTGCAATTGTGTGGCACTAGTCGTATTCAGATCTGTTCACTATAAAAATACTACCCACCCACGCCACAATAGTTAAACCTAAAAAGGGCATAGTTTAATGGTTAACCCCTTGCGTGCGCAGCGAATTTTCGCGCTGTGCGGGCGTTTCTATTAGTGGGCGGGATTCGGACGGCCCCCGGCCGTCGTGCGCACACGCCCACCGTGACGCGTGACGGCCGGGGGCCGTCGTGAGCACCGAAGGGGTTAAGGGCAAGAAGCCATGGGGTACTTGGGGAGGGGTATATGCTGTGCTCTCTCCCATGACCTTTCCTTTACAGCCTACTGGCACCATATTGTCACAGGCAGACACCAGTGGAATATAAGGAGACGTCTGGAACTAGTGTTAGCACTTTTCTTCGTACAAATCTGGAGCCCATAAAGCGCTATCTGATAAACGGAAGTTCACAACAAAGGCTAGTCATCAAGTAAATACAATTAAATAACACATAGATATCACCAATAACACCTTAACATGTTTATAGTGGCCCTCTCACAGAAGGGAGTGTTAAATTATATACTTTTCCCAGGAAGTTGTATAAAGTAAGCCTTGAATTTTAATGTGAAGAACCATAATTACAATATGTTTGTTGCATTACTAACAAGCATTTGCTATGCAATAGGTCTCGCATTTACACAAGTTTCAGCTATTTGCATTGTAAATAACAATTCCTTTAATTTGTTTTAAAAACCAAAACAAAAATAAAAGGCATTGTTATTTGCAATGTCAATAGCTCAAACTCGCGTAAATGCAAGACGTATTGCATTGCAAATGCTTGTTTTTTAGCGTGCATCCCAGGCAAGCAGGTGAGTTCTATCTCAGCTATCTGGATTGCATTAATGCTCAGAGACACCCCCTTTCCAACCCTGCACCCAGGCTTTGAAAGAAGCTTCTTTCGAACTCTGATCAAGGTGAACGCTCTTACCACAGATGCCGACAAACAAACCCCGGAAACTAGCAGCTGAAGGTAAGTTTACAACACTAGTCATGGCAGCAGCAACACACAGACGGACACACACCTGCTGCAGCACAAATCTTGCTCGTAGACATAGGAAAATTGCTGCACGGGTGACAGCAGTGGAAACGTGTGTGTGAGATTTTCAAGATGCCATTGCATTTTTTTAATAAACTTTTTTATTTGCATTTCACCAAAAGCCCTTGCATCACAATCTCACCTCGATTGAGCAGTTGGGCCCAAACCTAAACTACCCCCAGACAATTGGCACAGTAGCCTCTGCAACCAGGTATGGCATAAGAGACCCATGTGCCCCTGTTACAAGTATAATAATTGAAGAGAAGTTGGCTATGCAGACTACATCGAATATCCTCTGTCAAACATTCTGGGCTTGTCCGCATATGTCTGTCATTTGCGCTTTTTGTCATCTGGCCCCCTTGCCTGTGGGCTTGAGTGATCTAGTTCTGTCCCCGCCACCTCACTACATCCCTGTCCCTCCCAGGGCTAAGGCTACTACCGACCAATTTTGTTGTTTCTCCAGGGATTCCAAATTTATTTCCGGGGACAGCCCGATGATTTACACACCAACTCTTCAGCCCGCATACACCAGTCTAGGTGCAATCCCCATTTCCGCGTTGTGGGTATCGCCGGGTAGCCCCATCTTTTAACTAAATCCTGCCTCACCACAGCTACGGCTACATTGCAAAATACTGTTGTGTATTTCTCCAGTGTTTGCTCCCCCAGATACCCAGTGCTATTAGTTGGGGTGTAAGCTGTATCCGTACCTCCGTTTCGTCAGATAATCTGTCCCACACCCTCTTCCAATATCTCTGTATACGTGGGCACTCCCAGATTGTGTGCATATCATGGTGCCCTTCTGTCCGCACCCCCTCAAGCAGTGACCTGAGGTGCTATGTCCTTTTTTATACAATGTCATTCTCATGTAATAAGCTCTGTGCAGTAGCTTAAGCTGCCTCAAGTGAAAGCCGGCCCGAATTTCCATTTGAAACATTTGGGTGGGAATCCGTTGGGTCTCGGCGCTTTCCTACATTTCAAATGCATCAGCGCATCTGCAATTTCCGCATCAGATATCCTAGCCATTAAGTTTTCCTGGTCCGGGTCCCCTATTGTAGGCATGGGGCGGTCCCTTACACAGTCAAGCAGTCCCCTCTCATCCACCGACACTTCTGATCTGTATACTTCCCCCAGGTGTCTTGCTAATTTCCCATTCTATGCAGTTCGGTGTCTCCACTAGGACACCTTCCTGTCCTCGCAGGCCCTGTATCCATTTCTACCCCTCTTCCCACTGTGTCAACCAAGCCAGTAGTTTCCCAGCTTTATCGCCATGCTCATATATTCTCCCCTGTTTTGTCCAATAGCGAGTCCCGGCTTCTTGTTGAGCCAGGTTTCTGTAGTCCTCCCAAGCATCCTCAATTTTATCAACCAAGTCTGCGGTCGGTGAGGCGATGTAGTCCACCTTCCATTACACCAGTTTCCCCTTCAGTTCAGTACATTCCTGGTCCCTCTTTTCTCCACACTGGACAATTAAATTACCCCGAATCACTGACTTGTACACCTCCCATATGACCACCCTGAGGCTACTGAGCCTTTGTTTTCTTCAAAGTATCTTTTTGTGACTTCTGTTGTTTATTTCCTAGTGTTCCAGTCCATAAGTCAAGACTCCACCCCACCCCCGACCGACCGACCTGGGCCCGCCTGACACATTGTGATCATCGGTGAGTGGTCTGAGATGCCTCTAGGCAAATATTTGGTGTCTCTGAACCAGCGCAACTGATGTTGCAGACTAAGATATGGTCTAATCTAGATATCGACGCATGGCCTTTGCAGCGTATGAGTATTGCCGCCAGACTGGGTGCTGTGTCCTCCATAGATCCACCAGTCCCAATGCTCCCAGGAATGTTGCCAAGTGTGTCGGTCTTTGATGGATGTTTGGAGTGTGTACCCTGTCCCAGTCTCCCTGGGCAGTCATGTTAAGATCACCCCTAAGGATAGAGAGAGCATCTGTAGCAGACATAAGCCATTCCCCCATTTTCACTAGGTCCTACGTTTGCAACCCTGGTAGCAGATACAATGATACTATCAGGAGGGGGACCCAGTTCCATGTACCTGCTGCAGCTGCCTGGCAACTATCAGCTGTCGCCCATGTCTGTGTAAGGTTGTGGGGGACAGATTTCTGTACCAGTAGCCCAACTCCCCTGGAATCCGCGGAGTATCCTGCATGCACCACCATAGTATATTTACCCTGGTTGAAGAACCCACATCTGCTCTCCACCAAGTGTGTCTCCTGCAGGGGGGCGGAGCTTGCTGCAGAGCAAGATGGCCGCGTAATTGAAGAGCTCCACGAGCCATCGGCTCTACATGACAGTAACCCTGATCATCGGTGCCGCTGCCCGAACGATCTACACAGCTTTAAATAGTACTAAACGAGAGTTACCCGCGCCGCTGCATCGGTGTTGGGGGGGGGGGCGGCCTCGGCTGGGGCCCGCCGATCTGCTGGGAGAGGGCTGCTCCTGATGCGGAGGTCCTGACGCGACTCGTAGTATTGGGTCATCAAATGCCTGGCCTCTGCAGGTAGGCCTGAAAATCTAAGCTTGCTGCGCCACTGTATCAGCTGTGCTGGAGCCACGCACTATTGGTCCCCCTACACCGTGAGACCGCAGCGGGGGCTCCTGTGAGACATCCACCTTTCTGGTACCTGGTGGCAGTGGGCGCTGCGCTCCAACTCAGCATTGCGACCTGCCGGGGATACTGCTTCTAGGGGAGGACGTCGCTGACACTCCATTGCACAACAGGCCCAGCTCCTAGCACACTCGGAGAGACCATAATCACCTTGACCGGCCCGCCATTTCTCTCACTTGCCACGGGAGGAGGCCTACAGCACTACGCACCTCAACAAAATCTATCCTGGGTGAGATCCCAGACACTGGGCAGCAGAGGTCCGACGACACGTGCATAGAGAACTTGGCGTGGTGGTCTGCTGGTACGCCGGCCTACCCTCCCGCGATACTACCGCTCCAACGACAGTGCCGCTCATTTATCCCTCGGGCGGACTCCACTATGGGCAAGGTCGACAAAACGCAGACGAAGCTCCTGTTCAACTCAAAGCGATCTAGAGCTAGAGAGACGGGGGGCCCGTTCCGCAGACGCCCAGGCAGAAAACTTGGAGGAAGAACCAGGTGAGGTCAAACAAATGTTTGCTGCGTTGCAAAAAAGCCTGTCGGTGATTGATGGGAAAATCGACTCCCTAGTCTTCCGCATGGACAGGATGACGGAGCGGCTGGACAAGCACGCGGAACGGATAGAAATGTCGGAGCGCAGAATTACAGAGGTTGAAGAGGCTCAATCTGAAACGGACTCGATACACAAACAGCTGGCCAAGGCTCTCACATCTCTTCAGGATAAGACAGAGGACTTGGAAGCCCGCTCCCGTCAGAGCAACATTCGTATCACAGGCCTTCCGGAATCGACCTCGATGGGCAACGCTGAACATTTCATAGAAAAACTCCTCATCACTCTACTGGGCCGTGAGACCTTCTCGGATATCTTTGTGATCGAAAGAGCCCACCGTTCGCTGGGTCCGCGCCTGCCCCCGGGCGCCCCTCCACGCCCGATGATAGCCAAATTGCTGAATTACCGGGATAGGGATTCCGCCCTGCGACGTGCCAGAGAAATAGGTGAGCTTCAATATGAGGGCTCCGTGATTTCGCTCTATCCAGATTTCACGGCGAAAGTGCAGGAGGCGAGACGTCAATTCAATACCCTCAAGCGACAACTCCGTGATCAAAATATCACCTATGCCATGCTATATCCGGCCAGACTAAGGGTCAACTTGGACGGCTCATCCCGAATCTTCTCAGACCCAAAGGCGCTACAGAAGGCACTAAAGGAACTTCCCAAACGGCCGAAGAGAGATGTGGTGGGGGAGACCTTACCCGAATCGACAGAGGGTCCGCCGGAGGGCCGCATAGACGATAATGATTAAGACACCAGAACCGTAGGAGCCTACTCCTGGGATCCGACATGCTTGCACTTATCACATGCTGTTCTGTTTCAACGAATCCTGAGTTCGAGGTGCTCTCGAGTCCTGACCTCTGCTGGATCCTGTGGGCTGCCTGCGGAGCGATGTGGCTGCCCAGAACTCTTGCAAGTATTTGTAGACTTTATACAGTGGCGTGGATGATTGCTTTCTGGTTGTATAATTAACACAGACTCTAATGTGTATGCAGGCCCTATTTTGGGCGACCATCTACAATACTCATTTGTGGTTGGCTGTACTATTTTGTTTAATTACTTGCAAGTGATATTCTTTCTTTAAAGAGGCCTAATTGTCTCAACATGTTCATTATAGTGTAGTTTAACGCTGATGGTTAGTCGTAGTGCTTAGGTAACATCCGCCCCCGTGTGTTACACACTACATGGCTTGTTGCCACTTTTCACTAGGGGAGGGGAACGGGGAGGGTGGCGGGGGAATGTTGTCTGTGCTCAATTTGGGTTGGCATGGCGTGGGAGGGGGGATGGAGGATTCTTTGTGATTTTGTGTTTGCTTTTAATGGTTTTTCTTTTCTTTTTTGAGACTGCAATGATGTTTCTGCATATGATAAACACAGTGAGTAGTATAGGAAACCGTGCTATGGTCGTGGGCACTATCAATAGAGTATGTACGGACAACATAGCTGGGGCTCTCCATCCTCTCTCACATAAATATGGAGGCTAGATTAAGGTTCTTGACTTGGAATATCAGGGGGCTTAATGATCAACGTAAAATTAGGAAGACTATGGCGTATCTCACTAGACACAATATTGATGTAGCACTACTACAGGAAACACACCTCCCATTGGCAACCCTTCCGCTGACCCGTGGTAAGATTCGAGGCACTCTCCATGCTGCAGGTTTTACTACACATGCCCGGGGAGTCCTAACGTGGATTAACCCCAAGGCTCAAATCACTCTAGAAGAATGGCATACGGATGTTGATGGTCGATATGTTATATCCAAGTGTACAGGAAGAGGCATGGAATGTATACTGATTAATGTGTATGGCCCTAATCACGACTCTCCGCAGTTTTTCCAAGATCTATTGGTCCTAGTTCGTAAGTTGCCTGACCTGCCACAGATATGGGGGGGGAGGGCGAGGGGGGGATTTTAATTGCGTCCTCAATCCAGATTTGGACCGCTCCGGGGGCCCACCACGACGTCGCTCTATGGCTGCTGAGGCTATTCTGAGTGCTATGACGGAAATGGGACTAGTGGACGTCTGGCGCACTCGCTCGTCTGAGAAGGGAGGTTTCATGCACTATTCAGCTCCGCACAATTTACATACTAGAATTGATAATTGGCTGTTGGCGAGTGCACTTAAACCCGGTATCCGGAGCTGCGAGATCTTACTTACTCTGACCACTCCCCTGTATTACTCACACTGGCGTCTCCCACTAATCGACCCCCTCCATTCACCTGGCGCTTCCCCCCATACGCCCTGCTTGACAAGGTTTTTAAAGCGGAAATGCTAGAAGCAATTGAGACATTTTGTGCTACCAACGTAGGTTCGGTCTCGCATTTTGCCACGGTCTGGGAGACCTTTAAGGTCTACATACGTGGCATTGCTATATCCAAACACTCGGGACTGCTGAAGTCAATCAGGGGCCGGCTGGCCTTATTACAGCAAAACCTAGCGAAATTAGAAGGAGACATGTCAGGCACGGATGATGCCCACCTGCCTGAAGCCCTTAAATCCACTTTGGAGGAATATCACTTAGAGGCGGACAGAGAGGTTAAGCTACTGGGCAAATATGCAGTGGCAAGAACATGCGGAGAGGGTGAGCATCCTGGTGCTGCACTAGCTAATCTTATGAGGGGGCGCCGAACCGCTGCCCAGCCCATTGAAATAGATTCGGACACTGATGAGCGGGTTGTTGACCCTGGCAGAGTTGCTGAATGCTTTAGGAGCTACTACGCTGACTTGTATAAGTCAAGATCCCATGACACTGATTCTGATATGCTGGCTTACCTAGAATACATCAAACTACCCTGGCTATTAGATGGACACAGAGAGTACTTGATGAGACCGATAGAGGCGTGGGAGATACAAGGCGCTTTGTCTACGATGCGATCCGTAGGAGCTCCAGGGCAGGATGGGTTAACTGTGGGGTTTTATAAAGTATTTAAGGACTTACTTACCTCTCATTTAATAACGTTGTTTGAGGAAATGGCCGAGGGTGGATCCATGCCCCCCACAATGCGGGAGGCCCTCCTGGTTGTTATCCTCAAGCCTGGGAAGCCCCCTCATGATTGCTCCTCTTATCGTCCACTCTCTCTACTCAATGTAGACACAAAAAAATTTGCAAAAAGTTTGGCTAATCGCTTGACTCCTCTTATGCCCACTCTTGTCGGGCCAGAACAGGCAGGATTTGTCCCGGGACGCACACTTACACATAATATTCGCACTGTATTCGGGGCAATTCAACAAACAAAGCAAGACACTAAAGTCGCGGCGATCTTTGTAGACGCTGAAAAAGCTTTCGACTCGGTGGAGTGGAAGTTTATGCTATTAATTCTTGAACGTATGGGGCTGGGACCCCTCTTCCTACGCCTGATCTCCACTCTCTACATGGCCCCTGTGGCCAGAGTGCGGGTGGGCAATGCTGTTACCGCTCCATTGCCGATCTCTAGAGGTACTCGCCAGGGTTGCCCGCTCTCTCCGCTTCTTTACGCCCTTGTGGCAGAATCATTGGCCTGTGCGCTAAGAGAATACCATGGCCACAGGGGACTTCGGTTCCCTGGGTAAAACCTCATAGTTTCATCTTATGCAGATGATACTCTCCTTTACATACGAGACCCAGCCCAGAACCTGTCCCCAGTATTACGCGAAGTGGTAAAATTAGGGGAATTTTCTGGCCTGAAAATTAACTGGGCGAAATCTATTATATTCCCTCTCACCCCTGCGACACTACCTGAAGATCTAGACTTTCCCTTGGTGTGGTCCACAGACCCGGTGAGATACCTGGGTATCCAGATACATACAAACTCCGAATTGGTGTTCAAGGAAAATTATGGCAGAGCCATTGCTAAATTAGAAGATGACATTAATAGATGGATTCGCCTTCCCCTTTCACTTCTCGGCAGAATCTCCATCATGAAAATGGTGGTCCTCCCCAGATTCCTTTTTCTGTTTGCCAATATTCCAATTGTTCTCCCGGCACACTTCTTTAAACATCTCAAAACGCTGCAAATAAAACTCGCCTGGGCTGATAAACAGCCGCGCGCCAGTTGGGATCTCCTCACTCTCCCATATTCGATGGGAGGACTGGGCGCCCCTGACCTGGACCTCTACTATCGGGCCGCCCAGGCCTCGCATGCTTTTTATTGGCTACATCAACAGTCACCCCCTCCCCATCTTCATATAGAACGAATTGCGTTGGCTCCCGCACATTTAGCGACTGCATTGTTCTGTGCTGCACGCCGTAGCACTGGAATCCTTGATTCGATCAATGCTACTACGCACGCATGGCAACACCTCCTAAATCGCCAGGCACTTTCCATACTGTACTCCCCCCTTACTCCTACTGCATGGTGCACGTGGCTCCCAGTCCTCACTACACCCGAAATGGTAGAGGCCCTGCATTCATTAGGAATAGACAATATCGGCGCCTTCTTTAGTGATGGGAAGGGGAAAGATTGGGAGGAATTTATGGCGACCAAACCACCGCCTACCCCTCTAATACTATTCCAATATTTCAGGGCTAGAAGCGCACTCCGAGCCCTGCTGGGAGAAGAGCTACTAGAACCTCCAGAGGTGCTTCCCCTCTCCACCATGCTTCGCTCCTCCTCTCCAAACAGGCTTGTTTCACACATCTATAAGAAAACTCAGGAATTACGCCGCAACCACTATGTCAAAGCTAGATTAGCCTGGCAGGTTGATCTGGAACTTACTATAGATGATGACATGTGGCGCTATTGCTGCGAGTCGACTAAGCGCATTTCCCTGAATGGCAGACACCGCCTCATACAATTCAAATTCCTCAATCGAATCTACCACACACCTGTCCGACTGCACCGCTTTGGGCTGCGCGAAACAAACAATTGCGAGAGATGTGGAATGGGTGAAGCAGACTTCCTACATTTGGCATGGCTTTGTCCCCCTATTGCTAGCTTCTGGTCACAAGTGTTCGCCAAGCTAGGTGATATCACTAAAGAAACGATGAGCCCTGACCCGCTCTTGGCCATATTGGGCTACTCTAAAAAATTGAGGAAAAACCTCAGACGCTTGGTTGACATGGGATTCCTGGTCGCGAAGAGAGTAGTAGCTATGCATTGGTCCCGTGGTTCTCCACCCTCTCTTTCCCAATGGTCTAGAGATATGACATTTTGTAATACACAAACAGAAGCATATAGTGAACTGCTTCCCCCTAGAAACCGCCCGAAAAACTTTTGGAGTCTATATAATGACTACGTCGAAGCCCAGACTTAAAGGTCTAATGTACTGGCTAATAACATAAATAGGACAAGATAGAAATGTTAGTCCTTACCAGTCCCTGTTTGGAATGCTTACTGTGTCCTCATGTCCGTGCTATTGTGTAATGATATCTCACACTTACTGTGATCGTGCATAATCCTTGCCTACTTTTAGTTGAGTTTAGTTTGTAATTAATTTTTGTGTTGGTTTTTGTTTTATGGTAAATGTACAATTTTGTTGAAGGAATTCATTTTTGTAATTCATATTTTTATTGTATGTAATTTGATTTTTGTTGTATTGGTTTGTATGTTTTCCTTTTAATGAGAAATAAAATAATTTAAAAAATTTAAAAAACTGCCCCACATGTAATCACAAGTTGATATCTAACGAGTATGAATATGATTGACTCAAAATTATAATTGTAAACTGCGATGTGTGTGCTGTCAACCATGTTTTTCATGCCATCATGATCCAAACTATGCTGTTACTCATCTTATAAAGTGCTAATATACTTATATTGCACAATCCATATAAAGTGCAAAGTGTAATATAAAGTGCTCAGTGCTATTAAAGTGGAACTAAATGTCTTCTTACTGTACATATATTTACATAAAGCCCCATACTCATGACCTTTCCAAATTTTGCATACGATGAATCATATCATATTTTGCACCAAATTACTTTTTTCTATATTTCATCTGTACAAATACATATTAGGTTACTCATCTTATAATGACTTACCAATGACATATTAAAGTGCCTGAGTGCCTATGCAAAATAAAAAATAATTTTTTTTTTAAAAAGTGCGTCTCCTGCAACAGGACAATATCTGGATAACGTCTCGCCAGGAATTTTGCAACAATGCCCCTTTTTAGACAGTTACCCAGGCCGTTTACATCCAATGATGAATATGTAATTTCCCTTCTCCCAGTGTTCGAGGGTCAGTTTCCCCTATTCTTTTTGATACGCCCATTGCCCATCAAGGTCTGCTCTTTTCTGTCGCTCCGTCATCAGCCGTTGTTTGGTTGTATAGAACTCTGCCCCCTAACATTAACCACCCCCTCCCCACATCCTTCTGCGGTGAGCTTAGAACTATCCAGCCTCCAATCCTCGAGGTGTCTGTCACCCCCCCATTTGTCTCCACCATAGCAGCGACATGAGGGCAAACACCTAGAGTAACGGTGTAGGGAAGGAGCTGCAGCCCGCAGCGACTCCTTGCTGACTCATATAATTGTATTTGCGGTCATGAGGGTCACCACAGGCCGTCGACATTCTACTTGGTCTTCTCCTGTTGCAGAGTACTCCCTATCTGTCATGGTCTTGTCCAAGTCTTGGTTTGCATCTGATGCTGCCCATTTGTTTCCTATGGTCCAGGCTTGGTGGCTCTGCACTTTGGTTACCATCTTTGCCCTCTCGGTCTCCGCCTGGATTTTAGTAGGGATGGATCCAGGTCTGTGACGTCTCTCCTGTCGTGGAGACCGCCGCTTCCAGTTCTTTGTGCGGTTGTCTACTGGGCATCCGGGTGGTTGGTGACCTTGTGTTTCCAGCCGGTCCCAGATGGCTGCTGCAGTTTCAAAAAAATGGCTACCTGTCCTGTCTACTATACTTAGTTAGCGGGGTACAGGAGTGCATATTTAAAGTTCAGTTGTCGCAGTGAACGCTTCATTTCGATGAAGGTCTCTCTCTTTTTCTGCACATTTGAGGTGTAGTCTGGGTAACTTTTCATGAACCCCCCCCCCCATCCAGGTCCATGGGCACGTGCCCTCTGCAAAATGTGGTCCCTGTCGTGGAAATTGAGGCGACGGACCACCATTACCTTCAGCTGGGCCCTTGGTGGCGAGAGCATCCCCGGCACCCGGCGTGCCCGCTCCACTGTAAACAGTGTTGAAGGGTGGCCCTCCAATACCACAGAGGCCAATCAGTCCTTTACATACAATTCAGGTGACGGCCCTCTGCCTTTTCAGGGAGTCCCACTATCTGCTCTTTGTTATGGCGTGAGCGGCCCTCTAGATCTTACTGCTTCACCGCCAAGGCCGCCTGTTCCTTTTTCAATTTCCCAAAGCACCTTTGTCATCCCTTTACCAGTGGTGTTAGTTGTGTAAGAGTCTTCTCTCCCTCCCCAACTATCTCTTTCAATTTCTTGTGGTCTGCCTGCAGCAGCCCCACTTCCTGTGCTACTTCTTTTATTTTGTATTCTAGGGAGGATTTGTATCTTTAATGGCTGCCAAAATTGCACCTGTGTGCGCCTCGAGGCTATGACTCGTGTGGCTGGTGGTCGGGGCATCCCAGCATTTTCAGGGGGACCTACTGCCATGCCCCCTTAGTGTGGCCCATCCTTGTACTTTGGGTCTGGTTGACAAATCAGAATTGGGAGATGGCTCCCCTCTTTGGAGGCGACCGGCTCACCCCCGGTATTTGGGCAGGTCTCTTCATTTAGGGTAAGGGGGCCGCCCCACAGCATCCACGCCATCGCCCCCGAGAACTGGCACCCAACCAATGCCCCTGTGCTGCAACTGGCTCCGGCATCACTGGCCGGGAGCAGCCCAAACAAAAGGCGCGCATAAATCCAGGACAGAACAACCAGCCACTACTGCAGTGCATGAGCACCCCCAGCATCCCCTCTCTCTACACTCACCGGGCAACTTGGTCTCTCTTCTGCCCCACCTAGGTTGCACTCGCCAACTTCTGCTCCTGCTGGGCCCTAGTGCAGCTACGGTTCTCTGCCAGCATTTCCAAGTGGGCCCAAAACTGTTTTCAGTTCGGCGGTCCAGCTCATCGCACATCGGTCTGGCTGTCGGCTCAAGCAAGCTCCTGCATAGTACTGTCCTCGCCCGTCTGTCTGCCTCACTGATGCCCTGGCCCTCCGGCCCCGCACTGCCCCGCTACTCCTCTGATCGTCAGGTCCAGGAGACCACCGCCATCTTGAAGGGTTGCTCCTCCACTCCGTGAGGCTTTCACAGGAAGTGGTTCAGTCTCCCCAGCCAAGGCTGGGACACCCAGAGTGTCTCCTAGGTTTCAGGCACCCTCACATCAGCTCATTGGCTGCCGGGCACCCCTCATGCCGCAAGATATCAGGCTCTGCGGGCCGAAGCGCTCCGCTTACCCGACCCACTCTATTCGGCTCTAGGCCATGCCCCATTGTGTTTGTGCTGCTGAGTTGGTGTGTGAACTGGTATGTTTTTGATGCTGTGAGTTAATGTAAACAAGTATTTGTGGAATGGTGTGTGTTATTTTCATAGAAGTGTGTATGAAATGGCGCATGAATGTAGATGATGCCACGTTGTGTGTGTAAGTATGTGCATGGTGATGGTGAGAATTGGCAACATCTGTCAGTGTGATTTGTTTGTGTGGAATGGTGTGTCATGCTGAGAATGTGTGCTAGGAGTGATGGTTCATGTGTGGAATTGTGTATGCATGATGTGTTGTCTGGTGTGAATGTGTTCTGTGTGTTCTAGTGATGGCATGATGGCATGCGTGTGTCTATACATACAGTAACATGTTGCTAAAACCATTGGCAAAGCCAGTAAGTCCCAAAAGCCAGACCTATTGGCTTTGTCAATGCTTGTTAGGTGGGGACTGTGAGACAGCTTTAGTTGTCTTGCTATATTATTGCTTTTCCAAACAATTTATACATAATAGGCATACAGAGAGGGGCTTTGGTCAGAGGACATTGGTCTGTTATATTGTCATTCACATTTTGCTTCCGTCCACTTGCAGCATACAGAATGAGGCTGTGAGTCAGGCCACTTTACCCATAGGCTTCCTTCACTTTGAGTGACTGCACAAAGCCTGAGCCCATTGTTCACATCAGCCTAAAACAGTTTGTTTCGCTTCAATGATAAAGCTGGTTCAAAGTGTGCTATGTTTTTTTTTAATTAACTTTCAATACCGGCTATTTATTTTGCCTGCCTTTGGATGAGCAGTTACATGGTGATTTATTTTCCATCTCACTTCTAAAGCTGCTCTTAGAAAGTGTTTAAATGATACTGTAACATTGTCACTGCCGGTAATCTGAGTGCTTGTTTAGGTGATGATTTATTCTGGGGTCTTTGTCAAATAATACTAATAAAATGCATGGCACCACTGAAAGGCTTGTTATATAAAAAAAACGGCCATCAGTGGGACTGTTTTTTAATTTGAAGATTGTTATGTTATCACAAGCATATGGCACCAACGTTTAGGGGTCTGTATGTTTTTTCATTCTATTTTGTGGCATATGCTTGCTAATAAAAAAAAATAAGCACTAGCAATGGCCAAACCTGGTGGTTGTGCCAGTGCTTGTTGCTTGTAGGTGTCTTACTTTGAGGGAGGGATGGTCAGCAAGTAAAAAGTAATGTGTTTGGTCCTGTACTTGACATCATTTTTTCAAGAGCTTTCCCTTTGCTTGAAGGCGTAAATTTACTCATCGAAATGCGTGGATGAGCTCCTTTGCAAGCTAAGTGGCAACACAGTATCATATTTTACCTAATCTCTCTTCCAAAGCAAGTTGAAAAGGAGAATTATTTTGCACACTGAACATTACAATTTCTCTCATGCATTTGTCAACAATTATTAGATTTTCATCTTCAGACAATATGACAAAAATGCTACTACTGTTGCATGAACTTTCAATGGACAGAGGACTAGTTTTCTTGGTGTCTGCATTACTGCTTCCTTGGATAATGTAAAGGCTCTATTCCAGAATTTCCCCCTAGACTTAGCTAAATTCAGCAACTTTAGCGGATATGGTTACCAGAACTAGTTTCTTGTCTATTATAAATAAGCAAATACCCGATTGTGTCCTCCGTTCGTACTTCCTGCTCTCTCCCTCTCCCTCAATCTGTTCTGTGCTTTACCGGGTGCCATTGCCATGCAAATTCTCTAAATGTTTGTTTCTTTGAGACCTATGTGGATAAATGCCAGGAATGCTTCTCAGAATCATAAAGCTGTCAGATGCCCAGCTTCCATAGCACCTTCAGCTGCGGATCTTAACCGTATGACAGAGAGTATGGGAGTACTTTTGGCAGAAATGTAGTACAGTCTGGGTCCCCATGACATGTGGCTAAATTGTTAATATTTTTGTTTCACAGGGAAAAAAAACAAAGCAAAGTTTGTGTCTGAGGAACAAACTATCATTGGCCCTGACTGCCAGGGAATGTTTCCACGTTCATAAGGCCATTGATGATTTGCCCTCCTCGGACAGAGAAATTCTACATTAGGATAGCCTGTCCTGGGAGGCTCTTCATACACAGAGTGAGCAGCTGAAGCATGATAGGCGGCTGCCCTGCAAAAGACGGGCCTACGTCAATGACTGGCCGCCAGCAGAGCCAGTGCAAGTTCCACCGGCAGTCAATCAGCAAATAACTAACCCACTTCTAAATGGATGTGGGTGGCTGAGGGTCTAGTGGAGAGGGAGCACTGTCAATGTATGGCCAGACTTCTTCTCAGTCAGACCCTAAATAACCCCCTTCATGTCAGAGTTATATGTTGGTGATAAGCATATTTGGATGGAGCAGACATAAAGACGTTTTTTACTGCCCATCAACACCAGGAAAACCCTTTACCACAATAAAAAACAAAAAATGCCCTCTTGCCATGAGAGATGACTTCCATGGCGGGGGGGACATTGTATTTTTATTTGAAAAAACCTACTGTGGGGTTTTCTTTTTTTTTTAAATAAAAAAACTTTTGGAAATGTTATGGTACGCCTCCGTCATTTTTGACGGAGCCATACGGCAAAGTTCTAATGCATTGACAGGAACTGCCTTGAAGGCGGTTCCTGTGAAGACTTGAAATGTCCTTCTGGCTGACAGACATTCCATCGTTTGCTGGCCTGGAATTCGTCCAGGGTGACAGAGTAGTTTACTCTGTCACCCTGGCAGAGGACGGACCCGACCGCCATATTATTAAATCAGGCCCAAAATGTCTGTGAATCTGCATCCGTGTTTGATATGAGAGCTGCTGATTTTGAATTTTATGATTTCTTTGCCTTTCAAATGGTGATATTTATAATATTAAGTGCCAAATGTAATCGTGCTGAGTTTGTTTCCTTTGCCACCCAGAGTTGAAAGGCATACACAAACTCTAAATAAACTTTGAATTCAATGCTTGTGTCCATTTATATGCACTAGAAAAAACAATGAAACAAAGACTCACATATTTATAAATTATGAAAACAGCTTAGGAAACAATAATCACAGGAAGTTGACTTAGTTGATACTATTTACTGTGTATTGCTATGCGGAACTCATTGTACCCATAATAGCCTGACCACAAAAGCAAGTGACTCCATGGTGTGTTTTTAAACGTGTATGTTTGCTCTGTAAAGCGCGCACTGTGTCATCAAGGGCTGTTAGGTTCCTCATAGAGCAGTCTGGCTGGGGTGAAGCATCATTTCCCAGGCAAGCACTGGCACTTGTCACTCTTAACACATACTCTCAGCATCACTTGTTTCAGTTTGATGACCCTTTCCCAAAATCATTGTCTGTCCATCTCTTCTACTCCAAATGTTGCCACCGAGTATATCAATCCCACATCAGACGTTTCCTCTTCGCCATTGCCAATGTGCTTGGAATCCCTACCACCCTTACCCATGGCAGCCCTCCCCCACTCCAGAATGTACCCCGCCACCACACTTCCATGGTTCACCTTCACCACTTTACTGTGATAACCGTGTTTTGTTCTTACTTTAATGCAATGACATGACTGGATTTTCACCCAGCCGCCCCTACTCAAACGCATAGGGAGTCGGATTTTTTCTTAATATCATAATAACCCTTCAAATCCATGGGTTTCCCATGCTCTCTTTCAGCAATTGCATATTTGAAAAGCTTTATTTCCGCCTCTTGTTGTATCTTCCCTTTCAAACACCAAGAACACGCTTTCAACAATTGACAGAGTTTCACCCCAGTAACACTATGTGGAGAGACCCTAGAAGGCCAACTTGTTTCAGTCACCACATTCAACCATAGCATCTGCACACCCTTCTTCAGGACATGATTTAAAATGCTCCATCTGCACGTTGTGTTAAACATTCTAAGAAGAAACTGGGTAAATAGAAAATAACTATACAACAGCAGCCAATTTCAATATCACATTAAAGACATTTCAAAAAGAGGACACGTGGACCCAATTCTGCAGCTCCCAGTTGTGTTCCACAATTATCTAGATGCCATCACTAGAAAAAAATCTGCTTCAGTCTATCTTGCTGGTCCTTTTGAAGTCTGAAAAGCCAACTACATTTAACGTTATTACTGCATCTGAGTAATTAAACATTGAAAAGCCTACCAGGTGCAGCTAAAATCGTAGACAGGACTGAAAGTAGAGGTGTAAAATAATACCTCTCAAATATATAATTGTCTAAATAGAAGTCTGAGTGCTACATAACCAACCCGCCTCAAACTTGCTGTGCAGTTTATGATTAACACGGAAAAAGTGCACTTTTCTTTGATTTTAGAAGGGCACGTATCTCAGATGTGCAAAAAGAAACTCATGAAAAAGATATGCACTTTATAGTTTCAAGTTTTATTGGCAGTTTGATATCAAGCCTAAAGAGGCAATACAAACAGTTCAAGTACACATAATACAAAAAAAAAGTTCATATTAAAACTTATACTTTTACAATTAAAAATGTATTACTAGCATACTTTACCCACCACATAATAGCATTTAAATATTCATTTTACCCTCTACCCGACAAATATAAAAAAACATTAAAATCTCTCCTTTTTCCTATCCATAATAAATTAATGGACCTTAACCCCTTACCACATGAATATTTCTTCAATCTTATTTCCAAACAGGGTTAACATTATCTTAGTGCAAAATACAATTCACTAAGGTGCTAACTAAATCAATAGTATTATAAATACAATTATTTTTTATCTCTTTGAGAAAGTGAGCGAGATAGACACTGGATAGACAGTTCACCATATGCACTCAATAGATGTAAATCGTCTGCCAGAACTAATAAGGGAGCTCTTTACATGCTCACATTGAACAATGATTTTCAAAAGCAAGACTAGAGCAACACGCAAATCTTCTCATAAAAGGCCATGATGCCAAGGACCATTAAAAATCCAAGGATGTTTCACTTACAGTTGTAATTGTATTTATAAAGTTCTAAAACCCAAAGGTTTCCAACCAATTGGAGTCACTGGAAAGACTAATATTACTAACCAGTAATTAATTAGGAGGCAGAAACTTCTCAGAACTCCTCAGCTTTATGAGCAAAGAGTTCCAAAAGCTGGAACTAATGGCAGTTTTTTTAGAACCGCACTTGGATTAAGAAAAATGAAGCACTGGTTAAAAATAAAAAAAAACAGGCAAATGATTTTCATAGGAGCTTGCAACTAGTTCACCTAAAGCTGGGGTTGCTGAATGCCAAAGCTGCATAGTTTTGATTCCTCTTCACACCTCTTTCTCCCACTACCCTACACTTCCTGTGTCCTTAGCTTACTCTTGCTCCTTCTTTTTCATCCTTGCTTTTTCCCTTTCTCGCTTTGTTCTTATCTTTCTCTTCCTCCTTCATTAAGGCCTTATCCACCTTTCTAACTCTTCCTCAGGATGAAAGTCTGATGATGAAAAATAAACCCTATTCCTCAATAAGCATTGCCAAAGCTAATACTACTCATCCTTTGGTTGTCAATGCTGACCTATTGGTTTTACCAATGCTTTTGACAATGCAAATACAAAAATTTATTAAGTGTGTGTGTGTGAGAATGTGCCTTTATAAACAGAGCAGTTCGGCAGCAAATTGGAGCTCCTGGGCATTTTTTTACAAAGTTATGACGGGAAGAGCAAGGGAGCGTTCAGTTTCTATGGCTCACAATAGTCCATTAGAGTAAATGCATCAAATTTGTAATTTCAAGTAAACTCAAAGAACAAATCTGTCATCCACATATTTATGAAAACCAACACCTCTTGATCTCATCAGTTCATGAAAGAGTTTAAGATATACGATAAGAAGGTATGGTGTAGGGGAGTAGCTAATATTAGTGCAGCATGTGCAGCAGCACTAGGGCCCAGAGGTGTAAGGTACCCACTGCACTCTAATTATGACTCTCTTTTCCTACCTAAATGGCCAAGAGGAGCCATTTTGTTAGCTCATGGCATCCCTTATACACCATTGGTGTGCTGGTAAAAGGGTTATCTGTGGGACGCACCACGTATAGTTTTAGACATGAGGGGTTCATTAGATTATATTGCCAATCTAATTGTTATCAGATCTGACATTTTACCAAATGCTTTCAGTCTCTCCAATATAATAGTATGGGCAATGATGATGAACGCTGTGGACGGGTCCATCATCATTTCAAGTATGTTTCAAACCCTATCCACTGTTTCTGGTAAATGTCTCTATTACATCCAGTATGGCTACCCCAGTGCTTAATTTGTAAAACAGTAAGTGCCAGGGCTCAAAGTTTGGTCAGAAGCCTGCGACCAGCACTATTGAGAGTCAGGGTGCTTAATTCCAAGGATGTGTAGTCTTGATTCCACCTGAAGTCTCTTTAATCCACCACCAGATGCTCTCAGTCCCTTTGTTCCACTCCTGCAGGTTCCTACCTTCTCCCTTTGTCACTGTCTTTCCATCTTTCTTTACCTCCTTCTTTCCGCTTTTGTGTTTTTTCCTCTCTTGCTCTTCATTAAAGTCTGTGAAGGAAAAATAAGTACTGGTCTCCGAAAATGAGTGCTGGTGGGCCCCACATGCAACCACCAGTTCAGATTAAGCACTGGGCTATCCTGGTATCTGTTTTAGGCCAGAAACCCATCATCTTCCAGGTGCAATCCTATCTGATTCGTCGCAACTTTTTCCATAACCTTTGCCATACAGGGCACCTTTACGATATAGGCCTATACGTGGAAGGATCAGCAGGATTCAGTGTTAGTTTCTTTGACAGGAATGGTGTTCAGTCCTCTATGTTAGCTCAGCATTCACTCACTCTTTAAAGGGCCTGCACTTAATCTCTGCGAATATTGGTGACTAAAGATCAGCATTTTTAATCATTACCTTAGAAGTAGTGCAGTCACCCAGGCAAACTCCTGGGGATAATCAGCAGCAACTATATGTATATCACTACAAGTATAAAAACCAACCATATCAGTTATTTCAAATAACTGGCAGTCTGATAAAGGGTGTGGTTTATAACCTTAGCGAGCAGTCAGATTGCCTTTGCTTACTGATTTTTTTCTAATATGAACTAATTTATATACCTTAAAATCTTACATTTCTGGCAAGCGTCACGAGACAAAAAGAATTCCTTTTCAAGGCTGCTAGGTGTGTCAAATTCTTTAAAAATCGTAGTTCTTTCAATGACAGACTCAACTCAGAGATTAATGCTCCGAAGCAGCTTTTGGAATCCTATCTCTAGTGGATTTTGTGTCAGATGTCTTAGCTGGCTATGAACCTCAGGCCAAGGTACTTATAGGCATACGTTCTTTTCACTGAAACACCTCTGAGAGAGTCTCTTCCACGAGGAGCAGGTTTTTTAGGTCTCCCCTAGGCAGCGCTAGGCATACATTCTTTTCACTGAAACACTTCCGAGAGTGTCTCTTCCACAAGGAGCAGGTTTTTTTTAGGTCTCGCCTAGGCAGCGCTTGCACTGTCTCTTCAAGACATGCTGTATTCAGGATATGGGCATAAAGCTCCGCCCACTTTACGACCATCTTTTTAAATGGCCCCTGTCTTTTGTAAATGGTGGCTTTTCATTGGTCAATAGGCTTAGTAGTCCCTCCTTTGTACCGCCTTGTCTCTTCTTGAAACCTCCGATGAGGACACCCCCGTTACATGTGTTGTTACCCCCTGGGTTTTAATTACAGCCTCAGAGATCTATTTTCTTATAGGACTTCAGGCAGAACACACGCTTGGTCCTAAGCAAGGCTGGCAGTGGTTACTTTACTCACTAGCACATCTCAAGTTTATATGAGACCTTCTATAAATGTCCTTTCATCAGCTCCACACAGACTACAACCTAATCCAGAATTAATATGATAATTCTTTTGTCACATTTCAAAGCTACTAATTGTATATTTGGACATAGCTATTTGAATGTACTTGTGGTACTGTCTTGCATGCAATGCATTATGGGTAGGGTAGATTTACCATATCTTCTGCAGGGTGCAGTACCATATGTGGCCAAAAGAGGTCCCATGGCCCATGCACCCTGCAACATGGCTAGGTAAAAAACATTGGGATTTATAATGCCAATAACTCCAACTTTGCAGGGTGCCGTACTATATGTGGCCAAAAGAGGTCCTATGGGACCTCTTTTGGCCACATATAGTACTGCACCCTGCAACATGGCTAGGTAAAAAACATTGGCATTCATTAATGCCAATAACTCCAACTCCAACAAATGTGAGACCGATTGCATTTCCAATGCAATAGGTGTCGCATTTGTTAAAGTTAGAGCTGTTGGCGTTGAAAATGACAATGTTTTTTACTTTTGCTTTTTTATACCATTGACAATAGTGCTATGCAAATATAATAACTCCACTGCAAATAAAAAAACAAAAGTAAAAAAGAATGTTATTTTCAACACCAACAGCTCTAACTTTAACAAATGCGAGACCTATTGCATTGCAAATGCTAGTTTTTAATTGCTCTAGATGCATTTGTGCTGCCAATGCACTGAAAATTTGCCCTAAAAAGCATCTTTAGAGGACAGAGAGATTTTGAGATGCCATTCTATGCAGTGAATATAGATTGCAGAACAATGCGGCTTCCAGATGGTATGCCTCGCACCTACAGTGTAACAAAGGGTGTGGTATTACGTTTCAATCAAGGATAAGGGTCGACTGGGACTGTGGTTTTACGTTAAACCCAATACAGTTCATGATAGAAATAGAGATGTGTAGAAAAGGTGTTGAGGCCTACAGGATGAACAGTATCCAGATGACTCAGCCAATCAAAAGTCATTTCCTGAGATACCACACTACATTCTCACAGGCGCTCCTAATCAGGAGATTCCATATTATTAACAATTTACCATACAAGAGCAGCACCAGGAGAACAGCCGACCCAAATTCAGCTCATATTGTAATAGCGTTTGTAGTTTATGGGCCTATAGGTTAAAGAGAAACTCCTAAATACGGAGTAGATTCCTCTGGCTGAATTTACTGCACAATAATGTCCCTACAATGGACGAAATTCAGCCGGTGGAGGGAAGTCCACAATTTGAGTGTCCTCCAGAAATTGGAGGGTTTTCAGTTCTCTCCAAAAGGCTAAATAAGGCCCTAAGGATATGCATTAATTTTCTGCATTTTATATGTATACACCTGCTGTCTTGGAGTCTGGATGTCCAGGCTAGGGGCTATGGAGAAAATCACACTTTATTGATCGTATTTGTACAAAATCATGGTTTGAATGTTATTGAGCCTATACATATCAATGTATTCTGAGCTACATCTAACAACCAGGCATAAAATATAAAACAGTTCATTATTCCCAGTGCGCCTCTTTAAAACAGACCACATTATAGCAACGCAGGATGAGAACACTAGGACAGTGAGAATGTGTTTCATTGATATACGGCCGGAATGTTTCTGACTGCTTGACTTCTTAATTATTTGGTGATAACACTGGTTGCTAATGGTTACATGATTGATATCTGACACGAAAATGTTGCCACCTCACTGATCGCACAGATAAAACTAATGTCCGGGCTTGAGATGCTCCTAAACTGATGCAAAATAATGTGGATAAATTGGGCGAAATTCTCAATATCCATCTTTTTTTTGTAATAAATGAGTTGTGCATCCCGTTATGTGTCAAGAATGCATAGATGATTAATTGTCTTCCACTGGCAGTACCAGACTCATTATGTGTCATGAATAAAAAGGTGATGAATTGTCTTCTGCGGGCAGTACCAGACTCATAGTAAACTGTATATGAATCATTTTCAACAATGTGTATGGTACATCTGGAACCCATAGGAAGAAATGACGCATAAAACATTATTGTGGCAGCTGTTTTCAACTGCTGTTGAAGTCACCTTTGCACAAATAATTTGACTGTACTCTGGCATGGTGTATCAGGGCCCACCCTACTTCTCGCCGCCCTCCACAGGCCCAAAGAAGCCTGGTAGAGCATTTCCTACTGTATTGCCTCATGTTGTCTGTAGATACCTTGGGGAAGCAGAGGGAGTGCAGCCAGCCGCGGCCGCTGCAGGTAAGAGCGGTGGGGCTGGCTAGGGGGGGATTTCGAGAGACGACCACGAGGGAAAATTAATTATTTATTTAATTTCCCCTTGTGGTCGTCTCTCGAAATCCCCACCCAGCCGCCCCCACCGCTCATACCTGCAGCGGCCACGGCTGGGTGCAGCCATTCTCAGTGACTGCCTCGTCATTATGTCAGAGCTGATGCTGGGCACACTACCCATCTACGCCCAGAGCAGCAGCCATGTTCCTGTGTTAAAACACAATTTTTCAAAGTGATGCCAAAATGCAAGGATATCAGTTAATACCAGTGGCCGCACATTAGTGTCGCTGTTGGGGCTCCAACCTCCCCATTTGTGCATAATGATTGTCTGCCACACACAGTAAGTAAAGGTCAGCCAGACAGACACTCTTCGGGACATATTTACAAGCCCCTATAGCCACAGGAACGTCACTCTTAGTGACGTTCCTGTGGCGATAAACCCTTCGCCTTATTTACAAGGCGGCTTTAAGCCACTTAACGTGGCTTAACGCCACCTTGTAAATAAGGCCGCGTGAAAGGGGCATGCACTGGGTGTTGTGGAGGGCGTTCCGCCGCAACACCCATTGATTCTGACGCTGCCCCCTATTTACAAGGATGGCGTAATTAGGAGGAAGCGCCAAAATTAAGACCAGGGAAAACCTGGTCTTAACATGGCAAAATAAGGAGAAATGCTTTCTTTCTCCTCGTTTTTGTTGTTTCTATGTGTGCTGCATTGAGCAGCACACATAGAAACAGCAAATTGCCATGAATGATTGTTTATTAGCAGGAAGAGACATGATTGTTTATTTGCAGGAAGGTCCCTTCCTGCACGTAAACAATCATTTAAACAAGCATTGGTATTTCATCGGTTTCGCCTATGTAATAAATAAAGAAATGTTTTAATCAATCATCGTCTGGGAGAAGGAAAGAGCTCCCTGACAGATAACACGGAATTGGAGAGAATGTGGCGCAGCGACCAGACCTGCTCACTCGAGAGCTGGGGATCCCGGTTCGAGTCTCTGCGGTGCTGTGCAACATGCTGTGATTCTATGCAAATCACCTAATCGCTCAGGTGATAAATTGTTATATAAATATGCGTCAATATGAGTAAAAGGCAAAATTTTATGAAAATAAAGTCCACCAAAGCAGATGTTAACAGTATTTCGGCAGAAGAAACTGATAAGAGAAGCAGACGAGGAACAAGCTTTGGAAAATGCAGGAAAATATGCTACAGCCAATAGAAATGAAGGAAAGGTAAGTGGCATGCACAGGAACCAATGAGAAGCCAGGAAAGAGAGGAGGCTGGATGTAAGTCCCTTTTAAGTTTATATTAAAAACAATAGATTTCTCAAGCACAGGCGAAACCTAAAAATGACGATTTGCAAATTCTATGTGTGCTGCATATTCCGGCACACATAGAAGTTACAAATCGCCATTCTAGATTGTTATGTGCAGGAAGGGACACCTTCTTGCACATGATCAACCATTTCCTCAACACAGGCACCCTTGCACTATGGTGCAAGGGTGCCTGCATTCACGCTAGGCAGCTGAATTTAGTGCCAACGCAGGGAGGAACGTAGGGATGCACCGTATTATTGTAAATATAGCGCATCCCTACATTTCTAAAGTGGCGGAGCGCAGCTTTAGCAATTTTGGAGCTAACCAACGCTCCGCCACTTCCTTATACGTATCACCCTTCATGTCAAAGTCAGGCCACCAGGCACTATACATGTGCTGATGCGCATGCACCCAGCTTTGCCAGACTAAAGATCTCACAGCCC
This sequence comes from Calotriton arnoldi, assembly GCA_963921515.1. Classification (NCBI taxonomy): domain Eukaryota; kingdom Metazoa; phylum Chordata; class Amphibia; order Caudata; family Salamandridae; genus Calotriton; species Calotriton arnoldi. Next base: position 2,182,954 of record CAWUFW010000415.1, read on the forward strand.
TGAGGGTAATACAGCCCGGAAAACTCCTGTGAGAATTTTCCCCCTGATGACAAGGGGTAGACGCTTTAGGTGTCAGCCCGGAAGTGCCCTGGGTTTACTGTCAATCAGTGAATATGCATGTGTTTGCGAATGTGCAATAAGAAAGAACCCCTAACGCCTCACAACTTCAAAAGATAGCCACCCGCCACTGGTTAATAACTTAACGGCTCTCCAGAAAAGCTGTATTGTTGTTCATATTTTGTTAACACTTTAGTCCGAGGTGACCCGTCTGTCCAGGAAAGAATACCGTCAGGCTCCAGCGTAATGAGGTCTTTATCACAGAATAGATCTGAGAAAGCGGTGAACACAATATAAGTTCACATATGGTCTCTTTTAGAAGGCGTGAGTGTCCTTGTGGTACAAATGTGGGTTCAACAGCCGTGTCTGGGCGACTCCCAGGTCCACGGATGCTCCCAGGTTGTTCACTAAACACAACGCAACAGCGGCCTTTGCATTCACATTCAAATCAAATGCAAACCTTCCTCGTGTGTGATTTGCATCTCTGGGGACACGAGAGTTCCCAAAGGTAGCACAGGACACAGACGCTAGATTTAAAATCATTCCACGTTACCCCACACTACATCCTAAAGGGGGCTGCCTTCAGGGAGCCCTGGACAGACGCCCAGGCCCGGTTCTAGCGGGTGGGCCAGGCCCACCCAAACATGACCTTTGGCCCTCCCAGTGGGCAGAAGAGGCCATGAGGACGGCCAAACATTGTGATGCTTTTTCACTTTGTTTACATTAATTATCAATCTGGGGTAACATTGTCACCTTTCCAAAAGAAATACTGGCTATTTGTTGTAGTTTTAAGAGTGTTCACAGGCATGGACATGATACTAAATAGAACTATGAATACAATTGTATGTATACATTTGTACCATGTCTTTTCTGACTGTTTTCACTATATTTAATACTCAGGAATCTTTGCAGCTCTAGAATCCATTTAAAAGTGTTTTCCATTTATATTTGCTGTTTGAATTAGGTACAGATAAGGGGTAAAAATTCTTGCTTTAGGTGTTTTTGCTAATTTTTGTACCAGCTGGGACATTAAAATACCGGTGGTGTCAGTAAAAAATCGGTCAGGTGGCAACCCTAGTCAGGTGTAATTAAGGAGCCTCTAGAACACATTTTAAAGTGCATTGTTTTTATAAATACTGTTCTAAGTATGCACTGTAAAGGGGAACAAGCATTTCAAAATGCAATAGGACTCGTATTACGCGAGCCGTATTGCATTATAAACAAAAGTGCGTGAGTCCAAGAAGGCATGATCGGGAGTGGGGGGGGTGGAGGTGGGCAGAGAAGTTACAGACTGCAGGAGGGAAGGGGGGGGCAGAGGAACAAAAGAGTTTGTAAAGTAAAGGGGCCGATAGCCATGGAAGGATTAAAATGACGACATGGCCATCAGGAGGAGGGACAAGCAAGCCGAAAACAAATCAGAATGCAGTATTTCTGATATAAGCCAATGAAAAACATGGACGGAAAGTGGGCGGAGCTTCCCCCCACTATACTGTATACTGCATGTCTCGCAAAGCGAACAGCGCGTTGCGCTGCAACGCTATGCGAGACCTAAAAATGGTGACCTTGGGTGTTTTTCTCTATTTTACACTGGCTGGGACATTAAAATATTCATGTCGGAAGAGAACGGCAATGTGGCAACCGTACCTCATGTCGGAGGCAAGCTGCAGTTAGGTGGTGTGTATGAGGAAGTGGGTACAGGGTGTTACATGCCAATGATGCAGCAGGTGCAGTGGCACCAGAGCTCAGACCTGTGAACGTCCTTTTGCACCTCAATTATCTAACGTATAACATGTATTTGTAAAATTCACGTTCACCCAAGGGTATCTTGGCACTGAATAACAGAGGTTTATTGTTACCCAACTCAATGGTACTCATTTTATAGACTTCAGAAGGATGAAAGGCTGAGTGGGCCAGTCGGGACTTGAACCTGTGACCATGAGGTCGAACACAGGCCCCTATAGTGGACGCATTAGTCCACCAGACCCGGCTGTTTCTGTGTGTGGATTCTGAAGGTGCTTATGTATTTTAGTCTGTGTATGATGCACACAGTAATATACTGTAGGATGTGGCATACATTATAATATTCCCATAGTGACAGTGGATGCCTCATTGCATAAGCAGCCACAAGGGAATCATAAATGTCTGACTGTTATTGTATTAGTCATGTTTTATTATGGCTTTTATTATAACTTCAGCGATGTCAATTATTATGATGTTATAAGGGTTAAGGTCATGTGACATCACTTCGTAGGAAGATTGAGGGTCAAAGGTCATGTGATATCACTTCATGTGATGTCATTAAGGTCAAGGATGTGTGATGTCATTTCCGCTACCCCTGGCATTTTGGTGAATCAATGTCCATGTGTAACTCTAGGGCTTGTACCTTCAGAATTGTTATAAATTTGGCCCGCATTGGCCCACCCAAACGCACCGTTGGCCCACCCAGATAAAAATTCCTGGAACCAGGCCTGCAGACGCCTGTCACCCTTGTGCATACATTCGTTCCTGCCTGTACCTGGCTGTCAGTACCTCCTATCAGCACCTGTCAGCCGACATCGTGCTATAAGTGTCAGTGCCTGTCTCTGTCAGCACTTACCTGTGTCCGCCTATACCTTCCTGTACCTTTCCGTCACCAGTATCGTACTTAAAAGAACTGCGTACCACCAACTGCTCTGCGCACCTGTCCTGCGCATCTGTCAGTCAAGAACGGGATAGGCTTTTTTTTAGCGCTGCAGACCTGCCCACACACTAAAAGGGCTGTTTTCTGGTCTTTTCATGTAATCAGCGCGCCACTAAGTGGCGCTCTTCAGGTGTTGCCTAAACCGCACCACTCCCTGCGACTGGACTGTTACTGTCTGTGAGCACTTTTCCGCACCTACCTTTATCTGCCTGTACCCCCCTTTCATCATCACCTGAATCTGTATGTATTAGACTGCACCTGCATGTAATTGCTTGCATCTGCCTGTCAATACTGCTGTGTTTAGGTGACCTAATCAGTACCTGTATGTACCTTTCAATCACTATTTACCTGTACCTGCCGGCACGTATATACCTGTCTAGCTGCACCTTTCATCAGCTGCTGGTTTTTTGCACCTCTGTGTTTCTACAGCGGTTAGTTTATCTGTGTCTGTATGGACTTTCTACTGTGCATCTCCCTGAACCTATAGCGGTTTCTTTATCTCTGTCTGGACCTGCCGCTGTGCACCTCTCTGAGCCTACAGCTGTTTGTTTATGCCTGTCTGGACCTGCCGCTGTGCATCTCTCTGAGCCTACAGCTGTTTGTTTATGTCTGTCTGGATCTGCCGTTGTGCACCTCTCTGAGCCTACAGCTGTTTGTTGATGTCTGTCTGGACCTGCCGTTGTGCATCTCTCTGAGCCTACAGCTGTTTGTTTATGTCTGTCTGGACCTGCCGCTGTGCACCTCTCTGAGCTTACAGCTGTTTGTTTATGCCTGTCTGGACCTGCGGTTGTGCACCTCTCAGAGCCTACAGCTGATTGTTTATGTCTGTCTGGACCTGCGGTTGTGCACCTCTCTGAGCCTACACATCTATTTGTTTATGTCTGTCTGGACCTGCAGCTGTGCATCTCTCTGAACCTACAGCTGTTTGTTTATGTCTGTCTGGACCTGCAGCTGTGCATCTCTCTGAGCCTATAGCTGTTTGTTTATGCCTTTCTGGACCTGCCGATGTGCACCTCTCTGAGCCTACATCTGTTTGTTTATGCCTGTCTGGACCTGCCGTTGTGCACCTCTCGGAGCCTACAGCTGTTTGTTTATGCCTGTCTGGACCTGCCGTTGTGCACCTCTCTGAGCCTACAGCGGTTTGTTTATGCCTGTCTGGACCTGCCGTTGTTCACCTCTGAGTCCACAGCTGTTTGTTGATGTCTGTCTGGACCTGTCGCTATGCACCTCTCTGAGTCCACAGCTGTTTGTTGATGTCTGTCTAGACCTGCCGTTGTGCACCTCTCTGAACCTACAGCTGATTGTTTATGTCTGTCTGGACCTGCAGTTGTGCACCTCTATAAGCCTACACATCTATTTGTTTATGTCTGTCTGGACCTGCAGCTGTGCATCTCTCTGAACCTACAGCTGATTGTTTATGTCTGTCTGGACCTGCTGGTGTGCATCTCTCTGAGCCTACAGCTGTTTGTTGATGTCTGTCTGGACCTGCTGTTGTGCATCTCTCTGAGCCTACAGCTGTTTGTTTATGTCTGTCTGGACCTGCCGCTGTGCACCTCTCTGAGCCTACAGCTGTTTGTATATGCCTGTCTGGACCTGCCGCTGTGCATCTCTCTGAACCTACAGCTGATTGTTTATGTCTGTCTGGATCTGCCGTTGTGCACCTCTCTGAGCCTACAGCTGTTTGTTGATGTCTGTCTGGACCTGCCGTTGTGCATCTCTCTGAGCCTACAGCTATTTGTTTATGTCTGTCTGGACCTGCCGCTGTGCACCTCTCTGAGCTTGCAGCTGTTTGTTTATGCCTGTCTGGACCTGCCGTTGTGCACCTCTCTGAGCCTACAGCTGATTGTTTATGTCTGTCTGGACCTGCGGTTGTGCACCTCTCTAAGCCTACACATCTATTTGTTTATGTCTGTCTGGACCTGCAGCTGTGCATCTCTCTGAACCTACAGCTGTTTGTTTATGTCTGTCTGGACCTGCAGCTGTGCATCTCTCTGAGCCTATAGCTGTTTGTTTATGCCTTTCTGGACCTGCCGATGTGCACCTCTCTGAGCCTACATCTGTTTGTTTATGCCTGTCTGGACCTGCCGTTGTGCACCTCTCTGAGCCTACATCTATTTGTTTATGTCTGTCTGAACCTGCCGCTGTGCATCTCTCTGAGCCTACATCTGTTTGTTTATGCCTGTCTGGACCTGCCGTTGTGCACCTCTCTGAGCCTACATCTGTTTGTATATGCCTGTCTGGACCTGCCGTTGTGCACCTCTCTGAGCCTACATCTGTTTGTTTATGCCTGTATGGACCTGCAGTTGTGCACCTCTCTGAGCCTACAGCTGTTTGTTTATGCCTGTCTAGACCTGCCGTTGTGAACCTCTCTGAGCCTACAGCTGTTTGTTTATGCCTGTCTGGACCTGCAGTTGTGCACCTCTCTGAGTCCACAGCTGTTTGTTGATGTCTGTCTAGACCTGCCGTTGTGCACCTCTCTGAACCTACAGCTGATTGTTTATGTCTGTCTGGACCTGCGGTTGCGCACCTCTATAAGCCTACACATCTATTTGTTTATGTCTGTCTGGACCTGCAGCTGTGCATCTCTCTGAACCTACAGCTGATTGTTTATGTCTGTCCGGACCTGCCGGTGTGCATCTCTCTTAGCCTACAGCTGTTTGCTTATGTCTGTCTGAACCTGCCGCTGTGCACCTCTCTGAGCCTACAGCTGTTTGTTTATGCCTGTCTGGACCTGCCGCTGTGCATCTCTCTGAGCCTACAGCTGTTTGTTGGTGTCTGTCTGGACCTGCCGTTGTGCACCTCTCTAAGCCTACAGCTGTTTGTTGATGTCTGACTGGACCTGCCGTTGTGCATCTCTCTGAGCCTACAGCTGTTTGTTTATGTCTGTCTGGACCTGCCGCTGTGCACCTCTCTGAGCTTACAGCTGTTTGTTTATGCCTGTCTGGACCTGCCGTTGTGCACCTATCTGAGCCTACAGCTGATTGTTTATGTCTGTCTGGACCTGCGGTTGTGCATCTCTCTGAGCCTACAGCTGTTTGTTTATGTCTGTCTGGACCTGCCGCTGTGCACCTCTCTGAGCTTACAGCTGTTTGTTTATGCCTGTCTGGACCTGCCGTTGTGCACCTATCTGAGCCTACAGCTGATTGTTTATGTCTGTCTGGACCTGCTGCTGTGCATCTCTCTGTACCTACAGCTGTTTCTTTATGTCTGTCTGGGCTTGCCGCTGTGCATCTCTCTGAACCTACAGCTGATTGTTGATGTCTGTCTGGACCTGCCGTTGTGCCTGTCTCTGACCCTACAGCTTTTTATTTATCTCTGTCTGGACCTGCTACTGTGCACCTATCTGTACTTACAGCTCTTTAGCTCTGTCTGGACCTGCTACTGTGCACCTCTCTGTACGTACATCTCTTTATCTCTGTCTGGACCTCCTAGTGTGCACCTCTCTGTACGTACATCTCTTTATCTCTGTCTGGACCTGCTGCTGTGCACCTCTCTGTACGTACAGCTCTTTATCTCTGTCTGGACCTGCTACTGTGCACCTATCTGTACGTACAGCTCTTTATCTCTGTCTGGACCTGCTAGTGTGGACCTCTCTGTAGATACATCTCTTTATCTCTGTCTGGACCTCCTAGTGTGCACCTCTCTGTACGTACAGCTCTTTATCTCGGTCTGGACCTGCTACTGTGCACCTCTCTGTACGTATATCTCTTTATCTCTGTCTGGACCTGCTACTGTGCACCTCTCTGTGCCTACAGCTGTTTGTTTATCCATGTCTGTCTGGACTCGCTTCTGTGCACCTCTCTGTATCTGTAGCCAGGGCCGGTGCTAGGCATGGGCAGTGTGGGCAGCTGCCAAGGGCCCTGCTCTCAGCCCACGAACACAGGGCCCCACACCAGTGTGTAACAGCCAGGCCACGAGACACTGGTCCTCTCCTGACCCCGGTTCATCTAATTTAAGAGAAAGGTAGCTACTTGCAATTGTGCCCACGGGAGGGCCCCTCCCCTAGGCCTCACAAGCAAGGTATAGTGAGGCTAGACCTAGCGGAGGGGGGGCCTCCTATTGGCCCAGTTGCAAGGCGACACCTTTTGCAGGTTTGTCCTGCAATCAGGCCTCCTGCCCTGCTGCCCATTCAGAGGCACCATAGGACGCCCACTGTCCTGCAGCAGTTTTAAAGCTTTCTGATGAAAAGCAACTCTAACACATTCAGCCCATTATGATCTGCTAAGAGGTGCTTGGAGGTGGATGAGAGGGAGGGGCTGCAACCCAGGAGGGGTCTGTACAAAAAAGCTTCAGGACCAGGGTAATCTACTGAGATGCAAACAGCCCTGAATGTGTAAGGGTGTATGCAAATTAGAGGGGCCTCGCACATTGCGTTTCTGCCCAGGGCCCCCAAAATCCTGTCATAAGGTTTCTGCACATACAGAGCTATGCACAGGATAATAGGACCTTGGAATATAGTGGTGAGCCAACCATAGACCTTAGCACCCAAAAACCCCAACCCAACTAGCCTTAGCGTCCCATTAGCACTAATGTACCAATGATTAGACAACCCAGAACACGGTATCTCTCTCTCACTCAGGACTCGCAGAGGCAAGAACACTCTTTCGTCACACTCGTACCTGTCCACAACATGCGTAAGAAGAGACACTGTATAGTTCAAAATATTTATTTCAACTTACGTGCTCTAAGATACAGAACACGTGTCAGTACTAATAGCATAATACATATGAATAATATAATCAGCATAGTTACTACTCCATAGAATACGAACGGGGAAAGCATCTCATAAAGCAGTGGATATATGTCTAACTAACATTACCACCCTCCCCGTGCTGGAAGCTAGTTTATTATGAGAATAGAAGACCTTTGGGCTTTGACTAGCGAACCCCCATACCTCAGTCTCTAGATGCAAAACTACATCAGCAGACAATCACAGCTCTTCTCTCAGGAAAGTTCGTCTCCAAGTGCCTTCTAAAGCGGGCGACCGCATTATTAAAAGCACACTAATTTCTCCATAGCAGCTGTACATGGTGTTATGTCTAGGTGCGAGGGACGGGCCAAATCAGTAAGAACCAGGGATTTGTTATTCGACCTTGTAACTGTTGTTCAGACTGAGCCCAAAGGGAATAGGAGAAAAGGTGAGAAACAGAAAATGCAGACAGTTGTAAAATAACTTGGCAGTAGCAGAGGGCAACAGAACAACAGTTAAGAGTAACGTGCGCAAAAGTCATCATGGCAGCCAGGCCTGCCAACGCATCCAGGCAGGCCAGGAGGCCATGAGCCACAAGACACCCTCCCCTGGACAGTCCATCGGCCAAGACGGAAATGAAGACAGAGTTCCAAACACCTGAGCAGAAATGAGGCAGTCCACCGACAGTGAACGGCAAGTTAATCAATCCAAAAACGTGGAAGAGCAGAAAAAAGCTATACCGTCCAAGAGAACATCATTGGAATCGTCAAAAAACGTAGACACCATCCAGTCCAACAGGTCAAAGCTGCAGGAATGTTCCTCAGAGGATGGAGCATCCAAAAGCAATGCGGGACAGCTTGCGTGATATTCAATATAACTTCGTTGTAGGAGATTCTGAGCAGCCGCCCAGATATCCCATTGTGCCAAAATCCCCAGTGCAGCCGCACGCATCATAAAGCCAGCAGCGGAACAGTCCCGTTCATGGGCCTCTAAGGGACCCACCAACTGAACAAAATCCGGAACAGACAATGACGAATTGGAGAGGCAATAATCCATGGTCCATGTGAACGGACAGCGGATGCAAGACATCACAGGTTGCACGCAAGTGAAATACGCAAAGCGAAAGGAAAGGGTGTAGGACACACTGATAGTTGCCAAGGGCAGAACATCGAAGCCAACCAGAAGTCGCTCACGGAGCAGCTGGAGGCGTTCGGGATCGAGAAGGGCCCAGTGGTGTGCAGCCATTGCGCAGAAAACAGACCAACAGCAAGACACCAGCCGCCAAAGCGAGGATTAATGGGAAACCACCAAAGACGCTAGAAAAAATAGAATGTATGAACGCCGGTATCACACCGAAAATAGTTTGAAAGGTGGACACCAGGCCAGACCCCACAATTTTAAAAAAGTGCACCAGACCCTCAGTGTTTGATGCGTTAAAAATACGATGAATCAACTCCCCAAAATGTTGGGGGAGGTCAGTGTTCAAAACGGCCTGTATTTCACTGTGGGTACTCGCCACCTGGAGAATGAATGTCTCCAGGGCGGATGTGAGCATAACCTCCTTATTCAATAATAGGGCCTTTATTCTGCTCAACTTATTGAAATCTGCCTCCATGGTAGGAATGGAAGGCCAAAGAGAGTTATCAACGATGTCGTGAGGGGGAGGAAAAAGCACATTCTTGCAGCAGACAACTCTGTGTGAGACCGTAACAATATACGGAATGCCAGCCTGTAGGCCACAACAGTCTTCGTTATTTAAAAGCAAATAGCTACCGTTAGTAAGCAAAGTAAAAGTAGGAGAAATAGCAGGAGCAGGAATACCCTTTAGCACACATGCCAGATTCGGAACTGAAACGCTACAAGCCCCGTGCAATTTAATATGTTTACAAATAAGCGAATGACCCACAGTTGAATCACAAGACTCCCCCGTGAGAAACACTTCCTTGCCTTCTCTAAGGCATTTATACATGAAAGGCAAGGACCATAGTTCATGCAGGAAAGCACTACACAAAGGCTGGAAACGGCCCACAGGATAATGTTTCATGCACAAGCTAAATTCAAACAGGGAAAAAGGTAAAGCGATAACCCCATGAACTAGCCACACTGCAGAATCTAGTTCCGCTACAGAGAATGGTAAAGGATCACCTTTCTCGATATGTAACAAGGTGTAAGATGCATCTTTCATGGACATGAACTGCTGTTTTTCCGTCAAATTAAAAGGCAGAAAAAGGGCAGTGGTGTTCAAGAGATTCCAAGGAACTTTACCTAACTTAAGGGTTTGCAAAGTCCAGGCAAACTGCATCACTGAGCGCAACTGATTCTGACCATGATACAACATAGAGACATCATCTTGTACAATATCAACAACAGAGGATACAATATTCTCTAATGTGTAAATGCGGGAAGACAGGGTATTTATACTATTGTCAACAACAGCAAGCACCTTTTCCAAATTTGCTTGGTCTATTTCCCGAAGGCGGGAAGCAGCTTCCATTTGTGACAGCTTCCAGAGTTCATTATACGCTTCATAAATGAATCTCTTCGGTCGGGGACCACGAGGTCCCAAGATAAAGTCAGATAAATCAATAGTGCCTGATAGGAGAGACAAATGTTTCTTAACAGAGTCTAAGGACGAATGTTGTAACCATTGTTTACATAATTTACCAACCGAATACGTGGTGACAGTACGAGTTGCAGTAAATCGTGGATCAGGCTTGTCCTGTATGTAGCCAGGAACTGTGCCATGGAAACGCAGCTGGCATGCATTCGATGATATGGGCCATGCCAACCAGGGTGACTGTATCAGTGCAGAAACGTTAAAGGAATTGTTTTGGAACTGAGCCTGTAACTTCAAAAGGGATATATTAAATCGTAAACTATCATTTGGCGAACTCGACAAGGATGGGATGGCTGTCGCATTTAGTTGTTTAACGGAAGCCAACCCCCAACACGTGGTCTGATAAATGGAAGTATTTAAAAACATAATTTGGGCTGGGATAAGGCAAGCGCGGTGCAAAGCCTCGGTGCCCTGCACCTGCCATGGCTTCGAACCCCAGATTGATTTTAAATCCACTGTGTCTTTCCAATACTCATAACCACCCACCGCCAAGGCGCTCAAAAAGGAACCCGAATAAAGTAATTTAGTGTGAGTCAACATTATTTTTTGGGTCAATGGGGTTTTTAATTTAAAATAATAGGACCCAGGGTTCGATCGATTGAAATCAGTAAAATAGGTGCATTTATTTCGAAGAGTCTGGCAGCTACCTGGTATGGGGTTTGGGCAGTGTTCCCATTGGGTGTAAGTAACAGGGCTGCGTAGAGCACTTGGTTTGTGGAGAAAATGATTGCCCCAATGCTGGTAGCAATACAAATCGGCATAATTCGCAGAATTCATATACAAGTCCTCAGCATTAAAGGAAGCATAATATTTTAAATCAGCAAACAATGCTTCAACGGCATGCACATCCCAATCATCAGAATGAATATTACTTTTTACTACATCACCCATCGAGACTCGAAGGACATTTGGTACATTAATAATTTCCGTCGGGCCATGGATTTGAAAGTTTACCGCATCCCATACGATGCCATCAGCAACTGGAAACGCTGAAATGTTCACTAATGTGTTGTCACGCTTCATGATGTGTGAAGAGGAATGTGGAGCCAAAGTCCCAGCCACACTGTTCACAGCAGAGCGTTCAGGTAAATAGTGACCATTGATGAGCAGAAAAAACACTGTGACAAAGCCAATGGACATGAACAAAAAAAACAAGAAAAGTACCATCCAAATATATGTCCAAGGTGGAATCAAAAAATTGTCTCTAAACCAGGATACAAAAAGACTAAACTTGGACGGGACCTTTGATGAGTTGGAATCCGAGTCAAAGGAATAACGTGTCGGGCTCAGTGGCGTTGTTGGTTGGTGTGCCACCGACTCTGTGGCGGGATAAGTATATTCGTCCTCATCTATGCAGGGTGATGCAGGGGGTTCAAATATATTTTCAGGCAAATCAACCATCTCCATGGTAACATCAGTGACTGTTCGTGCAGGCGTGCCGCGAACACATGTCCGATAAATGGCAGGACAAGAGACCGCTGGTGTGACACTATTCAGGATCGGCCAGATGTTGTAGCTTGACATTTTCCACTGAGATGTATCTGTTTTCCTTGCGACCGGGAAGCGGTGGTAAGATGACTGTACGTGTCCCCTTCAAGCCCAGGACTGGAACCGGTGCACGAAAAGAGGGGCCGAATTCTTTTTTGTTCTCCACCTTCTCTCGTACCAGGTCGCCAATCTTCGGAAGCCAGCCGGCAACCGGAATCTGCAGAGCAGGGTCTGTGGCTGAAGGCAAATGTGCAATTGCAAGTTTGTCTCGGGCTTCTTGTAAGTCCTGTAACATAGTAGAATGATTATCTACATCAAACTTGGCGGATTGCGCCGCCATGTCTAGACCATCAAGGTCAGGCACAAACATTCGTATGCCAAAGAGCATTTCGTAAGGGGTCCGCCCACCCAGAGGCCTTCTAGGGAGATTATTAAGTGCACTCTGAACGGTATACAAGTGGGCCAGCCAGTTCCTGCCAGTACCTATAACTCTAGCTGTCAAGGATTGCTTTAAGTCACGGTTCATTCGTTCAACGATAGATTGCCCTCAGGCCTATACGGAGACTAAAATTTCACCCGCACCCCTAAGGAGCCCATTGCATCCTTGTAAGCCTTAGAGGCAAACGCCGGACCTTGGTCAGAATGGAAGGTGCCGCATGCAAAAATTCCCACGAAGACACGCAAATCCCTTATGACATTTCGAGCGTCAGCACTCCTTTGTGGCCAGACCCAGATGAACCGTGTGCACGAGTCCACTGTCACTAAGATATATTTATAGGCAGTGTCTGAAGAAAATGGACCGCAGTGATCCAAGTAAACACACCCAAAGGGTCTGTTTGAAATTCCAAGCGAGGTCTGCGGTGGTCGTGTGACCGTGGAAGGCTTGATCTGTTGACAAACGTCACAGGAAAGCACATAAGTACGTGTATCTTTATATAAACCACGCCACCAGTAACGCTGCTGCAAAATGGAAATTGTCGCAGACACACCAGCATGAGCCGAAGCCATGCCTTCGTGTGCCGCTGCCATCAAGGAAAGTCTGCGGTCCGCGTTGGGGATCAGCCGATCACCAACGTCAGGTATTGTTACATAAGGAGCCTGATCGGGACCTATATGGTAAGAATATTTGGAAGGGAAACCTCTAGGGTAATTCATTCCTTCTTTTGTTGCAGCAATAGCTGCCAAGATATCAGTGTCTATTTTAGACATGGATCTAGTAACTGCTGCTACTGAACACGTGAGTACTGCTGATCTGGCAGCTTCATCCGCCAGACTGTTACCAACAGCGTGTGCGCCCACTCGCTGATGGCCTAGGGTGTGAACCACCTGCGTGAGTGGCAGACGTCTTTGTAATTCTGCCACTCTAACCCAAAGCATTTTATGCTTGATTGTGTTGCCTTTAGCGTCTCTATAGTCATTTTGCGACCAAAAGAACAGATTGTCATTGTATGATTGAACACAGTAGTAAGAATCGCACACTATTAAAGTGGTCACATCAGGATTTACAAACTCAAGCGCAAGCACCAATGCACGCAACTCGGCCAATTGTGCGGTACTGTCCCCGAGTGTCTGTGTATGCACCACAGTGGATTTGAACTTTCCGTTCACAAACGTACCTGCAACAATAGCACATGCGGCTGAATAAGCATGTTTGGAACCCGTGGTCGGTTGTGCCGAACCATCGGTATAGATCACACAGTCGTAATCCTCAAGCGGCAATAAGGACAGAGGAGGAGGATGAACGAATTCATACTGTAAGAACTCCTGAGTCTGAAGTGAAGAATCGAATATGAAAGTGACATCCGGAGACGTCAAAGATGTTGCCCATTGAATCCAACGGGGTGCAATGCTTTAGAGTTCGGTACACTTGCTTTGGTCACTGCCTCTAGAGCAGGATATGGTGTTACCACCAAAATGCGTTTTCCTTGTGCCAGTGCGCGCTCCTTCAGGATCGCCATTTGCACTGCTGTTAGCACTTTCTCCACAGATGAAAACCGCATTTCTGCGGAGGTGTATAGATGTGACTTGTATGCGATGGGTACTGTATCACCTTCATTAAAGGTTAAATACGTGAAACCCACTGCCCCTGGTATGATTCTAATCACCAAGTTTGTGTGGTTATCACGCGTCAAAAGGTATTTAGACTCAAGAAGGTCTGTCTGCAAAGACTGCAGAATGGAGGTATGCTCTGGAAGCCAGCAAGACTTCGAAAAAGTAGGTTGTATCAAGGCATACAGTGGCTTGATACGCTGGGCGTATTCGGGAATATATGTACGTCCGAAGTTCAGAAAACCCAGCAAAGACTGAAGTTTCTTCAGAGTAGTAGGAGGGCACAGAAGTGCACATTTCTCCAGAAAATGGGGGCTAAACCCTTACCTTCATTGTTGAGCTCATAGCCCAAGAACAAAACGGTAAATTCAGCAATATGAGATTTGGCAAAGTTAATTTTGTATCCCTGAACCGCGAATTCAAGAATAATGCGGTCTACTCGGGTCAGATGCGGAAACAATTCATCGTCCGTCAGATAAATGTCATCCACGTACGAACAGGCGTCTGGATCGATGCCGTCTAACAAAGAGACAACACGAGCGGCGAATACGCCTGGACTATTCTTGTAGCCCATAGGAAGACGCCTGAATTTGAACATTTTACCACCGGATGTAAAAGCGCACCATTGGCCACTCTCCGGGGCTAAGTTGTGCGTGTAGAATCCATTTGAAAGGTCAAGGGTCGTTTTATATCTTTTACGAACAAGACTGTCTACTAGCGCAGAACTATGGGTATTTTGCACCGCAAAGGTCCGACAATGCGAGTTCAAGTGCCGGTAATCCAATACTAAGCGGTACGATCCGTCGGGTTTAGAAACCGCGAAAAGGGGATTGTTCATAGGTGATACACAGGGTTCAATTACTCCCTGATATTCCAACTGAGTAAGAATTTCGGAAACGGGGCCTTTGGCTTCACGTTTTATGGGATATTGGGGTTGTGGCTGTGGAAACGACCGCAAAGGTATTTCATGGGGGGGGAGAATCTTCGTCCCAACCCACGTGATTGCGGAATAACGCTGGAGCCAGGGACACAGCCCACTCTGCTGCAAGAGCCTCCGCTTTGTCCTTTGGGACATGTCGAGAAAAGCTCGGAAGGATTACCTCCTCCCCTTTACGCGCAGCAAGGACGAATGGGGGTGGCCAATCCGCCTCTGCTAACAAAATGTCATATGAAGAGGTCAGATTTTCCCAAAAAATCCCTTTAATTACACGCTGTATATCACCTTCAATTTGAATGACAATATTAAATAGTCTGTCAGGGGGTGCCACTCTGGTGTCTGCTGTTTCAACAGTAATGAATGTTTCAGTTGCTGTCGCCTCCATATGAGGACGTAGCGCCTCCCGCACTATGGTAACTTCCGCGGCGCTGTCTAGGAGGGTTACTGCCCACGTCCAATTCAGGAGCCTCGTTCTCACCGTCTGTGGCATATTTCGCTGTTACAGCGGCAACTTTCTTCTTCTGAAATTGTGGTCGAAAACGCTGAGCGTCTTCCTCTTTTCCTCTGACTTGTTGTCGAGGCTGGTCTCGTCCCTGTGGGGCCTCACGGTCCCTTCCTCTGTCCTGGCGGTCTCCTCCACCGGCCTGTGACGAAGTCTGTGCCTGTGAAGAACGAGGAGAACGCGTATCAGGGATCTGAAACCTATCCGGTGACTTAATTCTCGCTCTATCGCGTAAATCATAAGTGCGTTCAGAAGAAACTGAAACCGGGGATGCGCCTCGCGACCCCGGCTTCTTTTGTTGCTTTCCCTGTTTTTTGAGCCTCCAGCTCTTTTTAGTGAAGACTGGTTTCTCATCTTTCTCAGATTGAGATTTGGTTTGTTGCTGTTGTGGTTGCGATTGTGTTTGCTGTTTTGCAAAAGGCTTGTTACCCAGGCTATTTCTACCAATAGTTTTGTAAGCCTGGGTAATAATTTTCGGTAATTCGCGAGGCTTGTCCAATTCTGGGACTAAAGCCAAAGCGTTAGCTACTTGAAAGTTCACTGCATCGCCCTTGACATTCGCAAGGATCAGCTCAGCTACTACTTCAAACACTCCCACCAGTCTCATCCCTAATTCCACAGCCGCTTCAGGGCCATGTTCATCCTGTACTTTTTTAATTACAGAGGGGAGAACCGTCATGGAAGGAGTACCAAAACATTTAGAATATACTGCTGCGAATACCTTACCCCAGTTGTCACATGCTGTCAACTCGGGAATTAAGTCTTTTGGCAAACTAATCGTTAAAATACGATGTTTATCCACTGGAGTTGTATGTGGAAAAACCGCCTCCAACTGATCAAACTTTTCTGCAAGCCAATAAGGAAAATCATCCTTATTTTGTGGACGTTTGCCCATCACCGAATTCACCATGCCAGGACTTATGGTCACTCCGCCTGCAGCCGCTGGTTGGCCGGCAACTCCAGGAGCGGCTCCATGGAGGCTGCCTGTAACATATCGCACTAAAGCTCGATGCACCTGCACCAAGGCCGCATACATAGTGCGCAGTTCCGCGACTGGTATTGTCATATAACGCGGATGTGGGGTGTACCCGGCCAAAACAGGCCAAGTGGCGCCCTCAATTGATAAGGGGCCTAAACGAACCGTGGTAGTCGGTTGTGGGAGGGCGCCATTAAACCAAACACGGTGTTGCCAAGCCGTGAGCGGTACTTCAAGATTAGTATAAGGTCTATAGACAGCAGGAACAACGGTGGGTTCATATTCATGGAACAGATTATCGTTCGCGTTCACCGCTGGAAAAGTGATCCAAGAGTAGAACACTTCAAAGTGGAAAGCCGGATCGGCTTGAACCACAAAGACTAGTTCAACTCCCGAGTCTGGCACTCCATACACCCGTAAGTGATCCCGGAGTGCTGTGCGGCTATGCGCCGCTATGTCTATACCCGCCATTACTAACGGGTCTATTCAACAATCTTACACGAGGCAGCACAAAAAGGGTTATATTTAAAAAAAACTTTTTTAATAACATCAAGCTTGAAAGAACCTACAAAATCTATAATATAGGAGGTATCGCCGTCACACACGCTTCCGGAAGCGTACGTGAGGGTTTTGTGGACAAGCACAAGTACTACTCAAGCATCTCGCAAGTAAGCTGCCCCACTCGTTGGTCGCGCCATGTCATAAGGTTTCTGCACATACAGAGCTATGCACAGGATAATAGGACCTTGGAATATAGTGGTGAGCCAACCATAGACCTTAGCACCCAAAAACCCCAACCCAACTAGCCTTAGCGTCCCATTAGCACTAATGTACCAATGATTAGACAACCCAGAACACGGTATCTCTCTCTCACTCAGGACTCGCAGAGGCAAGAACACTCTTTCGTCACACTCGTACCTGTCCACAACATGCGTAAGAAGAGACACTGTATAGTTCAAAATATTTATTTCAACTTACGTGCTCTAAGATACAGTACACGTGTCAGTACTAATAGCATAATACATATGAATAATATAATCAGCATAGTTACTACTCCATAGAATATGAACGGGGAAAGCATCTCATAAAGCAGTGGATATATGTCTAACTAACATTACCACCCTCCCCGTGCTGGAAGCTAGTTTATTATGAGAATAGAAGACCTTTGGGCTTTGACTAGCGAACCCCCATACCTCAGTCTCTAGATGCAAAACTACATCAGCAGACAATCACAGCTCTTCTCTCTGGAAAGTTCGTCTCCAAGTGCCTTCTAAAGCGGGCGACCGCATTATTAAAAGCACACTAATTTCTCCATAGCAGCTGTACATGGTGTTATGTCTAGGTGCGAGGGACGGGCCAAATCAGTAAGAACCAGGGATTTGTTATTCGACCTTGTAACTGTTGTTCAGACTGAGCCCAAAGGGAATAGGAGAAAAGGTGAGAAACAGAAAATGCAGACAGTTGTAAAATAACTTGGCAGTAGCAGAGGGCGACAGAACAACAATTAAGAGTAACGTGCGCAAAAGTCGTCATGGCAGCCAGGCCTGCCAACGCATCCAGGCAGGCCAGGAGGCCATGAGCCACAAGACAATCCTAGAACCGGCCCTGTCTGTAGCTGTATGTATCTGCGTGGGCCTACTTCTTTATAGCGCTTTGTTGCCTACCTGTTACTGTTTTCTGCCTATTTGTTCACACCTGCTACTATTAACCATTCTGTGCCTGTCTTTTACTGTGTGCGTGACTGCATTTGTCTCTAATTTCTAAATCTCGCCTCCCTCTTTTTTTCTTTTTCTACTTATTTAACTTTTGAGTTTTCCCTAGCACAGTCACATACCTTGTCTACAAAGTTCTGCTAAAGGTGTAGCTAACATAGGATGGAAGGGAATAGCATAGATTAACACTAGGGGAAAAGCAACCTATTAAAATAGCAAATTATTTCAAAAGCTAATTTGACCGCAGACTGATAAGCTGTTTATGTTCCATGTTCTTAATCATGGGTTTTAAAATAAATCATTTCCCAAATGAAGTAGCCCAGGAAGATGAAATGATTTGCCCAGGATCACACAATATAATTTGAAGGTTGGGGTTCAAGCCCAAATTTACCAGGTCCCACAGCTAACAATTTACTCACTAGAGGCAGGCAGAAATTCACAGGATGACAGGCATGTATGTAAGTAGAAGCATGCAGGTGAATGAAGCGCGCGCAGGCAGGCTGGGAGCGCTCTGTTTGCAAGATCCTTAACCTGCTGCGTGTATTCTTGTAGTACGTCAGACAGGCAACGCCTCAAAGTACAGTGTATGCTGCCTGTCTAGCGCCGAGCCACCTAGTGCACGCCAGTCAGGTCAGAGCGGCGGAGAGGGGTAGAGCCCGTGTCTGTGGTGATATCTTGAATACTTCAGGTTTTAATGCTCATCACACGGGCAGAGGACCTCTGAGGGCTGGATGGGCGGAGACCGCCTGGGTCTGAATGCAGCCCTCAAGGCTACACCACACAGGAAATGCCAGAACCCTGCACCTATCTTGTTAGAGACAGCCCCAAGCATTCTTCGGCCTTACCTCGGTGCACCAGAGCGCCTCTCCCCCCGCGGTCCATGGGCTCGTAAGAGAGGAGCGAGGGAGCCGCAGGTCATGGTTTCTCATGAGGTCTGTCCCGGATAGGAGAGCAGGGCAGCGGCGACAAGGGTACCGCAACGCCGCACGGTCACAGGCCTTGCTCCACTGTGTCCCGACCACTGAAGAAGTGTCTCCTGTCTCTGTGGGAAGGCGGCCGCCTTACAAGCTGCGCGATGCCCGTCCCCTTTTAATCAAGGGTTTATCCGGGCTGCCTGCAGCTCTTGATACCGAGGTGCCCGGAGCTCTAAGCCTCTGATGCCAGATGAGCTGTGGCCGCTCCCGGCTGAGCCGCACAGGATGGCCATCCTCCCTGGACTTCCTTCCTCTGCTCCGCGGCCCGGGGACAGGCCCAAGCACCGGGCTGTTCACACGAACCCAGACACAGCGTCAGAGTTACACTGTGAACTGACCACTGGTAGAGACGGGCTTTCAACAGGGGTCAGAGTCAGACATCGGCAGAGGTTTAACGCAAAAGGGTGCGCCTCCACCCTGAAGTATGCGGTGAGGGGCCGCAGAGACTCCCAAATCTCACAATTACGTCTAGGCCTTAGGCTAAACGATGGGCCCCGTGGAGGTTGGGGCACCCCAGAGCTGCTGAGGCCAGGGGCCTGCATTACGCCCCCAGCCTTGGACAGACAGGGCTGTCCGTACTCTCCCTCCCGGCCCCTTCGACAGGCAGAGGCGCCGAGCCGCAGGGACGGTTGTCAGGGGGCAATAAAAACTGCCATAATTGGTGAGCAGAGGGCTCATCGCACTCCCGTGGCCCGGTGTTACTGCACCTGGTGCACTGTCGACGGCAACCTCCTGAAGAGTTGTAACGTCACAGCACAGACTAGTAGCCCCCAGGTTCTACACTTAGTTTATCGCGAGGGTCACAGACACACCTTCCCCTTTGCCATGAGTGAAAGAAGTGCGCGGGGCTTCTTTAAAAAACACAGAAGGCTCGCCTCGAAGCACGTGTTTTTTTGTTGTTGTTTAAATCTGTTTATTGTATTTTCGTGAAATAATGTTTTAATACAGTATACAACATTTCACAACTCTGCAGCCCTGACATACACAGTACCTAATATCACAAGTGAGTATAATACTCTGTCATCAGAATAACATGGCATCGGTACATTCGTTGGACACACTTTGGCTACTGGGGTGCCGGCTTTTGAGAGTGCGGAAGTGAACAGTTAATGCTGTGTACGAGTTGTGTAGGTGACGTTGACGGCGATGATGTGAACGGGCCAGTGGGGTGCATGCTCCTCCCCGGCATGTTGTGGCATTCAGCCATCCTGTTGACCGTTCTGGCAGGAGCGACCCAATCTAAATGAAGTGGAGGTGGCAATCGTGGCTGCTACCCATTGGAGGGAAGTGGATGGCTGTGCCAGCTATGCGGTAAATGTGCGATACAAGGTAGGTCACAGGTAGGTGTTCTGTGGTGTGTGCCCTGTGATTCGCGGTTGCGTGCCAGGAGGGGGATTACGCTCCCATGGAATGCACCCTCGCTGCTTCTGTATGTCAGAGCTGCTAGGGGGGTGTTAAGTGGTGAAGGAGCCAGGGGTAACTACGGGTAACTGGGTGGGGGGAATGGGTGGGCAGATCGTTTGCGGGTCGCTGGGAAGCGGAATATGTCAATGTGGCGGCACCTGAGGGGTGACTCGCGCAGTGCGGAGAGGGCGGGGGCACCGCAGTCTAGTTAAGCCAACATGTGTCTATGTAGGCGCAGCGTGCAGCCACCGTGCGTGTTGCGAGACGTGTTATGTTACGTGTTGCTTGTGAGGGGTCTCCTTTGCTGGTCGCTCGCTGCGGGGCCGTCGTCGGGCTCTGGGATCTCATTGCTACTCAGATGTAGCATTATGTCCCAGTTCTCCGCAATTGGGAACTTACGAAGACCCAGTGCGTCCTCACTAAGCAGCACTACACTCTCCGCCGCGGCCCAGACCTGTAGCGAGCGCTTCCAGGCCTGTACCACTGGGGGTTCCGCCGACCGCCAACGCCTCGTGTATAGTCTCTTTGCAGTGATCAGCCCCAGCGCTAGAAACCGAAAAGTGGCACATAAACGTTTGTTGTTCGCATATAGGTGCAGAATGCAAGTCTCCCAGTTGGGTGAAATAGTGCGGCCCGTGTAACAGCTTAGTGCTGTCACTACTGACTCCCAGTATTCCCCCAATTTCGGACAGCTCCACAGCATGTGCAGTAAATCTGCACCAACAGCTTGACAACGTGGGGAAGCGGCGGACGCCTCTGCATAGTATTTGTTGATTTTCGCAGGCGTGAGGTATGCCCTCTGCATAATAAAGTACTGTATGAGCCGAAACCGCATGTTACGTGGAACGCCTATCGGGCCCTCCAGAATCCTGTCCCACTCAGTGTCTGTGAGAGGTCGCTGAAGATCTGTCTCCCAATGTGCACGTAGGGAGAGCAGCGATGAGGCTGTATGGGACCTAAGGGATATCGCAAACCACTTTATAAGGTGTCTGCCCCTCCCCATCAAGTGCAAATATTGGATGGTGAGATGCATAGATGGTTCTGTGGACATGTCACCCCAGTGCTGGTGTAGGGCGGTTATGAGCATTCGGTGTTCTAGAATATGACCCGGTGCTACTCCGTAAGCATCAATGAGTGAAGCGTAAGATGACAGGGTACCGTCTTGGTATAGATCCCCGAGATCTTGTATGCCACCGGCAGTGAGATGTCGCACTTCACGGGACGTAATGGCGCCGTGCCCACTTGGTGTACCTACTATTGGAAGCGCGGGGGCGTACGGTTTGGTGTCTCTCGTCAAGTATATACTTCTGCGGTAGCACCGATGTGCCACAGTTAACAGGAGCTGCAACGGCGGCTTCTGCCTGCAACAGGGATGGAAGAGAGCGAGAAGGGTCTTGTGAGTTAGGGCTGGGAGGCTCGATGCTGTATCCACCAGGTGCTGGTCTGAGAGCCACACCGCTACCCACTGTAACTGAGCGGCTAAGTAGTAGTGTTCCAGGTTGGGCAAGGCAAGGCCACCACGGTCTGTCGGCAGATATAGTTTCTGGATTGCCACTCTGCTTCGGGAGGCCCCCCAGATGTGTCCTCTCACTAGCCTTTCCAGCGTTTTGAAAAGGGCCGGTGGAAGATATATTGGCAGGTTGGCAAAATAATATAATAACCGAGGCAGGATTATCATTTTCATCAAAGCTACTCGGCCCATGATGGTTAGAGGGAGTGTTCCCCAGAATGCTACTTGCGACCGGATAGCTGCTATTGCTCTTCCCAGGTTCCCTTCAAAGCAGGTCCTCCGGGCGATGGTACACCCGGATTCCTAGATATCGGAACATGTGGGCCTCCCACTTAATGCCTGTGCCATCAAAAGTATACTGCGGGTCACGGGTGTCCACGTCAAATGGATAAAGACAGGATTTGGATGCATTGACTACCAGTCCCGACACTGCAACGAAGTCTCGCAATATGCGTTCTACGCCCCCTGGGATAGTGTGCGTGTCTCTCAGGTATAGAAGGAGGTCATCCGCATACAGCGATATGATATGTATGGTATCACTTTGGGGGATTCCCCCAGTCCCCGCCCCTCGCCCTAAAAATGGCCGCCAGCAGCTCCACCGCGAGCGAGAACAGCAGTGGGGACAGAGGGCACCACTGCCTAGTGCCCCTTCGCACTTTGATGGGGGCTGACATGTACGGCCCTGTCTTTACCCTCACTAGTGGGTCGTCGTATAGTAGATGGACCATCCTGATGAAGTCTTCCCCGAGCCCGTAACGCAGCAACACCGCGAAGAGGAAGTCCCACCCTAGGGTGTCGAACGCCTTTTCCAAATCTAAGATCAGGCATCCTGCAGGGGGCCACTGCTGCGGCGCATATTCGGCGACTCTGAAGAATCGGCGAAGATTGAGTGAGGTACTGCGCGACGGGACGAACCCATTTTGATCATCGTGTACAAGCGTACAGACCAGGGAAGCTAGCCGGTCTGCTAGCAGTATCGCTAGTATTTTATAATCGGTATTCAAAAGGGCTAGTGGCCTGTAAGAGCCTAGATTCGCAGGGTCCCGGTCTGGTTTAAGCAGTGAAACTAGCCGTGCTTCATTTAGTGAGGGTGGGAGGGAAGAGGCATCTATTGCAGCAGCGTAGACTGCTTGGAGACGTGGCGTCAGTGTTGTGGCGTATGCTTTATAAAATTCAGAAGGCAACCAATCTGGGCCTGGGGTTTTGCCGGTTGCTAAAGCTGATATGGCTTCTCTTATTTCTTCTGATTCAATCGGGGCGCCCAGCGCCTCGCGTTGCTAAGGTGTAATAGTCGGCAGTTGGATCGCCGACAGGAACTCGTCCAGCCTGGCGCGATCGGGTGTGCCTATAGCTTTGTATAGTGCTGTGTAGTGTTTGGTCATCACTTCGTGAATTTCGTGTTGGGTATATACTGTAGGGCCGTCTGCGGGGCGTATGGCGTGTATGGAATGCCTGGGCTGCTCCTGTCGTAACAGCCAGGCCAACAACCTACCAGGTCTGTCGGACAGTGTATGTGTGCGTGCCAAGTGCGCTTTGTAGTTGAGGCAACGCAGCCGCTCGAGGAGGCTAATGTGTTCGCTCTGCTTCTCGCGCAATGGTTGCGAGCTCCCTGGGCCCAATGCTACTTGAATTTTGCACGGTAGAAGATCTTGTTCTAATTGCTCTATCTCTTGGGTGAGTTGTCTGCGCATGTTCCAGACCAGCCCCATAATATGCCCACTAACGACAACTTTAAACGCCTCCCATTCTAACGGTGCGTTGTGCGTGGTACCGGCATTGTCTACGAAGTATTGTGCGGTGACGTCTTCTAATGAAGCGTGGAATGCAGGGTCTTCTAGTGCTGCCGGTTGAAGGCGCCAGGTAGGGACCGGTGGAGGGTCTGCCTCCCAAGTCAGCTGTAGTATCTGGGGGTTGTGGTCAGAGTCCGTGCGACCTAGATAATCAATGGTTTTAACTAATGGTAGTAGCGAGGAGGACCCGACAATTCGGTCCAGCCGAACATGCAGGTCATGCACGTGGGAGTAGAATGAGTATATGCGGGTGTCTGGGTGCCGAGCGCGCCAAATGTCTGTTAAGGACCAGTGCATAAGCCAATCACGAAGGGCCTGGGCATTTGAGGAGGCAGAGGTGCGCATCAGCGGGGGGAAGGAGCGGTCTAGGGAGATATCGAGCACCGAGTTAAAATCCCCGCCTAACAGCCACGGAATCCCAGCCCAGGGTGCAAGTGCGCTGGTGAGTTTTTGCAGGAAGGCTGGCTGTTCTATGAGTATGAGTATGGACTGTCCGTTCAGCTTACCTCGGACTAGAGCATAGCGCCCTTCCGGGTCGGTGGTCACCTCTTCTGCAATAAATGGAGTACTAGCAGAGACCCAAACCAGCGACCCCCTTGCCTGGGCAGAAAAGTTCGTACTAAATACTTGCCCGCGCCATCGCCTGCGCAGTCTAATTGCCTCTGGCTGCGTGATATATGTCTCCTGTAGCAGTGCTATGTTAGCAGCTTTACGCTGAAGGTATGAATATATGGCATAGCGCTTAGATGGGGTTTGGATGCCCCTCACATTCCATGTTATAACATTAATGTGCGCCATACTGGGGTGTGTAGTGTCCAAATGCGGTGCCCTGCGCCGACCCCGCGGCCCATTGACCCGAGAAGTGTGTGTGTGCCCGACCTCATGCGGGGTGCACTGTGGTATGGGGTGTGATGGGAAGGGTAGAGAAGGGAGAACAATAGACCTTGAGAAACTCTTATGGAGTGGAGCTCCAACGGGAACCCACCCAAACCATAGTGCAGGTACATTCTGCATCTAACAATATCAGTACAATATGGGGTTGCGGTGCGCAGTGATGGCTTCATCGCTGTGCCCTTGTGGGTTATCACTTGTATGTCCCCTACTAGAGGCTGGCAAATGCCGAAGGGGCTCGCTACTTGTTGGGTAGGTGTGACATGGGAGTACAGTTCGGTGGGCTGCTCCTTGATGCACAGTTCCGCTAAGCCCACGCATCACCTAGTGGACAAACGTTTTCGAGGATGACTGCTTTTCGCTTCCTGAGGTCTAAAGAGGAGTGACGACGATACCGTATTTGTCGAGGCTACAGGTGCTAGATGATGTCGTCGGCAGTTTGTGGCGTCACTTCAGGAGGGTGGGGGAGTCGAGTCCCCCTGACCACGACTGGAGCTGCTCATCTTCGGCCATGGATTGATTGGAGTCAGTTTCTGGGTCTGAACTGTGGGACGGATCGTCCAGTGTCGCCGCGACCTGTAGGGCCCTCCGCCTTTCCACAATGATTTGTTCTAAGTCGGGTGGCGTGAGCTGTGAGGCCTGCGATCCTGCTACCTGATGCTTGCTGCAGTTACGACGTCGCCGGTGCGGTCGTGTCTTTGTTATGGCCCCTGGCTCTGGGTGGCCAGTGGACCATCCCTGTTCCTCCAACCAGGACCAGGTATCCGTGGGCGATTCAAAGAAGTGTGCAGTGCCGTCTACTGTCACGCGGAGGCGGGCAGGGCACAGGAGGGAGTATCTCATGTTTAATTCCTGAAGGTGTTTTTTCACTGATTGGAATGTGCTTCTGCGCCGTTGAACCAACGCGGTATAGTCCGGGAAGAACATGACACGGACATTGTCAACTCTTATGTCTGAGATTTTCCGGGTCTCCCGTAAGATAGCATCTCGGTCCCTGAAGTTGAGGAGACGGATCAAGAAGGGTCTAGGCCGTGTTCCAGGAGGGGGCCTCCGGGCCGGGAATCGATGCGCCCTCTCAACAACAAACTGAGGGGACAATGTCCCTTCCGGCATAATGGTCCGCATCCAACTTTCTGCGTAGGGCACTGGGTCGTGGCCTTCTGAGTCCTCCGGCAGGCCCACCACCCGCACATTGTTGCGCCGTGACCGGCCCTCCGCGTCGTCCAGTCGCTCCTCAAGTGCCTGGACTCTGGTCGCGAGGTCCACCACTTTGTACGCATTCGAGCTAATAGTCGGGCGCAATTCCACGATGGCTGCCTCTTGAGTCTGCACCTTGTCGGCCATCTTCTTATGATCCGCGTGTAGAAGCATGAAGTCTACGGCTATTTTGTCGATTTTCGCTTCAAGGGCGGAACGGGTTGTTTCCAGCGTTGTGCCCAGCTTCTCAACAGCACTCAGGACGTATCCATCTTTTCCGATAGTGATTGGTGCTGAGTCGCGGCGGTCTGCAGCGCATGCGATTGTTGTGACCCCTCTGAGCGTGCAGGTACCTGAAGGGAGGTAGACCGTAGTCGGCCCATGACTAGCTGCTGGGCTGTTGGCATATGTTTGGCGAACAACAGGGTGTGCTACAGGCGTAGGGCGTGCACAGGCTCTCGTGCCGTGACTGTGCCGCTTTGGTTCTGGATAATGTGGGCGTGCAGGAGTCCAGCCTTCACCCCCCGCCGTCGCGAGGTTGGCCCCGAATCGTCCCCAGCGGTTGCGGTCGGCTGCCAGAGAGGGAGGGGGGAAGTTCACCATCCACCGATCCCCACGACGTGTCAGGCCTGTGTGATCCCCAGGTCTGTTCAGCCACGACTGGTCAGTTCTTGTCGAGGGAGGATCTCCTCCCACCGTGCAGTCCCTGGGTGTGGCTTCCAGAGGAATATGTGATGTTACACCGCGAGCAAATACCAGGCGGTAGGTAACAATGCGGTCGTTACATCGTCCGCGTTGTTACCACGCATGGCATTACATCGCAAGTCGTTTCAACGACTTGCGCTAGATGGCGCGCTGGACTTAGGAATAGTATAAATTACTATTCCTACTCCAGTTAGCGCAACAGCAGGGAAGGTGTTGGATTTAAAATCCAACACATTCCCTGGTGTTTTGCGCCATCTAGCGCAAGTCGTTGAAACGACTTGCGATGTAATGCCATGCGTGGTAACAACGCGGACGATGTAACATCCGCGTTATCTACCCGCATGGTATTACCAGCGTTGTAAACGCTGTCTCCCCTTCCAGAGCCGCCTAGTCTGGTGGGCGTGGGTGATTCCAGGGGACCAGGCCTGGGCTGTGTGCCCTGTCAAGAGGTAGGGCGGTGCCGATGGGCCGTGGAGTCAGCACTGGGCCGCAGACCCATCACACTCCATCATCCGCAAGGGTAAGCTTCGCTGGGGGGGAGAGAAGGGAGAGAGGCCTGCACACACCTCGGTGCACCGACGGGCCTAGGCCCGACACGACCCCCGGACCTCGCCGATGCTGCGCAGCCCCCTCCCACTCCCCATCCCAGCAGGTCGCCTAATCCTCGAATGTCTGTTTCCCCGTTCCAAATTATGTGGTAGGCTTGGCAGCCACAGTCCAGGAGCGAGGACGGGCTTGCAAATTGGGCCTCCACTGTAGCGAGGGACCCCACTCCGTGCACCTAGTCACAGTATTGATCTGTATGCAGCGGTGCGGGAGGACGTCCACCCCAGGAAGACTCCCAGTGATGGGAGGGCCAAAGACTCCAGGTGCAGGTGTGGATTCCCCCGCAGTTACCTTTCCAGGCAGGGTTTACTGAGTCTTACTGACGCAGCCGCGTAGGACCTGCGGTACGGCAGTTGAAAGATGCGAGATGGGGCAGGGCTTTTGACGGCGACTGAGCGCCGGCGGGCCTAGGCCTGTCCCAGCCCCCGGGTCCCGCCGGCGTGACGCCCCGTCTTCCCACGTCTGGGCAATCAGTCCATGGTGCCCCCCCCCACCGCCCCGCCCATGCGGCCAGATCGGGGTCGGGGCTTGCGGGTGGGGGTGGAGAGATGACACAGGATCGGTGCTGGAGTGTAGTCGCCGGCGGGCCTAGGCCCGACCCGACCCCCGGATCCCGCCGGCACAATGTCCCGACCCTCTGCTCCTCACCTTCCCTTGGGCAATCCGCCCGCGAGGTTCCTCTCAGCTCCCACCGGCCGGATCAAGATTGGGGCCCGCAGCTCCGGCGGGGAAGCGCACCGCCAACACAGGTCCCCTCCATTGCCGCTCTCAGACCGCCACCGGGCCGCCTCAACGCAGTGCACCAGATCTTCTCCACAACACTCCACGCCAAGTTCCTCATCCGTGGCGAGTCTTGTTCCGGCTCATTTCCCTCCTGTCTCCGATTGCTCGTCAGTAGGGTCTGGCAGGGAGGGAGTGCTCCACTCAGGACGAGTAGCGGCGGCGAGGGGAGGCTGCCGCACCTCCACGCGGCGTACAGGCAATCAGTGCGCTTTCGCCTCTGCATATCCTCTTCGATACACAGCCACGCCGCAGACGTGTTCCCCCGCAACACAGATGTAGCTGCCTGCGTGCTGTTTGTGGATGCTGCCTCCGTTAGGGGGGATTAAACAGGATAATCAGGGCATTTGCAGCGGGGCTTCTCTATCACACGCCCGCCATCTTGGCCGCCTGGCCACGCCCCCCGCCTCAAAGCACGTGTTTATAGAAACATGCATTGTTGTGTCTGGCGAGTCTCTGGAAAGTTTAAACTTCTATTGCGAGGAGCAAACATAACATGGTTTCACAGGCTAAAAGTAACTTTATAAAACTCTAAATAAAATAAGTGATTGTGCCTCTAGAAAAACAACTACCCGTGGGTTGTAACAATTTTTTATGAAATGTTCCCATACGATCTGTGTGTTTTCAGAGCAAGGGCTCCCTTTAAGAAAACGTTCTCAATACAAGTTAATGCCAGATAAAGTCCTGCCGATTGCTTACCAACTTGCTTAGCCTGAGCACAAGAGGTAATTACATCAGTGCACCCAGATGCAGTCTCACTTAACAACATGCATTGGCAAAGTCAAACGCTCTGGACTTGGCAAGCCAGTTTCATGTTTCTTTTTATTGCAAGCACACGTCGTAAAACTAAAAAGAAGAGAAACATGCTCCCACCTACATATGATAAGCACATGGTTGTGATTAAAAAATTAAAATTAAAAAAATATATCAATCATCACTATTATTTCATTAGAAGAGTAAATTGCTGTATAGCAGGCAGGTTTACTTAGATCAGGTTTAACGCACATTACAGGAAAATATTATTGTTTCTGGGGCAAAGAAAAGGTACTATTGGGCTTTTTATTGACTTTAACTTGAAGACATAGTTTAAGTACACAGGGATGACTAAAAAGGCTAAACAACAATGGAAAGCAAAAAGCATTGGCAAAGGAAGCAATTGGCCACCAGTCCTGTCACTGAGGTCAACTTCGTTTTAGATGGGTGTATACATCTGATTTGACAAAATGCCATCATTCACAGTGCAAGAGAACCAATTGCTGAAGTGGACTGACCCACTGACACGTGCTGTATGCTGTTTTGGGCAGAAGCAACATGTGAATGACAGGTTAACAGACCAATAAATGAAGACAGCTGACCCATAGTCCATCTATGTATGTATCTATTGTGTATATATTTTTTTTATTCAACAAGGCTACTAACAGTGCATAAAAATACCTCTTAGAATAGGTAGTTTGGCAACTTCACCTCCAAATCTAGCATCAACCACTTGTACTAATTTAAAAGCGCAACCATGAGACTCCAAGATCAATGTTTCAGAAAGCTCTAAGGAAATAGACGTAGTCCTCTTCATCATGGTATCTGTCCTGCCCCACCATCAAGTTGTTATCCCTGTTCCTCCTCAACCATCATATTCTTAGAAGATCATAAAAAAAACCAACAAGGAGCAGTTTATGGTAATAAAGTTGTTCCACATCAACTGTATCTAACCCAACCAGGCCCGGGGCTGGTTTTCGCTGTGCTCTATTTTCTGTTATTTTAAGTTTTGTATTTTAAGAGGTGAAAAAGACTGCTTATACTATAATGCAATGGAATGCTAGAACATAATGAGCTACCATCACCTGTCACAGGGCAACTTGAGCTTTGTGACTAACCCATGCCTCCTCTCACTCTATAACACAACATCGCTTTTCTCAGTGGCGGCTTGCCGAGGGAGTGCTGCGGGGCGGGGGAGGGGTAGGGTGGGGGGTAGCGGACTCGGACATACGACGGACAGAACTCAGAGTAAGGCTTACTCTGAGTCTTGTCCGTTGTATGTCCGAGTCCACTACCCCCCCACCCTGCCCCTCCCCCGCCCACCGCCTCGCAGCACTCCCTCGGCGAGCCGCCACTGGCTTTTCTGATGGCATTGACAAAGGAACATACATCTGGTCTGTGGTTTATTTTAGTCAATGCAGAACCGCTGTGGCTGCCTTAATGGTATGTGAGACTGGACCAGGGCACAAGTCCTAAAAAAGAAGTGGGGAGACTAACCAAGTTAGGCAGTATACAAGTGACATCATGGTGCATGACATCACAGTGTGACATCACGGCATCACAGGAAGTGACATCGCAAACCATGACCTCACAGGAAGTGACATCAAACGAAGTGAAATCACATCTTAACACTTCACACAGGTTTCGCAGGTCTATCTTGAGTACATTTGTGTGCATTATGAGATTTAACAAACAAGATTTTGCGTCTGGGTTATGCCTAAAAAGTTGCGCAACCCGATGCAAAATGTGGGCCTTAATTTATATATATATTTAAACTCTGCCACAAAGAAGTTGGCAACAAGGGGAAACATAGTAGTAAATCTATTCTGTTTAATTGGTTGCAAAGTATGTTTGAAATATCTTATGGTGTTAAGGCACATCCCAGGGAACAATAATAATGGTAAGATAACTTTGGAGGGTAACGCATTTGCTGAAAAGACCTGTGTTTCTCTCATTCCAGCTTTAAATCAAAGTACCATAAAGGGTTAATGTGTCTCCTGCAAAGCACATCATCTAACATGCAGATGACAGATATTTATTTTATGTTGCTAGGTAAGTGGTCCTGCTTTTAACACAGAGATCCTTTTGTTACTCGCAGTTCATAAATCGTAATTCTTCTAATATAGCACAGTGAGCTATGAAGGATATGTGACTCCTACACCTGCTAACCCTCACTGTCTTTTGTAACACATTTTGTATGTTAATTTACACATTTATAGGATTTGTTGTCAATGTATTTTATGTACGTGTGATGTAATGCACTTTGACACCCTCCATTGGGATGAGTAGCGCTATAAAAGAAATAAAACAATATAGTGGTCTTTAAATTGTTATTTGTGTAAAAACTGGAACAGACCAACACATCTGACATTCTTCTTACAGTGTATGCATGGATTATATGGATTGAACAACGTAAAAAGCATGCCACTCAAGTATTTGTGAAGTGATAACAGCAAGCTGTGTGCCTTTGTTTTCTTTCCTTTGCATTCGCAACTGGGTGGGAGGCTCCAGATAGTAGGAAAAAAAAAAAGGAGGCATGATGGCCCCTTACAGGCCCAGCTGGCGTTTGAAATATGAAAGCCCCCTCACCGCCTGCACATTGCTGCTCGAAAGGAAAGAAGACGTGCAGGCGCTGCTGAATGTGTCCCGGTGTCTGAATATTACACCGGGACAAGTTCAGCATTTTTCAGTGGGGCCACTTCTTGCAGGGTGGACAGCGTCCACCCTGTAAAAATAGTGGGTGGATGCCGTACCTGCGTGTACCCCTGACTTGTGCCCTGGACTGGACATAGTTAATTTGGTATATTTAGCATGGGGTTGGCCTCCACCCTTCTTCTGCAGAGTTGTCAGGGCAATTTGAGGTGAAACACCACCGCGGTAGCCCTGTGTCAGGCCATACAGTGAAGGACATGTTGGTGTGAAAAGAGTCGTGTAATTGTTCGGCAAACGGGAAATGCCATGGAGCAAAAGCCATAACTAGTCAGAAGGATCCGTTCACAAACATCTCTTCCCTTCTTTTTTTTAGAGGGGAGATTAGGGTTCTCAAAACATTGCACTGGGCAGGGGATGTTGAACACTTCCTGCTGACAATATTCAGCTTCTTACAACGGCACTTCAAGCACTTTTCCGACAAAAGGAGGAAATTGGCAAGTGTGTTTACATGGTTATTGTCTAAATAGATCACGTTTTGGAGTATGGGTAAATGTGAGGCCTACCAGCCATTCGTGACTGACAGTCACATCATGTAGAGCAAACTGACAGCAAGTATACAGCAGGCAAGAGGGTGCATTCTGTCAGAATGAACATTAATCTGAGAATGGCTGAAAGCTTCCAGCGCGCAAAGCAACTTGAGCAGGTTTCTATAATCCTTTGAGATGTGCGAGCATGTGGTACCAAAGTTTAATGGATGATGAGAAGTGGGCAGGCCCGTAAGGACTTCCACACTGTGGTGGCCATCATGATACACGCAAAAATATTGCAGTCTGAAGCAGGCTGCCACAGTGTTGCTTGGGCAACTGAGGTGAATCCTCTTGGCCTTCAACAATACCATTCACCAAGCAAACGCTAACACAGTTGCGCAATTGGATAGTGCATCCAAAAGGCCTGATGTCTCTACTTATACACCCAATGAGTGTATGATGATGCCAACTTGAAATGTGAAACAGGCTAGTCCTGGCAACCACAAAGATTGCTTGGTGTTACAAGTTTCTAAAGCTGTCTTTGAAAACTAAATGTATTTAGTTGCTCAGTTCAATCTGAAGTATCAAGAACGTCTGGTTGAGGAGCTAGAAGCAAACCTCTGACTTGTTAGAGCTGGGTGTCGGGATGTGAATTTGGAAGCAGGTTTGCCACAGGACACATCCATGGAGAGGAAGATAATTATAATTGTGAATGACAAATCCCTAGGCAATTAATGTTCTAATTTGCATTATATGACATAATTGCAACATGATCCTGAAAAAGACTAAGTGATCACTTATAAACAATGTATACAATTTTTTTATTAGTACAATGATCTAAAAGTTTATGATGCATCATGCCTGTAATATTACATGGCAACAATTAAAAACATAAAGAAAGACACGACATATGCTCTATTTGAATACATGTCTCTTAATGAACAATTGGAATCAAACAATCATATTGTATATATTGCTTCAAAGATAGAGTTGATGTAGAAATAATATTACAGAATTAGGTAACGGACGGCAGATATTGGAGGCAGAGAAACTAATACCTATTTTCAATTTATCCTCCACCTCTCTAAATTCGTCAACTATGTCAGTATTGGCCAAAGGATTATCGATCGTACCCCACACTAGAACAAATATTTTTGAGCTATAAGAAGACATACTAACCTTTTTTCGTAAAATACGCCTCAAAAAAGTCTTTGCAGAAATCCCTGATCAACATCATATGTCCACCAACCGTTCAGGTTTATCTTTACCCTCCACGTTCACACCTACATTAGAACAATTAGGCCCCGAAGTGACTGTTTTTGAACACGATGTAATGAACCGCCTAGAGAAGGCCACACGTCACATTCCAGGGCCCCTTTACAACCTTAACATTGAGGAGTTTGAAGCTTTGCAAAAGATAAAAAATGACAAATCCATTACTATCAAAAACTGTGACAAAGGAGGAGGCATTGTAGTACTAGACTAGGCACTAGACACACAACAATATGAAAATACCATGTTGGCTTTACTTAATGACTCGTCACACTATACTAAAATTTCTTCAGACTCTACGATGAAAGTAACCAAAAGAATAAAATGTCTTACTACAGAAGTGTTACAAGCAGGAGATATATGCGGAAAATAATTTGGTTTTCTCAATGCCACCAATTCTTGGATGGAAAGTATATGTGGAATTCCTAAAATACATAAAAGTACATCTAATCCCCTGTATCGTCCTATTGTAACAACTATAGGATCAATTACTGAACCCTTGTCAAAATACATTGACCCAAGACCACATCGTATATCAAAGATACCAGGGACATTATCAATAAGGTTGAAGGTCTAGCCTTCAATCCTAACACCAACTTACTAGTAACCTTAGATATCGAATCCTTGTATAGTAATATACCCCAAACACAAGCTCT
This sequence comes from Calotriton arnoldi, assembly GCA_963921515.1. Lineage (NCBI taxonomy): Eukaryota > Metazoa > Chordata > Amphibia > Caudata > Salamandridae > Calotriton > Calotriton arnoldi. The sequence continues at coordinate 2,216,379 of CAWUFW010000415.1, forward strand.
AGAAGCCACAGAATGGTTCATAGAAACACAACAGATTGAATGTCCATGTATTGTTCTACTGAAATGTCTAGAAATTGTCTTTTCTGAGAACACCTTTGAATTTGGCCAAGTGCTATTCAAACAAACAAAAGGAGTTAGCATGGGAGCATCAGTTGCTGCTTCAATAGCAAACATATATATGGCACTATTTGAAACAAAGTATATACACAATGAAATTGTACCTTTCTTCGAATCCGTGACACATTGGTCACGATATATTGACGATTTCTTTTTTATTTGGACTGATACATACCATCAACTCATTGAATTTCTAGAATGGTTGAATCTTTGTTATTCTAATTTGAAATTTACAGCTTACACGAGTACATCACAAGTAGAGTTCCTAGATATCCTATTTATTCGTTAAGCCCACAGCTAGAAACACCTTGTTACATTATGAGAGCTATCATCCGCATGCACAAAAACAAAGTATTCCTTTCGGGCAATTTCTTAGATTGTGGAGAAACTGCTTGAATCTACTGAAGATTTTGACATTCAAGTGTAAGAGATTAAGGCTAAATTCCTCGCAAGAGGATATCCCCATCGTCTAGTGAGAGAATCATACACAAGAGCGAGATTTTATGAAAGAGATTCTCTTGTACGTGAACAAACACGTCAACCTGTCATGCAACTATTGTGCGTGACTAAACATTTCACCATGAATGAGAAGGTTAGGCAAATTATCAATTCCAACTGGCATATTTTGAATAGTAATTCTGTACAAGAACTGAAACGTCCTAAACCTCTCTTTGCCCATTGTCGTAATAAGAACATTAACGATATCTTGGTGAGGACACGATTCAAGACAGGATGTCATTTTGTACAAAAACCGATTGATGGCAATGCATCTATCACAGGAATTTTTAAATGCACGCGATGTAAAGCCTGTGTAACAGTAATAGAGGGAGACAACTTTAGTTATAATGGATTTACTATAAAAGCAAAGAAGTTCACGAATTGCCCAAAAACAATTTAGTCTACCTTTTGCTTTGTCCCTGCAACTTACGCTATGTAGGTGAAACAGCATGCCCTCTTGCGACACGTCTTACTGAACATCGATTCGCACATCTAAATTAACTGCCCCCTTGGTGAAACATTACTTGGAGAAGGGTCATACAGCTGATTAAATTAGATGGCTAATATTAGAAAAAATTGGGATATCATTAAACACTCTTAGTAATGAAATAAGAAAAAGATGCGAAGTCTATTGGATTTTTGTTTAAATACCTTTAAACGGGGACTTAACAACGAGATTCCTTGGGAAAATGCAATCAGGTACGACATGAAATAATCAGACTTTGAGAACTCAGATTCTTGTTGCAGACAGGCCGTTTAACCCAGTCTCCTTATTTAATTATCTTCATCGTCCTATACCGAACTATAATTGTACTGAAGCAACTATTTTATTTTATAATCTCAATACCCTTTTTTTCGTTCATTGATCGTTACAGTAAACATATTGTCTTAAGGTTAGGCTACTGTTGCACCTGTTTGAGGCTATGTACGAAGAACTCTCTCCTAGTCTTTTTTTCATGGATTTCACTTTAATCTAATTGACATTTGATGTAGTTTCATTTTGAGTCCAGTCACTGCTTACTAGGCACATGCTGCTGTGTTCCACATCATCCCAAAGCTGCAATGTAAGAGTAGGTTGGTGATTTTTACTTAATCCATCCACATTAACTAGATGCACTCCCACTTAGTCTTTCTTCTTGCAGTCCTTTGCGATAAAGTTCACAGTCTAGTTGTTTAGAATCCAGCAAACGTCGCAGTTCTTTACGTCATCTCGCGGTCGCCTAGGATAAGAATGCCAGTGTTTCCCTGGAAACTCAGGTTTCGCCATTTCTTGCTGAGAGACGCAAGCTTCAGGTATGTGCTTTCTCCCCTTTATGAGTCCACATTACCACTATTCGGATATCTTTATACGAACATTTCCTTAATGGGGCTAATCCTGTATAACTGGTTTTTATAGGCAACGTCATTTCTATTACAGTGATAAAAAGAAGTTCTTATCTAAACCATCCTGTAACGCAGTCGGACCCATTTTTTGACTGACCAGTATTAATTCCCTGGCATTAATATATATGTCGCTAGATATACAAAAAGATTTATTAACAGATAATCTAACCGGGATATTATATTCATTCATATTTTATCTAGATGACTGCCTCATGTCAAGCTTACTAGTTCACTCATAATTAGATCGCTTATCTCTCTATCATCCAGACCTATCTCTTTTTCTTTTTATTTGTTAAATGTCTGCTGCGATAGATTCAGATGTTTGCAACTGAAGTTATAGAGCTTTCATTCTGTACTCAATTTTTTTTAGTAATATCAACTGGATAGGATACTATCACAGCATCCAAAGCTTGCACGCAGGGGTGTTAATCTAATAAGAAGCTCCGTTTTGCCATCCCCGTGCATCTACATCGAGAGTCAACAGACATATAACTAAGAATACACTATCTTTTCAGCTGGAGACACCATGTCTGACATGAATCTTTTTAAGGTAGTTCTTTGGACTGAGGCAAATAGATATTTGATTGTAGATATAGAGATAATACTAATGGCTCTTTTTGCTCGGTTCCATTCAGACTGGTCGACATATAGTGGAGTTTCCGGTCCCAGATGGGTTTCCACACTATCTAAGAAACATATAAGAAATATATGAGGTACTACTGGAACACTAGAAATATGCATCTTAATGCATACATTCAGTTCATTGAAACACATAGGTTCATTGCCATCATGTAAAAATTCTTATTATCATTTTTTTCAGTTTGAATCATTCAACCTGGTTTGCATTCCTTGCCTCCCTATTTAAATTCTCAGTCAGTATCATCAGAGATTTACAGTTGGTAAGAATTTCAAACCCTCTATCTATTTAATCGGTCACATGGCCTTTCCATTGATGTTACTCTCGATGAGAGCAATTACCTGGGCTCATTGTTCTTTTCCTTTTTTTTTCGATATGTAGTGTCAAAGTATTTCTCAGCTCTCTATTTTACGGAAACTGACTAGTGAAGGCACAGGTTGTTGGGTCCTGCTATCTACATTTATTCTTTCTGAATAGACTGGGGTTTTTCTCTTTTTTTTATTAGTTGATTTTAAGGTTAAGTGTTCACTTTTGTTTTTAGACATGTTATCTGTGGCTTTCCTGATGAAGGCGCTGTAGTCGCCGAAACGCGTGTTGAAACGACACAACAGGATCCATCCATGATCAAAGCCGCTCGTTTGTCTCTCAATTTGAACACATGTGTTATTTCATCACAGAGTGGGGTGGGGTCAGTAGTCTCACTGACCCCATCCCACTCCGTGATGACGTTGGTACTGCTGCCTTCCTAGGTCAGCCAATGAGGGAAGGCAGCAGTCCCAAGCCTTCTAGAACCTCCGAGGCAGAGCTGGCTGCAGGTAAGTGTGTGTTTTCTTTTAAATTAATGATTGGTGCGTGCATGCGTGTATGTATGAATGTTTGATAAAGAGTCTTGTGAATGGATGTGTTTGTGTGTGTGTGCGCGTGTGTGTGAATGCATGGCTGTGAGTGTTATGTGTATGTGTGTATGTGTGTCCCATCCGCCTCCTCCCTCTAAAACTTACCGGCCGCCACTGTTTAATTGACCTTGTAGCATAGCTCACGCAATGTGACTCAATAATGGAACATCCTAGACTAACCAAGAAAATTAAAAAAGTATCCTTCTTGTGTGTTCTCACAGGTCGTTTTTATATTCCATCATAGATTACCCCCTTCTGCCACCTTTAGAAGTATTCTCAATTAGCGTGGTCCTGAAGCAGGTGTCTGGATATGAGCAATTTCCAAACCAAAACATGCGTTGACCGTTTTTAGAAGTGGTCCTAGCCACAACACCACAACGGTTGAAAGATAATACCTTCTCCATTGTTTAACTTGCTTTGTGTATGTGTGGAGGTGCTGGGATGTGGTATGCAAGGATGGTATGATAGGTACGTTAGTTGTATATATGAGTGAGTGCAGGATGGGGGAACAAAGCATTTTTCGTGCATTATGTTTCATGTTTAGTCTTTGTTAAATAAGTGATATACATCAGATGTTCATGTAATGACATGGCAAATATTGTAAAATCATTAGTTATATGAGATAAATGTATCTATTGATATTACTAAGTAGGCCAAAAATACTAAATGAAAAATATTTTTTTCCCAAGCATGTATATAGTGTACTCTTCACACACTACTATATTGACACAAAAAAAGAAATACAGGTCAAGTGGGATTTTGTTTCTTGCTTTCCAGTTCCTAAAAACTGCCATGCAGAACTTGTTGCTGTATCCTACTGAAATGTGTCTGTCATTGCCCACCCAGTACAGATGGCATAATGGATCACTTATTTGCGGAGGTAATGGCAGGGTGTTTTTGTTGATTGGTTACTCTTCTTTGACATTCAAGTATGTTGTCCCTCCAGTGTATCTTTCTACCCACTTGTGCATCTTCGAATATCATGTTATGGTTTGGTAGGGAGGTGTTGTAAGGTTTCTACCAATGGGAGAAACACTGCAGGCCTATAATCAGTTGATATTTACCAGGATAGGCTCTGAAAATGCAAGATATATGACATTTCCTTTCAATCATTAATATTGCACATGTAGACCTGGTAGCAGAGTAGGTTTTATTCCAGATAGAGTGCAAAGTAGACACGATAAACCTGCAAATCCGAAACAAATGTAGATTACAGGGCAGAGTTAATGACACAAAGGGCAATAAGTGGTGCTCAATCACCAGTCATTCAAACATTGGCTTTTCCACAATTCCCACCCATATCATCACATCTCTCCAGGTATCTGCGATATGTCTTCTGATGCACACATACACTTTTCTATATATTCTACAGAGCAATTGCTAAATATATGTTAGTTTATGCAGCATTCTGGGAAAACATTTTAAAGATGTACAGATTACACAAAAAATGACAAAGTATAAAAAAAACAGGAATTTTCATCATACACAAGCACCTTAGCCACATCAGCTTGGTGTGAAAACACTTGAGTGTCAACTTCTCACCTCCTGTTTTTCCCAGCTACACCATACCATGGGAGTGTACATCATGGCCACTGCATGTGAGGAAACAAAAATAGCGACAAAGAAAAGTAGCTGCATGGGTAAAGGCAGCCCCTGTAAAAACAAGCATTGACAAAGTCAATAGGTCTGATCTTGGGAAGCCTGTAACTGTGAATGACACATGACCAAACCAATGGATGTAGCAGCAGACTGAAAGCACCTCAATGTTAGGGTGATTAGAATTTTAAAGCCAAAAACCAGGATATTTCACAAAAATAGAAGAAGGGCTACAATTTTACTTCAAGCGAGCGCACGGAATGACAGCCTCTTCAGCTGAGTATTACAGGACAGCCAGTAGGAACATAAATAAAATGCAATTTTTAAACCCAGTAGCTTGCCTGTTAATTAAATTGCTTTCTTGAAACAACTGCTAACTATTCCTGCTTTGTAAAACATAAAAAAGAACCTCCCGCCGTTTTCAGTCGACCCTCTCTAAAAACCGGGACATGAGCTAAATTTCCTGAAATCTGCCGGGACAGCTGGTTAAAAACCGGGACCATCCTGGCAAATCCGGGACGTCTGGTGACCCTACTCTATGTGCACTTTTATTATGTGTTTTTTTGGAAAAGATGAGGCTAGCGAGACCACTCAGGCTGTCTCTAGGCCTAGCCTAAAAAAAGAAATCCACAAAAGGAGAAAAGTTAGTGAGGAAAAAGGACCAGCCTCATGAATAAAATAAAAAAAAATAGCACAGTAGCACAGGTAGAATAAGGCACCCTCATAAAACAAGCACCGGCAAAGTCAATCGGTCTCACTTTGCCAATGTTGAGCAAGCAACGGAATCAGCTTTGCCAACGGCCAACCAGCCATGTTAAAAGTATATAAAGCAATGAAAGCTTTTCTTTCTATACTTTTAAGATGGCTGTCGCATTGTGTGATGGAACGTGCTTTGCGTCATCACTTGCTTCATGTGTGGTGCCGTAATGTGACGCAATGGCCATCTTAAAAGGATAGAAACAAAAACAATGTTTTCATACTGGCTGGTTGCTACTATTGGCTTTGTCAGTGCCGGCCGAGTTTAAAAGTCTCTAGCATTAGCAAAGCCTATGGAAACTGCCAACATGGAATGGGAAAACACTGGATAGTGCAACAGGAAAATATCTGGACCATCACTAAGGGTGCCATCCGGCTCCTGTCATGTCACGGGGGAGCATTGGGAGGAAGTGCAGAAGGTGAGAGACAGGGTAAACAGACCATCCAGGGCATCACCAAAGCTCCTATCCAGCATCTGGCACATCACCAAAGAGGGAGGTCTGGAGGATACAAATGGGGCGAGTCAGGCGAGATCAAAGAAAAAAGTGTGAAAGTAAAAACAGAAAAAGAGTTCTATGAGGTCAGTAGTGGATGGCTACACCCTAACCAATCAAAAGCAAGTAGAAACAAGCTATGCTCCAGGGGCGAAGCAAACACAATAGGTTTGAAAGTCACCAATAAAAAGCAGGGAACTGAGACCGATATGAAAGCCATCTAATCATAAGCAAGGGCTGACACTGTGTATCTTATATAAAATGTGTTTACAATAGACAGCTGGACCTATCTTTAGTGACACTGCAAAAAGTAATGGCTTGGGGAAACAGAAAATCTACTACCCCCCACTTCAGAATATTTTGCGCAATGCAGCCTCCCAGGGTAAGCTAACTGTGCAGAAAGCTGCAAAGAGAAACAAGTATTGGAATAGCTATTACATCTCGGCTTTGCCAATACTTTTAGCTATGTTGTACACTAGTGTGGTTGCTATGCAGTATGGCTAAAACATATTGGTGTAAAGGGGCGTGGAATGAAGTGTTCTAAAGTTGACTAGAGTGTAGTGTTATGGAGTGGCTTGCCCCAAAGGGTACCTGGGGGGAGCTGTGGGCGGAGCACTGTGTGCGCACACCCCACGGAACAATCCCCAGCCATTAAAGCCTATACTTTACATAAACTCTCCGGAAACAGAACGCCATGAGCACTCATGGCACCAGTCCTCTTTCATGGGGGTTAATCCTGAACACCAGTGGTTTTGATGAACGGAAAAGCACCCTCAAAATGGAAGCTCTGTGGGAAGGGTGGTTTGAAATGGCGAGCTACCCTGACAACAATGTTCCAAACATTGCGACTCCCACAAGTAGGAGAGGTAACCCCTCAGTTTAACTTAGGTGGCCAGTGCGGGCGCCCCTGTGAAGCTCTGTGGATGATGCTGATTGACGTGGCAGCGGACATGACTCGGGCTCAGTAAGGATTGCCAAGTCTGACGTACGAAACAAGCGCTTTGTCCCCTGAAAACAAGCCAGAGACACACTCACATTGCCAAAAGAAGCCCAAAACAAAAGCAACACCACATAACTCAAACAAGTTATTAAATAATACACACTGGAGGGATGGAAGAGATCAAAACCAGTAGAACGCAAAAGGAGCCGATAGAAACGTGCATATTTATCGGCTTTAACGTACAATTTAAAACAAGCGGCCACCGTGCATATAAAAAGAAAGGCGTGCAGCCTCCCGAAACGGACATCATGCTGAAAGATGAAGCACAGCACCCGTGAAGTGAGTGTCGCGCTGATCAAGGGAAACGAAACATGAACGCTTGTGTGAAGTGCTCTTTCAGAATTTAAAAAAAAAGTTCCTGAGCCAGGAAGTAAAAATGGGATAAGTGGAAGGATACAAGTAATGGGGCACTGATCCATGGGAGTGAACAACTGATGAAAAGGAGGTACAAATAAAAAAAGAATAACCACTTGGAAGCAAGAATTTTTAAAGGACACTGAAATAAACAATGAAAAGCAATAGACAGATTATTGGCCCACAAAGTATATACAATATGTCTCGAAGAGTCAGTTCAAGCACTATCTAGCCTCGACCTGAAACAAGGTTATGTGGTGAGGACAGGGAGGGAAAAGGTGTAACATTTAGGTGAGCAAGTGGGTAACAATACTGAAGAATGTCACCGGCAATAAACTTCCTCGTCCAAAAACCCTTCAGCTCATCCTCCATCAAAATATTTTCCTTCAGTTGATGAACACATCAATAAGTCCTGGAAAAGTAAATTTGTGTTTTTTTCACAACAGTGCAGGACACTAGCACCCAAGATTGTGTTTTATCTCTTGGAGATCACAGCAACTCTCAGCACCAGTGCATAATTTGTGCCTGTGTTTTCTGGTGCTTGGCACCTGCACTTATTTGTAAACAGTGGCACATATTTTTGAGAATCCAACGCTTGCTGGTGCTGTGTGTGTATTGTTTTTTCAGCAGAGTTCAATAGTAGTGCATTTAACTATTTAATATATCTTATAAACATGATAAAACTGTGACTTAAACCTAGAGTTTAAAGTGGCGTGGGTAGTGCCAGCTCCAGTAAATCCGGGTGAAATACTTTGGGATCTGGCATTTAATTTTTTACAAATTAATCACTGCCCAGCATGAAGTAATTTCAACAAACACCACACTTTCAAAAATGCCCCAGTCCTGTTGATTGAAGGAGAAAGGAAATGGGCTGCTATGTTGCTGTTGGAAGTTGCGGTGTACAGAGTTGGTGCAGTTGGACGTCTGAACTTTGGGAAGCTTTTTTTAAATCTTGAAAATGTCTGGTGTGTTTTCCGAGAGAAACATTGCATGCAAATGTACTTTTTGTGGGCTACTTCCTATGCAAAATAAATGATTATACAAATATGCTGCAAAATCTTTGTTTAGCTGGAAGTTGTGGCTGCAGGCAAAGTTTTACAAATGTGACAAGCTATGCAGCTTCATATACAAATTTGAGTCCTTTGCAAAACTTTTCAATCAGAAATTGTAACTTTGCACAGACAGCCACCCCTAGTTCATAGGTTGCCATACAAACAGAAAATTCACTTTTTGCATCATTGACAAAGCATTACAAGACTTGTGGCTAAATACATCAGATGCAGATGTCCTTCCTGATGCAGCGGAGCGGGTAGGTGAGCCGGACTGCTCTGAGCGGGAGCAGCGACACTACGCTGAGTGTCCATATACTCCGCTGCGGTCTGATGAAGCAGCACTTGAATCCTTAAGAGGTTGGCTGCTTTTCTCCGGGGCAACGTCCTACCGAGAGAAGAAGTGGTATGTAGAACCACACCACACACTGTAGATAGTTTTCATTTAGTCACTAGGTCCTGAGGAATCGCCAACTGATCTATTAGAGACATTTTATAGGCGAGAAACATGTTGACCACTAAGGGGTAGAGCGTAATTTTTGTCAGATTAAAACAAAATAATCGCCCTCCTTCTTCTTTTTACTTTTTAATCAGGTTGGGACCTCTCCAGAATAAAAATAATTATAGAGGATTCCCTTACCTGTTTTAACCCACACACCACATCTACATCTTACCAGGCCCCTCACACCCACGGCACCTATACGGCAAGGAACAAAAGATCTCCGATAAAGAGCCCCTTTATGGGTGCCCGTCGAGCATTGCAGCGCCGGCTCGACGAGGAGCAGACCCATATGATGAAGCATGACACCTAGCTTGCTGGGTGTGTGAGGGTCCTAGTTCCGAAAGGAGGTATTCCCCACCTTCCCACCACTCTGAGTACTAACCAGGTGGCCAACTTGCCACCCAGGAACACCGTACCTCTTTTGTCTTCTAAATACATCAGACAAATTTCCAATGGCGCTGAAAACATGTACATCAGTGGTAAGTTTAGGAGGGATTGGCACCTGTGGGACAGATGCCCACATACACACACACATTCACAGCCATGCATTTACACGCACACACAAACAAACACATCCATTCACAACACTCATAACTCGCATTTAGCGCATGTCTGGCTCCTGGCTGCCATACCTGAAATTGAACAGTGTCTGTAAGGCTGACCTTTGTTCAGACTGACAGACACTCTTCATGAAGGGCAAAAGGTGGGGGGGCGTGGCCCCTCAGCCCTAATGGACCGGCAGTGGCTGATGTACACTGACATAATGTAATACTACGCCGCCTATCAGTCCACGTTTTTAAAATTTAAATGTTTACACGAGACTGTAAAGTTGCCGAATTCAAGTGAGCAAAAATGGTATTAAATAAGAAAACCAAACTTTAGAAATGTGCTAAAATAACTTTTGTTGAAAAAAAAAGACCAGACAACCACACTTCGATGAGTCACTGCCAAATCTACTGGTGTCATTTCACTATATGCAAATGTAATTGCAAAACAGGGCAGCCTGTGGACTTCGCCCGCAGATGAGTTTGCCATCTACCAGTCAATGGGTACTGTACAGTATCATGCAAGGCACCGCATGCATCCGCGGCCCGTGCAGGGGCCAGGTTGGGGGGCATTCGACAGACGACCACGAGGGAAAATGAAATAAATAATTAATTTTCCCTCGCTGTCACCTGTCGAAATCCCCCCCTCCCCCGGCCCCACCGCTCTTACCTGAACAGGCCTCTGCTGACCGTATGGTGTTCCCAGAACAAAGGCATTGGTACAGCATTGAGGGTAGACTGCAAACAAAGGAAAAGTGTATACCTGACCTGTCAAGGAACTCAGGAGTGGTTTTTAGGAGAAAAGGCTAGAGCTGCACAGAACAATTTTAATTGAGGTGGTCAAGAAAATAAAAATGCTGGATATCCATTTGAGTGCGAAAGAGAAAACTCATGTTTCTGGGGGGAAGGGCTAAAATGAGAGGAGACTCCACAAGTGGATTTCGTTCACCATTGAGGGCCTGATTTAGATCTTGGCAGACGGGTAACTCCTTCACAACGATGACAGATATCGCATCCGCCAAAATATAAATCCCATTATATCCTACGGGATTTATTTTTCGGCGGACAGGATATCCGTCACCGTTGTGATGGAGTAACCCATCCGCCGAGATCTAAATCAGGCCCTTAATTCCTAAAGCAGAGAATATTTCAGATGGCACCACAATTTCCCAAACAATTGTGTTCATGATTTCCTGAATAGCTTTAAAGTTGGGCAGGTTGATTTTCAGTGGTGTGCAAAGCAAATTAGTGGTGCATAGATGGACGCACCAATTTTCCCTTATCCCTAAATATAATAAACACGCTATATTTTGCAAGTTAAATTCTTCAGAACGCATAGTGAATAATGTATCAAGCATTTATTCATGGAAAAACCCATTACTTCGTTATGCATTTCCTCATGGACTTACTTATATGAGGTGAACCCACCTTGTAAGACAGGCAGGCTATTGCCTATGTAAAAAACTTTTTTAAAAGGCCCCCAGTGTAAGCCAGCCCCTTTTAACGAGTTGTCGTACAAACTTCTTCACTTCTATATTTTGGTGTAGAAGTCACTGAGCTCCAACAAAGACAAGGAAAAATACACACCACAAAGACTCACTGTGCTGCACCTAGTGTTCAGGGGTTAATACACCCAGGGAGAGCATTCACAGAAGCGGCCTGCTTATGTCTTAAAGGGTATCAGTTCAGAGGTTAAGTTCAGACTCTATCTGAAGCCTTAAGAACTAGTGCTAAGGTTCCAGCAGATCTTGGACTGGTTTCTCTTTACCCCTTTACCTCATCTTCCTTTTTAGAATTGTATTCTTCCTGTTCTACCATTATGATATTAAACCACAAATGTGTTACATTGACTGCTTGTAGGATGAATCCTATAATGAAATTATGCAGTATAAAAACATATATTGTCACTATATAATTTCACATTAGGAGACTTTCAAGAAGTAACCCATTCATCCAATTATGGTGTAAAGTGCACAGAGGTTCAGTATAATAGTGTGACATGATAATGGAATTATAGAATTTGGACTTGCACATGAAGGTAGGACATAATGACTTTAGTGAAAAGAAACTGGATCCAACTTTAACACTGTAAACCGGCAGACTACAAAGCCTCGATATGAGTAATCTGAAATATTTCCCATCATTTCCTGCTTCCAGAATTAACATTCTACAGGGTCCCGATACTTATGGGGATGGGGGACATAATATGGATTGTACAGCTTTGAGGAATAACATATTGGAATCAACATTTGATTACCACATCTTGTTCCCCAGTGTTTCACACCAAGATTTTGCCAATTTTTAATCCCAATAGGGCTGGTAATTCCCATTACTGGACCAATCAGGATTACCAGTGGTACCTGTAAACACACCCTAAATGTTCTGAGATTATGTGCACTAAGAGAGTATGCCCAAGAGCAAACAGTCCACCAACGTGGAAATGCACTCACCAAAACCACTGAATGCAACTGAAACAAGATCCCTGAGGAAATCTAGACCACAAAACTCCAAACCCAGTGCACCAAGACGACTTCTCCCGATCTTTCACCAACTTCAACTCCTGGATCACCTCCTGCACAGACACCCTGATCCTGCTCAAAACCACCACACCTTCATGGACGAGACCACAAGCAAGCTGGTACACAGATGACCTACAATTCACCACAGAAAACAGCTAGAATGCTGAAGGGCGACACAGCATGAGGATAACTGTATATTAGCCCTCTGGTACTACTCTAACAACTCTAAACCTATATTCTTCATAGTTAGGAAGTCACTTCCCCTGCTGCCAGCTCCACAGCCATCACTCCTTCACAACAACTCTGCACCAAGCTCTCCCACTACTTCAGCAACAAAATCAGCACAATATACAATAACTTCTCACCCATCTGTACCTCTCCACCCAAACAGCCCTCCAACCCAATGAGAGGAACACAGTAGACACTACCCTGACCTGCTGGCCATCATCGCCCCTCTGGAAACCACCAATATACTCTTCATCCACTAGGGAGCCCCATTGGATTCTTGTTCACATTTCACCAAAGAACTCAGCTCCTTCTGCAATGCCCTCACTCTAATACTCAACGACTTTCTCACCACTGTCACCTACCTGGATGTATGGAACCACACCACCATCCTACCTCTAATGGAAAAACCTTCAGCGGACCCAAACACACTGACAAATTGCAGACTCATCTCTTTGATACCCTATCCAGCAAAAGTCTTGGAAAAACTAGTCAACAAACAACTGGCTGACCACCTCAAAAACGATTTCCTCCTGGACCCCTTCCAATCTGGATTCAGGTCAAAAGACAGCACACAGACCACCCTAATCCAGTGGAGGCTGGCACAATTTGAAAGTCGTGGGCCAAGCAAACTGGCACTGAGAGAAACCATCAATGCCTTAAGGCTCAGTGCCAAAGCTTCCAGTCATGGCTCACTATAAACAGTAATTTAATGAGCCATGAATGAGAGCTCTGGAGTTGAGGCCAAAGGCAGTGCGAGTTTCACAGGTCCAAAGTGGGTAAAAAAGGTCCCAACTGCCGACCTGAGCAAAATTAAATAAAACGCTTGCATGCAATAAACAAAATCACTGACATGGATTGGATTAATGTTTTAAAGTTAAAATGTTTAACTTTAAAATGTTAATGTAATGTATATCAATGATTTTGTTACTGTTTATATCGCTTTGATATTTAAAAAGAAAAATGAAAGATTTACTTAGCCACTGGTTCCACGTCCTCTGGTCCTGGGGTTCTTCTCCAGTCGTCCGAGCATGGGGCCCCGAGCCACCTACCCTAACCAATCCAGATACTGCTCTTGTGCTGTTAGCCAGCATGAGAGAAGCACCATGATTGGTTGGAGCGGGCTGGCTCAGCACTCATTCAGGTACTGGGGGCCTGTGCCTTATTTCCACCTGGCTGTCTAAGACAGCACAGGTTGGAGAGGTCTAAAGTGCGCATGTCAGGCTGGTCATTGCAAGACAGCTAGCAATGTGGCATGCACACGTTAAACTGGTGTAGCCAGCCAATACGCCTCCATGCAGCCAATCAGCAGCAATGGCCCTGCCCGCCCTCACACTCAGCTCAGGCTGGCAGAGGAAGAAAAAATGGTAATAAAGTTGTTTTATTACCGTTTTATTATTCACTTTTGCTGCACCCACAGCAGGTGGAGGGCAAAGCTTCACCACCCAAATGAAGAAGCTGCTGCTGTCCTAACTGCTACAGACAACATCCATCTCATTATAGATAAAGGTGGTACTTTGGTACTCATCCTTTCTAACCTCTCAGCTGCATTCAGCACTGTATCCCACCCCATCGTCATCCAATGCCTCCTTGAGACATGAATGCACAGACCCATACTCCGATGGATCAGCATTTTCCTCTCAGATAGCACACAGTCAGTCAGCCTGGCCCCATACACCACCTCTACCTCCAACCTGATCTGCAGCGTTCCCCAAGGCTCCACGCTCAGCCCCACGCTCTTCAATTCTACATGGCCCTGCTCGCTAACACCATCCAAGCCTATGGACTCAATATCATCTCAAACACAGACTACACTAAGCTCATCCTCTCCCTCTCCGATGACATCGCCAAAACCCAGATGAAGTTTATCAACTGCATGCCCGAAGTCGCAAACTAGATGAAAGCCAACTTCTTGAAGCTCAACTCTGATAAGATGGAGGTGGTAGATACTGTTGAACCAAGCTAGGAACCTAGGGATCATCATCGACAATCATATCACAATGACCAGCCAGGTTAACATGGTCTCCTTGCCTGCTGCTACATTCTAAAGCCCCTCAGGAATATCTTCAGGTGGCTTCAGCTCAACATCCGCAGAACCATCACCCAAGAAAGCTGTACTACTGAAACACACTCTACATCGGCAGGACCACACAGCTCACCAAGAGACTCTAGTTTATCCAGAGCTCAGCAGCCAGACTCACACTAAAATTCCCAGCACATTCTCACATATCCACACACCTCAAAGACCTCCAATGGCCCCCATTAGCACACACAGCCAGACACACCCTCTTCAAACTCCTCACACACATATACAAAGAATGGTACAACCAAGATCTCAGATACTAGGACAGCTGCTTTAGCTTCCACACACCAACCAGACACACCCTCTTCAAACTCCTCACACACATATACAAAGAATGGTACAACCAAGATCTCAGATACTAGGACAGCTGCTTTAGCTTCCACACACCAACCAGACAGCTCTGCTCTGTGAGCCTCCTTCTCACCTATGTCCCCTGCATAAGAAGAACCAGAGTTGTCGGCTGCACCTTCTTGTACCTAACTCCTAAAGCTTGGAACGACCTACCCCAGCAAACCAGAGCCGCCATTCAGTCACAGAATTCTGCAAAAAAACTGAAAAACGTGGCTATCCGACAAGCCCCAGTCAGAGCAGCACCCCCTTCTCAAGGAGAAAGGATATCCTCCCGGGTGATATGTGTGCAATATAAATGAATATAACATAAAATAACAAACTCCTTTGTTCCATAATGTCCGGAGAATGACAAATGGAGAAAATGCTTAGTTGTTGCTCACTAGTTCTTTGGTCTATGAAGAGATGCTGTGACAAAGGACAACAAAATGAAGCAGGAGCTTGAATAAGGAGGTGTGTGGGGCCTTTTGTATTTTCTATCACTGGCTTAGCTAAGTTTGAATATGAATATCCCCTCTGATGAGACGCAGCCAGGTATATTGGAGATTCTTTTTTTCAGGAGTTTCACCATCTTTCAAGTCCTAAACTCCAAAACTATGTTGCAGTTAAAGACTTGCTTGTTTGAAAATAGAACACCTCAAAGAGATTCACACTGCCCTACGTCTTGGCCCAGCAAGGGCTTCAATTGTTGCAAATGTTGGCTGGTGCTTCTGGCAAAGTAGTGGAAGTTTTGCTTAAAAATCTACTTGGGCCTCTACTTGGTACTCCAGGCAGGAGGGTTTGCTGAAGGATGTGCCAGTTAAACCTCCCAATCCTAAATCATGGATTTTGCAGGCTCTCTCAACAGGTCTGTGGAATGAAAATACTAGTGAACAAAATGGAGATTCATGCTAAATTCAAACCTAATGTTGTCTTAGATAGTGTAATTGTTACAGTACTGGTAGCAGGGGCCTCAGTTGCAATCCACAAACGTGAAGTAACAGGACTGGAAGTTGGACATAGCATAGAGAAGGTATGACAAGTGAAATATTATTATTAAGAAACAAATGTTGTTGGTCATCAGGAGGCCTTAATCCATAAATAAAGAACAGCAAGCATGTTCATCCTTTAAATGATAAGCGTAAGGTCTGGGATGGGAGGTGATTTAGCCCAAAACATCAATGGAGACACTCTTTCCCCTCAACTAACAGAAGCAGATTGCAGCCTTGTAACCCCACTGGTGGGGTATGGGCAAACTCTCTTTCTCGCCGTCACCCAAAGGACTCCAACAATGCTAGGAGTTAGTTGGTAGAGTACTGGATGGTGGGGAAAGACTCTTCCTTTAGCTTGGCTTGGAAGGAGTTTGTTTCAAATTGTTGGGTCCTGAAGATTATAGAGGAAGGGCATGCAACTGAATTCTCATTTCTATCTCCCAATTGTGGCCTTATAGCAAATCTTTGGCCCAGGGAGCCAAGCAAAGAACTTAGTCTCTGATAATCTAGATGGGGGCAATGGTTCCCACTATCTTCCTAAGAAAGTGGAAACGGGACATACTCATTTATATTTTCTGTGAAGAATTAAGAGGCCTGCTGATCGATTATCACCCTAAAGGGGTCAACTGATTTGTCAATGTAAAGCATTTCAAGGAAGAAATTCCCCCACAAATTATTTTCATGATCAGTGTGGGGAAAAGTCTTAATGTCATTAAATCTCCAAGATGCCAACCTCCACATTCTGATCAGATTCACCATCGGAAATGTGTGTGAATTTGTGTCCCAAATGTCCACTTCCGGATTTAACACCTGCTGCTTGGGTTAAATCTACTTCCAGAGTGTTCCCAAAGGTCCTAGCACTCATGGTAGGGGTGATGCACATCAGACGCACTGTGGGGCAGCCCTGACTGGACAGTTGGCAATTACATTCCCCTTCAAGCCAGAAGAAGGGAATGGATACAGGAACAGTTTGTCTATAATCTAATAACATGACATTTTTCTCTTCAAACTCCTGAAATTGCATCTATTCTGAACAAAGCTACTAGAACATATAGGAGGCTGGCTGAGTACTCACCTAGAGGATTGCTTGTGATAAAAGACAGAGGCTGTAAGCTGTGATTTTATTTATTGTGGCTTCTGCAGCGAGGTGAACCTGAACTAGAGAGTGTCTCCAGGCAAAGTGGGTCAAGAGAGTGCCGTTGATTGGTGATTGCTTACTCCATGCATTCACAATCTTTTGGCTATTAATAATAGTTGGGTTGTTCTCTCGAGGCAGCATGTGTATTCACGAGTAAAAAGTTTTTCACGTGGACAAATATTTGTAGGGAGTCTTAAAATTAATACATCATTGCCAGACATTTAGTTCTTTAAGTGGTCCTCTTATCTAAAACCTATAAATTCTACCCACAACCTACCTTTAAGGAATCCTATCCCAGACCTATTTGAGTTATGTATGTCTGGCACTGAAGAATTAATTTCAAGCCTCCCTGATGGCATTATTCTGAATGTAAACTCATTTTCTGTTTGTGATATAAACATTCGGTCCTTCAGCCAATTCGCCCTTGCATACTGAATTTTGAGTACCTTCTGAAAAAGATGACTCTGGGACCATGAAAGCGAACATATTGTACACGCAGGCATTTTATTTTCAGTCAGTTCAATTAAAGCGTCTCAAACTGGATTCTTTAGAAGTGCATACTGAACTAACATGCCACTTGCACATAATTCTAGGCTGACAGATTGCTTAAAACGATCTCTGTACTCCCGCAATAAAAATAATTTCCCACACTAGTGAACAAAAGCAGCATTGGTGCAATTTTTCCTCACTCATAGCACAGTGCCAGCACAAGAACAGCTGGGAAAGGTTATTTGTCATCGCACTTGTGCAGTGCTGACAGAAACAAAAACGCCCACCCTCCAAAAAACAGAAAAAACCCAGCTCCCTTTAAAGGTACGTTTGCTAAACAGAAACGGAAAATAACTCCGCCTAGAGCCAGTAGCCACAGCCTCACGGACACAAATGAGCTATGCCATCAGAGACCTAGATCCTAGAACGAATGGGCATGGATAAAACAGACTGCACCGCAGAGGTCCCTCCTGTAATGCCAGAACCATACTTTTTACCTACTGTGACCTACTGAGTCTCTAGCTCAAAACATAAAACGCAGTGTTTACCTCAGAGGAATACATAATTGAAAAGGCGCGTGCTCTCGGTGACAGATCGGGTAGTTTGGTAAATTCTCCAAAGCCTTCAACCACAGCTGTGTCTGGTCACATAATCGTCATACTTGCCCCTGCGATTGGTTCTTTTAAACCAGACAGTTGTTTTTGGGAATCTTTGAAATGCAGTCCTAAAAGACGCTCGCTATATTATGCATCAATGCCTCATAGCAGACATTTGTGTGTTAGTGCAAGAAAGAAACAAACCCTTTCAAACCTACACACAAACACGTCCCTGTACTCGCACAGCTCCCGGAGCCAGGGAGCACTACTGTGCCAGATAGTCGGGTGCTACACAAAGTGAGGACAGACACCATGGGCTTCATGTGAACTACGCAGAGGTGTAAAACTACAGTCTGTGTTTTATAATCTGTACTGCAGCTGCTGAAACGTCCTATCAGTTGTTCAATACGACAAAGGGTCTGTCTGCAAAGCTCAATCATGATTCTGGCAGAGCGTCAGCAGGGTAATTATGGGAAGGAAATGGTCAGAAGATTAATGACATTCCTGAAGCCCGCAGGAATGGCCTCGAGAGCCCTGCAAAGCAAGGCTGCCGTCACAGGGCACAGGGGCCCTTGGAGATATGGAGGCAGCTGCACAGCGTCATGGCCCGCCATTTTCTATCAGACGATGTGTGACCGCTCACCGGATGTAAGAACTGCTGGTCTAGCTGCAGTCTGAACCACGATGAAAATAAGGGAGGGAGCTGCATTGGTTTTCCTAAGAAATTGTCCTTGTGGTTTCCTGCAAAGTTTTGCTGACATAGGTATTGCGAGGATTCCTTTAACAGACTGTCATTCCCCACAGGACAGACATGTTCTGGATGGGGTCAGCTTCCTACAAGGTGTACCCTTGATGTTTCCCTGGTGGCAGCAGTTCCGCTGACCACATGCCTGTCCCACCTTAAAAAGGAGTTTGGTAAACGTTCCAAGAATCAGTGTACATTACTCAAGGGGAAAGCTGGTACTATATGCCACTCAAA
This sequence comes from Calotriton arnoldi, assembly GCA_963921515.1. Taxonomy (NCBI): domain Eukaryota; kingdom Metazoa; phylum Chordata; class Amphibia; order Caudata; family Salamandridae; genus Calotriton; species Calotriton arnoldi. Next base: position 2,235,554 of record CAWUFW010000415.1, read on the forward strand.
ATTTTATATATCGAGTTATAAATGTGGTGCTACACAAAATATCAGTACCAGTATATCGACTAGAATAATACTGGCAAGGTAAGTATATATGGATATGCATAGATTCATTATTCTAAACTTCTCATACACCTACTTACCTTCAGAATATTTTGATTGTTGACATTCTGGTTACAATATTTTTGTAGCATGTTTTGTTGCATAAATTCTGACCTACACCACCAGGTGGAGGTACAAGTTGGCACATGTTCTTTGGAGAACACCATCCTTGAAACACGACTTGTTTTTTGTACCCTTCCCGGGCATGGGATGCCAACCGCTCTACTGCACTACAGGTTTTGGGACACGGGTCCTTTCTTGGGAGACAGGGAACTACACTCTGCTCTGTGGTGTGGATGGAAGGAGAAGGACTGGTACACAACCCTTGTTCCATTCAAGTGGATTATAAGTCAATGGGCATCACATATCGAAGTATGTCACTCGCAGGGGTGAAGTTGTTTTGTTTGTCATCCATTCTATGGTGGAACAATCATGAACGATTGTTTCAGTTCTTGATTGGAAGTGGCCTAGGGTGGATTGTCCCTGGTAGTGGGAGGGATGGAGCTGCAGGTTTTGGGAGTACTCACCGTTTTTTATTTCTTGAAGAGAGGGATTTTGAGTCTATGAGAGTCCAAGCTCCATGGGCCATGAGAGCTTTCTGATATGATCAGTTTGTGAGGCAAATCATTTGGCTTTTCATAATGTAGTTTCAGGAAAAATACATGCCAACTTCAATATGCTTCTAGCATCAACAGTGAGGCAATGTAACACAATCAGGAAGGGGAGTCCGATCAGCACCATGAGTATCAGACTGGGCACGCATGTAAATTAAGGGTTGCCTTTAGTGAAGGCAGGTAAACTTTCAGGATACCAGCGAGTCGCCCCAGTCCTGGCTTGAAAGATCTGAGTGTACTACTTCCTTGAGGTCCTTGGCAGGAACGAGAGGCTTTATTCCTCTGAGGAGTCTGATTTGGTAGCACACTACTCTGGCTATGGAGTTGATGTGTGAATGTAGATTGCAGATTCAGGCTCTTTTCCAAGAAAAAGCCTTATGATGTGCCATTCTTTTTAAGGGGTGCTTGCAAACAAGCAAAGGCCTGTTGTATTCCGCTTTAGGTGTCCGTATATAGGTTTTCCTGAAACATGTCCTTATATAGGCACAATTCGCATTGCCCTTATATAGGCATAGAATCCCAGTCCTTATTTAGGCATTAGCCGTGCACTCCAAATACAGGCATGGTCACCGACATCCGTCCACCCTAACGTCACAACGAGTTCTTAGAAACCAGACCCTTAAGCTCTTGGGAGTTCCCCTAGCACAGGATTATTGATTTCTCCAAGAACTCATCTATTATGTATGAACCGCTATACCTTAAGGGTTCATTCCTGACGTCTTCCTCTGTCCGACTTCACGTCAATGCTAACATTCCAAGGCACCTACCAGGTATAAATATACCTTCCCTTGCCCAAGCAAGTTAGGAGGAGACCTCGACTTTAGAGGAGCCCGTATCCCGGCCTGACGCACTGAGAAGACGCTGTCATTCCTGCTTGCAGAAGAATCCAGCTTCCAGTGTTCTGACTCCCTTCGCGGGGTGTTAGAGTTCCAGATCCGGCAGGAGATTCCCACCTCTCTCATTCTCAAGGTATGGAGCTGACTAGAACCTAGAGGGACTCTTGGCATACTAGACTTAACATACTCTTAGTATACCATACTAGAGAATACTCCACCTACTTCTTACCTTTCCCTACACCTAGACTAGGTTAGGTACATTGGGGTAGAACTAGCTTAGAGACGCATCGTATGAGTACTCGCATTTTTAGCTCATGTTATTTATGTACGTGAATATATGCTAAAAGATAATGCTAGCGCAGTATTATTTATTTCTACTACTTACGCTGTACATTATTTATCTTGCATACTGTCTTGTGATCATAACAGCACATATCTCTTACACGAGAAACAAGACTGTTCAATAAAACCTTTTTATTGAAACACCCGTCTTTTCTTTCTGTGTAACTCTGTGGAAACTAAGCATGCACGATTAGCTGAGTGAAACTGTTATCTATTGTTTCCACGATTCTGAGACGTGTTCTGATTCTAAAGGGAAACAAAGTAGTCATGTTTATGCGGTTGCCAGAAACTACTCCCTTCTTGTTCTCAAGGAGTTTCTAATGGCCTCTGAGCTAGCTGGCACAAAGTAATTAAGTTTAATATACTCGATAGGGACATACCGACCTCAGTCCTATGTCAAGCCTATAGGGTATATTATTCTAATGCGCAGAGCCTATTAGGGAAATAGGAACTACACTACATGGCGCCCAAACGTTTGGTAAGGCAGTAATTTAACGCTAGATACTGAGTAACTCAGTCGTGCTTTTCCCAGAGACCCCTACTCACATACTCCATAAGACGTCTGGAGTGGGTAGGGTTAAATATCCGCCAAAACTAAATAGGACAAAAAACCCTATATATTAGTTGCTTGGTTTGTTCAACGTTGAAGGATACAGTGTTCCAAAATATGTGGACCTTATCTTTTTGTTTCCTTGAAACTTGTTCTACATTTTTCAAAAAACAAATGTCCATACACGGGGACAATGACACCGGGAACGGTGTAGCTGCGGCTGACCCAGTCGTAACAGCTTTTAACTTTACAGGTTTAAATGAAACCGAGGAGGGTGTTATAGACATCCATCCAAACTTAAGAAGAGCCATCACTCTAAAACTTATAAAACACGGCCTACCACCAAGAGGCGGTAGAGCAGTTTTCGTGATAGAGGCACATGAATCTTTTCAGACAGAGGTATTCTATTCATAGATAGTATTCCCTGAATCAAATCCAGTAAAAAAACTGTTTCACTTCTACCAAGAAGATGAACCACCAGAGGAATATATTCCTTTCGAGGATATTGAAATTCCACTAACATACCAGGAGCATCAGCTCTGGTTTAAAGGCGCCCTAAAACATCACAAAAATATTACCAGGCTCGGTCCACTAGGTAGACCAGGAGCAACTTGGCCGATTCTAGCCGGCTACACACCTCATCCTGACATTGAAGAAATGTCAGATGAGAAATTACTTACTCAACTTACAGAGTTAATAAAAATTTACAGACAATTAGTCCAATATGTCATGCGGACTTTCACAGTCCAACCACCATTGACCATTCCAAATCAAACCCCTCAACAGGGGAATACACTAAAAATTACACCACAGACTTTATACGCAGTCATGGGTAAAATGCCCACAAAACGTGAGCAAATTCCATTCTGGATAGCTCGAAAAATTACTCAAATCGAAGCAGTATTTCCTAATAATAGCCCTTATGAGAAACACAGAATCCTAACAATCTGTTTACCAATGGGGATCACACCACAACTGGAAGACTGCACCACTTGGGGCTCAGTCTTTGCTGCCATCTATACTAAAACACATGGTGTTCCGTCAATCGCAGTAATACCAGATGTCCTGAAACAAATTCAAAACGAATACGGGGCAGAGCCTGCTCTGAATTTAGGTATTAAATTACTGAAAAACTTCGACCAGGTCTCAACAATAATATTATCTAATATTAAAGGGGAGGTAGTATCAGTGGCGATCCGCCAACGATTAAGGGAATTTGATGTTACAGAACATCAAACAGAACTACCCAGAATAATAGAACAATCTTATGCAGAATTTGATGTTACAGAACATCAAACAGAACTACCCAGAATAATAGAACAATCTTATGCAGAATTAGGCGGAGATAGTTTGGGTGGAAGACCATTGAAGCCAAAACTATCTGAAAGTCCTGAGAAGGACTCTATTAAACAAACTCCTACATCTTCTAAAAAGAAGTGGGAAACTAATAAACAAAATTCAAACGAGAAACGTTCTCAATCCCGAGGTAGGTCTCCTCAAAAGGAGCCCTCTGAAAGGAGGTATAACCTCAGGAATAGGGATAATTTAAGAAAACCTGACAGGTATCAAGATACTGATACACGTTCCTCTCGTACCTTTCAGATATCATCAAAGACATCGGAAAGAAGAGGACGGTCAGAACATAGAGAAGAACGCGTGAAATCGAAAGACGACAAACAAGTTCCGAAAAATAAATCAAAACCTCAATTCTCAAAAAAGAAGGTAGCAGGTCTGAAGATAAGACATTCAGAGAATACTGAGAACACAACTCAAGAACGGAGAATGGGCTCAGACAATGCTGGACAGTGCGGCAGAAGTCACAATAGCTCGCCAGAACCTGAAGGAACTTCTGGAGATAGTGGACTTGAATGAGTACATCACAGTAGAGACTGTAGACAGCAGGGTTAGTACTCCACAAAAGTTATATGAAATAACACTCCGAATGGAGGGAGACATACCAAGAAAGGTGAAAACACTGTTTTGGGAAAAACTTTCAAGGGGTTATGATATACTTCTAGCAGAAAAAGACTGGCCACCACAATTTGTCAGGGAGTGCCCACATGGTGAGGACATTATTATGCCTGCCTTCTCCAACCATATTCCAATTCACCTAAAATATACTTATGCCAGGAAATGGGCAGTTGCCCAGGCCCCAGCATTATACAAAAATCATGTAGGATGGGAGGAGGACTCACCTCACCATAAAATACATTTAAAAAATGAACCTACTGCACAAAGGCAGTACCCAATAAAGCAAGAAGCTAAAAAACAGGTCAGGGAGATCTTAGATCAACTTGAATACCAAGGGGTGATTGAAACATGCACCTCTTCAATGAACAATCCTTTGTTTCCTGTCTCCAAACCAGACCATACATATCGTCTAGTTTTGGATTACAGACACTTAAACACTTGTTCTAAAACATTTGCAGTGCAAAATGCACATAGTACTGCATTAATGAATAACATTGTGCGTAAAAAATATAAAACCACATTGGACATCTCAAATGGTTTCTTTTGTCAAAACATAGCACCTGAAAGCAGGTACTTAACAGCTTTCTCAATAATGGGGACTCAGTGTCAATTTTGTCGACTCCCACAAGGGTTCAAGAACAGCCCGGGGTTATTCTCAGCGAGGGTAACATAGTTACTAAAAATTTATGATAATGAGGCATTGTTATATGTCGATGACATCTATCTGACAGACGATGACCTGGATAGGCACTTGAACAGGGTGAGTACCATCATATTGGGTTTCGCCTCTGAGGGCTATAAATTCAACTTTAAAAAATCCAGAATTGCCCATCTCAATGTCCTTTTTCTAGGATATGAGCTTTCAAGTGAAGGCAGGAGCTTGGCAGCCAACTTTTTAGAAAGGTGTGCGCTGCTCCAACCTCCAAAAACGCTGAAAAATTTACAATCCATCCTGGGTTTCCTAGATTTTGGAAGAACTTACATTCTAAATTACGCAGAAAGGGTTAAACCTCTCTACGCATTAATAAAACCTGATTTTTCAATCAAAAATTGGACACAGGAACACACAGAAATCTTGCGTTCACTCCAAGCTAACATGTTAGCAACAAATCACTTACAAACATGCGTAAGTCAACGCAACTTAGTGATCCGAATAATTTCGGGTCAATGCGGATTCACCTACTTAACATTTAATGAGGGTGAAAAAGTACCAATAGCATACAAATCACATTTGTATACACAAGCAGAAATGCGCTTTACTTCAACTGAAAAAATACTGACAGCAGTTCAAACCGCTGTAGCAAAAGAAAGAGCTCTAGCCCAAGGGAAACGCATTATTGTCGTAACTCCAGTACCGGCCTTAGAAGCAGTTACTAAAGCGAGCATTCTAAATGCTAAAGCATTACATCCTAGATGGATACAATGGGTTAATTCCCTTGCTGCAACAGATGTTGAATATGTTTTTGATCCTGATTTAAAAACACAAGCGTTCCTGCAATATGAACATGAATGTCCTCTGCCCACTGAAATTCTGCCTCTCGATCAGTACGAATTCATAATTTACACTGACGGATCCGCACAACCCGCTACAGGGAGTAAGCAAGCTTACAGTGCAGCATGCGCAATCGTTAAAGGTTGCACGCAAGATGGTAACTTCAGACCAATGGTCACTAAAACTCAATCTCTAGGAGATTGTACAGCTCAGCGAGCTGAACTACAAGCATTCAAACTGGCACTTGAAAGTACAGATCGCGAATTCCCCACACTAATAGTGTGCGATTCCTTCTACTGTGTTCAGTCGTATAATGAATATATACAAAATTGGCTTGAAAATGGGTTCAAAGATGCAAAAGGTGGCACAATAAAGCATAAAACGCTTTGGGAACAAGTAGTTCAGTTAAAAAACGAACTACCTTAAGCTCACGTGATACACACGCTGAGTCATCAACGTGATGGCGTTCACGTTGCAGGGAATTCATTGGCTGACGAAGCCGCAAAGGGGGCTGTTCAGACGGCTTCCGTAGCTGCGATCACTCGTTCAAAAACGAGAATAGACAGTGAGATATTGTTGGCTGTCAATGCTACGAGCAAAGGCAGTGGTGCAGCATTACCAAAAAAGTTTCCACTCAAGTACTCTTATGTAATTGATGCGAACAACGTTCCTTTTGCTCGAATCCCCGGAGTGGGGGATAGGGTAATTCCAAACATGGAATGTAGAGCAGCTTTGATTTATGAACATCTGGGGGAGGGTCTGTCACATCAAGGGATCTCTAAAACAATATTGACATTAAAAGAGATGTACTGGTGGCCTGGAATGAATACACAGATTCACATCTTCATCAATGACTGCATAGACTGTAAGGTACAGCGTGATGCAGAACGCCACCAGACACCATGCTACGAAGTAGCCTGCCCAGTACAGACACCATTGTTAGACAGCATTAGACTATCTACGCTCAGGCGTCCGTTTGGACAAATGCAATCCCACAAATACTAAGTCAAGGTTCCTATGGATATGGCCTCAGCGCTCAACTGACGCTCTAACTGTTATAAAAGATTTGCGAGTCTTTATCGGCACATACGCAATAGGCACGCTACATTCTGACCAGGGCCCTGCGTTTAGCTCTCGGGCTTACAAAGAAGCCATGGCCAGTTTGGGCGTTGCATTGCGGTACTCCTCTCCGTTTCATCCCGAGGGAAATTCTGTTGTGGAAAGGAAAAACCAGGACATAAAGCAGTCTATAACAGCTAGGGTATTAGGTTCGGGTGATGGGTGGGTCAAACATCTTTATGGGGTCCAACGCTCATTAAATAATTTGCCAAGAAGTTCTCTAGGGGGTCACTCCATATGAGGTCCTATTTGGGACAAGAATGTGGGTTCCTGATCTCGAATGTAAATGCACAGTGGTGGAAAATAAACCCTTTGATATCAAAGATCGTTTGGCTGTTTTACAGGATCTAAATGAACTAAGATCGAAACAAAGCAACGTGTTCCTGAAGCCAACCACCACTGGGGAAAAACCGGCAGTCCCAGCAAGGCCTGTCTGGATCCCAAAAGTTGGGGATCTAGTCAGAGAGAAGATTGCGGACAAGAAGGAATTTGGACCTTCTTACAGACAACTAGTACCTGTCCTAGCCGTACACGGAACAAGAACAGTACTTCTGCCGCCCCTTGCTGGAAAAAAGGAGAAAAGATTTGTGTCAATCGACCTCATCAAACCACAGTATGTGGCCAATACTAAATAGTAGGCCTCGTGGACCCTGACCTAGTAGCAGACGCACTCCTCTCGCTACTATCCAAGAGGTTCAGACTGAAAGACTGATAACAATCGAGAATTCAGCAGTAACAGATGAAGGACTAAGCAACAATGCTATGGAACTCATCCCTCTTGAAACTCAAGTAACAGTTCGTCCAGATACACCTGTCTACACCAACGTAACAAGTGATCAACTGGTTACAGCGATTTCGACAAATCCTGATGCAATTCCAACAATTGACAGAACTGCTTCTGGCTATTTCATTAACTTTGATACGTTTTCTGAGGATCCGAGTGAGCCTGAAACGATGCCAGCATCAAAAACGTTTAAACAGCAAGTACAAGACTTTTTTCATTTTCTGAGAAAGACTTATCTGGTTTCACCATGGATTGAACTATGGATTATTTCTGGAATATTTTTCTTTCTGCTTTGGCTAGCTTTGGTTATGACTATCAGCGTGCTTATAAATGGCAGATACATCCGTTTGGACATTGAAAGTAAAAATGTGAACTTACTTTTAAAACCACACAAATCATCCCATCGTGAAGCAAGAGACTTGTCGGCAGTGAACATTACAGCGGTTCCTATACAGGATGGTATAGTGTGGGACAAAACAGATTTCGATATCTTCGGCCCTACGGACCTTTTGAACATTCCACATTTATTTAAAATTTCACTAAGTGATTTTATTTCATCCAGTACCTATTCTGATGATTGGGACTTTGAGACTGTAAATGATATGATGTTTGATCTAGAAAGGTCTGCTGCATTTTCTAATAATGAATATTTAGAGGGTTCATCAGACTATGAACAGCTGTATTGCTATAACCACTATGGTCATCATTTTTTGCATAAATCTGCAACACCTAGAAATGTGTTTATGTTTAACCAATGGGAGCATTGTCCTACACCACCAAAAGGTAGTTCAAAAACGTTTGCTAAAAAGTTTCCCTATTTTTCAGGGTACAATACATCTGACCCGGAAACATTTTACTATAAAAATGTAAACAGAACAGGACAGAACAGAAAACTATTTTAACAAATACAAAACAGATTTACTCTGTAGCATTTATTGCCCAACTGTCTAGACATGGATTCGACTTATGGAAAGACACAATAGACACAAAATCTGTCTGGGGTTCTAAAGATTGGCAAGTGCAGGGGATAGAAGCTTTGTTTAGAGCATGTATCATCCCTCAGCAAATAATGTTTTTGAATGACACTGTGCAACAAACGTCTTGCCTTGGTTTAGCCAAGATCAAAGACATGAGAACACCTTCTGTACCAACACCTGCCAGTAATAACAATACACAGGCAGCGGTTACAGTTGACACAATACTACAAATCAACAGAACAAATCCTGATTGGAGAAAATGGTTGATCTGGCCCACAGACACAAACATCTGTCAAGAAAGATTCCTGAATAAAACACAGGGCTTTACTATCCATAGGCCAGACCCACGATACGTCCAAAAGACAACATCCGGGGGTAGTAGCAACATACAGTGTAGGAAAATTGTGCCTCGACTGGCTACAAAAATCTACACTTGAGGATGTGAAACAACACTTATCTTTACTTAAAGAAGACGCAGACCTTAGGGAATTCTTGCTAGGACCAAGAAAACCGCGTCAAAAACGTTTCATATATGCCGGCATCTATGCTGCTTATAATGAAGCATGGAAGGTTTCACAGGCAGAGGCCGCAGAACGAATACGTGAACTTGATCGTATTAACTTAGAGAAATCTCTCACTGTGGTCGACAATGGGTTAACAACTTTGTCATCGAGAATTTATTCATTGGACAACATTGTATCCTCTGCTATTGACATACTGGAACAAGATTTAGCCATGTTACAACAAGGCCAATCTCAGTTACGTTCTATTATGTTATTAAGCTGGACTCTGCAATCTTTGCGTGCGGGCAATGTGCCTTGGCCTTTTATCAACACGTCGGCTCTGTTTGCAGAATACAATCTGACTGATAAACAGATCGAACTGGCACAAAGGGGAGCAAAGTATACAGTGCTGAGCATTGAAAAACTGGAAAAATTACCATTCACAGTGGCAGAAAAACCAGCTACAGAATGGCTTATTCATGGCAAAATCACTCTGCCTGTCACTACTTTTCAGTTTCAGTATTGCCTCAAACAAATGCAAGCAGGCAAATATGAAAGGTTGGGTAAAGAATACATTAAGACATCCTGGGATTTACCTTACGAATACAGATGTTGGAGTGGGGATCGTGAAGTGTTTCTAAGCGGTACACACTGTGAAAATGCACTAAGCGGTTCACTCATATGTCAGGACATTTCTTTACACGGGGCTTGTAATGGTTCTGTGGCAAATATGTCCTGCCACCAGCAGGGTACACCAGCTACTGTGATTAATCCAACGTTTGGCCAACTTTCTAACGGGAGGTACCTCATGTTGAATGATCAGAGTTGCTGTGGCATGTTGCCAGGCATCCCATATCTAGTAACGGTGGCCTCCAGGGTCACTTGCTGTATGCAAGTATTGTTCCCCCCAATAGACACAGTCAGAGAGTCGCCTTTATGGCCTTCATTGAATGTTTCTTTTATACGATTTGATACTTTAAGCAGAATGAAAGCCATGCTTATACAACAAACCGTGCCTCTGACCTCGGCCAAAGAAATCTATGATTTACAAGTTGCAAGGACTTCGGCTGAGATACAGGCTTTGATTCGTACAAACTGCACTATACATTTCATAGAAATGATGGGACGTATCTTTAACATGTCTGATACGAGCAGAATTGTACATGTATTTAAGACCATCTGTTCAGGACTATTAGCACCTTTCCAGGCAGTCCTCGGAATCATCCCAAACTTCGCACATTCGGTGTTTGGTGGTGTGCCGTTAATTCTAGCACTTGTTGCAGGAATCCTATTTCTATTCCTACTATTACGCTATGGCAAGCCTATTCGCCACCATCACTCCGAGCGATGTGGAGAAAGCTCTCCTTGAACGGAAGTGCCGTGAGCGAATAGTACAGCTTTTGGGCATGCCTCGTCTACGGGAACTTAATACAACGTGGTTCCTGTCATTCAGACCAACCTGGCAAGATTGCATCTTACCTGTTCTACGCTGCCTGCTTTGCAGTGAAGAATGCGTGCTAGACACCTGTCTAACACTCCCATCAGTCATGCCAACGGATATCGATACTCTGCTGGACCCGATAATGGCCCATGCTCTGTGTTGTCCCCAGAGGCTACCAATCCTGATGACGGCATTCATTGAGATCTCACAGACGCTTCCTGCAGCTGCTGAGGTACGAGATGGATCAACAGGCACACAGGTAACAACGGACGCGAACATGGCTGCGGCATCTTATGCTGAGGGCGATGCTTCTCATCTCTGTGCAGTTAACCTTCTGAACGAGGTGTTCCAAATGTCACCAACTTCAGTAGACGATATTTTGGCTACAGAAATAGATGATTTCATGTTTACACCAGACCCATACACTGACTTTGATTCGGCTCACAGTGTACCAGGGATGCAATGAAATTTGGTCTTCATATTTTCAAAACTTGGAACTTTTCCCAAAATTGGATTTTTCCTTTTTATTTTTTTTTACACGGCAAAACAATCTGCTTACAGTAGAACTATTCTTATAAAACTGACTTCTTTGAATACTTCCAGGGACACATTGTCACCTTATTTGTCTAACATTTCATTTAATACCATGATATGCAATGGCTTTGATTTTTTTAAAACTTGTCAACCATTTCATCATATGTATATGTTTCTGTTTATTCATTCATGTTGCATTTATTTCCATTATATGCTTAGAATGAAAACGATGCTTTAAAATGTACAGTACCTATTGCATTCAACAGTTTATTTTAAACTTCTTTTAATATGCTTTTAGAAATGTTTTTAGTAACATGTGGTACTCAGTTTAATGTTTAGCATTTCATGTTTAGCATTTAGTATTATCGTTCATTCGAAAGTGGAGTGGGTGTTGTATTCCGCTTTAGGTGTCCGTATATAGGTTTTCCTGAAACATGTCCTTATATAGGCACAATTCGCATTGCCCTTATATAGGCATAGAATCCCAGTCCTTATTTAGGCATTAGCCGTGCACTCCAAATACAGGCATGGTCACCGACATCCGTCCACCCTAACGTCACAACGAGTTCTTAGAAACCAGACCCGTAAGCTCTTGGGAGTTCCCCTAGCACAGGATTATTGATTTCTCCAAGAACTCATCTATTATGTATGAACCGCTATACCTTAAGGGTTCATTCCTGACGTCTTCCTCTGTCCGACTTCACGTCAATGCTAACATTCCAAGGCACCTACCAGGTATAAATATACCTTCCCTTGCCCAAGCAAGTTAGGAGGAGACCTCGACTTTAAAGGAGCCCGTATCCCGGCCTGACGCACTGAGAAGACGCTGTCATTCCTGCTTGCAGAAGAATCCAGCTTCCAGTGTTCTGACTCCCTTCGCGGGGTGTTAGAGTTCCAGATCCGGCAGGAGATTCCCACCTCTCTCATTCTCAAGGTATGGAGCTGACTAGAACCTAGAGGGACTCTTGGCATACTAGACTTAACATACTCTTAGTATACCATACTAGAGAATACTCCACCTACTTCTTACCTTTCCCTACACCTAGACTAGGTTAGGTACATTGGGGTAGAACTAGCTTAGAGACGCATCGTATGAGTACTCGCATTTTTAGCTCATGTTATTTATGTACGTGACTATATGCTAAAAGATAATGCTAGCGCAGTATTATTTATTTCTACTGCTTACGCTGTACATTATTTATCTTGCATACTGTCTTGTGATCATAACAGCACATATCTCTTACACGAGAAACAAGACTGTTCAATAAAACCTTTTATTGAAACGCCCGTCTTTTCTTTCTGTGTAACTCTGTGGAAACTAAGCATGCACGATTAGCTGAGTGAAACTGTTATCTATTGTTTCCACGATTCTGAGACGTGTTCTGATTCTAAAGGGAAACAAAGTAGTCATGTTTATGCGGTTGCCAGAAACTACTCCCTTCTTGTTCTCAAGGAGTTTCTAGTGGCCTCTGAGCTAGCTGGCACAAAGTAATTAAGTTTAATATACTCGATAGGGACATACCGACCTCAGTCCTATGTCAAGCCTATAGGGTATATTATTCCAATGCGCAGAGCCTATTAGGGATATAGGAACTACACTACAGGCCAGGCTTGGACCAGAGCTTTGTTCTGGGGAGCGGAGAGTAGAAATCGAGCAGAAAGAATTCCATTTTCTAGGGACTATGCTAGAGCTGATGAAGTGTCATCCAAGACTTTATGTCATTCAGGGGTTTGCCCAAAGATTTGGAAATCTTAGGGCCTTAGTGTGTACAGAGCACCTTGGGCAGTGGAAGTAAACAGAAACCTCCTGGAATCTCACTGTGAACAAGGTTTTCACTGCCCTGAGTGTGAGCAGGGATTCTGGGTAAGAGTGAGCAAGAGATACAGGGCTAATAGTGAAGAGGTATAAAGAGGAGAGTGAGCAGGAGCCTCAAGGGATCCACCAGTGGGAATGAGCTTAAGGGTCATGAGTGAGGTGGGTAGTTTGGGACCCAGTGATCTTTAGCACGAGCCTCAATGTCTTAGGATGAGCAGGACACCCAGGTCCCTGGGGCCGAACAGAGGCCAGACCTAAGGGTAAAAATGTTCTTCTGGATACCTGTTGGTCAGAGGACAATAAAAATCTCCATGAATGAACAGGAGCTTTAGGACCTAATGAGAGGGAGGGGGCTCAGAGATCTGAAGGTGAGCAAGGACAAGGGAGATTCATAGGTGAACAGCAGGAGTCCTATGGGGAATAACGGTGTTTCCACTCTTGACCAATGCTACTGGCCCTGTGAAATGCAAATTACTTTACTTTACCACAAAGTTCTCCCGAAACATTTTTAGTACCAATCATATTGCTGAGAATGACCTTCATATAGAATGTATACGTCTGCGTGAAAGTCAGCTTGTGTGAAAGGACACTACATATATCTGGGGCATCTTACTATGAAATACGTGTCCACTATGTTTGCACTAGTCATCCTTTCAGTGTTGCAGACATCAATATCAAAGTCCAGAGCTTATACTGAGGACAGAAACAATACGCAGCTCGTGAATTCCCTATAGTTCAGACATTCCTCTGTGAGAGTTAAAACATAAACAGTGCACGCTGCACGCTGGGCTCTGTGTCAATCTGGTAACAGCGCAGACGATGGAAAACGTTGGCGTGCACCCACTGTACATAGCAGAAGCGCCTCGCGGCTGACAGGCTTCAGCCGGAAGACCACATGTTTTTTAACACATGGTCTCAGATCTCAATGAACTGCACTCAGTTTCCGCAAGCCTTCTCAAATTAATCAAATACCTTAAAGAGCTCAAATAAGAATCTTACAGTATTGTGCCCTTTAGTCACTTAAAACAAATAAACTCGAATTTTAACTAATCACAAAAAACTGTTACACACCGAATGATAACGCACAAGCTGTCAGCAAACAGCTCATTGCGTAGAGTACAAATCTAGAATGAAAATCAGGTGACATCTGAATAAAAATTAATTGAGAAGAGCAAATTATGTACCTACACTGTGCCTGTACATCCAGTGAAATGCGTCTGCTCAGGGAGCAGCATTCTGCCACCCTCCTGACCCTGAACAAGTGTCTGCCGTGCTGTACATCCCCTCACTGCCTATGCGCACACATTCCCCAGATGTGCTGACATTATACTCCTTACACGAAGGAGGCGGGGACGGACGAACAGGAAGGACCATTCTAGACAGCTGGGGGGGAGCCCAATACGCCCAGGGGGGCACCGGGCGTTTCCCCGGTGGGCCGCCAGGGTGGGGGCCGGTTTTTGGCCCAGTCTGGCCCTGCATACGCCCCCACGCACGCCCCCATGCACATCCTGCCATGTGGCAGAGCAGGCACTTAACTGGATACGCAATTCCCTCAGCGTCACATAACACAGCATACTGGGCGCAAGTTAGGGGAATCCTAGAAGAACATTAGAATATGTAGGGGCATTTAGTTTTCACAAAAGGGAGGGACAGGGGCTTGGTAGGTCCAGCATACAGGCCCTAGGTAGGTATGGTAAGAACAGAGGTATGCTGTTCCTAAGGTGGGCTTGTAAGGGAATGGAAGGGGTGGAAAGATAGGTGTTCCTGGTGTGGAAGGGGAACTGTAAGTGGAGTCGCCTCAATTAGGAGCAAGGGCCCTTACACACCCCGAGGGGTGTCATGCTTCATCATAGGGCAGCTCCTCGTTGGGCCAGCGCTGCAATGCCCAACGGGCCCCACAAGGGGGCACTTTGCCGGAGGTCTTCTCTGGTTGCCGCCGTGAAGCTAAGAAGTGATGTGGGAGCATATGTGTGGTGAGTAGAATTGGGAAGGAAAAAAGTGCGTATAAAAATAGCTAGTGGATTCCTAAAACAATTTTATTCACAGGATTCCTCTGCTACAAATAAAAACAACCGACTGTAAAAAGTCGTGGCTGCCGAGGAGAATTATACCTACTACAGCTCAAGGTGATATGGGTGGGGTGGAGATGGTCGACATGTTTCATGCCCTAAATCGTCCAGTAGGATCTATGGCACTTCTTCAGGACCGGGGGATCCTCATCTACTCTAGTGGGGACAGTAAAAAATTGTGGATTGAGAGATCGCATCCCCCGTAATCTGGACTCGTATCGTAGTTCTGAGTGCAAGTGAAAAATGTGGAAAAAAATATTTCTACCTTCTGGAGAACACCTGGAGGGAAAAAACAGGTAAAGTAACACGGGTAAATGATCACAGTCACATATTGTTAAAGCAGATCCGTAGCCCAAGCAAGGGCATAGTACAGGGCATCTGTTAAAAACATTTGGGTGCATCTTGCAAAATTGTAGTGGATCACACAGCACATACAGAACACACTCTATGCTAGACCATGCGTAGTGAGTGGCCAAGCCACAGACCAATGTTGTGCCTGATGATGAGAGATCGTCGTGCGGGGGCAGATGGAGGTATCCCACCACAGGAGTATCCCCTGGCATGTGTCCCTTGTCAGAATAGCTCCGGCAAAGAGCCCCCTTGTGGGGCCTATTGGGCATTGCAGCACCAGTCCAACAAGGGGCTGCCCTATGATGAAGCATGACACCCCTTGGGGTGTGTGAGGGCCCTTGCTCCTAATTGGAGCGACTCCACTTACAGTTCCCCTTCCACACCAGGAACACCATTCTTTCCACCCCTTCCATTCCCTTACAAGCCCACCTTAGAAACTGCATACCTCTGTTCTTGCCGCGCATTTAGTTTAACAGCTGTTGTGACCCTATTTGTAAGGCTACCGCATCTCAACCGTACTAAGAGCAGGTGTTTGCGTACTCAACATCATGCCACGCGGGAATTAGGTACAACTGCGCACCGAGTTAATCCATGCCCCTTTGTTGCACCATATTTCTGCTGGGTACACTGTTGTGTTTGTCTGCAAATCTTAGACTCCCACCCCCACAAATCTTTTTGAATAAAATATTCAACTGATGAGGCAATGCAAAATCTCTATTTATTTGGGGGGGTTACTCTCTCTTGGGTTCTCCCTGTCAGTGTCCTATGTTACTTCCCTTATGTATGAATGCTCATTCATTGAAGGCGAAGGGTACAGGTGCTATATGAATACATGTTTTGAAAGGAAGGCCTTTTTTTCTCAGGGAAATTTGTATTATGAAGGGACTTCTGAACCTTTGCATGCTGAAAACAGGATTTTTGATTGATGAAACTATTTGCGTGCACATTGAAAATCAAAGAAAATCATGTTTAAAAAGGAAACAGAAAAAGTGGGCAAATTTGGCCTAATTAACATTCCAGAACCTAAAATATGAATCATATTTTCCACGCTCACATATTCAAGAAAAAGTCAGATTTATCATCTTAATTTGGAACAAATCAGGCTTTGATTAGACTGCCAGGATGCAGGGCAGAGGATGTAGCGTGTTATGTTTTGAAATTAATTGGGCGGCAGTCAGAAAGATGTGTAATTCTAACAATCTAGTGGCCGGATATTGTTCCCAGCTCACTTGGTTTATACTCGGAGCCTCCATTAGATTTGTCCTATAGCATCCGAGGAGAGATGCAGCATTGTTTGCGATTTGTCCTTCTCCTTGGGGAGCACGTTTAATACTGACTGATCTTGTGAAAGGTGCAAAGAAAAGCAAAGCGTAGATATTTTCGTCAATAAAACTATTAGGAGCAATTTTGGGATAATAGTCACATACCTTCACCAGTATAAGGAGCAGAAGCCAAGAGACTGTGGTCTCACATGACTCGGAAGGTCATTAGAAAGAGTGAATGACTGAGGGACAGAATGTGTCAGATGGGGGAACTCATTTAATTTGTATATACAGTGACGTTCCACCCCTCTAATACCCCTCATGTTAAAGTTAGGGCCCTACTTTTCAGTCAAAGATGAACTGCAGTCTTTGTTATAAGAACGTATTGAATTTCTAACTAAACCAAACCCAGGCATGCATCAACTTGTCTGTGAACTCAAACCAGTGAATGTTTAAAAAAAAAAAAAAATGAATCTCCATGTAAAGCATAATCCATGCATTTATAAAGGTTTAATCTTTTGCATATTATGAAATTATGGACTCGTTTATACTTGCTTTAAAATTACATATATAATTAATAAAAACACATTAATTAATAAGTTACACACTCTTAATTTTATCATCTACATTAGGAATTAAAGTTTGTATCGGGGATATTGTTACATGAAGATAAAGGCAATTATGTGGTAAAGTTTGAAAAAGTTTCATGGTGCATGAGATTTGTGATGTGAAGAGACCTCGCCTGTGCTTACACAGAAATGCGAAAAGAAGATATTTGAAGTTACTTTTTATAAGTCACATGGATGACAAATGGGCGAATCTTGGTAAATATATTTTATCAGGGTTTATAGGATAACTTAAATGTGCCCGGTGTATATAATCAGTTAACCACTTGCTGCTATTGTGTTTCTTTCCTACAATGGTACATCGTTAAGTCTGGAAAGGTTGATGCTATGAAATCCAGTGAAGATCACTCCCTGTAGGGTCAGTTTTACAGAGAGGGGACCGTGCCAGTGGGATGAGGTACTGGAAGCAACCTGAGGTCACATTGCAAGGTCTAGTGTGACATGAGCACAAGAGTCCCAATAAAATTCACTTCATCACACCCTGCAGCATCACTGCTCGCAGCGCCTCTCGCTACCATTAATAGTTTTTGCATGGAGGCCACCTAGCATGGGGAAATAGGCGTCTTCAGCAGTTTAATACTGTCTCAGGAGTGCCGAGAGTACACAGTAATGGCGGTTCTTCAATTTACAGTCAAGAGCACTTATGTCACTGGCCCAAAGTGTACATTTGTACAATCATTTCCTAGGTTAAAAACACAGGGTCACATTGCCAACGACAAAAACAAAGCAAATTCTCAGATCTATGACATATGTTTGTTCCTGTACCAAAGAAGAATATAGTTGAATGGAATTGTTTTCAAGAGCAAAAATAAGATAGTGTTGTGCCGGGCACTGAAATCTCTAACAGGAATTTGATAAGGACGTGCTTAAATGATTCTTAATTGCATACATGTGGTAAGTCAATTTTTTTTTAAAGTGACATCCTGCTGCCATTTTGGAAATAAAGAGAAAGTGAGCACTTGAATATGTGCAGGCTGAAAGGGAGGAGCGAAGGAGATATGACAGAGACATGACATCCTATTCCAAAAGAGGCGTGGTTGTAAAACAAGGGGGTCATAAAATAAGACTTGTCAGAGGGAGGATCTTGATTAACATAAGCTCCTCTTCATAGAGAGGATGATGGAAGAATGAAACAACCCTCTGGTAGTATCGGCATCGTAAAATAATTGCAAATAAAAACAAGCATTGGCAAAGCCAATAGGTCTCGCCTATGCAAGAGCTATTGGCTTTGCCAATGCATTTTAGCCATGTTGTACACTAGAGTGGCTGCTCTTCAGAATGGCGAAAAGTTAGTGGTGTAGAGGAGAGTGAAGTGGCGTAGGGAGGAGTACAGTGGCATAGAGTGGAGTAGAGTGGCGTGTTGTTGAGTGCAGTGGCACAAAGTGTCATAGAGTGGAGTGGCATAAAGTGTCATGGAGTGCCAAGTGTCGTGGAGTAGAATGGTGTAGAGTGGCATAGAGTGGAGGAGAATAGAGTGGAGTAGAGGGGCACAGAGTGGAGAAGAGGGTCATAGAGTGGAGTGTTGTCGAGTAGAATGCCATAGTGTAGAGGGGCGCCGTAGAGTGGAGGGGTGTAGAGTGGAGAGGCAGACAGGCGCGGCCTGTGCAGGTAAGATCGGTGGGTTACGGGTGGGGGGGGAGTCGACAAATGGCGATAAGGTAAACTAAAATTTAAAAAAACGAAAACCACTTAACTCGCCGCTTCGCCGACTCAGCAGCAAAGTGGGGTAGAGTGTCATAAAATGGAGTAGAGTGGCGTGGAGTGGAGTGTTAGAGTGTCAGGTCGTAGAGTGTCAGGGCACAGGGTGTAGAGTAGAGGGGTGTAGACAGGCGAAAAGTATTGTAGAGTGGAGTGGCGTAGTATAGAGTGGAGTAGAATGCAGCAGAGTACAGTGGAGTCATGTAGAGTGGAGTGGAGTGGTGTAGGTTGGAGTAAAGTGGTGTAGAGTGGAGTGGCATAAAGTGTCATACAGTAGAGTGTCGTAGAGTGAAGTGTCACAGTGTTGTCAAGTGGCATAGAGTGGAGTGGCATAGAGTGGAGTAGGGTGCAGTGTCGTAGGGTGGAGTATCGTAGAGTGGAGTAGAGTTGTAAGTGGAGTAGAGTGAAGTGGCATAGATTGGTGTGGAGTAGAATGTCACAGTGGAATGGCACAGAGTGGAGTAGACTGTAGTAGAATAGAGTATCATAGAATGAAGGGTCGTAGAGTGGAGTGTCGTAGAGTGGCATAGTGTACAGCAGAGTAAAGTGTTGTAGAGTGTCGCAGAGTGGAGTGCTGGAGAGTGGAATGCTGTCGAGTGGTGTAGCGTAGAGTGGTGTAAACTGTCAGAGTAGAGTAAAGTGGCAAGGAGTTTCAGAGTGGAGTGGCGTTCAGTGGCATTGAGTGTCATAGAAAGGAGTAGCGTAGAGTGTCGTGGAGTGGCGTAGGGTGCTGTAGTGTGCGTAGAGTGAAGTGGCACAGTGTGTTGTGGAGTGGAGTGGCATGGTGTTGTGGCCTGAAGTAGAGTACAGTAAAGTAGAGAGGAGTGGAGTACAGTGTCATTTTGTGGAGTGTCATGGAAAGCACTAGAGTGGAGGGCATGGAGTGGGATAAAGTGGAGTTGCGTAGAGTGGCCTAGAGTGAAGTGGCATAGAGTGGTGTAAAGTGGTGTAGAGTGGAAAAGAGTGGAGTGAAGTGGCTTAGAGTGGAGTGGAGTAGAGTGGCATAGATTGGAGTGGCATAAAGTGGAGCAGTGTAGAGTGGAGCAGCATAGAGTGGACCTGCATGCTGTGGAGTAGAATGGGGTAGAGTGGAGTAGAATAGCGTGGCGTTTAGTGTCGCAGCGTGGAGTGTTGGTTAGTGGCATAGAGTGGAGTAGAGTGCCATAAAGTGGAGTGGAGTGGAGTAGCATGGTGTAGAGCGGAGTATGCATGGTTTGGTAGCACACCACCATATTTTGCGCGTGTTAAAATTAAAATATTTGTTTCCACCACACTTCAGAATTACAAAAACATGTGCTTCATTTGTTATTTCCTAATTCTGATAGATTCTGAAATATTTGCACAGTTAATTTACAGGCATTTACATTTTTTTGTGTGCTAGATAAAAGCCTTTCCATTCCCACCACCGCTAACCAGCAATATTGTCACATAAATCCTCCCACTTTGAAGTCAGGGAAAAAAAAGTAAATACCAAGTCCTCTCTGAAGACAGAGCTTGACATTTGATCTCTGTCTTTAAATGCAGAGCAAATGTGACAAGTAAAGAACAAAATTTAACGGACTGTTTACAGAAAGCGAGCACTCTTGGAAGAGTACAAGGAGTCAGGTAAATGGGCTATGCTTAATGGGAGAGACAAAGACATGCTGGACAGCCTAAAAGAAATAAGATCAGCAACTGGAAAACAGTTGCACTGCAGTGGTTTGGTTCTAAACAGACCCACAGGAGGGATCTTTTCCTCGATGTTTAACTGCTCCTTTTTCTAATCCTACAACAACCACGGCAAATTACTTCAGCTGGCGGAGCAGGGGAATGTATAAGTAATTGCGTATTGCAAGAGTAACTCGGAATTACTAAATTCCTTTGATTCCGCCGGCAGAATTAAAAATTGCTCCCAGGCCTACCTCAGAGGCAACATCATGGACAAGTGAGAAGATGCCTTCAGCCTGTCGCTGTGTATTTTCCAGCCCAGAACAAGCTGTGATAGAGAATAGCTGACTAACTATTTCGTAATGAAAACACAGATATGCTGTGCAATACATCTTGAGAAACACAAACCTGCTATTTACGGCTTCAGCTGAAATTAGCATAGCGCTTAGATATAACTCGAAGGTGGTAGGATGCTAAGAATTCAATAACCATGTTAGAAATGTTCCTGCTGTTTTTGCTGACCATGACCATGCTTAGTTGCCTTAATTTGTGCATTCTGGCAGTTAACACTTCTGGAACAGTATTGCTCAGTGGGTTCTGTATGCGTTGCTGTCCAACTGGAATGACTAAATCTTTGTGCCAGGGGTATAGAAATTCGACCCATGTGGCTCTGGAGTGGAGGCCCACATCGTATCAACCTCTTCAACGTGGCAGAATGCTAAAACTAGCTACTCCCTTGGAAATTATATCTAGTTCAGCAGACTTATCATGTGTGACAAGCAGCAGATTCTTGCTTCTAAATGAAAATTGTTCTTCTAGGCTTTCCAGGATGATCATGACACACAGTATGGAACTGTAATCTCCCTGCCACACTCCTGCAAAACGCACACTATTATGTCTTTGCTGTATAAGCAGCAAAAGGTCAGAAAGCAGAATGTTTCAGCATTATGCACAGGTTCCCAGTACAGTCATGATGCAAGTCAAGGGTGTTGCAGTCCAATTGATATTTGTGGACCACACATTTTGCTTGTAATACACAATCTATTTCCAGGCTTCTTTCAGTGGTGCTGGAATAATTTTCTAACTGGGGGTGCTGGCCAAGGACATCAGATCACTTAAACTATTGGAATAAACAGTCTATTCTACATAAAATGAAAACTAATTGAAAGGCTTTATTGTTTTCCACTATCTTTCTGATCTACCTCCAGGTCTGCGAGGGCTGTAGCTTCTGCGGCATCCCTAGTTCCAGCACTACTGGCTTTTCTAAATGCTCATATGTTACGACCCATAAAGTAATTCAAATTTTGCATGCCATTTGACTTTGCCTCCAAGACCTGTAATAAAAAAAAATTGAATGGGATCCTGAGAATGTGAAAACACTTGCCATAAGTGGAGGGGGTGGCTCAGAGGGTGTCTCATCCTCTTCCATAATTCTTGCCCTTCTAGGCATCAAGATACTGTTTGGTTAACCTATGTAGTCAATACAGTAGTAGGAGAAAGAAGAGAGGCAGAAAAGGAGAAGTCACAGTAGTGTAGAGATGGTAGGTGTATATGACGTTCTAAATTAGTAATAGTGGTACGTCGCAGCACTGCCCCCAGATTAACCATAAACACTGAAACAATGTCAAGGTGATGATACAGGTAAAGAGCAACCCTTCAACCAGATTAAAACATCCAACTAACCATCAATACTCAATCCACATGGTACCCCATTCAATCAACTATTGACTTGAAATGATCCTTTCACTTAGCCTTAGCAAACACCATAGTTTGTACTTTCTGCACACTAGCTGCCCCTCTCCTCTCTGCCACTGCCTAGCTCCCTGATGTACTTCCACCACTCCTAGATCAAAGTGGAAGCCACCGCCACTTGAAGGCCTCCTACACAACGTATCTCCCAACCAAGGGATTCTTCCCTCTTACTAATGAAATTGAACATTCCTCAATAAAAAAAACAGCTTCCAAAATGCTTGCAATGCCCACAGAATCATCCATGGCCACTTGTCTAGCACATTGTGACTTATGTCACAGAATCCCCTTCCACTTACCATTGGATTCCTGCACACTAGCTACTAGATACTCTAAGGAAACTGAGGGGTGGACAGAGTCCAATTCATCCATTCCAATGTTTTCTCATGCTGGGGGCTCCTTGATCCTTCATTCTTTGGCATATTTGCTGTTCAAGTGCATTACAAACCCCACCTCCTCTTTCATATGTGAAGAAGCATATCACCCCTGCCCTTCAAAAGGCTTGCCTCCTTCCATGCTGACCTTAATCTGGCCCAGCATGTGCTACCCATGGTGGAACAAACTGCATCCTCAGTGATCTAAACATCTGGGTAGATCAGTACTCCCTCAACTCTTCACTGGGATAAACATTGAGTCATGTAACTCATCAAACAGCCCTCCTGAAAATCAGCACAAAGGCTTATGATCTTGTCGGACACAAACATCACCATCTATAGCGGTTGGCTCACGACCTCACCCATTTAAGCATCAGATCCAAATGCACAGCTTCAGTGATCATTGCCATACAGTAATAAACCTCCCAGTTACTGACCCTGAGGTTTCCTAGAAGAGGTTTAGCCCTCTATCCACAAATACACAGGCCAATCAACCAAAATCGTTGCGTTGCTAAAAAAAGGTATTCTATTGCCCCTTGATGCTGATGCTCCGCCTAAACAAAACAGACCTAAGTGAGGCCAGCCCAGGATAAAAAGGGGTTCAAGAGCCTTCAAAAGGGGAACCAATGCATTTGAGTTTCAGAAAATCACAATCACCTGTTGACCATACAGGTTGTATTATCCACAATAAAGGATATTAAAGAGCCTTAAATAGAACAAAGATGATGTGCTATTAGATAAGTATATCTAACAACCCTTTCAAAGAGCCCCCCAACATCTTGCAGGAACTTACAAGGCCTCCTTGACCTCCAATCATGCCGGCCCATTTACAGCAAATGTAGAAATAAATGATTGCTTTCTTCCAGTTAAAATTTCAAACACTAAGAGAAAACATCTTGCAGCTTCCTTCAGCTGCTGGCCAGTTACAAACAGCAAAATGCTTCTTGGAGTTGACCAGTAGTTTTAGCAATATGCAACCCTTCAAGGTGAACTGGGCTTTCTCGTCTCACCCCACTCATCACTAAACTAATCAATACCTTACTCAGTAAAGGGATTAAAAGAGATTCAGGAACTACTCCCAACAAAAAACAATTAGAACCAGGTTCTACCTAAGGGCCCGGGGACTGCAATGAACAGCCACGTTCGTGAATCAGCAGTTGCCCATTGCCCCATTTTGCAGAAAGTGTACATTCTCCTGGTGATGAGGTGTACCTGTAACTTGCTGCACTGTGTGCAGACTGGGTACACCCTACCACAAAGATTCGATTGTCCCCAGTGCAGCCATGAAGTCGCGCCTGCCCTGGGGAAGGCACATTAGGAAAAAACAGCCAGTATGCCTGTCACTGTTTAGGTGGCAACCTGGCCTGCTTTTGAAAAGGGGGCAGAGATCCTCCTGGAGGCAGATTCAGTCAGTGGCTACAGCTGCTGGCAGGTGATTCAAATGGGGTATCACTGGTCCCCATTTTTAAGAGATAGCTTCGGGGTGTGTGCCATCTCAACGTAGCGCATAGTAGGTGCACCTCCTGATGGCACCTCTGCGCCTGCATCTGTACTAGGCACAGGTGCAGAGGCAAAGTGTTTCCTCATTTGCATGGAGCCAGGGTACACCCCCTTGAGACGTGCCAGCGCACATGTAGTGCTGATATGATCTGAAGGAGCTGCATAAACGTCTGCAGCCTGTACTTACTGAGTTCATAAAAGGAGACCCTTCAGGGCAGGGGGAGGTGGTGTGCATTGTGTCACTGCAGTCTAAACTGTATAATAAAGTGCTCCAGGGGCATACAAAGAGGGTGCACACACCCATTGCTACTTTGAGATACATTTGATAATATGATACAATCAATCCAATCAATCCGGTATTTGTAAAGCGCAAACTAATCACCCCCTTAAGGATTTCAAGGTGCTGGGGGCCGTCGGGGAGAGTAACTGAGCTATTGCCCAGAGTCACATGATGCTGAGCTGAGCTGCCACCGGCGATCGAACCTTGAGCCCTTCGCTTCGCAGTCACACTCCCAGGCTGCTGCACCACACCTCTCCCTGTAGTATAGCAGCCTGTGTAGCGACTACAGGTCTAGTTTGCCACCCCACCATTTCATAGAAGCAACTAGTGTATGGTGCACTATAAATGTGCCCTACAACGCAGCTCAACATGAACAAAAGTGTAGAGCTGCTAAGCACCAGGCAACCTGGGTCGTGTGTGTATTACTGCATCCTCCTTTAATGTCACAAAACAGCAATATGAGTAGGTGGAGAGATGCTCTCATGGGTCGTATCCTTCCTCAACAAGAGTACACTAGTGAAGATGGCTTATTAGGTGTCTTCAGTCATCAGCAATAAAGCCGCTGAACCTGGGACAGTCTTGTCAATGAATAAGTATTTATGTTTCCATTTGGCATCTATTCATAGCAGTTACCAAAGTGAGGACCAAGTTTATGCCAATGAAATACATTTTCATATCCAGAGCGCTAGGGGACATCAGAGATTGCCATCTACAAATGCAACATCCAGAAATGCCTGCTAATGAAATTACATTGCTTCAATCAGTTG
Organism: Calotriton arnoldi; assembly: GCA_963921515.1. Classification (NCBI taxonomy): domain Eukaryota; kingdom Metazoa; phylum Chordata; class Amphibia; order Caudata; family Salamandridae; genus Calotriton; species Calotriton arnoldi. Next base: position 2,260,952 of record CAWUFW010000415.1, read on the forward strand.
AAAAAGAGGTCTTACTCAGTGACACAATGCACACCACCTCCCCCTGCCCTGAAGGGTCTCCTTGTATGAACTCACTAAGTACAGGCTAATGAGACTGGGGGTCTCGCGAAACACAGACCTTTCTTCCTTCAACAAGTCCACAATGTAAAACAGATGCTTTCTATTACCTGGGGCTCCTGCATGGAACACTGTCGCTCCCACAGAAGATCACACTTATCGTGGTGGTGTTGGTGATGTCCCACCTCGATTACTGTGAGAACTTGTATGTGGGACTCCCACAAAAAACAATCTCTAAACTGCAATGGGTTCAGAACTATGTTGGCGGCCTCCACATCTGTGCAGCGTGGAACCTCTCTACTGGCTCCAGGTCCAATGCTGTGCGCATTTCAAAGTGCTCTGCTTAGCTCAGAAGTTACACGGGTGTGCACCTGACTACCTCAAGAAGATCTTTCATCTTCTACAGCAGATGATTAAAGGCAGAACCTACTGAAAAAATATTATTAATGCTCCCCTGGATATCTTTTGACTTTGCTGTATTGAACAATTTGTTTCCAGTGAAATAATTGAAATGGCACACATATCAGGCACACATCTGATGAACAAATGGGTGATTCATGCAATTAATCCCCCCCATCGACTCGCTCTTTAATTAGCGTGGCGCCGTCTGCCATCAGATCTTTCCTGTTTTTTATGTTCATTAAAAAAGTATGGGGATCTCTAGAATTTAAGTTCAGTTGCTGAAGATATGCATCGCAACAGATTTACTGTATAACATTTTTCACCACCATGTCGACTTTTTAAAGTTAATATTACGATTTGGAAGTTTTCGATTAAAGTTGAGAATGTTTTTTAAGTGTTGATGTTCACGGGGACAGTGTGTTTTCAACCGCATGAAAAAGGACTTCAAAGACTCAAGACTGGCCAAAAAGAAGGCCAAAAATACGAAGACACATTAAATGAAATTGATGTAGAACAGCTTCAGGCCTACTTTTCTGACTTTGAGTTGTGACAGTAGGGACATAGTCATGGAAGGTGATTGTGAAGTAGATCATAGAAATTCAAATATTATGGTCCGTAGAATGATGGTCCAGGGGCTTGAGGACAGCCAAAGGTCTTTAACAAAAGTTGGCAAAACCAATCAATCAGGCGTTTTGTTATGAAAAGTGTTTGGTAACAGTTGGGCAAGTTTGTGTGTGTTGCTCCCAGATGTCCCAGAAAGGAAATGCCATAATGAAGCAATAGAGTTGACTGCAACAATATAGAAGCCCAATTGCTGAACAGAGAGTATTAACTGAGTTAAAATTAGAGTAATATGAAAAGGAGTCAAATATTTGTGTTGTAGTGGTAAACCAAAAAAGCTTAAACAGCAAAGTATTACACAGTAGATACAAGTGACTAGAGGTATGCAAAATTTGTGTACTTTGATTTCGCATAACTACGTGAAGTTTTGTTTAAATTACACAACATTATCTGCAATTACGCAAAGTGAATATCTGTCACCTAGCGCTATATTTTAACGAGAACTGCGCACTGGCAATCAATTTTGACACCGCATTTCATGCTAGAAAAGTACAAAACACAAAAGTACAGTGAATAACTGCTGCTCACGTTCCGTTGTTCCCGTGCGTTTGTGGTAATTTTTTACTGGGATTGGTGTGTAATGATGCGAAGTGACTTAATGGCATAATTTACTGAAGTTCGGCTAACAAACTTAACATGACACTCCCGAAATTTCAAAAATCATGCTAGCGTAACTTACATTTCACCCAAGTCTACTTTTGACATACTGGCGGTATTTTCTTTGTACCTTTATAAAGCCTCTGTGCAAGCAAGTTTTTACTTCGTGTATCAAAAAAAAACCTATAAATCCTATATGTTATCAAGACGCTAAGGTAAATTAAGTGAACAGCTGTGATTAGTGAATAGCACTGTGTCTTTATGAACGTCTGAGACCTCAATATGGCATGCACTTCTAAAGTAAAAGAATCATAAATTAGTAATTTTGAGGTTGTTGTGTCAGAAAAATAAATACATTCAAGAACCACAATGTCTTGCAATTGCAAACTACATCTCATGTTGCATCTACAGTCTAACAAAAGGATTACTTGATGGCCCATCACAAAACCCAAAGGGGATCGCACATGGGACAATGTAACCATCTACAAGATGCTATGGGCTGATGAACCGCTCATCCAAGTAACAGCAAACAATGTAAATAAAGCATATGAAGAGCAAAAAGGCAATGGCTGAAGAGGGCAGCCCATGGGCCACTCTCTCTATGCACTTATTCTCAATGTACCTTTTCGAAAAAACTGATGACATGAAATAAAATTGAGTGTATCCAGACCTAAAAATTGTCATTTAAACTCTAACAAATGTACCCAGCAGATTCCACTATTGTATCTATAAAGCTGTTATCCAACAACGCTTTCTTCATACAGAGTTGGTAGATTAACACTGAATATCAATTATGGCTAATTATATGTTCAGTTTTAAAATAGCACAGCAAGTGTACAGTGTGATATAAATTTTACTTTGAGCACTCATGGCTGCTTAAGTTCAAACATTTTAAGGACAGTGTTGGAAATTAAAAATGAGTTTTTGTATCCTTTGTGTTTGTGTGTGTCGGTGAGTAGTAGGAACAAAGTGTTAGAACTAATGGTGGTCACAGTAAGTCAATAGTATGGGTACAGTGGAACATGTCTGCCATACTTTCAATGTGACGTCACGTCCTAGCAGGACTGCTATAGTTAAATTGGGCAGTCTCTGCAGTTCTCAGAAGGAATGTTAAGATCTTATCTGGTCTATACCGGTACTGCTCAACAGGGCACAGCCATGTAAAGCAACCTGACTGCGATCCTCAGCAGATCTGCTGTTCTAGGAATAAGAAGAGCAAGAAATTCCAGTAGGGCGGCAAACCTTATGCTAGTTGTTTGTACGCCCCTGAATGCTGCCCGAGGCCACCTCAAAGCACAATAGCATTGGCACTTCTCATCAGCTGCCAGTACAACCTTAGTAGGGCGCAGAAGCACTGAAGATTATCACAGCTGTGATGAGACAATATCAGGCCTTCTTTGCAGCATCACCACACTTTAAATGTGGCAGTGCTAGCAATGCTCAAGAGGAAGCAAATGTTTGCATCTGTCCCCATCTCAGGGGCTTGGAATTGTCACAAATACTCAAGTGATCCAGCGCGATATTAGCAAACAGCATTCATACACTAGATACTCACTTGGGCCCATACATTCATACTACGCTAATACTTTCGCTGGGTTTTATCAGTTGTTACTCTCTATCAAAATCCCTGCTACCAATTACCTTCTGATTGAAGAGTAATGACTTACCAATGAATCCTTTGCTAATTGGGAAGTTTAAAATGAGTGACATTCATTATAGTACATAATCCTGAAATAACCACTGAGTCAGGAAGTTTTAGAATGTTTATCTAAAGATTAAGCAGAGTAAAATACAGAACCACATGGTACTTAATTGCAATACCCAAGATTAAGCATAGAAATGATTATTGCTAATCAATGACAGTGTTTAAAGAAGAGAAGAAGATAGAGACAGCAGCGCAACTAAAGGTTGCATTATAATTACCTAAGTGCGAGAACCAAACCCCTTAGCCAAGGAGTTGAAAGGATAGGACCCAGGAAGGATGAAGAGCAAAGACTTCCTCCAGGATCAGGACAGGACCGGTGACCTCTCTACAACGACGCCTGCGTCGTTCCCCTCTCTGATACTCGACTTCTCTCGATTCTCCCGTGCCTTCCTTCTAATGGACTTCGCCGCCCCCTCCTCAGGACCTCTTCTGGACAGGGATTCAGTCAGCAACCGATCAGCTTGGCAGTCTGGGGCTCTTCTGTGTGTTCTGAGAGTCAGCTCTAGCTAATTAGCTAATTCTATATCTGTTATACCCTTCTACGCCCATGTACCTCCCCTTAATGTTGCTAAAATATGGGACCACTACTTCTGATTGGACAGGGACAGGAGGTGGATTCTCGCACCATGTTGATTTGGCCTAAATTGTAAAGCCTATTGTCTTTACGTTCCCACCCCTTCAAATTAATACATTCGCTTTATTCCCACCCGTCTCATGACAAATGTAAACAAATTTTCATAGACATTGTATCAATGTGTGACAGGAAAGCACTAGTACAACATCTTCGGCCATCAGGTTACGGCCTTGGACTTCGTCCAGGTTGACTTCATTTGGCAGGCACACAAGACACATGCGCAGAACCAGTTGCCTCTCGAGTTTCAGAACACCAACCCAGGCCAAAGTTTACGAACTAATAAAAGTGCAAGAAGAAAATATTAGAATCAAAAATAAAATGTTTCACTGTATACCCACTATTTCTATTCTATTCCCAATCAAATATATATACTATCCCGCGTTAGTAGCGTTAGGAAACGACAATTTAATAATGACATGAGAGCAAGCAGAAGCATGTGAAAACATCAAGCAGCCATTTTAATGCACACTGCGCAGAAGCAGAAGTTTCCCACCAAGCAAAGAAAGACGTCACACCATGTGATATGGTTGCGACATGCGCATTGAGCTTTCCCGCGCATAGCGGCCATTTTGGATTACAGACAAGCGTTATTCATTAGTAAAACACATAGGCAAGCATCTTTTTCTTTTGTGTCGTGAATGCAAAGGTTAGTATTAACAATACAAATTTAATAAATTAATACTGTGAGGAGGATTGAATACAAGCAAGTTTCATTTATGAAACCTTGCTCCATCAATCCCCTCTCTGATGGCGTTTCTGAGCCATCAAAAACATTACCTTCAATCAGATGCCAACTTCTAGCAAATTACTTCATTCTCATCTTTACTCTTTCTATTTTTACAATCTCCTTTTAATTTCTTGTATAATTCACTTCTCCATTCTTCAAGTTCGATTTCATCTACCTTTCGTTTTTTTCCTCTTCCTGTCACCTTATACGTTCCATTCTTTTTACAGCATTTGCACCATATTGTTATTGCCAAAATTATTATTGCTATCCCTGCTAAGGGTACTAATATTTGACCTATAAGTCCTTTCCCTATATTAGCAAACCAGGTTCCAATTGACGAGATACTATTTGTCAATTGTTCTCATACACTATCAACTTCCAGTGGTTTAAGTTCTTTCTCAAGTTTAGTTATATTCTGTATATACGTTCCAATTTCTGCACTCTTATCAGGAATATAAGTGCAACAATGTTTCGTCTTCAATAATTTACAGACTCCGCCTTCTTTTGCCAATATAATATCAAGAGCAAGTCGATTTTGCATAACCATAGACCTAATCGCAACCATTTTTGCATTAATCATTAGAAACCCTCCAGCAGTATCCGTTGATAAACGATCAACTACTGTAGACAATTTACATATTTTCCTTGAGTTCAGAATTATTCTGCAGGTATCAATGCACCAAATATATCACCTACAATTTCTGAAAAACTAGCTCTTTTACTACGTATTAATTCACTATTGTTTTCATTGCTCTCAGTGTTTCTTTTTACGTGGTATATCTTTGGAAATATTATTCCAAAATAACAACTTCCATACCACCGTGCAGGAAGCCTAAAGTAAGCCTTATTCCCACACACATAATATATTCCAGGAAAAACTGAATCTGTTCCTCCTTTGAGTCCCCAACCTCCAAGAATTAAAAAATTGTGTTCACATTCACTGGTACCGATGAAAACATTGTTATAATCAGTCTTTAACCTATGAAGACAAATTTTTCCTGTCTTTACGAAATCCAGAGCCATAGCAGCTTGAGCCTTGCCAGGTGTGTAACTCCCTTCTTTCTCAGCCCAAGGTGGCAAATGAGCCTTATGCTCAGAAGCTTTCTTTTGAAAATCTTGTCTTCTATCTTCTACTGAATTCAAAAATATATTTTCTTCTTCAAGTAAAGAACATGTTAGATTGTGTCTATGTGCATGTGTTATGTCTATTGATTTCATTGTTAAGAAAAATTCTCCCATAAACTGTGCGTCTTGACTACTAAGCACTGGGTTCATACTCTTGCGAATCGGAACCTCAGAAAATATCACATCTAAGTTTGAATAATAATACTGAAGTTTCCCTGTTCTATAAAATAAACTAGACAAAACACTACATGATATGCCATATGTCAGTGGTAAATGGTGATATGTTAATCCTTCTGCTACTGATTCAGGTAACTTCATACAGACATAACAATTACTAACTTCCATTGTGTCTACATATTGAAACAATAACTTTGTGAAAACGTTTAAACTAGTGTCATTGTCAGCTACTTCATGATGAATTTCTGGTTCACTTTCTGCCATTAGTTCTACTCTATTGCCCTTTATGTTTGCTGTCCTTCCCTTAGTTTCATTATTAATCTTTTTATCTATTATCATCAGGTAAGGAATTGCTACAATCAGGACTAACCAAACTATAAGCACCATTACTAGACTTCATATGCATATTGCACAGCATCTTCTACAACATTTCTGCTTTGGTCTCCCAGTAACTCTATCGTCAGGCATTTTTCGACAAGAAAGATTGCTCTTCTTATCTTTTCTTCTTTTCTTTAGCTTATTCTTTTGCTTAGTCAGGGTGGTCTTGTTTCTTCTTCGTACGTCAATTCTGCACTTGTTCCTTCGCCACCACTGTCACTTGACTCTGAGCTTTCAAAATCTTCAAGGATGATATAAGTCCAGTCAGGACCCTTGAATTTGTTATTCACAAGTTTCAGTCTTTTGCTTCTTCTTTTCGCAGTTTTATTTTCTTGTTCAGTTTGACTTGTTACTTCATTCACTTGATCTGGATCTTCACTTCTGGTTGTTATGTGGTACTTTATTCTTTTAATGACACTCGGCCAATGATCTCCTTTTCTTGTTTTCTTTGTTGGCACTGTTTCTTTGTTTTCGTCTTTAGAGATCTCGTTAATTTTACTGCTTAGCACAGTTTCGTGTTCTTCAATTACTGTGTTTCTTGTTTGCTCCTTTTCAGGTCTAATTGGTTTCTCTGTAACAGCTCCACTGTGAGTTTCCAATAATTGACCTTGTTCTTTATTTATTTCTTCAAGTTCATGTTTTTCAAGGTTTTCTTCTTCTGTGTACTCTTCTTGATCTAACTTGTTCTGATCAGGGCTTATTGCACTGTGAACTTCTGCAGCCTGACCAGATTCTTCTAGACCTGTCTGTCCCTGATCAAAGTCTATTAGGTCTTCACTGTTTTGAGTCCAGTTTTCATTCCCTATCTGACCTTGTTCAGGATTTCTTAATGTCTTTTCTTCTTGTTCCTGAACTGCTTCTTCTTCACCTATCTGATCTTCTTCAATTTCCTCCAATTTCGCTTGACTTCTTGTTCTGTGGTATACTTCAGGAACTTCTACCACTGGTATCCAATCCTGACTTGTGCTCGGTTGTTCTTCTTCAGCTTCTCTGGAATCTCGAACCTGAGATCCTACAGCTGGGCAACCTTCAGCTTCTTCAGTGATTGCCGTTGTCTGAGGATTCTCTTCCTCGGGATCTGGTACTCTCTTGGTGTGACTTACATGGATCCAATTAGGAAATCCGGCACACTCCACTGCTGTATTCGTTGTCAGTATGACTTGACACAGTCTGCCCCATCTAGGTGATAGACTCGTTTCTCTGGTGTGATTCTTCACTACCACCCAGTCACCAGGATTCAGATCATGTTCTTGCTCGGGCTGCCTGGAAACTGCGTCTTCTCCAACCTGATGAGAGACAGAACGCACTAGGTCAGCCAATCCTTTGCAATAGTCCAGAACCATATCATCAGATATATTCACCAGTTTGTTTGTGGGAACATGTGTTTGTCTCATTGCTCTTCCCATCATTATTTCATGTGGGCTCAATCCTGTGGTTCTGTCAGGTATACTTCTGAGTCCCATTAAAACGAGTGGTAATGCATCTGGCCACTCTAATGATGTTGATGCACACATTTTTCCCAGTCTTGACTTTATAGTGCCATTCAATTGTTCAACCACTCCAGAAGCTTCTGGACGATATGCACAGTGCAGTTTCTGTTTTATTTGAAATGCTTCACAGATTATTTGAATCACTTCGCTGTTAAAATGTTTTCCTCTATCTGATTCCAAAGTTACTGGAAAACCAAACCTAGGAATGAGCTCTCGTAGCAACAGTTTTGCAACTGTAATGCTGTCATTCCTCCTAGTAGGGTAAGCCTCTACCCACTTTGAAAACAGGCACACTATGACTAGTACATATTTCAGCCCTCTACATGGTGGTAACTGTATGAAATCAAACTGAAGTCTCATAAATGGACCCTCTGCCTTTCCAATTTTTCCAAATCCAATTACTGTCTTCTTCCCCGGATTATGCATCTGGCAAGTTAGACATCTCTGGCAAAGACTCTCTGCAACAGCTCTGAATTTGGGATTGTACCAATTTTGTCTGAACAGCCTAATCATTGCATCTCTCCCTATGTGTGTGTCTCCATGATGCATTCTAGCCATTTGTGAGAGTAAACAGTCTGGCATGACTGGTCTGCCATCAGCACTGATCCACACTTCATCATCTCCTCTTTGCGAACAACCCACTTTGATCCACAAATTCTTCTCACTTTCATCAACATCATCTTGCAATTTCTTCACCTCATTCCAAGTTTCAGGTGGCATATACAGTATAAGTTGGCAGCTGATTCCCATTCTTTCCACCCTCTTATTGACTGACATTCTGGTTTTCGCACAATGTTGAGCCACCAGATCTGCATACCTGTTGCCGACTACCACCCAGTCATCTCCTGACTGGTGTGCGGCACATTTCACCACAGCCAATTCTTTTGGTGATTGTATTGCTTCTAGCAATTCCCTTACGAATTGTCCATTTTTAATGGGGGATCCTGAAGAAGTCATGAAATCCCTCTGCATCCATAGTTGGCCAAAATCGTGCACAACCCCGTAACCATATTGGCTATCTGTAAATATGGTTACTCTCTGATTCCTCCCAATTTGGCATGCTTTTATCAAAGCAATCAATTCAGCTACTTGTGCAGATTTGACTCCTGGTAAATAGGATGCTTCAACTATTCCAGTTAATTCACATACCGCCTAGGCAGCAGTTAGTTTACCATCTTCATGTCTTTGACATGAACCATCAACAAATAGCTCCCTGTCTGGCTTTTTAAGAGGCTGTTCCTCTATATCTGGGCGTGGTTTTGTGCATAATTCTGTGATTTGTATACAATCATGTTCATCGTCTTCATCATCTTTAATTCTCTCATGACGTGGGTCTGGTAGTAAGGTTGCGGGATTTATTATAGTACACCTTACCATGTTCACATTTTCAGCACCCATTATTATTCTTTCATATTTAGTCAGCCGACTAGGAGTAAGATGCTGAGTTCGGGTTCTTGTCAACAGAATGACAACTGCATGTGGAACATACACTTTTACAGGGTGTCCCATCACAATTGACTCACTTTGTTCAATGCTCAAACAAGTAGCCGCCACTGCTTTTAGGCATCCTGGCAATGCGGCTGATACTGGGTCCAATGTAGCAGAAAAATATGCTATAGGACGTCTTTCTAGTCCATGTCTTTGAGTTAGGACAGAAAGTGCACAATTTTCTCTCCCATGACAGAACAATGCAAATTCTCTTTTATAATCAGGCATGCCTAAGGCAGGTGCTGAACATAGGGCATTTCTCAATTTTACAAAGGTTTCTACACTTTCGTCCTCCCACTCAACAGGGTCCTTTGCTTTCTTTTTTGTCATGTTAATTAAGGGCTTAGCTAACATGGAAAATCCTGGTATCCATTGTCGACAGTAACCTACTATTCCTAGGAACATTCTCACTTGTCTTTGTGTTACAGGCATTTGCATTTTCTTTATTAAAGCTACTCTTTCAGCTGTTACTCTTCTTTTTCCTCTCTCAATTTGGTGTCCCAGATACTTAACAGCTGTTGTACAGAATTGCAATTTTTCAGGTGAGACCTTATGCCCTTCTTCTGCCAAAAGATTTAATAATGCTATGGAATCAACAACACAGTCCTCTCTGGTGTTCGATGCCACCAATAAATCGTCGATATATTGGACTAAGACTGAGCTTCCTGGCATCACTAGTTTTTCAAGGCACTTTTTCAGTATCTGGTTGAAAATAGAAGGACTTCCTGTGTACCCCTGAGGAACACGATTCCACACATAAACCTTGTTTTCAAATTTAAATGAGAAAAGATACTGGCTGTCTGGATGTAATGGTATTGAAAAGAATGCTTGACACAAATCAATTACTGTGAACCATCCTGCACTCCACGGAATCTGATATAAAATTACTGCAGGATTTGGTACTATGGGACAACATGGTTCTACAATCTTATTTATTTTCCTCAGGTCCTGAACAATCCTATATTTTCCACTAGGTTTCTTTAATCCCATTATTGGTGAATTACATGGGCTACTCATTACTTCTTTTAGTATGTTTTGTTCTACCATTCGATTTATTTCTTCAATGACTCCTGCTTTTACTTCTGCACTCATTTTGTACTGTCTGGTATTCGGGTAAATTGCACCTTCCTTTACAGTAATTTTAACTGGATCTATTTTAGCCATAAGTCCTACTTCTTTTCCGGTGAAATCCCATACTATGGGGTTTACTGTACCTTTTAATTCTTCTGGCAACTCATCTTTTGTTATTAACGAAAACATCTAGTCTACTTCTGTACCTTGTTTTGCAATCATAATTTTATATACATGATCTTCATCTGGTGTCTGAACTACCACACCATCCGGTGTGCAGAAAATGGTACAATTCATCTTGCACAACAAATCCCTACCTAATAAGTTTACTGGACTAGAATCACACACTACAAATTGATGCATTTCTCTGAAGTTTCCAATTTTAACTTCCATTGGTTCGGTAAGAGGTGTTCTAATCCGCTGATTGGCTACCCCCACTACTTGGATATTTTCACCAGAGAGAGGAAGGTCTGGAATGTCTGCTGTTCTCACAGTAGACCGGGTAGCACCAGTGTCCAAAAGGAAAGTAATATTATTACCTTTCACATTCCCTTCAACATATGGACCTGACTGATCTACCTGTAAGGATGCGCCAAGTATGCACTCCTTCTTCCCCTCTCCTAGGCACCGTCATGGACTGTATTGACAGAAATTGTCCTGCAAAAGAAATTGTGATGTCATATAATCATTCTTACCACTTCCTCCTGGATATCCGATGTCTGTACCATGCTTTGCTCTGCTTACATTACCCTGAATAGGTGCAGGTGGCAACTGACTCTGAGGATTTGCACCCTGCTGTGAGTCATTCTGCGTCTGTGGATTTAAATTTTGATTTGGGCTATTATTATTCCGGATCTTTTTACATTCATCCTTCCAATGCCCCAATTTTCCACATCCATGACAAGGAAATTTCTTTTTAGCTTCTTCTCTACTCATTCGTCCTCTAAACTTTCCACCATTCCCAGCATCACCATTCGTTCCAGAATCTTTTCCTTGACTTTCACTTGGATTTTCCAAATTAATTCCCTGTTTCTCAGCCATTTTCACCTGTGCCCACATCACTTTTTCCTGCAATTTCTTATGTCTATCCTCAATATCGTCTCCACAATATTTTGCATATTTCAGAATTTCGTCGATAGGTTTCCCCTGCCAACACAACATGTGCTGTTTAATTATCTGACAAATTTCTGGCTTTAAACCATAAACAAATCGATACACAAACTGACTCATGTTCTTGTCTCCAATGTCCTCAAATCCACTATACTGTTTAAATACCTGCAATAGACGCTCATAGTAGGAATGTACTGATTCATTAGCTTCTTGGGTAGTTCGATCTATTTTTACCCAATCTGTTTCTTTTGGTGGTATTTTCCCTTTCAGGTAAGTTATCACTTGGTGATACATTTTCATTACATCATTTGACGGGGCACCTGTCTTCGGATCTCTAGGATATTCATCACTAGGCCAATCAACTGTAATTTTACAATCTGTCCACAAATCGGCAGGTACCACTATGTCAAACAAACCATCTAAGTCCTTCAACAATACCTTTGACACCTTCACAAACCTTCCAACCTGCTTGTACCATTCAATTGGTTTTTCTCTCAATTTTGGAAAATCATTCGTAAATGACAAAATATCCTGTCTGCTCCATGGGACATGTACATATCCTCCTTCCGCAACTTCTCGCATGGGATACATTTGATCTGCTTTCCCTGTTTCCTTCATCACATATTCTGATGCTGTTCTACTTGTTCGTGCTTCTTCTTTTTTCTTGGCCCACCTAGTTTTCCATTTATCTAGGTCTCCCCATTTTTGCAAAACTAACATTAATTCTCTTATTTGTAATCTTCTTCCAGAGGCATTCATATTTTCTAAATCTTTGTCTGAAAATTCTGCTCTTTAGGGTTTCTGTAGTACCTTTGATCTCCCTATTTCTATTCCCATCTGTAGTGCTAAGTTGGATAATTTTTCATGGAATATCCTTACATTTCTGGTGATACTCCTACACAGGAACAATAATTCTTCTTCATCATAGGTATTTAAGCGTTCTAGTCCTACATTTCCTGCTATTATTTCTTCTAATTCGACTTTCAATTTATGAATGTCCATTATTTTCGGAGGTGTGCACTGTTTAACTGACCCTTGCACCCATCTTTCTAGATCTTCAGGTGTTACTATGGTAGCACTTTTTGCTCCCGATGACGTTACTAAACTTACAATTTTTGAACCTCCAGGTACATCTTTTCTTGGAGTACTATTTACAGAACCTCGAATAGGCAAGTCCATAAGTGATATTGTGGATTCACAGTCACTAAATTGATCCTCAATTATAACTGGAGCTTCAGGTTTGGGATTATTCACAGCAGTAGGTGTAAGTATCGGTGGAGGACAGCTTCCCTGAGTACCATATAATGGAACTACTGGACCAATTGTTACAGGTATGGTCAATGAATCAGGATGTACTTTTATCTGAGTTATTTTCTGTATTAATTCTGTTCTGGTCTTTTCTAGGGCTTCTTTTTCTTTGTCATGAAGTATTCTACTCGGGTGAATTCATGCATTACCTGTGGCACTAATGGAGTTTTTGGTGGTGCACTTGGGGTGCATCCACTTGTCCCTTCCTGATAGGGTGGGGGATTTCTTAACATTTCCTCCATAAATTCGTCTTCAGACTCCTCATTTCTCATTAGATGTTTTGTCTTTTCTGTGCACTTACTTCCTAATTTCTCCTCTGCTGTTAACAATGGATATAATCCTTCTGTAATCATTGCCCTTCTCCATTGTTTCATCTGACCATCCCTAGACTCACGTATATATCTGGGAAAAAATCCTGGATAACTCCTATTACTTCTAGATCTATCCTGCTCAAATGCCTCGGTTTCCCATTCTTCTAGAGCTTCGTACTGAGTTAATCTAGGTCTGGGTTCTAAGTCATTCATCCTCAATCTCAAATTCTGAAGAATTCGCCCATTGAACGTGCCATTCTCGGGAAATGCTAGTATTCCATCATTTTTGGTATATTCTATCCAATTCTCCATCCATACACAAGTATGATAACCTCTCTCCATCATCATGAATGAAGCGGGTGTTTTAGCTGGTGGAATAATAATTCCTTCTCTAGTTTTGAGTGGTTTATCCTTTTTAAAATAGTTCTTAATCTTTTGCAGAAAGGACATTTTTCTCTTCTCTCCGTACATTCTATCTAATGTTCGGTGTATAAAATTATATTCTGCAAAACCTAGGAATCTCCTATCCGGACGAGTTCCTGTTAAAGTCGGATCGCGTTTTAACATGCAATTTTTATCCACTAAGATTTTCGCTTCTATAATTTTGACCAATCAAGTGTTTGCTATCTTTTATTTCTGAACCAATCCTTGCGCGGCCTTTTGGTGACGTTTTTCTGTCAACCCCTCCTTTACAATCTGCTCTTTTCTGTCCTTGCTGGTTTAACCAATCCCAGCGCGGCACCTGTGACGTCAGTACTACTCCTGACTACTAACCCCTCCTTTACAAGTGTCTTTCCACACCCGCTGATTCAACCAATCTCAGCGCGGCGTTTAGTGACGTCAGCTCCCTCTCCGGCAACTGACCCTCCCTTTACAAAATTTTACGCAAACTTATTTTCTCTATAAATCTTAATTTCAGTAACAACATAATACATTCGCTATCGTGCCAGTTTCTCTAAAATAGGAAAGATAGTTTTCTCTCACACTTAGTAAAACCTTTTCGTTTACTAAACATACACTACGAGTAAAACACTTCCGTCTACTCTTCACACAAGCTCCAGAAGTACCTGTTACTTCTCCAATGTTACCCTTTCTAGGTGATATAACATCAAATTTTTACCAGCGTACTCTTTTGATATTACTCACACGCATAGAGTCCCTAACGAGTACTGAAAGTCCTGCTTAACTTTTCAGTACTATTTCTGCCTGACAGATAACCTCACTGCAGTATGGCTTCCACTTACCATACGCTATTCCTTTTACCCCGGGGTATTCTGGACAACATAAAACAAAACTTTGAATACACGGATGTTAGTTCATAAAAATAAAAATAAAATTCTCATTACCCAATTAACAAAGAGTAACCATCTTCTGATAACCAGAAAACTGATCCAGCGCGATATTAGCAAACAGCATTCATACACTAGATACTCACTTGGGCCCATACATTCATACTACGCTAATACTTACGCTGGGTTTTATCAGTTGTTACTCTCTATCAAAATCCCTGCTACCAATTACCTTCTGATTGAAGAGTAATGACTTACCAATGAATCCTTTGCTAATTGGGAAGTTTAAAATGAGTGACATTCATTATAGTACATAATCCTGAAATAACCACTGAGTCAGGAAGTTTTAAAATGTTTATCTAAAGATTTAGCAGAGTAAAATACAGAACCACATGGTACTTAATCGCAATACCAAAGATTAAGCATAGAAATGATTATTGCTAATCAATGACGGTGTTTAGAGAAGAAGATAGAGACAGCAGCGCAACTAAAGGTTGCATTATAATTACCTAAGTGCGAGAACCAAACCACTTAGCCAAGGAGTTGAAAGGATAGGACCCAGGAAGGATGAAGAGCAAAGACTTCCTCCAGGATCAGGACAGGACCGGTGACCTCTCTACAATGACGCCTGCGTCGTACCCCTCTCTGATACTCGACTTCTCTCGATTCTCCCGTGCCTTCCTTCTAATGGACTTCGCCGCCCCCTCCTCAGGACCTCTTCTGGACAAGGATTCAGTCAGCAGCCGATCAGCTTGGCAGTCTGGGGCTCTTCTGTGTGTTCTGAGAGTCAGCTCTAGCTAATTAGCTAATTCTATATCTGTTATACACTTCTACGCCCATGTACCTCCCCTTAATGTTGCTAAAATATGGGACCACTACTTCTGATTGGACAGGGACAGGAGGTGGATTCTCGCACCATGTTGATTTGGCCTAAATTGTAAAGCCTATTGTCTTTACGTTCCCACCCCTTCAAATTAATACATTCGCTTTATTTCCCACCCGTCTCATGACAAATGTAAACCAATTTTCATAGACATTGTATCAATGTGTGACAGGAAAGCACTAGTACAACATCTTCGGCCATCAGGTTACGGCCTTGGACTTCGTCCAGGTTGACTTCATTTGGCAGGCACACAAGACACATGCGCAGAACCAGTTGCCTCTCGAGTTTCAGAACACCAACCCAGGCCAAAGTTTACGAACTAATAAAAGTGCAAGAAGAAAATATTAGAATCAAAAATAAAATGTTTCATTGTATACCCACTATTTCTATTCTATTCCCAATTAAATATATATACTATCCCGCGTTAGTAGCGTTAGGAAACGACAATTTAATAATGACATGAGAGCAAGCAGAAGCATGTGAAAACTTCAAGCAGCCATTTTAATGCACACTGCGCAGAAGCAGAAGTTTCCCACCAAGCAAAAAAAGACGTCACACCATATGATATGGTTGCGACATGCGCATTGAGCTTTCCCGCGCATAGCGGCCATTTTGGATTACAGACAAGCGTTATTCATTAGTAAAACACATAGGCAAGCATCTTTTTCTTTTGTGTCGTGAATGCAAAGGTTAGTATTAACAATACAAATTTAATAAATTAATACTGTGAGGAGGATTGAATACAAGCAAGTTTCATTTATGAAACCTTGCTCCATCACAAGTATAGCAAATCTTGAAATATTCTTCTAAATAAACTATTGCATATCATGATTTATTCAGAGAATGACAAAAATGTAAAGAGCAACCCAATACCCCTAGTGAGATTTGGTCGGTATCAGGGCGAAACTGGTCCTAAGTTGCTTGTATTACGGTTGAGGGAATGACAGATTGAGCTGCACTCTTCCCATGAGGAGCAGGGTAAAGAATGATTTGCCTATGACCGGGTAACACTGAGGTGGCATGGTTGGCGAAAAACTATGGATTGGGTTGTGGCCCAAGTGATTGCCAGTGGCTAAGATTAATTCATTCCATCCATCACCTTGTTGTTGTTGCAGTTCACGCCTCAAGTGCGACAGGTATGCCCAGACATGGGTTCCGTGCTCAAAGTGCCATTGGATATAAGCTATACCTGGCTGATGAGCCATTATCAGGCCGAAATTGGTCCTGGGGTGTTTGTATTCTGGTTCAGGGAGGGCCTGGCAGTTAGAGCTCGACTCTTCCCATGAGGAGCAGGGTCAAGGCTGATTTGCATATGGCTGGGTCCAATCTGGGGTGGCATAGTGGGGAAAAAACCGATGGACTGGGATGTGGCCCAAGCGATTGCCAGTGGCTGAGGTTAATTCAAGTATTCCTTCTATCATCTGGTTGTTGTTGCGTGTTACTGTATATGCATTGCAAGGCCAAAATGATTTCCTTTACTTACTATCATTTTATATGTAATGAAATTAGGTGTTACCAAAGGAGGGGCATCTTCCTTTCAATTATGGAACATATTTCTAGTTAAAAAGAACAGATTCCAATTTTCACAATGAGGGCTTCAAAGGTTAGCCAACAATTCATTGCATGGCTAAAAATGTTACAGAAAGAGGCAGATGTACTTTTATACCTGCAAGGACAAATAGTTCCCATTGACTACTGAGCATTGATAACATTGTGATTCTATAGTATTGTTTTCTAAAGGCTAATTAATATATTTGTAAGCAGAGCCGGACTGGCCGTAGTGGGCACCGGGTGTTTTCCTGGTGGGCCGGAAGGGTGGGGGCCGGTTTTTAAACGATGGGGCCGTTTTTGGTACAGGGGGCCAGTTTTGCAGCAGTGCTGCAAAATCGGCCCCATGTACCAAAAGCAGCAGCAGTGTTTCCCACCAGTACCTCCATCCTCTGCTGCGCGCACGGCCAGTTTGACTTACTTGCCAGGGCTGGTTTGCGTTCCCAGTCCGGCCCTGTTTGTAAGCCACCTTACTTGGACATATCACCCTAAGAGAGGAAAGATTTCTGCTCCCCCTAATTTCAGTTCTAACACCAGATACTGGTGGAGACTTTAGCTGGAAGAGAACCGGGGACACATTAACTAAGTTGGTAGCCCACCGTGCAAATGACCCACTTCTGGAGGCACACTTTTCAGTGGATGGCATTGCCTGATTTGCATAAGGGCTTGGCCCACATGCAAATGCGAGAATCCTCTTGCTTGTACAGGTGCTGGTCTTGTGAAAATGTTGCAGGGTTCCTTTAACCCCCTCCACATCCCCCAACTGTGAGGATAATCACAGACTTCTTCCAAAGGAGGGCTGAGGTTGTCCACAAGCACACAACAGTGTCTCAGTAACACTATCCAAGCAAGAGGTGCACTTAAAGAGAACTCGTGTAACTCAAGTGACATCAGCTAAGAATCTGTATCTATGTCATCTGATTCATAATAACTGGCAGTTTGCAAAAAGTGGCCATATGTAAACCCAGTGCTGGAATTGGAAAAAATATACTCTGGGAACCCATAAACTTGGATCAATGTGTGGCAGACGAAAAGGAGTGGACTTAAGAAGGGCGGAGCATGAAAAGCAGACTCTGACAGTCAATTTATACATTTATTTTAAAGATATCTGCTGCAATGTAATAGGCAACAATGAAATATTTGACAGTTAATCTGTTCTAGATTATTTAATTGGTCCCAAACATGCTGCATTTTGAAATATCTTACAGAGGTAAGACACCTGCTGCAGAGATCATAGTGTGCCCGCAAGTTTGAGGGGCTTAAAATAGTGGTAAGATAACTCCAGGGGTAAACAGAGTTATGGGAGAGTTCTGCGTTTTGTCCTGTCACAGTTTGGACTCAAACCAGCATCGAGGGTTAATGTCTCTGCTGCAAAACACATCGTGTAACATGCAAATCACAGATTTGTATGTTATTTAGGTAGGTAAGCAGACTACTGTTTTTGACATAAATTGCAGGCTTTCTTATATAGCACAGTGATCAATTTACCGGCATCAAAGAGCAGCATGCAAACTCTAAATCATGGGTTTAGACCCTTTACAGCTTTTATTCTCAAGCTGTTATTATTGTAAAATAGCAAAGAAGGGTTACCTTTGTTGCTGATAAAGACTTGTTAGTACAGACAACCACATTTACTGTGTTACATTTTAGATCCTGACTTTGCATTTCTCCTGACCATTCACTCTGAACATATAATGTCTACAATGATGGATGATGTGTGAATCCCAAACCTTTAAACCCTCATTGTCTTATGCAACATTTCCCGTACATTGATATACACACTTGTATGATTTATTGGGTCTTTGTTGTGTGATATACAGCGTTCTGACAACCTACACTAGGATGAGTAGTGCTATAAAAGTATTAAATAAAAAATAAAATAGGTGCCACTTAAACCAATATTTGCGTAATTACGCAGACAGATACATCTAGCATACTTACGGTGCAAGTACAACAAAGCTTAAACAAAGCTAAAAACCATTCTCCATCACATAGTTTGTCCTAAGTACTTGTGAAGGGATAACAAGCTGTGTGCCTTTGTTTCCTTACATTGCATAGGCATCTAGGTCTTAGGCTCCAAATGGCACCCAGCCAGGATGATTCTTGAACAAAAAGATGGCAGTGCCTTCTAAACCAGGCCTTTGTGCCCATCTGGATGTTAAAATAAGAAAGCCTCCTTGCTGCCTGCAGGTTGTTGCTCTGACAGGAATGCAGGCAACGTGTGGGTGCTGCTGAAATTATGTCCCGGTGTCAGAAAGTGACACCAGGATTAATTCATCATGTTTTCCTGGCCCGGCTGGATCCCAGATCCAACCCAGAAATAGCTGCTGGAACCAGACACAAAATGCCCCTTGTAAATGTGTGGCAGCATTTCTGAGGATAGCAGCTCCCAACTCACACAGCTAAGCAGTGCACACACCAACTACTCCAATATGCACTGGATCCCATGAACCACGAGTGTGGAGGTACAGTGGCCTGCTAATTTCAGCAAGAGCTGTGCACTTCAGTCACGAGGGTCATGGAAGCCATAAAGGAGTCACCCAAGAAACAAGGAAGAATACTTTGGGGGTGGGGCTGTATTTCTGTCTAACAGCTCTCATGCTTTTCATGAGCACTGTTCTACACCGACCTGCCATGAACATGAGGGAACTTCTGGCCCCCACATGCCCTGTGCCTGTCCCTTTAGTAGACGTGCTCCAGGTCAGAACTGCTATATTTAAAAGAGAATTATCCACACTGATATCTCAGCATATCTCTTAGTAAATGAGGAATGTGCTGAGATATGTGCATAAGGAAAAGGTGCACATCAACGCCAGATTGCAGGAAATGGTTTAAAAAATGGCCATGTAGCAAGGGAGAGCTAAATAGCAAAATATCTTTAGTTGGGACTCTGAAACCCCATTCAACTGAACTCTGTATCACTCAACGCTGCCAATCTTTCTCAGTAAATGATCTGTCTGGTCCGGCTTTTTCAGGTCTCGACTGCTAGGCAACGCATGCACTGTCTGTTGCAAGACATAAATAGCGAGTTTACAGTGGGCTTAGAGCCCATCCATTGCTTACCATTGGTTGGCTGTGTTGTCACTTAATTTGCTTGCTTCTTATTCTTTAGCTTTAGTGAGCTTTACTTCCTTTTTCGGTCTCGCCTGGCGTTGCAGCGCGCATGCGCTGCTCGCTCTGCGAGGGCTTTTTGTAATCAATACAGTTTCAGAAGTGGTGTTTTTGCTCCGCCCATAATTTCTATTGGTGTGCGTCATTTCGCGTCATGGATTATGCTAAACGGAGTGGGATGATTGTACCGGAGGCTTTTTAGTCACTCCTGGTTACCACCTTGTCCACTTTAGGCCCCGCCCACCCGGACTGGCGACCGCCATCTTGTTGTTTAAGGGGCAGACAGCCATGGTGACGAACGGGAGACTTCTAGCAGCCCTCTTATCCCGCCCCTCCCTTTCCCATGCTGCGTATGCAGAGCGCGTCTGACCGGGCTCCAGTTACAACTGTCCCCCATGCTTTAGAGCTGCAAGCTCTCGCTCCAGTTACCTCAGCAGCTTCTTGCAGCTCCAGAGGAGTGAGGTGAGTCTCCGAATCCCCCTGCCCCCCACCTTCCCTTCTGTGCCCTCCTCTCGTGCCTACTGTCCGCTCCCTACTGCGTGTGCCCCGTTACCCTGCTCTGCCCAGGTCCTTGCTTTCTGTGCCCTTCCCTTCTGGTTAACGGTGTCCTGTGGTTTCTCCTGTCTCTCTTGACTATCTCTTTCTTGGTTGTGCCCCCTTTCCTGCTCTCTTCCCCCCCCCCGCCCCCTTCCGGCTTTCCCATATCAGCGTGTGTCCAAAATGATGATTCTTTTCAAACTTATCGCTGCCTGCAAACCACTCCTGCCAGGCGCTGTGGAGCAGGACTGACACATACTCTCTGTCCTGTGTGTGTTGTGGAGGGTCAGGGTAATTGGGTGTCGCAGCGAACTGTTTTGTCTTTCTCTCGGACTTTGGTGGGGGTAGCGCAGGCGTGTCCTGGGAAACTTTAGGACTGTCAGCGAGCGCTGCGCCGCCATGATGTCTGAGACACGGGCTTGGTGGTCTTTGGTGTGCATTTCTGAGTGGAAGGGGTGAAGCGTTGCTGTGATACTTTCTGCAGACTGCTGCCCCAGTACAGGGCAGGCGGCATGGGGTGTCGCTGCGCTGCCTGAGATTTACCAGCCCTGGGTCTTAATCGGGCTCCGCCTGTTTTGTAGATTAGACTGCGCTCGACCTCTGCAGTGACAGCAGCGTTTGTACAGCCGGACCTCGCCTGTACTTTCCTGTGAAATATACTGCATCCCTGCTGAGAGTTTGGGGTACTGCCTCTTTAAAAGTGCAGACGCTCTGCTAAGAAGTGCTGGCACTCTGTGGCTGCCCGGCCTGGTGCAGGAGTGCAGATGCGTCCTTACTGGAAGCGCAGCAGCTAGCTTGTGATGGTGTTGGTACGTGTTTCCTTAAAAGTACAGCGCCGAGGCTGAAGTCTCCGTGAAAAAAATGAATTGTCAGAGATGGAAGCCTGGTGTTTCTTGGCTGCAAAAGGCGCAGCGAAGGGTTTAACTTGTTCCCAGGAACTCTAGGCACGTGAGGTGCCTCGTTCCATCGACCCCGCACTTCCAAACCCCCCCGCCAGACTTCAGAGCTGAAGAAAGACTTTAATAACAACTGTTCTGCATTATGGAAGTCCTTTCTAAGAATGAAAACTGGTCTCTAGGGGAATTACGTACGTTCCCTGGTTCTCCAGATCCAGATGACCTCTCAAACCTGGTGTCGCACCTTGTGTGAAAGGGGCCTTTCAGCTATTTCAGCTAAACTGATTGAAACTCTTCAAATTGGCAATCCCCCAGCTCGGGATTTTTCCTTTGAATGAACCACCTAAAATGTTTCAAATTTGTACTCTGTGTTTGTACTACAACTTGGTAACTTATCTGCTTAAAAACAGAATGGAGAAACATTCACATTGCAAAGCGACACAAACGCGTGGATAATGTCCTTGAGTGCTGAATTTGGGTGGAGGGAGAAATGGGGCGCAGAATTTGTATGCAGTGACAGTGTCGCAGTATTCAAATGTGGTCCCTCCCCACCCCGAAGTGTGAAAACAACTAGAGGGGCCTTTAGTGCTCTATCTGGAGAGCCCCCGCCTGTGACACTTATCAGAGGAAGCTGACAAGTAAGAAAATATTTTCCCGAGACTGCCGTGTGCATCCTCAAATTGGGGGTAGCGGTGTAGTGTGACTGGAAGCCCTCTGCCGCATGCTGTGACCCTCACCCTGGTCACGTGCCATGCGAAAGGTGCTGCACCCTCCAGCCAGGGTCTCCCCCTCAGAGGGGGGAGGTTACTGTCAGCATAGGAAAAACTATTTTCCCCCTTTTACTTGTGAGACCCCCGTAACCACTTTCCCTAGTTTGTGAGACCCCCTCTTTCATCTAGTGGCATTCTATTAGACAACTCGTGGCCCCACGTTACTTTTTAGCAGGTTTTTTTCTTAGCGCCAACCAGGCCCAAATAGTCTTTGAGTTGCTGAACAGTAGATGCGAATAGTAGGCCATATATATATTCACACACAAAAAACAATTAGAATATGGTAGCCAGTACTTGAAATGGAAAAATCGAAGTGCAGGTACTTTGTACCAGAGTACCTGCTTGTGTCTGAGAAGTGCTGGTACTCTCCAATTAAAAGTATTACGTCTCTCTTGAGAAGTGCCGGTACTCTCCCTCTCAAAATAAACAAGCATTTGCAATGCAATAGGTCTCGCATTTACGCGAGTTTAAGCTATTGGCATTGTAAATGACAATGCCTTTTATTTATGTTTTTAAAACGAAAGCAAAAATAAAAGGTATTGTTATTTGCAAGGTCAATAGCTCAAACTCGCGTAAATGCGAGACCTATTGCATTGCAAATGCTTGTTTTGTGATTGCTCTTCCTCCAGAGCAAGGAATTGTGTCCTTCCACTACTCGTGTTTTGGGAGCTTTTTTTCCCTTTTTGTAACTACTCCATGAGAGTGCATTTCATGCCATTCTCTCCCATGCTTCATGCCGCTCTCTCTCGCCTGTGTGCTTCTATCCCCCACACGTGTTATGTTGCCTTCTCTCATCTGTGTACTTCTGTGCAGTCCCAGGTTGCTCTAGTCCATCTGTGTGCTTCTGTCCCATCCTCATGTTTCTATAGTTTATCGGTGTGCTTCTGTGCTCCCCTCCTCCACTTTGCCCTTTGCTATTGTTCATTCATGTGCTTCTCAACCCCACTCAATGTTACTGTACCCCACCCTTCCCTACCCAATACCTTGACCCCCAGCCCCACTAACATTTAAAAAAAGTGCAACTATTCATCCACTGGGCTGTGTCATTTCGTAGGCACACGCATGCGTGTTTAATGCATATATGTACCTACAAAATGTCACAGCCTGTGGCCACATCATCGTACTTATTTTTTTGTCTTTCCTTCATGCCATACATCATCTGCTTTGATGCTGCACGCCATGAAGAAAAGCCATTGGCAGAACCAATAGGTCTCTAAGGTAAGACCTATTGGCTTTGCCTATGCTTGTTTGACCCTATACTAATGATATCAAAGGTGGCCTGAGGGAAGGGTCTGTATGTTAACAGACCAGGGTGTAGGAGATTCTGCCACTAAGCTGTACCTACCTCTCAGCTCACTGTACTTGTTCCTCACACCCGCTTCATTTCTCATTGACATATTTTTACACTATATGGAGCTGTGGGGGATTGATTAACAATGGGTCGTGGCTCAGGAGAGTGGCACATCATGAAGTTTGTAGATGGAAAAAGTGAGATTTGTAAGTGACAACTTTTAGTTTGTCAAGCAATATTTTATTAAATTAAATTTTACCAAAAACAAAATTGCATTCAAA
Organism: Calotriton arnoldi; assembly: GCA_963921515.1. Lineage (NCBI taxonomy): Eukaryota > Metazoa > Chordata > Amphibia > Caudata > Salamandridae > Calotriton > Calotriton arnoldi. The sequence continues at coordinate 2,284,759 of CAWUFW010000415.1, forward strand.
ATTCATTTTATGCCCTGCGATGCAACCTTCTCCAATGAAGATATTCAATTAAGTAAATTAAAACATCATTATTTTGTAAGCAATATTCACAGGGAATCACAGGAAGGATATGCACTGCTCTACTTCTCAGCTCTCTGTTTTACTTTTGTTTAGCATTATCTTTAGTGACCGAAACTTTCACTCCCAGAATACAGCTGATCCTCTCAGTTCCTCTGGCTGCCCCACCTATGCAACCTCCCAAAGGGTCCCCTGAACAGAACACTCACTGCCCTGAATTTATTAGGATGAACTGATGTGCTACCTGAGCCAGTTAAAACATTCTACTGCTCACAGTATCATAACAGTAGAGGCCACTGAGGTGCTGGTGCAGCTCCTTCCGACAGGGTGTTTGGTCAGTGACCCACCATTAATACAGGAGGGGGAGGAGAAGATTGGCAGATAGGTCTGCTGCACTCCTACTGCCAATCATGCAATAGATGTAAAGAGGAGCTGTGTTAGAATACAAATGGGCCATTGGTCTCAATTCAGCATGGCCAGTGTGTATCTATAAGACAGCGATGATGCAGGCTGGCATTAACTAAAGAAGCAGTTTATCTTGGACACAAGACAAGCAATCTGTTCACTCTGGGCACTAACATGAATCGAGCCCAACCAACAGGAGCTGGGAAATATTGCTAAAACCTTTAGTTATTATTAATGCTGCTGTCTGCTCTTTGAGCAAGGATGACTGATGCAACTAATCAACTTTCTGATCTTGTGATCTCGATGTAATTGAGCAGTAACACTGTTGTAGGAGCAGGTTACATATATCTAGCTCTGCAGTCTATGACCTATGATTGTGATTGCTTTGCAGTTTTTTGACTTGTTTCTCTTGTTCTCCCTGCTCCTTCCATGTACATTCTCAGTCGTAAGATAAGACTGAGAATCTACTTTGAGGGTATAAAATGGAAAATAAAGTAAAGAAAAATGCTAAAACATTGGAAAAAGTGATAGGGTATTTGGCCTTGTATAACCCGATCTCCTGAAGCGTCCATGTGGCTGCAAACATGCAGCCCTGTATTCATCTTTTAAGGGGAATTAATGTGAAAATATGCACTATGTTGCGAACATGTTTTCAAGTTCCTTAGGCAAGGGTGAGTCTGTACATCTCAAGGGAAAGTAAAAGGCTTGCCTGGCACAGGACAAAGTTTGTCAGGGGTCGTTGCTGCTCCACAGTGGCCCATCGTGTTCCTCTCTCTCGAGTCATGGTAGACTGGCACGACTTTTGGTGAGGCTTCTTCATACCATCCATGTTCCCACCTGTGTTCACGGTGAGAATCCTGTGTGTGGACCATGGTGGTGGTGTTGCCACCTTATGGTTACTGTCTCCCGCAGTTTAAAAGGGCCTACACAACTCAGCTGCAATGCATGCCAGAATTCTTGGCTGTTTGATGTATAAGTAGATACCATATCCTGCTGTTGGTTCTCAGTACCTAGTGATCCAATGGCCAAAAGCAGTAGCAACAGCTGTGACTCCAGATCAGCATTTTGACATTCTGGACCCAGCATCTGACTTGACGTTTCCATCTCTAAAGAAATTAGACTTTTTGGACATCAGGGCCACTGGTGGGTCAAAACATGCTTAATTTGTGACATGGGCCATATAACCGATTGTCTTTTTAAGTCGAAGAAGCCTACCAGGCAGCGCAGCTGTTTGGTTGCAAAGACCTGCTGAAACATTACATAGGAATGCATTCCATCCATTGCTTGCCATTGGCTTTGTGTTTTGTGACTCACATTTGCTTGCTTTCTATTTACTGTCTGTTTGTTTTGGTCTATCCAGCAAGTCTTTGTCCCTCCTGTTGAGCATCGAATGAGCAATGAAGAGGTTTTCACATTTTGTTTTTATCTGGTCAGATCTGTTGTGTGTTCAAAGACAGAAGTCAAATGTCAGGCAAATGTTGTCTATTCTTTTTAAAGCGAGGTTTGTGTTTACTTTTCTTTCTCTGACTGCAATGTTGCTTGGGACAGGGAGTGTGAAAGGAAAGGCTGTAAAATGTCTTTTTTTTTTTTTTGCTTGGGACAGGGAGTGTGAAAGGAAAGGCTGTAAAATGTCTTTTTTTTTTTTTTGCAAGCAACAGCATGTAAGTCCCTTTAAATAAACTGTACAAATATTTCAGAATATATCAGCAGTTAGGAAAGCACCAATAAAGCACGTTTTTTTGTAAATCTGAAGTATTGTGGAAACAAAGATTTTAATAGGGTCAAAACATATCAATACACTTGTCGATGAACAAATTAAATATTTGTTGAAATCACACATTATTGTATGTATGCTGTATATAGTTTTATCAGTAAAAACTGTAACCAGTGCAAATTTAGGAGTCCTTTCAAAGTAAAATGTGTTGTCTGTAAATGGCCGTTCGCTACCACACCATGCTTTAGTAACCCCACTGCGCTCCAAAATTTATCATCAGCTATATACTACATCCTTTCCACTCTCCTGCTGAATACATGTGCTACACTTGTTCTGTATGACGTTTTTTCACAATCCCTATAACTACAGTGATGTAATATAAATGACAGTACTCACAATCTGAAAATGTTACAAGCACCACTGGAGCATGCCAACTGCGACATGTCATTCACGCATTAGCCCTTGTTGGTACACTTATTTTCAACTATCCTGTTTCAACGCAAGTCTTGAAGGAAGCAGTGCATAGTAATTTAAATAGCATTTTGCCCAAATATCTAGTGTGCACTTCTCAGCTTTCACTTCAGATTTGAGTGTTAACACAAGTGCTGAAAACAACAAGTCTTCATCAATGAAGCATATATACAGATTACTGTACGATCATCTGTAATTCACGTCTCAACAAAACATTATAACAGATCTTAATAGGATCCCTTGAAAACAGTGCAGGGACACATTCAGAGTACTTTTCACAAGAATCGAAAACTACACAGTGATACAATCAAAAGCAATAAAGGAAGTGTTTTGCACATGTACATTACAAACGACAATTAGAAGAATCCCCCAATAGGCTCTTTTACCAGCAACACTTATAATGCAGGTCTCGGCAAAGCAGTGGACGAGGGATCTTGGTCAAAGAGTTTTTTAGGACTTATGGCCTTAATTGAGCCTGTTTCTAACCATTCCTAATGTTTACAGTTCAGAGACTAAAGGAGACAAGAGAGAGAGTGTGTGTGTATGTGTGCTTTTGTCTGCGTGTACATGTAAAAATTCCAGAAGTGGCATAATTTGCAGAGCAATATGGAACAAAAGCCTCAAAATATCTCCATGACTCACAGTCTACACCATGTACATTCTTCAATTTACCTATGCCCACCAAATGTCCAGCTTGTGCACCACAGACCATACTTTTTGGCCCATGGGAAAATGTTTGTGAGTACCCATGGTGTACAGCATCACTAAAAACATCTGACAAAGTAAATAGGTCCAAAAGGCGAGACCTAATGGCTTTGCCAATGCTTGTTTCTTACTGCTTGTAACTCTTATTGCCTTTGGGTTAGCGGGGAACCCCCAAGTTCGTAGCCTGAAGATCTGTATGCACACCTGGATAACAGTGGGATTCTTACTTTTAAAAATCTGGATACATTGACATTTGCGTGTTAGAGGAAGCAGCCTTCTCAAACTGTTTGCACCCGTTTAAGATGCTGAAATCCTGACAGACACTAATACAGCAGAAATCTGCTGTATTTCTTCCTATTTGGTTCAGGTCTGTGAGCATACCAAATCGCATAGCTAAACTTCAGGCAGCATAACTTGTCATTGGGCTGGACTTCAGTGAGCAAACCAGATTATACTTCGGGACAGAATCCTGTGCTTAATCAGATCAATGAGGGATCACAACTGCCTGGGCAATACTCTTCTGTGCACACGTCTATCCTTTCCCTATTGCCTTTTCATCGTCCCTTTCTCTAGGTGACCATGAGTACAATCACATAAATAGATTCAGTAGTTATGAAATTTTACCTGTTGATCTGAGTACACCTTAAGGTTTAGAAGGTGTTGATTGTCTCACTCTCTCATTACAGGTCTCCTTCCCTACAGCACCTTCCACTAATTACAGTTGAGGCTGGTAGGGGATGGGGCCGAGGGGTGGGGGAGATGGGGGGGGGGGTTAGGAAATTTAAAAAAAGAAAACTTACCTGCTAGTCGCCAGCCGCCGCCTCTCCTTGCAGGAACCAGGAACAGGAAGCACCCAGCCTTCCAGACTCCCCTGACCAATCACAAGGCTGCTGATAGTAGCGTTGTGATTCATCTCAGCGCCATGGTTCGGCGATCAGAAAGTGAAGGGGAGCCTTGGCATGTTCTCCACCCAGGCTGTAATGCAGCATGCGCACGACTGTTTGGCCGGCCCGAGACAGCTGGCCAAACAGTCATGCGCACTTTAGGTGCAGCAGCAGCAACTCCTCCTCCCCGACATCACGGGACCCCAGCCCCGCCTCACCCTAACCTGGCGGCAACTGGAAAACAAAAAATATAATGATAATAACTTCTGTTATTATCATTTAATTTTTTTACTGCACTGCTTTAAAGCAGTGGGGCAACACTCCTCTGCCGTAGCGGAGGAGCCGTCACTGACTAATTTCCCCTCCCCCAGGTAGGTCACTCCAAGTCTATGTACTGTCTTTGCAAAACAGAGCTGATGCAGCTGAAAAGGAGGATTTGGAAGGTGTGCTGCTCTCACAGAAGCCGCTCACTCTGGCAAAAGCAGAAGAGCATTCCATGTGTGCCCCTTCTGAATGTTTTCCAAAGTAGGCAAAGAATTATCTGCTGTAAAATTAAACACTTGCAATGTTTATTTAGGAAAGCTGCACTAAATGCCTGTAAATGAAGTCGGGCTTGCTCGGTCAAGTTCGAGGTAGGTATTAACGTAGCAACACTTTCAAAGAACACCAGTCTGTTCTGCTTATGTGGTTCACCGGCCAACCTGAACCAATAGTTGAAATATAGACTTTATAATATATAGGATTCTGCAATCCCTATAAACAGCCAGCCTCTAATTTCCTTATTATCAGAGATTTGTGAGGCATTCTGTCACCGATTATAAAGAAATGGTGTCAGAACTCATCTGTAATAAGTTATTACAATTGAGTCCTGACGTTGCTTTTCTTTCTTCTGCTCTGTTTTTTCTAGCTTACAGTGACAAATTGAAAGGAGATATTTATACCAACATGTTTATTTTTTGTAATCCATTGGTAATTATAGAAAAGTTAGAATCTTTCAACATATTTCTACACATAGTGAGGTACTGTGGCCAGTGCTTAATTTGTAAAAGAATGAGTGTCGGTACCCAATGCTCTGCTCAGAAGTCTGCGGCCCATGCAGAGAAATGTTGGTGTGCCCAATACCTAAGCTGCATAGTCTTGAATCCCCCTCATTCCTCTTTAATCCACTATCAGACTCTCCTTGCTTCTTTATCTCACTCTTGCAGGTTCCTGATTTCTCCCTTTATGATGGTTTTTCAGTCTTTCTATCCCTACGTCTTTCCACTTTGTTTTTACCTCTTGCTCTCATAAATGTTTGAATCAGAAAAATAAGTTGAGGTCTCCACAAATGAGTGCCGGTGGCCACCACAGGCATCCGCTGGCTCAGATTAAGCACTGACTGAAACGATAAAAAAAAAAAAAAACAACGGACTTGTATTTAACGGATTCTAATATCTTTTTGCAACAGATTTCCAACAGTTTTTTTGATGTGTTGAATTTTGTACTAGAGATTCTATTTTTATGATTCATATTTGCAAACATGCTCTCTCTTTTGCATGAAAGACCTACACATCAAGAATTTAGGTGGTTTGTGGGAGATGTGATGGTGTGACCATGTTTTATATAGGATATATTACTCCCTATCGTACATGATAAGGATATTGGACGTCAACTCATAGTTCCATAACCTTATAAAGGAACTCACCCTTCAGCCTCATTCCTTTGTATGGTCATGGAACCCTTCAGTGACTTGCAATATCCTTACAATATATGGCAAGGGGTACTTTATCCCGTGTATATATAGCACAACTTAACAGTACTCATTGTACTGAGCTAAGAAAGATGAAATGCGGAGTGAACACTGCTGTGGTAACAATCAGCCAGGAGGAGGGCCAACTGGTCATAATGTCACTCTTGCATTTTCCTCGTGGGCTACAGGTTAGGAGGCGGGTTTCAGCACAGAATGGGCTGCCATCACCAGCGGCGGCTTCTCCGAATGGCGGAGGGGCATCGCCCCCGCGCTGAGAGCCAGCTGAGGGAAAGGGGAAAAATAAAATGATAATAAATTGGTTTTATTATCATTTTATTTGTCCCGTTTCCCTCTAGAGCCAGCCAAGTCTGGGCGCAGCAGGGCTTGGCTGTCATCACAGCCAGCAGGGGAGGAATAGTGCACACAATGGTTTGGCCGGCCAAACCGTCATGCGCACTTAGGTTTCTCCAACCCAGCTGTGTTGCACAGCTGGGTTGGAGAATACAGCACAGACTACCAGGCGCTGTCTGAGTGGCAAACCAAGCCGCTCAGACCAATACTGGTGCTGCTCTCATGCTATTGAGACCAGCGCTGGGATTGGGTGGGGAGCCTGTGCTGGTGTCCCAGGGAGTGCTAGGACACCAACACGAGAGAAGAGGAGCACTGAGGCAGCCGGCAGCATTGGAGCAGGTACGTTTTTAAAAAATTATAATTATTTCCCTAATCCCCATCCCGTCCACCCCTCCCTCACCCCCCTACTTGAGTTTTGCGGCAGACGCCACTGGCCATCACCCAACCAAAGCCCCATTTTAATTCAGTCTCCCACAGCATGGGGCTGATCTGAATACTTCTGCCATGGCTGACTTTGGTTTCCCTCCAGCCCTGGGTACATGGAAAGTCTCTATGCTGAGTAATTCCTCTACACCATCTGCTGCTAACGTGACTTTTGTTATCTACAACGTTTCAGTGAGTCTGGAAAATGCCTAGAAAGTATACACACCTCCAGCAACTTTTACAGAGAATCAGAAAACCTACACATGTAGCACACATCCTACCTGAAACGCGTCAATGGTTTGTAAATCCTGTCAGTGTCATTAAACTGAGAAGGAAAATCCCTGGGAAGGTGTCAGTATCGCCCATCACTGTCATTGCGGCTTCTCCTCAGCAGCAGCGCTGGCTTATTACAGCACAATGGACTCATTTAGCCTCTCTTCTTAGCTGTGACAAATGCCATTGGGCTTTCCATGCCATTTTGCACTCTTATCTACACTTTTCATGTCTCTAATACAGCAGAACAGACAGAACAAGAGAATGTTTGTGGTATTTTCTGCAACCAAACTGCTTGGGGGTTTGTAGCCTCCTGTATTATCTGTGTTAGTTCATTGTAGCACTGGGCTCCGATTAAGAACGGGTTGGACTGGTAATAATGTATCTTGACACCATTTTCACTGTATTTAGATCAGAGGCCAGTAATCTATTAAATATCTGGCATTGACGCATGCAGTCTGTAGCAGCGAAAATCTGGCGGCTACATGTCTGACCATTAATGGGAGGTAAGTAGTATTAACTGTTCACCTCCTGGCATTACTGCCACAGCTCCCTCAATTACAGGAGGTGTTAGTAATAGCGCTGAGAAGCAAAAATTGTCTGTTAAACTAATTATGGGTCATTATCTCTAAGTGAGGGAGTCCGCAGATTGTAGGGCCCTTTCCTGATGGCCCTAGAAGAGTCGAGGTCTGAGGCAGCTTTAGACCATCCAGAAAAGACAGGAAAGGGGGGAGAGGATATTTGTAATTCGTCAGTGTAGGGAGTCTTCCTTTTCTGAGTTATCTCCCCCATGTTTTCACCTTTTGCTGAACCCTATAATTTTGTTGGCTTTACAAGTCTGTGAACTTTACCCCTTCTAACCATAGTGCAGTTTCTGTGCTCCCCCTTTTAACATGGTCGATTTGACATACCCCTAATTGGTATATTTAATTTCCTACAAGTTACAAGTATATTGTACAAAATGTACCTAGGGCCTGGAAGTTAAATGCCACTATTGGACTGCCACACTTATTGCAACATCCACTATAGTAGCAATGCAAAAATGGCTTCAGGTCTACCACAGTAGCCTGAATGTAACAATGCAAAATATGCACTGCAACCTGTCAAAACCAATCAAAACAATCCCTTTTAAATATGTGTAAGGCAGTCCGATGTGAGCTTTGTAGCCCACAAGGGAGGATGCATTTGATTTAAAAGTGGGACATGTAGAAAATGTGTATTACCATGTCCCTAAAGTGACAAAGCCCTAAAAGCTATTTTCACTGTGGCAGGCCAAGCTATCCTATATAAAAAACCAGAGTACAGATTAAAATACTAATACTGTATCTCAGGAATGGGCTCTCTCGGCTAGTAAATAGCCTTGATTAAGTGTGTATATCTGTGAAATGCCTCTCAGGAGCAACCAATAGGCTAACCTGAATTGGAAGAAATTACACATCTCAACTCCAAAGCATAAGCAGGATGGGGGCTGTGGACATCCTTAAATCGTGCTTGAGTGTCAAATGTTGCTTGACTAGTGGGGGTTCACATACATCACCAGGAGTTCACTTAAAAGGGAATAGAACAGGATGTCAAGACAATTCCTGTGGATCCACTGTCTGCTTACTGAAGGAATCTGGCCTTTGGCCTACCAGTATTCTGTCTCCCGGGTTTGTTGTGGGTACAGTTGCTGCCTCAAACTGGATTTTAGCTGTGGGAGGACAGTAGTATTACCATAGTACACTCACCACACACATTCCAGTCCCCAGAGCCCAGGTTTAGACTGGCCGGAGACTTTCACCATCTTGAAAATGCCCAAACTGGATAGGGTTGGCCCCTGAAACTTTTTCCTATTGCTTATGGCGTGCCCAGGAGTCCTTCCCACCCACTAGCTATCGCCAGGCATAAATGTGCCACCTCCAGGCATAAACGTCTTTTCTGGACCTACAAAAGATCAGAAGAGGTCTGGACCTGTTGTCTGTTACCTGCAAGGAGCACTGAAGGACTGGACCTGCTCCCTACTGTAACTAGAAGAAAGAATTGGACTGTAAGGGTCAGCTGGCTGACCTCCTGTATACGCTAAACGGAAGACAAAAAGCTGCAAGAGGCATTTTCCTGGAAGAAAAGTGACGACTGGACCCTACGGTTAGCCTCTGCTTGACACCGTGAGAGTTTTCAAGTGCCTTCCCTGAGGTCTTGGGGGGCGTTAGAAGCGTACCGCTGTAATGGATTGGAACTGAAAGGAATAAGTCTGAAGGTAAAATCTTTGACAAGAACAAACCTGGTTGGTGTATCCAAACCGGGCGTCATCATGGTCTGTTTCAAAGTGTGCCTAGGTCCTGGTTTACCACAACCAGTAACTATTATTGAAACTTTGTGTTTTTTGGTGGTATTTCTACTTAAAACTTTAAAAATGCATATCTCTGGTTCCCATTATTCGTTTGTGTCATTTTGGTGTCATTTTGTTTATTAAATTTTAATCTATTTTTCAAATTCAGTTTGGGATTTTTGTTGTTTTACATTTTTTCTTTATCACTGTTTGGTTACTGCATCAATACGTCACACATTACCCTAAGTTAAGTCTGTCTGCTCTGTGCCATGGCTAACGGGGGATTGAGCTCAGGCTAATTTAGTGACTTTGAGGGTTCACCCTGACAAGAATTGTGATTATTACTTGAGGCGGGTAGTCACCCCTCACCCCCTTGACTAATAACACAGTTTCTTACAGTCAAGATCAAGAAACCTAGTGAGCTACTTTTTTTACAGCAATCTTAGTCAGAATTCAGTCCAGTTCGTGTTTAATAGACTTATAAAGTGTGGAGAACAGGGCGTTAAACCCAGTAAGTGCTTGAGATAAGGCACAAGAGACAGAGTTCCACAGGCCAATGGCGATCCATCATTTATAGGAAATGGACAAAAATACTGATTGTCTGACACGTCATTTATTAATATTGATCAACACATACTCTATGGCCGTGCATGATTCTGGGAGCATCAGTATTCATGTTCTTGCTAATTCACGGTAAACCTGGCATCACTTCTCTTGAAAGCCTCGTTAATGGGAAATACTGTACAGCCAACAGGGTGTGCAGAATTACATCTTGGAAAAGATAACTCTCCTGTGAAGTACCTCGACACCTTGTTATCATCTGTGCTTAATTCATGTGGTCACCCTTGGTTCTGGCAGGAGAAGAGGCTGAATTCAAGGCTGGAAAAGGTGATGAATTCGCTTGTTCAGTCCTGAAAGTACACAATTTTGCTGTAGGTTAACAGGAAATCTCCATGCTGCCCAAAAATAATTCTTTTTGGTACTGTGGCAGCCCTAAAGTACTGGAATATTGCCTGGGTTTCTCTCCACAATATTCTGTAAAACCTATAACTTTTTTAGCAAACCTGCAATATGTTTGTAAATGCCTGCAAATTTAGGAGTTTTTCTGGGTCTTCTGCAAATTTTACATCACTACCCCTCTCAAGTGTTTGTCTCCTTAGCCCTAAAGTTAAAACGGTTTAAAAATGTCAACGCTCTGTTGTAGTGAGGTGCACTTTACAACACTAAAATTCCACTTATCCTGTTTCTATGAATGAAGGCTGTTGATCTTGAAATTGTAAATGTCCTTTTTGCACACTTATGTTGATCATTTGTAGTCAAAGGAGAGTGGTGGGCCTGTGGATTTTGAAGACACTCGCACACACGTTCTTACTGCTGAAGAGTCGCGACAGATGATGTCTCCGGATGAACCCCAAAAATATTGAACAACGTAAAGATTTTTAAATGTGCTAGCCACGCAAAGAAACTTACAGTTAAAACTAACATGCGGCTTTCAGCCCACAGGCGGAATCACATGGATTTAAGGAAATGATGCAGACAGATCTTTTTTATTTATGTTGGACAACATGCGCACAGTTGGAGTTTCCTTTTGAGATAAATCACAGCCCTGCCATTGCACAGAGTGATAAGGCAATGCATGGTGCAATGCATGGTATTGTGCTTAAACATACTTCATCCTCCAGCTGCTGCTGAACACAACAAAAATAGCCGCTGCCATTTTCCTTCCCAACTTTTAGATGGAGTAAAGCAAATGACCGCTCACGAAGCATGAAGTGAGCCAACCTCTATTACAATCTGTTTCAAGCTACGCCACTTTTTGAATTCTTTTGGTGTCCTTGGTTGGAGGCAGAAACTAGGCTGTATTTGAGCCTAGTTTTTGTAAAAACAGCCTGTGCATCCAATCCATTTGCTTTTCATTTTTTGGAAGGATTCCACTTCACAGCGCCAAGATTGCATTTCCCGTTACTCCTCAGCCCTCGCTTCACACAAGTGGCGTTGTCGGATAACAGAGGATTTGATCAGTGCCCAAACAGAGTGGCATATAATTGCAGATTTCAGTTATGGTTTAGAAGGCAGCTAACAGCAGACAAATCAAACCTGCTAAGCATCCAACCACTCTTATCCACCCTGCTGAGAAATTCTGTGGCATGACGCTAGAAGCAATTCCAGCTCTCATGCTGAAGAATCCGCCAAAGGCACCATCAGTCCCAGAAGAGGTGTCCTATAGGGCTCAACAGTGCCTCCTGTCACTCCGCAGCATGCCGCCATTTTGGCCAGACCCATGCTTCAGTGCATCCACTGCTGTCTGCTCTTGCATCTGAAGAAACTACGCAAAAGGACTAGAGTAGAAATATTCAATCAGAAACACTTCACTAACAAATCTTTCCCAGGTCCCCTCTTCCACCTGACTCCCTAAACTCCTACAACTACCACTACGAAGGTTGCACACTCCATGGTGACTTACCACAATGCTCTTAGTAGCGTATGCCACTCACTGACCACCCGAGGCAACATCTGTCAATCATGAAGAGAAAGAATGAGTGTGTCTCTCAGATGAGATTGTATAGCCCTGCCTCCGGCTACTCGCCCGGTCAATGAATGATCATTCCAAGTCAAATTGATGGTATATTTACAGAACCCGCCCTGCTCATGAAAAGTGCATCCTGGCTCAACAGCATTTTGGGGACATTTTATGGTTTGGGCTTCTTGTACCACTTCCTGTAAAAGACATTGGTCATTGTTGTCTTAGGTACAATATGTAGATGCTACTGTAAGGTAACGTAAGGCTGCTGGTCTGTCCCTCTGAATAAGAAAATGACCAGTGGTTGTCCATGTCCCTTGGTAGAGCTTGCACCCTGAGTTTGGGTGTTTATGGTACAACTGAGCCATTCACAAGACGAGAAACAACACGTATATGAACTTTTTTCAGACAACTAACATTTACCATTAAATAGGTGACGGGAAGTCTTTCTCCCCCTCGGTTTTCACACAGATGCCAAGTTTTCAGTTTGCATATGTGTGACATTTTCAGGTTTTCGGTTTGCTTATGTGTAACATTTAAATATTATATGTGTGACACTTTGAGTAACACTTTACAGAGAATAGTAGAAAGCAGACGTATACATGAAATATGGTATCAGAAATTACAAACTTTGTGGTTTAAAAGTGGCCTTAAGAGAGATAGAATTCTAAGTGATCTTGGCTAAAAAGCAAGGGCAGAGTAAAGGTGTCAATTACGCACACATTGAACTAGCCAGCTATGACCTGGGCTTGCCGCTTCCCTATCCACACAATTGAGCACACAAACACTGACAGACATGAATTCAGACATAGCAAATAGTTGTTCAGCTAGCTTTTGCAAATGATTATCAGGGGCATAGCTTGGGCAGTAAGATTGGGGTGGGGGGCTGAGCTTCAGATTTCCCAACAATCATGCTGGCATATTGTAGGACAAGCAGGGTGCACAAGAGGGGCTGAAGGGGCAGTGGAAAGGGAGAGGAATGTGGATTGGTAGGGGTACTAAGTGAGAGAAAGTACATTATTTTGTGAAATAAACATTTTTGAAGTCTTTCAAAACAGAGGGAGAGTCTGTGTGTGTACAAATTCCTGGTGAATTACGACAGACACCTCAACATACCCAACTGAAAGCACCTGTACCCAACTATTTATCACAAAATACATTTATTAGGGGGGTGTAACACCCCATACACTCCCCCTCAAGCTACGCTCCTGATAATTATTATTAGAGGAATGTCTGTACATTAATCAATCAATCAATCAATCAATCAGGGGTTTATAGAGCGCGCTACTCACCTGCGAGGGTCTCAAGGCGCTAGGGGGGGGCAGCTCCGGATCAGTCGAAGAGCCAGGTCTTGACGTCCTTCCTGAACGTGTGCAGGGTCGGGGAGCGTCTGATGTTCACCGGGAGCTCGTTCCAGGTCTTGGCAGCGATGTAGGACCTCTGCCAGGGCGAGGTCGGCGGAGCGGAGGTTCCTCTTGGGTATGTGGAAGGAGACTCTCTCGTTGAGGTATTTGGGTCCGATGTTGTTGAGGGATTTGTAGGCGTGGGTGAGGAGTTTGAAGGTGACCCTCTTCTCGACGGGGAGCCAGTGGAGGTTTCGTAGGTGTTGGGTCATGTGTTCGTGACGCGGTGTCCCGAGTACGAGTCTGGCTGCGGCGTTCTGGATGATTTGGAGTTTGTGTAGAAGAGTTCTGTTGATTCCGGTGTAAAGGGCGTTGCCGTAGTCTAGTCTGCTGGTTATGAGCGCGTGGGTGACGGTCCTTCTGCAGTCAGGGGGGATCCATTTGAAGGTCTTGCGGAGGATGCGCAGGCAGTTGAAACTGGTGGAGGCGTCGGCGTTGATCTGGCGGTTTATGGAGAGGGAGGAGTCGAGGATGATGCCGAGGTTTCGTGCGTGGTCTGTAGGGGTGGGTGGATTTCCGAGGGCAGAGGGCCACCAGGTGTCGTGCCAGGCGGAGGTGCAGGGTCTGAGGATGAGGTTTTCTCTGAGTTGAGCTTCAGGCAGCTGTCTTTCATCCAGGCTGCAACGTTCTTCATTCCTTCATGGAAGCAGAGTCTGGTGTCTTCGGGATTCTTCGTGAGTGAGAGGATGAGCTGGGTGTCGTCGGCGTAGGTTACTATGCTGAGCCCATGCTGTCTGACGATGGCGGCGAGGGGGGCCATGTAGATGTTGAAGAGTGTGGGGCTGAGCGATGATCCTTGGGGTACTCCGCAGTTGATATCGGTGGGTTTGGAGAGGAAGGGAGGGAGTCTGATCCTCTGGGTTCTGCCGGAGAGAAAGGATTGGATCCAGTCGAGGGCGGCCCCTTGTATCCCCGCGTCATGAAGTCTGGCTGTGAGCATGCGATGTGAGACGGTGTCGAAGGCTGCGGAGAGGTCTAGAAGGATGAGGGCTGCAGTGTGTCCCTGGTCGAGTAGCATGCGGATGTCGTCAGTGGCGGCGAGGAGGGCGGTCTCGGTGCTGTGGTTGCTGCGGAATCCAGACTGGGAGGCGTCTACGATGGAGTTCTCTTCGATGAAGGCTGTCAGCTGGGCGTTCACGAGTCTCTCGGTGACTTTGGCCGTGATGGGGAGGAGAGAGATGGGTCGGTAGTTTTTCAGGTCCGTTGCATCGGCCGTTGGTTTCTTGAGGAGGGGTTTAACCTCCGCCCGCTTCCAGTCGTCCGGGAAGATGCCGGATCTGAAGGAGGCGTTGATGGTCCAGCCTAGTTCGGGTGCGATGGCGGCTGCGGCCCTGTGGAATATGTGCGGTGGGCAGGGGTCCGTTGGGGCTCCTAAGTGGGTCTTCTTCATGGTCTTCTTCATGGTCGTGGTGATATGTTTGACGGTGGCGAGATTCCAGGTCCTGACGGTTGGCTTATCGGCGGCGGTGACGAGGGGGGTGGTGTCCGGCGTCTGTTCGCTGAAGTTGTTGTAGAGGGCCTTGATCTTCAGATGGAAGTAGGAGCTGAGCTTGTTGCAGAGTTCCTGGGAAGGTGTGACGTCCGTGCCTTCGCTGGGGGGGTTTGGTGAATTGCTGTATGACGCTGAACAGTTCCTTGGCGTTGGTCGCGTTGGTCTGTACTTTGTCTCTAGACAAAGCGTAATTGAAGGGACCAAAAATTACAATTCTTGGGATACATTACCCTTTGGCCTTCAGATTACGGAAAGCTCTTGGCACAAGGGGCTCAAAATACTGAGCTTCCTCACCAGGATATCATGACATTAAACCTCAGTCACACTCAGTCAGACTACACACCAGACTTCAGGGTTCAGAAATTAAAGCAAATCAGTCTGCAACAGAGACTCGGATATTGACACCAGGAAATGGAGACAGTTTTAAACATGTGGGGAGAGTTATGTAGCTATCCTGTTCCCCAAGAAAACACTTTTAAAGCGCTTATTTAATGAGAGAGGGATTCGAACGTGTAGAACAGCCATCATGAGAAGTCTGGACTCTACTGATCCTCAGTTAAACTGCAAACTTCTGAAGTTTTTACAATTTCATGACAAAGCAGTAAAACAGAATTGTAAGTAGTATACAACAGAATAAGAAACGTGTCAGGTCGTAAGAGCATAAGACATTGATACGACAATAAAACAGTAGCAGGATGTTGACATTTGGAGCTGCAGAATTTTTTTTATAGACGCATACGCTACTTTATCACAACGGTGAAGTTTACCCACAATTATGAATTGAATGAATTTTATAACGTTCTATTTTAATAAGTCCAAGATATTTTCCTGTGCTGCACTAATATTAATCAATGTTTTTAAGAAAACTGATTATTTAAAAAAGGATTTTTTTATATGCATCTAACTTGTATTGTGATGGTTTTATTAACTAATAACAATAAACAATAAACTGAAACTTTATGCAGGGCAACATGCTTTTCATGAAGATTGTACACTTTTAGCATTGACATATGTGTAAAAATGTGCTCTCTTGTGTGATTATTTGTTTACATTACACTTGCAAATGCTCCACCTAAGTGAACTACAGAAGGCCTTTCTAAAACGAGCAAAGGAATGGGCGGTTTGTTAATATTTTACCTTGTTATGAGGAACATGCCCTTTATTCCGGGCCACATTTTTCAGTTCCTTAGCTGAACACACCCTTTGTCGGAATTCATTGGAGTCTCGGGAGGGAAGCCGTTAAAACTACCAGACTGTTGCCCATGCCTGCCAAGTATCACGCTTCACGTGTGACACTAACGCATTTCAGTGTGGTGTTCCGCATCACCGCACTGAAATGCGTTGTCACGCATTTAAATGCCACTGTCTCACTTTGCTGTACCAGCGCTGAAACTTGTTTCCAGGCTGCTAGCGCGCGCACCGACTCTGCTGCTCCCTGCAAGGACTTGCCAGCAGGCTCAGCAAACAGTTAATAATCTTGAACACTGTCTGCTGCTTGCTACAATGTTACTTCTTTTAGCCCTGCTACCTCTGGCCTTAGAAATTCCCGCCCGCGCCTCAGCTGTCCGGAAGTGAGGTCGGATTCAGGAAGCGGCGGGCGGGGGACTCGACTCGAGTGGAGTGGTGCTTTGAGTGCTGTCCCAGTGACGCGGCCTAATAAGTGCGCTGCTGCCTGCGTATATTTATTACCGGGGCTTTGGACCTGACAGGACGCAGGAATCAACAGGACGCAGGAATGGCAGTGCATGAGTCGAGGCCTCGGGCGTTGCGGGAAGCTGCAGTCAGTGCTGTGCGGCCGCGACCGGTGTGGCTCACCGCCGCCGCTGCACCGAACTCACGCTCAGAGTAGACAGAGTGCCAGAGGACTCTGTGAGCTCACTGACTGACTCGACGAGGGCCGCGCCGGCCCGGCCGCAACGTCGCAACTACCAGCCTGACAGACAGTCAGACTACAGAACATAAGTAAGTACTTTGGTCAGGCAGCCTGCCTTAACCTGAACATAATGCGAACTAAGAGGGTTATTCCATGTATTAAGCTCAGGTACCCGCAATTTGGAAAACGATTAGTCATCATGGTTTTATGAAATTTAAATTATGATCGAATCCCTTCTTAAGTATCGACAGAGCATTGTGTATTTAGCTGTGTTACAGTGCTGTTTACTTAAAACCTTTTTATGTCTCAATATTCATCGCAATTTGATGCCTCCTTTACTTTTGTGCCCTCGCTAAAAATCTTTCCTGGAGACAGCACAAGTTTGGATGCCACACAACAGAGATGGGTCCGTAGCCACCTTCTTTGCATAAGTGAATTTACCTAGAGTTAATTTCTGTTCCACCTTATCCTTTACCCCTAAATGTTGCGATCTGGTTGGTGATTTTACTCACTGCATGAGCTCAGCTTGCTGCTTGCCTGTGGACGTTGCTACCTTTGTTTCATCTAGAAACGCGCATCAAGGCACTTGTCATGGTGTACAAACCTACTCAACGTTCTGATATTGGTTGTGCGATGTATGCTCATCATCTGTATGTTACATATTTGTATCAGTGACACACTTTTTGAGGTTGACTATGAGTCTGGCTTGTATGTCCCGTGCTGCTTGATGTTTTTTAAAATATCTATTTTTTCATTTTCCATGAACATGTCATAGGAACGATTTATACAAAAATTTTAAAAAACAGGAGAGTTACCGAAAGCCACAGTGAATCCATCCTTGTGCTGCATAAACTTAAAGTCTCAGAGGCACCTGTGCTGTACCAGGCAGCTGCAGCCGATGCCTGCAGGTGTTAGTACTCTAAGGTGACACTGCAGGATGTTTTTAATTTCAAATATCCAGATGGCCTTGGCCCCCAGTTACTTATTCCATATTTCTGCTGGAGTTCTTACAGTGCACCATGCAGAATGCTTGGGCACACTGCAGTTTCATCCTAGACTATTACTGGATGGAAGAACTACCTATGACAACACTTCAGCTGTTGTCAGGGGGGATGTGCTACAAATATCATTTCTAGACTGGATTACCTACAAATGAGTCATTCTGTCTGTATATTGTGTGTGTGATGTAAAGTTCTCTGACACCCTGCACGGCATGAGCAGCACTATAAAACAAATGAACGGTTTGTGAGAGAGGGATTGAAAGATGTTAGAGTGCTTTACAAATGAAATAGATGATATAAGGCATATAAATAATACTACAAATGGTTTTGGGCCATTTACGATAGACAAAGAGCATTAAAGTAGAAATTACAGCAGTCACAAATATTGAGTAACAACAAAGCCATAGGTCAATTGCAGCAGTTTTAAGATCTTCTTAAAGTTTTTCATTGCTCAAGTGGGTGCGATTTCTGATATTTATATGCTTCTCTCATCTTCATTGCTTGATTTTGCTCGCGAGAAAGTGTCACTCATAGTGATTGAAATGTCACTCATAATTTCTCTGAAATTATGAACATGTCACACATAAGCAATCTGAAACCTTGGCAGCTATGGTTGCCGCTTGCACACTTGGGACCTTGCTTGGGAACTGCGTGCTTTCTAGGCTGATGCTACCTAGGAGATCACACCGTGCTTACTTCAAGTGTGGAAACAAAGATGTTCGTGGGTCTTCCTGCACAGCAAAGCAGCTATGCTCACGCCGTAACTGACACTCAGTGTGAGCTTCATCAAGCCACGGTCCCAGGCTCAGTTAGAGATGCGGACCGTGGGTAATACCCGGGCATCCTGTCCCTGAGGCAGATATGACTAAAACTCACAAAAATCCTTCTCAGGGAGCCACTTCCATGGTGGGTGGCCCAGGGGTCAGGTGAAAGGCTTGCAGTTTTGGAGGGGGGATGAAAGGATACCACTTAGCTCTCCTCAGCGCTTCTGAGGAAGTGGGCAATAAGCACAATTAACAAAACAGACATTACTATGCAGTGAAAGCGAAGGCTGCAAGCCGAGTATCCATGGCAGGCTATGAAGTCCAAAGAAAGCCTACAAGATGAACGTCACTGTAATCCTCACCTGCCACCTACAAGCAGAAGAGCCGGGCATGCAAGCTTTATTTGCGTCAGAATCTTAAATAAAAGCAGGAATGCTGGCACAGTATGTACATGCATTACTCTAACACGTGATGCCTGGCACCAGGCAGGGTTGCAAAATGCAAATGCACTAAAGTTTTAGCTTGTACAACCTCTGAGTCTGGATGCAAACCTCACTCACCATGATGACACTATGGACATGCTTCGGCTATTCCCTGCATGGCGGTGTCAATATGCAGAGGCAGCAGGCAACCTTGTCATGCCAACGGGGTAATAAAGCCAGCCCAAAAGATAATCCTGTATTAAAACCCTTTCATCATTTATTTATCTTTATTTTTGGATGTTTCCACATGGTTAATTGATATCTTGAAGACCCTGAAGTGCTTCAGATATGTACAATGTACATTCTTGAACCTTGATGATCAAATCTAAGATCTCCCATGAAAAGCCATCACTCATCTGCCCACCCTGTGATCAGAGGTTTGAACAAGAGTGCACAGTTCATCTCCACTACCCTGGACTGTATCCATTAGAATGCGCAGTAAGAGATCTACGAGAGCAATCTGCACTACAACACCCCGGTTTCACAGTACTCGTAGGCTCAGACTGGTTGTTTCAAGTCATGAGTTTGGCAGCCGCCTATGATAAATCTTTCCAGCAGTACTGTGACCAAGGGCAGACAGTGAACTTGCGCTTCTCTGGAAATTGTGCTGATGAAGAAAACAAGTATACACACTAGCTGGCTGCTCAAAAAATACTGCCCGTGGCCTACAGGATGAGAAATGTAGCCACGCCAGTAGTGCAGAACAAGTGAGCACAAGTAAGTGTGTGGGTCAGACATGATCCACTCCCTAGAGAATTGTAAAACCCAATTATCTTGTTGCTCCAAATTGCTATTAAAGATTTCCTCCAGTGATGTCCGTGGAGGACAAGGCACAATGTACTGCCCAGGGATATTTGCCAACTCAGTTAGGGTCTTACTCCCATTTGTCATTAAGACCCTCGAGCAGCCACATTCATGGAGCATTGTACCTGTGCATGCTTCAGTGACGGTCAGTCTTTGGTGATACAACACACTCAAAATTAAAAGGCCAATCACTAGACAATTACTAGAAGCACCAATGTGACTATCAACATGCAACAGATCCTACAAATTAGGCAGAGGAAAAAAGAACTCAGCGTTGAGCTTTAAAACACAAACAAAGGTCACAGTAGATATAAAAACAGGGACATATTTAACTACAACCACTCTTGAGATGAAATAACTAAATTGCAGCTTAGCAACCGGAGGTTAGAAACCACAAATGTAGCTAGCAAAGCATGAACTTGAAAATGGCAAGGGCAATACTGAACTTGCTTAATGGCAGTACTCTGCAACAATAAAGCTGAAGTAGAGAGATGTACGAAATGAGGTTTTCATAGAGAACTGCATTATGGTAGGAACAAAGAGACATCCTACAAAAGCTGAAAATGCTTGGACTCCATAAAACTATTCAGATGGAACAACATGGAAGACGCTTTGGTGTGGTCCCTTGAAAATGACTGAATGCCTTTGCACCCACGCTGTATTCCAGCCTCTTAGTTCAATGTGACTTCTTTTCTTACCTCCTTCCTAACCAATGTTAATTTTCATTATCACTATCCTCTCTCGCTCCCTTCTCTTACTTTTATCCCACTTTGTTCTACCGGTCCATTGCCTATGGTTGTGTGCAGCAGTGTTTGGATGTAGGACTTGGCCTTTTTGGCGTTTGGCCATGCCCAGCACTCAACCCCAGTGTTGCTGGAACAATTTAAGAGTAGGGGTGCTGCCAACAATGTTACACAAGTAAAGTCAAAGGGATGGTGAAAAATCCAAGCATTGCAAAAAACAAGTGTAGCAAATGAGCCTCACCTATTCAGTAGGAAAAAGGGGATGGGGAGTAATGTGTGTCCAGTGGTGCATTTTGGAACACAATGTTCCAAAAATATTACTAAAGCATGTGTGCTACGGTATTGCCATCTACATCGAACACATACTTCATTGAAATGGCCTCTTGAAATTGCCACTTAATTAGCATCAGGCATGCAGCTTTACTGCTAGGCACAAGCAATAACGTGAGAAAATCAGGTTTCTGAGCATATTGATAATTTATGGATAATACAAGTAAAGTGTCTTGGTTTGTTTTGATCCTATTAAAGTATTTGTTTCCATCATACTTAAGAATTACAAAAAACCAATGCACCTCATTTGTACTTTATTTGATGCTGATATATTTTGAACCATACCGCTTGGTTATAATGAGAACTGTGAAGTAGTGCTCCATATACCGGACCTGCAATTGGGCACCTCCAGGTTGATGGATTTCTACTGGCAATGCGGTGAGCTTGCCTACACCCAGCTCGTCCATGGATGGCGGGGCCTCTGCACCCTCATGAGCGTACACACCCCATCACTAGTCATCCCTGGTGGAGATCTGTCTGAGTTGTCTCAACATCCGCTACAGAAGAATAAAACTCTGTTGCATCAGGCTCGGAGAAGAAGAACTGCTGATTATTTTGGCTGGGCTCAGTACAAGGACATTCAGGAAGTGTTTAGACTGTTTTCAGAGACTCAATTAAACGCAGGAGGGTCCATACCCTTCTTCATCATGCAAACAAAGGCGAACGCCTGCTAGTTACAAATAACCAGGAGGAAGATGTTGAAAATGATCAACGACACGGAGTTCGGCCTAAACGATATCAAGGAAGAACTGAGAGCCATCCGCCTAATGGTGATGCAACATTGGTACGTGTTGGACTTGATGACTGTGATGGAGGGTGGGGTGTGTGCCAAGATTGGTGCTTCCTGTTGTATTTTCTCGTGGAAAACGATCGCGAGAACGGGACTCTCGCTCTCACCATACAAGTACTGCATCGTCTACAAGCTGACATGAAGAAGGAGGGATTTGCCCCTGAGCACGACTAATTTCATAATATTTTCTCTTGGATCCCCCTATGAGTGTCCAAACTATTCAAATCCCTTCTCTTGGTTTTCGTTGGTATACTACTGTTGTATGGTTTCCTACAAATGGGGGTCCCTGCTGCAAAAACACAGTCCTCAGATTAGGGTGTATCCAAATAGCTGCGGAAACGATAACAGACACTGCAGCAACACACACTGTCTCGAATAATGTAACTGTCATGACATATGAGGGGCATGAAGTAGTTGACAATTCAACTACAGGGGCGAATATTAATATCCGTGAATACAATGTCATTACACACCATGATATATGTAGGCCCGACCACGGCAATACCAATAATTGCAATGTCGATACCAATAATTGCAATGTCGATGCACATAATAAAATGTGTTCACATTACAATGTCGATACCAGTAGAAACAATGTCAAGGTATGCCATAATCTATGCACACATAACAATGTTGATACCAGTAGAAACAATGTCAATGTATGCCATAATCTATGCATGCATAACAATGTCAATATCAGTAAAGACAATATTGATGTGCGCTATGACAACTGTAAGCATAATACTGAGGATATCAGTAAAAATGATATCAATGACCGCCATGTTAATTGTACACAATTTAGTGAACTCCTGATGAGCTATAAATGAATTAAATGCAACTGATGTTTTTGTGGTGTAGAATGGGAGACCCAGAGGATAGGCTTATGTATTCATTTATTTCTTCTATGTGACTTTAACCTATATCTTGGACAGTAATATTAGCTGGTGTCATACTGGTACTGCGCCCAGATGCCCTTGTAAACTGGAAAAAAGGTTCATATAGCTGATTCTAATGCATATATGTTTGCTCTTCTCCAATTTTGAATACAAAACTGGTCAGCGCCAGGTTAAAGAAAACAGTCTACAGCCAGTATGTTATACTCAGGACTAAGAAGTCATACCTTTCGTGAGCTATAGGCTCCAACCATATTTCTTATGAATACTTACGCACCAGTTAAAATTCAAGACTGCCTTCATATCGCTGCAGAATACTTGTGAAACATTCACCCTTCATAGCATCTTACAGTAATGTCTCCATTTATTCAGCAGACGTGACTGAGGAAGGTGTATTCTACCGTGCCTCAGCCCAGTGGCTGCATGAGATGCGCAGAGTGACATCTCCAATGCATTGCTCCTCTGTAAGGCTAAAAACGAGCACAAGAATACACTGCACTGTATGATGTGGAAGATGTAGCAGGCTAGCAACACCATTAGATGACAGGGAATATAGAGGCATGGGTAACAGGGTGAAGCCTGTAATGTGATATTACAAAGATTCTGGCCCAGGATGCCAGACTACTTTGTAGTCCTCATGAGGTCCAAGACATCATTAACAAGGAAAAAAAAATTTCGAAGGCGAGGGAGGAGTATGAGTAAAGAGAAAGCACACTTTCTGTTAAGCTGTGCAAAACAGAGGCCCTAGCGTGTGGATTCTGGTCACCTGCCTATGCTCAACACTTTTATTAAATGGGTAATCATCTCTGGTACAAGCCAGTCTTTAATTTACTCGATCAATGAAAGAAAGCACTCTGTTTTTGAGTTACGTTTGGCATTGGTCCTCCATATATCTATGTGAACTACGCTTTAACTCCTCCGTTAGAAATGTTGGTGACTGCCAGTTATCATCTTCTCTCTCTGCACTACTGGATATGGCATCGCCATCCCTCCTACGGTCACCGCTTTAAGTGACCACCACCAGGTGCGAACCCTACAAAGAAGT
This sequence comes from Calotriton arnoldi, assembly GCA_963921515.1. NCBI lineage: Eukaryota > Metazoa > Chordata > Amphibia > Caudata > Salamandridae > Calotriton > Calotriton arnoldi. The sequence goes on from CAWUFW010000415.1 coordinate 2,308,220, forward strand.
GAACACCTGAGTAGGAATGCTGCCTTGGGGAGAAACATCTACTCGTGTATGCAGCACTGTTATTTGTTGAGTGCTACTGCTGGTCTAACTACTGTTTCCCTCAGTCGAAGTAAATAAACCAATCCTGTGCTGGGTCCCGTCAGCACAGGGACTGCGATAATATATTAATCGATGCTGATCCTTCCCAAAGTGTGTTTGAATTATTGTGGGTTACAGACTGTATATGTAACTCGCAGCATGGCTGGGAAATCTGCAAAAACTCCTTACAAGGCATAACTAAATTATAATTCCGGATCCACAACTCAGGTTACTTATCTCTTAGGTTGAGGTGGGACAATTGTTGAGGTTCGGAGGTCCTACTGCTACAAGTACTACTTACCTTTAAACCACTACAAAACCATGACAACTAACCCCTTGAAACTCATATTATATTTTTAGCTGATATTTCTTAAATATTAGGCACTCACTAGGTTTAGCGTATCAGCCACTGCTGACTGGACCTGGCAGGACTGAAAGCCCCCTTATCTTCTTCCTATATAATCCTCATACATTCAGTGTATATCGTCAGTTAACTTGTGTAATTAACAGTTTTTTTTCTTTTTCTTTTTCTTTTTGTGTTTATCCATTATTTTAGTTTTCGTTTATTTATGATTTTGTCTTCACCCATGGGTTAATGATGTGTTACAATATTCTATGTTCCAGATGTACAATGTAAATCAGCCTTGACCCTGCTCCCTATGGGAACAGTCCAGCCCGAACTGCCAGGCCAGGTCCTCCCTGGACCGAAAACAAGCACCCTGTGACCGGTTTCGGGGTTTCACCCCTCCTCAGCCAGGCTAGCTTGACTCCAGTGGCATGGAGAGCACGGGACCCACGTCTGGGCATACCCGTCCCACTCGGGGTGCCAAATGCAAAAAGAACAGTTGATGGACAGAATGTTGAAAAATATCAAACATTCACCCCAGTACAGAGATCTGGGCCTAAATTCATCGTGTTTTTGCTCCCCATGCCATTCCAGTTTAAACCCAGCCATATGCAAATTAGCTATTTGGAATACAGATTTACTAATTGTGATTCTCTCCAAATTGCAGCAAATAGGAAATCGGTATTCCTAATGAATGAAACTCTTTTGAGTTTCATTAGCGATTCCTAGTGGGTCGCAAATAGTCCTACCTCATGCATATCAATGAGGCAGGTCGCAATTTTTGACCCATTAGAAAGCGCAGCCATCTCAGCGATCGTGGCATGCTGAGGTCAGCAGATCACGATGTCTGTGATTGCTTTTTAATAGAACAATCTATTTTTTTTTTTTAAATGCAGCCCGTTTTGCTTAAAGGAAAACGGGATGCGTTTAAAGAGAAAAAATGAAGTTTTGCAGTTTCATTTTTTAAGAGTAGGAAGTGGTCAGTGGGACCTTTGCCTGCTCTTAAAAATATTTTTCAACATTCTCCAAGGGAAGGGGTCTCCGAGGGACCTTTTCCCCTTTGTGAATGGGTTACATCATTTCTAAACTGGTGATAAAGTATTCCTGTTTTGCAATCAGAATTTGGTCGCAAAACATTAATACATACCATTCTGATTTGCTGTTTGGAAGGGAGGTCCTTTCCAAATACCGAATTGGTATTTGGTAGCAAACGCAAATTGCAAACGCAAATTGCGATTCGGTAACAAGTTACCGAATCGCAATTTTCCTTTTGTACATTGTAAAAAGCTTTTTTGCAGCTGCAAACAATTCTGTGAATTGAGCCCTTTGCGACCACAAAAAAAGCTTTGTAAGGCTGGACCTTCATTTGCTGCCTCTGGCCTGATTGTCTGTGGCGCTCCGTTAAAGAATACTATCTTGGGTTCTAACTCTGAATTGAGACAGAGTGACACAGAGTGAGACAAGAGACCCGGCTACTGCCAGGGGCTGTTACGTTATTATTTGAGTTTATTAAATTGAAGGAAATTACTCGTCATGTCTCCTGTCATCTGAAAATGGGGCATGAGGAGGACAAGGATAACTTCGCTGTTAGGATTTGTATGTGTAATACATGTGCAACACTGATTTCTGTTTAAGTGGGATGACAGTTAACTGATTCCAAAGCACAAATTTGGTGCAAAGACATCTACAAACGCGGGGGAGTGGCCTGGGTGGGACTAGAGGCAGGACACAGATCCTGAAGATAAGAGAACTGGAAGAAGACATGACGATGTGGTGGGAGCACTTAGCAATCATGGCAAGATGGTGATAAGAGAGGTGGGCTCATGGGAGCGACAGCAGGCTGCACATATCTGGCCACTGAAAGGTATTGGGGCATTGGGAGGTTCTGAAGCAGCATTTCATATGCACAGGCAGGTGAATGGGGTATGGGTGGATGTGTGCATTCACGGTCACTGACTGAACCTTTGGAAGGGGTGCCAATTGGGCATACAGGAAAGTTCATAAGGGTTTCCCCGATGCCGAGGATTTAATTATGAGACCAACATCACAAAGAACAAAACAGGAACTTCTTTGGCTGCAGTATCTTTGCCGCCAATGCCTCACTTATAATCTTGTTTTGATCCCATTTCTATGGCCTTGTAACCTGTATCCATAAATGTATATAGCCCAGAGAATGTTTCTAGCAGTCATAGACAATCAAAGTCCTACATTCACTAACGCTGTAGAGGTACTGCTCAGGAATGAGTGCATCATATTATTTTCTTTCAGAACTTTTTTGTGAAGGTTTGGTTTGGTATTATTAGATCTAGCTGTCGCTTTTGACACAGTCTCATTACAATATACATTAAGTATCAGACTGACGGAGATAGGGGTTTCAAGGTTTGGCTCTGAAATAGACGGTGGATTTTCTGACTGGGAGAGAGCACGCTGTACATCTAACTGGCCCCATATCAATCAGAGTTTAACATTTTGACACAAAGGGTGCGACAGGGTTCATCACTTAGCCAGGCTCTCTAGCATCTATATATGGCTGTTGGCCACGTTGATCCATTCTTTGGGCTGTCATTTATGAATTACACTGATGACACCCAAGGTATGTTTCCATGGGCCTTAATTCTTTAGACTCTAAGATTCGATTTCAGGAATGAATAATGCCAGTTTCAAAATGGCTGCCTCTGAACTCATTTAAATTTGATGCAGACAAAATGGACACTTTGATGTTAACTGGAGCAAAAGTACAGCCTCCATTACCAGGTGGATGGTGGGCAGCAGGATTGAGGTCTGCCCTCTGACCTGCCCCCTCAGTATGTAACCTGGGGTTTCAGTTTGATATCAATCTCCCACTAAATAGTCAGGTAAATAAGCTGTCTCCTGCTCAGGTTGTTGAGGAAGATATTATTGTGAATACCAGCAAACATGCGGTTTCCTGCAGTGCAGGCAACAATCCTGAGTAGAGTGGAGCAAAGCCCTCTACTTAGGAGCCCCTGCAGGCGTCATGGTCCACCTACAAAGAATACAAAATTCCACAGTGAGGTTGGTACTTCAACTACCTCGGCATGTGCCATCTGCTCAAGTTTTGCGTATGCTTCATTGGTTACCTGTGGTAAAAAGGATCATGTTCAAGAGTTTGTGCCTGGATTTTCGGGTCCATCATCAAACTTCCCCAAAGTACAGCAAAAGAATTCCAGCATACTGCCCAGGTAGATTGCTCAGGCCTCCAGCTTCACGTCAACTGGTCGTCCCTAGGTGGAGACGAGCCAAGATGGGAGGCAGAACCTTTTCTACAGTGCGGTAATAATTCGGAACAGCCTACCACTGAAGATTAGAGCAATAATGGAAGTGCTACCTTTCAGAAAAGCCTTAAAGCGAAGGCGATTTGCCCAATAAATGTTCGTGCAGGGGCGATATGTTTTTGTTAGCGATTCTTAGCAACAGGAAGCTTTTTAGGTAACACGAATGCTCTATAAATAGTTTATAAATATAAATTACAATTCAATATTCCACTAGTAGGAAAGACCCTCTCACTCTAGAAATGGCCTTCTGCCACATTTATAATTCATGGCACAGGAGCTGTTCGAAGGATGCGTCGTTTTAAATGTTGTTCTGGTTTACTGTCCAGCACTTCCTACTGGCTCTGAAGACCTCCAAGGTTAACCAGTCTTTCATTAAGAGTTTCAAGGTGTTTTAGCTCCATACACACTATAAATTCCAAATATAGAAGAACCCTTCAATAGCTTGGAAAAGTAGTGAATTCCGTTCAGGCATTTTTGGGTGAAGTTCGAGGGATAGAGTGCAGTTGCAGGTTTGTATTAGAATAAAAAAACAAAAGTTGAATTTTATAAGTTTTTATAACACTTTTGCCAAGCATAACAGAAGACTACAGAGTGCTGCAGAGAAATCTATGGAAACATTCGTGCAAATCTGTAAAGAGAGGCCAGTTATAAGCTGATACAACTGTACAACTGTGCTCAGGAACAGCAACTGGATGAAATCTCAATTGTAGAGCAGCCAATGCAAGCAGGCAAGTGTAACACGAGAAATAATAGCATTGGTCTAGTAACCCTCTGCATGCCATTTGAACTCAAAGATGCTGCATGGGCATGTCTTACCTACATTTCCTATGAAGAAAACTATCAGTAATAGACATCAACAAAAAAGCATCGGCAAAGCCAATAGTTCTCGCCATCTGTAAAAGGTCGAGCTATGGAATGGCTCTGGTGTGCCATGTTACATACGTAGGTATGTATACATATGCTGCCATCTAGGATTGGGTTTTTAGTCAGAATGCCATTCCAAATTGGCGATCGATGGCTGCACATTCATCGCGACGCATGGGTGCGTAGTAAGCTATTTCAAGAGGTCTGTATCTACCTACGCATGTGCACCCATGTGTCGTGATAAATGCGTTGTGACATACCAGTGGCCATTTTTCTTTTTTTAATTTACTGTGTCAACATGGATGATGGCCATTTTAAAACACTAAATTTAAAAGTAATAAAGAAAGTGCACAGAAGTGCAAACAAAGCCAGCGAGCAGCACTGCAGCACTTTGATGCTGCTGAAGCCTCCTAAAAAAAATCAATAAATAAACATGGTAAGTGAGGGAAGAAAGTGGAACTGGGAAGCAATGGATGAGCAGGTGGAGGAGGGCAGAAAATAGAGACTATTTTGTGGAACGGGGTGAGCTAGATAATGAAAGGAAGAACGGTAGAATGAAAGATATGCACTCAAATGGATTGCTTAAAGGGAACGTAAAAAGAGTCCCCTCAAGTCAGCAGTGGAAGGATACAATTCACCCAATCATAACATCCTGAGACCGAAACGCCCATGTGTAGGACAAATGCAAGAATAGGTAGGCAAGTCACAGAATCTGAGACCCGAGATAGACAACAAAGGCATCCAATCACGAGCAACGAGCTGACTAAAACCCAGCCTAATATATATTTATTGTATTGGAAACAATAGGACTGTCATGAGGCCTACAAACTAGCTTTCTGGTACATACCTGGGATATAGACTTCCATCTGTGGGTGTGCGGCTATCATCAGAGGTGCTGTTTGTGAGCAGCATTTAGAGCCTCATTATGACTGACCTTAATTCCCAAAGGGTTCAGTAATGTCAGCTACAGGATCACTGGGAATCACAAGAGGTGTGAAAATACTGCACACTTTCCTAGTAACATCTCCTCCTAATCATACCTGGAAGACTTTGGCTCTGGGAACTGCAACAAGCTTAAGGGTTTACATGAAACTATCGCTGCGACAGCACCAATGTCCATGCCTTAATCCCCATTCCACACAAATCTATACGAGACCCCAATAATAAGGGACCACGCTTCACCAATGCCGACCGTTGGTATTCATTCCAGGTACCGCCCTACCGGCCCCTTTTATTGGCCCACTCAAAATGGCAGCCTAAGGAGTAGTTTCTGCTATGGCCCATGTTACAAGTTTGGTAGCAATTCTGATTCAGAACGATATAGGAGTTACAACCCAAATTGGAATTATAAATTGTGCAAGATAAAGACAATTGCAGTTTGTTTGCCTGTGCAGTGTTCAGTGGAATTGGACAAAGGTCAAACATGCAAAATGGGGGCACAAACACTGATTCTTGGACTTATTGCGCACTCCCATGTGTGAAACTCGAAAGGGCCAGTATCCCACATCCCTGAATGACTGCACTACGTGGGATTGGTAATTCAAGATGTGGGACCACGGATGGGGGTACCCTCGCCCAATTTATAATAAGGACCTAGCTGGCAGACATTTTAACGAAGTCAGCATGATAACATCAAGCGGGAGATTAGCACCGCCTGACATATTCCTTCTGCGACAAGGCTCTATGAACAAGCACTGGTCTGAGCAGAACTGCGTTCCCAAAAGGAACCGGAGACTGGACCAGAAAGCAAGTATGTTCAGCAGTAGAAAACACTTTGGCATGCGCCAAAAACCAAGATGCCAGTACATTTCAAAGCACCGACTGGGAACATTGTTGAGAAAAACCTATTTCAGATAAATATGATAAACTCAGGCCAGTATGCAGGGGTGTCTGAATCCAATAGACCATTAGAGATCTATTATATTGCTTTGTGACAGAGTCCTCCTCGCTCTCCTTGGAATGGCAAGACAGTCAAAACACATTTACTCTCAAATAATATAGGGACTGCTACCCAGCATTTTAGGGTACAGCTGTGCAACCTCGGTTGGTGAATACATGGGATTCTGCAATCTCTGTATAAAAACTCGTCCCCAATTTCTTTATAATCGGCTACTTGAGACACACCCAGTCGCGATTATTAAAAAGAAAATCACGTCAGAACTCAACTGTGATAATTTATCACTGTTGAGTTCTAAGCTGCTGAGGGGAAAGGCAGGTCAAGCCACAGAGCATAATTAAAGCAGTAGTTTAAAGAAGGAAAGGAAAAATGACTTTTATTTCTTCTGCTTTGTTTTTCTTGCTGTAAAGTGAAAGGAGATATTTCTGGCAACATGTTTATTTTTTGCACTCCTTAGGTAAATATAAAAAAGTTAGAATCCTTCTGCTTGCTTCTGTACATTCTGAGATACTCCGCCGTCTAAAAAAAAATCTGACTTGTATTAAACTGATTTTAGTATCTTTTTGCAACCAATATCTAATAGCTTTTTTGATGTGTTTAATTTTGCACTAGAAATTCTATTTTTATTCTTCATGTTTTAAAACATGCTCTTTGTTTCATGTGAAATGAGCTCTGCACCAAGGATTTGAATGGTGTGTGGGAAAGATGATGTGACCATGTATTATAAGGAATAAAGTACTCCCTGCCATACATGATAAGGATATTGCACGTCACCGCGGAGTTCCATATCTTTATAAAGGAACTCAGCCTTAGGCCTCGTTCCTTTATATGGTCATGGAACTCCTCAGTGACTTGCAATACCATCATAGTGTACAGCGGGGGTACTTCACCCATATATAAAGTTAAATGGGTCCAATGCCACCTGTATTAACGTGAGAAAGTCATTGCCGTTTCTGGCTCACTTCTATGAGTCTTGCTAGGCTGCTACCAGTCTTCACGGTCCTCATTGCTTCTTCCCATGTACTCAACCAAGTCAGCGTAGAGTTCACACAGTGTCACCATCATTTATTTGACCTTAATGAAATGTTTACTTGTAGCACCCATAACCATTACTTACATGTCTTAGATTTAGAGAAATAAGTTATTTATATGTTTTTGATTAACTACAGTCAAAATATGTATCTTAACATTGACATGAGTGGGCCTAGGTGCCTGATTCCATAATAAAGTCAACGTTGTATTTCTGCTTATTGTGCACAATTCTCTTTTTCATTACAGGCACCAGAGTCATTGTGGTCTCATTTAAAATTATTTTCTGTTGGCTTACTGTGTGAAGGTCATATTTTCTACAACTGATTAATTGGAAGATGTTTCTCAGCAGAGAAAAAAAATACTCCTTTGTGTGACATTGTGAAGGTCACGATAAAGGAAGAAGCTGGCATTATTTGAGAGAAGGAGGCTGACACCAAATACAGTGGGAACACTGTTTTTTTGATTGGTACCTACCCGGTGGGAACCTGTAGAATGTATCACTTGGATGAAATTTCATGTTTAATTGTGTGAAGCTTTTTAGATAGTTAGAAGACTTGCCCTGTCCTCCTTAGCAGGTGGATGTCCCTTTCCATCTCTTGAGATCCAATGCTCCGTATTTTTCTGCTCATAAAATTACTGTAGAGAGCAAGCACATTCCTTCTCATTTTAATCAGAACCTTCGTTTGGTTCTTCTTTTGATACCATATTTGCAGAGACCTGATGCTTCTGAAACTTTCCAACTTACTCACACCGTAGTTTAGCATTAGGGAGTTTATCTTTATGGGAAGAGAATCTGATCTTAATTTGGATACACTGTCTTTAATTACATGCCCTCGCATTTTGCTAATATAAATTGCCTGGATTATATTCATACATGCTGTATTCATGTGACCATTGATTTATGTTTAATTGATTTGATTTAAGATTATAACTTTACTAATTTGCTAATAAACCCTAATGCTTTGCAAGCTTTCTCCTCTCTGTCGTTACTTTCACTGGGTCTTTTAAAAAGGTCTTTTAAGGCACTCTCGTAAGTACTATTTCCTCTCATTATTTTGAGAGTGTGTGTGTTTGTCTGTGTGTGTGTGTGTGTGTGGTTTATTACTTCTGTTTTTCAAACTTTACCTTGGCTGGCTGAGCTTTCATAAGGCAATCTTGATTTTGCACTGTCTTGCTACACATGCTACTGCCATATTTATTTGTTCAAAGGACCAGGTCTCCATGTTAATTTTGAGGTCTATTTCTTTCTGTTCTTATACTCGCACAGACTCCTTCTAGGCCAGTCTGAGTATTGTTCTCATCAGTTGCATTGTCACTGTCTTTGGTGATCTCATGATGGCTGGCAGTATCCTCTGCAGAGATAAAACTATGGTACTTGGCCACTGTCTTCTTCCAATACGGCAGCAGCTGGCAGAGAGACACTCCACTCTCATGGGTTGTCAAAATGTCCACCACAAAAATATCGACTGGCAACAATATGGACTGCATAATATCAGCCTGCATAATATTGTTACGATAAGCATACATAAGGGAGTGTACATTTGCTATTCTAGCTCCACATATAATCACCTCTATGATATTATGCAAGACGATATTTTGGAGGAACATCCTCTCATGGCTTTTGCCAGTCAGATCTTATTTCATTCCTAGCCATATATAGATGTTCTGGTCTTGGCCTAGTATTGTTTTTTAATCTGATAGATCAAGATGTCACATTAGGAGTTTTATCCAAGTTATGACCAATGGGCCAAAATTGAATTGCTCCAGTACTATGAACAAAAATTGACAGTTCATGTTATCAAATGTTTTTGCTTGGTCTAGAGTGGCAATCGTATATTCACCTCTCACATCTCCCAATTACTTTTTCACATGCATACACCTGAAATTCTGCATTGTAGACCTCTGCTGGACAAACCCGGAAGGGTCTGAGTGTATCAAAGAAAGGATCACATGCAGCATTCTATTGAATATGGTTTTACTCAGACCCAGACGTGCAGGGGAGGCCTCTCCGGGCCGGTGGAAACTCCATCCCGGGTGCTCTGGCAGGCAGGGGTCCGAGGACAGAGCCCAGGACGGAGGTGAGCCTGTCCAGACCCATCTGGTCACTGGCTGAGACCCGCCAGACCCCAAGGGGGTCCGGAGTACCCTGTCCCTAGTAATCCGGAGGGCGGCTACCCCCTTTTCTTGTCATCCATACACACTGAGTGAGAGAGAGGACCGAAGCCACGAAAGCACCCAGCCTCCTGGAGCCTTGGCTGGGATTCGGGGGAGAAAATGAGCCCCTATCAGGACTTCCAGGGCGGCCCGGCCATCTGATAGCGCCATTGGAAAGCATTGCGCGCAACCAGATGGCCAGGCCCGAGGACAGACATCTGGTCGCGCTGTGCCTTAAACCGGGCTCCCGCTTGTCCTTGGAGGGGACCGGGGCTCTACGGCCGGGGGCTCGGAGCCCCACCTGGGCCTCAGGGCTGTGAGGGGAGCCTCGATGGGCATCCCACCTGGGGCCTAAAGGCACCTTGACACGCAGGCAAAGCGGGACCCAACCTGGGACCTTGGCCTTGGGGCAGGCCGGAGGACAGACGCCAGGGCAGGTGCATCCACTCCGGGCCTGGTGGAGCCATGGGCCCGGTCGGAGCTCCTGGACCAGGCTGAGCAGGGGAGGCATCCCTGGGCACGCAGGACCCTATACCAGGCGCTATGCCACGTGGTGGGACAGAGGATGAAGGCCAGGACAGGGAGGCAACCACGCCAAGGCCCGTCAGGGCCCCGGTCAGGGCTCCTGAGCCCAGCCAGACAGGGGAAGCCTCCCCAGGCCCGAAGGACCCCAGTCCCAGACCCTTGGCTGTGCGGCAGGCCGGGGGATGGAGCCCAGGGTGGGAGCGCCCGCCCTGAGGCCCGGTAGGGCCCAGTCAGAGCTCCTGGGCCCGGACACGAAGGGAAGGCCTACCCGGGCCCAGCACCCAGGGAAACCTAGCAAACCGAGGACTATCCAGGGTGGGCTGACTTGAGTGGCTCTCACCACGTTTTATTACCCAGAATCCCTTGCATACCTCAAACATTGACAACAAAAAAACATGTTATGGAAAGTTCTGGAATCTGCAGGGAGCCACAAACTTCCTTCCACCCAGCATTCTCCCAGGTATCCCGATACAAATGGCAGGGGAAGCTCTTCCCCTGCTCCCAAGGCTGAAAAAAAATTAAAAAAGAAAGAAATCCCACTGCTGTAAACAGCAGAGGGGTTTCATGGACGTGTGCGAAGGACGTAACGGTTACGTCCTTAGCACATGGGCACCGTGGCGGAGGACATGACCGTTACGTCCTTGGCACAGAAAGGGTTGAAAAAGGTCCCTCTATATTTTACTACTCAAATTGTCTCCGTTTGAGAACCAAATCGCGGTTACTCACAACATGCTAAATATCGCACTAGTATGTATAATATGCCTCCAAGCGCCAGTCTATCATAATATTCACAAATGTAAGTTATGTATCTTTCTCTGCATCACCAACATTGCAACACCGCGATCAGAGTGAACAACGCATACACCACCATTTTCATTGCAGGGAAGTGGAGGCACCGTGGGAAAGAGGAACAATTACCCAATTCTGCCTGTTTTATGTTTTTTGGTTCACCAGATCATCTTTCACAACCCTGTTCATCTGGGGAGGGCCGATGACACACCTCCATCTTTACAGGCTCTCTCATTTCTCAGGGTGCGTTGGGCAGGTGTCCTTTTCTGAAACTGCCTGGTGTCTCTCACCCACGCGTCAACACTTCCCTTATAGGTCATTGCAGGAAGCATGTATCACCAAGCCCAGTGGTCTGATCTCATCAGCCCATTTTGTGTGGACATAGCCGGCAGCCATTGATTAGGGCATTGCAGACGAGCCGCAACATCACTCGCCACGCTCCTACGCTAGAGACTAAGGCAGTTTCTAGCGTACAGACAACAAACAGTAACATTTTGATACATGAGACTCTGTTGCACGGTTAATGTTTATCAAAATACTCCTATGTTAAGGAAAATGCAGGATTACGTTTTGTGCAAGCAGAGTCAATGTAGGTTACATCTGATTAAGCTATCTTGTGGCCGCAATGCAAGAACAGAAAAGTTAGGGGTAACAAAGACAATTAGCCACTTTATAGATGAGATTTCAACACAGCATCAATGTTTCACTGCATTCCTTATTTTATGTTCTGTTCTTCCAGGCTCTCATCTGCGAAAATGCTCTACTAGTGTACTTTCAACCTGTGTTTGCCAACTTAATTAAATATGCAAATGAGAGCACGAATTGAATTTAGAAAATAGGATCATTACACAAGGATTGTCTAATAGTCTTTAATGTAATAACACAGAAGCTGCACAGAATCTTTAGCAGAAGCTTTCAGGGAAATTAGCCTCTAGGAATCATGACTGAATCAAGTAGAAGCACAGGCATAGGAGGACTGCACACCATTTGAGAACAGCATTGTCTTCGCAAAAGCAAAGGAAGTTCCACAATGTTTTGCTGGTGTTCAGTGTTTAATTTTAACTGGTGGCTGCAGGAGGGACCCATCAGCACTCATTTGTGAACAACAGCACTCATTTTTCTTTGAGCAAGAGAGGGAAAAACACAAAAGAAGGAGGAAGGAAAAATGGGAAAACTGTGACAAAGGGAGGAAGCAGGAACCATGACAAAGGGAGAAAGCAAGAGTGAGATAAAGTGGCAGGGAGTGTCTGGTGGTCGGCGACATAGGCGGGGACTCACCTTGATGCAAGGGAGTAGCCTTGAGGCAAGTGTGACTACAGGCGTCACTTCCCCCGTATGGACTCATGTTGCAATTAAGAGGCAACAACAGTTTGATAATCTATCTATGATGATTTCAACACTGATGGGTGCTGTATACATTTATTAATTATTTTATTTATTTCTAACATAAGAGTGGTACCAGGGAATTTTTTCACCTTTGGTCCTGAAAAATAGCCTTGGGGTAGGCCTAGAAACATGTCGACCAGTGGAACCTAGGCACATGGTTAGCCTTAAGTTCCCCTTTTTTTCTCCATATTTTAACTATACCGGACAGGGGTAATAATAAAAAACAATTCCTACTGTCTAGGTATTTTTAAACCTTTTTTTTACCCCACTCAAACCTCCACACTTCATCCACACATAGTGCCAACTGTAAGTGCTGCCACGTCTCCGTAGGTCGCAGCACGTCCCGTTCTGCAGCGGGATGGGAAAAACCCGATGATGAAGCATGCCACCAAGGGGCAACCCTGGTGGGTGAGGGTTATTTAAGAAAAACACAGTGTTTTCCTTAGAAAAACATCATTACCATCTAGGTATGAAGAAAAATCCTTTTGGCACAACAGAGGGACTCTCTATGATTGGTATATGTTTATCTTTGGAGGACAGGTCCTCATGTTTCTAATTTTTCCTCTACCTCCCCCTTTTTCTCGGTGGATTAAAGAGGCATGAGGTGGACTCAAGAGTATTCAGAATTGGTACTGGACATGTGAATATTCAATAGTGGTGACAGCAGCCTTCTGAGTAAAACTTTGGCCCCCAGCACTTATTTTTTTTACAAATTAAACATGGAAACATATATATATGTAGATATATGTTTCCATGTTTAATTTGTAAAAAATATATTTAGGGCTCTCTACAGACTGCTTCCTCTAAGAAATATGACAAAATCTGAGATTTATCAATAGTATTTTCCCAATGTTCCTTTCACATTCATTACTTAATAGTTACAAACTAAGGATATGTGTTATAGAGGAATATACCCAGCTAGAAAGCTCTTCTATATTAAAAAAAGAGATTACTATATTGTTAGCTTCCGGGTATCATGCCTGGACTTGTTTACATTGAGTTTCATTTAACCCCTCGGTTCCGTCATGAGCATCGGTTGGGCTGTGCTTATGACGGAACCGCTCCGTCATGAGCACAGCCCCTGGGGGAAGCGCTGGCGCTCCTCCCCTGGGGCATCGATCTTGCCCCCACAGAGGGGGATGGCAGCGGAAGAGTTTCCGCTGCCACCCCGACCCCCCCCACGCTTCCCCATGACATCAGCGCGCACAGCGCGCGCCGACGTCATCAGGAAGCGCTGGAAATCATTTCTTTCCAGCGCGTCCAGAGGGAGGGTAATTTTTGTTGCTCCGGTGGGGCGGGGGGGCCAAATCTGGATGCCTTGAGGCATCGGGGGAGAGGAAACCGTGTTTCCTCTCCCCTGATGTCTCAATGCAAGGCATTCCTGGTGCACGATCGCGCACAGCGTCGCGATCGTGCACCAGGAATGCCCCACTAGACACCAGGGATTCGCTTTTGTGTGCAAAGGAAGCGACCCCTTGGGCAAGGGTCGCTTCCTAAGGGGGACAAATAATTTTAGACTTTTCTGCCCCCCCTGGGGACAGATCGGCCGATTTTTGGCCGTTTGTGGACCCAGGGGGGGGCAGAAAAGCCCACTAGAGCCAGGGATTTTTTTTTTTTTTTAAATTGGAAGCGACCCCTTGGGCAAGGGTCGCTTCCTGGGGCCCAATTAATTTTAAAGTATATTCTGCCCCCTCTGGGGGCAGATCGGTTTTTTTATTTGGCCTTTCTGCCCAGGGAATTTGTTTAATTTTAAATAGAAGCGACCCCTTGGGCAAGTGTCGCTTCCAGGGACTAAATTTATTTAAAAATTATATACTGCCCCCCCTGGGGACAGATATCCTGATTTTTTTGGCATTTCTGGACCCAGGGGGGCAGAAAAGCCCACTAGAGCCAGGGAATTTGTTTATTTTAAATTGGAAGCGACCCCTTGGGCAAGGGTCACTTCCAGGGGCCATATTTAAAAAAAAAGTATATTCTGCCCCCCCTGGGGGCAGATCGGTTTGTTTATTTGGCCTTTCTGCTCCCAGGGGGGGCAGAAAACCCCACTAGACACCAGGGAGTGATTTAAATTTTAAATGGAAGCGACCCCTTGGGCAAGGGTCGCTTCCTTATGGGCCTAAATAATTTTTAAGACTTTTCTGCCCCCCATGGGGACAGATCACCTGCATTTTTTGGCGTTTCTGGCCCGGGGGATGGGGGGGCAGAAAGGCCCACTAGAGCCAGGGATTTAAAAATAAATAAATTGGTCGCTTCCAGGGGACATATATTTTTTTATATGTATTCTGGCCCCCTGAGGGCAGATCTGCCCGTTTATTTGGCCTTTCTGCCCCCATTTGGGTAGTGACATAGCGTGTTATAATGTTAATTGTTTTATTTCTTGTGAATTGCAATTGTAATGCTTTATTTCTCCCTTTTTGTTCTAGGTCAAGGCTTTTGCTCTTTAGACTGTTCCATGTTGCGGTTTCGTTACTGGGGGTTCTGCTGTTTGTGTAGTTGCATGTGTTTGGTAAGAGACTTTTTTTGTACAATGTAAATTAGTTTTATTTCTCTGCATGAATGTGTTTTTTGCAAATGATGTAATAATAGCAGTATGTTTGGCTTCTGTTTTTTGAGTGTCAAAAACTTTTTGCATTTGTGCTCGATGTGTATTTTGTTGTCTTGTGAGTAATTGGTTTTGTTTTTTTCTTTCTAGTGGGATATCGTTCATTTTTGCTGTGTCTCTGCAGAGTAGGTGCTGGTGAGTGTAGCTGTCTCTTGTAAGTGAATCGTATAGTTTTTGAGTATATAGATCTTTGTGATAAAGGCACACATTTTTTACTTACTTGTTTTGCACAGTGTTGGTTGTTGTTGACTTGTTTGTGCAGTCTCCTTTCTTAGTAAGGATAATGGCTAGCCGCAGGATTACTGCTCAGCAGGTTGTTGGTATGTTTTTGAGTCTTCCTCTGACCATGGTTCAGAGACTGACTCTGCATCTGAGGCAGAGGAGGCAGGGGACGATTCAGGCAGTGAGTTTTCTCTCCACATGGAATCATCGGATGATGAAGCTACTCTCAGTGCGGATGAAGCTACTCTTCGTGCGGATGAAGTGCCTGTGTTAGAGGAGGACATTGATGTGCCGATAGTGCGGCAAGAGGCATCTGGGCTGCAGCCTGGGGCTGCAAGGCTTCCCGTTGGTGTAGTGCGGCAAGAGGCATCTGGGCTGCAGCCTGGGGCTGCAAGGCTTCCCGTTGGTGTAGTGCGGCAAGAGGCATCTGGGCTGCAGCCTGGGGCTGCAAGGCTTCCCGTTGGTGTAGTGCGGCAAGAGGCATCTGGGGCTGCAAGGCTTCCCATTGGTATAGTGCGGCAAGAGGCATCTGGGCTGCAAGGCTTCCCATTGAAAGTGCTGACCTCTGGGTTGCCCCAGGCATGGTGCAGCCGGCATTGCCAGACTTTACTGGTGTTCCAGGGTGTAGAGTGAATACTGAAAACTTTTTGCCGATAAATGTTTTTCAGTTGTTTATGGACGATGTGTTTTTGGCAGAGATTGTTGAGCAGACTAATTTGTATGCCGAACAGTTTTTGAGGGACAACAGTGCCAGCCTTGAGCCCCACTCTAGAGCTACCCGGTGGACTCCCACAAATCTGGAAGAGATGAAGAAGTTCTTGGGTTTAACTTTTTTGATGGGCTTGCTAAGGAAGCCATCAATGTCTTCATATTGGTCTACTAGTCCCTTGATGGCAACGGCTATATTTCCGGCAGTCATGAGTCGTGATAGGTATTTGCTTCTGCTTCGGATGATGCATTTTGTCGATAATGGTTTAGCGTTGCCACGAGATCACCCTGATTGTGACAGTCTTTTTAAGATTCGGCCTGTCATTGATCACTTTGTTGATCGATTTTCTGAGATCTATGCTCCTGGGAAAGAAATTGCAGTGGATGAGTCTTTGGTGTTGTTCAAGGGCCACTTGGTTTTTAGGCAATACATTCCTAGTAAGAGGGCACGCTATGGAATTAAGCTGTATATGCTGTGTGACAGTAGGACTGGATATGTCTCTAATTTCAAGTTGTACACCGGTAAGGAATCCAGGATTAACCCCCCTGGTTGTCCATCCACTTTTGGAGTGACTGAGAAAATTGTGTGGGAACTTGGTAGAGGATTTTTTAACAAAGGCCACCATTTATATGTAGATAACTTCTACACTGGTGTGCGGTTGTTCAGGGAATTGGCCAAAGTGGACACTGTTGCTTGTGGCACAATCCGCTCTAACCGTAAAGGTTTCCCAAAAGAACTTGTTTGTCAAAAGCTTGTGCGGGGACAGTGCAGTGCGTTGCGTTGCGAGGAGCTTCTAGCGGTGAAGTTTTCAGACAGGAGAGCTGTCTACATGCTGACTACCATCCACGATGAAAGCACTGCACCTGTGACTGTTTGGGGTCACATTGCTGAAGTGCGCAAACCTGTGTGCATTTTAGACTATAATAGGCACATGGGTGGTGTTGACAGAGTAGATCAGAGGTTGGAACCTTACGCTGCTCTTCGTAAGGCTTACATTTGGTATAAGAAGTTGGCTATCCATCTTTTCCACTTGGCAACCTTTAATGCTTTTGTTGTGTTCCAGGATTCTTGTCCTGAGTCAAAGATGACTTTTGCTAAGTTTCAGGAGTCTGTAATAGGCAGCTCTGTTTTAGTGGAACAGGCAAGTGTTCCTAGAGTTGGAGTGGTGGAGGATGTTGCTAGATTGAAAGATCGCCACTTTCCTGATCACTTCCTCCCACACCCTCAAAAGACTTTCCCAGTAGGAGATGTAGAGTCTGTTGGCGAAGAGGTATGCGGAAGGAGACTCGTATGTACTGCCCCGAGTGTCCTTCTAACCCTGGGCTGTGTGTGCCTGCTTGTTTTAGAATGTACCACACGCAAAAGAATTTTGGGAGCATCCATGAGTGGTAAAGTGAACTGCCTGGCCTCTATTGTTTAATATTTTTTGTTCAGTTTCAAGGTTGGCATTTGTGTAGTGTATTTAGTTTCAGATTTTGTGTTAGTAGATTTGTATCTATTTGCAATTTGTTTGTGTTTTCTTATTTATATTAAAAAAAATCCTAAATGCGATGGCGGTGTGCGTGGAGTGACGATTGTCTGGCGGTGTGCGTGGCCTGGCGCTTGGCTGGTGGTGTGTTTGGATTGGTGCTTGGCTGGCGGTGTGTTTGGATTGGCGCTTGGCTGGCGGTGTGCGTGGACTGGCGCTTGGCTGGCGGTGTGTTTGGACTGGCGCTTGGCTGGTGGTGTGTTTGGACTGGCGCTTGGCTGGCGGTGTGTGTGGACTGGCGCTTGGCTGGCGGTGTGCGTGGACTGGCGCTTGGCTGGCGGTGTGCGTGGACTGGCGCTTGGCTGGCGGTGTGCGTGGACTGGTGCTTGGCTGGCGGTGTGCGTGGACTGGCGCTTGGCTGGCGGTGTGTTTTGATTGGCGCTTGGCTGGCAGTGTGTTTGTACTGGCGCTTGGCTGGCGGTGTGTTTGTACTGGCGCTTGGCTGGCGGTGTGTTTGTACTGGCGCTTGGCTGGCGGTGTGTTTGCACTGGCGCTTGGCTGGCGGTGTGCGTCGACTGGCGCTTGGCTGGCGGTGTGTGTGGACTGGCACTTGGCTGGCGGTGTGTGTGGACTGGCACTTGGCTGGCAGTGTGCGTGGACTGGTGCTCGGCTGGTGGTGTACGTGGACTGGCGCTTGGCTGGCGGTGTGTGAGTAGTGACTAGCTGCTGGTCACTACACACACTGCTAGCCAAACGCCACTCAACGCAATCCGTGAGCTGGTGTGGTTGCTGTGTCAGGAATGTGGGCGTGTGAAAGTGATGTGCCCTTGAATGGCGCTGTCTGCTGGTGTGAGTGTTGTAATGTGCTGGGCCCGCGGCTGGCGTTGTGAATGGTTTTGTATGTGTCACACGTATGAAAGGTGTATGAATGGCCTGTAAAGAGGTTGGTGCCTTGTCGTGGCTTTACAGCTCCCGAGCTGTGAGTCAATGGTTCAGTTTCTCGTCCTTTCAATTAACAGTGCATTTCATTTTTGTGAAATCTCAGGTTAATACAACTGTATATACTGAACCATCACTCACCCTCCTGCCAAATCCAACCAGTATGTATGTGTGCTTGAGGAATAGGTGGTTGTGCATAAAAATGTGTCTTTTCTCTTTTTTGTCAAGCAGGGTGTACCTTGTCCTTTTTTGTGAATGTTGTAATGTGTTGGTTTTGTGCCTGGTGGTGTGAATGGTCTTGTGTGTATCATGTATGACAGGTGTGTGAATGGCCTGTAAAGCGGTTGGTGCCTTGAAGTGGCTTTACAGCTCACGAGCTGCGAGTCACTGGTTCAGTTTTTGTCCTTTCAATTATTGACAGTGCATTTCATTTTTGTGAAATCTCTTGTTAATAAAATTTTATATACTGAACCATCACTCGCCCTCGTGCCAAATCCAACCAGTATGTGTGTGTGCTTGAGGAATAGATGGCTGTGCAGTAATATTTGTCTGTTTTGTCTCTCTGCCAAGCTGTACATTTCATCTAAGAATAACCTAACAACTGTAGTTTTTTTTCGTAAACTAAACACCCATGGGAGTGCATGGTGATGTCTCTCTTGTGGATCCCAACAAGTTATCTTACCCACAATGTCCTGCAAACCTCAAAAAGTGACTGTGACATTTTCCTTGCATTATTGTGTCCAAATTTTCACACTGCAGAAAGTAACAACAAATTTCCAACCCCCCAGCATTTCTCCAAGTATCCCAATAGAAATGGTACCTCACTTGTATGGGTGGGCCAAGTACCCGCGGCAGGGAAGGGCCCAAAACCTATTGATGCGACATCAAAATTACCTATCACAAACCAACCTGGTTTTGCAAGGGGGGTCCCATGAGTTTTTGACCCGGGGCTCGGCAGCCATCTAGGGAAACCTACCTAACCCACACATTTCTGGAAACTAGACACCCGGGGGAGTCCAGCGAGGTATGGCTTGCGTGGGTCCCCCATCATTCTCCTACCCAGAATCCCCTGCAAACCTCATATTTCGCCGAAAAATTCACTTTTTTCCCACATTTCTGTGGTGGAAACTTCAGGAATCTCCGTGGATCCACAAATTTCCTCCCACCCAGTGTTCCCCCAGGTCTCCCGATAAAAATGGTACCTCACTTGCGTGGGTGGGTCAAGGACCCGCGACAGGCAAGAGCCCAAAATCTATTGAGGCGACATCAAAATTACCTATCACAAACCAACCTGGTTTTGCATGGGAGTCCCATGAGTTTTGGCCCGGGGCTTGGCAGCCATCTAGGAAACCTACCTAACCACACATTTCTGGAAACTAGACACCCGGGGAGTCCAGCGAGGTATAGCTTCCGTGGGTCCCCCATCATTCTCCTACCCAGAATCCCCTGCAAACCTCAAATTTCGCCGAAAAATGCACTTTTTTCTCAAATTTCTGTGTGGGAAAGTTCTGGAATCTGCGTACCATTTTTATCGGGAGACCTGGGGGAACGCTGGGTGGGAGGAAATTTGTGGATCCACGCAGATTCCAGAACTTTCCCACACAGAAATTTGAGAAAAAAGTGAATTTTTCGGCGAGATTTGAGGTTTGCAGGGATTCTGGGTAGGAGAATGATGGGGACCCACGCAAGCCATACCTCGCTGGACTCCCGGGTGTCTAGTTTCCAGAAATGTGTGGGTTAGGTAGGTTTCCCTAGATGGCTGCCGAGCCCTGGGCCAAAACTCATGGGACCCCCATGCAAAACCAGGTTGGTTTGTGATAGGTAATTTTGATGTCGCCTCAATAGGTTTTGGGCCCTTGCCTGTGGCGGGTCCTTGACCCACCCACGTAAGTGAGGTACCATTTTTATCGGGAGACCTGGGGGAACGCTGGGTGGGAGGAAATTTGTGGATCCACGCAGATTCCAGAACTTTCCCACACAGAAATTTGAGAAAAAGTTAGTTTTTTTGACAATGTTTTAGGTTTGCAAGGGATTCTGGGTAACAGAACCTGGTGGGAGGCAGTCAAGTCACCCCATCCTGGATTCCCCTGTGTGTCTAGTTTTCAAAAATGTATAGGTTTGCTAGGTTTCCCAAGGTGCCGGCAGAGCTATGGTTCAAAAACTACAGCTAGGCACTTTGCCAAAAAAGGGTCATTTTTCACTGCGAAATTGAGGTGTGTCCACGTTGCGTTTTGCGCCGTTTCCTGTCGCGGGCACTAGGCCGACCCACACAAGTGAGGTACCATTTTTCTCGGAAGACTTTGGGGAACGCGGGGTGTGTGGAAATTTGTGGATCCACGCAGATTCCAGAACTTTCCACCACAGAAATGTGGGGAAAATGTGGTTTTTTTGACAATTATTTAGGTTTGCAAGGGATTCTGGGTAACAGAACCTGGTGGGAGGCAGTCAAGTCACCCCATCCTGGATTCCCCTGGGTGTCTAGTTTTCAAAAATGTATAGGTTTGCTAGGTTTCCCTAGGTGCCGGCAGAGCTATGGTTCAAAAACTACAGCTAGGCACTTTGCCAAAAAAGGGTCATTTTTCACTGCGAAATTGAGGTGTGTCCATGTTGTGTTTTGCGCCGTTTCCTGTCGCGGGCACTAGGCCGACCCACACAAGTGAGGTACCATTTTTCTCGGAAGACTTTGGGGAAAGCGGGGTGTGTGGAAATTTGTGGATCCACGCAGATTCCAGAACTTTCCACCACAGAAATGTGGGGAAAATGTGGTTTTTTTGACAATTATTTAGGTTTGCAAAGGATTCTGGGTAACAGATCCTGGTGGGAGGCAGTCAAGTCACACCATCCTGGATTCCCCTGGGTGTCTAGTTTTCAAAAATGTATAGGTTTGCTAGGTTTCCCTAGGTGCCGGCAGAGCTATGGTTCAAAAACTACAGCTAGGCACTTTGCCAAAAAAGTGTCCTTTTTCACTGCGAAATTGAGGTGTGTCCACGTGCCGTTTTGCGCCGTTTCCTGTCGCGGGCACTAGACCGACCCACACAAGTGAGGTACCATTTTTCTCAAAAGACTTTGGGGAACGCGGGGTGGGTGGAAATTTGTGGATCCACGCAGATTCCAGAACTTTCCACCACAGAAATGTGGGGAAAATGTGTTTTTTTGGACAATTTTTTAGGTTTGCAAGGGATTCTGGGTAACAGAACCTGGTGAGAGGCAGTCAAGTCACCCCATCCTGGATTCCCCTGGGTGTCTAGTTTTCAAAATTGTATAGGTTTGCTAGGTTTCCCTAGGTGCCGGCAAAGCTAGGGTTCAAAAACTACAGCTAGGCACTTTGCCAAAAAAGGGTGATTTTTCACTGCGAAATTGAGGTGTGTCCACGTTGCGTTTTGCGCCGTTTCCTGTCGCGGGCACTAGGCCGACCCACACAAGTGAGGTACCATTTTTCTCAGAAGACTTTGGGTAACGTGGGGTGGGTGGAAATTTGTGGAGCCATGCAGATTCCAGAACTTTCCACCACAGAAATGTGAGGAAAATGTGTTTTTTTGGACAAAATTTTAGGTTTGCAAGGGATTCTGGGTAACAGAACCTGGTGAGAGGCAGTCAAGTCACCCCATCCTGGAATCCCCTGGGTGTCTAGTTTTCAAAAATGTATAGGTTTGCTAGGTTTCCCTAGGTGCCGGCAGAGCTAGGGTTCAAAAACTACAGCTAGGCACTTTGCAAAAAAAGGGTAATTTTTCATTGTGAAAATGTGGTGTGTTCACGTTGGGGTTGAGCCATTTCCTGTCGTGGGCACTATGCCTACCCACACAAGTGAGGTACCATTTTTATTGGGAGACTTAGGGTAATTCAGATTTGTAAAGCAACTGTTATTATCTATTGACTTTCGATGCATTCTGCCTTCCAAATGAAAGACATTGTGTAAAAAGAAGTCATTTTAAAAATGACCGATAATTCTCATGCTAGTATGAGTATTCCCAATTTTGGAAATGTGCAAATATCTACTGTTTCTAAACTCTATATTTTGTTCCCATTTCAGAAATACATAGGTGTCTTTCATACCGATTTTTCCATGTATACATTTTCCCACAATAATTGCTATATACCCGGTACATAATAAAAAGCCATTGCAAATTGCTGCTCAGTTTTTGACTCTGGGTTCGTCGGGTTCTTGGTGAACCTACAAATCCTATATATCCCCACAACCAGTAAGGTCCAGCGGATGTAACGGTATATTGCTTACAAAGAGCTGTCATAATTAGAAGAAGTTACAGGTGAAAACGTTGACACAAAAGGCTGTTTTTTTCAACTAATTTTCAATTTTTCCTATATTTAACTGTTAGTTTCTATAAAGAAACCTTGATGGATCTACACAAATGACCCCTTGCTGAATTCAGAATTTAGTCTACTTTTCTCAAATGTATAGCTTTCCAGGATCCATTATTGCTTTCATACCCATTTCTACCATTAACTGGAAGGAGGTTGAAAGCACAAAAAATAGCAAAAATAGGCTATGTCCCAGAAAAATGCCAAAACTGTGTAAAAAATGTTGGTTTTCTGACAAAAGTCTGTCATTCCCTAAAAGCTGGGAAGATGGTGATTTCATCCCCACAAACCCTTTTTGATACCATTTGCAGGGAAAACCCAGACGCTTTCATTTGCAGCCCTTTTTCCCATTTTTCCCAAAAAAACAAAATTTAGCTGTATTTTGGCTAATTTCTGGGACCCCTCCAGGGGAATCCACAAACCCTGGGTACCTTTACAATCCCCATAATGTTGGAAGAAAAGGACGCAAATTTGGCGTGGATACCTTATGTGGTCAAAAAGTTACAGGGGCCTAAGCGCGCACTACCCCAAATAGCCAAAAAAAGGCTTAGCACAGGGGGGAAAAGGCCTAGCAGCGAAGGGGTTAACAGACTCAATATTCATGATGATGCAACTTGTTGTCGTTAAACGGTGAAAAATTCTGATTACACTTCAGATCAATTCAATATAATTACCTGATCTTTGAGTAACAAGAGGGACCATTGGCATTTTAGTTAAGGACATATTTAGAGAACAACAATGGTAGCTGTGATATTGTTTTCATTAAAGGGAGTTGGCTATATAGTTCCTAGCAAACCTTTAACAACCTACTCTGGCCTAGGTTTTTTGAAGGACTGCCCCTAAGTTTTGGGCTTGTTGTGAATTACCTAGGGTATCCCGATTTTAGTGTTTTGAGCAAAGTTGAAAACCTTTTTATTTAATTTCCTATTCTGAACTCATGCTCAATATAAAAGCACTTGAAATCATACATTTGTAGTGATATGATATTTTCTCTTAAAGTTGGTATGAATCACATAAAGATATGTTTCTTTATGTGTTGATAGATCATTACTTTGTCAATTTCTTTTCTAGGATGTTCAATCAATTAATGCTGTGTAATTTGTGCAAAGTTCTGCTACTTCTAAAGGAATGTCAAGAAAAAGATGAATAGATAAGCCACAGTGATTGTCCAAGTCAGAGTTTTATTTACATCTTCATAAGTCATACATAATGACAAAAAGACAGAGAGATATCTTCATAGATGCGAACACTGCAGTTTAATGTAGTCATACTTTCCTTCTAACATAAAGGATGTTATCTGTCTACTTATGTCACTGGTTCCCAAACTGTGCGCTGTGGCTCCCTGGGGAGCCACCAAACCTAGCTAGGGGAGCCACGCACCAAGCACTTTAATGCATTTAATGTTGAAGGGTCTGTTGGCTTCAGTTAAACTAATTAGACTTAAACTCATGATGTCAATGATTTGTAAGTGACATTCCTAAAGCTGTAAACATAGTGCTTAATTGATGGCATGTCGAGGGAGATGACCTGCATATTTCACTGGATCCCCAAGTTCCAACACTCCCAAAGTAAGCGGAAGATGCCTGATTTATTTTGTTAGACTCATTAATAGTTTCGTTTTTTCCCAAATGCATTTTACACCAATGCAAGTTATAAGGAAAGTACAGTTGTCCCGTCTATTAAACAAACTAAGTATTATTAAGTATTGACATTTGTACTTGAATCATAGGTACTTCCAGTACACATTTCTTTCAGTACACACACATTTCCAGACAGGCCTGCTCTCTCCTTGAGCACAGGGAAGTAAAACACCATATACGCAATAATGCCAACATTTTGAAGAAAGAAAAAGGGACATTTAAAAAAAAAAAAAATTTAAATCGGAGGAATTTATTTTACTTGCATTAATTTGGAGGCAATTTTAGGGAGGAGACAGCAAAAATAAAGCTGTATGTAGTTTACAAAATCGTGAGTCACCCTGCTGAGACAGGTGTGTTGGCACGTATGACAGGGGTAGTAATGGAAGTGCATGCAAATATTCTTCAAGCGCAGAAACACTTTGGCAATGAGACCTACATGCATAGGGGTGCTATCTAGCACTGTAAGTGGGATAAAAAAGTTTGAGAGGGTCCTCTAAAAACGACATGGGCAAAGAAGGAATATTTTATTAGAGACGAAATACCCTGCGTATATCATTATAATACCTCCATCAGTTTCATCCCAATTATTTTGTGGGAGAAAAATGCAAGTACTCCAAAGGCCGGGCTTACATCCCCCCACCCTCCAAAAAAAAGAACAGTGGGGAGCCACAGGCAATGGCCAATGGGTCAAGGGAGCTGCGGGTTGAAAACGTTTGGGACCACTGACTTATGTGATTGCTAAGTCCATATCTTTGGTACCTAACAAGATTATCCTGAGCCCTTGCACCCTAGTTCCCTTCTGCTGCTTTTCCCCAGTGTGTGTATACAAAGAATAGACATGTAAAGTGCCCCAGGGGGTGGGCCCTGTTTGCATATCTGAGAAAAGAGGGGTACCTCTGGATCCCACTTAATATCGCAATTAATTCCTTAACTCTGCATTCATGTGTTAATCACGAATGTAAGCATAAATCAATCATATCTGGCTGAGCAACTTAAGAAACCATAGGTTAATCAAGAACAAGTGACCAATGTTCAATATCCATTTTACAAATTCATATTTTGTTTTTGCAAAACCCACTATATTGTGTGCTGGAAAAAATGTATTGACTTCCTCATGCCAAGGATTTGTGCCATAAAATAATGGGACACGTCCTTGGGGAAAAGAAGGACATGCGTTGAATGCCCATCAATGATTTAAAACAGAACTCCGGGGCGTGGCCAAGATGGCGGCGAGATAGGACGTGGGTCCCTATCCCTCCGGCGCCGTTAATACTGAGCGTTGTACTATCGCCCTAACTGGCGCCCATCTGACCCTGCAGACGGGTGAGCGGTATTGCGGAGCTGTCCTGGACCCAATGGTGGGCCCCGTTCGGTGATCGGTGCACTCTGCTCCGCTGTGTGATCCCTTCCGGCCCCGGCCTTGCTGCGGCCCGCCGGGTGAGGCGCGGCCGGGTGGAGAGCCGAGCCCCGGTGTGAGCTGCGGGACTGCCTTGGGCGACCTGACAAGAGTGTGTAGAGGACACGCACTGCCCCCGACGGCGCTGAACTCCCGGCGGCCCGGATGGTGACGGGGCCGTGGAGCCGAGATACGGAGACGGCGCCATTTTGGTGGACTGCGGCGAGGCCTACCCGGCCCTGAACGATCTGTTGGGCGGTGAGTGGGACGGGGCCTCCCGGTGCCCGGTGGGCCCTGCCCTGGCACGGTAGCTGAGGGCTACGTCCTCTGCTGGTGAGGCGCTGCCCAGCGGACATCACAGGCGAAGAGACGCGGGCCTGGGAGGGCCGCGTTCGAGTGGCCGGAGGGCTCTGTCCGCAGGCCGGCAGACGGAGGTGTGCCCTGATGGCCCCCGGAGGCTGGGAGTGGTGAATGCAGAGCAACGCGGGGCTGTGCTGCGGTCTGCCGGAGTAGTAGCTGCCATCGCGAGGGGCCCGGCATCTGCCGACACCAGCGCGCCACCACCCACGGAGTGACTTGTGCCGCTGCCCGGCCCCATCCGGCCCCGGCCTTGCTGCGGCCCGGCGGGGAGGGGGCTAGTGAGGTCAGAAAGAAGGCTGTAGGGGTCGGCTGTGCCCCTCGGGGTGCCCGTGGAAGCGTTGTGCCTGTTGGGTCCCCTGCGGACTGGGTTCCTGGCGTAGCTGCGTGAGCAGGGACCCGGAGACGGACCCTTATCGGAGGTGGTGGCGGGCCCTGCTGGTAAGGCCTTGATTCGATGCAGCGGAGAGCCACGGAGCCATCTGCGGAGGCTGTGCCATATGCTGAACGCCGCAGGTGAGGAGCAGTGAGAATGACGGGTGTGTGAGAGCGGTCTGCAGATCGGCAGACGGAGTGTGGTCCTGCTTGCCCATGGGGGCTCACGTTGGTGTTTGTAGCGGCGGATAGCATTGAGACCTACGACTGCAGCGTGGTTGGCGGCGAGTGCCTAGGGGGCCCCCCTGTCTTACCAGAGACACCTGCGAATCTGCACGGAGGGGAGAGGGGACCCTTGTGCGCCTCTGCCCCTGGCGGACATTGGCTCCCCCTGCTAACATTACCTCCTTGCATCCACCTACCTCCTGCACTCGCCCTATACTACCAGGCCTGGGCATATCGAGGTGAGCATTGGCAGGAGCGTCAACAAGCGGGGAAGTAGCCATGCTGGTGAATGGACATACTAAGGATTGCGCCTGAACCACTGCAGCGCTGCAAGCGGCTGGCTCCGGGGTGTTGCAGCGGAGGAAGGGAGTCGGTAGGAGTGGAGCTATGACCTGAGCCCCCGGAGCGCCAGCGAGGGGCCTGGGCTTGGTCTGGGGCAGTCACTTGACGGGTGTACGTCCTCACGATGTCTTCCGCCAAGGGGAGAAGGGACAAGTCTCTGAAGGACCTACTACGGAAGACCTCAGAGAATCCCGCAGCGCAGACCACGACGGGAGCAGCGCTCTTGGACGGAGAGGATGCCCCAGCAACAAAAGCTTTTATGGTGGAGCTCTTTTCCGCCATTAAAGAGGACATACAAGAGCTTCGTTCGCAGCTGTCGGCGGATCTCCGAGAGGTGCGGCGAGACGTGGATGGCATTGGAGAGAGGGTGGCGACCCTAGAGGAACATGACCTAAGTAGAGAGGACGATATGCACCAGCTGCAGCAGGAAATGCTGCGTCTACGGGACCAAAACATAGATCTACAGGCCCACATGGAGGACCTTGAAAACCGCTCTCGGCGGAATAATATACGGATCCGAGCAGTACCATGGAAGGGAGAAGGTGATGACCTCCGTGAATATGTCAATGCTCTGTTCCTGCAAATCTTGGAGGATGAGGAAACACCTGAGGTCCAAATGGACCGTGTCCACCGAGTTGGGCTGCCGCGGGGTCCGAAGGCCCCTCCTCCTGACATTCTAGTCTGCATCCATAATTTCCAGCTCAAGGAACGTATCCTTCGCAGAGCTAGAGACCTTAATCGGATCCGCTTCCGAGATCATTGCCCAGTTCTCTATCAAGACCTAGCAGCTTCCACGTTAATGAAATGGAGGGACTTTAAGCCTATCACCAACCATCTCAGAGAGCAACAGATTCCTTACTCCTGGGGTCACCCCTTCCGCCTTATCTTCAAATACCAGGGCAAACTACTGCAGATACGCTCTCTAGAGGACACATATGAGAAGCTAAGCTTAGAACGGCCATCTGCTGGAACAATGGAGGAACATCCACTTCGCCGCGGGCGTAGACGCTCTTCGGGATGGCAGCGAGTGGGGGGACCGCAGCCGGGTGCTGCACCAGACATAGCTACGAGCAAGCTTGAGAGGGAGGAAGCCCTTTCATCAGTCACGCGAGTAACTGACAACCCCATCACACCCTGAGGTTCTTCAATTGGCGTCCACAAGGGCACTCTAGTCGGTGCCGGAGGGAGGCGGTCCTTCGATGAAACGTAGTGCTCCTGCACCCTAGACATCGGTGTGCTGAGCACGGGGATCTACGAGAGTTCTGGACCCAGTCCACGTCCTCCCCTGTAAGACACGACTCAATCTGGGGGGATGCCACGTCCCCTGGAACATTTGTATTACCTGACGGACATATGTCACCTTATTGGTTCTTACAGTTTTGCTATTTTGCTTTTTTCTTTCGTTTTTTCAGCAACTTTTGGGAGTTGGGGTTTATGGGATTGTTTTTGGGGCTCCGCATCAGTTCATAGGCAGGAATGGCAACAGCCCAGGCCGTGGGTCCTGGGGGAATTTGCATTTTCACTCCGGCAGGTTTGGCAGGTGTTTAGCTTAAACAGAGTGCAGCGCGTATGGCCAGGCGCAGGTAGGCTATGCAACGCTTCCCCGTTTCACCTAGTTAGATTCGATGGGTAGGGATTTGAAAATAGTGAGCTTAAACGTCCGTGGATTGAACAACCCAGTCAAGCGCGCTGCAATACTTTCTCTCTTAGAAAATGCTGAGGGGGATATATGTTTACTGCAGGAAACTCATCTGTTGCCCAAGGACACTA
This sequence comes from Calotriton arnoldi, assembly GCA_963921515.1. Lineage (NCBI taxonomy): Eukaryota > Metazoa > Chordata > Amphibia > Caudata > Salamandridae > Calotriton > Calotriton arnoldi. Next base: position 2,336,946 of record CAWUFW010000415.1, read on the forward strand.
AGCGCATGCGAGATAAACGCTTCCCTTTGCAGATGTGGTCCTCGGGAGCTGCCAAGAAAAATGGGGTGGCGATCCTCTTTAGCACACGGTCACAATGCAAAGTCATTTCCACAGTAGCAGACATCAAGGGCAGGTTTTTAGCAGTCCGAGTTCAATGGGGAGACATGCACATGACAATAGGGTCGCTATATGCCCCAAATGAACGGCAAGAACCCTTCTTACGACTCGCACTCTCTGAGGTACTTGCCTCGGCGGATGCAGCACTCTTGGTGGGAGGTGACCTGAACGTGGTAATGGATTCCGCGATGGACAGATCAGAACATAGGGCGCAGCAAACGGGAGCACTGTCACAGGGAGGGAGGCAGTGGTTGTCTGACTGTGGGCTGAGCGATGTCTGGCGTACACTGCACCCGAATACACGGGACTACACTTACTACTCTGCAGCGCACAAAACCTATGCACGATTAGATCATTTCTTAGCCTCTTCCGCACTGCGCTCTGCCTTGCACACGGCGGAGATCACTCCCCGTTCCCTTTCGGATCATGCCCTCATTGCAGTACAATTAACCTCGCATGGTGCGCGCTCCTCACCGTCGGGTTGGCGTCTTCGCGACTCCCTTCTACACTCCGAAGAGGTTACTGATAGAGTCCGGACCGCTATTGTACACTACCTAGCTGACAATGATCTCCTGGGCACTCCTCTTGTGGCAATTTGGGAAGCCTTGAAACTAGTGGTGCGGGGCGAATTTATTGCGATTGCCGCCTCCTTTGCGCGGCTACGCAGGGAAAAGCGTGCAGAACTGGAGAAGGAGGTGGGAGACCTAGAAGCAGTCCATAAGAGGACTGGCGCCCCCAGAGTCTGGAGGGAATTGGAAACACGGCGGCGTATGCTAAAACATCTAGATTTAGACAGGGCAGAATATGCCCTCCTGAGATTGCGACATAAATTCTATCTCAGCGGGGACAAGGGAGGGAAGATGCTAGCGCACAGACTGAGAGCGTGTACACAGATGACTGCGATACAGGCGATTCGAGACCGGGACGCGGTGGAGGCTACCACAAACGCCCTCATTGCTGACACCTTTCGCCAGTTTTATCAAAGCCTTTATACTAAGGGGTCCACTGGTTCCCATACCATTGGGGAATACTTGACCTCCTGCGATATTACTCCTCTGGTTAAGTCATCAGCAGACACATTGGACTCTGTTATTCGAATAGAGGAAGTCATCTCGGCGATTGCTCGCTTAAAACCGGCCAAATCACCAGGCCCCGATGGCTTTTCAGCACTATTTTATAAAACATTCTGTGTGGAGCTGGCTCCCCTTTTAACGAGGCTTTTTAACTCTTTCCTTGAAACCAAGGAAGTGACGCCCACTATGTCGGAAGCGGTTATTTCTGTCATCCTTAAACCGGGAAAGGATCCTAAGGAATGCGGGTCATACCGGCCCATCTCCCTCCTTAACGTCGACGCGAAGCTATTCGCGAGCATATTGGCAGCGCGGCTCGGCCCCTTGATGGACGGCCTGATTGATCCGGATCAGGCCGGTTTTATCCCAACACGGCAAGGAGGGGATAACACCAAACGACTTCTCCATCTCCTAGACTACATCCACCGGTCACGTACGCAGGCCTTCTTCCTTTCTATCGATGCGGAGAAGGCCTTCGACCGAGTCGATAGGAACTATTTGTTTGAAGTCCTACGGGCTTTTGGATTCGGCGATAACTTTATCCGGTGGGTACAGTGCTTATATGCCTCCCCTAAGGCTGCAGTGCGAGTGAACGGGTGTAAATCGGCCCTGTTCCCCATCGCCAGGGGCAAGCGGCAGGGATGTCCCCTGTCTCCACTGCTATTCGCGCTTTACATGGAGCCCTTTGCTCAACGCATACGATCTAATCCCGACGTGGTGGGTATCAAATTTGGCGCTGACACACATAAGATTAGTTTGTACGCTGACGATGTTATCCTCACACTCGTGCAGCCCCAGTCGACCCTAAGACATTTGTCAAGAGAGCTCCACGCTTTTGGAGAGGTGGCGGGATTCAAAGTTAATTTCTCTAAATCGCAAATTCTTAATGTGTCGATCCCCGAAGATGAGATTCAGAACCTACAGCAAGATTTTACCTTCCACTGGGCCCCCAACGACATAACGTATCTGGGTGTTCGCCTGACTTCAGCCATTACCAAAACCACGGCCCTTAACTACAAGTTATTGTTGGAACAAACGACCAAGGCGCTGTCTGCCTGGTCTCGTCTTAATCTGACATGGTACGGGAGATTAGCGGCAGTGAAAATGACGGTGCTCCCACGCATCCTATATTTATTTCAGATGCTCCCGGTAACCCCCCCTACGGCCACCCTGCGAAAATTACAAGGACTCCTAACCAAATTTCTGTGGGATCATAAAAAACCGCGACTTGCGCTATCCCTAGTAACCTCACCGAAGGCTAGCGGTGGACTTGGCTTCCCTCTGGTGAGTGCATACTATCAGGCATCCTGCCTTCGCTATATCACGGAATGGACTAGGCCCTTGTCCAGTAAGCACTGGAACTTCATGGATCAAACCGTGGCTGGATGTAACATCTGGCGCGAGCTGTGGCTCCCGCGTAAACACAGGGCCTGGGGCCTATACTCCTCTCCGGTTACTTCGCCGACACTTAAGGTGTGGGATCAGTTGGCGCGCCAAAGGGGGTGGACTACGTTCCCCTCCCCTATGACTCCTATTGTAGATAATCCTGATTTCCCACCAGGCTGTGCATCGCCAGTCTTTCACCGTTGGAGGGAGGAAGGATGTAAACGGGTGGGCTCGCTCTTTGACCTGGAGGGCTTGATTCCCTTTCACCACTTGCGCGCAGAGCACTATGATCTACCTGAATCAGACGCTTTCCACTACTCACAGCTTGCACACTGGGTGACGCAGCCCTCACACTCCGCACACATGTCCCCCCTTGACGACATTTGAAAAGTGGCTGGTCTATAAGAAGGATGACCGTAAACTCATATCTGAACTCTACGCTATGATCATTGCACGACCCCAGACACAACGCACAAGAGCACAGGTCCGATGGGAGACTGAGTTAGGTCGTCCTCTTACACAGAAAGGATGGGAACACATCTTTTACCGGGCGCATCACACAGCTTCCAACACCGCGGGGGCGGAATCTGCGTATAAAGTGGTTAATTATTGGTACTATACTCCAGAGCGCATCAAAACATGGGAAAGAACTAAGTCAGACCTCTGCTGGCGGGGGTGTGGCCTTACTGGCTCCTTGGTGCATTTGCTGTGGCATTGCCCGAAACTAGTGAGGTACTGGACAGCGATACTTGATGACCTAGACGCAGCGTTTCAGATTACATTTCCAAGAAAGCCTGAGCACACTCTACTGGGACTTCCCCACACAGGGACCTTCCCTTGCGATCTCTGAGGGGTAAGCAAATAGCCTTGGCTTTGCTGGCAGCACGGCAGGTGCTGTTGGCGCAGTGGGGATCCACATCAATGCCGGACCCGAGCGATTGGATCCGGAGGCTCTGGCATCTTTTAGCGATGGAGCGTATTTCGCTCCGTGTAGAGGGAAAGGATCGGAATATGCCGAAATATGGGCCCCATTCTTGCAGCTTCTTACCAAAGACATGAGGGAGGTGACATGCCCGAAATATTTACAAATACTACAACTCATTCCACTGACGCCGCCAGGCTCCTCTATTAAGTAATGCAAAGGACACTAGCCAGGGATCGATAGTTAGGAAGGGGAAGACCAATAGGTCCTGAACTGATGCGGAGGGAGGGAGGGGGGGATGGGGGGTTAGGGCGGAGGGAGGTAGGGTTGTTTGTGTTTTTCTTTTATTGGTTACCATTTGTTCTCTAAAAGTGGTATCTCAGATAAGTGCCTTATCATCGTGTTTAAAACTGCATATTATCGCGGGGTCGGCCCCTGGGGTGTAGACCTGAACGCTGTGTACTGTTTTTAAGAGTATGCTCTGCCGGCGTCCTGATGTAGGCAGCTAAGCTGTGTATAATGGCTCTTCTACCACGTAATAAAAATGAGTGATTCCTAAAACAGAACTCCAATTTCTAGCAACTAAGGACTATCAAGAGAAATGATATAATCTTTTTTTCCCTTTTCGTTCTGTACACTTCAGGCTGACTATTTTAAAGTACATTGATTGTGCGTTGAGAACTGATTCTCCAAACAAGTTGTTTTTATATGTGTTTATTATGTATCACATGCCAAAACTTGCAATTTACATGATTTGCACAGCACACTATATTGTTTTCGCAAAAACAAATTTTTATTTCTAAATTTCTAAAACAGATATTGAACATTAGCCAAATTCCTCTTGCTCTTGACTAGCCTAATGCTTCTTAAGTTGTTCAGATACATAGGATTGATTTACGCCTACACCAATGAGTAGCACATGAATGCAGAACTATGCAAATAATTGTTTTTTCTTAATGGGCACTGTTCTGACTAATTCTGTTCCATTTCCAGATGATGTCTGGCAAATGTAGCGATGGAAAAATCAACAATTGCAACTTTTGGGGTCATTTAATTAATTTTCAAGAGTCTGTAATGTAGCCAGGCGAGTTATTCTAGAATATTAATGGTCTGTAAAGATTGAGTTCATAGCTAGTAGTAGGAAGTTGAGATCTGCTAATTTTATTGTCAGGTGTATCACCTCGCTGGAATTCATAAGAGAGAATCTACATCCATTGGGGTAATGTAGATTGAACATTATTTACAACACAATATTTATGTCAAATAATATTCCTGGATACAATATTCTGGCATACAACAACTTAACTTTCAATTTAAGAAAAACAGCTAAGAAACAATACAATTTCGAGATTACACAAAGTGAAAGAAAGCCACGGAAAACAGACAAAAATGACCCAAAAAGGTTTAATTAGTCATTGGAAAACCCTGAAATTGTACGACAATTCAGTCGAGGTACATCTCAAACAACTATGTCATATGTGTGTGTTATAAAGCACAATGCAGGTTCAGAAAGTTAAAAAGGGCTGAGGAGAGCTCACAGACTACAAAATTCTAAAAAGGTACATAGTAGATTCTGAGAAATCAAGGCAGCATCACTATAGTAAGTTAATGTTTAAAAACCAAACGCGTTTTAAAAATAAATAAAGTGAATATAAAAAAGGATATTTCTGGAGGGCTGCAAATCCAATAGTAAATTACATGAACACTGCAAGAAGCATTAAAATAAGACAGCAATGTTGTTTCCTTATCTGAAGAGCAAACTCTAAGAAAGCTAAGATGACTGCCCGCAACTCTTTCAAATTCAAGGAGCACTTACTTTACTAGAAGGATTAATGTCCCTGTAACCAGAGTAGACACCCCAACCGTGACCACTGGCATACACAGTCAGCATCTTGGGAGCAGGAGGGTGATGAAAAAAAAAACCATCCTGAGACGATGAGGGTTTAATTGTCACAGAAGCTCTTGCCTGATGGTGGTGGGAAATGGAATGTATAAAACAAAAGATACTGCTTACTCTAGCTACATATGCTGCGGGACCCTATTTTATTCCTGAGCATATGCAATACACAGGTATGAGATGGTAATCATTTGTTAAAAGGATGCTGAACCCTCTCCTACAGCTTGTGGCACGCTTCTTCATCTGGTCTGCTTATATGTTGGAATTCACATCACTTTATGTATACGAGGTATCATAATGGTTCAGAGGGTGAACAGTATAAAGAAGAAAGAATGGCCAAACTACTCAAACAAGTCATAGCTCCTTATCTGTTTGCCTCAACCAATCTAATTAATCCCTAGGTATATACACTGGTAATCAATGCACAACACTAGCCTCAGTACACGTCAAAAGACCCCAAGAACTAGAATTTTATGAGGCTGGGTAATGTACTCTTGATTCTGCACCTCCTTTCCAGAGTAATTCAGAAGAAGAAAGTCTATCTGGTGCTGAAGAAAGTACAAGCATACTTCACCTGAATATAATTTAATTTCCCAATGTGGACATTTTGTGAAACGAATTACCACTTACACAGCTTTATCAGATTCACAGGAGGAAAATGTGTGGGCCCTTGACAATCCTTCTGTCTCTAATCTGGAATCTTCTAGTCCCTGCCTATTTCCTATCAACGTTTACATTTATGTAGACATACGTCATCAGACTTAGGGAAATCAGTCAGGAAAGGACTTGAGGTCTTTTGTCATCTTTGAATGTCGTCTCACTAATTAACTCACCTGTGCATGACAGCATCCTATGCTATATCCAGTATTTCTTATTCTTTAGTTTATACTATCGTCCTGAACACCTGCATGGGATGCTTGCAGAACTCAACTGATCTAAGTAAACTCCTCTTGTAACTAGTACAAGTTACATACATCAACCTAATTTTATTCTGTGATCCAGTAAATGGTCAAAACAATTGTAAAAATGTCTTACAATTTATCCCCACCAACATGTAAACAAAGTAATCTCTATCTGTAATTTAAGGGAGATTAAAGTAAATAAATTAGCCTCCTTCTTCAAATTGGTGCAGGTCAAAGTAATCTAAACATTCTGCTTCTTTAATCTATCATAAGGATAATTAAATAGAACAATAGATTTTTAAATCAAATATAAATGAAAGTAATCAGAGTAATCAAGTGCAATCTACTACACAGAAAATAGTCAGAGAAATTGGTTACTGTTAGAAATGGGGTTTCTGGTTGGCTATGGTATGCCCCTAAGCCAGGCAGAACCCACCACTCTAGGGCAAGTAAGTTATACACCAAAGATAACCTGCGCTCACCCTCTTAGTAGCTTGACACAGAGAAGTCAGGCTTATCCCAGAGGCAATGTGTACAGTATTTGCACACAACACTCACACCAGTTACACAATAAATGCACCACACAATAGTATATAAAAATATATTATATGTGATACATAAATCATAGACCAAAACATCATAAACCAGTGATTACTTTGCCAACTGGGCAATTGTCAAAAACATCACAATGCAGGCAATCAAAGAACGACTGTCATGTGGCATAACATCGAGGCCCGGGCCGGGGAGGCAAAGCCGGACCAAATGGGGGCCCGGGTAGAACGCCCTCCGGAGGCGGGGTTCCTCCCCCCACCCCTATTAGCATACCGGCTAGGCCGGCGGGGGTCAGGATTGGCCCCCGGAACAAAAGGCAGCCCCCACCCAATCAGGGGGGCGACCAGGATAGCGAGTGGGGGGGATAACAGGGGCCAACGGCCAGGAGCAGGCACATTCCTCCCCCCATCGCAGGAAGTAGAGAAAAATTACCGATCGCTGGCTGCTGGACGGCGTCGCTGGCTACTGGACTGCATCGACACTGGAGCGGCAGTACGGAGGACGAGCCTGTGCCAATCCCCCTGTCTCGGGCCCCGGGATCGCCACGAAGGTCAGCGGTGGGAGCAGCGTGAGCGGAGCCTCCACCCCCACCATCGTCACCGAAGGCAGCCTGGGTCTCGTGGTCGGCGGGAGCAGCGTGAACAAGAGCCTCCACCCCCGCCGGGGTCCGCCGGGGTCCGCTGCACCGAGAGGCAGGTGCTGGGTACAACTAGGCAGCGGCCAGGACCGGCGGGAACAGCGTGTCGGAGCAACCCCCGCCTGCTCACAACTGCGAGATACGGCAGGGCAGGAGCGGGCGTCAGCCGCGATCGGGCGGGTTTCGCGCCCATTTTCGAAAAATCAATACCGCGCTTGGCGGGAGCAGCCGGCGAGTGGAAGTCGACAGAAAGCGGCGGGAGCAGCGTGAACTGAGCCTTCACTCCCGCCGCAGATGAACGACGCAGTGACCAAGTGACCAGCTCGAGCCTCCACCCTCGGAGGAGCACGTGGGAAGCCAGCTGATCGCCGGCGAGGAGGCGGAGGCCTTAAAGAGACACACACCGGTAATTACCGGGATTGAGGCTTGGCTTACGGCAAGGAGCGGGAAACCTGGCAAAGGCAGGAGAGAGTAATCTAAACAGCAACAGGGCCTGCCTGTAACTGGAAACGAACAAAGAAAAAAGGGGTGCAGAAAGTAAAATTTTGCATTGTGGGGCAAGGCTTGGGGAGACGGCCCACACCCTCAAAAAGCAGTGCAATGTGCAACAAGGATATTCCAGGGCAACCCCCAACACAAGAAGGGTCAAGAAATCAACAGGACCTAAGAGAGGGGTCAACAAGAGGAAACAGAGATGGCAAGCGGGAAAACTGCGCCGGGGAGGAAGACACAGCCCCCAGCCCGGTTCAGAGAGCAACGAGAGACGCCAGCACCACCAAAGAAAGCCCCAACGAGACGTGATGGGGGACCAGACCTAGACGAGGACCTCCAAGCCATGCTGGAGCAAGCCAGGACCCTGGTGGCACTAAAGGACGGAGCTGGGTGGACCAGCAAATCAAGGACGGGACCCAGCGAAGCGGATAAGGCCGCGCCAGGCATCCCCAGCACGACCGCCCACGAAGAAGGCAGCGACAAGGGGGCATGCAGCGAAAACGGCGGCCCAGGAAAAAAGCCCAAAGAAAGCAGCAACAAAGGGGCAGGCAGCCAAAACGGCAGCCCCTGGGAAAAGCCCGAGGAAGGCGGCGTCAAAGGGGCATGCAGCCAGATCGGCGGCCCCTGAGAAAAGCAACAAAGAACATGACAACAAGGGAAGGAACAACCCACGAGCAAGAAGCAAAAGGGCAGCAACTCTAGAGCTGGTGTATAGCTCGGAATCGGAGGAGAGCAGCGAGGAGGAGGGGTCTGTAGCCAGCACGACGGCCCCTCGGGAGAGACACGGGCAAAATGAGGACAGAAGCTGCAAGGGAAGTGGTAAGCATGACGCACCTGAAAGCGCGCAAGGGCTCAGGGAAGGTCAGAGAGCGCAGAGCGGCATAGGGCAGAACATGCATAGGGGAACACATTTAGGGGTAAATAACTTAGCCATGCCAGGGTCATGGCCCATGCAACCCCCGTGGCAGGCAGGGCTAGGCCAAGGGCAACCGGAATTTCAAGGGGAATCCTGGGCCAGGGGGGCAGCACAGACAGCACCTTGGATGCCCTGGTGGCAATGGCCAGGCCCCTGCATGGGGCAGCAGCCCGGCACCCGAGTCAAGGGTGGGAAAGGGAGGCCCAACAGGGGGAGCACCAGACAAGGAGGCAGATGCGCCAACCCAGGCGCAACAGGGAGAGACAGCAGAAACCGAGGTAGCCCCGCAGGGGAGCACAAGGACCTGCGGGGGGAGCAACCCAAGTACAAACAAGGGCGGAGAAGGGCAGGATGGTAACGGAAAGCCAGCCAGTGAGTACCTGCGCCCCTCCCCGAGCGACCCGCCCACAACAACAAAATTGATAGGGATGGCCAACCTCATCCCACTTACTGTGAAGGAGAGGATTTGGAGGAAAGAATTTATAGACATCTTTACATTACTAGAAGTGCGACAAGCTGGGCTAGACCTGACGGCACAGGATAAAAAGGACGACGATAGGAGGACACCCAGAAAGCCCAGAGTGGAGAGATCGATAGAGAACTGGTTGAGGGCATTCAGAACGCTAGCATGCGTTTTTATTGAGAAATTCCCAAAGAGCACTGCAGCGCTGTTCTTATATGAGCAGAAGGTGCATGAAGCACAGCAGCAGTATCAGGGCGAGGCATGGCTACAATACGACGAGGGTTTTAGGGAAAAAATGCAAGTATGGCCAATAATGGAGTGGGACTGCCAAGACATGGAAGGGTTCTCAAAACACATGGTGGCAGCCAGGGAAGGTGTTGGCACCAAAAAGTACAGTTTTCGTCCCTATGGGAGTAAGGGCAAATTTGAGGGCCAAGGGAAAGACTTCAAGGGCAAGAACCAGGCAGGGCACAAGTCGAATAAAACGTGTTGGAAATTCGACAAAGATGAATGCAAATGGGGGCGTCATGCAGGTTCAAACACGCTTGTGGGTCATGCGGGGTAACCACCCCACCATACGCTGCAGACGGAACACAGGGCCAGGGGCCGGCAAGGATAAGACCAATACAAAGAAGTGAGGCGCAGGCCCCGCTAGGCAGGGGCAGCAGGGAAAGGGGCGGAGGACAGACGCTGCCAACACCCATCAGGACAGGCAGATTACTGCACTTATTACAAGGTTACCACAAACCAACAGATAGACAACTATTGGCAGAAGGGTTCACGCAAGGTTTCCCATCCCTTACAAAGGACCCGAGGGCGCGCGGGACAGTCTGAACTTAAAATCAGTGAGGGACAACCCGGGGTGGCAAAAGGGAAGGTGGAGAAGGAAGTACAACTGGGGCGGGTGGCCGGCCCTTTCCATGCACCCCCTAAAAACCTGGTGGTGTCTCCACTCGGGTAGTCCCCAAAAAGATCCAGGAAAATTCCGGCTGATCCATCACCTGTCCCACCCAGATGGGGAATCCATCAATGATTGGTTGGACCAAGGCGCTTGCACGGTGGCATACGCGTCAGTAGATGATGCAGTCGACTTAATCAGACAAGAAGGAATGGGCGCCCTGATGGCGAAATCTGACATAGAGGCGGCCTTTAGGTTATTGCCAGTACACCCTGACAGCTACCACCTGTTAGGCTTCAAGCTAGAGGGCCAATACTACTTCGACAAATGCCTACCCATAGGGTGCTCGATATCATGCGCATATTTCGAGGCTTTCAGTAGTTTCCTGGAGTGGGAGCTGGGTGCCAGAGCGCCAAGAGGCGGGCGGGTCCACTACTTAGATGACTTCCTGTTTATTGGAAAAGCAGGCACGAGGGATTGTGAGACACTGCTAGGCACATTTATACAGATGGCGCAGGAGCTAGGTATACCCCTGGCGCAGGACAAAACGGAAGGCCCTACCACAAAAATATCCTTCCTGGGAATTGAGTTGGACTCAGTAGCAGGGACATGCAGGTTACCACCGGAGCAGGTGGCGGACCTGCGCGGCAGCATACAAAAGTTGAGGCAGCAAAGAAAGGCAACACTTGGCGAGATACAATAAGTACTTGGGAAGCTAAACTTCGCCACAAGGGTGATCCCAGCTGGGCGCACATTCGCAAGTCGTTTAGCATGGCTAACCAGGGGCATGACACACAAGCACCACAGGGTCCGCATCACACAAGGGGTGAAGGAGGAGCTGGAGCAGTGGGACAACTTTCTGGCGGATTTTAATGGCACCCTGATATGGCGAGACCCCTGGATACAAGCTAGCGAATTGGAACTCTACACTGACGCAGCAGGGGTTATGGTTTTGGGGCAATCCTAGGGACCGCATGGTCAGCAGGGCAGTGGCCAGAAGCCTGGCACGGCGCCGGAATGACAAATAATATATCCCTGCTAGAATTATTCCCCATAGTGGTGGCTTTCCACATCTGGGCCCAGCGGTTGGCAAATAGGCAGATTACGCTGTGGTCAGACAACCACGCAGTGGTACAAGCTATCAACGCAGGGGCGGCAAAATGCCCTGCAGTGGCAACCCTGCTGCGCAAACTAGTTGGCTATCAATTAAAAGGCAACATAGCGCTTAGGGCGAGACACATCCCTGGAATAGACAACTCAGTCGCGGATGCCATTTCTCGTTTTCAGTGGGAGAAATTCAGAACACTCGCCCCAACGGCAGACAGAGAGATGACCCCCAGAGGAAGCGTGGGCCTGGGTGGACAGGGTTTGAAGACACTGCTGAACAATGCACTTGCCCCAAAAACAAGCAATTGATACAGTAAGTGCTGGGATACGTTCAGGGCCAGGACAGGACTAGAAGGGAACCAGTGGGCCTCTCAGGAGGAGGTCCTGGATTTCATTGACTAGGCGTTTGTAGCAGGGAAGACAAAAACCTGGGCCCAGGCACATTTGAATGCAGTAGCATACTACTCAAAATTGGGGGAGTAGGCAGACCCAACCAAGGCATTCAAATGCAGAATGGCAATGAAGGGATGGAGCAGGTTGCAACAGCCGAAGAAAGACGCAAGGCGACCTATACACTTTAACATGCTGCAAGGGATGCTGGGGGCACTGGCAGAAGTGTGCTCCTCTAAGCAGGAGAGAGCACTCTTTCGCGCAGCTTTCAGCGGTGGCATTTTTTGGGGCTTACAGGGTCAGCGAGCTTGTAGCCCCATCAGTTAAGGATCCTGGGGCAGCATGCATCCACATAAAGATGTAGAAATAGGCGAAGGTCACATGACCGTACGGCTCCGGCGGTCCAAGACAGACCAGACAGGCAAGGGGAAGTTGACCAAAATACACTGCATCAAGGATGCGACCTGCTGCCTGGTGTGCCTATTGAAGGAGCACCTAGGGCACAAGGCACCGAGCCAGGGGCCACTGTTCATGCATAGGGACGGGGCATTCCTCAGCCGTTTCCAATTCATAGCAGTAATGAGAAAAACCCTGGAGACAATGGGTCTCCCCGCGCGCGCATATGGCTCCCACTCTTTCTGAATAGGGGCGGCCACGACGGCAGCAGGGCTAGGTTTGGAGGAAGGACTGATCAAGGGAATAGGGCGCTGGACATCCAGCGCATTCAAACGCTACATACGCCCAACAACGTACTGAGTCCGAATTCTCCCGCCCCTTCCAGGTCCTGGAAATCCGTGAAAGAGGGCGTGGATCATGGGACACTCCTACGTGACGCGGGCACAGAAGTGGGCGGCGGCCAGACGCGAATTCGGCGGGATATGGCTGCGGAAAACCGAAATCGAATGGTGGGGGCGCCCGGGAATGACATGGGACCAACTGCTACCCGCGGCGCAGGAAGCATTGAGACGAGGTGGCAGGCCAGACGCGGTAGTGGTCCACCTAGGGGAGAATGACTTAGCAAAAGTAGGAAGGCGGGTGCTATTAGAGGACATGCAGAAAAGCCTAACAGCTTTGGCATGCCTGATCCGTCCCGCAGAGGTAATCTTCTCTGAGATCATAGTGAGGAGGGCCTGACGGGGGGCGGTAGACCTGGGGGCGGTGGAGAAATCCAGAAGGAAACTGAATATCACCATGGCCAAAGTGTGCAAGGCCAATGGATGGGGTTTCGTGAGGCACAGCTTTATAAACTTGAGGTCCCCAGGGTACCACCTGGACGACGGGGTACACCTCACCGGGGTGGGAATGGACATGTTCCTGCTGAACATTATGGGGATCCTGGAGCAAAGGGGTTTCAACTAGGAAAAAGGGAGAGCCCTGAATTGGGGGGAGTTCCCTCCGATCGAGAAACCGTAGGAAGCGTGGCGGAACAAACGCAAGGAAGCTAGTAGAAAGAGTGAAATACTAGAAGGTAGATGGAGGGCTCCCACAGTGTCCTTGGGATGCCTCACGGCAGGGGCACTGAGGGAGCCAAGGGGCGGCGTGCCGCCATAAGAAAATAGATGTGATGCTCCCGCAGGACCCTTGGGATGCCTCACGGCAGGGGTACCGAGGGAGAAGATGGAAGGACTCTGCCTCAAGAAAGGTAGAGTAGATGCTCAAGTAAGGTCCTTGGGATGCCGCACGGCAGGGACCCCTAGGAGAACGGAGGGCCCGCGAAAGGGTACAGGGTGAGCGGGACGGCCCTTGCAGCCCAGGCAGGTCCAGACGGACACCCTCCAAAATCGGTAGCAAGCTGAAGCCTAGACCCGTGATTCAGAGGCCCAAAAGGGGGGCCCTCCCCTCCCAGGAAATTGAGGAGGCTGGTTCCATAATGCAAGAAAAGGAATTGCAATGAGCAATAGATGTAAAGGTAGAACATGGACATTGAATACAGTATGACCATGAACATTGGAAATGCATAACAATTTTGTAAGAATTTTATGTGATGAATAAACTGCGACCTTTTCAGGCACCAAAGAATGTTGTCAGTGGTAATTTAAGGTAAAAGCGCGCAGTGTTGTTGGGTAACAACGGAAGGGGGCGGGACGACTCGCCGCCTGGAGGGGGTTATGAAAGAAAACAGTACACTGCATATTATACCACCCCTGAAGTAATACTCGTTCTCCTGACTAGTGCAAGAATCAAAAGCAGTATACCTTAGACCCTCAGGGCATGAAATGCAGGAGGTTATCAACATTCCACACAAATCACCACATATTACCATAAATCACCCATTCTGTACAAATTACCAAAAGCATATCAATAATAGTCAGTCAGTAACAACACACCTGACTCGTTAAGGGACCATAGGGCACAGCGTACCTGTACTCCTATTATACTTGAAATAATAAATAAGCACCATCCGTAGGGCACAGAAGCAGCGGTACGCCTACTACAGCAATTACAGTACTTTCTGTGAGTTCCCACCCAGAAAGTCACCTCGGACACCACAGTTCCTACCAGGGGCACCTTGAGTGTAACCCGTGCCCCGCGTCGCTCCCGGGATCCTATCCAGAGGATTCGCCTCTGCGTAGGCAAAGTTGGTTGCAGGATTCCCCCTACGCACCTCCTCCATGTAATGCGGTAAATTCAGCAACAAGCAGTCGAGTTCAAGGGAAATATGGCCCCTCTGGACCGAGAAAGCGTTGAGTCTAATACAGAGCAAAGATGTATTTCAGCCCTGTCCCTCGTGACGGGAAGGCATCTGTGGCACATACGGACACCCCGGGCTGCTCAGAACTGTGGCGTGGGGCCTCACTGAGGGGGGGGGGGGACACACTGAACCCGGACATGATAAAGCACTCAACAAGTGCTAATGACCAGGAGGGCAAAACAAACGCTGGAAAGTTGGAGGGAGTCTTCTGGGCCCCAGGATACCCCTCACAAGAACAGGGGAAGTGGAGGCAAGACCACGAGCCCGTGGAGAACAATGGGGGCACCAAAAGCAGTGTGCAGGCAGGCAGGCAGGCCAGCACAAGGGTCTTTGTTGCAAAATGCCAGTCCTTCTCTCATCCCCAGCAGGCAGCAGGTCAGCATTAGCAGCACTGATTAGCAGTAGAAAAGTGTGCTGAGGAATCTGTTTTGGCAATGTACTATAGGTTAGAATAATCAGAGTAAATGATTTCTATAATCGAATATCAGGTAAATCCCCTGTGATCTAATAGAGAGTACAGCAAGAATGATAATCTGTAATCTACCTCAGAGTAAAGTAATCAGATTAATGATATGATAAAAACAAAGATATCATGTTATTTAATCCAGCATAAAGCATTATAGTAATCTCCTGCAATCCAACGCATGTTTAAGTAATACGAGTAATGCCCTTCTGTAAATTAAAAAGGATAATGCAATCAGGGAAATCTCCTGCTGCAAACACAGGACAATGCAATCATAGTAATCCCATCCTGTGATCCAATTCAACATAATACAATCAAATTAATATACTTTAATACTTTTGTAGGTTTTGTAATTAAATACAAGGTAACCAGAGTAACCAGAGTAACGTCTTTCTGTGATCTAATGCAGAATGAATATATTCATCGTGGGCAATCCAGTGCATATTAATTTAATCAGTGTAAACTCAAGGACACTATATGGTCTCATAATCTAATGCAGGGTAAATTATTCAGAGTAATTTCTTTCAGTAATCTAGTACAAGGCAAGGTATACAGAGTCATCTCTTTGAATAATTCAATGTAAACTAGCATGTCCTGAGCAATCAATGCAATTCTCTATATAATCAGTGCGGGGAAGGGTAATCAGAGTAGTAGTATGCAATTTGTAAAGTAATCATGCAGTTTAGGTTTCTGATTTAGTAATCCAACACAAGGAGAAGTGTACTTAGCAAATGTTTGTAATCTACTGCAAGGTACAGCAATCTTCTCCTCGAATTCTGCCAAGGTTAAAACTCTCAGGCAAATCATCTTCAACAATCAAATACGTGGTCATTTAATCAAAAAAATCTCACTTCCTAGTCCAATAAGGCAGTAACGTAATAAGTAACTAGAGTAAGATGCATCTTTAATTCAATGCCGCATTAAGACATCTGAACTTTCTTCAATAACCCACATGCAGGGCAAAGTTACAACCTTCTGTCATCGAATACAGAGTAATACAAATAATCCCCAGTAATTAAATGTAGCATAGCATTATCAGAGCATTTTCCCCATATCTCATAGAAGGCAAAGGTATCAGACAGATTTGTAATCAAATACTTGATACAGTAATCAGAGTAATAATCTCATTAAAAAGCTAATCTAAGTGATTTGTTATCTACCAACCTTCAGGCACAGTTTTATAAAACTTGTTTTTTTCTATATTATACTCCCTGTAAGATTGCGAAGTGGGGTTCCGGCAAAGGAACATACTGTCCTCGTTGTGTTGAATATAAAGCGGACTCAATTCACATGTTTGCTACATGCTCTAAATTAGGACCATTAATAAATAAAATCCAACACTTTCTGGGACAGGTGCTTTCTCATAGCTTACTTTTAACACCCTCCACCATAATGCTGGGCACATTAGACTCAATAGAAAGAAAGAATGGAGGAGCCCTAATATTTATTGCTATGGCTGTCCTTAGGCTATGCATTGCGTCCGCCTGGCTGGATCCTAATCCTCCATTGTTTTCACATTGGCTAGCCCGATTTTATTCAATTCATTCGCTCGAGAAGGCAATATACTCTAAAAAGGGATATAGGTAAAAAAAAAAGGATTAATCATCTGGGGTCATCTTTCTCATTGGCTTAATTTATCAACCTTGGAAACAGGCGAGAATAGCGATTAAATTAATTTTTCTCGATAAATATGCACAGGTCACTTTATTCTCTTATGCACTAGTAACTTATGTATATTTCTTTATAACTATAATGTTTAAACCATAGGGAGGCATTACCACTTTGGTAGAGATGTATTGTTGCACTGGTCACTTTATGTACTGTTTTTTAATAACGTTGATCAAACTAATCTTCTTTTAGTAATGTTTTGCTACAATGTGATCTAAATGATTTTTTTTTATTAACAATGTTTTGATACTCATATATAAGATAATATTTTAGATATCTTTTTCTAAGATTCAGCATTAGCTTTATACTTTCAAACCTCTGGGGGGTCCGCTAAACTTTGTTTAAATGTTGCTATTGTATTGTATTTTTCTCTTTTTCACTGCAATAAAAAACAAAAAAACAAAAAAAGCTAATCCAGTAAAATGCAATATGATTAATGCCCAATACCTGACTGGGTAATTTAAGTAATCTTCAATAATCAAATGTTATATAGATCAGTCTGAGTAATAATCTGTTGGATGATACATGGTAAAGTAATCAGAGTAGTCTTTTAATCCCTTTGTTGGTTGTGGTAATCAGAGTACTTTCCCTCTATGATCCAATGCAGAGCAAAGTAATCCGAACTATACCATAATATGTTACAATTTACAGTAACCGAAGTAATCTTCTGGAATCTATCGTAGGAAAAAGTATTTAAAGAAATGTACTTATTTATTCTTAGGATATGTAAAGAAACCAAAGCAAACCTTTAACGTAATGCAGACTAAAGTAGTCAGTCAGCCCAGCACACCCATCAACCTAATAATCTCCCTTCACAATCAAAGATTGAATAATGCTTCCATGCATATCACTGTGAGCATGCTACTAGGGCCTATTTTATGGACAATGTTACTGCGCTCCTGTGATTGTATGGAAATTCAGGAGGAAAGGTTAACGACAGGGCTGGAGGTATGCTAGCAAGGAAGACTGTGTGGTGAAGACTGGGAGAGGTGGGGCCAGAAGAACAATTTCCATCACGGCAGCAGCAGCAAGGAAGGGGAATCTCTCACATAAACATAATGAAAGCATTGGGATGTCACACTTCAGTATAGTGCAAGCATTGGAATGTCACATATCAGCATATGGTTGAACATTAGGAAAATGGAAGCAAGGCAATGTAGCGTATCAGCACACCGTAAACATGTGACTGTTCCACATCAGCCTATTGCACATATGGGAATACGACACATTACTGGAGACTTGACAATTTCTCAAATCAGCATGCCACAAAGGGTGCAATGTTGCACATCAGCTTATTACAAACTCTGCCTTAAGTAGAAAAGTCTGTTCACATTACTTCTGCCTTGAAAACATTCAACTGACTTTCGGTTGAAAAATGAGCAAACGTAAAATTATTTATACGATCTGCTGTGCCTTTTAGGGGAACAGACTGGCTTAAGCGGGGCGTCTGCTTCCCCCCCACCCTCCCTCCCACACTACCTGCGGCTATCTAATTCCTGGCAAAGTTATATTTATTCCCTCTACTCCTGCCAAAAGGAAAATAGAGCAGAAAAAATATACAATTGCAGTGCTCTCCCCTTTGAAGCACACCAGTATCAAATTCTTGCCAGGCTCCTGGCCTGCAAGATAATCTTGAAGACAACGTTTTTCAGGGAAGCCTTCCATGTTCCACCGATGCACTGTGGGGTACTCCCATGTCTCCACGAGAGTAGGCCCCAAAACCTTCATGAACATTGCTAAGTCCACCCTTTGGTGTTTCCTCTGAGTCCATCAAAGTTTAGCCGTACTTGATCAAATGCCTTCTTAGCGCAACAAAGCGGCCTAGGTGACATGTCTGTACTACATAAAAGCTGTACATCAATAAATAAAGATAAGAATACCACATATCAGCACACTGCAAAAGTAGGAATGTCTCTGTAAATGAGGGAAGACAGTAAATAATGGGAATGTTACACAGCAGTATAATGCATATTACAAGGAGTGACATCACCAATGGACGCGAAGATGTGTCAGTGCAGAAAGAGGAGCAATCAGGGGACAGAAAGATCAACAAAGCTGAATCTGACCATCAAAGTATGTCAGTTTCAACAACGATTGGTGGGAACCTGGTTGGTTATTATTTTTATTTTCTCCAGGCTTGCCCTTTGGCAGCAGCCGCATATATATTACACTGATGTTCCCCCCTTGCACAGATTAGATGCATCACACATTGTACAGCGTATATACTTGCATTAACACTATTTGCACAGAAGGTGGGTGACTAATCATAGGACTAAATCAATAACAATTGCTATGTATATTGTCAGGATTCCTAGGAGCACCCAATCCATATACCAGAGATCAGTGAAAAGGCTGGGCCAACATGAACTAGGGCAACCAAAGAGGATTGGGCCGATCAGGAGACTGCAATTGACACTATGGTTGAAGGAAGGTTGACACACCAGTCATTCATTTTGGGCAAGGATGCAGACTGGAGTAGAGTAGGAAGGCACTGTAGGCAGAGGAAGACTTCTGGGAGGGAGGAGAAGAGTCGGTATAAGAAGCCAGGTCTCCAGGATGCTTTTTGCCTGGCAACAGTGGCTGTTTGGTTTCTCTAGTTCTGCTCAGTTCAGACTGGTCTTGCGTCCTTGCATCTATGTTTGCCCTGGGTGCGTTTCGCGGATAGGGCTTTGTTGCTCTTTTATTCCCTGCTACGGGTTCGTTTCCAGACCGTGTGCTTCCAGAAGACTTCTTCCTTACTTACCTCCTCAGTGGTTCCATTGGCCCTGCTGCTTCTGCTCCAGCTGAGCTCATTTCAGCATTGTGAATTCCCCGTTTGGTTCTCCGGCGGTCTCCAGGTAGCCGAGGCAATTACAGCAATACTCACTACTCTAGCAGGTAAGACTCCATGTCTATAAATTGTGTATGCATTACCTTAGCCTGTTTCTGTTTTCTTTATAACTAACAGTAACTAACTGTCCACCTTCCTCCATCAGATTGCATGGTGTTGACAATCCCTGCATGCTCTAGCCGACACTGCAATCGCGATTCCTGGAGGTACCAGCCGCTGCCATCTGTCTCTCGTTCTTATCTCCCCCTTACCCATTTTACCCTTAAGGGTTGTCCCCGGGCCTTGAATGGAAACCACTCCAGGGGAGAGAGTGGGATTCTCCTCTGCTGTCAGAGTCCCCCTCGGTCTACAATTGAGCATGATATTTCTATGAATAAACATGGGGCTTTGTAACCAGTAGTGTTTTATATTTCGAGAAATTGCCACTGAAGGGTTAATACGTCTGTCTGTCCCGTGAATAGATGCTGCGGTGAGTCGGTCACATGCTGTGAATTATGCAACCGCCTCTAAACTACAGCGAAAAGGATGCCTCTTATCCCCCAATTTTCCTACACTGGCAATGTGCTATTTTATGTTTGTATTACGCTTTTTAATGTCGAGATACAAAAACTGTACACATGCAAACACACAAAATGCTCTCTGGATACACAACAATACATTCCCTATTTAAAGCTGTTGGTGTATCTTTTTTGTGGGTGAGGGAAGCTTGAACCACTAATGCTTATGCTGTTCATGGTATGTGTATGTAGGATGCCTTCTTTGTTTCTGCTCCTTTGTACCCTTTCTGTGTTAGTCAATCTTGCACTGCTGCTGCCTATGTTGCACTATTTCTGAATGGGCGAGCTTTGCCTTGCTTCTGCCTGTGCTGTACCGATTCCATTCATCTTACTTTTCTCTATATAAAAGCCAAAATGATTAATTCTGCCAATGCTTGTTTAATCCTTATGCCTGTACTTGAGATCAATTATATATTTCCATTATTATTTCAAACAAGAACAAGCAATGACAATAGGTCTTGCTTTGACAAGTTGGTGCAACGGTTATTTTTTTAATTTTCTGTTGTAAGTAACTACCACAACAATAACAAGCATTTTCAATACAATAGGTCTCACCAGGGCCGGCATTAGGGCAGTGCGACTGGTGCGGCTGCAATGGGCCCTGACCTCTGGAGGGGGCGCTGACTTCAGGGGGAGCGCTGTGTTTAGCAACAACTTATGAGTGGAGAGATCAGGGGCACTTTTGGCCGGTGGTAGTAAGAGAATCCGAGGCAAGGCAGTCAAGGGGTTTGGGGGAGCCAAAAATGATTGTCGCACAGGGCATCACCAGGGCTAAAGCCGGCCCTGGGTCTCACATTACTGAAAGTTTGACCTATTGGCATTGCATTATTATTTGCAACATCAATAGGTCAAACTTTCCGTAATGCGAGACCTATTGCATTGAAAATGTTTGTTTCAGAAGCATTTGGTCCGAAAACAGGGGTGGTCGGAAGCCCTAGACCGAGGATATTGATCGTCTGCAGAGCTCAAGTGTGTGGCATTTTAGGTCAGGGCTGTAAATCTTGCTCTTATCTTGCCACATTTGCTGTGCATTCAAAGACCGAGGTCTGTTTTTTCCCTTGTTTTGTTTTGGCAGGAATGCTATGGACTACACCAACTGCATACAGCAACAGACTTTAACGAACGCATTTTGACGAGCAATTAAAATTGCATTTTTATTTTCTTTAGACAACATGTCCCAGTCTTGCACCTCATATTTTGTTCTTTGCAATTTTTTTTTTAATGTAAAAGGTGCAAAACCGGAATATGTTGTCTAATGAAAACAAAAATGTGCAATTTCATTGCTTGTCAAAATGCGTTCGTTAAAGTCTGACCTTGGTTTTTGAATGAACAGCAAATGTGGCAAGATAAGAGCAAGATTTACAGCCCTGTTTACAACAGAACTCTGTACACCACAAGCCCTGGTCTCAAGTGCCCCAGCTTAAAGAAAGAAATATTGTTCACAAGCTCTGAGTAACAACATATGTAACAGGGGCAGTCCTTGAAAATGGGCAGAGCTTTTAAAGACCAATTACTGAATACAGCATGACTCGCAGACACAGCTGTGCAAGTGCTGCCTAGGCAACACCTAAAAAGAGGGGAAAAGGGAAACATGCTGCTTAAAGTTGGCGACCATATATTACATTAAAAAATATTATTTTAATAGAACAGTAATCAGTACGGGTGCCTCCTAGCAGGCAGGTGTACTAAGAGTAGGGATAGAAACCCTTTTATAGTTTTATTTCTTATAAAAGGAAATATGGTTCTGATTGAAACAAAGACAATGAAACAATAGGCTTTCAATTACTGGGACCAAAAGATATAATTTAAAAATGGATTAAACACACAAGGATGACTAAAAAAAACAAGCTTTGGCCCTGCCAATCTTTTTGACTATTGTATACTGAAAAGATGAACACATGCTGGAGGCCTCCAGCACTCCACCTTGGCAGTGGAGCTCAGTACAGCTATGCCCACGGGCCACACCCCATGATAGTTCAAGCTCTGCCTACAATTGATCCATTTCCTGCTGCTTGTGGAAGTGGGTGGACAGAACTATTGAGCTGTTTTATGGCGAGTAGACCCCCCAGTCATGGTTCAAAACCGAAACTCTTTTGAAGAAAACAGCTTGCAATGTCCAAACCCAGCAATAGGTGGCAGGAGCATGTATACTTCCGCCACAAAAGCAGGGGTCCCTCAAGGTTCTATCATCTCGCCCATGCTTTTCAACATTTACATGAAGTCATTACCAGTACTGATCAATCAATTTCACCTCACGTGCTATAACTATGCAGATGACACGCAAATACTCCTTCAACTGGAATGCCCCAAAGACATTGGAAAATCACCAATTTTCACCTGTCTCAGAGCCGTGGATCAGTGGATGACTTGGAGCCATCTCAAATTGAATACTTCAAAAACGGAAATACTCACGTGTGGCGATTGGAAACATTACAACCCGCTTGCCGCATGGCCTAATGAACTGGGATCACCACCTAAAGTATCGAAGGAAGTAAGAAACCTCGGAATGACCATGGACTCCAAGCTGTCGATGAATGCCCAAGTGGACAAACTAGCAAGATCAAGCTTTGTCACTATAAAAACGCTGCGACGAATTTTCCCTCATTTGGGATTTCCCCACAAGGTCCAAGCTACCATCTCCCTTGTTCTGTCCAAACTCGATTACGCCAATAGCCTCTACCACGGATCACCTTTAATATCCATGAAAAGACTACAACGGATTCAGAAATCGGCTGCCAGACTACTCTTGCATATCAAACCGCGAGACCACATCTCCCCTGCCTTGAAAGCCCTGCATTGGTTACCAGTTGCCAGAAGATCCACGTTCAAGCTGCTTTGTATCACCCACAAAGCAATACATGGAATGGGACCGCTCTTCATCAGGAATAAAATCACCAAACACATTCAACAGAGGAACCTCCGCTCTAAAGAAGCAACTCGCCTCAAAATCCCAAGATACAAGAAAAAAACCATGGGTGGCACATCCTTCTCTGTTCAAGCAGCCAAACTATGGAACTCTTTACCCCCCAACATAAGATCCTCCGACAACCACCTTATCTTCAGAAAACTACTCAAGAATTGGCTCTTCCCCACATAAGCACCATAAGCAAACAGAAATTTACAGCATATCCCTCTGTATATAAGCATTTGTTTTCACTATAGACATGTACCTATCTTTGTGTATTGCTTTGTATAAACATGTAGAATAATTATGTTGTTGAGAGAAAAAAAAAAATAATAATAAATAAATAAATAAAAATCATCTTTGGTCTACATGTACTTACTTCCATTGTGCATCTATGTACCTTCCATGTACTTGGATCTGTGTCTCTGTTACTTTTCTCCTGAAAAAGCATATCCAATGCACTACCCTATTTTCTCATCCTGTGCCTCTATCAATATCTTTAATCTACATATACTTACCTCCTTTATGTATCTATATACTTTCAATGTACTTATGGATCTATATATTTATCACTTTCTTCTAATTTAGCATTTCCAAGGCACTACCCTATTTCTCAGCCTATACTTCTCTCAATATATCTTCTAGCACAACCTTCTGACTCATCTTAAACTTCTTTCTACTACTCTTTCCAATGCACTACCCTATCTCTCATCCTATACATTTATCAATATATCCTCTACATCCACACTCTCATTTATCCCAAACCCCATACCACTACTAAGATCCCCAAAATAACCCTTTCTAGACTCTCTCCTACTCTACCCGTCCTTGTATCATCTGACACCTCTTTTACTATACCGATCCCCTAAAACAAACCTTTCTAAACTCTAACCTCTGACTCCTCCCCTCCAAAACTCCTTTTTACTCATCCAAAAGCCTCCTCCTACCGCTAAGACCTAAAAATAAATTTTTCAATCAAAATTAACAGACTAACATGTTCACTTCTCAAATTCCATATTCAACTATACTAATTCACCACTAATCCTTTATGGGTTCCAGAGTAGCGTGCTACTCGCCAATAAAGCGTCTCAACACCCCATCAGGGTTACAAGCGCTATATAAATGCAAACCTTTTCCATTTTCTACCCTCCCCAACCCTTCTCAATCCAAATAACTGACTAACATATCCACCACTAAAATTACTTTCATGTTTCACCATACTAATTCAACACTAATACTTATGGGTTCCAGATTAGCGTGCTACTTGCGCTTCAAAACCCCATCAGGGGTAGCAAGCGCTATATAAATACAAACCTCTTTCCCTCTTCTATCCTGCCACCAACCCTTCTCTACCCAAATAACTGAATAACATATCCACTACTCAAATTACTTCATATTTTACTATACTAATTTTCAACACTAATCCTTAATGGGTTCCGGAGTGGCGTGCTACTCGCCAGAAAAGCGCTTCAACACCCATCAGGGGTAACAAGTGCTATATGAATGCAAACCTTTCTTCCCTTTTTATCCCTCCGCTATCCTTCTCACTCCAAATAACTGACTAATATCCACCACTGAAATTACTTTCATATTTCACCATATTAATTCACCACTAATCCTTTATGGGCTTCCGGAGTAGCGTGCTTCAACACCCCATCAGGGGTAACAAGCGCTATATAAATACAAACCTTTTTTCCTCCTCTATCCTTCTGCTATCATTCCAAATCCAAATAACTGACTAACCTATCCACCACTTAAAATGTACTTGCATGTTTCACTATACTAATTCAACACTAATCCTCTATGGGTCCCGGAGTAGCGTGCTACTCGCCGAAAAAGCGCTTCGACACCTCGTCAGGGGTAGTAAGCGCTATATAAATGCAATTACAATACAATACAATACAATACAGTAAAGGGAGACATATGGAAAGTAGCATTGCCTATGGATCATAAAAATGCCCCAGTCTTCTTTAGAAACACTAAAAGATGAGTCTCATTGTTTAAAAATGAATAAACACAAGACACAAATATCATCTGTGTGGCGTTGCAGCATGAGGTGCGTGAGCTAGTGTGCCTGTTGGAGCAATAGCTGTGCAAACCGCCCGTCACGCATTTACGGCCCAACTAAGTGCCTGATTTAAATCTTGGCGGAAGGGTGACTCTGTCACAACGGTGACGGATTAACCTGTCCATCAAGATCTAAATCAGCCCCTAAGCCTTTCATCCTTATGAGGTTAATAAAATTACTGCCACTGAATGGTGTATTGGTAACACCAGTTTACAGGAAAAAATGATGCATCAAAAACAAGCTCCGTCTGATTTATAAATGATCAGTCAGCCCATACAGCTGAAATTCCCAGGATGACAGACAGCGGTGCAGAATACCATTCATAATATGCATGCAATTTCCTTTATCTATTGGTGATGGGTGGATACAGTAAATCTGAAAGCCAATGCTTGTCAATTGCAAGCTCTAAATCTCTGTAAATGCATCTGATGCCGGAGGAGAGGGTTGGGTACTTAGTGCTATTTATAAGGAATATCTTCCAGGGATCTGAATTTCAGACTATGGCTAAACACATTAATACCTTAAGTTCTGGAGGTCTCTACCTACATATAGGGGAAGATCACCTAAGGGAGAGAATTTTGCATTTCCATGCAAAGATCTCTTCCTAGATTTAGACCCAATCAAATGAGGGGGTGGATACTCCCACAAAAGAATATATGACGGCAAAGTTACTAGTAGCAACATTTCCATTTGTGGAAATCTCGACCTCCAGGGAGGATATCCCCATATAGAAAGTCAAAGGGAACATTGATATATTTAAAAAGAAAATGTAAAAATATATTATTATACTTAGTATTATTAAATATTATAGGTTATGTTATAAGAATTTATATTGTGCCAACTCATTCCCAAAGGGAGATCTTCGTGCATACAAATGGGTCAGAAAGCATGGTACTTGGAGGGAAAATAGAATGAGACCAGAAAGTTAGAAAAGCCAGGTTTTAAGGAGCCTCGACAACATAGAAGGATTTTATGTAAGAGGCATATTCATCAGAAGTGCATTCCGATGGAGGGCAGCCAAGTAAGCAAAAGGACGACCGCCCGTTCTGGCCTGGTGAACTTGCCGTGTATGAATGAAAGCTTGTTTGGCCGAACTAAGAGATCTAGACAAAAAAATATTCTGCTACAGAAATAAAGAGGTCCATTTGCATAGACAGTTTTATGGACATGGCAGAGCAGCTTAAAAGTGGCCCGTTTGTAGACTTGCAACCAATTCAAGAACTTTACAATGGTGGATGAAGAAGATCTGCTTGGTGAATTGCAGATCATGCAGGCAGCTGTGTTCTGGATGGTTTGCAGGCAATAGGTAGTCTGCCATGCCTACATACGGAGCATTCCCATAATCCAGGCGAATAATAATAAGAGCCTGTATGATGGTTTTGCAGCAACATAACTGCCCGTCACCTAAGACTATCGCACTGAAACATGTAGGATAGGAATGCAGAGTCAAGGCTCAGTTTTGGAAAGATTAAAGAGGTAGTAGAATAATATGAAAAGTATTTTAGTACTAATAAATATCTGACTGAAAGGGTAAAAGATAAATAGTACAGCCATGGGGCGAGACGCCCTCATTGAACCACAGCTGGGCCATGGTCCACCCAAAAGGAAGGCAAAAACATACATTTGCCAGCAGCTCAGAGCTAGAAATGCACTTCCTTGCACTCAGGCAGTAGATCCTTGATCATGCTGCCTGAGTATGGAGTCTTTCTGACACACCCTTCTTGCTGAGTGCGCTGACACTCGTCCACTAAACCCTTATTAAAAATGACAGAAAATCAACTTTGGCATGCCATGAGGACGGCACTGAAACAGAACGAAGACTCTGAAGTGCTCAGCCTAGATTTGATGATGTCCATGTTGGAATGGATGATATATTCAGAGTTCTAGTTTTAGGAAAGGAACAAGTTTCTCCAACTCCTATAAAAAACGTTGCCACATTTTTACATATATGATCACAAATGGAGAGGTGCACTGGTGTGGATCCAATAAAGAGTCCAGTTTGTATAAGTAAATACCAATTGTTTATTCCATCTTCTTAAATTCAAATAAATGACAAGGTCCAGCCAACGCGTTTCGTTCCAAAAACAACTTTTATAACTTCATCAGGGCTGAAATTAATACATAGAAAGAAGAACAATAAACACAAAACGAACATATATATATATATATATATATATACAAAGGAAAGTAATATTTCAAAGACCATGACGAACTTGGTAAATAACAAGTTAACATAATAGTAACAAATACCAGCATCTCACAAAAAAAGAGAAGAAAAAAGAAAAACAGGAACAATGTGGAGTGACACTTAAATTATCACAAAATTCTTATAAGCCACATTTACATATCTTAGAGATAAAACAACATAGTGCAAATACATAATCACTGAAGATAAGATCAAATATTATGGGCCCATTTATAAAAAATTTAGTGCTTCAACTATATTCCGAGAAAAATCCATTTTGAGTACCCTCTTATATCAACTGAAGTGCATCCTTAACAAAATAATATATTGAGGTTAAGAACATTAATTAATTAAAAGTCATGTTGAAGCAGAGAAAGGGGAAAGCATGAAAAGGGTGTACATAAAGTGAAGCAACAAAGATTCTCACTTTAATCATGTTGGATAATAACATATCAGATTGCAAGTAAAATAATGAAAAATTATTCCATCCAATATCCAATAGTATGACCACAACGGGCCAATAAGTAATGAGTCATCAAGCTCAGAAGTCATACATTCATAGTTTGTATCAATAAGAATTTGTCACAGGCACCTGTATATAATTATAAGTGATCTATAAAAAACAAAAGCGAAAATATAACATCCAATATGCGCATCACCATACGTTACTGATGTGTCCATAGAAACTAAAAAAGTAAGATCCCATAGGTACCCAACCATACATACATGAGTGAGAGCAATCTACAGCAGGTGCCACTAGTAGTCCGAAAAGACATGCACACTCGATAGTGATTCAAGTCAGGAGCACCAAAGTGACCATGCGGTCGGAACAGCGGGTGCCACTAGAATCCGAAAAAGCACGCACACACGACAGTAATATAAATAAAGAGCACCCAAGTGACCATGCGGTCGGAGCAAGGTGACTAACCTAGGTGCACATAAGAAGCACAGAGATTTCGTACCGCGGTCATCACAAATAGAAACAGCAGTCGTCTACCCATACCTTGAATAGTGTCCATGCGTCCCGTAAACACGTTCCCTGTCTATGGAGAAGTCCCCGGCATCTATGCTCCTTAAAAAGGCCCTGCTCTAAAGGTGAAGTCAAATGATAGGTCAAAGTGTATCATGAGATCTGCGATGGTGATCAACCCCAGGCTCAAAAAACTAACCGCCATCTTAAAACGTCCTAATCGTATATCAAGGTGGGGCCGTAAACCCAGGAAAACGGGACTAAATGATGGTCAATGAAAGCAAAGAATAAATAAAACAAAATGACAAGAAATTACATCAAATAACCAATAAAACGGATGGGATTAAAACTAATAACTATTCAGAGCATGTGGCGACCATGTGTGATGTAAAAATAACAATAATACACTAAGGTGGTACCGCGAGTGATATTTCCAATTACAAACATACACGAACGAAAAAACTGAAATAATGTCACCAACGATCTAAATCTAAAAAGCGGAAGTCAAACTGACATAGCGGCGGCCATCTTAAAATAATATCCCTTGAATCCTAGTGTATTTTAACCACTCGCCAGACATTGTACTAAAAATCTCCATAAACTCGTATCTGATATGAAAGCGAAACGACATGGATAAAATAGTAATCCATGGGTAGTATCAATAATACAAAGAAAGGAAAAAATATAGGAAAAAATTAAACAGATTTAGAAAAAAATTCCTTTGTCAATTATGCGTTTAATAAGTGCCAAAAAACCAAACAAAATAAATCTGAGCAAACACGCAAGCTTTGGTCACAGAAAGTCTAGCATAAGCTACAGTACAGAAAAGTCAATACACTCCAGAATAAGCAGTGGTAAAGATAATCATTGAGTTGCATATAAGTCAGTTGTAAAAAGAATTATTATCGGGATCCATATATTGATCCCTGTATAACTTACTAGGAAAGGCCTCTGTTCAAAAGTACATAAGTAAGAGGACATTACATCATGAGGACATTGAGTAATACATCCATGAGAAATATTGTGAAGAGATAATGACAGAACCAGGCATCAAAGGGAACTGAGACAGTTAGCCCAAAAGATAATAAAATCTGTCTGTCTGTATTATGTCCTGCAGTAATCCCCCTCAAGCTGCAGATCCATTTAGCCTCATTCTGCCTCAGATGTAATTCTCTGTCGCCGCCCCAGAGGTTTTCAACAATATGCTCAATACCCAAGAACCAAAAGCTGGTGTCATTTGGATGAAATAAGCTATAGTGTTCTGTCATAGGGTTTCTGGCATCCACATTCTTAAGGGCTCTCTGATGTTCCTGTATACGTGTTTTTAAACAACGTGATGTGCTACCTATGTAAATCATGTTGCATTTGCAACCAATTACATTGATAACAAAGCGTGTATTGCAATTAATAAATTGGTTTACACTATATTCATGTGGTGAGTTGAATCTAAATCTCTTAGTCTTGTTTTTTCCAAATATACAGATGTTACATGAATTACATACATAGAAGCCACAAGGTTTGGTAGGTAGCCAAGTGTCCTTAGAATGGGTCGATGGGATGTAACCTGGACACAGTGTGTCCCTCAGTGAGTGTCCCCTTCTAAAACTTACAGGCAGGTTTTTTTGTAATAGAGTTACGTAACCCCGGGATGTCCAGGAGAAGATACCAGTGTTTTCTCAATATTTTAAAATCTTGTTACATTTTTACATATATGTTGTTTGTAGTACAGCTTATTTGAAAATGTTTAAGATGAGCAATGTTATTTTAAAATAAGTCCGTTTTTTGATCAGGGATCTCCTCGAGTGGGGGTGACTGAAGAACGTCATATGCGTCTCTCTCGCACCGACAAGAGGCTGCCTAGGAGATGCTGGCATGGGGACTTCTCGACAAATTAAATAGTGAAGAAGAGTTGGACTCAGATTCCAGTCTGGATGATGGGGTATGACGTCTGCATGATGTCATACCCCATCATCATGGCCATAGCCATCCCGGACGGATACAAGATCACCCGGAAGGACCGCGTCAACCAGATGGGAGGAGGCATCGCCATCGTACACAAGAACACCATCCGCATCTCGACTAACTCCGACGAGACCTTCACCGCCGCCGAACACCTACACTTCCAGATACACACTGACCCCAAGACCACCCTCCGAGGCACCCTCATCTACAGACCCCCGGGACCACGCACACTATTCAGCGAAGACATCGCAGACTTCATCAGCCCGCACGCCATGCCCTCCGCCGACTACATCCTCCTAGGGGACCTCAACTTCCACCTGGAGAACAACAACGACAGAAACACCACCGCCCTGCTGGACAACCTCGCCAACCTCGGACTCAAGCAACTGGTGAACACGCCCACCCACTACGCCGGCCACACGCTTGACCCGTCTTCTCTTCCAGCAAGCACATCTCCTTCAGCCACGCCACCGGACTCCACTGGACCGACCACAGCTGCGTCCACTTCAGCTTCAGAAAGACTGCGACCCACCACCACCCGCAACAGGCTCCCCGCCGGAGCTGGAGCAAGATCACCGCCGAGCAGCTCACCGCCTCCCTCAGCCAGAACACACCCACCAACACAACGGACCCAAACGAAGCAGCCAGCAACCTCGCCAAGTGGCTGACCGCCTGCGCCGACGACCTCGCACCACTAAAAACCCTCCCAGCAGACCCGGAAGCAAGAAAACCCCTTGGTTCACCAACGAACTCAAGGAATCCAAGAAGAACTGCCGCACTCTCGAGAAAGCCTGGCGACTCGACCAGACCACAGACAACAGGACCGCCCTCAAGCACGCCACCCGCAAACACCACCAGATGATCCGTGCCACCAAGAAGTCGGCACTCAAAGAACGACTGGACAACAACGCCCACGACAGCAAGGAACTTTTCAGCATCGTCAAAGAGTTCTCCAACCCCAGCGCCGGAAACAACGACATCACCCCCTCGCAAGACCTCTGCAACTCACTCGCCGCGTTCTTCCACCGCAAGATCACCGACATACATAACAGCTTCGACGCACAGACCACGCACCCTACCGCCGAACCAACGCCCGCCACCACCACCCTCTGCAACTGGACCCCGATCAGCACCGAAGACACCACCCGCACGATGAACTCATCCACTCCGGATCACCAACCGACCCCTGCCCACACCACGTCTTCAACAAAGCCGACACCACCATCGCACCCCATCTCCGGGACATCATCAACTCCTCCTTCCACACCGCCACCTTCCCGGAGAGCTGGAAGCACGCCGAGCTTACCGCCCTCCTGAAAAAACCAACGGCGGACCCCACCGACCTCAAGAACTACCGTCCCATCTCGCTCCTTCCGTTTCCGGCCAAAGTCATCGAGAAGACCGTCAACAGGCAGCTTGCCGCCTTCCTCGAGACGAATGGATCCCTCGACCCCTCGCAGTCCGGGTTTCGGGCCAACCACAGCACCGAGACCGCCCTTATCGCAGCCACCGACGACATCAGAACCCTAACTGACAACGGGGAAACAGCAGCCCTCATCCTCTTGGACCTCTCCGCGGCGTTCGACACCGTCTGCCACCGCACCCTAGTGAAGCGCCTCAGCAACATCGGAATCCGAGAGAAAGCACTGGAATGGATCATCTCGTTCCTCGCCGGAAGAACCCAGAGAGTCCGCCTCCCCCGTTCAGATCCGAGGCCACCGAAGTCATCTGCGGCGTTCCACAAGGATCTTCACTCAGTCCAACCCTCTTCAACGTCTACATGAGCCCCCTCGCAGCCATCGCACGCCAACACAACCTCAACATCATCTCCTACGCCGACGACACCCAGCTGATCCTCTCCCTCACCAACGACCCCACCACCGCCAGAGCCAACCTACACGACGGGATGAGAGACGTCGCCGACTGGATGAGGAACAGCCGCCTTAAACTGAACTCAGACAAGACGGAAGTCCTCATCCTGGGCTCATCACCCTCCGCCTGGGACGACTCTTGGTGGCCCCCGGCCCTGGGCACCGCGCCCAAGCCAACGGACCACGCACGCAACCTGGGCTTCATCCTGGACTCCTCCCTGTCGATGACCAGACAAGTCAACGCCGTCTCATCTTCGTGCTTCAACACCCTGCGCATGCTCCGCAAGATCTTCAGATGGATCCCCACTGAAACCAGGAAGACCGTCACCCAGGCACTCGTCACCAGCCGACTGGACTATGGGAACACCCTCTACGCCGGAACCACAGCCAAACTTCAAAAAGACTCCAGCGCATCCAGAACGCCTCCGCACGACTCATCCTGGACATCCCCCGGCACAGCCACATCACCGGACACCTGAAAGACCTGCACTGGCTCCCCGTCAGCAAGAGAATCACGTTCAGACTCCTCACCCACGCACACAAGGCCCTCCACGACCTGGGCCCCAAGTACCTCAACGACCGCATGACCTTCTACACGCCCACCCGCCAGCTACGATCAACCAGCCACGCCCTCGCCACCGTACCACGCATCCGCAGAGCCACCGCCGGAGGAAGATCCTTCTCCTACCTGGCAGCCAAGACCTGGAACTCCCTCCCCACTCACCTTCGGCGAACCCAGGACCATCTCTCCTTCAGGAAGCAGCTCAAGACCTGGCTGTTCGAGCAGTAACTTACCCCCTCCCCCAGCGCCTTGAGACCCTCCCGGGTGAGTAGCGCGCTCTATAAATGCCGTGATTGATTGATTGATGTTTGGCACTCCGTATAGGTGATATGAGAACCAAGTGTGGTGATGATTGATTTCCTCACATGGGACTAGCTCGAAGTCTTGGACAAGGTTATCTTGTATTCTCTATTATGTACTTTCCTCGTCTGTCCTTTTGTTATGCTGGATGATGCTTTTCATTGACAACTGTTATATTGCTTTCATGGGGCAGGAAGTACTTGTATTTTGGACTTCTGCCCTGCTTGGTTTGTTGTTGTTCCTTAAGTGGAAAATTAATAAAACACAAATGTAAAAAAATAAAAAGTTTGTAGAAATGTTCTTCAGGGGCATGCTGCATGGAAGAATGCAGGGATACATTGTTGGGGAGAATCAAATGACAGTTCAAAAGAGGTTGCTGTCTGGGTCACTACTGGGCAGCTCAGGATGAGCATGTGAGACAAGGTAAAATGAAGGTTGGGCTCGGGTAAAGAAACCTCAAGATTTCCCACCTGACTCAAACATGGTAACCCACCCAGGGACCGACATCTGCTCTTCTGTCCTTCACGCTACTTTTTGTACAGTGAAATGTGCATATACTGGGACTGATATTTCCTGTTTGTGACACTGAGTAAAGAGGTACAGTCTTTGGCAGGTGCAGTGGGATGTGATACATCAACTGATACCTGCCTATGGGTCACTCGCCATGCATTATCCAATACATTGTCTTTATGATGCTGTGCACTACTATCCCAAAACATTATAATAATAAACAAGCATTGGCAAAGCCAATAGGTCTCGCCTTTGGGATCTTATAATTTTTTAGCAATGTAACAGTTGTTGTTTTTGCACTAAGGATTTTGTTTTGGATAATTAAACATTTTTTTGCTTTTATTGTATATGGAAATAAGTTTTCTAGCAGTTTGGCTTATCCCTGAGTTAATGTGTAAAGCGTTTGCACAATACGTACATAGCAACACCATACCAGGCACACCATAAAAGGAACTCGATACAAGGTTATATGAAGAATAGCCTTTGTATTTTTATAAAACATATTAGAATAGTAATTGTACACTATACACTGTGCCAACTGGCACTAGCTAATATTTTTAGGGTGCGGGACTTAGTTACTTATGTATATATAGAGTTAGTGCGAGTTATTGAGTTAGTAGGAGAGTGAGTGAGTGAGTGAGATAGAGATTGAGATAGTGAGAGACTTAGTTAGTTAGTGATAGAGTGTGAGATTTATGTAGTTAGTATGTGAGAGTGATTTCGAGAGAGTTATTTAGTTTGTGAGTTTGATAGATGAAGATAGAATTTGTGATGTATTTACCCCGCCACCAAGATATGCATGCATCTATTAAAGCTCCAGTAAAAGATGTAAATCAAACACATAATTTACAGAGCATAGCTTCCTTGCCTGGGATTAACGTTTGCAGGCCTCTCAATGCAAGAAATGATGTTTTAAGTTTACCTCCTGAGGCTTGTCCTTATGTATTAGTTTTAGCTGGGGTGCCACCTTTAAAGGAAAACCAACAAGAGTCTTGGGACCAATTGCGCAATAAGTGCACAAATTGGCTTACGAAACATAAAGGCTTTAGGGTGTCTAACATTAATGAGATTTTGATGGTACGCAGGGTTGGCTGGGTTGGATCATCAGTGAAGTTAATAAAGGGAGACTGTATTGTTGTTAATTTCCGACAACCCGCACTTGTAAAATTGATACTATCACAGAGAGAGCATGACAGTTCTACTGATGTCTGGTCATTGCCCCTTGGCTATTTTTATAAACCCAACGTTACGCAAGCCATTTCTCCGCTTATGTTACACAATAGATTTTCCTCCCTCTCGGATTTAGACACTCTAGATTGACTGGCCCCGTTATCAGTGCTTACTGAATTGGCCCCCTCCATAGTAGCACCTGTATCACTGTTAAGAGATGCCTCTAGGCAGTCTGACCAACTCTTGCAGATATTAAGTTGGAACATCGCTGGCCTAGCCTCTAAAGTAAATAATGAAGACTGGGTCGGGTTGGTAAATAAATTTGATATTTTATTGCTCCAGGAGACTTGGGCGACAAGTGAGATACATTGTGAGGGCTTTCAATGTTTTAATGTGTGTGCACTGGCTCCTAAACATGGGCGTCCGTCTGGTGGCCTTTCTATTTGGGTTAAAATATCGTCAGGTGGCGTTATTAAGACTATTTCGACAAACAGTCCTAATTACCAAGCTTTGATATACACACGTGGGGCCTCAATTTGTTTTATTAATTTTTATAATAATGACTTTTTAAGTGTACCCAATAAAATTGTTGAAAATCTTTTTAAATTTGTTTCTAATATACACATTGTAGCGGGAAATCAAAATTTAGTTGGAATTTGTCTGGGGGGTGATTTTAATGTTAAGATCTCTAGAGCATATAATTTGGATACTGGCTATATACAATATGAAAATTTGTGTAAAAGGGGAACTGAATTGGTGGATTATCTGTTAATGCATGATTTATCCAATGTGATGGACATTGCACCCATGGACCATAGTGATAATCAGACAGTGCCAACTTATAGAGGCAGAGGCTGTGCCTCAATAATTGATTATGTTTTTATATCTGCCCCACTTGAAGACATTTTAGTTGGTGCAGAGGTTATACCTACTACGTTTGGGGATCACAACCCAACTTCGGTAACGTTTAGGGTTGCCCCCAGACATATTTTCAAGGGAGAACCTGGGGCTTGTAATATATCTTCCTCAACTGATAATCTAAGAATCATCTGGAAAGGAATTGATAACAGCATGCTGTTTAAGAATATGATAACACTTCATCGATCAGCTGTTGACATATGTCTGTCATCTATTGACCCTAACCTTGAGGTGGTTGCAGCCTTTACTCAGTTATGTGCAGGTATTAAACAGATGATCTCTAAACCTGCGTTTAACAATAACCACCATCCTAAGTGGTTCAATAGTGTATGCTCCCGGGCTAATAGAGAACTTCGTGCCGCTTTGTCGGCAATACCTAGGGATGCAATTTTAATCAGATCACTAAGGAACCAATATAATAAAGTGGTTAAACAAAGGAAAGAGGAGATTTTGAGAGATCAATGGGATAATTTGGCTTGCGCTGCAAGATTCAATAATACAAAAGGATTTTGGGAGGTGGTCAAAAATATGAGAAACACTGGTCAGCACTTAAGTCCCATAAGTTGTAATATAACCAGTGATGCCTGGGTCTCTCATTTATTCTGCCCCATCGTTGGATGAGGTCCATATAGATCTTTACGTTGCATCACGAGTCCAGATATCGCTCTCAGAAGTGGTAGATGCAATTGATCAGAGTTTAGGCAATAAGGCCCCCGGCCCTGATGGATTTCCCATTGATTTTATTAAATATAAATTAGATTTCTGGGCCCCAATTTTATTTAATGTTTTTAATAACTTAACAAACTCCCAAATTCCTAGTACATGGTCGTCCAGCACAATAGTACCGATTTTTAAGAAGGGGGACAGGGCTAACCCTAGTTGTTATAGACCAATTTCTTTGATCGATAACACTTTAAAGATACTTGGGAGGGTGCTATTTAATAAAATTAGGAGTTGGGCTGAGGATATGCATATTTTAAATAAATGTCAGTTAGGTTTTAGAAGCAAATTAGGAACTATAGAGCAATGTCTCAATTTAAATTTGATTGTTGACAAATATACGATAGCTCGGCAGTCTCCCATTTACCTAGCTTTCATGGACCTCACCTCAGCCTTCGATTATGTGAATAGATCGCGCCTATGGTCATGCCTCCTAAATTATGGGCTGGACGAGGCCTTAGTACACTTTTTGGCCTTTTTACACAAGGATTTGGGGGCAAGGGTAAGGATTAGTAGGGATGGGGCCGTATCAGAGAATATTGTCATCGGCCGAGGGGTCAGGCAGGGGTGTGTGCTGGCCCCTCTGCTCTTCATTTTATATATTAATGAGTTGCATGATGAGCTGTCAAACTTGAATACGGATGTCCCGGTGATCAATGGTATCAAAATACCTGCTTTATTATATGCGGATGATGCGGTCCTAATGGGCCGCACACCAAATGCACTACGCACTTTAGTCGGGGGCTTTGTCGATTTTATGTCTAAATTGGACTTGTGTACAAATTTAAAAAAATCTTTTTTAATGAATTGTGGTCCAAATAAACATCGGGTTAATGTAATCAGCTCCGGCTCTGAAAAACTATTTTGCACACGCATTTTCTCATACCTGGGGCTGGTATTTGCTGATAATGGCTCTTGGACTGCCCATTTGACACACAGTCGGAACAAACTCTTAAAGGCCTCCAACTCAATCCTATGCCTCCCTCAACCCAGAAGAACTGAGGTAGTGCTATCCCTACTGAAGATATACAGAACTCAATGTAGACCAACCGCAACTTATGGAGCTGAAGTGTGGGGTTATGCAAATTGTAACAATATTCAAATAGAGGAAAATAGATTTTGTCGGAGAGTTCTGGGGGTTCCGATTAGCTCCTCTTCCTTTGTTTGTCACCGAGAGCTAAAACTGTCTTATATTGAAGATTACATTAGGGCCCGCCCAACTATTTTCTGGATAAAAGTATGGCAAAATCCGGCAACCACCTTTACCAGAGAAATAATAGCTGATTGTCTTAAATGTGACAAGGGCAGTAGCATACCTTGGTTGGCAGCTGTTAAGGACAACTTGTCCGCTGTAAATCTGCCACACATTTTCTCAAATCCAAGTGATATGTCAGGCATTAATAAAAAGACTATACAGGAGACCCTGTATGGGTATTATGCCAGTATGAGACTTAGGCATGAAGCTTCGAAAAGCTCAGTTGCCCGTTACATAACGATGTCGGACGCCGAGGGCCCACCGATAATATTGCCAGTCCGTTATCTTTTAATGGCGACTAACCGTTGGGAAAGAAGTTTGCTCTTTCGCCTTAGGGCTGGTACTCTAAAATATTTATTATGTTTTCCCCTTGGGCACACCAGTAACCTTGAGCAAATTCCTTGTCCCTGTGGTAATCGTGGCAATCAATCTATGTTACATTTCTTGTTTTTCTGTAACTTTTATCAGTTATATAGTAAACAATTGTTGATCCCGTTTTTAAGGCAGCTGCTATCCGCAACTATAAGGTGGCATATAGAGAAATTGTTGAGCTCAAAGACGAAAATTTAATTTTCCGCGTCAGCACTTTCTTGCGTTTGGCTGTCCGCTCACGCGCTTCTATGAGTTTGGTATAATTGGCCTTGATTGCCCATTTTTAACCTTTCATTTATATGTAGGTTGCATAATTGTATTGTGTGTATCTCATTGTTATATCATTTTTGATAAACTGCCCGCACTTTATAATATTATGCTGCTAGATTTAATGAATTTGTCTGATTTTAACGCTGGTCTAATGAGATAAATTGTCCGCATTTTAAATCACTATGCTGCTATATTTAATGAACTTTTTTTTTTATTCTCATTTTAATATGTGTTACTATTCTAGTCTGATGTTATTTATCAAATCAGTGGATATTGGTTGCCTGTATCAGTTGATTCAAGGAATTATTATACTATTGCCCCTAACAAATTATAAGTGTAAGACAAATCCCCTGAGTATTGTGTATGTATATGTATATGTTTCGTGTATTTATTGTGTTTTTTATCTTGCTGGTATCTATTACTTTGTTCTTTTATGGATATTTTTTTTTATCCGAATAAAGATGAATTGAATTGAATTGAATTGATGTATTTATTGAGTGAGCAAGTTAGTGAGAGTGTTAGTGAGCTAGTGAGAGTCAGAAAGAGTTATGGCAAAGCATTGCATCGAAAACAAATCGGCAATTAAACATATATTTGTTTTGTAATGATTAACAGATGCAAGCTTTTATAAAAAAAATTGTTTTATTTACAGTATTTTACAATTATTAACGTCCTGCCGGAGGGACAAATAATATTTTGCACTTGAAGCTATGTGTGCAGTGTAGACTAACTTATGATACACGTGATAAACAGTCAAGATTTGAAGTAAGAGAGGTGTGTGTATCGTAAGGGACTGATTTAAAGCGCACCAAACACCAGTAGCAGACGACCAGTGTGGTACGTGCTTCACCTTCTGCGTATGTAGTGACATTTGCCAAATGCCATAGCTAGGGCCCATTATAAAGTTGGTCCGTGTCCGAACTGTCCTGTTGTAATTGTTAGCTAACAAAGTCAGGATGCAAGAACAGTGTTACTAATGTATTTTTTGCTAATACCCTTTTGTCACCAGCAGTGTGCATTTAGTGTACGGTTTTTTGTTTTCTGTGCAAAAAGGCTTATAAATGCACCTCAAATTGCAAAGAAAATAACCCATATGGAAAAAATAGACACACTGAAAGTAAGGGAGTGTCGGCAAATACACTAATTATAAAGTTTTTGGCCTTAAAACACTTTTTTCAAAAGTACCCCAAAAAGTTGCCTGTAATTGTGTGTTTAACTTTGCTGCGTGGTAAAAGAGACACCGCGTGCAAGTACACCTCTCCTGACAAAGTACATCATATACACTTCTATAATGCTCTCCTTTAACTACATACTATATCTCAAGCTGAACTAAAACTTAATGTAAAGAATGTTAAAAAAATGGCAAGCAGAGAAGTTAAGGAGAATGTAGCATTTTGTCAAGCTGTGAAGTGGAATCCTTTAGCAATGCATCGACACCTTGTTTGAAAAAGACTCCCAAGTGTAGCCGCCATCTAGTCTGGACTGGTGTGAAACGTCCGAACAGTTACTACCTGTGGTTAAATGGGAGTCTGCCGAAGCTGAATAAAGACAATGGTTTCCTCCTCGTAAAGATCAGTATCAGCGTTAGGAGAGGCAAATGTGGCGTCACTGCAGTTGCACATATGGGTGAAGTTTTAAAAGCAATATAGGATGTTTGTAGCAGTCAAAAGCAGAGACCGAAACAGAGATGTTCAATAATGAAGTCAAAACAAAAACAGTTATTTGTACAACAAAAAGAGAAGCAGGGTTGTCTGGCGTTTAGTAAATGCTTAATCTAATAATAACCGGGACAGAGGAAATGCGAAAATGAGCTTCAATTAGATAAAGTATATTACTTGTGGACGAGGCTGGCTTTGGGGAAATAGCACGCGAGTTCAAAATGCAAAAGGCCCGCGCTATATTTATTTTTAATAACAAGCCGGAAATGTTTGTTTAAGAACGAAAAAGTTTCTAAATCGTGTACGAGGCTGGCTTTGGTGAGAGAGCACGTAAGTTGAAAATGCAAAAGGGCCGCGATATATTTATTTCACAATTATGACTAAAAAGTGTATCAATTATGGACGACGCTGGCTTGAAAAAGTGTATAAATCGTGTACGAGGCTGGCTTTGGTGAGAGAGCACGTCATTTGAAAATGCCAAAGAGCCTCACACGCCACACGCGTGCTTGTAAAAGTAAAACAAAATCACACTGCTGGCACTGCAATGATGTGTTTGCTGGGGCTGCGCTCTATTTATTTAACAATTATGCGCCGTAGATGTTTGTTTAATGACTAAAAAGTGTTTTTCCATTGTGGATGACGCTGGCTTGAAAAAGTGTATAAACCGTGTACGAGCCTGGCTTTGGTGAGAGAGCACGTAATTTGAAAATGCAAAAGGGCAGCGCTCTATTTATTTCACAATTATGCACCGGAGATGTTTGTTTAATGCCTAAAAAGTGTATCAATTGTGGACAAGGCTGGCTTTGAGAGAGAGCACGTGAGTTCAAAATGCTCTATTGATTTAATAATAACGCTCCCGAAATGTTTGTTTAATAACGCAAAAGTGTACAAATTGTGTACAAGTCTGGCTTTGGTGAGAGAGCACGTCAGTTGAAAATGCCAAAGGGCCGCGCTCACACGCCACACGCGTGCTTGTAAAAGTAAAACAAAATCACACTG
Organism: Calotriton arnoldi; assembly: GCA_963921515.1. Classification (NCBI taxonomy): domain Eukaryota; kingdom Metazoa; phylum Chordata; class Amphibia; order Caudata; family Salamandridae; genus Calotriton; species Calotriton arnoldi. Next base: position 2,377,600 of record CAWUFW010000415.1, read on the forward strand.
CTGGCACTGCAATGATGTGTTTGCTAGGGCCGCGCTCTATTTATTTAACAATTATGCGCAGTAGATGTTTGTTTAATGACTAAAAAGTGTATCAATTGTGGACGACGCTGGCTTTGAGAGAGAGACCATGTGAGTTCAAAATGCTAAAGGGCCGCTAATAATAACGCGACGCAGGTGTGTGTTTAATAATGAAAAAGTGTATAAATCGCAAAACAAGGAGGCACGTCTGGCGAGTGGTGTGCGATGTGTGCGCGGAGGCACGTCTGGAGAGTGGTGTGAAATGTGCGCGCGCTGTAAGGGTGCTCGCGAGCGATGCGCTTAATGAGCCATGACAAGAGAGGAAAGCCAGATGGCGCCTGTGCACGTAACTGTGCGCGTAAACGCAAGCTTTAGGCCACAAGCAAAAGCGTGTGGTCAGCTTTTTGAAGCCTCCTTACTAAAAGTCTCGCCAGAGCAGCGCATGCGCTGCCTGAGGCGAGACCTAAAAAGGATACGGAATGGGAAGAAAAATGCATTGGCAGAGTGAACCATTGGCCCACCAGCTTTGCCAAAGAAGTGCATGTCGTTATAGGCAGAAATGCACCAGTGAGAAGGCAAAATGCTGACCCACTGCCTCGTTCTGTATGCGGTGGTGGGCAGAATAACAGCTGAACAGACGTATGGATCAAGAGGGAAAAGCCAAAGCCCCTCTATGTATGAATATGTGTTTTAATTTATGATTGCTTTTGATTGCATAAAGCTGACACGCCACTTAAAGCAAACTCTATGCCAGACATAAAACCGAACAGTGAATCTCAAAAGTGGCAACTAATGTCGCCAACATTAGTATGTCGCACTCTGCATCTGACTGAAATCAATTGCGCAATAAATTCGCAGAGAAGGATGGTGCTCCCTCGTTTTCTGTGGCTAAATTGTGCTTTCCTTCCAGACTCTAACTCGCCGACTTGTAAATGATCGCTTTGAGTAGCCAAAGTTGAAATATTTGTTTTACTTTTCACTGCAATGCATTTGTGTGTGACATTTAACTTTGTACAGCCCCGCCATTAACAGTGATGAATGCCACAGACACATTTAAACCAAGGAATGTTTTACAGTAAGTTTCCATCGAGCGCTGATACCGAAATAAGTTTACATTTACAAGAGTTACAGAGGCCTCGCAGAACAGTACCACGTGAAAGCATAAACTGGTTCATTTTTAGAACTGACGAAAGGGAGTGTTTGCTGTGTGTAATGAAAGAGGTTTTATTAATATAATGATGTCAGAAGAGAGTTCCTACTATGCAAGGTTTATTCTGGCTGCATTTTTCCATTCATTGAATGTGCCCCCATTGTATTTGAAGTGTGCCTCCACCAGGCACACAAAGGCTAAAACAGTGGAGAGGAATGTGTCAAAGGCATTTACGAGGGGTTCAAACGAATCCTGCTCTGGCCTGCTTGTGCTGTGTATACATACTACTACTCCTTTCATGGAGGATGCGCATGAGTTTGATCCTCTCTCTCTCTGTGTGAAAAGACTGCTTGACCTGTAACCAGACAGAAGTGCATTGTTTAACATGAAGAGGCAAGGAAGAGAGAGTAACTCATAAGCACCAGTAAAGGTGCTAATACGTCGGCCATTTTATAGGTGAGTTTTCATAGGGTGAGTTTGTGTGTGTGTGTGTGTGTGTGTGTGTGTGTGTGTGGTTGAGTGAGAGGGTGAATGTGATAATGAGTCAAAGCTTGGATGGGTGAGTAAGTACATGGATGGATGAATGACCAAGTGGTGAAGTAAATGACTGAATATAGTGTGAGTGAATTCATAGATGAATGAATGGTTGAATAGGTAACTGCATTGACTGATGAATCCATTTTTAAGTGATGACTGGATTAATAAGCACATGGATCGATGCAGACAGGTTACACCAGTCTTCAGGCTGAGGCCTCAAGTAACAGTAGTAACAGTGTTACAATAATGCCACGAATTACCATTTTTATGCCAGTGTCAGTATTACACTACTGTTGCGCACTGTCATGCCAAGATTACCCAGAACGTATGTAAAGCATTGCCAACATTATGTATTATGCCAGTGCAGGCATTATACCAAGGATGGGCACCATTTGTCCCAGAGTGCTGCACTCAGGAACTGCATTCTTTCTGTTGGCTACAGCGGGACCTCTAATAACGACCTGAAGTACAGCCCCCTTGAAGCACAAGGATTAAAGATCAGATAAATATACCACTGCTGGGAAAGAATGGGGATGGGTGTAGTGTCATCAACATAAACCAATGTGTTTAACAAATGGCTTCTAGTAAAATTAGCAAACGTGACATTTTTGTAGTTATGTTCACAAACAGAATATGACAGTGTTACTGGGTGATGGTGCACCTATGGGTATGTGCTGATGATTTGTAAATTATGGGGAAAGTCTCAACATTCGCGAATGATTATTCAGTCGTGGTGCACATCTGAATGCACAATTGAGTTAATGAGTGATGGTGCACATATACCCATGCAGCTAAGTCTTCTAAGTAATTTGTTCGCAATTGATATTGTTGCTTGTTTTAATTTTTCTTTTGTTTCCGTTGTGCTGTTACTTGTTGACAGCATAGAGGGAAAAGATCTGCTGACACCTTATAAGGCTTTAGTTCTGCCGAGGTGCACATTAAACTGCAGCCGACTCTTTCTGCATTCCTGACAAATCGAGCAGTAAATGCCACGGCCATCTTATATGAGGGTAAGTCACTAACAAGAAGGATGTCATACTTGCTGCTCAGCCAATGTGAGTGTGGTGTGGAATGTTCGTGTGGATGATGCTGTGGAATGTTGGATGTGTGAGTATGTCAGTTGGTGTATGGGCTGACCAGCAAGAAGGCTGCTCCTGGTGGGGCTCACTGTACTTCTACTCCTGAACTTACCAAGGTAATAAATACTACCTAAAGATCCCCTGGAGATGGATCCTCGTTTATTTACAACATTTTGGCGACTTTACTGAAAAGAACCTGCGTGTGCTACCGGAAGGGAAACTTTGAAGCCTAAAGTAACTAGAAGTTTAAGAAGAAGAACTTGGAGAAGCTCCTTTTCTAACTATCTTTGCTGTATACAGCAAGCTGGCAGCCCTGAGCCCCACCAGTGACCACAAGACCGGTCGGCCCCAACCCGGTTGTGCCAGTTTCTGCTGTGTCTTCCTGCTCTTTCTGGAATGGAGCTGTGGTGATTCAAGCTGTTCCACATGTAAGAAGAGTCCCTGTGTCCGTGTTTTGAAGTAACATTTGGGAGAGGAGCCCACTGTGTACCTGTCAACAAGAGCGTCGAGTAAAGGGAGTCACATGTTCGTGATCTAAGTAAAGGAGTCCCCGGTCTCTGAGTCATGAAGGAGCAAATAGAAAGAGCAGTCCCCACAATCCGTGCCGGGAAGAGCGACAAGTAAGAGGAGTCCCCAGAGCCCGTTTTCTGAAGTGCCATTAGGAAGATGAGTCTGTTATGAAGTGCAACAGCGGCAAGTGCGAGGAGTCTCCAGAGTCCTTGTTTGGAAGTGTTACAAGGAAGAGGAGTTCCCTTGGTCCACGCGGGGAAGTGAGTCAAGGGAAAAGGGTCTCCAGAGTCCGCGTTGGGTAATGTTACAAGTTACAAGTAAAAGGAGTCCTCTCAGTCCGTGTGGGGAAGAGCAACTTTCGAGGTGCAACGAGGAGGAGATTATCCACCCGCCTACGTGTTTTCCCTGAACCGACTGGGTGATGTGAAGTGCGGTAATTAGTGCTACTGAGGTAACCTCTGCTCCTGGTTAAACTTTCGACCACCGCGCCTGTTTTTAAAAAAATAAACTTTATATACGTTTGCTCACCTGTCTCCAACCGTCTCTTCTCGAGCGTTGTGACCAGCGCGAGCCATGGAATCGGGAGCTCGCGGAGTGGGGAGGAGCTCTCACGCTGTACAGCAAGTGCGTGCTTGGAGCCACCCGGGCGCTCCGTAAGACTGCGTGCCGCCATTTTCTATCTGGCACTCTATGCAGAGGAGGTTTTCTGTCTGTGTTCCCTGTTGCTGGTGAGCGTCTCTTCTCATTATTTGGAAAAATGGTCAGCCATTTAGCATTCCGGTGAGCATCTCAGCGACGCGGTGTTTGATATTCTCCATGTGTTCTGCCCGTACTGACTTTGCCATAAAGCGACTCAGCATTAATCTAATGCCTTAATTTGGAATAACTTTCTTGGGAATTCTGCTTACACTGACTTTTTGGAAAGTTGGTGAAGTGACTTTTGCTCGAGAGGCTCTAATGTTTATTTCTTTATCCTTAACAGGGAAGAACTTGGTTTTGTTGACTATGGTTTTAATCCATGGGGTAAATTATTCATTTTAAAATATAAATTTCGGGACACTTCACTATAAATGTTGATAACTTCATGGAAGGGGTGTTTTTCTTTATCTCAGCCCTTTTGGTGCTGTGCTGTGGTGTGTGGTACAGTCAAAATGTCAGTTCATTCATAATAAGTGTTGTGTGTGACTTGATTTTTTTGTTTGTGTTATGTCACTCTGGGTTACCACCCTGGTGTTGTGGTGGGAAGTGGATCTCTCGTTGTTGGTTTGGTTTTTTGTTACCACCCTGGTGTTGTTGTGGGGTAAGTATATCTTTCACTTTAGTGGTGTGTGTGTGATGGTTTTTTAGTGCGAAGATTCTTGGGTAAGCCCACTGTTGTTGTAGGTGTGGGTTGATTTTTAGAATCACCCTTTTAGGTGTGATGTTTGAGTTGACTGGGGAAGAGTCACTAGCGTTCCCCACCTTTTTCTTTGATGGTGGTTGACTTTAGGAAACACCCACTGACTGGCATTGGTCTTCCTTCCACTTTTGTGTGGTTGTGGCTTATTTGTGCACTTACTTTGGTCTTCCTTCCACTCTTGTGTGGTTGCGGCATAGTTTTGCGTTTGTGCACTTGTGTTGGTGTTCCTTCCACCCTTGTGTGGTTGTGGCATTATTTTCTTGAGTGTATGTTTTTTGCACTTGTGTTGGCGTTCCTTCCACTCTTGTGTGGTTGCGGCTCATTTGTGCTCTTACTTTGGTCTTCCTTCCACTCTTGTGTGGTTGTGGCTTATTTGGGCACTTGTATTGGTGTTCCTTCCACCCTTGTGTGGTTGTGCCATTATTTTTCTCTTGTGTTCCTGTTGTCTCGTTGTGTGGTGATTGCTACTGCACCGTTTCTGTTTGGTTCCCTGTGTGTTCATGCCCATTTCAGCCTGGCCAGCTGGTATGTTTGTGGCATATGAGGTTTGGTGGGTTATGCGTGGTGTAGTAGATGGCGAGCTTGTTTGGTTTTGTGTGGAAAGGTTGTAGATTTTTGTCTGTTTTATGTAGAAAGGGAGAGAATGTGTGTAAGTCTAGTCTATTTGCTTTGCTTTCTTAAAGACTGTTTGTATCTTGCCTAGTTTGTTGTTTGCATTAATGTGAGTACATGGGTAGGCATTGTCCATTTCTATCATTCATCATCCTTTGTTAACATTCAAGCCATTTTTTACATTCCTCTGTGCTTTCTATGCATTTTGTTGTTAACTTGCATTTCCATTGTACTGTTCTATATTTGCTTTTGATCTTAACTTGTATGCCCTCAGTCATCTTCAGGCCTTTGTAATGGTTTCTCATGTTATTTCCATTCATGTACATTTTTCCAGTGTATACTTTTTCTTGGACCATTGCATTGTGTTTTTTGTTTACCATAAAGAAGGGGGATGTGTCATACTTGCTGCTCAGCCAGTGTGAGTGTGGTGTGGAATGTTCGTGTGGATGATGCTGTGGAATGTTGGATGTGTGAGTATGTCAGTTGGTGTATGGGCTGAGCAGCAAGAAGGCTGCTCCTGGTGGGGCTCACTGTACTTCTACTCCTGAAATTACCAAGGTAATAAATACTACCTAAAGATCCCCTGGAGATGGATCCTCGTTTATTTACAACAAAGGACTCATTTTGACCAATTTCCAATGTAAAATCACCACTGAAAAATGTATAGCTGTACAATACTACTCCTTAGGCTGTTCACAAAAGGCAAAAAGAGACGCCAAGGAAGCTGACCAAACAGCTCGTCACGACACCCACCCACTCCGCCGGACACACGCTCGACCCCATCTTCTCCGCCAGCAGCCACGTCTCCATCAGCCACACCACCGAACTCCACTGGACCGACTACCGCTGCAAATGCAAAAACAACAGTTGATGGACAGAATGCAGAACAATGTCATACATTCACCCCAGTACAGAGATCTGGGCCTAAATCCATCGTTTTTGCTCACCATGCCATTCCAGTTTGAACCCAGCCATATGCAAATCAGTCTTGACCCTGTGCCACATGGGAACAGTCCAGCCCGAACTGCCAAGCCAGGTCCTCCCTGGACTGGAAACAAGCATCCTAGGACCGGTTTCGGGGTTTCACCCTCTTCAGCCAGGATAGCTTGATTCCAGTGGCATGGAGAGCACGGGACCCACGTCTGGGCATACCCGTCCCACTCGGGGTGACAAATGCAAAAACAACAGTTGATGGACAGAATGCAGAACAATGTCATACATTCACCCCAGTACAGAGATCTGGGCCTAAATCCATCGTTTTTTTGCTCACCATGCCATTCCAGTTTGAACCCAGCCATATTCAAATAAGTCTTGACCCTGTGCCTCATGGGAACAGTCCAGCCCGAAATGCCAAGCCAGGTCCTCCCTGGACTGGAAACAAGCATCCTAGGACCGGTTTCGGGGTTTCACCCCTCTTCAGCCAGGATAGCTTGATTCCAGTGGCATGGAGAGCACGGGACCCACGTCTGGGCATACCTGTCCCACATGTCTGAACTGGGGTGGTGGAGTGAGCTAAAGAATGATGATGGATTAAACCCAGATCAGTTGACTGGGGGTGAGTGTTTGATTTGCTCTAACGCTCCGTCCATCATCCCTTTTGGTATCGCTTTGTTCGCCCTAAGTTGGCAGGGTATGCCCAGACGTGGGTCCCTTGCTCACTTTGCCACTGGATTCAAGATAGCCTGGCTGATGAGGGTTTTGAACCCGAAACCGGTCCCAGGATGCTTGTTTCCGGTCCAGGGAAGACATGGCTTGGCAGTTCGGGCTGGACTGTTCCCATGAGGCACAGGGTCAGACTGATTTGCATATGGCCATGTCTGAATTGGGGTGGTGGAGTGAGCTAAAGAATGATGATGGATTAAACCCAGATCAGTTGACTGGGGGTGAGTGTTTGATTTGCTCTAACGCTCCGTCCATCATCCCTTTTGGTATCGCTTTGTTTGCCCTAAGTTGGCAGGGTATGCCCAGACGTGGGTCCCTTGCTCACTTTGCCACTGGATTCAAGATAGCCTGGCTGATGAGGGTTTTGAACCCGAAACCGGTCCCAGGATGCTTGTTTCCGGTCCAAGGAAGACATGGCTTGGCAGTTCGGGCTGGACTGTTCCCATGAGGCACAGGGTCAGACTGATTTGCATATGGCCATGTCTGAACTGGGGTGGTGGAGTGAGCTAAAGAATGATGATGGATTAAACCCAGATCAGTTGACTGGGGGTGAGTGTTTGATTTGCTCTAACGCTCCGTCCATCATCCCTTTTGGTACCAACTACCGCTGCAGCCACTTCTCCTTCAAGAAAACCACCGCACACAACCATCACCAAAGAATCCCCCACCGCAGCTGGAACAAGGTCACCGAAGACCAGCTAATCGCCACCCTCGTCCGAGACCCACCGACCGACCACACCGACACCGACACAGCCGCCCGCAACCTCAAGAAATGGATTGATGACTGCGCCAGCACTCTCGCCCCGATCAAGAAACCCACAAACAGACGCACCGACAGAAGAGCCATCTGGTTCACCGCCGACCTTCAGACATTCAAGCAGACCTGCCGGAGACTAGAGAAGAAATGGCACCACGAGCAAACTCCGGACAACCATGCAGCCCTCAAGAACGCCAGCCGCAGACACCACCAGCTCATTCGAACGGCCAAAAGGACCTCCTTCAAGGAACGCATCGACAACAACGCACACAATAGCAAAGAGCTCTTCAACATCGTGAAGGAACTCGCCAACCCCAGCTCCAGCTCCAACAACATCCTGCCGTCACAAGACCTCTGCGACTCTCTAGCTACCTTCTTACACCGCAAGATCGCAGACATCCACGACAGCTTCAACACCCAGACCCCTCCGACAGCTGCCGACACCGCAGACTCACCGCCCCCCAGTCACACCAGCCGCTTGATTTCCTGGAACCACGTCAACGACGAAGACGCCATCAAGACCATGAACACCATCCACTCCGGCTCACCATCAGACCCCTGCCCCCACCACATCTTCAACAAAGCGAGCTCCATCATCGCACCCCAACTCCGTAAGATCTACAACAGCTCATTCGAGACCGCCACCTTCCCGGAAAGCTGGAAACACGCAGAGATAAACGCACTGCTCAAGAAACCCAAGGCCGACCCAAAGGACCTCAAGAACTTCCGGCCCATCTCCCTGCTCCCGTTCCCGGCGAAAGTCATCGAGAAGATCGTCAACAGACAACTGACCCAATTCCTCGAAGAGAACAACACCCTGGACTTGTCCCAATCCGGATTCCGCAGCAACCGCAGCATTGAAACCGCCCTCATCGCCGCCACCGATACGACATCAGGGCCCTGCTGGACAACGGCGAAACCGCGGCCCTCATCCTCCTGGACCTCTCGGCCACCTTCTACACCGTCTGCCACCGCACCCTGCGCACACACCTCTACAACGTGGGGATCCGCGACAAAGCCCTGGACTGGATCACCTCCTTCCTCACCGACAGAACCCAGAGAGTCCGCCTTCCTCCATTCCGATCCGAAGCCACCAAGATCACCTGCGGCGTACCCCAAGGATCATCCCTCAGCCCGACCCTCTTCAACGTCTACATGACACCGCTCACCAACATCGTCCGTTCGCACGACCTCAACATAGTCTCCTACGCCGACGACACCCAGCTGATCCTCTCCCTCACCAAAGACCCCGCCACCGCCAAAACCAACTTCCACGCAGAGATGAAGGCCGTCGCCGAATGGATGAAGAGCAGTCGCCTGAAACTGAACTCGGACAAGACGGAGGTCCTCATCCTCAGCTCCACCCCTTCCGCCTGGGACGACTCCTGGTGGCCAGCCTCACTGGGAACTGCGCCGACACCCACCGACCACGCACGCAACGTGGGGTTCATCCTGGACTCTTCTCTGTCAATGACCCAACAAGTCAACGCCGTCTCCGCCTCCTGCTTCAACACCCTCCGTATGCTTCGCAAGATCTACAGATGGATCCCCACCGAAACTAGAAGGACGGTCACCCAGGCCCTCGTCACCAGCAGGCTGGACTACGGCAACACCCTCTACGCGGGAACCACGGCCAAACTCCAGAAGAGACTCCAACGCATACAAAACGCCTCCGCACGCCTCATCCTCGACATCCCCCGCCACAGCCACATCACCGCCCACCTGAAGGACCTGCACTGGCTTCCCGTCAACAAGAGGATCACCTTCAAGCTCCTCACCCACGCACACAAAGCACTCCACGACGCCGGACCAGCATACCTCAACAAGCGAGTCACCTTCTACACCGCCAGCTCCGCTCCGCTGACCTCCCCCACGCATCCACCGAACAACCCCCGGCGGCAGATCCTTCTCCCACCTCGCCGCCAAGACATGGAACACACTCCCCATTCACCTACGACAGACCCAGGACCTACTGACCTTCAGAAGACTCCTCAAGACCTGGCTGTTCGATCAGTAGCTGCTCCCCTCCCCCCCCCCAGCGCCTTGAGACCCTCAGGGGTGAGTAGCGCGCTCTACAAATGTTTGATTGATTGATTGATTCCACTTCACTACTTACTCATCTGTCCCTCTAACTGCACTGAACCCCCTACAGTTAGACGGATTACAGCATTCCTCTCACCACAGACGTGAATGTTTTTTTTTTTTTTATAATTCTTTTTATTAAACAAAAGCAGCATCAACATGGCAGGGCACCATTGTATACATCGTACAGTAAGTTTCAGGATTGTTTAACAAATTTAAATGAAAATCTATGCATAGAATGACGACAATATTATGGCGATGAGGGATCTTCCCGGGGTTGGGCAACCGGAGGAGAACAAATACCACCCCTATACCCATTCCAGTCGTCCCAGATGCGATGCCATTTCCGGGGACACCCCCTAGACACGTACACTGTCTTTTCGCGAAACATGCACCAATCCATGTCTCTTTTCCAGGCTGACACGGTCGGTGTTGTTGTGGACCCCCACATTTGAGCAATATTTCGCTTCGCAACCATCAACCCCAGGGTAACCCATGTGATGCGAGTGTTGTTGAGGTCTGTAGGTTCCCACACATTCAGGAGACACCTCTTGGCCTCCAGGGGAATCTCCAGTTCGAGGATCCCACTAAGGACATCATGTATTCTGCTCCAGTATCCCTGAATCTGCGGACACTCCCGGAGTATGTGCATGAGAGTGCCCACACGTCCACAGCCCCTCCTGCAGTTACTATCTGTCGCCCTACCCATTTTCAGTAACTGAGGCCCGGTCATATAAACGCGGTGCAGGATCTTAAGCTGAACCAAACGCAATCTAGCTGATATGGCGACCTCTCGTGGGAAGCGACCGCCTCCACCCAATCCTCATCTTCCAGCATCAGCCCGTCTTTTCCCCACTTTTCTCGCAGCAGGCATAAGGGGTCAGCGGAGTTATTGATCAACTTTTTGTATGTGAGGGAAATAGCCTTTGTGGACAAGTACCCATCTAAAATCCTGTCCTCCAGGGGGTAGACTCAGGAGGATCATCACCCTTGGGGAGACAAGTCTGCAGAGCGTGTCGGACCTGCAGGTACCGAAAATGCTCTGAGCCCGCCAGCTCGTGTTCTTGCTGTAGAGTAGCGAAAGGCTTAACCTCCCCTTTAACCCATAGATCGCCGATCCTGGAGATGCCTATGAGGTCCCACCTGTCAAAGCCCTTTGTTTTCCATAGGTTACCAAGAAGGTCTGAGTCCCATAGGGGGGTGGCTAGTGTTGGTTTGCCTTCCCATCCCAGACTTCTTGTGGCTGCCTGCCAAATCTGCACCGAGTGCCTGGTCGGCCTGTTAATTGAAGTTTCCCCTTTCGTGTGTACAAGGCCCTGGCATAGGTCCCCCCCGGCAGCAGCCATCTGTCCAGCGCATAGCCAGGATCGTCAGGCCTCCTGTACGTCCCATGATTGATGGCAGCCAGGTGTGCCACCCAATAATACCTTTTAAGATCTGGCAGCCCGATGCCCCCATCGTACCAAGCAAGATATAATTTGGGGAGTGCTATTCGCGGCCGGCCATTCCACAACATGCTTCTCAGCAAGCTCTCGATCTTTTTAAAATAGCTGGAGGGGACAATGTCCATCGTATTCTGTAACACATAGAGGAAGCGCGGCAAAGACATCATTTTGAATAGGGACGCCCTACCTAACATGGAGAGTGGGAGCGCCTTCCAACGCTCCGAGTCTGTGAATGGTTTTTTGATGGATCTTTCTCCACCGATAGGAGTGGTGGACATTTGGATGACCAAAACACAACGTTAGCCACCCAATAAGAACTCACAAGTTTGAAATAAGATTCAAATACACTACTCAGGGCCATACTGTAAATCATTAAGGTCTCTACTATCACCTCTGTAAATTTCGACTTCCTAGCTAATTTTATCGCAAAGTTGCACCACAATGTAGCGTGGGCCGGGAAGCGCAGCTGATCCATGGAGGCCCACGGGGAACCCCTCACGGCTGCGGAGCGGGAACGAAGTCGCTGGGGGCAAAAGCCCACGAAAAAATGCTGCGCTGGGATTGGGCGCGTCATTTGAAATGGGGAAGCCACCCGATGGATAACCAAGGGGGCTGCCAGGGACAGAGGTTAAAGAGGGGGACAGGGGTTCCCTCGTCAATTCATGCTTGGAGGGCACTGACCTCGTCGTCGATTCCCACCCACACCAAATTTCGGTAGTCGCAGATGTAAGGTCAGGGGGGGAAGGACAGAGAGGAGGCAGCACAGAACAGTACCCACGAAAAGATTAAATTAGATAGAAGAGGCGCTCAAGCTGTGCCCTTGGGATGCCGCACGGCAGGGGCATAGGTGGGCAGATGACAGCACACAAGGACAGCCAGAATTGTAGGGCTGCCCAAACAGTGCCCTTGGGATGCCACACGGCAGGGGCACGAAGGAGCAGGTGAAGGGTCAACAGAAGGACAGGACACGGGGAATGGCACTTGCAGCCCGGGCCAGGTCTAACGGCCGCCCACAAGGTCGGTAGCAAGAGAAGCCTAGAATCCGTAAACACTGGTATACCTGCGGAACTGACCTCTGCTATGGAGTTATGCTGTTGGCTAGAATGAAACAGGACAAGTGGGACATTATTACCAAGAGATGCAAAGTATGACAAAACATGGGCCGCGGATGACCAACCATGAACCTTGTGAGATGTTGATCCATGCTTTATGTAATGTGCAATAAACTGAGGCCTTTTCTTCACCATAACCTTGTGTTCTTCGAAATATGTGGGAAGAAGGGAAGGTAATGAATAGGGGCCAAGAACTGGTTGAGGGAGAGCAAACTCTCAAACCTGGGAGGGGTTCTGACTATAATGCGTTTGCAATGGAAGGCAATAGAACTGTTAGGCCTCATTATAAGATTCATTAGCTTTCTTCAGTATGTGAATAATAAAACATAATTTCAGGAATAATCTTGCTGTGAAAATCTATTAATAAGTGTATAACTATTTAGCAAAGTATTTTCTCCTTGTCTAACTGTTTTAAGCACGCTTTTACTGTGCCTCTCTTGTCTCTATTGCTGTATTACTTTGTGTATTTTGTGCAATGTGCACATTCAGATTTTTGTGTCTAAATAGATAAAGTGTCAAATAATATGAATTTTGAAATATTTGCTCTATCAAAGCAATGGGCTGATGGGAGTCGGTACAAAGAAGTCAATTGCCGAAAGGGGCTGACCCAAAGGGGTGTAAGTCTTTAGCATGCATTCCTGTATCACGCATGTTTTACAAAGGCTTGTATTACATCGTAGCATTTTACCACACACATCACATTTTGTATGCACATATATGTATATTATATATAGATATGCATGGTTTTTTTACATGTTTATATATATTTACAGATATACTTTTTTTATGGGAGTACGCCACCAAATCCCACTTTCTTAATTTATTATGTTTTAACCCACCCAAAATCGCTTTTTCAAAATCCCTTACTTCCATTTACCACAACCCATCTCTGAAACTTAAAAACCTTTCACAACCCCTTCCCACCTCTCAATCTTAAAAACCCTTACTATAACCCATACGCATCCCTGAACCTTAAAAACTCCTTACCACCCTTTACCCATACCCATCCTTGAGCCCTAAGAACCACTTACTACTAACCATCCCTGAACCCAAAAAACCCCTTACTCTTACCCATCCCTGAATCCTAGAAATCCCTTACTATCACTTATCTCTACCCAACTATTAAACCTTAAGACCCATTTTTTATATATATATATATTTTAATTGGAAAAACCAAGGGTTAAAAAAATGTTATAGTTAGTTGTATTAAAAATATCTGCTTTTGTTTGATAAAAACCTTATAAATTCACTGAAAAAACAAAGATTACAGCAAGGTTATGGTTAGGTTATAGTTAGGTGAATTTGTCAGTGTAAACATTAATGTTTGGAGCTAAAAAAAAAACACAGAAATTCACCAGTTATAGTTAGCATCGCTAACTATGATTTGCGCCCCGCCATGCGCTGCTTATGACCTCACATATGACATCACTCATGACATGTTCTGACATCATTTATGACATCACTGATGACATCTGCTGGAGTGTGGGCAGGGAAACAGAAAAGAAGTCTGCTACTAGGCAGCGGGACCTTGTTTAAGTCTCCCGACGGGTGGGAGCAGCCTTGCCTTCCCTGTTTGCTCCCATCTAGCGGGAGATATAAAAATGCTCCCACCAGGCAGGGGCAAACATATGTTTCCCTGCCCACATCAGTGCGGGCAGGGAAACTATTGTGTCCCGGGGATGGGCTCCCTGGGACACAGTAACTGAGCTAGCCCTGGGGGATGAGGTGCCCAGGACCTCTAACGGCTCAGAGTGGGGGAGTCGAGCGGCCACCCTCCCTTTTAATGCCAATCATGGCCCCAGTAATGGGGAACCTGAGGATTTTTAAAGCTCAGGGACGGGGCCACGGCCCCCCCCCCTTCCATCATAGATTTCAGACCCAGGAGATGGGGTCCCCGGGGCCTAATTAGGCTCTAGAAGGTGCGCAGCAGGTCCCCTCCCTTCTTTTCTTACCTCAGGCCCGAGGAATGTAGTCCCTGGAGCGCTTGGGGTGGGGGGGCCAAGGTCCCGCCTCCCCTAAATTCACCAATGAACTGCCCCCCCCCCCAGGCCTTGGCCCAACCCAAGGGGGGGTCTTTTTTTTTTACCATGTGGAACACAACCACCAAACTTATGGGGTCAGGGTATCCCTACCCTTTCCCTCTATGTCTTTTTTTTGCTTTTTGTTTAAGACTCAGGACTGAGTCCTGAATCATAAGACTTGGGACTGAGTCCCAAGTCCTATGATGGCTGCCACCACTTCCTTGTTGATGCAGTGGCAGCCAATCAGATCTCAGCAGGAGACCTGTAGGCTCCGCAGATCCACCGCAGTGTGAAATATACAAAGTTTGTGAGCATTGATTGCTCAAAACCTACTGAACGGATTTACACCAAATCACAAGAAGCACTCTTGCTGGACCAAGATCTAGCTTTCTGCCAAATATGGTGTAAATCCGTTCATTGGTTTGGGCTGTAGCTGTGTCTAAACTTCACTTGAAAAAATGAATAGGAAAAACGTGTTTAGGCACCCCTCCTTTCTCTCAGGCCCAGCTTGATGGAGCCCCACAAAACTTTCCAGGAAGGAGCGGAGGTGAAAAGGTTTTGTTTTGGAAAGTGTTGTGAAGATTCGTCAAACGGTGCCAAAAATAAAAGCAAACACCCAAAAATGAATTTCCTAACTATAATTACCCAGTGGTGTCCGCCATTGGGTAATTATCTATCTAGCTATCTATCTATCTCTATCTATACATAGTTAGGACCATGTTTCCATATGAAAGGCATTTTTTGACTTGCCTATAACTTTGGTGCCCTTTGATGAACCTCCACGAAATGGTCCAAAAAAAGTGCCTCAGTGAATCTTGTTCTGCATGGAAAGTTTCGGGGTGATCCATCAAGCGGGGGCTGGGAAAGAGGTGGGGGTCGAAAAAAGTACACTTCCAATGTTAATTCCCATAGAGTCTTTAGACCCCCCTACAGCCCAAACCATTGGACGGAATTACACTGAATTTGGCAGAAAGGTAGATTTTGGTGCGCAGATCACGCTTTCAGTTATTTGGTGTAAATCCGTTAAGTAGTTGTTGAGAAATCTAAGGAAATTCAAATTTATCTGCGATCACGGCAACTTCGCGAATAATAATGCACTTGTGCAGAGATCTGTAGAGCTCTGATTAGTTGCCAACACTTCAACCAGGAAGAGTTGGCAGCCATCTAGGGACACAGCTTCAGATGAGTCCCAAAAAAAAGCGGAAAAAAAAGAAAAGGGGGCAGGGTAGGAATTGACCTCTTAGCTCTGGTCTTGGGGTCCATTAGAATCCTTGCCAGGGCAAAAAAACACGACAAATTCGCAGCACAAATGAAGAAAAAAGGTTCGGTCTCCTGCGCTGATTTTTAATTAAGCCCCCGGGTAGGCCAGGTCCCGGGTGCATGCCTCCTTTTTTACATTAAAGGAGGGGGCGCACAAGGCCCCCCTCCATGGGCATTTTTATGCCCTGGGGACCAACACCTTCTCGGGGCTTATGTGAAAGTAAATGCGGGGGCGCACAGACCCCCCCAGGCCCCGGCGACCACCAGCTCCCCGTGGCAATAAATAAAATGAATAGAGAAGGCCACACTGAGCCCCGGGGAGCACCACCTTCCCGGGCCTTAAATAAAATATAATCCGGGGTGCCGTGCAGACCCACCCGGGCCCCACCACCTCTCCGGGGCAATAAATAAAATGAACAGGGAGGGGCGGCGTGGACCCCCTCCGGTCCCCAGGGGCCACCACCTCCCCAGGGCTACAATTAACATTAAAAAGAGGGCTGCACGGACCCCCGGGGACCACCACCTCCCTGGGCCAAATACAGAAAGGAGGGGGGCCACAAGGCCCCCCCTCCAGAAACCATTAATGTCCCTGGAGACCACCACCCCTTAGGGCCCTTAGGGCTGGCTCCTGCTATGTCCCGGGGTGCCCACCCCTGGGACATACTGTTTGTTTTTGCTTGGTGGGAGCTGACAGCTCCCACTAAGCAAAAGCTAACACTCTGCTTCCAGAGGGTGGGAGCTGTTAAAATGCTCCCACCCACTGGAAGCAGAGGTTTCACACAGGAGGCGGGGAGCCGCCTGAGACCGCGGGGGCCTTGAAGCTCCCCCTGCGGCCCCATAGCACACTCAATGCCCTGGGTAGGCTCCAGGGCACCCAGGGAGAGATACTGGGCCTCCGGGGATGGGGTCCCCGGGGCCGAAATCAGCTCGGTGAGGAGGGGCATGTGGCCCCCCTCCTCCATTGAATAATGGCCGGGCCCTGGGGTGATGGGGACCGTGGGCCGAAATTGGCCCGGGGAAGGGTCCGGGTGACCCCCATTCAATTGTGGCATGGCCTCGGGGGATGGGGTCCCTGGGGCCAAAATCAGCTCGGGAAAGAGGGCCACGTGGCCCCCCTCCCCTGTTGAAATTATGGCAGACCCCCTCCCCCCATTTTAGAGGGGAAACAAAGGGCAGAAAAACTAGCAGAAAAGGCGAAAGAGAGGACAGAAAAATTAGAAGAAAAAGCGAAAAAAAGGACAGAAAAACGAACAGAAAAGGCAAAACAGAGCTGAAGAGAGCAATATAAAGGGCTGAAAAATTAGCAGGAAAGGCAGAAGAGAGGGCAGAAAAACAACCAGAAAAGGCAAAACAGAGCAGAAGAAAGCCAAAACAGAGAGCACTCAGACATTCACACACACACACACTCACAGGCCCACTCAGAGACTCACACACCCACTCACAGACCCACTCAGCCTCGGGTACCCACTCGCAGACCCACTCAGAGACTCATGCACTCACTCACAGACCCACTCACACAACCACGCAGTCTCACTTAGACACTCACACACCCACTCACAGACCCACTCAGAGACTCACTCACAGACTCACAGACCCACTCAGAGACTCATGTACCCACTCACAGAAACACTCACAGAATGACACAGAGACTGCTGCACTCACTCACAGACCCACTCAGACACTCACACACCCACTCACAGACTCACTCAGAGACTCATGTACTCACTTACAGACCCACTCAGATACTCACACACCCACTCACAGACCTACTGAGACACTCATGCACTCACTCACTGTCAAAGGTTAGGGGTTACAGTTAGGAAGTAAAATTTTAAACACCTTAGAAATTCACTGAAAAAAACAAAGGTTACAGGGACGTTATAGTTAGGAAATAGAATTTTAAAAACCTTGAAAAATCACTGAAAAAAACAAAGGTTACAGGGACCTTATAGTTTAGCTCAGATTTCATTCGTACAAAACCAGTGTGGGTGAGTGAGTGGCTGTGTGAGTGACTGTATGGGTGGTTAAGTGGGTGTGTAAGTGGCTGTATGGATGAGTGAGTGGCTGTATGGGTGGTTGAGTGGGTCTGTGGGTGAGTGAGTGGATGTCTGAATGGCTGTGTAAGTGGGTGTATTGGTGAGTGAGTGGCTGTTTAAGTGGGTGTTGGTTAAGTGAGTTGGTGTGTGAGTGGCTGTATTGTAGAGTAAGTGTCTGTGTGACTGGATGTATGGGTAAGTGAGTGGCTGTGTTACGAGGCTGTATGGGTGAGTGAGTGGGTGTGTGAGTGGCTCTAAAGATGAATGGGGGTGTGTGAGTAGCTATATGGGTGAATGTGTGAGTGGCAGTATGGGTAAGTGACTGGTTGTAGGAGTAGCTGTACAAGTGAGTGGTTGAGTGAGTGAGTGAGTAAGTGGGTGTATGAATGGCTCTATGGATGAGTGGGTGGTTGTGTGAGTACTTGTATGGGTATGTGAGTGGTTGTGTGGGTGAGTGTATAAGAGGTTGTATAGGGGTGTGAGTGGGTGTCTGAGTGCTTCTGTGGATGATGTCATGTGAGATGTCACTGACCATGTCATTCGTGATGTAATATGTGTATAACGTCCCTGTAACCTTTGGTTTTTTAATTGGAAAAATATATATATATATATATTCCATTAAACGTTCTGGAAATGGAGACCTTTGTTTCAAGGTGACTTTAACAAATATCACTGTTGATTTTACTTTCCGTGACTGTTATTTCCATCTGGATGTTACAAACATTAAATGCACCATGAAGCTGCCAGAATATTTGGAACTTTTCCTAACAACGAGTATTATCTTATGAATTACAATACTTACCTGACTAGTATGGTGCATTTTGGGAGAATCAGTTTTGAACAGTCATGTGACTATAAGTATTTAAATATGCCGGCACGTACGCACTTTGCAACTGCCCTTTTTTCCGTGATCAAGGCTGTGTATGCTGAAACATGTTGGACTATGAAGGGCTCATGTACGGCAATACTTGCAATTAAAGGCGTTCCTTTCCAGAAGTGGGCCTCGTTCGTTTGTTTTCTCTGGTGAAATTAGCAGGCTTCTCCGTGCCTGTTCACGAGGCCGCCCTGAAGGGTTGGGGGCTCCCTATTCGGAGGCTTTCTCTTTCTCTTGTGATATATATATAAGAAAAGGTGGCATGTTATCTTTATCATGCATTAATTACCCCTCTGTCTTTAACATACATACATATATATATATATATATATATTATCTACTGGCGGTCGCCAGTAGATAGTTATAGTTAGGACCTATTTTCCATAGGAAATCCACAACATTCTATTTGAAATAACTTTGGCGCCGGTTGACGAATCTTCGCGAAATTTTCAAAACTTATGGCCCGCTCCGGTCCTCTCCTATCCTGAAAGTTTCGGGGTCATTCAGCAAGCGGGGGCCGAGAAAAAAGAGGGGTCCCAAAACGTGTTTTCCCCATGCAATTTTCAATAGGAACCTTTCATCGCAGCTACAGCCCGAACTGCTGAACGGAATTACACCAAATTTGGCAAAAAGGTAGCCCTTGGTTCAGAGTTGTGCCTTTTGCTTAAATGGTGTAAATCCGTTCAGTAGTTCCTGAGAAAATCAAAAGTAAAATCACATATATATCTATGGCCGCGTAGGGTCCTTGTACCCTCCCGATCATGAGCTGCATGCTAATTGGCTGTCAAGTGGCTGTCAACACTCCAGATCAGGAAGTGTTGGCAGCCATTTTGTGCCTCGGTAGAACCGAGGCACAGAAACAAGTCGCAAAACGCAAAAAGGGGGCAGGGTAGAAACACCCTGACCCCCTAGGTCTGCTCAGGGGGTCCCACAAGGACCCCCTGGGCAGAAAAAAGCTTTTTTTTAAATGTATTTATTTTTTTTAATCGGCGGGATGCGCTTAGGGTGCGCGGATCCCGCCGTGATTAAAAAAAATCGAAGCGCGGTTTCCCGCGCTTCGATGCTATTTTGCCCCCGGATGGGCCAAGTCCCGGGAGCATGCGGGGGTTGCCTTATATTTTATGTGGGGGGCCTCTAAGGCCCCCCAAGCCCCGGGGACTGCCACCCCCGGGGCTTTAAATAAATAATGCTGGCGGGGGGGCACACAGCCCCCCCGCAGCTCCAGGGACCGCCACCCCCCGGGGCTTATTTTTAAAAAAAAATAAAAGCCCTGTGTGGGGGGGCTCCAGCCCCCCCACACGCCCTGGGGACCGCCACCTCCCCGGGGCACTAACAAAATAAATGTGGGGTCCGTTTCGGACCCGAAGCCCGGGGACCACCACCTCCCCGGGGCTGTGTAGATGTTGGGAGGGGGCCGCGCTGCCCCCTCCTGGAGCCTGTGGTGGCCCTGGGGATCGCCACCCCCAGGGCCGGCTCCTGCAGTGTCCCGGGTGCCTACCCCGGGACACTGCTGTTTGCAATGGCAGGACGGGAGCCTCGCGGCACCCGTCCTGTCATTGCAAACTTGCTGCTTCATTGAAGCGAGAGCAGGAAACCTGCTCTCGCTTCAATGAAGCAAAGCAGATTGCTTTTCCATAAGGGGAGCTGCATGTCAGCAGCTCCCCTTATGGAAAAGCAATGCCGGCTCCCGCAGGACGCGGGGAGCCGGCGGGACCGTGCGGGGATTGGGGACCCCCCCACGGTCCCCAACAAGTGGCCAGGCCCCGGGGGATGGGGTCCCCGTGGCTATTAGTGGCCTGGGAGGGGGGCCACGCAGCCCCCCTCCCCAAAAAGATTTTTTTTTTTTTTTTAAAACAAACGTAAAGGCCGGCCCCGGGGGATGGGGTCCCCGGGGCCTTAAATGGCCTGAGGAGGGGGGCCACGCAGCCCCCTTCCAAATATTTAAATTTTAAAAAAAAGAGGGCATGCGGGGGATGGGGTCCCCGGGGCCAATAGAGGCTCAGGGAAGGGGGGCCACGCGGCCCCCTTCCCGTTTAAAAATAAATAAATAAGTAAATAAATAAAATCCTCAGGCCCCGGGGGATGGGGTCCCCGGGGCCAGAAGGGGGGCCACGCAGCCCCCCTCCCATACAAAAAAAAATAAAGAATAAAAAAAAAAGACCGGCATTGTGCCGGAGGCCCAGCCCCCTCCCTGCGGCAGTCTGCAAACGCGCCCCCTGGCGCGTTGTAAGAAGGGGAAGTAATTCCCCTTGAATACTGGGGGTCCCTGGGGGCCAACTAGCCCACCAGGAACCTCCAGTATGCGCCAGGAGCTGCGTTGCAGAGAGGTGTACAGAGGCCTCGCCCCTTTTACACCTCTCTGCAACGCAGCTCTGTGGCACTTTTGGAGGTACATGGTGGGCTAGTTGGACTCCAGGGACCCTCAGGATTCAAGGGGACTTAATCCCCCAACTTAAAACGCGCCACGGGGCGCGTTTGCACAGTGGTGAAGGGAGGGGCGGGGCTTCAGGTGACATGTGTGCAAACAGGCCCCGTGGCGCGTTTTAAGATGGGGAATTAAATCCCCTTCAATCCTGAGGGTCCCTGAGGCCAACTAGCCCACCAGGTACGTCCAGAAAGCACCACAGAGCTGCGTTGCAGAGAGGTGTAAAAGGGCGTGGCCTCTGAACACCTCTCTGCAACGCAGCTCCCTAGCGCAAACTGGAGGTACAAGGTGGGCTAGTTGGACCCCAGGGACCCTCATGATTCAAGGGGACTTAATCCCCCAACTTAAAACGCGCCACGGGCGCGTTTGCACAGTGGTGAAGGGAGGGGTGGGGCTTGAGGTGACATGTGTGCAAACAGGCCCCGTGGCGTGTTTTAAGTTGGGAGATTAAGTCCCCTTCAATCCTGAGGGTCCCTGGAGTCCAACTAGCCCACCAGGTACCTTCAGTAAGCACAACAGAGTTGCGTTGCAGAGAGGTGAAAAAGGTGCGTGGCCTCGGAACGCCTTTCTGCAACTCAGCTCTGTGGTCCTAACTGTAGGTACCTGGGGGCTAGTTGGGCCCCAGGGACACTCAGGATTCAAGGGACTTAATCCCGCAACTTAAAACATGCCATGGGGCGCGTTTGCACACATGTCACCTCAGGCCCCCTCCCTTCACCACTGTGCAAACGCGCCCTGTAGCGCGTTTTAAGAGGTAGTTTTAATCCCCCTGCCCTATTATGTACTAGGGACTTACAGAGGAGGTCATGCTAATCACAGGGGTACCCCAACGTATAGTGTTCCCTAGTGTATGTAGGTGTTTTAACTGTATTCTAAGTGTGTTTTAGCATAGCACTGGCTCTGGTTAGTCAGAGTCAGTTACCACCAGTACACGTCGGAAAAAGTTGTGGGCACAGGATGATTTTGGAACAAGGCCTCTTTCTGCTCCTCTGTTGGTTCTTTCTGCACATCTTTTGCTTCTTCCTGCACTTTTCTTCGTCTTTGTGGACTTCTGTTGCTTCTTTCTGCATTTCTTTTGCTTCTTTCTGTGCGTTTTTCTTCTTTCTTCACATGTCCTACCTCTGTAGGCATAGTTACAAACTAGCATTTAAAAAACCTTTGAAATTCACTTAAAAAAACATAGGTTTCAGGCACGTTATAGTTAGAAATTAGCATTTAAAAAACCTTTGAAATTCACTTAAAAAACCATAGGTTTCAGGCACGTTATAGTTAGAAATTAGCATTTAAAAACCTTTGAAATTCACTGAAAAAACCATAGGTTTCAGACACGTTATAGTTAGAAATTAGCATTTAAAAAACCTTTGAAATTCACTGAAAAAACCATAGGTTTTAGGGACAGTTATAGTTAGTTGGACATTTCAC